>CM028136.1:202557500-203807500 GCA_016271365.2 Neoceratodus forsteri | reverse complement strand
CATTTTTAAATGGACCATATGTGAAAAGGCAACCTGGAGATTGGTTAAAGGAGTGCTTCAGGTACCCATTAGGCACACTACCTTTGCCCAGCATGCTGTCTCTGTTAGGGGACCAAAATTGTTCAATGATCTGTCAGTGTTGATTGAGTGTGAAAAAATAGGCCCCTTCAAGAAGGACCTACTTAGACTACTGGCCCAAGCAAACCAATGCGACTGCCAGGCACACTACTAACCATGTGAAAATAACCTGCTAGCACACACCCTCTCCTTCTCCCCCCAGTCCCTGTGGCCCTGTTTCCCCTCACCTTTTTTGACAATGCCTGCACTGTGGCAGCTACTCTCGAATTCATGATGCCACTTCTTACCATAATCATAACAAGATGCTAAGCTCACTACCCCAAATCTGCCTACCCCCTCCTCTCTACCCTGCTCATACTTTTACCCCATTGAAGAAATAAGTTGATTACTCATACCCTCCTTTGCCCATCCTGCCTCACCTGCTTTGCATTCTGACAACACCTGTTCCAGGTAGCTATTTTTAATTTTAGTTTTTTATTTCTTTGTTCTTGTGCTCTGCTATGCAAAGGCTGGATGTCGAAAGAATTCTAAGTGAAACCCGCACTGGTGTATGGAATAAACTGTAACCTAATTGTGTACCTTATGATAGTGGAAAATGTTTCTCTGTATTTGATGTCTTATTTATACTCTGTTAGCTGCTAGTATTTTTGTGTTAGTTCCTAGAACCCAGTTTGTTTTACCCATGTTTTTGTGCATTATTGTTCTACTCTGACCTTGTTTGTTTTATATCTCCACTTGACATGGAACCTTTGTAAAAGTGCCCCTCTGTGCTCAAAGGTATAAATCCGAATTGTTGAAATAAATAAAATAAATAAATAAAATTCTCCATTAAATGGAGACCCCTATAATCTGCCCACCACTTCCCTTATTTCCCCGGTGTTGTGGCTTAGAACAGCGGTGACCACAGCCAGCAGCAACCCATTGAGCACAGACCTGACCCTCTCAGACCAGCAGCTGCAGAGGGATCAGGACTGGGAGCTGAAGTTGTGGCAAGTGGTGAAAGAAATGTGGAGAGAGGGTTCAATTACTTGTACTCACCTCTACCTCTGTTTCCTAAATGAATGCAAACTGCTTGACTTTACATTTTTTCCTCTCTTGCTTTCCAGAACCCCCACACCCACCTGTTCCCCCCAAACAAAAAGAAAGCAGATTTAGTGTTTGTTTTTAGAAGAAGAAGAAGAATCAGCATTTATATAGCACTTTTCATACATTCAAAGCACTTTACAAGCAATGCTAGACTGGTAGTGAAGTGACTGAATGTGTGGTGGCGGCCATATCGCACATCATCACCCACACACAGCCTGGATAATTGCATCAACCAGCATAAAAATTGGGACTGAATGATGGCACTGTGTACCTTTAGTGGAGATAGATGATACTTCAACTCTTCATTTTCCTCCTGTCCTGCATGTATACTAGTCTATAAAACTTTGTACACTTGCACTGAATTGGTGCCTGGTGGTGCCCCTGACTGTGTACCATAGAAGACCGCTGGTTAGGTGTGTGCGAAAAAAAAATCCACGGGCAGAATTTCCACAAAAGCGCGACTTTCACTTCTGTGAAAGTTCAGAAATCACTTTTGCAACTTCCACGGAAATTCCACCTTAAAACGGGCGGAAGAAATGTATCAACTGTGGGTTAATAATTTATGAAACTGCAGCAAAAAATCTGCAGAACTGATCACTGTCAGTGATTAGCTTTGAGGCTTTTTTGGCAGTTTAATACATTATTAACATAGACATTAATACCCCTACCCCACCATCTGCCGATTGCGGGTCCCCAAAAATGGCTTCCTGGTGGCTAGTGGTCCCACCCCCACCTGCCGATTGTGGGTCCTATTAATATAAAAAAAAGAAACCCGACCACTCCCTGATGGCAAATGGTCCTGCCCCCACCCACCAAGTAAAAAATCCATCCTGCTCCCTGGTGTCTAGTGGCCTCCCTTCCCTATGATCCCACTCCTTAAAGGGACACTGTCAGCCCGGAGGTCACAATTCAGCAAGTAAAACTGAAGGTGCCAGGAGCAAACTTTCCTAGTGCAGAATGGGATTTTTTGTTTTTTTTCACTTGGAGCCCCCAATCGGCAGGAGGGGGAGGGGCAGTAGACATGGGGGGGATTTCAAATAATACATCTAAACTGCGGATGGTAAATTCTGCAGTTTAGATGTATTATTCAATTCAACAAAAGTCTGCGGAGACTGGGCAAAAATAACGGGGAACCCAATTACGCTTGGAGTAAGCGAGTAAAAAATTCTACGAAATTTTCAAACTTTCGCAGAAATTCAGTGAAAGCAGAATTTGCAACTTTCACCCAACCCTAGTGCTGGTTTATCTGAGAGTCCCAATGAGTTTTCTGTTTTTTTCCTTGTCCCAGCTGGTGGTCTTCTCTCTCTCTCTCTGGCCACTCGCTGTGGTCTGTCCCAGTCTCAGACTCTGACCGTCATCGGTTTTGAGGCTGTAAGTAGTGGCAGTGTGGTGGATACCTGGAACAGCCTTCCAGCGGAGGTGGGGGGAGAAGAGAAAACTGTGGTGGGGTTCAAGAGTGCATGTGATAAGCACAAGACAATCATAGTGAAAAGGAGGGGGGGGAGAAAGAGCTGACTTCTTTAGGCACATCAGGGAGAAAAGGAACTGTAAGGACCACATAGTGGATTAGGAAGGAGGAAGTCGGGTGGAAGCAGGGGGCACAAGGCAGAAGCACTAAATGATTACTTCTGCTCGGTATTTACTAAGGAGAAGGGGGGGGTGATACCCAAGGGGGGAGGAATGGCAGAAACAGGGGGGAGGGGTGACAAATGGGGAAAACATGGAGGGCAGGGTTCTGGAGGGTTTGAGGGCACTGAGGGTGGACAAGGCACCAGGCCCAGACGGCATCCACCCTAGGGTATTGAAGGAGCTGGCAGAGGTCCTTACGTGACCTTTGGCAGACCTATTTAATGCCTCACTACACTCGGGGTGTGTACCTCGGGATTGGAGGATGGCTCATATGGTGCCCCTCCACAAGAGTGGTCCAAAGGATAACCCGGGTAACTACAGACCAGTGAGCCTCACATCCATCATGGGTAAGCTGATGGAGACTATTCTGAAGGAGAGGCTGGTGGCCCTCCTGGAGGTCAAAGGACTACAGGGCAGCAGACAGCATGGCTTCATATGTGGCAGATCCTGCCAAACCAACCTGGTGGAGTTCTATGACTGGGTAACTAGGAAATTGGACAGGGGCCATGCAGTGGATGTCCTGTATCTGGACTTCAGTAAGGCATTTGACTCGGTGCCACGTGGGAGGCTGGGAAGTAAGTTAGAAGGCACAGGGGCAGGTGCAAAGCTGGTGAGATGGGTAGGGAACTGGCTTCAGGGAAGGCAACAGAGGGTGGTGGTGGGTGGGGTTCTCTCATCCTCAAGGGTAGTGATGAGCGGTGTTCCACAGGGCTCGGTGTTGGGACCAGTGTTGTTTGGGATATTCATTGCAGATATATCATTGAACATCATGAGCAAGATCAGTCTGTTTGCTGACGACACCAATATGGGAGCAGTGGTGGATGACTTAGGGGGATGGCAGGGGTTGCAGGATGATCTGTAAAATCTGAAAACCTGGAAACTGGGGTTTAATGCCAAAAAGTGCAAGGTGCTGCATTTTAGGGTGAAGAACCCAAGCATGACTTACCAGCTGGGGGAGTGCAGCTAGCCAAGACAGAGGAGGAGAAGGATCTGGGGGCACTCATTACAGGGTCAATGAACAACTCTGCACAATGTACAGTAGGAAGGCAGTTTCAAAGGCCAACAAAATGCTGGGTTGCATTGCAAGGGGTATCTTCTCGAGGAGGGTGAAGGTGATTCTGCCACTGTATAGGTCATTAGTTAGACTGCATCTGGAGTACTTCGTGCAGTACTGGTGCCCATATCGGAAGAGGGACATTAAGTTACTGGAGGGGGTGCAGTGCAGGGCAACAATGATGATCAAGGGGCTGGAGGACTTGCCATATGAAAGGAGGCTCAGGGAGCTGAACATGTACTCACTAGAGGAGAGGAGGGACGGGGGGGGGGACATGATTGAAACCTTTAAGTATATGAAAGGAATAAACAAGGCAGGTACAGAGGGGCTGTTCAAAGTAAGGGAGGGGAGGGACACCCGGGGCCATGATATGAGACTGCAGGGAGGAAGGTTCAGGAGGGAGATGAGGAGACTTTTTTTACAGAGAGGGTGGTAGCTGGATGGAATGCGTTACCGGCAGAAGTGGTATCCAGTAGAACAGTGGACTGCTTCAAAAGGGGCTGGGACAGGGCAAGGGGGAGGGTCAATGGAGGGGAAGGGTGGGATGGAGGTACAGCATCAAAATAAGGGGTGCTAACTGCACATTTGAGCAGACTTGATAGACCTCTAGGCCTTTATGTGCTGCCAATTTTCGTATGCTCGTATGTTGATCAGGCATGGTCTGCGGAAATAGTGTAGTTAGGGAGAAATGGGCAGACTAGATGGGCTAAGTGGTCATTATCTGCCATTAAATTCAATGTTTCTGTCTTTGCCAGTACATTACATTCTGCCAAAATTAAGGAGACTGGCTGATAACTAGGACATAGTCAAGAATTTTTCCCTGGTTTGGAGAGGGCAGTAATTAAAGCAGTCCACATGGACTGTGGCAGCATTCCAGTACTTTGTGTTTCCTGGAATACCACCTGTAAAGGTTGTAAAAGGGGCTGGAGGAAAGCTCTAAGTCTGCTAGGAGAACATCCTGCCTAGGATTCCAGCCCCCTGGGAGAGGAACAAATGCCCTAAGAGATTTCTCCATGGAAAGTGGTGCATTAGGCGCAGCAGCTGGATCAGACCACAAAGTGGGAAGACATATGTCTGCTAGACACCAGTCAGCCTTCTGCACTGAGAAGGGCCCCACTCACACATAAGATCCAGTGGAGAAGTTCTGAAATACCTTATACAAAGCTATGAGCATGGATGCTGACAGGCACACTCAGTGTACTTTGCTGAGTACGATAAAATCTGAAACATCTAGGTGCAACATGAGCCTAAGGGTAACAAACACAAACAGAGCCTGATGTACCTGAAGAACTGTCCCCCGCCCTCCTTGGATGCTTTATTGTGAGTTTGTAAATGATCTTTGGAAGATGTCTGGGTGTTAAACTTATACCCTGTTTACACAGCACTTCACTTTTATTCCACTGCCTTCCCGCTGCGCTGCGACTTGCTGTGGGATAATTTCATTTACACTCCTGAGCTTGATGCGCCACAGATCCCACTGAAGGGAGTCCCTTTAGACATGTGGGCAGGGTTAAAAATAATGACATCCTCATCGTGGACATAGGGGGACGCAGCAAATCGAGTGCATTGGTCATTTACATTGTGGGGTAATGCGCTTGATCCAGTACGCATCCCCACAATTTCATCGGTTTAGAAACTGGCACTGTGGAACACTTACAGCGATGTAGTGAGTGTCCACAATACTGACTTTGCAGTGCAGCAACTGAAGCACATCTGTTGATGCGCTGCAAAGTCGGTGGTGTAAATAGGGTATTAGATGCCATAATTGTAGGAGTGAGCCGATCGAGTATGTATGCATGAGGGCTGGTGTGAATGAACTTCTATAAGGCTAGCTACCACAATGTGGTACAGAGGATTAACAGAATATATCCTAAACATTGTAACTAAAAGACAGTCAACTTCTGTCTGATTCGTAGTGTTTATGTTAGATAAAATAAAATGTTGTGTATTTATTAGCATCATTGGATTACAAAATATTGTTGGCTGAAATGGGTGTGGGGCAGTATTTGTGTGGAGGGGCAGCACATGTTTTGGTTTGTGTTTATGGTGGGGAGGACGTGCAATGGTTCCATCAAATCTGGAGTACAACTTTAAAATTCCAGGCTACACCCCTGTCTGTGAGTCCACCCTGGCTCTGCTATATGGAACTGTTACGTTTTCTTTTTAACCTAAACTGCCAGTTGTCTATCCAGCCTCTTCCCAGATTGCCAAAAGATCTGGTACAGCCTAAACCATGCAGACTCAGCTTGCTGACGGAGCACAACATTAATGCCTTATCACAGGGCAATTACATGTTGTAATAAAGATTTCTATAGTGGCCTTGTATTGGGTGCCCAGTTCCCCCGGTTGCACGTCTCATTCTTTTCAAGCTTTTACCTTGTTTCTTTTACTTAGCTGTGGCAAAACTAGTAATGTGGTCCTTTACAAAGTTTTAAAAGCATCCTATCCAGTACTTTTCAAAGTACTCCTGGCTTTTTCAGTTCAAAATACATAGGAATCTGTGCAGGTAACCAGGAGATTAAGTCAGGGTCATGCAATAAAGATGCATTAAAACATCATCAGGCCTGGCTCCTGCTCTCCCCACACCCCACACCAGTACCCTAGCCCAAGTTCAAGATGATGTGCATTATCAGAAATATGAATATTTGCAATCTCAGTATGTACCACACACAGTATGCTACAAATTTAATTCAAAATCAGCCACACGTCTAACCTGGTATATGTGAGACAGGGATTAGAACAAAAGTTTATTTATTTATTGAAATATTTTACCAGGAAAGCTTTGGGATGTTCATAATGTGAAATGTTCATAACATGAAATATCAGCTAACCCTATGTCCCCATAGATGTCCCTCATCATTTTGGTAGCTCATTTACCTGGCATAAAAGGTAGTTTATTTCAATCAAGGTAGTTGTCCCATATTACATTGTAGTCCCCACCCAAAGGTGTCAAGGCTCCTCCCAACAGGGAGAGATATTTTTCAAGGACATCTCCTTCCGGACAGCTGCACCTTTGGAACTGTACGCCATCAGTATCAGGACTGTGATCAAGGCATAGGTAAACCAGGGGAAGTCATAAAATTCACAAATAGTGTTTTATTATTATCAATAACAATAAAATAACAATTGTGCAAGATAGCTCTTATACAGACAGTGCAGACAAAACAAAGTCCTTCATCTGAGGGTATTTCTTAATCTAAATCTCATTCTGTCTCTCTGTTTAAACAAGCATTGTTCTTTTTATAAAATGTTTTTCCCTGGCATTTAAATTCTCCATCCGGTTCTCAAAGTGATTTATGGAAGGTTGCCATAGCAAATGGATGTAGTAACCTGCAGGAGTTGTGAATCAATCTCCTACCATTAAAACTGCCCAAAAGTACTGTTTTCCATGAAAATAATTCTTATGTTTTTGTGCTTCATTTCATTTGGATAGCCATGCCCATTTTTTCTTAGTGCTGCAACCCTCAACCTTTACATCATGCAATGGAAACAAAGTTACATTAAAGGAACACTGTAAGTTTTTAGCTGGCTTTACATTGCTTGCAACTAACTGTATCTAGCATTATAACACATGTAGAGTACCCACAATGCCTCACTATGTAAATTAGTATACAGGCTATCATATTTCTGTACTCACTACAGAATTAGGAGGCTACATCTCTCAGTAAAGAAATGTTGTTAGCTATATACTGTTTGCACAAGTCCTCATTTTGAAAATAAACATAAGATCTTATATTCTTGTAGCCACTACAGAAGCAGGAGACTGTCCCTCACAGTAAGGAAAATGGAAAATGACTTCATATTGTACCCGCAATGCCTTGTTATTTACATCTATATTTTAGGTGCAATACTGCAGTCACCACTACCAAAATGGGAGACTGCACTTCTGAGTAAGGAAAATTTAAATCAACTTCATAATCTATCTAGAATTCCTTGTATGTAATCAGTATATGGCTCCCTTGCATGACATCATTTTGGGGAAGTGGCCACAAGCTGCTGTATTAGAGAAAACTGGAGGGCAGCCAGAAACAGTGTTGATAAAACTTCATGGAAAATGACTGTGACAGATCTTTTTTACAAACAATTTGCAGCTTCAACATCAGAAGCATATGACTGGTAATTTTATTTATTTATTTATTTAGTTTTTGTTGTCTGGGAAAGGAGGACTAGACAATTCTGCTTATTTCAGCCTTATCATGGGAGAGGGGGATACAGATGGATGCCAACTGACATTGAACCAGATTAAGCTGTTGGTGGTATTTTTAGTGAAAGAGGGAAATTTGGCCAGGACACTGGGAAAATTCTCCATCTCTGTCAGGTGGGGCGCTGTTGGCCAGTGAGATGAAGGAGCCAGTTCAGATCAAGAGAGTGGAGGAACAGCAGGCTGGAGGGGTGTCTTCTGCCCCAGCCTTGGACGCTAAGGAGGATGAGGAGGAGATGTTGTCAGCAGTGTCAGAAGTGGACACTGCAGAGTCAGAAGGAGGTGAGGAAAAAAACAATGGGGAGGAGAGTTCCCTGGATATGGATGAGACCTTCAAGGCAGATCTGGGCACCACAATGGCTGATATTGCTTTGGCAGAGGCACAGCTACTAAAAGAATTGGATGAAAGATGTACAGTATTATTTACGTTGTTTGTGGAGGATGAGAAATGCTGTTCCAGGTGTAAAATTGCTACCCGTAATGTTTCCAGGGTCAGTGCAACATGCCACGGAGATGGGATCTGCTCGGGAGGAACCAAAGACACAGGATGTAGTTGGAGGAACAGTGCCACAAACAGGAGCAGAATGTGCTGCACCAGTGACTGCACAAGAGCTACTCAAGGCACCGTTCCACACTAATGAGGTCTCCCAAGTCCAGGAATGGTCACCTGGGAGGGCATTGAAGGAAGCAGGCTGGAAGGAGATGCAATTGGGTGCCTGATGAGAATCTATCTTTCTTGGAGTCTCAAAGCAGGACAGGCGGTGGGTACATCGGATTCAGTTTCGGATCACCCTGTAGGAACTGGGAACCAGCAGCAGGAATGAGCTAGGGAACTTGACTCTGGACAAGAGGTTAATTCCCCACAGGTACAGGGGGATGTGAGGCATGTGGTTCTTCAGTTCGGAATGGACCAGGCTTTGGCTGGGGGAAATGTGACTATTCCAGGTATAGGACAAAAGGGAAGTGGCCCTCAGACCCAAATTGGTGGGGTGGGAGAGCAAAGGGAAGCTGTGGAGATGGTGCATCAGATGTCTCCCAGCCAAATGTCAAGTTAGTCACAGCAGAGAGGCCCGAAGTCTACTGACAGTGGGCCATCCTCAAGTAATGTTGGTGGGGGATAGACAGGGCAAGGTGCTGGTGCATGCCCTAGGGTTCATTCTGCAGGAATTAACCCCCCCCCCACCTAGGGAGTCCAGGCCTAGGTATTCTGATTTCTTCTCGGGGGCTGGGCCAGCACAGGGAAGAATGCAGTACGAATCCAATACAAAGGGGGTATGGAAGTGCCTCCTGATAGATACTTTGTAGGTTGCACTTTATTTAAGGATTCCCTGTGATTTATGGTTTCCAAGGTGTATGCTGTTATCAACATATCTGGAGAAGACACATTCAATCTTAGCTTTCGGTTCCCACACTCTCTAGAGCAATTTTGGACAAAATATAGCCAACTTAAATTTTCTCCATTGCGGTTCCCCTTTCTATGCATCCCCCTGTCAAGACCCACCATTAAACAGATTACAATCATGTTTCGTAATGAAGGAGTGCATATTAGTGACGTTACCTCTTGGGTACAGGAGCGATGTGATTTGTTAACTGCTCCTGAACCGGTATTGTATAGTGAAAATTTCTGGACTGGGGCAGATGAAACTCCAACAGTCTAATGAGGGACCTGTCCATCTCCCAAATAGTTTTTTCTTAGGCCGGGATAGAGGAGTCTGTTACTATGCTGGGCAACCTAAGACCTTCCACAAGTGCGGTGCAAAGACGCACCTGGCTAATGTATGTAACAGAATCAGATGTGGTATATGCAATGAAATTGGCCATATCAGTTACCAGTGTGTGAATATGGCATGTTGCAATTTATGTGATGAATCAGGACATGTTTTTCACGGTTGTTCCTGCACTGCTCATAACAAAGCCCACCCCAGGAACCCTGATGAACTAATCAGAAAAGTGCAAAAAAAGCAGTGATCCCCAGTATCCAGCTTGGGAAACACTGCCCCAGAATCACTGCAGGCCCTGAGCAACAACAGCCCTGGGGCCCACTCAGCTCCTATTCCGGCTGAACGCATTAGGGTGCCATGGGCGAATCTTTCCTCTTAGCACTCAACTTCTACTGGTGAAATTCCTGATCCTCCAGTTACTTCTGCACTGGAAGATATGGAGTGTGCAACCTCCATAGTGGACCCAGAGATGGGTATTGCCACTTCTCAGTCTGACCAGTCTTCTTCGATGGTGGAGGGAGCAGATGAGCTATCACCACCAGCACCCCAATGGAAAGCCCCTTTACCCAAAAGAAGGAGTCTGCATATCTAGAAATCACATTCAGTGGATATTGACATGTCAAATCCATTTGAAGCCCTGTCTAAGACTAGTGAAGGTGGATCCCATCTAGAAGACCTGGACTCCGACCTGCCTGTTTCACACATTCTGGCACAGACACAGGAGGGATTGGGCTCTGTGGATAAGAAAGAAAAGAAAAAGAAGAAATTACTTATTTTTTGTTAACTGTTTTTGCCATTTTCTTTAGCAACCTTAAATGTGCATAGTATTATGTCTGGGGTGAAACGATAAGCTGTTTTTACTTTACTGATGAATTTAAAGCTTGATGTGATATTTTTACAGGTGATGTGGTTTAATTCATGTGCATTAATTTCACAGGCTAGGAGAGAGCGGGTATGAGGCCCCTCCTACTGGGCATTTGGGGAAGATACAGCTGACGGAGAGGGCATTTTGTTCTGTGGTGGTGGTGGCGGGGTTCTTTCAAAATGTGGTAGACCTTTTTCCAGGTAGGGTACTTGTGTTGGATGGTATCTGGCAGGGACAGCCTAGTTGTTTTATTGGGGTGTATGCAGTACAAAGTAAAGCAGTATGAGTAGAAATGCTGGAGGCAATACAGCCATATCTGGCAACTTCAAGACAGGTGTACTTGTTGGGGGACTTCAATTGTAGTTTAGAGGGGGCAGGTAGATGGACTCAGGGGAAAAAAGTTTATTGTGATTAAGTAGCCTTAAAAAATTGTATCATGATGGCCTATTTAAAAGATTGCAGTGAGTATGCGACCCTGCAAATTGGCTATACTTATGTAAGAAGCTGATTTACATCAAAGATAAACTATATCTTTTTGTCTACCACGATCACAGTACATGGTTCCAGAATGGTCCAGTCAAATTTTCAGACCATCTTCTTGTGATGGGGGTCCTTTCGTCAGATCTGGGGGAATGACCACCGATACAACAGTGAATATTAAATACAGAAAGAATAAAGTACCCTGAGGTACAGATGGGTCTCTTGGATGTTCTGATTGCCAGGGTTTCAGTAATGGATTTATATGTTAATTTGCTGCATTGGTGGATACAAACAAAAACAGATGCTACCAAATGGTTACAGTCCTATGGTAAGAAGTCTGCAAATGTAAAGAGGCTGAAATATCTAGAACTCCGGGACCAGTTATTTTTGTTATTAACTAATACATACATTGGTGGGGAAGATTTTACGGCCCAGATAGTTAATATTAGGGGGAAATGAAAGCCTTCCAATATGGCAGGGTGGCTACATTGACAGAGGAATTTAGTTTTGGTAGTCAAAAAAATCCTTTCTCAGACCCATGCCAGGCATGCAAGGATGGGAAAAATAAGGCCCACTTTTCTTCTTTGCAGGATAAAGGCAGGGTATTGTGAAGTGATTCTGCAAGGATTTGGGTGGTGGTGGAGGGCCACTTATCCAGCTTAGTTAGCCAGTGACATAAGGAAGTGAGCAGATGGTGGAGTATCTGGAGGACCTGACTGTCCCAGGTTGACACAAGACCAACTGGGTTTGTCAGAGATAGAGATTACAGAAGAAGAGGTGTTTAGAGTAATTCCCAATCTAAAATTGGGATCCACCCCTGGAGAGGATGGTCTCCCAAATGAGTTTTATAAGCTGTTTCTGGATCTTATGGTCAAAATCCTGGTTAAGGTTTGCAGATCTTTAGTTGGTTTACCTGAATTACTGAATGAGTTTACGCATGGATTAATAACATATTTGTATAAAGGAAGGGATAAATCATTAATTGATAACTGGCACCCTATTTGCATGTTGAATTCAGATTTTAAAATATTGGTGTTTTTGTTACACTCCAGGTTGAAACAAGTCACCCCAACTCTTATCCATCTGGTACAAACATGTGCCATGCCAGGGAGACACATACAGACAAATCTTTGTCTTATCTGGGGTGTGGTAGAATTTTGAAAGCAACAGGAGATTCAGGCATATTTATTATCCCTGGATCAATGTAAAGCATTTGACCAGGTACACCATGGGTTTCTGTTGCAGCTTTTACACAGATATAGCTTACCTCCAGCATTTTTAATCTGAATTAAATTGTTGTATGGAAATGCAGTAGCTTCCTGAGTGTTGGAACCCAAGGGGAGATACAGTTTTGGGTCTGGAAAGGAGTGTGGCAAGGCTGTCCCCTCAGCCCTTTGTTGTATATTATTATTTTAGATCTTCTTATTAGAAGAATTTTCTCACTGACAGTTTTTCAGGGTATTTCAGGTACTCGGAGAGGAGATGAAGTGTGGGTGCTGGCTTATGCAGATGATGTGTGTGTGTGTTTTCCCAAACCCAGGAGAGTGTAGTCATGTTATTACAAGAAATACAGCTTAAAGGACAAGGTCAGGATCAAGCTTGAACCTTCAGAAATGTAAAGGTTTATATTTAGGTCCAGGTACTAGGAGTAATGGCTGGGTGAGGAGTATTGAGGTTACTAATGATCCTATTAAAATTCTTGGGATAATGTACGGGGGGGGGTTGTGAAGTTCAAAACTGGGAGGCATTGGTACAGGTGGGAGAACAGAAGGTGGGGAGATAGAAGGGGTGGAGATTATCTAAACTGAAAGGAGTGCACATAATTAAACATTTTCTGCTGCCCCTCTTTTATTTGTTTTCACTAGCATCAATGGAAACAAGAAATTATAGGGTGTTTTTTTCAAATGTTGTGGGGGAGTCGTTTGAGTCCCATTAAGAGAGAACTTACATATCTACCAAAATCACATGGTGGTGTGGGCATGATAAACCCAACTGTATTTTTCATACATTTATTTGGGTACATAATTTAAAGCCAGCACTACTGATGAGGGCTAACGTAGCACAGAAATGATTGTGGCAGACATTTCTGGATATTCTAGCCATTTGGAATGATACACCTATTAGGATACCAGGGACCTGTAGGAAAGCAGTATGTTTAAAAATTACTTTTTTCAAAAGCTAATGGTTATACAACTGTTGAGATGTGATTTATATACTGAAGTGCTATGATTTCTTGATCCAGAGGAGCTGACATTTAAATACTGTACAGAGGGGAATAATGCTTTGGTATATAAGCAATTGACAAATGCACGAGTACCATTGCGAATGTGGGACATACAATGGTTAGCTGCTCATGGTCAAATTAATGGATGAGGCAACCATAAGCACAAGGCTTTGGAGGACAGGAACTGTCTATACCCAGATTGTTTGAATAAGGTTGAGACACATGCATTTTTTAGTTAAATGCTCTTATACTATAGGGCTGTGGAAATATTTGGCTCAAAGATGGACGATGCCATGGTTGACAAAGCTTGTATATGAGGAATTGGCTTTGGGATGTTTCCAGAGGCTGCTGAATAAGTATGATGCAGGAACATTAGCAATGTTCTTTTCTGTTTTGAAATATTATTTATGGCAGAGTAGATGTAAATTTTTATTTCAACAGAAGTGTATGTTATATAATTTATTTGGAGATATTTGTGAACAGGCTTTGGTCCAAATTTATAGAGGTGATGTTAAATTACATCTTAGAGCACGTGTGTTGGTGTGGTGGAGGGGATTCACTTTTATGAAAAAATATGTTTAATATACTGGTGGTGGGTTAGGGGTAGTGTGACACTACAGTGTTTTCGTTTTCTCTAGGATATGTAGGATTATAATTTTATTACTTGAGGAGTTTTTTGTTTTGTATCTTGTTATGTTTCAATCAATAAAAACTCCCCTACTCTTTTCAAGAGGTGCCATAGTTTTTTTAACATCCACCTGAACTACCACCAGAACAGGCAGATGGGACCTCAGTTTAACGTTTCATCCAAAAGACGGCACCCCTCTCATACTGCACTACAGTGTCAGAATTGGGATTTAACTCAAGTGCCTGGTGTGGGGATAGAACCCACAGCCTTCTGATCTTCCAGCCTCAGAGACGAGTGTGCAGCCTGCTAAGTCACTGAGCCACTGACACTACAGTAATAGCAGACTATGTGAAAAAGGCATTTGGGGAACTTCCATAAATCACTTTAAGCAGTATGTCCTGTTTTCACACAATGTCTTAAAACTGTGTTAATTTCTTTCTTGTGACCAGTATATCTAGTCTTCTCAACAGGTGCAACCAATTAGGACATCCTGTTCTGGGGCTGATTTCGTATTGCAAACAGGATTGTGGAGTTCAAAATACATCTCAAGGTTACCCCTCAGTGTTCCAGATATACCCAAATAGCTTTCAGCAAACATTTCAATAATATAATTACATACATTTACAAACCGAGAGATCCCAGTTTCACATACAGATTCATAAACATTTTTTTTAATCACCGAGAAGCAAGGGAAGAAAGAAAGAATACAAACAGCAAGTAAAGAAAGGGAGAAAATGGGGAATTGTGGGACCATCAGAGTGGCCAATTCTGAGGTTCCACAAGGAAAATGTGATTACGCAGACAGGCAAGAGATAGAGGAGTGACAGAATAGGACAGGACAGAATAGATCATTGCTTTTAACTCTCTATATATAACAAATAAGACAGGGTCTTACCCAACTCTGTCACAAGGACCATTCAGAAACTTCTGCCAGCTGGGGCTGCCCATGCTGACATATGTTGCCACCTGTAAAATGTGGGTGGCCCCATCTCTTCTCAGTTCTTTCTCCTGCCTTCAACTGCTAGTTGGATCTGCAGAAAAATAACGCTGTTGACTTTCTGACTTACTTTAATTTCTTTCTAGTGTGAGCAGTTCATGAAATGGAGGTACCAATGTACCAAATGTTTAGTGCATCAATTAAAACAAATAGCCACTGCAGCTATAATTAGTGAATTTTAAAGGTGACCACAAATAGAGATACATTACATAATTTGAGATGCCCAGGTGCTCCCCTTTATTTTTTCTTATTTCCTACTCCAAAGTGCCACAGATTTTTCTCGGTAAAACTTGACATGCAAAACCATAGTATATTCCACTGCTTCTATGCAGCCTTTCTTCTAGTTGCACCTCAATAAAATTAGTCAGTATCAGTTGCTCAGTAGGTAGCATGCTCACTTCTGGGGCTGGACGATTAGATGGTGTTGGTTCTAGCCCCACACTTGGTACTTGGAGTAATACCCACAACAGGCACTGTAGTGCAGTATGAGGGGGTGTAGCACAACTGTGGTGCCATCTTTTGGATGAGATGTTAAACCAAGGTCCCTTCTGCTCATCTCTGGTCATTGTCCAGGTAGAAGTAAAACATCCCAATGCACTTACCAATGAAGAGATGGGAATTTTTTATTAGAATACAAGAAATCATAGTTACATCATTCCAAGAAATCAAAGGGAACTTACATAAAAAGTAAACAATTAGATGTTTTTGGTGCAGAATTAGCCACCACTAAGCAATTTAGATCACACATTGTAGTGAGAAAGAAATAATGTGTCCTATTGGGAACTGAACCCAGGCTCCTGCAATACCATTCCAGTGCTCTAGCCACTGAGCTAGAAGCTCACCTGGGCCAACCATGTGAGCCTATAGCTCAGTGGTTAAAGTACCAAGATGGTATTGTGGAAGCCTGGGTTCAATTCCCAGTAGGTCACATTATTTATTTCTTAGTACAATGTGTGATAAAAAGAAAATGAAAGAAACAAAACAAAACTTACAAAAAATAAAAAATATAACCAGAATTGAATAAAAAGAAGTAATCCCAACAAAGCAAAATACCAGCTCTATAAAAAAACTATAACCAGAATTGAATAAAAAGAAGTAATCCAAGTAAAATGAGGTTCTACCCCTATCCCTTTCCAGTTTGTATAGAGAGGTACGGTATTCATAAGCACAAACCTGGCTGTGCTTACTCTAAAGAAAACAAAAACACAAGTTCTAGTCCGGTACAATCTTATGTAGTGTATGACTTTGTTATCCATCTAAAACTGCTCCACAAATGATGTGAAGGAAGCAGCTGTAGAGTCCTATGGTCTTCATCATATACTTTCCTCATGGCATAATATTTAATTCTTATAACAGCTTCAGAGGTGTTATATTTTGTTAACGCTGTATCGCACATCTAGCCTGTCATAAGTAAAACTTGCAACACACAAAACACAGTTGAGAGTAGATGGGTGAAACTTTTTCCATGAGCATGGTATAGCCCCCAAACTGCTACTGTATAATCTGTTTTTTCAAACAGTGGTTGCTTAAGTATGCCCAGAAACCCACTGCATATTGGTAGTCTAATAGAAGATGATACTGAGTTTCTGGAAGCTGTGAGCAGCTATCTCTCAGGCAGTTTCATTCATTAATTTTTTTATGTTTAAAAGAATTCTTGATGGCCATTCTACCATGGCTACTCAGCCAGAGTACATCCCACATTCTACTATGGGTACTCAGCCAGAGAATGTCCCACATTCTACCATGGATACTCAGCCAGAGGATGTTCCACATTTGATGTGGGATGCGAGTCTTTTGCAGTTGACTTGTTGCCTCTTGTACCTTATTGTCTGGGAGCATTTTAATGCCAAAGATGAGGAAAAATAAGAGGTGACTATATGCATACACTTGCTTTCTAGTTTGTGATTTGACCTAATCCATGGTTAGTTTCCACTATCTAATTTTACCTATAGCTAGGAAGATATATTGAGGTGTAAAATGTACAGTATATAATCTTTCATTCAACTGACCCAGTGACCTTTCTGCCATTCTTGAAGCCAGTATAAGATCAGGGTACCCGCATTTTTCCAATATCATGGAGAGCATGTGAAGTACTACAGTGAGTGAACATCCACATAAAAAAGCCATAGGGTTGACCATGTTCACCCCAACCTCTTTAATGTTCTTATAGATGTTTTTCTCTTAATAGGGTTTAACCTGCTGCTCCATAGCCCTTGAAAAAATAGGCTATATAGCCAGCACAGGGGCATGGACAGCTAAGGTGCTGTGCACCTTACCTCCTGACATGCTGGTGACCTGAGATCAGGAATGAGCTTGGGTCTCTGGGGGTCAGCCGAGGGGGGTAAGGATTGAGCATCCAGAGGACTTCTCTCCTGTCCTGAGGTGGGGAGGTCTGCCATCTTGGCCCTTGGCTACCCCCAGGTGGAGGCCTGGGGAGTAGCACCAGTATCCAAGCATCAGGAAGGGAGGGGCTGTGGTTCTGTGGCATGCGCACACTTCTACGCATGCATGCTCATGTACCGCTGTGGCAGGGGACCCAGGAAGAACACAGAAAATGGAAATTGTTTAACCAGAAAAGGCACACTAAGCAGAATCTTGTTTCCAGGTGCAACCTGGGAGTATGAGAACATTAAGTGACTTGCTCAGGATCACACCATATGCATGTGGGGGCTGTGAGATTCAAAACCAGGTCTCCAGGTTTGCAGCTCATAGCCCTAAACCACAGTGCTATACTGAAGAAAAGAAGGCAGACTCAGGCTTTATGAAGCTCCCCCCACCTGCCCCGACACATGCTGCCACCCGGAGCTCTGATTTGCACTGGATGATGAATCTCTTAAGTGGGGGGAGGATGGCCCTACCCTTCCAGGTCCCACTGGAGGGGGGAGCAAGCCATAGGGTTCACTCGTCTTGATGAGTACGGGGGAGGTGATAGCCAGTCAAGGATGGGCAGGATGGAAAGAACAGCCCTAAGCGACTCCACCAGGGAACAAAGCAATATTGAAAAAAAAGAAGAAAAAAGTGGGAGCAAGACAGAGGCAGGAAACTACAGACCTGCCAACAAAAGTGAGAGCAAGACAGAGGCAGGAAACTGTAGACCTGTCAATTTGATCTCAGTGGTAGGGAAAATGATGGAATCACTTCTAAAGGAAAGAACTGTTGAGTACCTAGAGGCCAGTGGGGCACAGGACCTAAGGCAGCATGGATTCACAGGGGAAGGTCATGTCAGACAAATCTAATTGATTTCTTTGACTGGGTGACCAAAGCAGTAGACCAAGGAGGATCTATGGACATGGCCTACCTAGACTTTAGCAAGGCATTTGACACAGTCCCACACAAAATATTAATAAACAAATTAGCCAGCCTGGGAGTGGGTCCCAAGGTGGTTGCCTGGGTAAAACACTGGTGGGACAACAGGACACAGCGGGTAATAGTAAATGGAGTCCACAGTGAAGAAAGGAGGGTTACTAGTGGGGTACTGCAGGGTTCAGTACTGGGGCCGGTCCTTTTTAATGTCTTTATAAGTGACATTGCAGAGGGACTGGAAGGGAAAGTATGTCTCTTTGCAGATGACACAAAGATCTGCAACAGGGTTGATACACAAGGTGGGGTGGAAAGGATGAAAAGGGACTTGGCAAGGTTGGAGGAATGGTCAAATGTATGGCAGCTTAGATTCAATGCAAAGAAGTGCAAAGTAATGCACCTGGGAAACAAAAACCCAGGGGAAGAGTACACAATGGGGGTGAGATACTGACAACAAAAAAAATGGAAAGGGACCTGGGGGTAGTCATATCAGATGACCTAAAGGTGGACCAGCAATGTGAGAAGGCAGTAAGGAGGGCTGGGGGATACTGGGATGCATAGGGAGAGGCATCACCAGTAGAAAACAGGAAGTTGTTGTCCCTCTGTACAGACAGTTGGTAAGACCATATCTGGAGTACTGTGTACAGTTCTGGAGACCCCATCTCCACAAAGACATAGACTGGGTGGAGGCTGTCCAGAGAGGGCAACCAAAATGATGCAGGGTCTGCATCAGAAGACATATGAAAAAAGGAACTAAAGATGTATAGCCTCGAGGAAAGGAGGAGAGGGGGACATGATAGAAACTTTCAAATACCTCAAGGAATCAACAAAGTCCAAGAGGGTAGCATCTTGCAGAAAAAGAGATGTGCAAAAACAAGGGGCACAATTTGAAGATAGAGGGGGGACGGCTCAGAGGTAATGTGAGGAAGTATTTCTTCACAGAGAGAGTTGTGGATACATGAAACAGCCTTCCTGAGGAGGTCATAGGGTCAAGAACAGTGGGGGAATTCAAGAATGCATGGGACAGACATAAAGCAATTCTAGTGGGGGGTAGGAGGAAGTAGGCTGTTGGTTAACTAGGATCTGCAGCTTATCCATTAGGTAGGGAAATGGGCAGACTAGGTGGGCCAAGCGGTCCTTATCTGCCATCAAATTCTATGTTTCAATGTTAAAAATAGGGTTTAAAGTCTTACTTGCAGGGCAACGGGGGGACTATACTCAGATACAAAACACAAGGCAGCAGTAAGGTTCTAATTAAAAACACCCTTTTTTGTTTTGAGGGGGACCGATTCTTCCAGAAGGACAATTTCTGTTCTGTTTTTCCATACAGTCTGTCCAGTTATCCATCGCCACATCCCCTGTGCTAAACCATATGCCTAATATTTTAAGATGGTCAGTGCCATCTATGGACATACCATGACAGCAGTCCCTTAGCTTACCAATTGGAATGCTTGAACATTTGAGTAATTAACTATAGCTGCAGCATTTCCAAGAGAAATCCTAAATCACATGTGTAACCATGTTTCCTGATTCAGCATCCTGTAGTAAGATAAACAGGTCATCTGCATATGTTAATGCAGTGACCACAGGTGTGTCTGATGTCATTTTTATGCCCTCTATATGTGGATTATTCTGAAGTGATCTAATTAGTGGTCCAGTGCAAAGACTTAAAGCAGGGGGCTCAAAGGGCACCCCTGCCTCACCCCTCTCCTGAACACCATTCTAGGGTCCATATTAAAATTCACATATGGATAAACCACAGAATTAAAATACAACATCTGTATCCATGTTAAAAATATCTCTGGAATACCTTAGTGCTTCAAAAAAATTGATCAGCTATATGTGGGGACCACAATCAAATGCTTTTTTCTGGTCCATTACCAATTAATACCCATCTAGCAAGCATTTCTGCCCTCTTTCCCATAATTCTCACTAGTTTGAGATTCTTTATTTATTTATTTCAAAGTTCAGAAATACACCTTTAAGCAAAAATGCTCATTTACAATGGTTCCTCGTCAGAATAACAATTTGTTTACACCATGTCAAAGACAGTATTAAAAACTGATTAACAAAGGCTGGACAATATTGATTCAGTGACATAACAAAACAGAAAGAGTAACATAAGTACCATTTCGGCAAGCTAGAGTTTTTCGCTTTTGGCTACTAGTTAAAAATTTAACCACTGACCTGTTAGTTCTTCCTCGTTTTACATTGCAGGAAAGGGGGTGCATTCACTTTCCATTTCTGCTTCTGCTCTTTCATCTTAATCTGTGCCTGTTAAGAAACTACAAGTTGGCCTTTAGCACGGGTTTTTGAGGGTGAGATTTTTTTTTTTTTACTGATACGCTCTTACTCTATTGTGTTTTTCTGGAATTCTTTTAAATATTTTACTAAGATTTCTCTAATTTGGTATGTCAGAGGGACTTGGGGGTCCCAAAGACTCAAAAGAAATGTTTAAATTGTTTACAGCTCCTGGCAAAGGCAGACTGCCATGAGCTTGTTTAAAATGCCTGGGTCGAGACTGAGACATTACAAATTGAGTCTTGTCTTATTTTTTTGACCTAAAACCCTAACGAAAAGGGTAAAAAGATTAACAATTGATGACTTCTCAGTCTGCATCCTTGTCACTGAAAATAATAAAGGCTCTAAGGTAGTTCCCAGTGGTGGTGGAAAGCACAAGTCAGAATGGTCCTTCTCATATAAAGCAGCATCAATTTTAGTAAAAGGTAACACGAATAAAAAAAAAAAAGATAAAGCTGTGCTGCCATCTGAAAGGCATGGTAAAGATGGATAATATACCAGGGTGTCTAAAAAAGGAGAAGCCTGAAGCCGTTGATGGCAGAAATAAAAAGGGCCATAAAGCAGACACTGGGAATGGTGCCTGCCAAAAAAAGAAACCTTAAAGAAAATTGTTACTCCCACTAGAATGGAAAAGGGAGCAGACAGATGGCTGGGAAAAAAATGCCCTAGTCCGAGGACATATCAAAGATGTGACAGTTTTTCCAGGTCTTGTGAGATTTTTGTAATGTGACCGCCCCCCCCCCAGCTCAGGCTCCAGCCTAGCTATGTGCAAGGAGGAAAAGTGCTATGTACAGGAGGAGAGTGACCCCATGGAATCAGAGGGTGCACACCTGTGTGAGAATTTTGGCTTCCCTACAAGACATTGAGGACCATTCTTCCTTTTCCTGTTTTGTCAGACAAGTGCTTGATACTGGTGGCATTCCCCTTCAAGAAGCTGAGGAGGATTCTGAATTTATTTAATGGGGATGGCACCTGCAAGGAGATTGCTAGTCCCCATACATAAATCACTGTATTGTATTTATTTCAAAAGTTTAGTTTCCCCAGGAAATACTTACTGAGTGGCTAACAGCTCATTTCCAGATGTGTCCTGGGGGTGAGGGAAAGTGGAGATTGACAGAGGTGGAAAACAACTGGTAATGATACTACAGTACAGAAATAGAAGTCCTATATACCAGTACAGTATATTAAAGGAGCATAATCATAAATATTGAAGGAAAATAAGTACAACAGAAACATGTAAGGGATAAAATAAGTACTACTGACAGGTATAGTGTGGGCATGAGGGGAACAAAATGGTCAGGGGAAAACTATGGGGTGGGGAGACAAGAGGTAAAGGGGTCATGGACATTTGAAGGTGGGAGAAAAAAAGTCATGAGACTTAAGGGGGAAAGCAGAAGAGGTAGATTGGATTGACAAGGGGAAGGGAGGACCAGAGTTTAGGAAAGCAATATGAGAAAGCAGATTGACCAACACTAGATTTTCTAGAAGGAATAGAACAGAGTTTCTCAAATGGTGAGGCCAGCCTCACTGGGGAGGCCCCAACCTGTTCCAGTGGAGGCTCAAGCAATCCTGAAAAATTACAGTGTTGAGTTTTAGTTATTGTGTGATGGGATGAGGCTAAATGAAAGAGGATAACAGTAGGTGAATTTATGTATTTACAAATTGGTGACCAGGAAAGGCACACCGAGCCAAGGCTAATTTGTACCTGGGGAAGGGTAGGACGTGAATACAATTCAAAAGGTAACTATAATACAAAATGAACAGTAGTACAAAGAGGAACAATGAACTAATAATGAGAGGTTAGAGTTTACCAATTAGACTGGTGGCAGAACAGCCCAAAGGGTTAAGCAGAGAGGTACTAGGAACAAGAGCTGGAGGGAGAACAAGAATGCCTGAGAATTTGCTTAAGAGCAGGGGGAGAGGCGCCGGTGGGTAGGAAGGTTATTTCAGATAGAGGGGAAACAGAAAGCAGTCTGACCTCTGAAGGTACTGCAACAAGGGGTAACAAAGGTTTGAGAGGCAAGAGCGGACCAAGTAGGTAGGCCGGTGGGGGGTTACAAGTGTGTATGTGGGGGTTACAGTAAGCTGAATAAAATGAGAGCCAACTACACAAAGGAGTTATACTTTATTTCTGGTGTACTGTACAAAGTATACTACTTTTCTGTGTGGAGGCCCAAGATTATTTAAGTATTTGGGGTGGCTCACTTTGACAGCCTGAGAAACAATGGAATAGAGGGAATGGGAAATATTACTGAGAAGAGGTTAGGAGGAAGAAGAGGAGAGGACAGTAGTGTAGAGCCCAGAGATTGGTACTTGATGGTAAAACATGCAGGACACAGATGTGAAGAATAAAGGTTTATTACCCTGTCACTATACAGAGAAAAGCGTAAGTAAAACAACTTACCTATACTCCCCAATAAAGTACAGAACATTCATCCACCTGGTGTAGGAGCAGCTACTCCAAAGAGCTGAGCCGTGTATATATTGTATATGGTAGATAACACGGTCCCGTTACCGGAGTAGTGGGCTCATTTGCCTCATTAAATTATTTGTCTTGCTATTGGTGAATCTACTGAGCGTCTTGCACCCAAAAGATACAAAAATATTGCAGAAGCACAGGGTACATTATGTGCTGACTATCTGACTTTGTAAAACAATAGAATGGTTATTGTAATCTTGCTGACTACATCATCATAGCTTCATATAGTAGGTGGCACACCAGACCACAAATATATTGTTAGACTCACATTCCCTTAAAACGTTATTAGAGAAACCAACATTTGTCAGTAGAAGGCATTGTAGACCATGAATGTATTATTAGGAAAAACAATCCTGTCGGTATTCTCTAGCATTAGTAAACATAAATCATTATCGTCCTTCTCTCTGTTATAATAGTAGAAGGTCTTCAGTACAATTGGCAGGTTTGGCATGTCTACATATTCCCTCTTTGTTGCCTGAATTAAGGAGGCAACACTAGTAGGATAGTAGGCATTATTTGGTGGCTGCATGAGATTCATAGAGAAACTTTAATTGTGCAGGGTGTTGCTTTAGAGTCTTTCTTAAACAGAGTAAGATAATCAGAAAAATAATGAAACACTTGAATCACAACAAAACCTTTGAACGTTAGTTCTACCCAAGTATTGTACAATGTGGTGCTGAGGTCACAGTCATGAAATAAAGCATTGAGAGAATCACCTGCCTTAGTAACATTCTTACTGAGTTGCACTAAATGAGTGTCTTTCCTCTCTTAAAGAGATTTGAGGTTCAGAATGAGGGGATCAATATGGACATTGAAAATGGGTAAATACTGTGATATAGCAGCATACAAATAATCAGGATCCCTCAAATCATGTTCTGGGGTGGAAGCAGGGGTGATAACCGTATGGCCAATGATAGAGCGTTCCTGGGGAACTAAGCAGATGTTCGGTAAGGGAATGTCACACATTAAAGATCCATAAGAAAAAGTGTTCTGGTTTGTAATGACATAGTACTGTCTATCAAGAGTTGTAGGTTACACGAACTTGAGGAAGGCACCACTTTCCACTTTGTAAGCTGGATAGGGCAGGTGATGGAGGTATTCATCATTTGGCTGTTATTTTCTTAATGCTTCTGTATTACATGTGGTGTTATGAAGTCCCATCTTGTCTTTGTATACATACTTCTGTAATTGTTTGTGAACCCTGCTCAGGTCCACCTTGTAAATGAGCTCACCTCAATGATGTTCTGCCTGGTAAAATAAAGATCGATTAACTGCCTGGTGTGGCATTGGAAGCCTTCTTGGGAGGTATTCCTGGCTGCAGTGCTGAAGGCATTCAGACTGGCTTGATCTTGAACCGAAGAAGCACTGGCTTGATCTGTAGGAGTTGCAAAGACAATGGCATTATTAAGTGGGTCACTTGAAAACTAATGACCAGTCCATAGTCGGGCAAGTAACCACAAACTGACATGAGTACATTAAACACATCACATCGGCAGAGATGGTGATGGCCCTTTTTAGCTCAGCAGTTTGTATGTGGGGCAACCCAGGAGTTGACGCGAGCATGAAACACCAGCAAAGGAGGCAAGTTGATCCATTCTCGGTAGATGCTGCCCTCAGGATGACCCACAGAGTGCATGACTGCAAGCTTGTCAAACTGAAGAATCCTCCTCGTCAACTGAAGGAGAACTGGGAATGTGACATACATAGTGTCTCGAGTACTGCAGTAGTTGGTAGCATAGCAAGGTCCTTGATTTGTGGAACATATCATTTCCCTGCCTATGTGCTGCTCTTGGGCCGCTTAATTGTTCAAAAGAATCAATTGGTTCAACTTATTTCTGGTCTCGTCAAACAATCTTGTAATATCATGCATATTATACACTGTGAATCTTTCTTCCTGTGCTATATCATCTATACTGTGTAGCACGGGTGTTACCACATTGTTAACTAATTGGGAATGAAAAATGTGGTTATTTCTCTGAATTTTGGCCAAATCAGCACGGTTCCAAATTGACATGCTAAAACCCAACATACCAGTAGCAGTGCCTGCTACGCCTGCTGCACCCAATGCCCGTTTTTGACATTTGGGCCTGAACACCCCACTATGTTCAGTTGTGTGATGCCTAGTTATAAGGTCCTATACTCATGTTTAATATGCTGCCATTAAATCTAACAACATCACGGAATGAAAATGAGATACATTGGTGAATGAACAATGACCGAATTCTGCCATATTCCAGTGGGTCAGGTGTAACACCACTGGAACATGCATGTATTAGACGCTGTTAGTTCCAGGGATAGATGTTGCTGCCAGGCCACTTTCAAGGCCAAACTCCAAAGTAGGGCATTGAAGAGGTTCACCTTTGGAGGTTGGAGTCACCGTAAAAAAAGTGTAACTGAAGCAAATGTATGATTAAAACAGATTTTATGTACAGTTCTGAAAACGAGTGCAAAAATCTTAATTAATTTTTGCTGTGAGATTGTAGAGGCCTGTATATTGTGGGGTAACTTGACGTATGCACAAAGTTCCACTGGGGCAAATACAGGTGTTAGGCCAACCTTTGAAAGTTCCTTTGGCAAGGCTGGCCACTGGAAGTTGCGGTCCCTCAAGGTTATCAGTTTTCCAGTCAATCTGTAGAGTGGAGTGTGGTGATGCTGTTACTAATATACTTGGGTATGCATCTATTCCTTAAACAGAAATGTGAGTAGATGGGAGATCAGTTGTAATACCAATCCCAGGGGGGAGGGGCAAGGTCGGGTAAGGGGAAGTAGGCTGGGTCATTGAGATTCGTAGTGTGAAGGAAGGCATGGATGTGTGCCTGGTAGGCCTTGGTCTTCTGGAGTTTCTGGTGGTATGCCTCATGCTGCAGGAGTTTTGGATGAGACTGGTGGTTGCTCGCCAGGTCTCTCAGCCATAGGTCTAGCATTAGCAGGAACAAAATCATCTTTCCTCTGGCATCCATTCTTCTGGATTTTCAGGCTTTTGTGGTTTTACAGCAGTGGAAAAGAAAATGAACAAGGAAAAGGGTTAGACAGACAGACCTCCTTCCTCTTGGGGTGGAGGAAGGAACATTTAAACATCATGCTGTTTGGGGTTACTCTCTTTTGTAGAGCTTCAGTTGATTGGCATGATACCACTTATCAACTGGTTTCTTGCAGTCTGATAGACTGTGTTCATTTCAGACCATGGGATCGCGCGAATGGCACACCTGACGGCACTTCAGTCCCACCGTCAAAGTGCTGCTTAGGTCTTCAGACGCGCATACTGCTTTAAGAAATGAGTGCATGCTCTGCACGTGTGTACTTCAGAAGTGGAACAACAGACAGTTTGTCCCAGGGGGCATTTCTGTGAGGCAGGATGAGCCCTGATTGAAGAACTCCCCTTGGGGGTGTGTCACTCTTGCCACCACACAAAATGTACAATGCCTGTAACAGATACGAGTTCGTCCCTGGGGAAGTTGTTGGGAGGCAGTACTAGTCTGACTGAATGCCCCTTGGGGGCATGTACACACTAAATTTAAATCAGCGCTGCCTGCTGAACAGAGGAGTTTGTCCCAGAGGGGGACGTGTTTAAAAGGATTCGGTCAGGACTGACTGCCAGCATTGAAGAACGTTCCTTGGGTGGGCATGTAACAGAGGACAGTGTTTGCACCTGCAGCATAGAACGTCCATGGGAGAGGACGTCAGTTAAACTGGACAGATTCGGGTTGGGAGTTTCTGACAGTAATTGACCACAGAATGGCTGATATGGATTGCAACAGGTGGGCACTGCTTCTCTAGCATGTGATGTGCACAGACACATCACATGGTACAGATCAGCCACCAAGCCCGCATTCTTCATTGCTTCTTTTGCACAGTTAATTCTGGAGACCCGCTCTGAAAGCAAGCAGCAGTGAGCTCATGTGGCTCGCGATTCATTGTTCAAACCAAAGCATTTTAGGCAATTACTGCTTGTATTGGAAGCTGTAAGAGCCACACATCGAGACATCAGAATTTCTGTCTCTTTTAAGTGAAATAAATATATTGCTCTGACTTTAATAGACTAGATGAAGGGCAGCAGCAGCACAGTACTGAGTGCAAGGGCTGATTTGAGGACCCTCTGCCCTAAACGATCTCCAAGCTCCTCCTAAAAATTGGAGGTCAGGGCAGTGTGTTTGTTAATAAAAAAAAAACTACAAAAGAATTTTTTGTGGAAAAATCTGATCAGTTAGAAATAACTGCAAGACTAAGATCATTAGTGGCTGCAGCTCAATATCATACCCAACAAGGAGCACAGGCAGCACTGGGGAAAGGCTTGGACAATATTTGTTGGAAGAGAATTATATTAGTACAGTACTACTAGAAATAAAGAATATATAAGGGACAGAGCTGTGTATGTGTTGTGTGTGTGTGTGTGTGTGTGGGGGGGGGACTTTTGTATTCACTTGGCAGCTCCAGCAGGCGGGGAAAGCAACATCAATTGAATAAGACACAAGTGATTTAAAAGCAAAATAAAAAAAGCAGTCAGGGAAATTAATGAATAAAGCAGAGTAGTGGCAGGCTATGTTTGTAAGGGGGAGAGCTCTCTCCTATTTGCATAGTTGGGTTGGCAGCCAGGCAGAGAAAGCAACATCAGACTGATAAAGAGAACTGAAGAAAAAACTAAAAAAAAAAAAATCTCCAGCAGGGAAAATCAAGACGAGTGAGGGGCTGTGTGTGAGGAGGGCACCATCTCTTGTTCACATTATAGTTGTCAGACAGAAAGCCACAGCAGATTGAATAAGAGACAGCTGTGAATTAAAAAGAATAGAAGTAAAAATATCAGGAAAGGAGGGAAAAGAATAAATCGGAAGAGTGTTAGGTGGCTGTGTATAAGTGGAGCTGCCTGTTGTTCACATAGTTGAGTATGCAGCCAGGCAGGGAAAGCAACAGCAGATTGAACAAGCCTGAATTCGAAATTGAATATTGCAGTATAAAAATGATTAAAACCGAGGAGAGTGTGGGCAGAATCTGTGTTTGTGTGTGGAGTGTGTGTGGGTGTGTTGGTGTGTGTGGAAGCAACTGCAGAGTAAACTGAAAATAAATAAAATAGAAATCTGCAGGAAGAAGAAATAAAGCAGGTGAGTCGCATCTTGTGAAGGCATCTGTGTGGGGGCTTATGGTTGGCAGTAGGCAGGTGAAACCACAGCAGACTGAATAAGAAAAAGGTAATTTTTAAGAAAAGACAAAAAAATAGGTTGGGTGTGGGAAAAGAATTAAATTGAAAGCAAGCAGAAGGCAGAGTATCTGAGTACTACACAATCCACTGAGTTAAATAAGGGCCCAGACCTGTTACACACCCCATGACATGATTATCGTGTGCTACTGTAGTGACTTTTTGTTTCTCGCGCACACTGATGGTGTTAGTGTAAAAAAAGTTTTTTTATTAAACCATTGTAAATCATATGTCACACATTTCATTAAAGTGACACACTGTAATTTTATAGAAAGCAAATATTCTTACTTCCATATTGTTAAAAGAATTACAGAAATATTAAACGCTGCTAAGACTGGTAATAAACATGGTCAAGGAACAAATGAACATTAAAAAAATGCTTACAGCATTTGCACCTAAGAGACTGCATTGCATCAGGATCAGGGTCTTCTAACAAAAATACAAATGCAAGTGATCAGGTGCCAGTTCAGTCGTTAGAGGAGCCTGTGTTGTCTGTCACTGTGGTGGACACACAGTTGGGAATAAGTAATACTGCTCCTGTTGTCGGCGCCAGCCAGTCACAACTGGATTTTGAGTCTGCTGCTTGTGAACAACCTAGTACCTCCCAGTCCTTTGCAGCCAGTAAATGTAATTTTCAGGGCTGCTCACTCAACACGTACAGGTGGTTGAGATATAATTCTGAGATAAATGTCATAACTTGTGCCGTGTGCATCAGTAGAAAGAAACAAAATACACTGACTTCTGGCACAGACAATTTCAGGACAAGCACCCTGACTAGGCATGCTGACTCTGCAGACCATGGAGATGCTATGGCTGCAGAAAATATGTAGGGAGACTTGCAGCAAGTGTTCAGAAAGGCTATGTCTGAAAAAGAACAAGCTGTTCTAGTGGCAATAAAGTGTTTATTGGATGGCTAAAGAAAACTTGCCAATTAATGAATACACTAGTTTACTGGAATTTTTGTCTAGTTTAGATTTGTCCTTTTGTTGACAAATTGTAGCCAAAAATGTATCTTATTCATCAGAAACTAAAGCCAATGACGTCCTTGAATGCATAGCCTTGGTAATCCGTCAGGAGACAAGTAAAAAAATTAGAAAATAGCCCATACATCACATTACTTTGTGATGACAGCACAGACTTCACTATAGCCAAAAAACTAGTATTGTATGCTAGAGTGCTTGATACTGTTTTGTTCCATCTACTCATTTCCTAGAAAACCTATAGATCTCTGATGCCACTAGAGCAGGGATTGCTAAGAAATTAAAGCAATTCCTAGCTGGAAAGAAAATTATCATGACAAAAGTGATGGGTCTGGGAAGTGACGGAGCAAAGGTTATGACTGGGATGGAGGAGGGAGTAACAGGGCACATGCTACGTGAAATCCCAATGCTAGTAAATAGTCACTGTGTTGCTCATAGGGCTGCACTATGTAGTTCTCAAGCGGCAGACTCTTTCCACTACCTAAAAGAACACCAAGAAGTTCAAACTGGTATTTTCTACCACTTCAAAAGATCATCAAAAAGAGCTGACAAACTGAAACAAATGCAAGAAATGCTGGAGGAACCAAACTCTAAAAGTGAAGAAGGTCCATGATGTGAGGTGGATAGCAGTTTACAAAGTGGTTGAGACTGTTCATCACACCCTTGACTTGCTTTTTTGCAATGAGATGGATGCTAGAGAGAAAGGTCATGCCTTAAAAATGTCATATGACTTTATAATGACAACCTATATGCTAATGGATGTACTTTTTGTAATTACACGGCTAAGTGTAGTGTTTCAGAAAAGAGATCTTGACATCTCTATGGTCCAAGTAAGTTTGGAGAAGTGCTTCTCTGATTTAGAAAAAATAAAATCTGGTACCAAGGACAAAATTTAAATGTATCCAAATGAAGTGGAGAAGGATATCCAGGAAGATGAAGGGGAGGCTGATGTCCAAGGGGCATCGCGTACTGAGGGAAGGCAAAAAAACTTTCAATCAAGGACAGTTTCATTGACCAATTGATTGCAGATTTTTACAGATTCCCGTGATATGACGGAAACAAGTTGGCTGTTTTTGGAGTCCTGGGTCTCATGCCAGTCAGCAGTCTTTCTAGAAATGAACTTGAAACCTGGGGAAATGAACAAGATGCCACTTGATCATTATGATCAAAAGCAGAAACACCAACATTTTGAGACAGTAGCACCACCACTTGTGGATGCAGACTGCACCAGAGCAGAATGGGAACTGCTGAAGCCACTTGTTGTGAGACAGGAGTACCCAAGGGACAATGTGCAAACCCTTTGGGGGTTCAATAACAAATATCACAAGTCAGACTTCCCAAATCTTTTGACATTGGCTGCATTGGCATTAACTGCCCCAGTCCATACAGCAGACAGTGAAAGTGGCTTCAGTGCCCAGAACATTGTAAAAACTAGCATGAGAAATAGGCTGTCTGCCACTAGTCAATGATTTTCTGACTTGCAATTGAGGGACCATGCCAGGCTGAATTTGATTTCCTTTCTGCAATATCTGGAGGGGGAAAAAAGCAAAGGAGGTGTCAACTGACTGATTTTTAAGCTCAAACAATAACTTACTAATGTAAGATCACCAGACACCAGATCACCAGACACACACTGATGTAAAAAAATTAATAAATTTCTCCGGCTTGATATGCCTTGTCTACGGATGTGTCTATGTCCCCAGAAGGACATAGAAAGGATGGAGGCAGTCCAGAGGAGGGCAACTAAAATGGTGCAGGGTCTGCAACAGAAGCCATATGAAGAGAGACTAAAGGAGCTTAATATGTATACCCTTGAGGAAAGGGGGGGGGACATGATAGAAACTTTCAGGTACCTCAAGGGAATCAACAAAGTCCAAGAGGGTAGCATATTTCAGAAAAAGAGGTGTACAAGAACAAGGGGACACAATCTGAAGATAGAGGGGGGTGGCTCAGGGGCAATGTGAGGAAGTATTTTTTCGTAGAGAGGGTGGTGGACACATGGAACTGCCTGCGGAAGTCATGGGGTTAAAAACAGTGGGGGACTTCAAGAATACATGGGACAGACATAAGGCAATTCTAATGGGGGGTAGGAAGAAGTAGGATGTTGGTTAACTAGGATCTGCAGCTTATCCAATAGGTAAGGAAATGGGCAGACTAGGTGGGCCAAGCGGTCCTTATCTGCTGTCAAAGTCTTTGTTGACCTCCACAAAAAACTCCACCCCAGACTGGGTGTACTTTACCGTAATCGTGGTTGCATCCCATTGCTGGTCTGCCGTGCAACTGAACAGAAAATGATTCTGCCAGTTTTTAGACTACGGAGATGTGGTCTACAGTGCCACCCCCAAGTCCACCCTGACGAGACTGGACTCCCTCTTCATTCCTTCTGCCGTTTAACCCTAGACTGCCCCTACTCCACCCATCACTGTAACCTTTATCAGTCCCTGGGTCTGCCCTTCCTACAGGGACCAGTCCCTGCCCCCCCTACCTCACCTTGGTCCTGTCTGTCCATTCCCCCCCCCGCCTATGAGCTCAGGCAAAAAGACACACATCTACATATTCCCCCATAGGGCCACCTCGAAAGGCCAGGCTGCTTTCAGCTACCGAATGCCCAAGCTATGGAGCTCCCTCCCCCCAGACATTTGGTGCACCTCTCCCTCCTAGCACCTGAATGGTCTTCTCTCAGCGCATTTCTCCTCCACCTCCTGATGCGCCTAACAAATCATCAGCGCCTAGGCTAATTACGCCCTCTTGTGCTTGTCCTGTGTCACTACCTTTATCTATATTAGGTTGTCAAGCGCCAGTCTCATGTTGCACCTCCCTCTGTTTGTGTGCCACACTGTTATGGCTGCACTATTTTATTTGTAAAATCCTGCATTTGTCCTAATTTTCATTGCTGTACCTCTATTTGTTCCATATTTTTACCACTGCTGTATTTATTATTGTATTCCACTGTGTACTGTTGTTCTCTCCCCAGGACACATCTGGAATCAAGCAGTACTCTACTCAGCATGCCTTCCTGGTAAAACTCTTAAATAAATAATAATACAAAGCATAACACAGGCACCAGGAGCTATACAAAAGTAACAGCCCATCTGGGCATTGTCAGAGATTATGTCTGTGTGCTTTTATGGCACATTGGAAAGGAGGAGAGGCACATGTGTGAGGAGACCGTGTGGTGGGTAAGGTGCTGGCATCATGTGCACATGTAAGAAGGGACCTTAGGGGCAGAAGCACCACGATCAGATGGTGCAAGGGTTGGGTTGGGTAGAGGTGCAGTTGGCAAGTGACAGTGCATGGGATGGGGTTTCATTAGGTGAAGCAGCTACATTTAAAGCCAGGTAGGAGTAAATTTAGAAGTTCCTGTTTGAAAGGACCCAGCTTGGTTGGTGTCTTTTGTATTATCTGAAGTTCATTAAGCCAGCTTGGTGCCCTGGTTGCAAAGGAGTGTTTGGCTAGAGCTGTTCGGTTGAATGGAACAGCCAATGTACTGACAGTCTTGCCTCTGTTTGGGTAAGGATGTTGGGCAGGTTGTAGGAGACCTTCAGGAGCTTATGAGATATACTTTTCTGCAGAATGGCACATGCTTGTGTTTCAGCAAAAAGAACTGCAGCAACACATGACAATCTTTTCACTAATATTTGGTCACAGTTTTTAGGTCCATATTTAAAAGGCGTAGCGGATGCCTATTCTTTAATTCTGTTCTATCACCCTTTTTGAAGAGAAAGATGAAAACTGCAGACTGCATTGAGGTGGGGGAGGAATTGCCAGAATCTAAAACAGCATTAAGATTCACTTGCAGTATCAGACTAAGGTTACTTAAAACCTTTTTCTTAAATTCAGAAAGGAGGCCATCTCATCTATGGGCCACATTATTACCTGGGTGTATACCAGCACACTCTATTTCTGCGATCTGTGTTGGGTTTGTCAGTTATGTTACAGTGTTCTCTGGGATCTTAGGTATAGCATCCTGGGGCGTAATGCATGAGTCCCATTCAGTATCAACAGGAATACCAAAGGTATTCATCACATGAGAATGTACCACTTCCATGATATCTTTAGGGGAAGTAAGGGGCTATGTATCTCCTTCCCTGCATAACCCTGATATGTTTCAATGATGCACCCTGTTCTGGCATCCAGAGAACATGTCCACATGTTGCAATCACCCTTGCATGCCAAATTTCATCTATTTTTCCAAAGAGGCTGCCCTTTCATATTGGCACTTCTTCATTTCAGCCTTGAGGACATCAATGTCTTTTGCCAAAGCTATATCTTCGGTATGCATTACCAAGATCAGATGGTATAATTTAGATCTAATGTCAGCAGGAAATTGCATGACAGAGAGAAAAAGTATTCCTCTATTGAAAACAAAATCTCTTGCTGTGAAACGGGCACTAGAGTCCCTAAAGTTTTATTTGCTTGGAGCTGACTTTTTGCTTATAACAGATCATAAATTCTCTCTGTTGGCTTAATCAAATGAAGGATAAAAATCCCACAATCACAAGGTGGTACTTGACACAATAACCATTTAAATTCAAAGTAATGCACAAATCCAGAAAACAGAATGTCAATGCTAATTTTCTGTTAAGATATAGTTCTGCAATTGAGAATTCAGAAGGCTGAAAAAAATGTGTGTGTAATTTTTGCTGTAATAGATGTCAAGAAAAAGATAACGTCATATGCAAAGAACTGTAAATGTTATAAGGTGATGTTGAAAGAAAAATAACAGAAGGTTTTGGAAAGCTGTTTAAAAAAAGTTCCTTCTTAAAGAGAATATTTTACAAAAAAGTGATCACAGAACATGAGGTTAAAACCCAGCTACAAAAACTAAATTCCCATAAATCCCCAGGACCTGACAATATGCATCCTGCCCTTTTAAAAGAGTTGGCCAGTGTCTTGGCAGGACCATTGGCGGACATCTTTAACTGTTCACTTGCTGAGGGTACTGTAATAAAAGCCTGGAAGGAAGCTACTGTAATATCCATCCATAAAAAGTGGTCAAGAAGTGACTGTGGTAACTTAAGACCGATTAGTGTGACCTCTGTTGTTGGTACGGTGATGGAGGGTATAGTAAAGGCTTTGATTTGTGAGCATATATCCAAAATGGGACTGGTAGATATTACCCAGCATGGGTTCCGGACTGGTCAGTCTTGTCAGACGAACCTGTTGCAGTTTTTCAATCCAGTGAGTAGTGCACTGGATATAGGATTGCCCGTAGATGTCCTATATCTCGATTTCTCTAAGGCATTTGACACGCTGCCCCATAAACAATTAGTAGATAGATTACCGAATGTCAAGTTGGACATCAGTATTATAAAATGGGTTGACTCTTGGCTGGATGGGAGAAGGCAGAGAGTTTGTGTGGCAGGTCACTGTTCACCTTGGACTGTGATTACGAGTGGGGTGCCGCAGGAGTCTGTACTTGGCCCCACATTAGTCTCTATGCTGCATCACTTCAGACATCATCTGGCAGTTGGATCTGCAAGTTTGCAGATACTGTCAAAATGTGTGTCCTAGGTAATGACATTCATTCTATCAATCATTTTCAAATAGAAACAAATAAAATTGGAGAATGGGTTATACAAAATAAATTATCCTTGAATCTCGAAAAATGTTAAGTTATGCACATGGGTAGAAAGAACATACGTGCTACATACTACCTATATGGAAAACCATTACCTGTCATTGACATGGAAAGGGTTCTGGGAGTCCAAATTACAAATGATCTTTCACCATCAGAACAATGTAAAGCTGCTATTAGTAAGGGAAATAAGATCATGGGTTGTGTACTTGGTAACATCAAGAGCAGAGACAGAAAGATGTTGCTTCCATTGCATACATCCCTTGTGCAGCCACATTTGGAGTATTACATTCAGTTCTGCACACCTAGCAATAAAAAGGATATCAGAATAATGGAGAGGACACAGAGACATGCCACTAAAAGTATTAGGCAATTAAAAGGCATTCCTTATAGTGACAGGTTAAGGGAGCTGGGCCTGTAATCTCTGGAGTACAGGAGACAGAGGTGATGATGCTATAAAGAGTAGTAGATTCCATCATTACCAATTAAAAGGTGAATTCTACAGGACCAATATACAGGGCCACAGGATAAATCAAAGGGTAGTTTATGCATGGAACAGGCTACTAAATGAGGTTGTGTCAAGTACCACACAATGCATGCAAATTATCCTTGGATAAATTTATGGCGGAGAGTAAGTTTACAGTTTTAGGATGATTGGTCGAGTCCTGAAGGCCTTCGGCTCTAGTCTCGTACATTCCTATGAACCTATAAAAGAGGGAGGTATGTAAAAAGATTGGGATAAGACTATGTTCCATTTGTTATGCAGAGAGAGTTAAAAGCAATAATCTATTCTATCTTCTCCTATTCAGTCCTTTGTCTGTTTCTTTCCTGTCTGATTGTGCAGTCAAATTTTCCTTCTGGTACCTAGCAATTGGCCACCCTGATGGTCCCACAATTCCCCCATTTTCTCCTTTCCTTCACTTGCTGTTTCTATTATTTCTTTCTTCCCTGGCTTCTCTGTGATTAAAAAAAAAACATATTTATGAATCTGTATGTGAAACTGGAGTCTCTTGGTTTGCAAATGTGTATACTTATATTACTGAAATATTTGCAGAAAGTTATTTGGGTTTGTCTGGAACACAGATGGATTAACTTTGAAATGCATTTTGACCTCCACACACTTGTTTGCAGAACTATTTGCAGGAAATCAGCCCTGGGACTGGATGTCTTAATTGGTTGCACCTGTTAAGCAGACTAATGTACTCTTCATGCTATTCACAGGAAGGTCAATGAAAAAGTCATGTTGTGTTTTGTGAAAAACAGGAGATGAAACTTACAAAAGCAGGATGCAGAGTTTAATTGCCAGGGAAAAACATAAAAAGAGAGCAATGTTTTAGTTAAACAACACTGTCTTTTCTTCAATATTTATTATTTTCTAAGTTATCTTAATTCATCGATGTTGTCCATGTATGCCACCATCGAAAGAACCTTTATTTAGGTTTTGTACCTGAGGTTACAAGATCTACAAGGACAGTGCTCACACAGTGTGTGTTTGCTGTTTGGGTCTGTCCCACAACATAAGGGTCTGTAAGATTTGCCATGGATTTAACCAGGCCACAAGGAGACACAGAAAGAAGGCACTATAATCCTTCATCACTCTCAAGGCTATGGAAACCCAAGCCAAGACTGTGGGTTCTAAGCCAGCTTCTCCCTCATGCCCATCTGCCACTTAGAAGGATACACCCCAGCAGTCAACCACACTGTCACTGCCATGGTCGGCAAGGATGATGGAGAAAACTAAAGAAAGGAGAAATTGTTGTTGAAGCCCTCCTCAGCCAGTCATCACCATAAGCATAGGGAAAATCATGTTTCATTGGTTAGGTTGAGGTCTCCACTGAAAGAAGGTAAATCATAATCCTTGTCATCATCCCCTCTGGTGACATCAACTAAAGCCCCCATAGCTGAAACACCAACGTCAGGGTTTGGCTCTAACATTGTTGTACCAACTAAGGACAGTATGCTACCTCCAACGTTGGGTTCTGTCCTGGCAATAATTAATTTCATTTATTTATTTATTGGAATCTCGGATAACACCTTTGAGCTAAAAGCTTGTTTACAAAGGTTCTATGTCATAAGGCAATAGACAAGGTACGTAGACATTACAAAACAGATAGGGGTATATACAGCAGGCAAGTACATTATGGTACATACAGATACAGATTCAAGCAAGTACAGTTAAAATACATCAGGTAGGAGAGGTCAATTTTATTGCAACAGTACTAAGAACATACCTAAGGTGGACAATCAATTTATAGTGGTAGCTGAGCTTTAGAGCATGCAGGTAGAATTATGGAGGGTCAGAAATGGTGGTGATCAAAGGAGGGAGGACAGAATAGATGAGAGCAGGGGAGGGTGGGGCAGAGACAAAGGGGTGACAGAATAAGAGGTTGAGTAGTCTGAGGGTGGGATTGGATGAGAATCTACCCATGGTTACATAAATAGGTGATAGGGCAGGGCTGGGTAATGTGGGGAGAGAGGGATGAGGAAAGGGTTTTAAAGTGGGGGTGAGGTGAGGGGAAACCGGGGAAGGGGTGAAAATTGGAGGGATTAACATTTGTGAAGAGAAAGCAGGAAGGTGGGGGGGATAAAGAGGCGATGTAAAGTAAGTGCTCAGTGGGATCACACCAGGCAGGGGAGGAAGTGGGGGGGATGGGTGCTATGCAGGACAGATAAGCTATCAATAACAGTAGGATTATGCACAGGTGATGCAGTCACAGTTATTAAGAGTGGCCAGGTACTGCAGAAGCTTGGCCTTAAATGGGCATACTTTTGTTTCCTCAATCAGCTCAGAGTTAAGAGAATTTAGCCAGCAGGGGGCCCCATATTTGAAGGACCATTTCTCTAGTGAGATCCAGTGGAATGGGATAATGAAGGCAGGTTTACTCGACCCCCTAGTTAGTCTGGAGGGAAGTGGAGTTTTTTAGCAGTTACCTCACTCCAGGAGGAGCAAGACCTAGGGTGGATTTTTGAGCTAATAGACAGGATTGGTACTGAATTCTGCTATTCAGGTTTAACCAACCAGTGCATGAGTATAGTTCACAAGTGCGAGTTAAACGATCCACACCCAGGACTAGTCTGCAGGCTTTGTTTAAGACAATCTTGATTCACCTAAGTGCTGTATCGGTACCAGCTTCATAGACTACCAGTCCATAATCTATGATAGAGAGCACAGAGCAGTTAACTGCAAGCTTGATGGCACTTTCGGTGAGGCACTCCCTATGCCGGTAGAGCTGACCTAGTCTGGCACTAGCTACCTTGGCAACATGGTCTATGTGCTGGCTGTAGGAGAGAGAACTGTCAAGGTAGACACCAAGGTACTTAAAGGTGTTGACCATTTTGAGTGTATCAAACTTGCTATTGTAGATATTGAGGTGATGTGACTTATGACAGTTTTGATGGGAGGCAAACAACATTGTTTTAGTCTTAGTGTAGTTGAACAAGAGCTTAGACTGAATGAACCATTTTTCTACAGCAGTAAAGTTGTCTTGTTTGCCTTTTTCCAGCTCTTCCAGAGTAGAGTGACATGTGTAGAAAACATCATCATCTGCATATAGAAGAATCTTATTCTGGCAGATTTTGGGGAGTTCATTTAGAAACATGCTGAACAGCAGGGGACCCAAAATGGAACCTTGGGGCACCCCTGTGTTGACATGCCAATGGTTGAATAGAATGTCAAGAATCTTGACCTGCTGGGTCCTGTTAGAGAGGTAACTCTGGAAACAGCCTAGCGAGACAGAGGACATACCAATGTTAGAGAGTTATGTGAGAAGCAAGTCATGGTTGACCGTGTCGAAGGCCTTGGTGAGGTCGATCAAAGTGGCCCCCACCAAGAGCCCTTGGTCAAGTGCTTCAAGGATATGACTGGTAAACTCAACCAGTGTCGTTGAAGTACTATGTGCCTTCCGAAAGCCATGCTGTTCCATGCATTGAAGGTTGTACATATCAAGGTACGTACCTAACTGATCATATACTATCCTGTCTTGTGTCTTGGAGAGGGAGGCAGAATTGAGATTGGCCTGTAGTTGGCCAGGCAGGTTCTGTCCCTGCTTTTAAAGACTGGGGTGACCACCGCAGCTTTCCAGCATTGAGGGAAAATGCCAGTGGTTAGTGAGAGATTTAGGATCCAGGTTAGAGGGGAGAGTAACACATCTAGGGTGAGAACCACAATCTTTAGGTCAAGCGGGTCCCCACTGGATCTAGTGTTCCTGAGAACTTTTTCCAAGTATTTTTTTGCCTCAGTTGTAGAGATTACCTTCAGGTAGAAGGGAGGTGCTGTGTGTGTTGGAGGGATGTCAGTAAAACTAATGGCGGAGCTAGGCACAGGTCAGAGATAGTCTGGAGGAAGGACCCCACTAAGGTCTGTGAAGGCCTTGTTGAAGCCATCTCGCGATGACTTTGGGATCCTGGTGTCGCACCCTCAAAGTTTATTTGTGATGGTGGTGATTTACTTGCTCTGCCTGTTAGGGTTTTTATATTGTCCCAGAATCAGCGGCTGTCGTACCAAGAGTCGTCCAGTTCACTTTTAAAGTGAGATCTTTTTGCAAGGCGGATGGCTTGAGCGCACTTATTACGTACTGCTTTGTATTTCTGTATGTCAGAGGGGGACCCAGTGCTCTTAGCCCTATGCCACAGGTCATCCCTGACCCCATGAGCTCAAGGAGCTGTGGTGTGATCCATGATTTTCTGGTTCCTTTGATTTTCCTTGTTTTCAGAGGAGAAAAGATGTTGCAGGCCGAGTTAAACTTGTCGATAAAGCACTCAAGAGCAGCATTCACGTGGGTGGCAGTGTCAACCCCCTCTCAGTCCAGCTGGCGGAGATAGGATTTTAGTGAAGCAAGATGTCCAGCTTTTGTAATTCTGGAGGTTATTGTTTTTTGGAGGGGGGGTTCAGGGTCTTGCACGTCCAGGAGCATAAGACTGGTGAGTGGTCACTGAGAGAGTCGGCTAGCACTGTGGTTCTAGTTATTCTTTGTGGCCAGTTGGTTAGTACCCAGCCTATGAGAGTACTTGAACTGGTGCAATAGTTTACACAAGTGGGGGATTGAATGAGTTGGACCACGTCTATGGCCGCTATTGCATTCTGGTAAGATGCAGAATCTGGGGACAACCAATTTATATTAAAGTCCCCTAACATTATGATTTCAGATTGATGGTGATTACTAGATATATAATCAAGTGCTAGTTTGAAACCAGCCTCTTGATCTTTAGGGGGTATGTACACTGAGATTATAGTTAAACAATAATGGCAGTCACAAACCCTCAAATGGGCATTGCTGGCTCTCAGGCTGTACTGGCATCATTTTTAGAAATGTTACTTCACCAGTTTCCATCACTGCCAGCATCTGTACCTACAGTCCTGTCGTCGGGGCCTCCCCTGTTGGTACAGTCATTGATGGGACTTAAAAACACGTCTATAGTTCTGCCTTCACAGCCACCACTTCAGCCCCTGGCCAGTCAGTTGCCCTGCCATCATTCATGATAAGGAGGTAGAAGACAATCCTGATCTCTTGATTATGGAGGAGGATTTGGAGGATGAAGGGGGGGATGAAGACCCCTATATGTGTGTGTGGGGGGGGGAGTCCCTTTCAGCTCTACTTTCTCCTCTTGCAGTGAGGATTTTGTAGTTTATAACCCCAGGTCTCGTCCTCAAGCTCTTTCAATTCATACTTTACTTAAGCTAATGTGAGATGTCATGGGGTTGAAGAGTGAAGAAGAAGACTCCAGTAAAAATAATTTAATGAAGTTCTAAGAGTTTACTGCTTCACCTACTATTGTGGTGCCTCCTGTATATCCCACATTGGAGGATGCAACCTTTGCTACTTCCAGTTCCTAGAAAGTCTGATAAACAGCACCCTGCTGATTTGTCCATCCCTGTTGTGCTGCACTTTACTGTTTTTGTGGTAATTATGGCTGCTTATTATCGTTCTAGGACCCCTAGAGTGATGAATACTCTGCCTCCTGACAAGGAATCCAGGAGACTGGATGCTATGTGCAAAAGAACTTATGCCTCTGCATCCTTGGGTCTAAGAATTGCAAATTATCAAGCTTACATGATTAAGTATCAGAACAGCTTGTGGAAATCTACCATGACTACTATTCAGGTGCTACCTGATAGTCCTACAAAAGCTGAGCTCTTTAAAACCGTGTTGGCTGGTATTGATACTGAAAAGCATTTGTTACATTCAGCATATGCTGCTTCTGGCCTTTGCCTCAGTAGATATGCCTGGCTCAGGTTGGCTGCTTTGCCAGTGATGTACAACAAGTTATACTGAATGCCCCCTTTAGGGGCTTCAAGTTATTTGGGCCAGATGTTGACAGTGTACTCAAGGACCTTCAGTCATCCAAAATGACTCTGAGGTCAGTACAAGCTTTGACCCCACAAAATACAACAGGGTATGGTAGAGGAGCACTTCATATGGCAGCAAGCCGTGGTGGCCGTGTCTGCTACCAGCAGTTCCATGGTTAAGGAGGCAGTCCTCTTTCAGGTCCTTCCACCACTGTTGACCATTTCAAGGCAATCGAAGGTACTGGGTCAGGCAGCCCTACTACCCCCGGCACCTTCTGACTCCACTTCCTCCTCCTCCACTGTTGCTTCTGGTTGTGCAGGTATCTCCCTTTACCTCTCAAAATGGAGGGAGATCACCATGGATGAATGAGTCCTGGAAACAGTAGAAAGGGGCATGCTCTGGCCTTGTTTTCAAACCCTCCAGTGCACCTGCCACCTCCTTCTCATTATCTTCCGAGCCACTTGTCCCTTCTAAGAGAAATGCAGTCACTACTTCTAAAGAAAGCAATCAAAACCATCCCTACCAAGGAAATGAAAAGGGGGTTCTATTCAAGGTACTTTCTGGTTCCCAAATTAACAGGAGACATGTGTCCTGTATTGGACCTCAGAGTTTGAATAAATTCATTGAACACAAAAGGTTTGAAAGGTATCTCCTTAGGCTGTCATCCCCCTACTGCAAAAAAGAGATCGGCTCTGTGCTCTGGACATAAAGGATGTTTACTTTCATATCAAAATCCAAACATACCACAGGCAGTACCTCCACCTTATGCTGTAGGATAGCCATTATCAGTTCTGTGTATTGCCCTCTTATCCTCAGCATCATGTGTATTTACCAAATGCTTCACAGTTGTGGCAGCAGTCCTCCGGAAAAAGAGGCTTTTTCTCTTCCCTTATCTGGATGACTGACTACTTCTGGGCCCGTCCAGGGAGTTTTTCAGTACACTGTATCCAGAATACAGCAATTGTTTAAGGACCTGGGTGTTATGGTCAGTGTGTCAAAATCCATTCTCCTTCCCTGCCAGTGCCTCCAGCACATTGGTACAGTAGTGGATATGGCAGTCGGCAGTGTATGTCTGCCTACAAACATGGCTGAGGCCCCGGTTGTCAGAGGCCCATCTGGTACACAGGAGCCATTATGTGTCCACCCAGGCAATGCTTCATCTCCTGGGACTTACGGCAGCTGCCATTGTGACAGTCCCCTTGGCCTGCCTCCATATGCGAATCCCTCAATGGATATTTCAGCTACAGTGAGGTCAGTTGAGGGATGAGCTAGAACAGAGGATTCTCGTTATGTCTCCCCTTCAGAAGTTACTGATGTGGTGGAGAGAACCCCCACACCTGTTGCAGGGCATCCTATTTTTCTCACCAACCCTGGTGCAGATCCTCACATTGGCTGCCTCCGGATCAGGATGGGTGCCCACCTGGGCTCGTTCCTGCCCCAGGGGTTATGGACTGACCTGAACTCTGATCTCTACATCAATGTCATGGAGATGAGGGCAGTTCTTCTTGGTCTCCAGGGCTTCGCAGAATACCTCAGTCCAGGCCCCATGCTGATAAGAATGGAAAATATCAGTGTGATCATGCACTACTTCAACAGTCATCAGTCCCAGCCAACTTCAACTTGAGACTCTGTTTGATTACACTCCTTTCTGAATTTCTGTGATTTGGGCCAGTCTTTAGGAGTCAAAGAATACCCAGTTCTGTTGTTCTGCTGTTTTGGTCCTCTCACTGGTTCAGATGTTCCATTGTGGCCCAGTACTTAATACCGATCCTTCTTCCATCCCCTGCCAAGGATATGCTCTCCACGGGCTCCCTGCCCATAGGCGTGGGAAACCCGGGCACTGGGCAGTTGGCGCTGCCTCTACCACCACCTGAGAACCTAAGCTCGGACTCCCCATTAGCAAAGCACGGCATTAGCAGTCATTCAATCAGAACATGAGTGCTCTTTGGCGTTGGCTTCCGATTGGTTCCTGCAGTCTGCTTCTGTGTCTGTTCTAAACCAAGCATAAATCTGATTTCCATGCTGAAATTTGCCCCAAAATAGCTGTAATTACTTTTCTCCTTGACTGTTAAGACCCTTTTCCTTCTGTTTAGCGTGTTACATTTAGTGATGCTGTGTGATTACACTGCTTTTGAAATTCTGTGCTTGCATCAGCTCCCTACACAAGCGGCCGATCACTTCTCCCTACTGAAGTTCCTACTAAGCCTCATCTTATGTCCTCCTTAAATATTACAGAAGCACTCTGAACTGATATGACTGATGTAACATTGAGTACTTAATTGCATTAATTGCATTAATTGTTTTTTACTTGTGTTATTTGGCTCTATTGTAAATATCTCTGTATGCATTGCACCATTTGACCCGGAGCTAACCAGGTCCCTCTTGTAAATGAGCTTGCTCAATATTGTCATCTGGATAAATAAAGATTTTGATTGATTGAGTCAACAAGCAATGGGGCACTTACTTTGCCTCCTATGCTGGGAAGTGATGAGAGTATGGTACTACGCACTGTTTCACAGCCTTCACTAACAGCCCTGTTTCTCCCAGGGGTCCAAAATATCTTAGCAAACAGGCTAAGTCAGTCCCAGTCACCAGTACACAAGTAGGAACTGTTGATCTCCATTGTAAATGCCCTGAGCTTCCCATGATGAGGTTGTCCAGAGTTACGTCTTTTTGCAACCCCATGCAAAAGAGAACTGTTGTATTTCTGCTTGCTCGCTCCAGGGCCAGTTTTCTTTTTTTTTTAATCATATATTTCTATTCTGTTCCTTATTTAGCCTCCACCTGGCACTCTTTGGTCCACCGCCCCACCCAGTCCCATCACCTGCCATCCCTGGGACTTACCTCACACCATGTGCCCCGTGGATGACCCCATCCCCTTTGTAACTCTGGATGTCAGGCTATGGTATTTGTCGACCCCTGTCACACATGACCACATTTTAAAAGTAATGTGAGGAATCATGTTACAGTAATATGTGTTACTTATAAGAAAATGTAATAAGTACCTTCCCACTATTACATTGTCTTATAAGAAAATGTAGTAAGCAACTTCCCACTGTTAACTTTTCTTGTAAGTAATCAATAACTATTGCTCGTTACATGGCAATGTAATTAGATTACTGTAACACGTTACTTGTGATGCATCACTGCACATCACTGACTGTGGTGACCCATTCCACTCTGCTTCTTTTTGCAATAAGCCGTGTAGTGGTTGCAACACTGAGGACAAGTCTGCTGGTAAACATCCATAATAGTTTGATAAGCCCAGAAGTGATCATTCATAACTTAGGTCTCAATGCGTTGGTGCTGATGTGCTCATAATTGCTTCCACCTTGCTCTCTTTTAGGTGCGGGCCCCTGACATCAATCTGATAGCCCAGATGCTGTACAAAACCTTGTAGAAACTGACATTTGGCTAGCTTCAGCCTCACTCTGTACCATGGTGCTCTGGGCATAACCTGATCCAGGATCGTCAGATGCTCCTTCACTGTGGGCACTGTTACCAAGATATCATCCATAAAGCCAACCACATGGTCAACCCATGCAGTACCTGGTCCATTGCATGCTGGAAAATTTCTGGTGCCATAGAATCTCCATAGGCCAGGCAATGGTACCACTAAATTCAGTGTGGCTGTAACTCCAGCAGCTGTTATGCAAAAGGATAGCCAATTTGTTGAAGAACTTTCCACCCAACAATATGGCAAACATGTCCTCTGCATTGGGTAGAGGGTATGCTTTTGGTGTCACTCAACGGTTTGCTTATAGTCACTGCACAGCCTCACTGCTTTATCATGTTTTGGTACCATGATGTCAGAGGCAGCCTTGTCACTCTCTTTACTTGTGGCACAGTACCACGTCTTTCCAGATGATCCAGTTCTTTCTCTATTATTTCTTTTAAGGCACAGAACACTGACTGAGACTTTTCAAAATTTGGAGTGGCACCTGTTTGCATCTGGATCTTTGTCTTCAAATCCTAAATGGTGTTATAGCCATCCTGGAAAATAGGACCATGTTTGTCCAACACTTTCTTTACTGCATCTTGAGGTACTTTTGTCACAGTTTGAAAGATGAAGATCTTTTTCAACTTCATTTTGATCTTCTCCTGGCAGTTTCTTCCCAATAATGCAGGTCTCTTTTCTTGCACTACCTGTAGAGGTAAGGTCCATGCTCCCCCCTCATAGGTGACTGGCACTTGAATCTCCCCAGAACAGGTTTTTGGTCTTCGGTGTAAGATGTGAGCTGAATGTACGAGGATTGTTGTAGCAGGCACTTGCTGAGGGTCTACTTGCAGATCTGCTCTTATACAAAAAATACTTGTGCCTTGGTGTCAAGCTGCATGCTAACTGGTTTGCCCGCTAACTTAATCTGGAGGCAAATTCCCTGTACATTTCCTTGTGTTGCACAGACAGTGACCTGCTCAAATGGGTCTTCTTCTGGTTCCGGCACTGGTTTGGTGTTTGTGGCATACTGCACACGAGCAGTACATGATGAAGATTTGCACATTCTTATCAGATGACCTACTTTCACACAGTTGTAGCATTTTTCTTGTAGTAATCTGCACATGCTTTGCTGAAGGTTACCATCACAATGGTAACATAGTTGCTTTGAAATCGATCAGGTTTGCCTGGCATGACCTCCCAACCCATGAACCCATGTTGCCTTTTGTCCTGAAGTCCATTTTGCCTTCTGCGTACTAGTCTCTCCAGTCTTATGATCTCTCCGTTATTATGGTTCCCATGCAGCTCACCCTCTACTGACATCAGACTGACAGGTCTTGAGTTCCCTGATTCATCTCTGCTCCCACTCTCGTGCAGGGGAACTACATTCACTGTCCTCCAGTCCCCGATTACTATACATGCCACCGGTGAGCTAGGACATGCCCACCTCCATTAGCACATGGGGATTCATCCCATCCGGCCCATAGATTTATCTACTTCCAGTGAATTTTAGCCCTCTTGCATCCTTGTCTCTGAAATCCAGTCTTTTTGACATCCTCCCCCTTTCTCTTAGAAACATGGAGTTTTCAGAGAAAAGGACCACTTGGCCCACCCAAACTGCCCAGATGGTTCTTGTCTAGTCTGCTTCCTCAAAACTTAACTGTCTCCAGTGGCCCTCCCTCCTTCCTGCCTATTTACTAATATAGAAACATAGAAACATAGAAGTTGATGGCAGATAAGGACCGCAAGGCCCATCCAGTCTGCCCATTTCTTTTTCTACCTTATAAATGTGCCATCGGCCTTTGCTCTGTCAGTGACCTATCTATTCATAGTCATTTGTATTGCTCCCTTATGCCTATCCCATGCCTGTTTGAAGCCCTGCACTGTATTCATAGCCACCACTTCTTGTGGTAAGCCATTCCATGCATCCACCACCCTTTCTGTGAAAAATAATTTCCTCATTCCCCATAATTGGCCTCCCTCTAATCTCATGCTGTGTCCTCTTGTCCTGCTATTTTTCTTATATTTAAACATGTTAGGCTCTTTCACCTTGTTTATGCCCTTAAGGTGTTTGAATGCCTCGATCATATCACTCTCTCCCTCCTTTGCTCAAGGGTATACATATTGAGCTCCGTTAATCTGTCCTCATATGTCTTCTGATGCAGTCCCTGCACCATTTGGTTGCCCTTCTCTGGACTGCCTCAATTTGAGTTAATGTCCTTGTGAGGTGTGGCCTCCAATACTGCCGCAGTACTCAGATGGGTCTAACCAGTGTCTTGTACAGAGGATTATTACCTCCTCTTACGACTTGTGATACCCTACTAATATACCTAACACCCCCTAGCCTTACCTACTGCTTTAGAGGTCTGCTTGGATGATTTTAGGTCATCAGTGATGATGATGCCCAAGTCTCTTTCTTCCTTTGTGACTGCTAGCAACTCCTCCCAGCCTATAGGTGGCTTCAGGGTTTCTCTTCCCTATGTGCATGATTTTGCACTTCTTTGCATTAAATCCCAGTTGCCACTCTTCTGACCATTCTGCTAGTTTATCCAGATCTCTTCTCATTCTGCCCACCCCATCTGGATCATCTACTCTTTGCAGATCTTGGTGTCATCTGCAAACAGACAAGCCTTACCCTCTAGTCCATCTGCAAGGTCACTAATGAAGATGTTGAAGAGGACTGGCCCCAGGACTGATCCTAGGTACCCCACTTGTGACTTGCATCTCTTCTGACTGTATACCATTTACCACCACTCTCTGTTTTCTGCCCGTCAACCAGTTTGCCACCCAGTTGACCAACTTCTGACCCACCCGAGCCTACCCAGCTTATTTATCAACCTTCTATGTGGAACAGTGTCAAAAGCTTTGCTGAAGTCAGGTAAGCGACATCAACTGCTCCCCCTTGGTCCACCACTCTGGTTACCCAGTCAAAGAAATCTATGAGATTAGTTTGACAGGACCTTCCTTTTGTAAACCCATGCTGTCTTGGATCCTGTGCCCCTATGGATTCCAGGTGTTGCACTATCCTTTCCTTAAGGAGTGCCTCCATAATCTTGCCCACTACTGAGGTAAGACTGACCGGTCTGTAGTTCCCCGCCTCCTCCCTGCTACCACTCTTGTGGAGCGGGATCACATGAGCCCTTCTCCAATCTTCTGGGACCTCTCCTGTGCTCAGAGACTCACTAAACAATTCTGCTAATGGCTCTGCTAGTTCCTCCTTAGCTCCTAAGCTACCCTGGGATGTATGCCATCAGGTCCCATTGCCTTATCCACCCTGAGCTTAGTAAGCTCTTGTAGGACCCTTTCTTTTGTGAAGGGAGTAGTGCTCACCTACCTCCCCCTGTGCCATGATGCTGAGCTGTGGGCCTGCCTACCTTCTCTTCAGTAAATACTGAGCAAAAGTATCTATTTAGGATAGATGCCTTTACAGGGTCCTCCTCCTCACATGCTCCTTTTCTCCATTAAGCAGCAATACCCCTCTGGACTTTCTCCTTTCACTAATGTATCTATAGAAAGTCTTGTCACCTTCTTTTACTGTTCATGCTAGTGTTTCCTCAGTTTGGGACTTTGCCTGCCTTACTGCCTTACCTGCTTCCCTTAGGGCAGTTTGGTATGCCTCCCTATCTTTATCCGCTGTGTTCCTTATATTTCCTGAAGGCCAGCCTTTTGGCTCTGACCTTTTCTGCTACTGTATTTGAGAACCAAAGTGGTTTCCTTCTTCTTTTGCACTTCCTTTTCTGTCTAACACAATGGGATGTTGCTTCAAGTATTGCATCCTTAATACTGCCACTTTGCCTGCCCCCTCACCTGTGTTTCTTTTGCCAGGGCTAGCTTAACTCTGTTGGCCATCTTATCAAAGTCAGCTCCTCTGAAGTCCCATATTTTTGCCTTGGAATGGGATGATTTAGATGTAGTGGCAAATTGAACCATACCATGATGGTCACTGGCCCCAGGTGACCTTCTACCTGGAGATCTGTGATCCCTTCTTTGTTAGTCAGTACTAGATCTAGGATAGCCCTGTCTCTTGTGGGTTGCTGTACCAGTTGTTTGAGGCCCTCCCTGCAGGAATCCACTATGAGTCTAGTTCTGGCAGATGTTCCTGCTGGTATTGACCAATCTGTATCCGGCATGTTGAAGTCTCCCATTATCAGAACCTCCCCTTTAGCTGTCATGTTTTGTATATCTTCTAACAGTAATGTGTCTATGTCCTCCCTCTGGTCTGGGGGCCTGTAGACAACCCCAGTTCTTAGGGCTGTCCCATTTCCTGTTTCCAGGGTGACCCACAGTTCTTCTGGCTCCTTATGTGTATTTTCTTATGTCTGTCACACACAAGCTTGAAGCCCCTTACTATTTTGCCTCCACCACTTCCGATGGCAGTTTATTCCAGGTGTCTACATCTCTTTCAATGAAGTAATATATCCTCACATCCCTCTTCAACTCTACCCACTTCAGCTTCATTGCATGCCCTCTGGTCCTGGTGCCCTTTCTCATTTGAAAGAGATTCCCCTCCCACACCCTGTTTACTCCTGTGAGGTACCTGTAGGTCTCTATCATGTCCCCACTTGCTATCCACTCCTACAGGGGGTACATGTTGAGATCCCTCAGTCTCTCCTTGAAGAGCTTTTGGTGAAACCCTTGCACCATTTTAGTTGTCCTCCTCGGGACTACCTTCACCCTTTCTATGTACTTTCTAAGATGCGGCATCCAGAACTGGACACAATACTCCAGGTGGATTCCCACCAGTGAGGAATACAGTGGCAACACCACCTCCCTCCTCCTGCTGGAGATACCTCTTCCTCTGAATCCCACCATCTCACTGGCCCTACCCACTGCTTTGTCACACTGCCCTGCGACTTCAAGGTCATCAGATATGATATCCCCAAGATCCCTTTCCACTTGTGTCTGTTTCCCAAAGAAAGAGTCCCAAAGGTAGACAAGGCTATGGGACCGGATGGGATACATCCAAAGGTACTAAACCCTAGGTGTGAAACTGACAAATGAAACAACTGGCAAAAGGCCTTTAAGGGGAGTGAAAATCCATCTGCAAGCTATCCAGAGGGAACTGACGTATCACCAATTCCAGTTCTATGTTGACGAGCTCTAAAGAGGGAGAACCACTCTTGAATCCTTCTGAACTATAAGTACGGGATTTCCTCTGAGCTTAAATTAGATAGGAAAGGGAGTTTAAGTCCTGGGCAGGACTGCCCCATTGACTGGATAAGCCCTGGCAGAACACCTGCATGACCATCCAGCCCATCTCTGTGGGATTACAAATAGGGGGCCCTTAATTTTTACACTGTGTTTAATTTGTCTTAATTGCTTTCCAAGTTCTTCAAGTGTGCTAAATTTACATCACCCTCGTTAGCTACCAGAAATATAATAAGGTATTCACCACAACTTGAGCGCTGTCACCAATGTCTTTGGGGGCATAAGTGGGGGTGCATCTATACTTGTGGGACTGGGACTGCCGGGGGGGGGTGAGCAAATTACTTTTTTCTATAGCACATAAGACATTTCTCTTTTGTTTCCATTTTTCCCCTCATGTCCCCTTATTCTTTGCTTACCCTTCCCTTTAAAATAAATGTGTTAAAGTATGCATTTTACCTTTAGTATGCTGGGTGTTGCTTTTGTGTCCATTGTTGTTGTTTGGGCATATCTAACAGTGTGTGTGAGATTTAAACTAATTTTCCTGGGGGTGGTTTGAAGGTTCAGGTTGGTATTCTTTTGCACTACTACCGTAGGTAAAGGCACCAAACCATTATTTCTTTACTCATTTTGTCCTGCATATGAAAAAACCTAGGCTGGTCTGTCTTGGAGTCAGAGGGAGGAGAGGTGGGCCCGAGGGCCCCAGGAAGCAGTCAGGACAGCCTTACAGCCACTCTACTGCTTACAAATCCTGACCTCAGGGATGGCAGGCATCTACAGAGGGAAGGAGAGGGGAAAACCTGCCAGAGAGGGACTCCTTGCTAGTGGCACTCTGATAGTATCCACTGGGGTCTGATACCACCATTTTTACAGGATGTCAGATGACATTGGATATGGATGTCAGATGACATTGGATATGGATGGCATCTAACCATGGCTCTGATCTACTAGGATCACAAGAATGGATGAGCGTCATTGGATCTGATTGGATATGATGGGTCCAACAGTCAGACAGGGAACTGGCAGATCACAGCAATTCTAGGGTCAGATCCAAAGATCAAGACATCCAACCCATCTGACCTCAAACCCAAAATCTGACCAGGGATCGGACATATAGGTTCGGTCAGATGGGGGGACGGACCTGGTGAATAGATAGCTTGGCTATCTGTCAGAGGGTGCGCAAATCCCTCAGATCCATATCTGACAGCAGTATCTGAGCACCACTACTTGTGCAACTGCACCATTGCTCCTGTGCAACAAGGGAGATACCGTGATCTGAGAGAACAGTAAGTAAATCCGGATATGCCCTGGAACACCATTACTGTATCATAGCTGTTGAGAAATCATTTACTGGACTAGGCCATCTAGCAGGGATTACAAATACTCCATGTACAGTAGATGGTAAGAACTTTTATGTTTTGGGGTTTAAGTTGCAACAAATCATTTCTTATCGAATTCCTTTTCAGTGCACTACCGCAGTTCCATGTCATAACGGTGAACACTAAATAGCAATCGCCGTTACAGAGAGGGTGCATCACCAAAAAGCACAATGGCCAAGTACATTTCTCAGCAACCACAATAACAGCACCAACCCAAAAACAAATAGAATAACACATCTATGCAGTGGTCTGCGCCCCCTGTACCCCTCTCATTGGGGACTTTACCACCTACACTCCCCTAAATAATGATTAGTAACTCCAGGGGGATGCATGTCAGGGAGGGGGAGAAACTCAGAACAAGAAAAAAAAATCAAACTCCCACAAACACAAAATAGAAATAGCACCCCTACCCAGCCCTGACCTCCCTGACTGCAGCTATCCACCCTCACCACCACACCACATGGCCAGCTCGGCAACATACCCACAAACTACCTCCCACATACCTCTTCCTAGAACCCTCCTCTTCTGATCACTTCCCCATGTAGATCACCCTCCTCAACACTCGCTGTTATTGTCCCACATTGTCACTATATCCACGCTCCGCTACCCTTTCAGGGTAGCTCATATCACGGGTGCTCAAATTGAGTCACTCAAAACCGAGTCACTCAGTTTGATTCACCCATATAATGTGATACCTACTACTGCCAGCCAACCATGTGCAATGTCATTGGGCCTACACTATTTCCCCAGCTGGATACCCAGTGAAGCATAGGAAGCTCCCTAGTAGGGATGGGAGAACTGGTTTGGATAAGTTAAGAACCACCTAGAACCTATGACATTTTCTATAAAGAACCTCATCAGAACCTTATTTGCAGGTTCTGATAACTTTAGAAGATTGGTTTTGGAGCTTAATATACTCCCCAAACAGGTCTTTATCTAGTAAGATGGCTGGTGGTTGTAGAATGACCCAAAGGAAGGCTGGGGCTAGTAGTACCATCCAAGTTGTTTTCAGATTATTTTCCCTTCATGGAAAATGGCTTAAAGGTTGACAAAGATGGTTAAAACAGTTTTTCACTTTAAACAAAAAGGTCCTAAGGGTCTGATAAAGCTCAGATAACTATCAGAATCTTTTGTGGCTTATCAGAACTTTTTAGAACCTAATAAACTTTTGTGGATCTCCCATCCCTACTCCCTAGTAATACTGAAAGGGTTTTACACTGGTACCAGTGGGGAGAGGGTGGTGTTCACCTGTATAGCTGGGCAAAGCAAGTACTGTGGGTTGTGTTGTTTGCGCGGACAGGCTACCATAGTTTCGATTGAGCCTGGAAGGGAATTGGAGGCCCAGCCCAGATTACATGCATTATCTGGCTGTGCCTAGCAGGGCAACAAAAGAGCAGCTGTGTGCTACTGTAAGCACACACCATATGAAGAAAGACTAAAGGAGCTTAATATGAATACCCTCGAGGAAAGGAGGGAGAGGGGGGACATGATAGAAACTTTCAAGTACCTCAAGGGAATCAACAAAGTCCAAGAGGGTAGCATCTTTTGGAAAAAGAGATGTGCATGAACAAGGGGGCACAATTTGAAGATGGGGGGGGATGGCTCAGGGGTAATGTGAGGAAGTATTTTTTCACACAGATGGTGGCAGACACATGGAACAGCCTTTCTGAGGAGGTCGTGGGGTCAAAAACAGTGGGGGGAATTTAAGAATGCATGAGACAGACATAACTCAATTCTGGTGGGGGTTAGAAAGAAGTAGACTGTTGGTTAACTAGGATCTGCAGCTTATCCAATAGTAGGGAAATGAGCAGACTGGGTGGGCCAAGCGGTCCTTATTTGCCATCAAAGTCTATGTTGCTATGTAGGCTGGGCCTGGCTATGCACCAAAGAAGCACCCGAGGACTATACAGTAGTACATCATATTGCCAACCCCCGTCATTCATTTTATTGCCTGACATTTGACCCTAATAAAATCCTCTGCTGCTTTGTTTCTATCACTGTCTGAGTGCTAATTATTCTAAAGTATAGGGTCAGTGCTTTGTGAGAACTGTGACTGCATTGTTTTTGTTCATGTGTGTCTTGGTCCTGTTGGGGGTGGGTAGATACTGCATCCCAGGGGGTTGTATAGTACTTACATCCCCTCACCACTAAAACCCACTTTAGTGGCTCACTTTGCAAGGGCTTCTATTTAATTCAGGGGTGAAGAGGTTTTAAACCTTTTCTCTGTGTGGAGGCACCATGCAGTTTACTTAAGACCTTGGATGCAAACCCTCAATCAGGAGTTTACTGGTCCAGTCCCCTTTGAGCCCGCAAGGCAGGGGTCATAACCATTAACATCCACAGAGATTTGGTTGCAAAAGAAAACCCTTTTCCCATTATATAATTGCAATAACCCACTCCAGGACATTTCCAAGGGATCCAGTTTTTTCCTGATTTGAATTAGAATGGAGTGTTCTCTGTGGTTATATTGTATGTAGTTTGCTGGCTCCTTGGACTGAATTGATTTTTGTTTCTATTTTACTGAAACATGAATAAAATATAGAATAAAGTATGGGGTGGTGTGTGTAGCGAGAAGTTTACACACACCCGAGGGGTTAGATGCTCATAAACCCCAAAAGCGAAGCTCAAGGGGTTTATGTTAGCATCTAACCTCGAGGGTGTGTGTAAACATCAAGTTTAAACACACCCACCTCATATTTTATTTTATATAATTGCTGGGTTTGCCTTTTTTGCCACAGTAATTATATAAAATGAATGTAGGTTCCTGTGCGCTCTGCAGCCGGTTTGATTTCAGCATGCGGTCCATGGTGCCATTTTCTATTTATTTAAACCTTTTTTTTTTGGTTGGCAGTGGAAAGATACGTTTTGCCCCCTTGTTACAGATTTTCCTGTTTTAAAATGTACTTATCGCCGAGTTTGAGTGGCTGTTAAGTCTCTGGAGAAGAAAAAAACACAGTCTGAAGAAAAGAGATGCAGGAGGGCATGCGCAGGGTGAGGGAAACCGTGCAAGTGTTTGCCATTATAAATGCTCTTTTATAATGACAAATTACACCACGGTTTCCCTATGGGAAAAAGGCAAAGCTAGTTATTATATATAAGTTAAAAACAGAGAATGAATGTACTTTCCATGTGCATTGAAAGACACTCGACTATTTGCCTTTTGCCTTACACTTCACCTGGGCCATGCTATAATTCTCTAGAAACACAAGCCCTGTTGTGGGCCATTGCTTACGTAGTTCATCTGCCCCTCCTGCTCATTCCCAGCTTGAAGTCATAATCCTCTGTTGTGACATCACAATCTGTTGCCACTGAAATAAATGTTACGTCAGAAGAGTATTACGACTTCCAGTGGAGAACATGCAGCAGGAGCAGATGAACTCTTAAAGAAGTACTACAGGCAAAATTTGCAAAAACATATATTGTGCAGAGTGTTTTGATTTGTATGTTTAGTCCTGGTGTGTCATTCCCTTTGTTTGTTATTAGGAGTTTTTTCTCAATTTGCCCACTAGTTTTATGGCCTCTGGCGATCTTGATATTACCATGGCTTATTGCTCTTCTTTTACTACAGTGCCTCCTATCCCACATGACAGTGATGTGTTCAGGACCATAGATTCTGCAAGTACCAGTTTATGGTCAATTCTGTAGCAGAACAGCTGTGATTTTAAGTGATTTTCCTTATCCAGTGTGCACTGAAGACTACATCTACAGCTTAGCAATCACTTGAGGTCTAAAAGAGTTGGTATTCTGTATGAAAACAGCAAAGTCTTTACTAATTAGAGCATTAGTAACCTAGGGTGATTTACGTGCTTTTTATAGCTAGATGTAGTTTGATGAAATTAAAAGCAAAACATTTACACCTGCTGGCAAGACCTAGACAAACATATAGAAAACAAAAATATTGAATTAGAGTTATTTAGTTGAGGCCAGAACATCAGGCTCTTATCTTCAGATTACTGCTGCAGTACTTTCCCTCACTGAATCAGTGGTCCCATATGCATCACTGTCACATGAGACAGAAAACATTGTAAGACAAAGAAGAGCAATAAAGCATGCTAACATGGCAATCCCCAGAGGCCGTAAAACTAGTAAGCAAATTTAGAAAACAATTCTAATAGCAAACAAAGGGAAGGACACAGCAGGACTAAACACACAAATTGAAACACTCTGCATAACTTATGTTTTTGCAGATTTTGTCTAGAGTGCTCCTTTAAGGAACAAAGATCCTGTTTTCATGCAAATGGCCCAAGTCTTAGACTATGGGGAGGACAAATACAGAACTACTATGAAATATAGGCTGAACTGTGAATACATGTACTCTTTTTTTTTTAGTTCTCCTGAAAGCTTCAGCAGCTCCTAACAGTAAATTTCCTCATTTTTACTTTTAGGAACTGTTGTCTTTCTTGTCTTGTTCAGGAAGTGGGCAAGCCCCCCATCTCGACCTTAGTACTTAGAAAGCCCTCTCTGTATCAAGCATGCCAGCTTAGACTGCCACTTAATACAAACTGAGCAAGATTTGAAATGTCTGTTTTCAGAGACAAAGGAACTTTAGAAGATAGTCTGATTTTGTTTCTATGCAACTTATTCATCAGAAACAAAATACATGACAAACTCATGACTCTGGGGCACAGAACATTTACAGTACCAAGCCTGACTTGGTCTCATCTGGCAGGAGAAAAAAAATGACTGTGTACCTTTAAATGAAACCATCACAACATAGTGGTTAAGTTTCTTTTTTCCTCTTCATATGAATGGCTTCTGCTATAAATTATAGCTTGTGTGCTTGTCCCATGGGTCAGGGAAAAAAATGGTCTCCTAACAGAGACAACTCTGATTGGTGCCTTTAACGATTTCCTAATTGAAACCAAATGTGCAACATGTAGCATTCTGGGAGCTCTGGCCTGTTCCCAAAAAATCCTCAGTATGTAAAGTTTTTTCCAGGCATCTTACATCAGCTCAGCTCCGCTTGGTATGGAAAGGTTTTCTAAAGCTTGGATTTCTCTGAAATATTTCTAAAGTGTTTGGTTCCCAAACCTGCTGGATTAAATCTGAAACTATTCTCAGAAGGAGCACATAGCTTTGAAATAAGTAAGTCCTTCAGTTTTTCTGAAAAGTTTGGATAATGATTCTTTTTTTTTTTTTTTGGGTTGGTTTTGGGGCTAGATGGCTTTTTATTTTTGAGAGTAAACCTGGGGGATGCCAAGGCCCTAACAGTATTAACAATTCTATTAATCTTAAAGTACATGTCATTCTGGATGCATCAGTGAGAAGTATGGTGGAAAAGTACAGTATGCATTTATCAATGCAGGTTTAGTCCTCTTTACTGCTGTTTGCATGGCAGGCAGGATCAGCCGATCGCAGAGGGCACTGATCGCTTGTGGTCAGGAAAGCCTAGTGTTTGAAATGAATGCCATTTTAAAAAATATATTTGGGAACAATTTCATCATCTAAAAAAGTAGGGAATGATTGTCTAGATTGCACATTTAGAAAGGGACTAACATCTCTTATCAAGGTTTCACATTTTTCCATTAGGTATTGCACGTGCTCAGACACACGCACACCCACGCACATGCACATGCAGTATAGTGCTAAATAAACAGAATAACAGATATATTTGATATATTTGTGAAGGGCTCCATTTCAGTGCATTAAAACCCTTATCCATATATAGCAACTAAATTTCATATCTGCGAGTTAGAATCCTAGTGCTGCATGTTGTGTTGGGATCCTAGCACTGCTTCACGGATAGCTTCCTGCTGCTGTTTCCATCTGGCTGTATGTCTGGGACTCCAGCTTGGGCCCCTCACTGGAGTGAGTCTTACTGCTGATCCAGAACCGGTACTGGCACAAACTGAACGCGGGGAAGTAAGTGGTAGCTGTTGATGCACCACCTGTCATAGTGGAAAGATTATTGCTTTAGTAAGAATGTCGATTTGTACCAGGAATCCTTAAAACATTCTTAAAATACCCCCCGCCCAAAAAAAAGTTTATTTGTTAGCTAAAGATGGGGTTAGCTGTGTTTACAATTTCTGACACCACAGGAAGTCAACCTCATCATGCGGCATAAACTTGTGGCCTTCCTCCGCCGCCGAAGCTTTGTTCTTGGGTCTCTGATAATGGGTGTTGGAATACATAAGGCACGTACTTTCTGACAGAAACATTTGTTTTAGTAGGGTCTTCTTTTTCCCTGCCTTATAATGTCATATAATAAGACTTCAGTATGCCAGCTGACCTATTCACAAGGAGAACACATGACACTGAGTGGTTATATAGTTTAGCTTTTCTAACAATGTGCAGGTACATACATAAGAACAACACCTGTCTCACTCTTGCCACTCAAATGTGGGACACTGCCCTTCAAAATGTGAACAAGACAAAATATTGGACACATAAGCACATCATGAGGTTAGTACCTGTTTTTGTGCCTATCTCCCAACCACATATTACACACTGTCTCCTAGTGGATCCAAACGGATACATTGATAATTCCACTGCAGAACCTGTATGACAGATTTTATTTTTCAAGGTACAGAAACAATCTGGCAAAAGAAAATAAACATAATAGAAATCAATACAATGTTTCAAGCTGAAAGCAGCTGCATTTCTTTGGGTCTATGGGAAGGCAGAATACAGTGGGGTTAAATAGGGAAACTTCAAACAACCCCCCCCCCCCCATTTGTTGTTTGAAACTTTTGCACCTTTAGGGCGAATGGGGTTACATGACCTGTGCTAGCCAATTGGGCTGAGCCCACGCCCCATCTATAATCTGAGATCCTTCTCTGTTTGGGCCAATCAGATCCTGTCTCTAACTGCCACCATCAGAGGAAGTGACTGGCAGTCAGGTAAGAGCCCCACCAAAGGTCAGTCGGGCCTTTGCAGCCGCCAGTGGAAACCAGTCAGGAAGGCATGGAAAGTGGGCTGGAGCTCTTCCTCTTCCCCAGAAGCAGGAGCAGCATTTGTACGAGTCACAAGATTATGGCATTTAAATCTTATGTCACACCCTCATGCCTTCCTCTCATTCTAGGCTCCCTACTCCCAGACTAGGTGGCAGGCAATCCTGAGAGCCCCCCTTAGCTGCAGGAGTACTGATCAACCTTTTCAGCTCCTTCCCCCTCTTGGTTGGGGGCTGACACCCTATGATAACCCTCTCTGAGTGCCAGGCAGAACCCAGGGTGCAGTGCATGGCCCAGGGTTACCCTCTGTATCTAGGAGTATGCTGTTGGTGTGCCTCACCGGAGATGTCCCCTTAACAGTCACTCACATTTCTCAAACTACCTCTTCTCCACCTTTTTCAGCATTCATTCTGAAGTGATCATTGTTTCAGTCACTCCTGTCGGTGTAGGAATAGACACTCTGGATGCCATCAGTTTTTTTGTCATGTTTACCATTATATTTACAGTTATACAGTCACACGGAAACACATGGTCCCTGAAATGCTGTTTTTGTCAGTACTACTAAGACAGGCTAGATTCTGACCCAAGATACAAGTCAGAACCTCAGGGTCCCTTTTGTAAAAGATTTTACCGTTTTATACACTGATGAGGGCCCAGGACTCTGGTTATCCCTTAAAATTCACCAGTGCATTAGGTTATACCTCTGGTAAGAGCCTCTCTACTTTGCTTTCTTAATCAACCAGATTTCCCAATCTTGCTATTCACTTTAGGTTATACACATAGCCACACATAGTAATAACACATTGGTGTCAAGTCATCTGGTGTACAGGAGGCAGTAAAACTGTAGGGACTTTTACTCAGACATATTTCACTAAGGGCCCCCTCCCCCTTCCTTGGGTGCTCTTCCCCTAACCACATTCTTACTATTACCAGATTGTGTGCTGGGCATTAGTGTGGCGACATATTTATTTATTTCAGTCTTCAGAAAATAGCCTTTGAGCACAATGCACTTTTTCAAAGGTTCCACATCAAAATTTTAAGAACATGATTAATTAAAACAGGAACAGTGAACATAATTAGGAGCAAGATTAATACAACAGGTGCAATTGTCAAATTACAATGAACAATGAAATTACAAGAACTGGTTTAGCAGGAGGTACAGTGAGGATAACTCTTGCAGTGTCAAGGGTTGTAATACAAAAATTTCAAGTGCTGGAACATTGAGACAACAGATACATTTGCAGTTTCAGGGAAGAGACAGCTACAGTTAAAACCATGTGTACATCACTTGGACTCCAGGGTATATAAGAAAACAGCTGGTCAAAAGCAGGTGCTGCCTGTCTGGGCATTGTTTAGAAATTAGGGGTGGAGGGCAGCAGGGGGTGGTGTTAGCTAAGTAGCAGGGAGAAAGAGGATGAAAAGAGAGGTGAGGTTAGGAACAAGATACACAGCAGGCCCAAGGGGACCAAGGAGAAATTAAGTGCGAGGACCAGGCTGGGGGCAGTGAGCAGGGGGAGGGGGTAGTTAGGGAACATAACCACCCCCTCACCTAGCACATGTAGGAGAAATCGGCATGGGCTAACTGCAAGAACAGGTACCAGCAGTAATGAGATGCTGCTTTAGTTCCAGTTTAAAGGCATGGAGACTGGAAGAGGTAGTTAGGTGTGTGGGGATTTAATTTAGCCAAAGGGGTGCCCTGTAGGAAAAGGACCTTTGGCCAAGAGAGGTTTTCCTGAAAGGGATCGCTAAAGAGCACCAGGTCGTACCCCTGGTGAGATAAGAAGAGTGGCCAGCCTGTGGTAGTGGTTTGGGGGTTGGGGGGCATTCCCTAAAAGGATTTTCTTGCCCAAAAGGCACGTTTGGTACTTTATTCTGTTGCTGAGATTCAGCCACTTGGTAAGTTCATAGAGAGTACAGGTGTGTGCTCAGCTATCAGCATCCAGAGTTACTCTGCATGCCCTATTGAGAGTAATTGTGACCCGTTTGAGTTCGGTGTCAGAGGCAGACCTGTAGACCACCCACCTGTAGTCAATAAGTGACAGTATGGCACTGGAGACCTTGAGTCAAAGGGCAGAAGGCATGAGGTATTGCTTATGTCTTTACAAGATACCCAGCTTAGCACTGACTGCTTTGATGACCTGATCCATGTGCTGCAAAAAGGTAAGGGTATCATCAGTGTGGACCCAAAGATTCTTGAAGATGTCAACCTGTTCTAAAGGGGTGGCCTGATTATTGACAACAGTGAAGCCAGAAGATTTCTTGTGCTGGGAGCTAGAAATCAGCATGTTTTTTGTCTTCTTGTAATTGAGAAGTAACTTCTGATTGCAAAACCAGTCTTCCAAGGTGTAGAATGTGGACTGTAGCTCATTCTGTACCTGGGCCAGATGAGTGCTACTGCTCAGTATGACCACATTGTCTGCGTACAAAATTACTTTGGACTGACAGGCTTCCGGGAGTCCATTTAGGAACAGGCTAAAGAGGAGGGGACCCAGGGTAGATCCTTGTGGGACACCAAGTTCAATATACCTAGGGGTGGATACCACAAGCCCAATCCTCTGGTTCAGGTGTGTAAGATAATCATTAAACCAGAATGCTACTTCAGAGGAGAACCCAAGATGCCGCAGCTGTAGGAGAAGTAGTGAGTGATTAACAGTGTCAAAGGCCTTGGTGAGATCTATAAAGACAGATCCCACTATTTTGCCTTCGTCCAGAGCCTTATGCACAAAGTCATAGAATTGGACAAGAGCAGTGGTGGTACTGTGGCTCTTACAAAATCCATGCTGCTGCGGTCACTGAAGATCATATTTCAAGAGATACTCAATGGTTTGATCAGCCACAATTCTCTCTAGTGCCTTTGACGGGGGGAGAGAACAGAAATTGACCTATAATTTGCTGTGCTAGAGCGATCACCACTTTTTAGCACAGGGGTCACCAAAGCTACCTTCCAGGAGGCAGGAAATTTCACCATAGAGAGCGATTTGTTAAATATTTTGGTGATTGGGACTAGCAGCTCTTTGAGGGCAACTGCTACTAGCTTCATGTCAATATTATTGCTTCAAGTCTAGTTTTTCCTAGGTCCTTCCTGATGGAGGTTCTAGTCTCTCTGGTTGAGACACTCCAAAAGTAAAAGCTTGAAATACTCAAGTCTTGCCTTGTGGCCAGCTTGTCAGGATCAGAGGGTGCAAGGATGTGGGGGGGGGGATAGCACTGAGGTCAGTAAAGGCTAAATTAAAGGATTCAGCTATTAAAATAAGGATCCGGGTTGGGAGTACTGTTGACATTTAACATAATAGGATGCACCCTGTCATCTTTTCCCAGTAATTCCTTAATATTATGCCAGAACCTTTTTCCGTTACCCCAAGTACAGTCTAGTTGCTCCTTGTAGTACTTCGCCTTAGCCAGCCTAGTGAGATATACCGCAGCCTGCCCTCTGGCAGCAGCTGGCAATCTCCCCAGACCTTTTGCTAGAGGCAGGGTGCAGGATTTTCTAAACATGGTGCAGGGCTACAACACGGTTTCTGGCAGTGAGCCAACCACCTTTGGCACAACTGCGCCTGATTTTACAATCTCGGTTGCAGTTGTAACAGTTTTCCCGATTTTCGGCCGCTTGTACCAAATATCTGGTGCAAGCTCTGTTAAAAAAAAAAAAGGGCCCCTAGGATTGCGCAAGTTAGACCAGAAAAGTGGGTCTAGCTTGTGGCAATTGCTGCATGGGATAGAGACTCCCGTTAGATCATCGCAAGCCCCATGACCCGTATTGTCAATGCACCCAGGGCTTGCAGTGATCTAAGCCATTTGAAAATCCTGCCCCAAGTCTCTAATTTACATCCTAACCTGAGACTCACCAAAAAATAGTTGGCATAGTTACCTATACCTCCAGCTCAGCATCTGTCATGAGAGGTTTCACCATCTTCAGCATCGCTGGAAGTTTTCTTATCTCACGGGGTCAGGACTATAGTGATGTCACTCCCCAAAGGGTAACACCCATTTCTGTGAGATTCTCCATGTGCCGCAAGGCTGCCAGGAACTTCCCTAGAGTGACAGCTCCTTAGGATGCTCACTCTCTGCTGGTGATCCCTTACACTCCCACAAGAATTAAAGGGACAATGCCAATCCTTTTGCATCATATTATTTCCAGTTGAATACCCACATTTTATGATTGCTTACCTTCTCTAAAATGTGTTGATGTTGTTGGTTGTTTTATCTACTTCCTTTCTTAGCAGAACTGAAATGCATGCTAATAGTGTAATTATACCTAACTTTGTTTTGTTTCAAATCCCTGGTTTACTCTGATTGCATACTTCCTGAACATTAGGAACAACTTCAAAGAGGGCAGTCACTCATGTTGATATAGTCTCCTCTCCTCCTCCCACTGCACCATGACCTGCTAAACTGTGTTGGAGGGCCTTCCAGAGTCCAGGAAATATGGAGTGGGAGTTTTTCAAGGGTGCAGTGTGTGTGTGTGGGGGGTTAGAAAACTTACAAAAATACATAAAATAGTTGTGTTTGTGAGTCTTGTCTACCATCTCTTAACTCTCACATATCCCTCTTGTTGGTCTCTGGGAAAAGGCTGCTGGGTACTTTAAGGACAGGAAGCATTTTCCTCCAGGCACAGCATAACTAAAGAGCTTGTGTAAGGGATAAAACTGGTAACTGCTACAGCTTTCTAACTGAAAGTTGTACACTGCTACTTTGTGGTAACACCACATTTTTATAACTTTTAATGCAAAATCTTTTTCTCGCTGAACCAGGAAGTAGCACCGTACGGTGGCTCTTAAGTGCAAAACAGAACTATGATGTAGCACTTACAGTCTGACTCACATATAACACCAGCATCTCGTGAGTGTCACAGCACTGAGAGGGTTACTGATGGTTGATCTTAGCTAACTGGTGATTTCAAGTTACTTTAACTCAAGGGTAAAGTGTGTGTGTGTTAGAAAACTTTAAAAAAAAAAATGTGTGCTTGTGTGCGGGTGTGCCTTGTGTCTGCCATTTCCTATTTCTTTCATATCCCTCTTGGTATCTGGGCAAAGGCTGCTTGGAACATTGAGGAAAAGAAACATTTTCCTCCAGGCACTGCAGAACTAAAGAGCTCTTGTAAGAGCTAAAATTGGTAACAAAATGGCAGTTATATACTGCTACTTTGTGGTAAAACCACATTTTTATAACTTTTAAGGCCAACTCTTTGTCTCTCTAAATCGGAAGTACTGCTGCACAACACTTCTGGTCTAACCCTCGTGAGCATCAGCGAGTGCGTGGCAGACACAGTGCTGGCAGACGCAAGCATGACAGCCAGTGGAAGACAATAGGACAGGACACTGGCAAGAAAGGATATTGTAGCAGATGCAATGGCAGAACAAACTGAATTACTTGGTAGTAGGAAGGGGAGGAACTGCACAGTACGTGACACGTTCTGGTTAACTAAATACAATGAAAGAGACTTACAAACAAAAGAGATTTGCATAACAATTAAAAAGCTTAATGAGGAAATAAATTAATTAAGGGGGAGGACTCAATAATGCAGGAGATAAGAAACTTCTAATAAGAGAATAATAAGAGAAATAGAAATGAAAGCACTCTTTAAGGCACAAGAAAACATGACAACCAGTGACAATAGTAAAGAAGCATTTGACAATGCCGAATGTTCGTCTCTTGCATTAGCTGCTGTATTGGGTCTTGCAAGTACACATTTTTTTCTATATACTATATTTACCCAGGATAGAGCAGATGAGATGCAGTATCTCATTTTCAGTGGTGTCCTGCTTTTATACATTGTTAGACCGTAATTGCCCAGGATAGGGCAGCTGAAAGGCAATATCTAATTTCCAGTGGGCTCCCACATTTTGACCCCACATTTCCAACAGTCTTTTTATGACCTGACATTATGATCAAGACAGGTGGGAAGGTAATTTCACAGTGCAGCTGTGAAAGCAAGTTTCAAAGGGGATTTGAAAAATTGAGACCTGCTATGTTCGGGTGGTTAGGTAACACAAGGGATATGTTGAACATTAGGGGCCAAAATCTGCAAATGTAAAGTTATGAGTAAACATTGGAACAATTCAATGTTTCCTCATAACTTAGTTGTTTTTTCACATTTTTACCCCAAATTTTTAGCAGTCTTTTTATGACCACTCCTGCTGAACATGACAAGTAGTGTAATTTATAACACAATGGCTGAAACATCATTTTGTGCCACAAGTGTGAAAACATGTTTTGGCTAAGATTTGAGAAATGACAGCTGTCACATTCAGAGATAGTGTGAAAAAAATGACTATGTTGAAAATCGGGGTTAAAAAAAGTACTAAAAAATGGCCATTGTGAGAGTGTGTTGAAAAATGTCAGTGTACGCTCATAACTTTGATAATTTTCAGTAACTTGCATTGCTGTTGTACCGGGTCTTGCTTGTACACATTTTTATTATATATTTACCCAAGATGGACCAGATGAGATGTTATATGTCATTTGCAATGTGGTCCTGATTTTATACAGTTTTATCCTGCATTAACCAAGATAGTAGAGGTGAGATACAATATCTCATTTCCAGTGTGGTCCTGCTTTTAAAATGTATTTTTCTAGGATAGATCATTTTAAATGCAACATCTCCTTGCAACAAGGTCCTGTTTTTACACAATTTTGCAAAATGTTTACCCAGTATAACCCAGGTGAGATGCAATATCTCATTTTCAATGGGGTCCTGCTTTAACACATCTTTGTGCTGTATTTACCCAGGATAGCACAGCTCAGATGCTATCTTGTTTTCAGGGGGATCCTGCTTTCTCCAGTGTTTAGTCTTATTTACCCAGCATAGCACAGCCAAGATGCAATATCTCATTTTCAATGGGACCCTTCTTTTACCCATTTTTATAATGTATTTACCCGCCATAGCTTAGCTGAAAGGCAAGTTACATGTTCAGTGGGGTCCAGCTGTTACAGTGTATTTTTCCCAGGATAGGGCAGCATTGAAGCATAGTTCAGTGGGGGCTCTGCAGTACTGGGGTCCTGTCTGTATGCATTTTTACTAAATATTTACCCAGGATAGGCCAGATGACATGCAATATCCAATTTTTCAGTGGTGTCCTCTGTTTACACTTTTTAGATTGTATTTACCCAGGACAGGACAGCTGAGAGGTCAAATCTAATTTTCAGTGGTCTCCCACAGTTTGATTTCGACTCCAAATTTCTAACAGTCTGTTTATGATCTGACATTATGATCAATATAGATGGAATTTGTAAGAATCCCATCTGAAAGGTGATTTTGCAGTGTGACTGTGAAAGCATGTTTCACAGGGGATTTGAAAAAAGGGCACCTGTCTTGTTAAGGAGGTGGAGTAACACAAAGATATGTTGAATATTAGGGGCCAAAATCTGCAAAAATAAAGTTATGAGTAAACGTTGGAACACGTCAACATTTCTTCATAACGTAGTTGTTTTTTCACATTTTGACCCCAAATTTTCAACATAGTCTTTTTCTGGCTCTTCCTTCTGAACAATACAGGTGTCATTTATAAAACAGTGGCTGAAACATCATTTCACACCACAAGTGCAGAAACAAATATTGACCATGATTTGAAAAATGACAGCTGTCACATTTATGAGGGTGTGTGAAAAAATGGCTATGTTGAAAATTTGGGGTCAGAAACTGAAAATTATCAAAGTTATGAGCGTACGTTGAAACATTTTAAGGTTCACTCATAACGTTGTTGTTTTTTAATAATTTTACCCCAAATTTTCAACATAGCCTTCTTACAACCCCACTTCATGACCAAGGGCAGAGAAAATGTTCAAATCCTGTCCAAAAGATAATTTCATGCAGTGATCACAAAATCACCTTCCGGGTTGGATTTTAATAATGTCACCACCCTTGTTTATTAGATAAGGGTCCCAAAAAGGCCACGTTGAAAATTTTGGGAAAAAATATTTGAAAATGACCAAGTTATGAGGACAAGTTCAAAATGCACTGAAATACATTGAACTGCTTACCTGATTTCCTTAGTTCACGGTTCAGCATTGAAGAGTGAAGATGTATCTCCAGTTCAGAGAGGATTATGGTGTTGGACCCCCAGTAGGTAAGTAAGGGATGGGGGTGCTGAATGGGAGGGTCGATTGATGGGAGGGTAATGGGTGGTGGTGGTGGGCCAGCAACTGACACTGATGAGTGGTTTTTCTTCTTTGCAGGGTGTATAAAAATAAAAAAAATACTACAAGGGATGGTTTTCTTTATTTCCGGTATCAACACTGGGGATTGGGCACCCCACTGTTGGTTTAACCTCTAGGGACACGGGAAGCGACAGGGAGGTGGGACGGATACTTGGCAGAGGGTGGGATTACAGTAGTTAAAAAAAAAAAAGTACTGTCACTGGGGATTGAGCACCCCAGTGTCGGTCTTATGTTTGGTGGCACTGGCAGTGGCCTCCCTGGTGTTGCACAGTGAAAACAGGTGGGGTGGAGGCTACTAACCAAGGATTGGGCACCCTGGTGTCAGAAAATTAAGAAGGAAGGGGAAGCAATGGGAGGTGAAAGGGGTACTTGACAGAGGGTGGGAGGGATTGTTTTAATGTTTGGGGGAGGACCACAGCAGGCTGATCATGACACTGATAAGCTCTGCTTCCTATGCAGCATTATACAGCTCAAAGGAAAGAGCCGCACTATGATTCAGACAGCTGTTTTCTTTGAACTACACGCTTCCACCCAGCAAGATCAGAAAAGTGTCATGATCAGCCTAGCTGATGATTGGTCTGATACTGTTGAGCCCCTTGCAGACTGCCCTGCATTGGACTGACAGTGACACACCTCTCAAAATTCACTATCATACCAATATGTTTGTTTTGCACAAGTGCAAGGGTGAATATAAAAATATATTTGCTAAACTAGGGATGGAACAGAAATAAAAAAAATTGCAGAGTAACCTTTTCCAAGATCCTACCAGTCCCAAGGGCTTCAATAAAACATCAGCAATTAATCATGCATACAAACAGATGACTAAATGATCGGACCTGCAAAAATAACTTTAATGCATTAAAAAATTTGGATCTTTTTTTTTGGTGAGGGAAATACCTTTTCTCAAGAAATGACCTACATTTGAATATATAAGGTTCCATCCTCTTAGCAACTCAGATTAAGGGGATCCAAGACAAGAAAAACACACTCATAAGTTAAACTAAGTACAGGGGGTGTGGTGTTAACTTATAAAATTATACAGACTGAAAAATCAGCAAGAAAGTATACCAGGAGAAGAGAACACATTTACTAGTAATAGTCATAAATTTACTGTACTAAGTATAAATGCCTGCAGCCCAGTAAATAAATTTGATATCTTCAAATATAAAGTCCACACAGAAGATCCTGGCATACTGGCGGTCACAAAGACCTGGTGGGAGGCGGATGACCCATGGGATATACAAATTACAGGCTATACCCTATTCAGAAAAGAAAAGATAAAATAAGAAGGAAGGTACTGTAGCACTATATATAAAGACTATAAGTCCCGGTAACTAAATATGTCTGAATAGTGTAACACCCCCATCTCAGAAAGCTTACCTGTATTAATGCATAGAAGAATCTAGCATGCTGTTGAAATAAAGGCTAAATTCACAAAACCTTGGCATGGTTAAAAATAATTTTATTAAATATTCATATCGTGAGTAGCACCCTCACCCAATGTTGCATGAAGGCGCCACTCACGATATGAATATTTAATACAATTATTTTTAACTGCTCGAAGATTTGGGAAACTTAGCCAGTTTTGGGCAGCTGAGATTCTTCTATGTATTGGTGAGCCTTGTTTCTCTCGGCTCTGAGGGTAGATTTGAGCCCCCCCCCATTGTTCTTAGCAACTTACCTGGATTGCCTCCAGTGTTGCTTGAAGTCTGATTCTCCACCCTTTCACTCCCGACTCCTAGACTGCCAAAGTGGGGACCAGTAGAAGCAATAGTAGCCTGTAGCTCCCTGGTGGATGTGGACCAGGGCTCAATTGGAAATCTGCAGCCATTGTCGCCATCACCCCTGACATCGGGCCACTCCAGTGTCTTGGGAGCTGAGGCAGGGGGCAGAAAAGAAGAAAAGCTATTAGTTTGTTTCCCCTGGCTCAGGAGTGAAGAGGGCTGGGGAACAGGACTTTGTGGAGTGCCGCAGCAGTGTTGGACTGCTGTACAAGCACAGCAGTGCATTTCCAGAGCCAGAGCTCCGAGGATGTACCCGGGCAGTGCACCCGCTCCAAGTGTTGGTCACAGTTCCTTGGATGCAAACAGAGCCAAGAAAAAAAGCTACATTTCATCGTCGGGTGCAGGAAAAAAAGGTTTCCCAGCCCCAGGAAAGGTATTGGGGCCAGGAATAAAAAGGAAGACGTACACATGTGCACACAGCTGGAAGGGCAGCTGAGACAGCTGCCTCCTGCCTCCAAGGCACCTGACAATCAAACAGGCTTCAAGCCCAGCAAAACAAGCACAGCCCAGGCTCCAGGACTGCAAGCAGGGTCAGAACACGCACATGGCAACAATGGGTAACTGTGAATTAAGTGGCAGCAAACTGCTTAAGTTAGAGACTAATATGTAAACAAAGATAGAAGCCCCCATGAGCTTCTACATCTTCAGAGACCATGGGACAGGATCAGAAGTCAATTCCTGGTTGCCCATGAATCTCGACCAATTGGAAAGCAGCTCAAGCCAGAAAGATTCTGCCTGCAAATCTACCTGGCCAATCAGGTGTTGAGTTTTAGCTTGTTAAAAAAGTGACAGTTTTGAAAAGTTCATGGCAGTTGAATCAGCCTTCAGGATAGGGCTGCTGTACCACAGTCTCTCCAGCTTTTGGCCTGCCTGGCAGACTTAGGAGTACAGGGATCCCAAAGTAAATAGTGAGAGAGAGGAGAAGTTTCCAGCAAAACTGTTATTTTAAAAAGGCAAATTGGAGTTGGGGTTTCATTGCCCCTCCACAGACTTTGCTTCAGGGGAATCCGCTCTTGCAGCATCTCCAGTCCAGGAAGGCACCTGCCTTCATCCAGGTCCCGAGCCTCAGTGAGAACAAGCCAAAGAGCGAAGCCGAAAAGCCAACAGTCAGTCTGGAGAAGCCAACGTCCCAGCCAGGAGCACCACATCCAGTCAGCCTGGCCAGCAGTCTGTACCAGAGGGTAGATTGTGATACTTAAGAACTGTGAGTAAAACTCAGGGTTCGACCCTGCAAATGGAGAAAGAGGTCAGTGTGCCAGGAGTTAAGGGAAAGGTCCTTGGCAGGACAGCGCCAGTGTAAGAACCCCAGGCAGAAGACCAGTTAAGGCCATCTAACCACAAAATCACATTTGGATTACAAATAGGGGCCCCCTTTTTAGGTGTTGTACCAGTTTAATAAGTTACTGACGCCTCAAAGAAAATTTTAAAAAACACAATAATTATGTACAATTCTGCTTGCATTCCATTTATATTTTATATATTTCTCTGCCCCACAATTTATTACTAAATAAATGCATATGAATATATGATTGTTGTCACTTAGAGTTCATTTTGAGTTTATCTGCCTCTATAGCTTATTCCCCACTTCAAATCATAATCCTCTGTTGTGACACCACAATCTGTTGCCATGGGAGTAACTGTGAGGTCACAAGCAATGCTCTGTGACTTCAGCTAGGGAGAAAGCAGCAGGAATAGATGAACTTTTCAGGAGCAGAGATCCTGTTTTCATGCAAATGATCTCACTACTAAATAATGGCGAGAAGGAATACAGAACTAATGGGAAATACATGCTGGACAGTGCCTAAATATTATGTTTTGTTAAAGTTGTCCTGAACGTGTCACCAGCTCTTTAACATTTGTATGTGGCATAAGAGTGTTTACAAGTATTTTTTTCAACTGATTTACATGCACCACTTAGCTCCACCCTGCTAGCAGCATCAGCCTCCCTCCCCAGTGTGGTACCCACTGCAACTATTGAGAGATCTCTCAATCGCGGCCTTAGTGGGAATTAGGATGGGTAACTGGGCAGAGTTGTGGGTGAGGTATTTAGTTGTTTATTGCCTTTATTGCTTAGAGTATAGAGGTATTGCTTACCCCATGCCATCCATTTTACCATTGCTGTCCCTTGTTCTTTCTGTACCCTCCCTTTTAAATTAATTTATCTAAATTGCATTTTAAGGTCTGGAAATTGTCATTGCATACTACGCCACTTGCTTTGGGGGAGGTACTGTGTGGGCAGTTTATGCAGTGTTTCCTTGGGGGGGGGCTGACAGAATGGTGTTTCCGCAGTCAGGTACCCCATATCACTGCCCCAGATGGAGGCAACATGCCTCATTAGGCCAGTGTAGCAACTTATTAGAGAAGCCAGGCCAGCCTCCTTGGGAGAGGTGGATAGGTGAACCCCGAGGGTCCCAGTGCAGCAATCGCTTTACAGTACGATCAGTTTTGGCAAATGTTCAAATAGATTTATGCAACCTAGTAACAGGGAACTGCTATATTCCACCAGATGTCAGTAAGAAACATTTCAAGGGCTACGTAAGGCAAGGCAAGTTGGGGCAAGGAAAATTTTATTTTTACAGGCGCCCAATCCCAGAGGCTCTGGGCACCGTGCACATCAACATAACTATCCAATAAAAAAATAAAAATGTCAGCAATAAATTAAACAGACCATATGATTAAGTAAGTAAGGCCTAAGCTAAAAACAGTAGCTAGAAGGGGCCATCCCAAAGCTAGGATGTAGGCTACATAGAAGAAATAACAGGGAAAGGAATAATACATGGCATAGTACTCTTAGGTGATTTCAACCTACCTGATATCAAATGAAAATGAGATGCTATACCTCATGGGAAATTTTAGATAAATAAGTAAACCTGCAATCTCCTGCTTCTCATAGCCAGTGCTCTAACCTCTTGACTCCACGGCTTCTACTTCCTCTCCTTTATAAGGCAAGCACTAAGGTATGACTGGGAGTTGCTTTGCCACTAGTTAATCCAACCCTCGGTTGCATGATGAGGGCCTGAGGTGGAGCCGATGGTCTCATGTACCTGGGGCTTGGAGTAACTACTGGCAAACTGACTCCCAGGAGTACCTTAATACTATTATTTTATTTGGTAATTCAGATACAACCTTTGAGTATACACTCTTTTACAAAGGTTACACGTCAGGATGTAAAACAGCAGAGACATAACAAAAATATGACAGTTAACACAAAACATAAGATTGCTATAATACAGAAAATAGATAAATACTACATTTGAGTAACCTGGACAACTAAAATTAAAGAGCGGGAGGAGATTCCCAATTAGCAATGTACGGCATAGCTGCCCCAGGAGGGCCTGTCAAGGTAGAGTATCGGAAAGGGTATGAGAAAGAAAGGGGGGAGAGTATGAACGAGGGGTAGATTAGAGAGTGAGACAGAGAGAGAGAGAGAGAGGAGACAGAAAGAGAGGAGGAGAGAGAGAGAGAGAGAGAGAAGGATTGGGAGAAGGAGAATATTTAGGAGGGGGTGGAAAGGGGAGGTGTCAGGGGAGTATGGAGTGAGGGAGAGTTGAAGGGAGCTGGGGGGTGGCAAGGGATGGCAGTTGGGGGTCCAGGGTAGGTAAGACAAGAGGAAAGCTCAGACAGATGAGGGGAGTATCTGGGTTGAGGATATGGACTCAGGTAAAGGAGTCAGAGGTGTTTAAGTGGGGGTATCCAGGCTGAAGATATGGATTCAGGTAAGGCAGTCACAGGCATTTGAATTCAGCAGGTATTGCTTCAGTTCTCTTCTAAAGGACCAAACATTTGTTGTATTAAGAGCTGCAGCAGGGATCTAATTTAGCCATAGTGGAGCTCAGTACATGAAGGATCTTTGTCCTAGGGAAGTTCTACAAAATGGGACATCAAGCAGTGCTGTCACTGTTCTTCGTGTGTTGTATTTTGAGCTTGCTTCCTTTACAAGGCCTGCAATGCAGGTAGGAGTTAGGGAGAGCATGGCCTTTCTCCATAGCAGGCAAGTTTGGTATCTGATTTTGGATTGAACCGGAAGTGTGTGGGCCAGACCATACAGGGTACAAGTGTACGTGAAGTGGTCAGCATTTAGCAATAGACTGCAAGCCTTGTTAAGGGCAGTGACAACCCTTTTGAGGGCTGTATCAGTGGCAGCGCTGCAAACCACCAGCCCGTAGTCGACCAGGGAGAGGACAGAGCTGGAGACTGAGAGCCAGAGGGCTTCAGCAGTTAGGCTTTTCTTGTGCCTAAACAGGATCCCTAATTTAGTGTTCACAGCTTTCACCACCATGTCAATGTGGTGAACATACGCGAGAGTATGATCCACAGTGGCACCCATGTACTTGAAGGAGTAAACCTGTTCCAGTGGGGCAGTCAGGTGATTTTGATTGTTAGTTCTGGGCTTCTTCTTTTTAGTTGGGGGCTAGAGAGAAGCATTGTCTTGTTTTTTTTGTAGTTTAGTAGCAACCTTTGGGAGTAGAACCAGGTCTCCAGCTGCTGGAGGGATGATTGTAGCTCGGCCTGTAGGTGCTGTATGTGAGAGTGACAGCTAAGTAGGACAGCATCATCAGCGTATAGAATGACTTTGCTAGTGCAGGCATCAGGTAGATTGTTCAGGAACATGCTGAAGAGCGGTGGACCCAGGATGGACCCTTGAGGTGCCCTAGTGAGACTTCCTTGGATGCAGATACAGAATGACCTATCTTGACCCTTTGAGACCAGGAGGTTAGGTAGTCCTGGAACCATACAGCGGCATTTGGGGAAACACCAAGAGCATGCAGTTGAGACAAGAGGAGTGGGTGGCAGACTGTGTTGAATGCCTTTGTTAGGTCAATGAAGATGGACCCAGCCAGTTTTACCTCATCCAATGCCTTATGGACATACTCAGTGAAATCCACCAGTGCAGTGTCCATGTTGTGGAGTTTCTTAAAGCCGTGATGCTGGGGACATTGCAGCTGGTATTTGTGAATGTAGTCAGTAAATTGGTCTGCCATGATCCTTTCCAGTGCTTTAGAGAGGGGGGAAGAGGATAGAGATGGGCCTGTAGTTTGCGGTCAGTGACCTATTGCCTCCCTTATGCACTGGGGTCACCAGTGCTTGTTTCCAAGGAGAAGGGAATTTGGTGAGCTGGAGGGATTTATTGAAAATCGTAGTGATGGGAGCAATGACTTTGTTGATTGCCAGCGCCAGCAGTTTCATGTCAGTGTTGTCAGACCCCATTCTGTTTTTCCCCAGGACCTTTTTAACATGACCCAGTGCTTCTTTGACAGTGACTGTCTTGAAGTAAAATTGAGGGTGCAAGTTGATGTCCGGTGGGCGTCTATTATCAGCTTTGATAGGCTTAAGGTATTCAGCCAGTACAACAGAGCTAAGATTTGTGAAGGTGGAGTTGAACTCTTCGGCAATGGTGTGAGGGTCCATGGTATTTGTGCCATTAATGTTTAGCAGTGATGGCTGTGTTTGGTCGTCCTTCCCTGTGAGTGCCTTTATATTGTCCCAAAACCACCTCCCATCACCCCAAGTTCTTTCCAATTGATCCTAGAAGAAATTAGCCTTAGCATTCCTGATGAGATGTGTGCATTTGTTTCTGGCTGCCCTGTATCTTTGAAGGTCACTAGGCTTACCGGAGGCCCTGGTTTGATACCAAAGGTTGTCCCTTGCCCTCATGTGATCTAGAAGGCCATTAGTAATCCACCCATTGTTATGGCTGCATGTTTTTCTTTTCTTGAATGGAGCAAATCTGTCACAAACGGTATTAAAGTTATCAATAAAGTACTAGAGTGTTATGTCAAGGTCATGCAGTACCTTAAGGGGAGACCAATCAATCTGAGAAAGCTCCTCCTTGAAAGCTGAGAGCTGCCCTTTCCTGAGAATTCTGCTGTTCACAAAGACAGGTGGTACTTTTTTGAACTTATTAGACCACAGACAGGTGATAGGGGAGTGGTCGCTTAGTGAATCCGGTAGCACCAAGACATCAGTAATCCTATCAGGTGAGCTTGCAAGGAGCCAGTCCAGGAGCGTGTGCTTACCGGTCTTATGGTTCATTCTAGTGGGCTCCGTGACTAATTGTGTGAGGAGGGAGCTAGCTATGATATCCTTCTGGTTGGTCAATTCATTACTGAGCCAACTGATGTTGAAGTCCCCAGTCACAATGAGCTCTCAGTTGCTGTTAACACCAGTCAGGGACCCTAGTAATTTTTTTTTTTTATTATTATTTTTGCCACCACCCTAGCTGCCTGCCACCCGGTACTTCGGCCGGTCATGGCCACAGGGCTCCACTCCTCAAATTGGCCACAGGCCCTCCGAGCACTTATGGCTACTCCCCCACGGGCGGGCTGGGCGGCACTCCACCTGCATGCCGCAGTCTTCGGATAGGTCGGAGGGCTGGCCTGAGGAGCTGAATTGAAGCCTCTGGTGGGCTTCATTGAAGGCGCTGGCAGCTGCCTATTTTCCCATTTTTTTTTCTGGGGAGGCAGGGTCGGGCAATGATGCCTACATCCGCCCGCCTCTACGCATTTCAGTGCCGGTGGTTGTGTGACCCTGGCCTCTGCCAGGGTCATCGATGCTCTGGGCACTTCCCACCCTCCCGGAGAAGGAGAGCAGTCCTTGGGACGCTTCTATCCTTCTCCCCGCCAGCCCCCTCCAGCGACCCTGGTCCGCTCTCGAACGGGTCACCGGGCGGCCACATGTGCGGAATCCAATCACTACCAACACGCCGGCGGGACCCTAGTAATTTAATTAGGACCATCTTTGGCCATTTTCGGCGGGAGGTAGATGCATGCAATGACCAGAGATTTTTTTATGTTCACCAAAAATTATTCTAACTGCAAGGAGCTCATGGTCAATGCTGCAGGTTGTGATGGGGAGCACAACACCTTGTAGGGTGTTTCGTAAACAAATGAGACAGCCGCCACCTCTTTTCCCATTCCTATCACATCTAAAAGTATTGTAACCTGGGAGCACTATCTCATTATCTCTTACCTAGGTGGATAGCCAGGTCTCAGTCAGGCAAAGTATATCAGGGTTATGTAGGGCAGCCCACGCCTGCAGATGAGGCATCTTTGGAATTAGGCTGCAGGTATTCATTGTAGCAAGTTTCAAGCCATTTCCCTTTGGCCCAGTATACCCTGGCCCGCTCATGGGGTTAGGATGCATTCTTGATGTAGTAATATTAAACCATGCTGATAGTTATGTTCAGGGATAAGTGCCTAAGGAATGCTAGTGTCTAAGGAATGCACTAGCAAATGGGCAGGAAGGAGGGGTGGAAGAACAATGGGGAATAATAAAAACTGCCATCACAGAGGTAACAAACCTTTGTGTGAAGCAAATAAACAAAGCAAAATGATGTAAGAAACCACTATGGTTCTCAAAGGAAGTGGCAGTGAAGGTTCAAGATAAAAAGAAAGCATTCAGGAAGTACAAGGAATCACAGAAGGAGCAGGACAGAGAACTGTATCAGTTAAAGCAAAAGAAGTGGGAAGGCAGTCAGAACAGCAAAGGCCCAAACCGAGGAAAAGATAGCCAACTCAGTTAAGAAGGGGGATAAAACCTTTTATAGGTACATCAGGAAGTGAAGGAAGACCAAGGGAGGGATAGTGAGGGCTTAATAAAGGGAGGGAGGGTGGGCAGAGGGAGACTGTGAAAAGGCAGAGATACTAAACAAATATTTTCGCTCAGTATTTACAAATGAAGAGGAGAGGTACCTAAAACAAACAGTAGAAACATTCTGGATACAGAAGTTGATACCAGCCCATTTACAGAAGAAAGGGTTACGAAAGAACTCTTAGAACTGAAGGTGGACAAAGCAATGGGGCCTGATGGGATTCATCCCAGAATTTAAAAGAACTAAGGGTAGAACTAGTGACACCACTGACTACCCTCTTTAACAAATCAAGGGAGGATGGGTGGTACCCTAGGACTGGAGGAGGGCAGATGTGATCCTTCACAAAAGTGGGAGCAAGGCAGAAGCAGGAAACTACAGACCTGTTAGTTTAACCTCAGTGATAGGGAAAATAATGGAATCACTTGAAGGCAAGAATTGTCGAGTATCTAGAGGCCAGAGGGCACAGGACCCAAGGCAGCATGGATTCACAGCAGGAAGGTCATGCCAGACGAATCTGATAGATTTCTTTGACTGGGTGACCAAAGTAGTAGATCAGGAGGGGCTGTGGACATGGTCTACCTAGACTTTAGCAAGGCATTTGACACAGTCCCACACAAAGATTAATATACAAGTTAGCCAGCCTGGGAGTGGGTCCCAAGATGACAGCCTGGATAAAGAATTGGCTGGAGAATAGGACACAGAGAGTAATAGTAAATGGAGTCCACTCTGAAAAAAGGGGGTTACTAGTAGGGTACCGCAGGGTTCAGATTAGGACCGGTCCTTCAATGTCTTTATAAGTGACATTGCAGAGGGACTGGAAGGAAAGTATGTCTCTTTGCAGATGACACAAAGTCTGCAACAGAGTTGATGCACAAGGTGGTGGAAAGGATGAGAAGGGACTTGGCAAGGTTAGAGGAATGGTCAAATGTATGGCAGCTTAGATTCAATGCTAAGAAGTGCAGGTAATGCACCTGGGAAACAAAACCCAGGGAAGAGTACACAATGGGTGAGATACTAACAACAACAGAAATGGAAAGGACCTGGGGGTAGTCACATCAGATGACCTAAAGGTGGGTAAGCAATGTGAGGGGCAGCAAGGAGGACTGGGGAATACTGGGATGCATAGGAGAAGCATCACCAGTAGAAAACAAGAAGTTATTATCCCTCTGTACAGACAGCTGGTCAGACCCCATCTGGAGTACTGTGTGCAGTTCTGGAGACCCAATCTCCTTAAAGACATAGACAGGATGGAAGCTGTCCAGAGGAGGAGAATTCAAAATGGTGCAGGGTCTGCACCTGATGACTATATGAAGAGATACTAGAGGGAGCTTAATATGTATAGCCTCGAGGAAAGGAGGGGGCATGATAGAAACTTTCAAGTACCTCAAGGAATCAACAAAGTCCAAGAGGTAGCATCTTTCAAAAAGAGGTGTGCAAGAACAAGGGGCACAATTTGAAGATAGGGGGCGGCTCAGAGGTAATTTAAGGAAGTATTTTTTCACAGAGAGGGTTGTGGATGCATGGAACGGCCTTCGGAGGAGGTTGTGGAGTCAAAAACTGGTGGAATTCAAGCATGCATGGGACAGTCATAAGGCCATTCTAGGGGGTGGGGGTAGGAAGAAGTAGGCTGCTGGTTAACTAGGATCTGCAGCTTATCCAGTAGGTAGGGAAATGGGCAGACTAGGTGGGCCAAGTGGTTCTTATCTGCCGTCAAATTCTATGTTTCTATATTTCTATATGTAATATAGTAATCTTGTCCAAGGTACCAGGAGTCAATGATGAATAATAATCAAATCCACAGGAAATGGTGAACTACTGGGGACCAGTAAACTGTTGTTACTGTAGATCAAAGACCTAGAATGTGTAAAATTCCTGAAGGTAATGAACATTGGCCTGGTGCATATGCAGGATGTAAAAATCCTTTGTTAGTGTATTCCCTTTGTTCTCCAAAATGGTTGTGAATAGACCTCAAAGACAAGCACAGATCCTTTAGGAACAGGCCAGACGGAAATGTGGATTCAATGCAGCACTCCACAACTCAGAGCTTGTATAACAGATTTACTGACCTTACTTTTGCTTTTGATGGCTTCCAATAAAGTTGATTTATGATGAGAATGCTAATATCTGGTGGTGATGTTTTACAGTTTCTTAGTCCAGGAAACATTCATAGATGTCATGTCCAAGAACGGTCCAGTTCCTCCAAGCAGAAACACATGAAAATCCACAAAAACTAAACTACTGACAGAGACAAACACAGACAGCCAGCCACAAGGCAGGAGCAGCTTACTTGAATGTGTATCCGAATTACCAAATAAATAAAGAAATTATAAAAATGATCCAATATACAGAAACTTTCCTATACCTTTTTTTGCTATACTCATAAGTTTTAAAGAGTTTTTTATTATTTTTCAACTATGCATTTGCTGGTTCATGAGAAAAAAAATAGTCCCTTTCTGTTAATTTTTTTTTCAGTTTAGAGTCAAACTCTTGATTGGTTTACATTCATTCTAAAACGCAAGAATGTCAAATAAGCACATTAGTTAAAAAAAATAGAAAAAATGGTTTAACAGTCTTACTAGTACCCAAATCTTGCATCTCCCGCATAATTTGCATCTGCATCTGGACTTAAGTTAATGTTAGTCAACATATTGAGCCTTGCAAAAAAATTTGATCAGCTCCAAGTATGGGCTGCCCATACTGAGCCGGACCTCATTATTATAACCAAATTTTGGCTCAAAAAGTCTAACAGTGATCAACAAGTCTCCCTTCCTGGCTACGATCTGCACAGGGCAGATAGGGAAGCCAGAGGGGGCGGTGTGGCCATCTACACTAAATCTAAGTTTACAGTCAGTGATATTCACTGTAAATCTAAACCTAAGGAGTATGAAATCGTATCTCTCAAATTATACCTTCCATCCGCTGAATGTTTCACTGTTATTGGTTATCGCCCCCCATCCGGTGGTACTGACATCCTCACCATACTTAAAGCCTCTGCCAACACTGAAACTTTAATACTTGGGGATTTTAATATGGACTGGCTTACCCCCAAGTCACACAGCCTGAAATCCTTCTGTGACGAAGTTGGCTTATTCCAGTTGGTCAGTGAACCCACTAGAACCAATACATCCAATCCCGACAACAGTTCTCTCCTTGATGTCATACTTTATACGCATCCCTACAAAATTCTTCACTCTGCAGTCTTCCACAATGACATGAGTGATCATGGGGTGGTTGTTTGTACAAGATCACAAATTATTGCCTGACAGCAACCAACACTCATAACTAAGCGGTCCTTTCGCAAGTTTAATGCATCGGACTACTTATCCGACTTGAGCAAAATTAGATGGCAAGACCTTTACCTTGCCAAAACAACTGATGAGTCAGTCACTGTCCTTAACGACAACCTCACCATGCTGGCTAACAAGCATGCTCCTTTGATCAAAGTCAGGGTGCGTAAAACATCCAACCCATGGTTTACATCAGATCTCAAGGCTACACTCCTACGCCTTGATAAACTCTGGGCTAAGGCTAGAAAATCCAAAAGCCCAGCTGGCTGGCAAGTATTCAGAGCAGCTAAAACACCTGTGTTAAACAAATCCGCACAAGCAAAGCCAACTATTATGTCTCCACCCTTGAACAGGCAAAAGGGAATTCCCAAAAAATCTGGAAGACACTCAAGACCATCGAAGGTCGGCCTGTAGCCTCCTCCATCCCACTGAAGATCCTCAGCAATGGTAGGGCTGTGAAAAACAGCTGCCTAATCCTCGAGGAAATCAACAATCACTTTGTAACTGCTAGCCTAGCTTTTGACTCTTCGCCTTATGCAGCCTGTGGTAGCAACCAAGACTGTAATAACATTGACTCGCAAACTTTGACCCGCCCACTCCAGTTGTGCCTGCTTAGCTATAAAGAAGTCGAAGATTCACTTCTTAACTTAGACATTCAAAAAAGTGCAGGGGATGATGGTCTAGAACCTTTTTTTATTAAACTAGGCTATGTCAACCTCACCGCCCCTATCCTTCACACATTCAATCTTTCCATTTCCACTGCCACTGTTCCCTCCTGTTGGAAATCTGCCCACATCCTCCCATTATTCAAGTCAGGAGACCCATGCAACTTAAACAACTATAGGCCCATCTCAGTCTTACCTGTCCTCTCCTCAGTCCTTGAAAAGCTAGTTTACTCCCAAATGAAATTCCATATTGAATCATCTTCAATCCTCAACCCTGCTCAATCTGGCTTCCGGCCCAACCATAGTACAGTCACTGTTCTAGCCAAAGTTACCAATGAATGGATCACAGCCTTGGACTCCAAGAAAGTTACTGGTGCAGTATTTTTAGATCTCAGCAAAGTGTTCAACACTGTCAACCACAATCTGTTAGTCTCAAGCCTAATAAAAGTAGGCACAACCCCCCCTTGTTGCCCAGTGGTTTACCAGCTACCTATCTGGAAGGACCCAGAAAGTAAAAGCTGGTGGCCTCTTTTCTGCATTCCTCCCAGTTGTTAGGGGAGTCCCGCAAGGCTCCATATTAGGTCTCATCCTCTTCTCCCTGTACATCAATAACCTTGATGCACAAATATCCCAGTCCCATCAGCATTTCTTTGCTAATGATACTGTACTGTATATATCAGGCCCTACACTGGCTGAAGTGAGGGATGTATTCCAAGCCAACTTGCACAACTAGAAATCAACCTAATCAATGCCAAACTACTCCTCAATGCCAAGAAAACTAAGGCCATGATCTTTGCCCCAAACACCACCTCCACTTCCCTTGCAAACACACACAAAGAATTCATCACTACCTCCCTAGGTGAACCCCTTGAAATCACCTCCAAATTCAAATATCTTGATATGTGGCTAGACAACAAGCTTTCCTTTCATGACCACCTCGATGATCTAGCAAAGAGGCTAAAAATTAAGCTAGGTTTCTTCTTCTGTAACAAGTCCCTCTTTCCATTGGATACCAGAACTAGGCTGGTCCAGGTCACTTTCTTGCCACTACTCGACTATGGAGATCTAATCTATTCCTCCGCAGTGGCCTCAGGACTCAACAAACTAGACATCCTCTACCACCGTGCTATATGGTTCACGACAAACCTACCCTACCAAATCCACCATTGCGATTTGTAACTAGCCACTGGCTGGACATCACCCTCAACTAGACGCATGCTTCATGCTGGTATCTGGACTCTTAAGCTACTCCTGAACAAGCTTCTGAACTATGTCACAACCCTTTTTCATATTTCACATAGCGCCTACTCTCTTAGGAAAAATGACCTCCTCCTCCTCGATGTACCGAGAACTCACACCTCACGTGGCAAGCTGGCCATATCGAGCGTACTCCCCACTATCTGGAACCGGCTCCAAGGCGTACTGAAGCTTCTCGGTATTATCCATGTCAGGCTATGTAAAAGGCTGACTGCAGCAAAAATAAAAGATATGTGCAGCTGCTTCTAAATCCTAGCTCACTGCTCTAACCCTAGCCCACTGCTTCCTCTTACTTACCTAAAAATTAGCTGTCTTGATACTCTGAAACAATCACTTTGTACCATTTTTTCCGTACTTGTATTTTTCTATGTCATTGCCATTTTTATGCAACAAGTTATTGCTTGCCCATAATTCTGTACTTGAATTTGTACTGTTTTTTTCAATTATGCAATCTGTAACTACCTGTTTGTGTCAAAGGACCTCCTTGTGAATGAGCTTGCTCAACAGAGTTTTCCTACAATAAACTTGAACTTGAAACTTGAACTAACTTGAAATCAACTGTCATGTTAAGCCACCCAAACCTTATCTGGAAACTGTTCAAGTCTCCTGTGATACTAAAGTGTATAGATCCTCCCTGCTACCTTCACATCACTGAAAAAGGAAAGGTAATATATAGCTGCAGGCTTTATGTGTATGAAACATACTCATCACCCTGATGTCCCGGAATCAGTGCTTTGTATAGTTCTGTAGATGACCTGGGGTTAGGAGGGAGCTCAGGTGGCCATGTTTTTTTTTTCAGTATTAAGAAGGTGGTGGTGACGGGAGGGGTGATTGGGCTACTTAATAATCACAGGAGAGACCTGGACAATTTTCAGGGGAGGGGGGCACATGATGAACTTGGGGATTACTGACTCTCCTAAAAAGTATTTACTTGTTTTACTGCTGTGCTTATGTGTCAGTTCTGTGTTTTTAAATAAAAAAAAGCAGAGCTTTAAAGATGATCTGTAAAACAAAAAAAGCTTGATTTGTAGATAGAACAGTATGTGACCACTACCTACAGCAGATAACTGATCTGTAATTTAAGGCCCTGTACAGATTGCTAAACTATTTTTTAAAATGTTTTTAAAACCGTCTTGTAGGACGGTGGCTGGAGCAGACTGCACTTCAGTTACTGTGCTACCCCTGGAAGCTCCCATCTTTGTGGCACCCAGGCAAGGCTTTGCAGGTGCTGCAATGAATGCTGGGATACCTGAGTAAGGGGCAGGCTCCCCTCAGGAACAAAAGCTGAATAGTAATATATTTTGATATGCCCAAGCTCCAGTAAGTGGTATGCATAATGTTTCTGGGCCATGCAAGCCCAGAAATCATGCCAAGAGAGTCCCTTAATGTACATCATAGCACAGTGCATATCCACGCTGCTGTTAACACAGATTAAGGGAACCATGTTGCTCTGAAACCATGCTCAATCCTTGCCCCAAACAGGGTTTAAGCACAGTTTTAGAACAGGGATTGTAGCATAGTTTGTACTGTGCTACATTCTGAACGTAAGAGGCGGTTAAGTGTAAGGAGTCAGAAGGAGTGTGGCAGGTTCCCTCAACCCCTTTAAGCACTGTGCATAGCTGTCTGGATCAGGTTACTCCATTGTATTATAACATCACCGATCCAAGAGTGCGAGCAAGCTGCAAGAATCATGAGCCCTTTATGTTCAAGTGAACTTTGTCTAAATCGTGTTCAGGAGAGGGCTGTTGTGTTAAATCGGAACTTGCTGTGCTGAACTTGTGCTTTGATTACTCATTGTGGAGCCAAGAGTTTGTGACTGAACTTGTGCTTTGTGATTACTCACTGTGGAACCAAGAGTTTGTGACTGAAATCACTCACTTTTATTTATTAAGCCTGCTGCTGCTTGTTTTAATTACTGTGCTGTGTGGAAGTGCATGAATTGCTCCTATTAATTGTTGATTGCTCCTAATTGCCTCTCAATGCCACGAGTGTACTGATTTGCCCACATTGCTACTGCTGGCCACACTTCCTCCCCCTGATTGGTGGTGGCAGCCTTTCGGTGGGGTCGAGGGATTTAAATCTCTGTACTGCTAAACGTGGCAGCGTTTTCAGTGGCAGCTGTGTGGTAAAGTGTGGTTAAGTGTAAGGAGTCTGAGGGACTCTAGGGGAGGCTAGGAAGTAGGAGTGTTTATTGTGATTTGTCTATATAGTCAGCTGGACATTGACAGTCTTAAGGATGTGGGAAGCAAAGGCTCGGAGTTTGTGGGTTTGTATTGTAGTGGGAGGTTTGTTATGCTCTAACAGCATGGTTTTCTGGGTCTCACCCCAGGGCCAGGGGTATGATTCAGATGATAGCCCTGATGAGTTTTTATTTTCCAGTTCTATGGTGGTGGGTCAACCAAGGACTACACCTTTACAGCTATTGCTAAACCATAGTTTGGAGGTAAGAAATCTTGAGTGTTGGGGATTTCATGGTTCGTTGTTCCATGGGAGTTTTTTTTTGGCGTAAACTGGGCTATATTGTTAATGGTGCCTTTTTATTGTTGAAGGCAGGGGATATTGAATTGAACCCAGGGCCTATTTCACCTGGTTTTGTCCCTAGTTTTCCTGGCCTCAATTCTACTCCTGCCCTTGCTAATTGCCACTGCTTTAAGATAGTTCATCTAAATGTCCATTGTTTGATCCCTAAATTGGCAGAAATTGAACAGCTAGTCAGCAATTAGACACCTGATATAGCAGCTCTTTCTGAGACATGGCTGAAAGCAGGGGTCTCAAATGATGTGTGTAAAGTTAGTAGGTATAATCAAATAAGAGTAGATCATAAGGGTAACAAAACAGGAGATGGTGTTTTGATATTTTTTTAAAGACCATCTGCAGATACAAATACTGAAATCAAGTAGATGAAGTTTGTGAGTCCGACTGGTTGCTATTACAGTTTGCCTTAGGAAGTAAGGAGAATGTTATTGTAGATTGTATATACAACCCTCCTTTATGTGTTCAGGATGGTTTGAAATATTACTTGGAAAGTTGTGCTCCTTATTTTAGACATGGTGATGTCATTATTGTGGGAGATATGACTCTGAATTGGCTGAATAGTGATGCATTAGGGTTAGAATCTCTACTTCAATCCTATGGGTTGGTTCAGTGTATTGGGGAGCCTACTCAGTTAAACCCATTAACATTGAACCACTCTTTACTTGATTGGGTTATTATGAATAGGAAACATAGGACTGCTGACTCGGGAGTGCTGGCTGATTCAGTTAGTGATCACATGGCAACATGCTGTGTGATGGATTTTCAATATCAAAAACCTCCTCCTTGTTTGGTTCATGCCAGATCGTTTAAGAAGCCTAACATTCCTTTACTTCATTCTTATTTAGAATCCATTGATTGGTCTTTTCTAGAGTGTATTCCTGATATTAATGTGGCATTGGATTATTTTTACAGCCAGTTACTAATGATTCAGGATGTTTTGTTCCCTCTCCGTTCTTTCCAGTGTCGAGGTTCTCCCTCTGGGTGGTTTTCTCCGGCTATCAAGAACTTGATAAAGGATCAAAATGTAGCCTGGTCTAAATTTAAAAAGCTCCCCAGTATATCTGCTACGAGTCTTTATCATAGACTCAGGAATTTGGTGTCGTTGGAGGTGAGGAATGCAAAAAAAGATTATTGTAGAGAGCATTTCAAATCAAATTGGGCAGACCCTAAACAATTTTGGAACAATCTTAATTCTCTCTTGTCTCCAAAACCTAAATTAGATATTCATAAGATAATTGTTGATAATATTGAGATTGTTGATTTACCCAAAATTGTTAAACTATTAAATAACAAATTTTCTGATTTGTCCAGCTATAGAAACACCTTTCCTCAACCCAAGGTCCCTAATTCTGAGCCAGTTGATTTATCTTTAAATTGGCCCAGGTTTATTTTCAGTGAAATTGTTCAAGCTGGCGTCCTGAAACTTTTGCAGGCCATTCCTGATAGAGCTAGTGACTGTGGGGAAGGGCTAGATGGACGATTCTTGAAATTGTCAATTCCATTTATTGTTGATCCTCTTTGTTATTTACTTAATCTATCCTTCATTACTTGTACGTTTCCTGCTGAATGGAAGAACGCTAGGGTAGTCCCTATCCCTAAGAAAACCAATGCAATTTGTTTGGATAACTTTAGGCTCATTTCAGCCTTGAATCCACTTGGTAAAATACTTGAAAAGTTGGTGGCAATGCAAATAAATGAATACTTGGGTGCTTATGAACTGCTGGCTACACAACATGGTTTTCGTAAGTACCATGGGATGGGTACTGCCTTGGTTGGGTTCACAGATACCATCCTCCGTGGTTTTGAGAAAGGTTGGATGATGGGGGCGGTGTTCATGGACCTGACCAAGGCCTTTGATTTAATTGACCATTGGAGATGTTTTTTTCTTTAGCTGTTGTTTCCTGGGTTCGTAACTACCTCAAGATAGAAGTCAGTATGTCCAGGTTGGATCTGTTGCCTTGGGTTTTTTCCCCAATTCATTGTGGCATTCCACAGGAGTACATTTTGAGCCCTTTGTTATTTTCCATTTTTGTTAACCATTTGCCCAGGGTTTGTAAACATAGCAGTACTTACTTGTATGCGGATGATATAATTATTTTTACTCAGTCAAGGTCTGCGTCTGAATTATCAATTGTTTTGAATGATGATTTTGGGGCTGTTTGTTCCTGGTTGTCTTGTAATGCTATGATTCTAAACTTGGGGAAAAACTAAGGTTATGTTGTTTGGTACGCCATCAATGCTTGAGGACAATCCGAGGCTTGTCATATCGGATCAACAAGGCCTTCAGCTTGAGCAGGTGTCCCAATTTAGATATTTAGGTGTGGTCTTGGATTCATGCTTATCATTTGCTTTTCAGGTCCAATCTGTTACCAAAACAATCAACAAGAAAACAGGGTTATTGTATAAATTAATTTCTTATTTTTCCCTAGTTACCAGGAGAGCTGTTGCTTTTCGGTCCCTCCTCCCCCATTTCAATTATGTATCTAGTCTTTATTTTAATATTGGGCAGAAGGAAATGCATGCTTTGACTGTTACCTATAACAATATTTGTAGGTTTATATAAGCTGCACCAAGTCGGACACACCACTGTCATTTATACTGTAGATTGGGTTGGCTTTCCCCTAATCATAGGATTGAATTCTTTGTGGGATGTGCAATGTTTAAAAGTCTTCACTTTGGAACGTCCTTTCTCTTGTCAGAGCTAGTTTCCTGTAGAAACATGTTGCATAACTTGAGATCTGCGCATGGCCCTTTATTTAATGTTCCCATCACAGATTAAAGATCGGGTTACAAGCTTTTTCTGTGGCTGACCTTATTTTTTGGAACGTTCTCCCAGCTGATATTAGACTTGCTTCTTTTGTATGTACTGTAGCTTCAAATTGAAGTTAAAGCAATATTTAATGTCCTTGTCAGATTGTAATTGTTATTTGTAATTTTGTCCTATTGTACATGTTGTATGTTTTGTACCTTCTGCACAGTCCGGGTCGGACCTGAAAAGGGACCAGTGGTCCAGTGTCCTTACCCAGTTAACAAAGAAATAAATAAAAAAATAAAAAATAAAATAAAATGGTGTGTACAGGGCCAAAATGTGCCGAACAGTTTTCTTTAGAATGCTTGGAATTTCAGGCAGATCTTATGTTCCCATTCTAGAATATGGATCTGTTGTGCCTTCTTGTGATGAGTCTGTAACCTCAGGTTTTCCAGCAGGTAATCTAGGGACTTAGAATGCCTGTGAGCCAATCAGATTGCTACTTTCTGTTTGCCATTTTTATGTTCACCCTTGCGCTTGCACGAAGTGAACATATTGCTGCAATACTGGATTTTACAGGTGTATTACTGTTGGGTCCAGTGCAGCTCAAGCTGCAATGGGCTTGTCCGTGACAATCCAATGATCAGTGAGGCGGATCATGATGCCGCTCTGACGTTTGATGTGCGGACACTTTGTGTAGTTAAAAAGAGATAGTTGCGCCTATCAAACAGTGACTGCCTTCCTTCATCTGCATGACGCCACCCACCAAGCAGCTGAGTAGTGTTTATGCAGATCATGGTAGAATCCCAGCTTCACTGTTGGCTCACACATGCACCCCTTCCTGGTTCCCCTTTTTTGCGTGGTCATGATCCAACAGCTTAGGTCTGTATGCTTCCTCTTTTTGTATTTTTCTGTGTGTTGGGGGGGGGGTAGAAGACTCTTCCCTCTTCTGTTCACTTCTAGTGACACTTCAAGACTTCAAGTTTGTGAGACGCCCCCACCCAAAAAATCATCCCATCTGGGAAAGCGTGACTCCCCTATCTGCTTTATTACTATAAGGAAAACATGTCCACGTGTGCATTAGCAGCAATTCCACTTCCCTAAGTTTAAAGGCACTGACTCTAATGTCCAAGATTTTTTTTTCTTAAAGTCCCATTAGTAGCCAGTTGCCCAAGCTGAAGTACCATGCAGTTGTGACTGTTGTTTGGCACCGTTGACTTATCTTGATTAGTCGGATTGCTGCCTGTCCCTCTGCTTTGGCTGCCCTGCTGCTGCCTGAAGGTATCCCGCTGACCCACCATGCTGCTGCTGCCTCCTTGGTTAGCATCAGTACTGCTCTTACTACCCCATGCTATGACAATTAAACACACTCAGCAGCAGGAGCAAATGGGCAGGGTGGGAGGGGAGGACACTGCTCAGGGGTGAGAGTTACAGTAAGTAAGCACTGCTGCAGTCAGTGCACTGGCACTCTCTGAGCACTTTCTTGTGATCCCTCTCACATCACCATAATACATGCTGCTCTAATTTTTATCAAGTGTACTGGATGCAACTGTGACCTGTGCTCAACTTGCTTTCCAATAAATTGAAACAAATTGATTTGCTGGTTGGGTGGGGGGCACAAATCGGGTCACATGCACCCCCCTATGGAATCAGATCTGCTTATGCGATCACTATGAGTAGCATCCTTCCGCTCCCATCTGAACATGTCCAAGATTTCTATTTCCTGGCAAACCCAGAAAGTTTGCAAGTTGTGACCAACTTTCTGGTGGTGAAGTTAAATATTCATCTCTTAAAGGAGAAGTGTTACTCTATTTGTAGTTTTATTTAATGTTGTGGGTGCCTTTGCTGCTGTAAAGTGCACCAAATTATAAAACAATTGTTGTTATTGCTGTTTTATTTAAATTTTGACTTGTTGGCATATCTGATAATTAAATGGTCCATCTCATTTTTATGTTCACCCCTGCACTTGGGCAAAGCAAATATATTGCTGTGATACTGGATTTTAGAGGTGTGTCACTGTTGGGTCCAATGCAGCTCAAGCTGCAATTGGTTCAACCGTGCCAGTCCAATGATCAGTGAGGCTGATCATGAGGCTGCTTTGCTGGCTGATGGGGAGAAAATTCATGTAGTTGAAAAGAGGTAGTTGTGCTATCAGACAGTGGCTGCCTTCCTTCATCTGCATGATGCCGGGTACCAACCAGCTGAGCAGCATTTCTGCAGATCACGGGAGAATCCTGACTTCAGTGTCAGCTCATGCTTTCACTCCTTCCTTATCCCCTTTATTCATGCATGCACTCCTTCCTGGTCTCCTGTATTCATGCATGCACTCCTTCCTGGTCCCTTTTATTTGTTAATACATTCCTTACTGGTCCCCTGTATTCATACATGTACTCCTTCCTGGTCCCATGTATTCATGCATGCACTACTTCCTGGTCCCATGTATTCATGCATGCACTCCTTCCTGGTCCCCTGTATTCCTGCATGCATGCCTTCCTGGTCCCCTTATTCGTGCATGCACTCCTTCCTGGTCCCCTGTATTTGTGCATGCACTCCTTCCTGGTCCCCTTATTCATGCATGCACTCCTTCCTGATCCCATTTATTCGTGCATGCACTGCTTCCTGGGCCCCCTTATTCGCGCATGCATGATCCTGCTCCCTTGCTTGCAGTATGATTAATGGGTGGCTCTTTGTGTAGCTGACAATCTTTATTGGAACTGTCTCATCCTCCATCTTAACAGAGAATGCCAATTTATAAAAAACAAAAACCAGTGTAAACCTTGGGACATGGCTACAGCAGCCCAAATTGCCTGGCTTCCAGCATTTACAACTCTACAATCTATGGATCCCCCCTTCTAGTTCACGATCCATTGGCCAAGCAGACACTGACTAGCCATATGTTTGCTGGTGCTGCCAACCAGCAGCTTTTCTTTTCGTGCATATCACTCATGCAGCATGCCGCATGTGCAAACGGTCTTTGAGTGGTGAGCCAAGTGGAATTCCCCACAGACCACAGCTGTAGTGCTAGGGTATGAATTGCTGTAAGTTGCTATCAGTGGTTGACTGGCTCTTGTTGTGAGTGGGCACCATGAGTGTCAGTGACCATCAGACCATTGTCTGTCTGTCTATCTTCAAGCCAGGATGGATCCGGCGGGAGGACTTGCGTATGACATTTGGGTGGACTCACCACATTGAAGTAGGTAGGCTAGTGAGTGGGGTAGGCAGCCCAGCCCTCTTGGTAACGTGAGGTTGGGTGTGTGGGTGTAGGTCGGAGTCAGACCGGATGCCCTAATTAATGGTGGTTGGTCAATGCACTGGTGCACGGCAGCAGGCAGTAGGCTCAAGAAAAGCCTGAGGAGGCTGTAAAATGTAAACAAACAAAAAAAAGCACAGAACTGACTGAGATCATTGATGCAGCCTTGAGCCTTCCATTCCCTCCCAGGCCAGCAGTATTTTTTCATTGACTTACTCCAGCAGTCATCATTGCTAAGCACACAGAGCAAAGCTAGATTAAAGGAAGGCCGATTGGTGCCGTGGGTGCCAGTATTTGGGATTGGGAAGGAAACCTTCTGAATGGAAATGGCACTTCACTCTTCTCCCCACCTACAGCACATCACTGACTTGCAGCACAGCGAGAGCAGAGGCAGCAGAAGCACAGGCAGGTTCCGGTGAGTACTTACAGTCTCCTTTTTCAACCCCCAGCTGAACAAAATATGATTTATGATCAGAGAGCAAGAATGCAGTGCACACCTCAGTGCTGAGTTTGTGCAGGCTTGCCTTCACTAGTAAAGGCCTCCCTTGTTAGGTAGCTTGCCTTGATGGCTTGCAGTGGTCCAGTCTACCATCTCTGGCATATTAATTTAAATATGAGCAGTGTGGCATAGAAAAGGTGACACCAGGAGGTGGAGTTGAAGAGATTATTATCCTATAAAAACTGCCTGTATAATAATCCCCCCCCCCAAGTGGACCAAATATGATAAAATTGAAACAGCAGCAAATAAAAAAGTGCTTTAGCGACCGAGGCTGCACTGCACAGCCCAGTGCTTAGTTCATGCAGGCTTGGCTTCAATAAAGGCCTTGGTAACTTAGTTTGTGATGGCTGGCAGTGGTCTGATTTATCTTTAAACAGGAAAACACAATCACCACATGCTTCGCTTTGTACTGAAGAATTTTATTTGTATTCTCCTCAAGACCTAGAACTAAACCCATGCTAATTGTGTTGTTGTACTGCTGCCTACTACCTTGCAGGCACTGTCCAAAAATGCGTACGAATACTTTGTTTTTGCAGAGCAGGGTCAGCTTGAGGTAACTGTTGTTGACTGGAGGCTGCTGAAATGAGTGCAGTAGTCACAATAAATTAGAACATGACATGGTCTGGCAAAAAACAGAGGCATCAGTGTGTTCCTTTATTCTGCTGATGTTGAGCTGCTCAGAGAAACATGATCCTGGGTATAGCCAGCTAGTATTGAGGATCAATAGGTAGGGTCAGGAAGGAAGGACCGGATGGCCCTTTGGCCGTTTTTTGGCCTTATGTTATGTTTCATTGTTTCTAAGCCAGTGGGGCCACTTCAAACCATTTATTGTGCACAAATGAATCTTTTTGCATTGGTTGCAGGGGCTATTTCACTTTTTTTGCCCGTGTCTTGGCTACATTATTTGTAATTATTATCTTGGGAGCCCAAGAAACTGAAACAATCCACTCCAAAGGTGGCTGCTGGTAAAAAGCATGCCCATGTACTTGCTGCCTTGCATTCTGTTTACCAACATAAAAGAATTATGTGATGAATGTGTGAGTTTCTATGTAGCTGCCTACCTACTTACTGCATCCTTGTATGAGATGACGGTTTTAGCGACACAGTTCCTGCTTTGTTGAGCACTGTTGCTGAAGTTGTGATGGCTACTTTTGTGACCTGGGTGGCAGGACACTGTTACATACAGGTGCCTTAAAATACAATATATTACAAAAGTGAAGGTGACGTATTGTCTTCATGATGTCACTAACTTAAGGCACTTTTACATAGCGCTGTACTGTACTGCAATGGTTCTGTTGCGCTCGCTCCTGCTCTGCGTTATTCCTCCAGGGCGTGCTTTTACACACCAGGTTTAATATCGACCCTGGAGAGAGTCTCGCGTGACCCTCTGGGATCCTCGCTGCTTGCCAATGCCGCACTTCTCTATGATGGGTCCTGAGGCTCGTGCGAGCATTATTGTGCCTGAGTTCAGCTACATATATTTTCTGATACTAGAAAGAAAGCTGAACTTGGGCTAGTAGACAGGTTTTAGAAACGACAGCTAAAAATACTGTAAAATCCCTCGGAAAGTGGGGCAGTGATACTGGACATGCGCTTAAGTATATTCATAGCCCAAGGAATATAAATATGTATAAGGGCATGCCCAGTATCTCTGCCCCACTTTCTGAGTGATTTTACAGCATTTGTAGCCCCCGTTTCTAAAAACTGCCTACTTGCCTGAGTTCAGCTTTTTTTTGGTATAAGAAAATATATGTAGCTGAAATCTGGCACAGTACTGCTTGCACAAGCCTCGGGATCCACCATAGGGAAGTACTGGCAAGCAAAGGGGACCCTGGAGGGTCATGCGAGACTCTCTCTCTGGGATCACTGTGAATGTTGCGCTCCCTATACATGGAAGCATTCTAGAGGGGGATGCAACAGCAAACCAAGGGAAACAGGGAATGTCTGGTCAGAGAACATTTACCTGTGATGCATTGCGGATTGCCTGTACATGACAGAAAAGTTAACATTGCAGTTGCTCTGTACTGCTTATTGTGGTTCAGAACCTGTCATGTAAAGGTGCCTCTACTTTTGCATGTTTTTTACATGGCATGTTTAAGTGTGTGTGTGTGTGTGTGTGTGGAGCGGTATGGGGCAAACCTGGAATAGGAGCAAGATGCACTCACCCAGTGCCAGTGCCAGTGCCACCAAACTGGGCTATAAAGTGCCTTTTCATTCATGAAGCATCTCCAAGCTGTTTGTAGTCGAGTTTGGAGGGACTGGCAGTAGGCGAGTGCATCTTGCTCCCATTCCAGGTTTACCACATACCACCCCCCCACACACACACATGCACACACACACTTACACGTGTCCTGTAAAAAACATCCAAAAAGAAGTTGGTGGCATCATGGAGAAAATTTGTCACTTTCACTTGCTCTGTAATATATAGATACTGGCAGTGCTGTGCAATAAATCATGACACAGGCAATAAGTTTTAGTTTTTCTAAAGGTTTTAAATTGTTTCTGTCTTTGCCAGGAATCTTGGCTCGCCTCATTGGACTGGCAGATTGAGAATGACTCAAGAGTTTGTTCATTGTTAAAGTGTAAATTAATTATGGCAATGGCGACGTGGCTGTGTGGCTCATCTGCAAATGTGATTAATAATGACATATTGCATCTCAGCTGGGTGATCCTGGGAAAATATATTACCATACTGTGTAAAACACAGGACCCTACAGCAGAACCCCACTGAAAAGGAAAGGTTATATTTAAATGATCTGTCCTAGAAAAATACACTACAAAAGTATGACCACACTAAAAATGAGAGATTGCATCTCACCTCTAGTGTAGTGGGTAAATGCAATGTAAAACTGTGTAAAAACAGGACCCCATTGCAAAAGACATATTACATCTCATCTGGTCTATAATGGGTTAAGTAAGCAATAAGTCACAATGGAGTGTGCATTAGACAGTTCTAACGCATGGCTAGGGGGTGTAGTGAGGCACATGGCCATAGGCCGAGTGTGTCCAGCCCCCTAGCCGTGCATTAGCACTGTCTAACACACACACACACACTGAAGCGGCTTATTGCGCTTGTAAAATGGTCCTTTGTTTATTACATGCATGTAAGAATCAAAAGTGTTATGCTTAGACAGAGAAAAATTAAAACCTTTAATGTATTTTGATGTAAAACAGTTCCTCCACCTGTTGTCATTGTTGAATTTTTTTTGGGGAACCTTGGACTTTTGTCTCACTGTGGCCACTCTACTTGAGGATGATTGCTATGGTTACTAGGTGCTTGCAGCTCACACACTCTTAACTCCCCCACCCACATGCACATCTTCAAGCCCAGAAATAGAATGGATTGTTTTATTTATTTTAATTGTATTTTTTAATGTTTCGCTAGTTGTAAGCTCTGATAAGGAAAGAATGAGTGCATGTGCACATTGGACTGACAGAAAACATGTGAGCGAGTGCAACATAGCAGCAACTGCTGATAAGGGATTTTAAAATAAAAAGTAAAGAAACAAAAAAGAAAAAGTCAAACCAAGTTATGCTTGCTGCAGCATGAGTCCTTAGAATGTGTGTAATGACTGGGGGACAGGGAGCGAGCAGAAGACTGGCCGAGGTGGGGAGAGAGAGTGAGTGGCTGAGCAATCACTCTGAAAGCAGAAATAAAAAAAAAAAAAATAAAAAAATAAAAAAAAGGCATTGAGGAAAAAAAATGCTTCCCTGAACGATTATGGAGGGCTGCTACTTTTACGAACAGATTAAATTTATTTTGAAGTGGAATGGTCTTTTTTTGTGTGTTTGAGTGATGTAGTTTTTCTCGGTAAGGATGAGAAAAAAATGGCGGATATTTTATTTTTTTAAATTCTACAGCTTAAGGATTTGAAAAAGGGACTGCCTTTTGGTTGGCCGGACTAGTTTTAGCCATGCATTAGACACTTCTAACACATGGCTAGCAACTAAATAAATTGCTCAAAACTCTTTGACCATTTTATAATATACAGTAAAAATGTGTACAAGCAGGACCTGGTACAACAGCAATACAAGCGGTGAACATTCGGCATTGACAAATGCTTGTTATATATAATATGCCTCAATTCCATTGCTCAGGTTGGAAAGCATTGCCATTGGTCCCTATTTATCAAGGGTCAGAATGCCTATGTGCTGCATACCTGAAGCGTGTGTCAGCAACCCTAAGTTAGGGTTACCACCTGTCCTGAGTTTTGCAGGACAGTCCTGATTTGGGCAGCTGTGTCCTGCAAAAAAACATGAAAAAAACTACATGTCCTGACTTTTTAGTAGAAAAAATAATTTCTGACTTTTCACTAAATCTTGTAGAAAACTATAGTACCTTAACTAAAATACATTAAAATGATATGAAACCATAGAAGCAACCAAGAAACTACAATACTTAGCCTTAATTCTGATTATATAGAGAAAATAAGTCTGTTGCACTGGTCCAGGTTATGTACTGTCCTGTGAAACATCATGTTTCAGTTAGAAATGTCCCACTTTTGGCTTCTTAAAAGGTGGTAACCCTACCCTAAGTTGGAATGCTGCACAGGCATTCACAGGTGGTGCATGAGCCCAGAGCACACTAGATCCCCCGGCTACCTGCACAGGCAGACTGGGGGTGTGCCATGGGGTGTGCCTACACTCCGTGTCATGCACTAAGTTGTCGAGTTGTCATGCAGTGCCGGGTGAGGGGGAAGTGAGTTACATGAGGGTGGACCCTGCCATAACTGCTACGTGCCCCCCAATGGAAAATAACCAGCAGCAGCGGACCGGGAATCCCCTCCACATTGCTGCCACAGCCCACTGTGATGATGGGGAGGGCTGTAGGCAGCCAGTTGGGCACATGCCCATGGTGCCAGGAAAGCTGAGTCCTGTGCCTTCCCAGGATCCCCTGCATGTGCACAGCAGGGAATCCACTGTGGGACCCAGGATGGGACCATTGGATGCCTTTGTGTGCCCCATGATCCCCCACACAGTTATGCACCAGAGAAGTGGGCTATGGACAGGTGCCCTGTGGGTGCTCGTGGTAGTGCATGTCATGCACCTTGTGCTGCCAAGGGGCATAGAGCTAGGCGGGTTGGGTACGCGCATATTACATGCACCTGCCCCTTAGTGAATAGGCCCCGTTGTTCTTATTTTTCAGCAGGATGCTGGTGGTTGTGTTTTTTTTTAGGGGGGCTGAACTTTGATGTGGCTCTGAAGCTAGTGCAGAGGACAAAGAGGAGTAGAATAATTTAAAGACACACTGTCCTCACCATTCTGTGTATATGTGTGTGTGTGTGTGTGTGTGTGCAAATTATCTTAAATGCAAAACATAATTTTGTGTGTGAACATTAAATTAATTTTATACTTTTTAAAAACAATTATTTTTAGTGTATGAATGTCACATTTCTAGAATAGTTTACCTGCCAGTACTGTGCTCACAGCAAAGGAATCGGGCACTTCTGTTTTATTCAACACACCATTATGATGCCCTGTGTTTTATTCTGCATTTTAAAAATGGCACATCATTGAGAGGTCTTAAACACAGAATTAAGTTATGTGTCTTAAGAAACTATTGACACCCCACATCAGTTTAAAAGGTACAGAATTGTCCCGTGGTAAGTTGACTTAGTGTCCCTTTAAGATGCCTCTCTCTGTATCATAGTTACTTTGACTTATGGAAAACATTCTTGTTTATAAGAACTCTCTTTCTCTCCCTCCGGCTTTTCTGTGACTGGAATACGTACAACGCTGAACCCTAGCAATAAAGCTTGCAAAGTTGTTTTGCTTTGTTTTGGAATTTGTCGTTTAAAAGACATTCCCTGGTAATTCAAAATCACATTTTTCTGATGCTGTCAAAAAAATTGTCATGGCACTTTACTGGCACAAGTACTGTATATTCTTAGATGTATGAACCCATTATTAGAGTAATGATTTACTCTTGTATGGGATGTCCAACTAAGGATCTAAATGGGTAACAGTGTGGAAATAACCTCTCTCAATTATAGCCATTGATTTCTTTCAAAATGTTTTATTTTCATGTCTACCTGTGTTGGGCAGCTTGGTTTCTTTTATGTAAAAGTCGTCATTCTGAATATATATTTTTGAATTGTTTGAATGCTTTCTGGAAAGTTTTACTTTTTATTATGTTTTTAGTTATTTATGCCCTGAGCCAATCAACCTCCAAACCTGTTGTTATAAAAGTAGATATATCCAAAAACCTTCTGAAAACACCTCCATTTCTTATATTCTACATCTAACAGAACTGTTTTATGAAGCTACCGTGGGGTTTCTACAGTATTCTGCACACAAAGAAAGATAAACAGTGTAGCAAAAATAACCAAAATTGGCCATTCCAGTCTGCCTGCTATACCCTCTACTACAACACAGGCATGGTTCCAGAGGACTGGAGGAGGATGTATGTAGTCCCGCTGCACAAAAGTGGTAGTAGGGAGGAAGCAGGGAACTACAGGCCAGTCAGCCTCACCTCAGTGGTGGGGAAGAACTTGGAGACTGCTGAAAGAAAGGATAGTGGCACATCTGGAATCCAATGGTGCCCAGGATCTGAGGCAACACAGATTCACATCAGGAAGGTCTTGCCAAATGAATCTGATAGATTTTTTGGATTGGGTGACTAGAGAAGTGGATCAGGGAGGGGCGGTAGATGTTTCCTACCTGGATTTCAAAAAAGTCTTCTATACTATCCCGCACAGAAGGCTGGTTAACAAGATGAGTAGTCTGGGCATGGGGCATATGGTGATATACTGGGTTAGAAACTGGCTGACAGACAGAAGACAGAGGGTGGTGGCAAATAGGATCCAATCAGGGGAAAGAAAGGTGACCAGCGGAGTGCCACAGGGATTAGTACTGGGACCAGTGCTGTTCAATGTCTTCATTGGTGACATTGCAGAGGGTCTGGAAGGAAATGTCTGCCTATTTGCAGATGACACCAAGATCTGCAACAGGGCAGATACTCCAATAGGGATGCAGGCAATGAAGAGGGATCAGGAAAAGCTTGAAAGATGGTCGGAGGAGTGGCAACTGAGGTTTAGTGCAGAAATGTGCAGGATCATACACCTGGGTAGGGGCAACCCTGGGGAGAGCTACAGGATGGGGGGAGAAATGTTGACTGTCACCAAAGAGGAAAGGAACCTAGGGGTTATCATATCTGATGACCTTAAGGTATAAAAGCAGTCTAGAAAGGCTGCAGGGAGGGCAAGTGGCATGCTGGCATGCATAGCCAGAGGTATTACTAGCAGGAGGTGGGAGGTAGTGATGCCATTGTATAAAACTCTGGTACAGCCTCACCTGGAGTACTGCGTGCAGTACTGGAGACCATACATACATAACGACATAAACAAGGTGGATGCCATCCAGAGAAGGGCAACAAAGATGGTGCATGGCTTGCACCACAAAACATATGAGGAGAGACTAAGAGACCTCAATATGTACTCACTGGTGGAGAGGAGAGAAAGGGGAAACTTGATAAACACTTTTAAATACCTCAAGGGCATAAACAAGGTGCAGGTAGGGATCTTTTCCAATGTAGAAAGGACATCAGAATGCAGGGGCACAATATTTCCCCCATTCACTAAAAATACCACCAACAGCTTAATCTGGTTCAAGGTCAGTTGGCATTCATCTGTATCCCCCTCCTCTGGGTTGTGCCTGAAAATAGGCAGAATTTGTCTAGTGCACTTACCCGGTCAACAAAAAACTAAATAAATAAAACTAAATAAATAAAGATATGAAATTGAAGGGGGGGTAGATTAAGAGAGAACATGAGGAAGTGTTTCTACACAGAGAGGGTGGTGGATGCGCGGAATAGTCTGCCACAAGAGGTGATGGGGGTAAACACAGTGGAGGGGTTTAAACATGTCTGGGACAGGCACAAAGGGACATTGGGTGAGGAGGGAGTGATGAAAAGCCATTGATTACTTAGGATCAGTGGATACATACAGGTATAGGGCCTACGGGTAGACTGGAAAGGCCTAGCAGTCCTTATCTGCTGACAGTTTCTATTTTCTATGTAAAACAAACAAACAAAAACAAAATCCCCGCATGAACGAATAAGAAACAAAACTCAAAAGCTCAGGCTCAGTAGAAATTCTTTTAATGCAGTCCTGGATACAAACATGGTGACAGGCAGTTCACACTGCACAAGCCCCGACGCTTTGAGTCTACGGACCATTACTCATGGGGCATGGGACAGGGAAAACACATAATTCTTATATATACACATGTATGAAAAATTCATAACCCACGTGATACAGCATTTAAATGTAACAAAAGTGTACCCAAATATAAAAATCACTGACAGAGGCTGTAAAATAATTTAAACCCAGAAATACTAAACGTTATTGATAAATCATCCTCTGCTTAATAGTGAAGCATACCCATCTGACAATATTAAATAGCTAATATTGTTATTAGAAAATATCACTAAACTAGCGTTAATCCAAAAAGAACAAATGAGCAGGCTTCAACCTGATCACGAGAACACAATTAATGGCAGTTTTCACTAGCAGAGGCTATAGAGATTTAAATTTATTTCAAAATGGACGGCATCAATAAACTACCCACTGTGTGAACAATTGACAAACACTTAGTATACTGTTGACCATCAGCTATTACTATCTATGTTAAATAATCTCGGGCTAGATGACTTCTCCTTAAAATGGTTTTCCTGCTGCCTTACAGGTAGATGAAAACAGGTAAAAGATAATGGCACACTCTCTCCCCTAAACCCCTACAGAGAGGAGTCCCACAGGGGTCCATCCTGGGACCCCAGTTATTTGCCATATACATATACGACATTGACTACAAAATTAGCTCAGCAAGCATGCACCTCTTTGCGGATGACACCATGCTTTATGTTGCTAGGCCTTGCCTCCAACTCACCTATCTTAAACAACAGAGTGAATTTGATCTACTCCTACAAAACTTGATCCATCTAAAGTTACTTCTTAATGCAAAAAAAAACTAAAGTTATGCTTCTTTCTCCTCACAACAAAGAATTATCTTCCAACCCCTTGAACGCTAAATACCACATTGAGACCATCTTGGGGGAGACACTTGAATCAGTAGAGAAATTAAAATACCTAGGCTTTTGGCTCGACTGTGAACTCTCCTTTGTCATGCATATTGAGGAACCAGCCAAAAATTACATCAAAGGCTTGCGCTGTTCTACCGAATAAAGCATCTGCTTACCTATGACGCTTAACTAAGATTGGTCCAAACAATCTTCCTCCCTTTAATTGGCTATGCAAACTTTCTTTAGAGCCATAGTCCTAAATCAGCATTATGTAATGGCTGTGGGGCAGCAGTCTTCCGGGAGTCTTTCTGGAGGCTGAGATGCTGCCCTATTTGTAGACAACTCTCTGCCCTGAGGGAGGAAGTTGCCCGTCTTCAGGCCACACTGGACAGTAGTACGGGGACCTTCCCCCAGGCCACACTGGACAGTAGGAAGGGAACCTCCCCCATTCAGGGAGCACCACAGCCACCACCACTACCTCAGAGTTGCAAGAAAACACAGCAGTTGGACCACAGTGGGCTCAGGAAGGGTGAGGATGGTGGAACGGAGGCACACCCAGTCAGTTGTTCCGCTCCACAATCCATACACCATTCTGGGGGAGCATAGCTCCCCTATGGATGCACCCACAGAGGAGACTAAGGAGGCTGAGGACAGCTGTCACAAGGGAGGCCCACAGGAAGGAGGCAGAGGACACCATAAGGAAAGGAAGCAGCTCCTGGTGGGGGACTCAATTATTAGTGGGATAGAACTGGGAGGAGCTGGGAAAACTGAAGTAAGGTGCCTGCCTGGTGCCATGGCTTGAGGGACAGGAAGCATCCTCAGGATCACGACAACAGCTGCAAGGGATTCTGAGCTGGATGTAATTGTCCACCTAGGGACAAATGACTTGGCTCATCATGAGGTTAGAGCAGTGCAGGAGGACATTGCAGAGTTGAGGAGGGGCCTAAGACAAGTAGCACACACAGTATCCTTCTCAGAGGTGCTGCCTGTCAAAGGCATGGGTGAGGCGAGGGTAATTGGCACCATGCAGTTTAATGAATGGTTGAAAAAATGGTGTGGAGCACAGGGGTTTGGCTTCATTGGGGTCTGGGGTTCCACCTGGAGGGACTATGCCTATACTGGCAGGATGGTCTGCATCTGTCCAGGAAGGGAACAAGTCTTTTGAGCAATCGGTTTAAATGCTTCATTGGCAAGCTTTTAAACTAAGCAGCAGAAAAACCCCAGCCTCTCCCTACAAAACAGGGTACTAAATGAGAAAAAGACCAAGGTAGAACGGTCAGTGGGGGATGCTGCAACAGAAGGTAAAGCCATCAAAAAATGGAGAGCAATGAGTACCAATGCCCGTAGTCTAGGTAACAAGCTTCCTGAATTAGTGGCCTTGATGGAGGAGGAACATCTGGATATCGTGGCAGTCACAGAAACATGGTACACACAAAACCATGACTGGGACGTAAACATACCAGGATACACTATCTACAGGAGGGACAGGGAGGGTAAAAGGAGGAGGAGGAGTAGTTCTTTACATAAAGGAAGGAATAAAAGCAACAGAACAAAAGGGTAAACAGGGAGGAGAAGAAGCACTGTGGGTAAATTTGGAGACAGGCAATGGCACCACAATCCGCACAGGGGTTGTATACAGACCCCTTCTCAGGGGAGAAATGGACAAGGAAATGATAGAAAGTATACTTAGAATGGCAGAAAATGGGAGATACTGCTGATGGGTGATCTGAATATGCCAGATGTTAACTGGAGTGCAGTTGCAGCTGCCACTTTGAAGAGTGCAGTTATTCTAGATGCCTACAGGGCATGCCTTAGACAACTAGTACTGGAGCCCACCGAGAGGGAGCAATATTAGACTTGGTACTGTCAAATGGAGATGGAGAGAGGATCACAGATGTAGAAGTGGGTAGCCATCTGGGAACTAGCGACCATCGAACAGTATGGTTCACAATAAACACAGTAATAGAGTCAAGCCATACAAAGACAAAAGTACTGGACTTTAGGAGGGCTGACTTTGCCATAATGAGTGAGTGCCTAAGGAATGCAATAGCAAATGGGCAGGAAGGAGGGGTGGAAGAACAATGGGGAATAATAAAAACTGCCATCACAGAGGTAACAAGCCTTTGTGTGAAGCAAATAAACAAAACAAGATGATGTAAGAAACCACTATGGTTCTCAAAGGAAGTGGCAGTGAAGGTTCAAGAGAAAAAGAAAGCATTCAGGAAGTACAAGGAATCGCAGAAGGAGCAGGACAGAGAACTGTATCAGTTAAAGCAAAAGGAGGCTGGGAAGGCAGTCAGAACAGCAAAGGCCCAAACCGAGGAAAGATAGCCAACTCAGTTAAGAAGGGGATAAACCTTTATAGGTACATCAGGGAGCTAAGGAAGACCAAGGGAGGGATAGTGAGGCTTAATAAAGAGGAGGGAGGGTGGTCAGAGGAGACTGTGAAAAGGCAGAGATACTAAACAAATATTTTTGCTCAGTATTCTGAAGGAAGAGGGGAGATACATAAAACAAACAGTAGTAACACTCTGGATACAGAGTTGATACCAGCCCATTTACAGAAGAAAGGATTCTGAAAGAGCTCTTAAAACTGAAGGTGGACAAAGCAATGGGGCCTGATGGGATTCATCCCAGAATTCTAAAAGAACTAAGGGTAGAACTAGTGACACCACTGACTACCCTTTTAACAAATCATGGGAAGATGGGGTGGTACCCGAGGACTGGAGGAGGGCAGATGTGATTCCCTTCACAAAAGTGGGAGCAAGGCAGAAGCAGAAAACTATAGACCTGTTAGTTTAACCTCAGTGATAGGAAAATGATGGAATCACTTCTAAAGGAAAGAATTGTCGAGTATCTAGAGGCCAGAGGGGCACAGGACCCTAGGCAGCATGGATTCACAGCGGAAGGTCATGCCAGACAAATCTGATAGATTTCTTTGACTGGGTGACCAAAGTAGTAGATCAGGGAGGGGCTGTGGACATGGCCTACCTAGACTTTAGCAAGGCATTTGACACAGTCCCACACAAAAGATTAATATACAAGTTAGCCAGCCTGGGAGTGGGTCCCAAGATGACAGCCTGGGTAAAGAATTGGCTGGAGAATAGGACACAGAGTTATAGTAAATGGAGTCCGCTCAGAAGAAAGGAGGGTTACTAGTGGGTACCTAGAGGTTCAGATTAGACTCGTCCTCTCAATGTCTTATACGACATTGCAGAAGGACTGGAAGGAAAAGTATGTCTCTTTGCAGATGACGCTAAGATCTGCAACAGAGTTGATGCACAGGGTGGGGTGGAAAGAATGAGAAGGGACTTAGCAAGGTTAGAGGAATGGTCAAAGTATGGCAGCTTAGATTCAATGCTAAGAAGTGCAGGTAATGCACCTGGGAAACAAAACCCAGGGAAGAGTACACAATGGGGTGAGATACTAACAACAAGAAGAATGGAAAGGGACCTGGGGGTAGTCATATCAGATGACCTAAAGATGGGCAAGCAATGTGAGAGGGCAGCAAGGAGGGTTGGGGGATACTGGGATGCATGGGAGAGGCATCACCAGTAGAAAACAGGAAGTTATTATCCTCTGTACAGACAGCTGGTGAGACCCCATCTGAGTACGTGTGCAGTTCTGAGACCCAATCTCCGCAAAGACATAGACAGGATGGAAGCTGTCCAGAGGAGGGCAACTAAAATGGTGCAGGGTCTGCACCGGAAGTCATATGAAGAGAGACTTAAGGAGCTTAATATGTATAGCCTCGAGGAAGGGAGGAAGGGGGAACATGATAGAAACTTTCAAGTACCTCAAGGGAATCAACAAAGTCCAAGAGGGTAGCATCTTTCAAAAAAAGAGGTGTGGAAGAACAAGAGGGCACAATATAGAGGGGGGGCGGCTCAGAGGTAATTTAAGGAAGTATTTTTCACAGAGAGGTTGTGGATGCATGGAGCGGCCTTCCGGAGGAAGGTTGTGGAGTCAAAATCAGTGGGGGAATTCAAGCATGCATGGGATAGTCATAAGGCAATTCTGGGGGGCGGGGGTAGGAAGAAGTAGGCTGCTGGTTAACTAGGATCTGCAGCTTATCCAGTAGGTAGGGAAATGGGCAGACTGGGTGGGCCAAGCGGTCCTTATCTGCCGTCAAATTCTATGTTTCTATGTTTCTATGTTTTTATGCACCCTGGATACACTTTACCATAAAGTATAAAGATTCATCACAAACGCCTCTTCTAACACTCATCGCTGTTCTCTCTATTCACAGATTAGTTGGCCTTCACGTAGTACCAGGAGGTGGTAAAATGCATCCCACTAGATGTATAGAGCCATCACAATGGAACTTCCTACTTACATCTGCACTCTTTTCAAAATGTGCTCCCTGTGCATATATGCTTAGAAAACTCATATATTACATTTGACATTCCTAGGATAAGAACCAGGTTCGGTTCCTCATCTATAAGCCATGCATTACTCTCCCTATGGAACACTCTCCACAGGACACTCAAAGAAACTGTTGGGATTTGTACCTTTAAGTCTCTGCTTAGACTTACTCTGAAAGACAAATGCAATTGCTATGCATAACCTCCCTTGCTGCTTTAATGAATCCTGACTCTGGATCGTCACTTTAGCCCTTACATCTTCCTTTATTCCTCTAATCCGTTCATTCTGCCCACCTTTCTCTTCTGTCTCCTTCCTTCCTGCCTTGTCCCCCTTCAGCTGTCTCTTCTCTTGCCATACTACACTATCAGTATGTACTCTCATTGCCCCTTCTTCCCTATTTACCATCCGTAATCCCAGTTCTTCCCATTAATGCTCTTCTATATGATTATTGATTCCCCTGTTGTCATTCCTGTAGCACAGTGTCATAGGTTCAAGGCTAGACATGTATTGTTCCCCATTTTTGTGTTGTGGACTGATTATATGTAACTTCCACTTTTGTACCTATTGTAAACTTTCTGTAGTGTTTGAACATGAACCTGTTTGTCTTTCCAGGACCTCCTTGCACATGAGTTATCTCAGTGGTGATATCCTGATAAAATTAAAATTTAATTGAATTGAAACATTCCCCAAAAAACATTTGAATAGATACTGCTAACTTTAAAAGCCGCACTGTAATAGTGCTTACTTAGAAGAGGGGAGGCAGGATGGGGAAGGGCGAAAAAAGAAGTAAAAAAGGGAAGGAGTTTGTCACAACTCCAATAATTACATGGAATGAAAGCACGGCAGTATAAACTCATAACTCTCTGTTTCATTTCAGTTTGTGCTTCAGGGCTGTCTGCCCTTAGCCCTTGCACCAACCCTATACCACAGCATTTGCTGACTTTGCTTTTGGACATACCCTCTGCTACACCGGTGGGGTCTAATGTTTAGATGTGGTTTATGCCCTTCCTTCCCACCCTGTCCTCTGCCTTACTGCTACCCCTCTGAGTTATTCTTAATCTTATAACTCTGTCCCAGCCATACTTGAAATCATTGATGTTTTCTGTGCCCACCATCTGTTCCATGGCTCAGCCACCTTCTCTGTTAAGTAAAATGTTCTCATAGCTCTTCTTATCCCCCCCCCCCCCAGCTTCCACTCATGTCCCTGTATTTTTTAACTCAACACTCTGGCTGAATATTTCCTCAAAGTTTACCTATTTCATTCCTTTCAGGGACTTGAAGTTCTTTATCATGCACCTCCTCTTCCATTTGGCCTCCAGTGGGCACATGTTCAGTGCCATAAGTCACTCCTCATAAGATCTGCCCAGCTGACCCTGGATCATTTTGGTTACCCTATACTGTACTGTCCATAGCCTGTCTTTGACTTTCCTTAGGTGAGGATTTCAGAAATGTGCCCAGTATTTTAGATGCAGCCTCACCAGTGTTCTGTAGTGAGGTAGTATTACCTCTTTCTTCCTGCTATTGAAACCCCTCCCAGTACACCCCTACATTCTGGTCATCTTGCTGTAGACCTTGTTGCATGGCTGGATATTAGGGAATCGCTTATGATAACTTCCATCCCTTTCCTCAGACGTAGTGCCCAGCTTAAACCCTCCCATTCAATATTCTGACCCAGGGTTCTTGCTCTCTCTATGTGTACCACCTTGTACTTTTTTGGCATCGAATTTCATGTCAACATGCAGAGCACATACAGTGAGTCTAAAACAGTGAGATGCACAACAGCACTGTGCAATACAGTGCTGTACAATGACAGCAAGACCCCAGTTATGTCATTTGCTGGGGGACTGTGCCCCTCAACCCCCCCAACTAAATATAACCATCTCCGAGCCACACAAAGTTGACTAAAAGAGCAATACCCCTGACATTGCTAAATTTAACACATACTGTAATTTCCACATTGCTGCAATAACAATCGTTTTTGACTCGCCCTCTTTGAGTCACTGTCTTGACGGGACACCAATTTGGGTCCACCTTTCTGACTGTTGCAGGTCCCTTTGTATCTCCCTTAACCCTTCGTCACTGTTTACCCTGCCACAGAGCTGTCATCTGCAAGAGTCCCATTTTGCCCTGTATTCCTTCTCCTCTGTCGCTGATAAGCACATTGAAAAGGACTGGTCCCAGGACTGACCCTAGTGTCACCCTGGTTGTTTCCATCCTCTGCTGTCTCTCCCTCAAACAACAATTGTTTCCTACAATTTTCTGAAATATTAGAGCAAGTAGTGTGTCCTAGAACTGATCATTTTACAATAGTGTTACTGGGGGAATGAATAAATCAAACGTCATGACAAATGCTATGCATTTGTTTTATTTTTTCTGTGGCACTCAAAATAATGATTGTTCTTACTACTAAAAGTAGTCTGAAGCCTTACTGAATTTTCACCTCATAGACAGTGTTTGAGACCACGTACTGTAATTCAAAAGCAAGCATGGAAACCCATGGATTGTTATGTTGATTTTAAAGGGACACTGTCAAATTTTGCTGCATTTTTTGCACAGTTCAAAAGGTACCTGCAGCCATCCGTATGTCCATACCTCTCAACTGTCCCTGATTTTGTTTCAGATTTTTCCTCTGTCCGTCATAAAATGTGTGTTCTTGTGACAGAACAGTGGGGATTAAAAGCACAAAATAATGTCAAACATTACAGTAACAGACTTGTTATTCTTCAGAAAATGCATCATAACACAGATCCCTTTATTCTATCAGCTTTCTGAGTGAATTGTACCAGATTTTAAGATATGTCCCTGATTTGGGGTCTTTGTCCCTGATTTTTTTAAGCCTTGTCCCTGATTCATGAGGCAAGAGGTTGAGAGGTATGTGTATGTCTTATGACAGCAACTTGTGGTCCCCGATAGCAGTATGTTATCAGTTTATTAGATTTTCTTTATATTTACTATTATTGCCAACCCGACTTTATCCTCAGCTGCCAGAGCCCCCTGCACATACACAAAGCAACATGGCACCAAAGCCCCTGCAAACTCATGTACGGACAAGTTGAACAAATTTAATCAGATATGAACTGAGTATAATTTCTGAAACAGTGCAGTGATCTAAAACTTACAAAGTGATCCCTGGGTAAAACAAAGCACTATAAGATAGTTTAATGAATGCTTAAAATTGAAAGCCGTGACTCTGGGCATATACATCAGTATTGACACTGAGATGTGTGTCTGGGGTCATAGCTTTCAATTTTAGGTATTCATTAAACCATCTTATAGGGCCTGGTTTTACTCACTTTGTGCCAGCTCACTGCACAGTTTCATAAAATATACTTAGTTCATGCATCATTAAATTGGCCCAATTTGTCCCTGCACAAGTTCGGGGAAGCAGTATAGTGCAGTGGTTTAAGGCTCTGAGCTGCAAATCTGGAGACCTGGGTTTGAATCCCATAGCCTCCACTTGCATACTGTGACCCTGAACAAGTCACTTAACTTCCCTATGCTCCCAGGTCACACTTGTAAACAAGCTTTCAGCTTAGTGTGTCTCTCCTGGTTAAACAATTGGAAAAAAAAAGTTTACAGGGCTTAGCTGCCATGAGAACAATAAATATAATAAAAAAAACTAAGAAATGGATAATATACTGCTATTGTGGACCATAACTTGCCATCTCAATGCATATAGAAGCCTGCAGGTATCTTTCTGAGCTGTGCAGAAAAATGCAGTACAAAGCCGGCAGTGTCTCTTTAAATGCTTGAACGACCATAATGTACAGGGCAAAAATATATATATACAATGACACGGAGTGTGGAAGTGCCAGGGAACATTCTTAAATCATCAGCACTAAAAAAACAACCAGAAGGATTTACCTACACATGGGGACCCATTATAACCGTAAGAGGGCCTAACGCACGAAGCTTTTAAAAGCTAAATGTTTTTCTGCTGAAACTGGCATCCAGTTTTGCATTTTGAAAAAGTGTTTGCTTCCACATTTTGCAGGCGTTTCTAGTTTGATGCTTTATAACTTTATGGATACTAGAGAGTCACTTATAGCCATAGGAGTGTCACATTTTGGGTCCCAGACTGCCAGATCATTGTATTGTGTCTCTGTCACTGCGGCTCTGTCACCCAAAAAAACACATAAGGAGTCACTCTTGCAGCCATAAGGAGCACTCTGGCCTCCATTTCCAGTAACTGTAAAATGGTTAAGAACCCAGGGTCTGTGATAGGTCAGATGTGCTCACATGGTTGTGTGTTATTCCAGCACAACACAGGTCAGACATACTTAACTTTCTGAGCCTCATTACTTCATTTCTAAAGTAAAATCAAAGGATTTATTATTGAAATAAGGTAGGTCAGGGTGTGCATGATTGTGGGACTTCTCGAGTGCATAAGGCACTCACCGTTGCCTTGTGCCTCAGTTCCCAAGTCATGTCATCATCCCACCAAAAGCACAAACTCTGTTATGTCTTATTTCTTAAATATGCAGAATGTAACCGTTCAGTGCGCCACAAAGCATTTTCTTGATGTGGTCCAATAGTAGCATGTTGCATTACCATGTATTTGACACAGGTTCAGGATCAAGCTCAGGAGCTTGCAACAATGATTGCTGGAGGAAGCAGTGCTTTCCTGTTTGGACAGGGCTGATGCTATACCAGTAGCACCAGTGTCCCCTGCCATGGGCTGCAGATGTTCATCGCCATCCACAGGGGACAATGTGTGCGGGCACAGGCACAGTGTGGATCTGTGAAGCACCATTGGGAAGAAAGAAAAAATTACTCACCTTAGTAATGTTGTTTCTTCTAATGGAGTCTTGCTGTATTCTGACAATAGCAGTGAGTCCCAACCTTCGAACTGCCCCAGAGATGAAAGAGTTAACTTTCCATGCCAGGCATGGAACGCTGAGCTCGAGCTCAGTTGAGACTCTGTCTGTTGCTGTTTGAACTCAAACCGTCAGATCTTTATGAACTAAACTCACTGAGGTCCTGTGTGGAAGCTGTAAACCTACGCTAGCCAACTGGCTACTAACATAATAACAATTTTTTTTTTGGTCCCAAAACAAAGACTCAAGTCAGGAGACCCAAAAAATAAAATAACACAACACCCACTCACCCAAAGAAAGGGTGATAACAAAAAAGGTGGGGCACCTCCTGAGTGCCAACACTGCCACTGCTCACCCACATCCCAAAAACAAAGGTTCTGATAGGGGAAGGCAGGGAAGGTCAGAATACAGCAAGACTCCATTAGAAGAAACAACATTACTAAGGTGAGTAATTTTTTCTTCAAACAACATGAAGTCTTGCTGTATTCTGACAATAGCAGACTACCAAGCAGTACCTCCATGGAGGAGGGACAGAACCTGCTTAGGAAATAGGCTCTGAAGCACAGCTGTGCCAAACCGAGCATCACTCCTAGCCTGGATATCCAGAGAGTAATGCTTGGTAAAAGTGTGAACTGTTTTCCAGGTAGCTGCTTGACATATCTCTAAGATAGGAATACCACTGGCAGCAGCCAGGGAAGAAGCAGCTGTACCTCTGGTAGAGTGAGCCCTCAGGCCTGAGGATGGAACCTTACCCAGTTTTCCATAACAAAATTGGATACAAGAGACAATCCACCTGGCAATGGATCTTTTTAGTGGCAGGTTTTCCTTTGCCCACCTCACCATAAGTGAGGAACAGTTGGAGGGAGTCAAACCTATGACCCTTGGTACATTCTATATAGTAACTAAGGGCTCTTTTCACATCTAGACTGTGCAGCCTCCTCTCACCAGAGGAGGAATGGTCAGTGAAATACACAGGAAGAGACATAGATTGGTTAAGGTGGAAGTCTGAAACCACCTTAGGAAAAAACTTCCTGTTAGTCCTGAGGACCACCTTATCCCTATGGAAGAAAATAAAGTCAGGCTCCACTGACAGGGCTTGTAGCTCACTTATGCACCTGGCAGAAGTGATGGTCACCAGAAACACAGTTTTCCAAGTCAAGTACTTAAGCTCTGCTGAGGACAAAGGCTCAAAAGGGGGTTGCATAAGCTGAGCAATGCAAACGTTAAGATCCCAAGCAGGGGCAGGATCCCTGAATGGAGGATTGGTATGAAGCAATCCCTTGAAAAACTTGGAGAAAACAGGGTGAGCTGAAAGAGACTAGGGCTTACCTGCTGAAATGAAAGCAGAAACAGCTGCCAGATGCAGCCTTAGTGCAGCTGGTCTGAGTCCCAAGCTATTGAGATGAACCATATAGTCAAGTACTGTGGGCAGATCAGCAGACTCTGTGGAAATATGCTTCCCAGAGCACCATGTGGAAAATCTTTTCCACTTGGAATTATAAGTAGTTCTGGTGGAAGGCTTCCTAGAAGCCTTCAGAATATCCATAACTCCTTGGGAGAGGTGTAAATCAGCAAACTCTAACTCTTCAAGAGCCAGACCTTGAGATTGAGAGATTTGAGATCCGGGTACCAAACTCTCTCCTGAGCACAGGTTAACAGGTTGTAATTCCTGGGAAGAGCCAGGGGAAGATGGACTGATAAGGACAATAGGAGAGGATACCAGGGCTGTCTGGCCCAGTCTGGAGCAATCAGGATCACTTTGCAGGGTTGAGACCTGATTTTGACTAGCACTTTGAACAGGCGAGGAAGGGGAAGCATACAGGAACTTCCTTTCCCAATTGAGAACCAGAGCATCCAGGAGGACTGAGCCCAACACTGGGGGCCTGCAGCAAAACAGGGGAAGTTGGTGATTGTCTGGGGCTGCAAAAAGATCTATCTGTGGGGTGCCCCATCTTGAAAAGATCGCCTCCAAAACCAGGGGATCCAGTGACCATTTGTGATGGCCCTGAGATATCCTGCTGAGAGCATCTGCCAGGACATTGTCCTTGCCTGGGAGGTGTACTGCTGTGAGGAGGTGTTCAGGGAATAAGCCAGGGACCACAACTTCATTGCTTCTGTGCACAAGGCCATAGACCGAGTGCCTCCTTGCTTGTTGATGTACCACATTGTGGTGGTATTGTCTGTTCTGATCTGAATAACTTTGTTCTGAACAGACCTGGAAAAAACTTGAAGTGCTAGAAATACTGCTCTGAGCTCCAACAGATTGATGTGGAGCCGAGATTCCTGAGGGGACCATAACCCCTGGGTGGTCAGGTCGCCCAAGTGAGCCCCCCACTCCAAGAGGGAGGCATCTGTAGTAAGGATTAAAGAGTGAGACTGAGTGACAAAGGGAACTCCTAGTCTCAGATTGTTCAGATCCTGCCACCAGTGCAAGGCTTGGATCAGGGTTCGAGTCACTGGGATCAGTTTGGTCAGAGGGTCCTTTTTCTGAGACCAAAAGGCTCTCAAATGTAACTGAATGTCCCTCATCTGAAATCTTGCTCCTTGCACCACTGCTGTAGAATCAGCCATGTGCCCCAGGAGCTGCAGAAAATGCCTTGCTGATCGAGACACCTGTAGGGTGAAAGAGGAGGCCAGAGTGATAAGGGTCCTTGCCCTGTCCAGGGGAAGGAAGGCTCTGGCCCTTTCTGTATCTAGCTCTGCACCTATGAAGGTGAGAAGCTGAACAGGCTCTAGAACTGACTTTGAAAGATTCAGAAGGAAACCTAGAGAGGTGAGCAGTTGCTGAGTTATCTGTAGGTGTAACTTGACCTGGTCTGGGGACTGGCCTACTATGGGCCAGTCGTCTAGGTATGGGAAGATGGCAATCCTTTGCCTTCTTAAAGAAGCAACTACTACTGCCAGGCATTTTGTGAACACCCTTGGAGCAGAGGTTAGTCCGAAGGGCATTGCTCTGAACTGGTAATGGCCTGAGGGCAGCTCGAACCTGAGGTACTTTTGATGGGAGCTTCTGATGAGAATATGGAAATAGGCATCCTTGAGGTCCAGGGACACTAGCCAGTCCCCTGGCCTTAGAGAGGGTAGAATTATTCCCAGAGTCACCATTTTGAATTTTGGCTTTAAAAGGTGCTTGTTTAAATATCTGAGATCCAGGATGAGCTGCCATTCTCCTGTCTTTTTTGGGGTAAGGAAGTACCTGGAGTACAATCCTTTGCCCTGGTGTAGGGGTGGAACCCGTTCCACAGCTATGAGAGCCAGAAGGGAAGAGACCTCTGTCTCTAGGGCAAGTGCCTCTGAGGGATTTGCAGGTGGAAAAGACCTGGTTCTCAGCTTTGGAAATTTTTGGAAGCTGAGAACCAGTCCCTGGCTTACTACTTCCAGGACCCAGTTGTCTGATGTTAGAGACTTCCAGTCCTGGACAAAGTAAGCCAGCCTTCCCCCTACAGATGGTGGAGAATCGGCCCTAGCAAACCCATCAGGGTGCCTGTTTGGCAGGGGGTTTTGGCTGAGGGGTGGAAGCAGGTCTGCTTGTATCCCTTCTGCCTCTCCCTCTAAAGAACCCCCTCTGAGCATAGGCAGAAGAGGAGGCCTGGGCTTGGTAGAAAGGCCTGTGAAAAGGCCTGCCCCTGCCCCTGGGATGCTGCCTTTGAGGAGTGGCCTGCCTTTCCTTGGCCTGGGCACTCCTATAGGTAGTCCTGTACTCGTCCATTTTCTTCATGTAATTCTCTGTTTGCTCCCCAAACAAAGAGTTACCCACAACTGGAAAATCCATGGCCTTAGTCTGGGTATCCTGTGACAGGCTAGTACATCTGAGCCAAGCCATTCTGCGAAGTGCCACAGATGTAGCCATGACTCTAGATGACACATCATTGGAGTCCACTGCAGCATGGAATTGCACCTTGGATGCCTCAATACCATCAGTAGCCACCTGCTCCAGCGCCTTGGCAAGCTGGCCAGGGACCTGTTTTGCTAAAGCCATGACAGTGTCCCATCTGGATTTCTGATACCTAGCAGTATAGGCCATATAGTTGGCCTGTCTGAGTCCCAAGGAAGCCGCCATGTATTGTTTCTTTGCCATGGCATCAATCCTCCTGGAGTCCTTGTTTGGGGGGTGTGAAGCCAAGGGAATATTTGCCTTATCACAGACTGCAGCCTGCACTACCCCAACATGGCTGCATTGTTGTGTAAGGAACTCCATATCTGAGCCTGACAATGTATACCTCTTGTCCATTCTTTGATCCACAGGAGGTGTTAGGAGTCTTTAAAAACTTAAAAGTCTGTTTCCCAAAAGATTTGTGTAAGGGAATAGACAGCCTCCTAGACTCTGGGATATCCATCACTTCCACATAGTCAGGCTCCTCCTGGTCATCCACAGCTTCTTCCATAGGAAACTGGAGGGTTTCAGCCACTTTTTTATAAAACATAAAATGGGAGGGGGACTCAGAAAGCCTAGGAGGAGACACCCCTGAAGGTCTGTCTGGGGAGATGTCCGGGTCAATGGGCACATTCAGACTTTCAAAACCACATTAACTTTCCTCATACTCCTCTTCCTCCTCCTCCGGTTCATAAAACTCCTCTAATTCATACTCTTGAACCGGTGGAACCAGCCAAACCGAGCCCCTCCCTGATGGAGACGGTTCGGTCGGAACCGGGGAAAGTGACTGCACAATTTTTATCGCTTTGGCTATTTCTTCAGCAGTTGGAGAAGAAAGTTTTGGATCCACACCAGCTGATTTTTTCTTTCTTGTTCTCTTAGCTGGAACCGACTCCTCAGAATCGGATCTCCTTTTGCCCGAAGAAGTCTCGCCCTGGTCAGAGGGCACTCCTTCTGGTTCAGTTTGAACTGAACCGGGCTGGCCATCCAGTTCAGCGGACTTTTTGGCCTCTCTTTCCCTGAGCCTACCAACTCATTTTTCTAGGGTAGCTGCAGGAAAATTTTTACAAATCTAGCAGTCTGCATTGAGGTGGTCAAACCCCAGACAACAAACACTGGTGGTGTGGGGATCAGCCTTGGCAAAGACTTCCCCACACACACTGCAGTGTTGAAACCTAGTGGGCCCTGTTTTTCTTTTGGGTTTCTCAGACATTGTGCCAGTCCTAACCAAACTTACCCTTTTAATGGCAATCTGCCAGGCAAGACCCTCTTATCAGTTCCTGACCGTGTCACGGGTCGTGGAAAAAAACGTAATAAAATTTGTTTTTTTTAGAACCGATAAGAACCGGTCACCACACTCTAAAAGTTCAAATGAAGATCTTTTTAGCAACTTGATCGGTTCAAACTGAACCGATGAACCGTTTCCAAGTTCCACACAGAATAGAAATAATATAAACCTATCTAGTACTCACGAATACCACAGAGACTGAACCGACAGGTTGCGGTTTAAATTTGGTCGAAAACCGAGAAAAACTGTACTTTAACCGAGAAATTGAACCGAGCAGAAGGAGAAATCTCCGGAGCGACTGTTCAGTAAGGCGGAGTAAAGAATCTGATGGTTTGAGTTCAAACAGCAACAGACAGAGTCTCAACCGAGCTCGAGCTCAGCGTTCCATGCCTGGCATGGAAAGTTGACTCTTTCATCTCCGGGGCAGTTCGAAGGTTGGGACTCACTGCTATTGTCAGAATACAGCAAGACTTCATGTTGTTTGAACCGTGCATGCATGAAAATCAGGATTAAACCCCACGGTGCCATGGTCATGATGGTCTTCACCAACACTCTCAGGTTCCACTATGATGGCCATATTGCCTCAGAGTGGAGGGAGACCTGATCTCTGTACTAAGGTTGGAAAAGTGGCTCTAGGGCAGGGAGGAAAGGTTCAGTGGACAAAAATATAAATCATGACATCATTTTTAAAAAACAGAGATCTTCAACATGATTTATAGTGTTTATATGTATAGTTCCAATGTCTCTTATGGTTCTAACAGTGCCTTCTCTAGTCCTTTGTGTGCCAGAATGCTTAGCTTCGCAGTTCTCGCACCCAAAGAACTCAAGAATACACTCTTATAACCGCAAGAGAAACAAATCATACATATAAACATGTGGAAAAGTATATTGTTATTTTAAATTTCTTGTGGCTGCTCTGAAGAAATATATTCAACACATTAGTAACAGTGTTGTGGTGACAAAAGGGGCTTAAGGTGCATTTTTTCTTGTCCAGCCCTCCTGCCTTATGGCAGTGACCATACCAAATTTGACTGTGGACACACATCCAAATACATCAGCTGGATTGCCACCCCTGCACATGATGTGTAACCCTAATAGCCTTTCTCCACAAGGAATCTATCAAATCCTGCTTTGAAAGCCTGACTAGTGCTAGCTACTGCACCCTCAATGTGTAGCCTATTCCGCTAGTTAACCACTTTCTGAGTGTTAATGCTTTCTAATGTTTCCCCTTTTTTCTTGCTTCTCCTCAGTTTTGTGCATCTCCACTAGTCATACTCGCATTCACAGCTCCAATAAAAATGGCACTGGAAAATCCACAAACATGATTGGCTGAAGCATGTTGCATGACTGTGCATTAAACACACATGTAATTGCTGAATCTCACCCCCCCAAAAAAAAACGACGTAGATCCATTTTATAAGTATAATAAGCCCCTCCAGGGTGTGTATCACAGGATTTTAATGTACGTCCCATGGGGTAAGAACACTCCGCCTCCGGCCTCATGCCTTACTACACCTCTGGGGCATGCATTAAAATTCTATAATGCACACCCTGTCATGACATATTACTTACATATTCAACCCTATCTGTCCCTTTTAGTGTTTGGAGCACTGTGTTGATGGAATCTCTCTGCCATCTAATTTCTAGGCTGAATAATTTGAGTCATGTCCAATTTCTGCTCATAGTTCTTTACCCTCTAAACTACTAAACAACTTGGTAGCCCTGTGCTGGATCTTCTCAAGCTCTTAAATGTCCTTTTTGTAGTGCAGTGACTGGAACTGGACACATTACTCATGGTACATACATTAAAATATTCAAGGGCACTGATTTAGGGTGTCTAAAGTAATGACATTCCATTTTTTCAAGGTTTGGAATTCTGTGATCATACTGGTAATTGCTACACTACTCTCAAACTTTTTGTATGTGTATAAATGTTTAGAATAAAAAATGATAAATAAATAGCAATATAAATAAAGTAAATTTAAAATAGTAGTGGCATGGCTAGCAGCCAGAAGAGCAGGACATGCTTAAGAGCAGCTCCAGCTTAATAAAACAGACAACACACAAAGTACCAGATGTTGCCAGTAATGTGCCAGAAACTCCCACAGCATTGAGTAGAGCTCATAGAATGACACCAGATGGTATATATTTCCTTTTGAGGAAAAATCATCATGGTTATGCCCCGGCAAGGAGCACAACAGGATAGCGGAAAGAAGTCGGGGAAGCAGCAAGACCATGCAGGAGTGAGCGGCCCAAACGCTGAGGCTGCAGGCAGTGGTGATCCTTTGAATGCAGTCCTTTTAAGTGCCATCCAAGACTTGCATGCATATTTGAGAATCCAGGGAAGAGATTTTTGGCGGTAGACAGAAAAGTCAACGCAGTCACCGCTGAAACACAAAAAAGCCTCCAAAACTTCAGCAAACACAGCTACCGCAGTTACACGGCCAAAAAATAAGAGACTTAGACTCCAGCTAGAGTATCTTGAAAATGATGCACGGATGGCACATGTTTGTTTATTAGGCATAACTGAGGGCTTGGAGGGAGAGGACTTATTAGCATTCATCGGACTCCTGCTGCAGCAGGCATTGCAATTAAAAATGGATGAGTACAATTTGAAAGTATACTGAATATCATCCTGATGAAAGTCCACTACCCCACATCAACTGAGAACCATACTTATAGTGACGATGGATCCGCGCATCAAGGAAAATATTTTGGGAGCAGGTAAAAGGAAAGGACAATGTACAGCAGATGATGGCTCACTGTTTTATTTCTTTCCTGACTTGAGCTATGCCACCAGCCAATGTTGAAAAAGATTTGATGCAGTACAGGTGGGACTAAGAGCTCTAGGTGTCAATCATGCGCTCCAGTTCCCGGCCCAAGTGTGCATCACATAGGCAGGTAAAACCTTCCTATATACAGACCTGTAGAAGTAGGGAAGCACCTAGAGGCAATTAAAATTGGCTTTGCCAGAGCTGACACTACTAAAGCCTCTGGGGGGCGGGGACTAAATATGTATGCCCTAAAACAAGTTTCATGCAGTGCAGTGCAGTGTAGGGGACTTACTGCCTAAATGTTGTCTCTTCATTAAAATTTATTTATGGGATCAAAGTGTGATGGAGGCTTTAAATGTGGTATTAGCTCAATGTTAGATGTGGGGGAACAGCTCATTCAAAGCTAATAAATTCAGATGGGAACACAGTTTGGGTGGAAGTTCTTTCTTTGCCTGCAAGGCCGTCAAGCGAGTCAAGATGGCTTCCACCACATGGCAGAGTGAAGTGTGCTGTTTGGTCATCTGAGCCAGTTTCCCTGCATGTAGCAATGTGAAGCACTCCAGAGTCAGTACCTATTAGTTCTCAGTTTGAATGTTTACATGGGTGGTCTCAAAAACCCAACTCAGTACATAAGTTTTAAAGTGCCTACCTTTTAATTCTCTCTAGCCATAGGTGGGGATTAATTTTTATCATGTTTTAGCAAAATATGCCTCACAGTGCATAATTCTGTGATGGAGCAGTGAGTATACTCTGACAGGTAGGAAAAATATTTAAATGTTTAATGACATTTATAACTAGCTTTTTGCAAGTTGTCTAATCAAGCTGTTAGTTGCTGCCTGCGTGTCTTACCAACAGTTCAGTTTAGTGATTTTACTTATGGTATCCATGTGGACACTAACATCAGAGATCAGTGATGTATCATATGCTGGGAGCACAATATAAACTTTTCGGAACTATGTACATTGGGTAGCACGCGATCGGGATGTCACGTTGACTGACTATCTCTTCTTCCTGCTACATTTTTATTTAAAATTCATGGAATGCCCCTACTAACAGCATTGAAAGTTACCTATTTATGTACTTATGTATATGTTAAAAAATGAAATCCTCCTCCTTCAGCTATGTTTGGGATAGACACGCCTTGCACTATAAGTGAAGATGTGTGAATTACAGAGTTTTTCCTTTTATATATATGTTATTTTATTTAGCATTCTTTAAGTATGTATTTATACATTTTTGAAAACATAATAAAAAAAATCCATGGAACAGCATTGGAAAATCAGCAGCCCATGCATCATTCGATGTTAAAAAATCATTACTAACAAACTCCTAAATTTCAGAAAAATTGGTGCGGGCAGACAGAAGAACTCCAATAAAACCACATCAGAGCTGACAGAAAGCTTACTTGAGGAGATGGCCACAGCACCCTCACATCCAGCACTCAGAGACACTGCCGAGAGCAAAGGAATGCTGCAACTAGTGCTAAGGGAAATTAACATTTTTAAATCAGCAGTTTCAGTGCTCAAAGATAAGGTGCAAACCTTAGCTATGAAAGTCAAAGACACGGAAACATTTCTGTCCTATATTGATGAAAAAGATACTAAGATCAGACATGACAGCAGGATCCAGGAACTAATACAAATAGGATTTTTGTGGAACATGGCAGAGAACGCTGAAAATCACAACAGGATAAACAATTTAAGCTTCATTGGTTTTCCTGAAGGGGTAGAGCAAAGGGATGTCTCAGTGGTCCTACAACAAGAGCTGCCTAAGCCGGCTTAGGCCCCCTGGCTGCACTGTCTCCCACCCTCGCCCACCTCCCCCCATATCTCCACTCCTGCTCCTGCCCCCGCCCCAACCACCTCCGTACTCCCTGCACCTCCTTCCCCCCGATCTCCAACCCTCACTTCCCCCACCACCCACCCCTCTTCCCTTGTCTTGCTCATAGCTCAAGTCTTTGTACTGGTTATTACATGTCTGTAAGTCAATGACTATATGTTTGTAACTAAAAATGATGACTGTTGCATACGCTGGCATGGAACCTTTGTAAAAGAGCCGCGGCACAAAGGTATTGTAATCCTAGATTAAAATAAATAAATTGTGGTGCTGAGGGTTGAGGCATTGGACATCACACCTTGTGCCCCACCGGTAACCTGGGCTCGGGAATGGACTCGGGTTGCCAGGGGTCAGCAGGGGAGGAAAGGGATAGAGTGTCCGAAGGACTGCTGTCCCTTACTGGGAGGGGGGGATCTGGGCCAAGCACCACTCCTTAACAGCCCCTGATAGAGATTGGGGACAGTGTAAGGAACACACGGTGCAGAGACAGGGGGTGAAGTGACGGCAGATGTCGGCACGTTAGTGCCAGGATGTCATTGCACAACTGCACTCCAGAGGGGCAACCATAATGCTAAAATACCCCGGAGGACCAGGGAGGTGATGAAGGCTCCAGGGACCTAGCCCACATCTCCAGCATTGGACCATCCCCCCAACAGTCCCCAAAGGCCCTCAGCCAGGACCGACCCTCTAATTACAGAAAGGCCACCAGGTAGGTGGGGCAGGCCCTCTGATCTGGGGGTCTGGAAGGTCTTTGGAAGAGGGTTCTGGAGGGGGGGAGTTCTCTGGCATGGGAGTAGAGGCGATGGTCAAGTGGGCAGTTTAGAGAGATGCCCTGGTCCAATGGAGCAAATAAATAGAATCTAAAAAATAAAAACAAAACAAAAAAAAAAACAGCTGCCTAAACTGCTTCGACACAACTGGAGACCTACCCTAGAAATTGAAAGAGCCTAACAGATCCCTTGCCCCACCAAACCACCAAACCAATGGGATAATTCAAGACCCATTATAGCAACATTTCTAAGGTATTCTGCAACTACTGTAAAAGATCTTGTAACTGGCCAGGGACAGATGACCCCTTACTTGGAATGAACACCAAATATATATTTTTTAATGACTGTCCCACAGAACTGGCACTTTGCAGGAAGGGGTTCACTGAGGTCCGGAAACAGTTTCAGGCACTGTCAGTCCCATATCAATTACAACACCCTGCTACACTGAAAATAGCAAGGAGTGGCATCCCGAATGAATTCAAAATGCTAGAGGAGACTGTCAGCTGCATTCAGTGGAACTGGCCAGGCAAGGGGAAAAGTCCTACAGATCTGGACTATGAACTCTCACAACAAATCTTGACTGTCAAAAGGGTCACAACCCACAAAGCTCCACAGAATCCAGGAGATGCACCTCCAAGAGATGGAAGAGAAGGTCTCAAAGTCTAAAAGATCAAACAGAAGTGGCAGGCAGTGGAACCAGAATGGACCAGTGCAGCATGGGACCAGCTACCACAACAGGGACAGAAGCAGGGAATCCAGACCTTCAGAGGCCAGCATGAATTTGGTGTACAAACTGGCACTGAAGCACCTAGGACCAAACCCACCAACACCATCGAAAATAGAGTTAGTACTGGGGCCACCCATCCAAACCAAGACAGAGACAGTTGATAGACTTAGGATTCCAGAACAAGTGGTCACTTCATGGGCAGAAATAGTGAAAAAAACATGTAGGCCAGCAAGCCATTGAAACATAGGAACATAGAAGTTGACAGCAGATAAGGATCACAAGGCCCATCCAGTCTGCCTATTTCTTTTTCTACCTTATAAATGTGCCATCAGCCTTTGCGCTGTCAAGGGCCTGTCTATTCATACTCATCTGTATTGCTCACTTATGCCTATCCCATGCCTGTTTGAAGCCCTGCACTGTATTCATATCCACCACTTCCTGAGGTAGGCTGTTCCATGCATCCACCACCCTTTCTGTGAAAAAGAACTTCCTCACATTACCCCTTAATTGGCCTCCCTCTAATCTCATGCTGTGTCCTCTTGTCCTGCTATTTTTCTTATATTGAAACATATTAGACTCTTTCACCTTGTTAATGCCATTAACAAGGGCATTAACAAGGTGAAAGACTGACAAAAAAAAAACTACTTTCTCCTGAATCATTTGGTCTGGGTTCACATCACCTTCAGGAACTCTGTTTACTAGATCTAAAGGGATTATTATTGCTCTGTCAGCCTCTCCTCCCATCTTCTCATACCCCCATCCTTCCCTCTCAGTTTATGTAACATTGAAAGGGAGCTCCGTGTGATAAAAGTAAACATTTAGTGATTTTGTTTTTTGTTGGATAATGAACTTGTAGCATATTAAGGACTGATGATTAATGACTGTTTGTTTCTGTCACCCTCTCTCACGAACAAATCTAGGTACTGTAGTTTGGAAAGCTACTGTCAGAGGACAGGCACCCCTCAGTCAATAGGGAGCTGCCATTTCACACCCCATGGCAACACAGCCGCAGCCAGCTGAGTGGTCTCCTCTGTGGTGCTTGAACTCTCTCTCTCCCCTCTTGAATATGCGCATGTTCAAGAGGGAAAGCAACTCAAGGGGAGGAGCTCAAGAGAAGGATCTGCAATCTGTGAGGTGCTTGTGCCTCAAAACAATGAGATTCCTTCCCAAATACTCCTACTGAACACACCGTCACCTGCACAATGCAGAATGGTGACCCCCTACAGCCTAAACTGAAGGTAGGATCACTCACCAGAATAAACCACTCTTAATTTCACAGATCCTTGCCTACGCTGTCCTGCAGACAAGGGTGTAGGCAGACATACTCACTGTACACATTTGAGTACAGTTTTGTTGAGTGCCTGTCACAAAACATATGCCTTTCTGTTAACATTTTTACTCTAATCTGTAGTATTTGGGTTAGTTTAGGCCACTGAGGAGTGTCTCTATTCAAACTTCTGTTGTTCAGGAGACAGATATATGTATAATCTCTTTAGAGATTAGAAGAATCATCTGACAACAATCTGACTTGTTTGGAAGGGGGTACCATTTGGAAAGGATGTGTACATTTTTTAATTGGGGGTGCAACTGTTAGAGACTGTGTGTACAAAACTGAAATTCCTGGCTACACCGCTGCCTGAAGAAATGGAGCACAGCACTTCATACTGGAACTTGAGATTGATTGCTAGAGTCTGTTTAACAGCCAGGAATGGAAATTGGCATTGCTCAGCAAACTCCCTCTCCTTCCCCCGCATCAGTGGCAGACCAGCAGTAATAGGCATTCTGGCTCAATTACCCCCTGTGTTGACTGAAAACAGGCTAGCAGCACAGCTGGAGAGCATAGCCAAAGCATAAGGAGGAAGAGCAAATAGGAAATGTAGCATACACATATTTGTATGTCCTTTAATCCTGCATAGTTAATTTTTAAGCACACCCCTCACAGGGATGGTTAATGGCTGCTGTGGGAGATGACCAAGTCTGTAACAAAACATGAGTGTACTTACCTGACTAACAGATAAAAACAAAAAAAAACAAGCACAGCTGGACTAAATTACTTGCCTTTCTTCTGGCTCACTAGATTGACTCACAGTGCATGGTCAGGACAGTGGGAGAGACCCGAATGTTATGTCGGGCACCCCGTCTGGCTGCAGGACAGGTATGCTATCCTGGAGGTCAGTGAGATGGACACTTCTCATGTTGGCTTCCCTGGGGCACTGGCCAGCACAGGGTGAGCCAGTTTTTTCAGGTGGTCACACCTATCTGGTAAATGCAGAGTTAAGTAAAGATAGTAAGCTAGCTAGCAAGTACAGGGAGATGCATTAAACTTATTTCAGGCCTCCCACTACCATACATGCAGCCAAGCAATGGCAGCTGCCCCCCTCCCATCTTTTATCCTACTCCCACCCTCTTACATTACTTTGTCTGACACCAACACTGAACTGATTACCAAATAACTCCTTAATGTTGACTGAGTGCTATCATTTTACAGATCAGTTGGTCCAACATTAGGGACCAGAGACAGTCTCAATCACTGGCAATGGCACATAGAAGTGCAGTCTGTAGACAGAAAGGGGTTCAGGCAGAACCTACAGTACCTTGCCTACCAGTTGCTGTCAACAGCAAAAATGTTTGTTTGCTATAATTGCTGATGATGTCAATACTGATTTTGTACATGTTTTCTTCGCAATTTTTCTGCAACCAGCAGCAGTAACATACACTCCTTACCAAAGCATGCTAAACAGCAGAACAGAGAAGCACTCCCTTAGAAGTAAATGTCACATTCATTGCCATGCTTGGAACTCAGCTACATGCTTTGATGTCCTCATACTTCAGAAGCGCTCACTGTAGGCAAGGCAAGTGGCATTAGAGAGGCTTAGATATACCATGCTGCCACATATATCTTATCCAATGTGGAATACTGTATATTCCATGGTCACTGCACCTGTAAGGTTAATATCATGGAATGTTAAAGGCATACATTCCCCAACAAAAAGGTGGAAGATCTGAACACATCTCAACAAACTAGGTGTTAGTATAGCCTTCTACAAGAGACACACCTCCCGAAGCATGAAACAGCCAAACTAACAGAATCTGGCCAGAGCCGGTACAGCTGCAGCTGAGATTGTCGGTGGAACATGGCACTGTCCACTGAGTCCAAGATGGCCACCCGAAGTTCTCTACACATGCATGAAGATTTGTGCATGTGCACTGAATTCTGACAGCACAACGGCATAGTCTGCCATGCCCAAGATGGCCACCGGAGTTCTCTACACATGCATGAAGACTTGTGCATGCGCACTGAATTCTGACAGCACAACGGCATAGTCTGCCGTGTCCAAGATGGCCACTGGAGTTCTCTACACATGCATGAAGACTTGTGTATGTGCACTGAATTCTGGCAGCACAACGGCATAGTCTGCCATGTCCAAGATGGCCAACGGAGTTCCCAGCACATGCACAATGACACACACATACACACTGGGTTCCAGCAGCCAACTTTGGAGATGGTGGATTGTGCTGCCATGCCGCTGGAGTTCAGTGTGCATACACAAGTCTTTATGCATGCAGAGAGAACTTTGGTGGACATCTTGGACATGGTGGACAGTGCCATGTTGCACCGGTGACCAGATTTACAAAATAGTGTGATGAAAGCGCAGTGATTGCCATTCACCTCCACTGTTTACAAGTCTCTCCAGTATCCGGTAAGCTCCTTTTACTCTCCTATGCTTGCAAGACATTTTCAGGGCTATGCCAGCTGCAGCCGTAAAAACTAGCTGGGTAGCAGAGGCATATGGCAGCTCATATGACTCAAAAAGCAGGGGAGTGGCAATCCTCATCCACAAAGACCTCAAATTCAAACCAGACAAGGTTATCAAAGACCCAGACGGATATTTTCTGATCTTAAAGAGAGAATTAGAAAGGGAAACAGTCACCCTTTGCAATGTACACATACCCAGTTCTCCGCGATCAGAATTCTTTCATGCCGTGACACAGTGCTTTTGTGAGACTGTAAAGAGGAGGCTCATACTAGGTGGGGACATGAACATGATCCTCAATGATATTCTAGATAGAAGTAAACCCCATGTGAGGTAGAGGATCCCAATCTCTGGAACGTTCCACAACCTGCTGATAGAGCTGGATCTCACAGACATCTGGAGGCTGGCTAAACTGAATGGTTAGGACTACACCTTTTTCTTGTTATTTCATGACATAGGTGACCACGATTGAGTGTCAACAAAAATGGCTACTCAATCACGGCTACTCAATCACGGCACCTGTCATCGGGGTGATCCAGCAGGAAGGGTGACAGAATGGGTGGTGTTTTGCGCATATAGCGACAGGATGCTGCTACATGCATATGTGAGCAGGGAGGGGGAGCGAGCACGCTCAGTGAGGGTGGGAGGAGGGAGGGATTGAGGGGTGGTGCCATGGCGAGCTGCCAAGCTGCTCCCGTGGTGGGTGGGTTCAGGGCTGGGCTGCACAGGGTGCTAGGTTCAGGTCTGAGCACAGGTACCTTTTGTTGCATCCAGCTCGAAATGTAATTTGAATTTGATTTTGCACCCCACCCCACCCCCACCAACATGCACCCCTGGAGTTGAAAATCCTTCATTCTCACATGAACAGTTAAATCATAAGTCCCTGGCACCCTTTTGCTGTGCTCTGGGGAGTACATCGGCAAAATTTATTTTCGGCGATGTACATTTGCCCTAATGGTGATCACTATTCAGCGATCGATGTTATCACATAAATCCCTTTTTCTCCCACTCTCACCAAGGCTACACTAGAACAAATATGTGGCTAGTCCCCAGAGACTTCTTAGAAGATATTCCTAGCGCAGACATTGGGCAAATATTAATTTCAAACCAAGTATTGGTAGGAATTACATGGGTCCCACTGGGAGCCCAAAACAAAGACAGAGGTCCGTGGAGCTACAGTGTATCTCTACTAAAAGATATAGCTCTTGGCCTATCAACTTAAAAAGAGTAAAGCTAGTAAGCCAAGCAAAAAGAAAGAAGAAAACACTATGGTTTTCAAAAGAAGTGGCAGGGAAGGTTAGGAGGGAAAAAAAAACAGCATTCAGAAAGTACAAGGAAACACAGAGGAAGGGAGACAGGGAAATGTACCAGGCAAAGCAGGTGGAGGTGGGAAGGAGGTCAGGTGTGGAAAGGCACAAACTGAAGAAAGGATAGTAAAATCAGTAAAAGAAGGTGCCAAAACCTTTTTCAGGTATATCAGGGAAAGTCAAAAGACAAAAGGAGGGATTTTGAGGTAGAATAAAGGGTGTGTGTATGTGTGTGTGTGCGCGCAGAGGGGGACCTAGAAAAGCAGAAATTCTAAACGAATACTTCTGCTCAGTATTTACAAAGGCAGGGGAGGGACCAAAATTAGGGGGTAGAAACACACACAGGGGGATGTGGACACCAGCCCATTCATGGAGGAGAGAATCCTAAAGGAACTCTCAAAACTAAAAGTGGACAAAGAAATGGGACCAGATGGGATGCATCCCAGAATACTGAAAGAACTCAGGGAGGTACTAGTGGCACCACTGACAGCCCTATTTAACAAATCACTAGAGGAGGGAGTGGTACCAAAGGACTGGAGGAGGGCGAATGTAGTACCACTACACAAAAATGGGAGCAAGGTGAAGGCCGGAAATTACAGATCAGTCAGCTTGACCTCAGTGGTGGGGAAAATCATGGAATCCATGTTAAAGGAAAGGACTTTGGCATACCTGGAGGCTAGAAGGGCACAAGACCCGAAGCAACATGGATTTACAGCAGGGAGATTTTGTCAAACAAATCTGATAGATTTCTTTGACTGGGTAACCAGGGTGGTGGATCGGGGGTGGACATGGCCTACCAAGATTTTAGCAAGGTATTTAACACCATGCTACATAGGGCTAGTAAACTAGTTGCACCATTTGGCAGTGGGTCCCAAGATAGTACACTGGGTCCAAAATTGGCTGAGCAACAGGACACAGAGGACGGTGATAAATGGAGTTCAATCCCAGGAGAGGGAATAACAAGTGGAGTGCCACAGGGCTCGGTTCTGGGGATGGCCCTCTTCAATATCTTCATTAGTGACATTGCAGAGGGACTGGAAGGGAAGGGAAGCCTCTTTGCAGATAACACCAAGATCTGCAATAGGGTAGACACTCCAGATGGGGTGGAAAAAATGAAAAGAGCCCTAGGCAAATTGGAGGAGTGGTTAAGAGTGTGGCAGCTTAAATTCAATACAAAAAAGTACAAAGTCATGCACTTGGGCCACAGGAATCGAAGAGGAATACAAATTGGGGGGGGGGATACTAACAACAACAAAACTGGAAAGGGACCCGGGGGTAAACATAACAGATGACCTGACGGTAGCCAAGCAATGTGAAAAGGCGGTGGCTAGGGCTGGAGGGATGCTGGGGTGCATAGGGAGGGCATCACCAGTAGAAGACAGGAAGTGGTTATGCCACTGTACAGGCAATTGGTCAGGCCACATCTGTAATATTGTGTTCAGTTCTGGAGACCGCATCTCCGGAAGGACATTTATTTGTTTATTTTTTTATGTAGTTTTTGTTGACCGGGTAAGTGCACTAGACAAATCCTGCCTATTTTCAGGCATGACCCGGGGAAGGGGGATACAGATGAATGCCAACTGACCTTGAACCAGAGTAAGCTGTTGGTGGTATTTTTAGTGGATGGAGGAAATTTGGCCAGGACACCGGGGAAATTCCTCTACTCTTTTTCGATAAGTGCCATGGGATCTTTAACATTCACCTGAACTACCACCAATCCAGGCAGATGGGACCTCGGTTTAACGTCTCATCCGAAAGACAGCACCTCAACAGTGCAGCACCCCTCTCATGCTGCACTACAGTGTCAGTACTGGGATATTAACCCAAGTGCCAGATGTGGGAACTGAACCCACAGCCCTCTGATCTCCCGGCCTCAGAGGCAAGTGTGCTACCTACTGAACCACTGACACTGGCATTGATAGAATTGAGGTGGTCCAGAGAAGGGAAGCAGAAATGGTGAAAGGACTGCACCAGAATACATATGAAGAAAGGCTGAAAGACCTCAATATGTATATTCTGGAGGAAAGGAGGAAGAGGGGGGATATGATAGAGACATTCAAGTACCTCAGGAGAATCAACAATTTGAATTTGACTGAATTTGGCAACATCCAAAAAAATCACCTCCCTACAGTCAAAAGGAGGGTAAGGGGCCAGCATTCGAGGTGGCTGAAAAAAGACCTGCTTCAAAAGTTAAAAGTTAGAGACAATCAATGGAAAAAGTACAAACAAACTGGACTGCAGTCAGATCTCGTTCTGTATAAACAATACAGAAATGACTGTAAAAGATGCATCAGGCAGGCCAAAGTAAATACTGCCAAAACCTGCTGATTAATTCTTCCAATGACCTCCAAGTTTTGGGGTCACATTAAGTCCTTCTTGGGTTCTGCTAAAGATGTCACTCCTCTGATATGGTCCTACATGGTGTACACTGTAATGATTCTACTACCATTGCAAATGCTTTTAACCAACAATTTTCTGACTTATCTGCCTACACAGCTTCCTCCCATCACAATCCTCTGCTTCACAGTTTAACCCCACAGCATCTGAAGGACCCCAAACTAACCAACCCTTCTATTTCAGGGAAGTGTCTAGGCATCAGGTCCTAAAGCTGCTCAGGTCACTCTCTGAAAACACCAGTACTGCTCAGACGGCCCAGAACCAAACTACTAAAATGGCTTTCTACTACATCTCTTCTGGCCCCTGGCACACATCTTCACCCTATCTCTCTCCAATGGCATAGTCCCTGATGTCTGGAAGGCAGCCAGAGTCACTCCTGTATTTAAGAAAGGCAGTAAAATGACATATCAAATTACGCCTATTGCTATTTTGTCTGTTCTGAATAAAATCCTGGAAAAGTAGTATCCATGCAAATCACTGAATACCTTGAGAAATTCAATTTACTAAGCTCAGCACAACATGGTTTAGAAAGCATCCGCAGCACCATGACAGCACTTGCAAAATTCACTTCGAGATATCGTTACCAATATGGATAGAGGAAAGTTAACAGGGCAGTCTTCATTGACTTAACCAAAGCTTCGATCTGGTTGACCATTCTCTGCTACTATCCGCCCTCAGTACCTTGGGCTTCTCTCCCCAGTCACTACCTGGTTCCAAAAGCTACTCTCCAACAGAACACAAGCTGTTAAGTTTAATTCATCCATGTCAGACAGTGCTGTTATCAACATTGGGGTCCCTCAGGGTTCTATACTTGGCCCTCTTCTATTCTCATTATTCGTCAATAAACTTCCTGAGCTGGTCACCACAGGTCACTCACTTCTTTATGCGGATGACCTGGTAATTTATTATCACTCTGATAAAGTCCTGGATTTAAATGCTGCCCTCACTGCAGATTTTCGTGCTGTACAACACTGGTTGAACTCTCAACGCCTGGTTTTAAATACAAATAAAACAAAAGTTATGATGTTTGGCTCCAATCACAAGCTTAGATCCTGTCCTCTGACCATCTCTGTCTCTGATATCGATGGGGACCCTATAGAAACTGTCACTTCCTTTCGTTACCTTGGCATCCACCTGGATCAAACCTTGGACCTGAAGCACATATACAGGAAACCTGCAAGTCAATTAACTGCAAATTGGGGGCTGCCTATAGAACCAAATACCTGCTCACCCCAGCTGCTAAATTGGCGATAGCCAGAGGCATTCTACTGCCAACCCTTACATATGGGTGTCCCATCCTGTCCTTGGCCACCAAATCTTCACTGCAACTATAGGATACTACCTTCAATAATGTGTGCAGGTATGCAACCAAAGCACCTCGGCTGCAGCATCATTGTCTCTTATATCAGGACCTTGGTTGGCTCTCTCCTTCCTCTACCAGGCAGTACTACTTGTACAATTTAGTTGATTCCATCCTAAGGACGTCCAAGCCTGCTATCCTGTCTGATCTCCTCAGGCCGGCCATTCCCACAAGGAATCTTAGATCGGCTGATCAGACCTTACTATCCATCCCTTTGCCGGACTAAAAGGGCATGGGCTCCTTCCATCATGCTGCCCCCACCTATGGAACCTACTACCCCAGGATCTAAGAGATGTCTCCACTCATGTGACTTTTAAGAGCAAACTCAGGACTTTCCTCACTACTATGGACAAATGTGTTTGCTTTGACCCTACCTGATCCGCTGCATTTGTACTGTTTCCTCATTGCTAGCACTTTTGCCTGTCCAAATGGGTGTTCTATACTGTGCCTTGTAATTAATGTTGCCTTAACCTGTTTCTTTATAAGCCTAATGTTAGCTGTTGACAATTGTAAGTCACTATTCTACTCCATGACATTCTTATCTTCACTTCACTTCACAGCCTCTCCTCACTTAACCCCACTGCTGCTCTTTTCCCCCCCTTCTTCTGTTATATCCTCTTCCCCCCTTTCTGCCACTCCCACCAAACTCACCTTTACCTGTTCCTACCTCATCCATGCCCCTCCTTAGTCCCCACCCTCCTGGCTGTGCTTAGTCACCTCTCTCCCACCTACTACCGCCTACCCCACCGCTCACGCACCCCCCTTCCCTGCCCTGCCGTCTCTTGGTTCCACTGGCTCGCTTGACTCTGACACTTTTGCCGCTGTTGCCGTAACTCCTCCGCCTCTATCCCCTCTCACTGGCATCCTCACTCTCGCCCTGCCGTCTATCGGTTCCACCAGACCGGCTGTATTTTCCCTACCTCCTACCCCGCTGTTGCGTCTACTGCGCTCCCCCACCACCCTCTCTCTTCGCCTGCCGTCCTTTCGGCTCCACATAGGCCCGGCAGCAGGTTGGTACCTCACCCCGCTGTTGCCGTATCTGACGGCACCTCCTTTCCACTTAATCTCCCTCCCATCCTTTTGCCAGTTTTCCCTTCCTTGTGTCTTTTCTACTGATGCCTATCCTCTCTATTTTCTGCCTTCTACTATTCACATTTTGAATATGTTCCATGATCAAGTGCTAAAGTATATTTTTGTTTACTAATGTATGTTACATTGCCATATGTATTTCTCTCTGCATTTTTTGTACTCGTTGTCTTAATAATCTGGCTGTACTCTTTGTGTATTGTAATTGTACCTCCCGGGTCGTGCCTGAAAACAGTCACTTGCTGACTAGCGCACTTACCCGGTTAACAAAAACTAAATAAATAAATAAATAAACAAGGTCCAGGAGGGCAGCATCTTTCAAAAATAAAAGAGATGTCCAAGAACATGGGGTCACAATATGAGGCTGGGGGGAGACTGAGGGGTAATGTGAGGAAGTATTTTTTTCACAGAAAGGGTGGTGGATGCGTGGAACAGCCTCCCAGCAGAGGTTGTAGAGGCTAAAACGATTGGTGAGTTCAAGAATGCATAGGCTAGACAAAAAGCAACCCTAGTGATAGGAAAGGGAGGGTAAGCTGCTGAACATTTAGGATCTAGAGTTTAAGTAGATAGGGAAATGGGCAGACTAGGTGGGCCAGGTGGTCCTTATCTGCCATCAAAATCTATGTTTCTGTGTTCGAGGTAGGAACAAAACAGAATCACAGCCATTCAAAAATAGGACTGTTATCTGTGTACAGATAATGTGAGTATTTAATCAAGCATTCCTTGCCTTCGAGCCAGCCCGGTGGCGCTGAAGGTTGAGGAGCTGGACACCACACCTCGTGGAACACCAGCAACCCAGGTTTGGGAGTGGACTCCGGTCGTCGGGGGGTGGCAGGAGAGGGGGAGGATGGAGCATCCCATGACAGCTCTCCTCTCTCTGGGGTGGATGAAGGGGGTCGTGTCACTCTGCAGCTGCACTTGATGGAAGTCAGGGGCACTACAGGTGCGGTGCACAGAAGGGGGTTGTAGCAAGGCAGACAACGCCACATAGTGTGCTGACTTCATTACACATCCAGCTCCAGGGTGAAAACCAGGCAGAAAACCATGGGGCGGTCGTGGTGGCTGATGGCCGTGCACCGCACTCCCAGGACCTAGGGAGGTGCGCCCCAAAGTATTGGATCCGGGTTCCTGTGGGGGAGACACTGTCTTGAAGCCAGCCTGCATGGAGGAAAGCAAGTCGCTGACCAGACCCGGGTCTGGGGGTGCTGGTGCTGGCAGCCAGATGACCTGCCAGCCCGCTCCGCAGAGCAGGTAAAAAAACCCAAAACATTCCTTGCCTTCTCTGAACATCTCTACCAGTCTCGAGTCCAAGCTTTGCAGTAGGATGTAGAGGCTTTCTTATCAAAGCTACACCTCCCTACTCTTTTTCCCAGGTGCAGAGAGAAACTTTAGACAAGCCCTTCCAACCAACAGAGTTAATAGCAGCTATTAAAGCATGCCAAGTTGGAAAGCCCCAGGAATGGAGGGCTTCCCAGCAGAATTTTATAACAGATTTCAACATGAGCTCACAAGCACTCTAACTGCTGTATTTGCAGATGCAAGGGCAACTGAGGAGTTGCCGAAGTCAGTGCGCACAGCCATGATCATCCTCCTCCCCAAATGGGGTAATGACAAGTTACTTTGCAGTAACTATTGCCTGATATCCTTAATAACGGTGGACTGCAGCCAGCCCAGTGGCATGGGGGGGGGGCTGAGGTGTCTTGTGCATTACCTCCTGCCATGCCAGTGACTTGAGTTCAGAAATGGACTCAGGTCATTCAGGGGCTGGCCGGGAGAGGGAGGGAGGATTGAGTGTCCATAGGATTGCTTTCCTCCCTCGGGGAGGGTGGTTTGGATGACTCGCCACCAGGCTACCACCCAGCAGTGGCTGCGAGGTAGCATGTGCGATGCCACATGTTTGGAAGGAAACCCACGTTCCAGATGCCTGGAGTGTCTCTGCAGAGACAGAGCGCACCTACCATGCCCATTGCATTTCTGTGGGAGCCCAGAATGAAAAACCTTGATGGAAAACACCCCAGCTGCAGGATGATGATGGACCCCTTGGCGGGCCCAACACTGGTGGCCAGACCCCCACACACACACGGTTCTGTGGAGGGGCGACAGAGGGAACATAAGTCCAGAGAAAGCTGGGTGACGGGGCTGGGGGAGGTCAGTTGGAAGGGGGAAAGCCAAAAGAAAGGAGCATAAACAAATGAAAAAAAAATAACTAGATTGCAAGCTTTATGCAAAACTGAGGGCACATAGGCTGAAACACATTCTCCCAGAGATTATTTTAAACAATCAACTAGGCTTCCTATGGGGCAGGAGAAGCACAGGTAACACCAGGAGGCTAATCAACCTGATTTGCAAGCAATAAACGGATACGGCCAGCCTTGGTAGTGCCTGACACTGAAAAGGCCTTTGAAAGAGTGGAATGGCCCTACCTTTTCAAGCCATTAAAAGATATGACTTTGGAGACAACTTCATTAAAGGAGTGCAGATCCTACATAATGAAGCACTGGCAGCCTTCAACAGCAATGGAAAGGCTTCTGAGGCACTTACATTACACTGAGGAACACAGCAAGGATGCCTGCTATCTCCTCTCCTCTCCTGTTCTTACTGGCACTGGAGCCCTTGCTGCAAGCTATGAGACAAAGCCCGCTCATTCATGGGTTAAAAATGGGAGAGAAACACAATGTGCAGGCCTCTGCTGATGATACCACTAAAAATACGACCAACAGCTTAATCTGGTTCAATGTCAGTTAGCTTCCATCTGTATAAGCCCCCTCCCTTGGATGAGGTTGGAAATTGGCAGAATTGCCTTTTCCTCCTTTCCCAGTTAACAAATACTAAATAAATACATACATACATACATAAATATCTTTCTGAGCCTCATAAAACCCCAGGAGTCCATCCCAGCTCTATTAGACCTAGCACAAAAATGTGGCACTCTGTCAGGCTACAAACTAAATGTGTCCAAATCTGTGGTGCTGGTCTCACAAAGGGCCATGGTGGAAACCCTGGACTACCCCTGGGGCTCTCCCCAGTGGGTGACCATATCAGATATCTGGGCATTGATTTCTATTGGGATCTGGGCTGCCTGGGAGCCCGGAACCTACTCCCAGTGATCAAGAATTTAGAAAGGGACATAGCGAGATGGAATCGCCTACATCTCTTGCAAAGGGGAAAGGCGCATGCATATAAAATGATGGCAGTATCCAAAACCCAGTGCATACTGGATAATTTACCAGTTACGCTCCCTCAGCATACCACAGCACACCTGGAGAGACAAATCATGAGCTTCTTCTAGGGGAAAGATTCCTGGAGGCTAAGCTGGAACAGATCACAACAGAATTAAGCACAGAAAGGTTTGAACCTCCTGGACCTTGCCCTCAAACACAAAGATCACAGCATCCTACAGCTGAGGCAAATGACACCACAACCCTTCCCCACCGCCATTAACTGCCCGTGGTGGTCTGACTGTGAGCAGTTTATCTGGGGAGAGCCCACATACTCTGCTGTCCTGTTTAACACAGTCCCAACTCAAGCAATAACCCCCCCCCCCATACAGTATACTTCAATGGTTTGGACCTGGGTGGCAAAAGCTGCATCCTGGTCAATGTGGCTCTCCACCCACTTTCCACTGTGGCACAACCCTAGGATAACTATTAACTCCAGGCCCATACATTGGCAAACCTGGGAGAAAAGAGGATTAAAGCACATAGAAGACATCTGAGGTGCAAACACTGGTGTCCTCAAATCATTCATACAACTTCAGACTTCACATGGCATACCGAACAATCAGCACTGGTAATACCTCCAGTCATGGCATGCCCTCGAAGTGAGCCTGGGGCTTGCATACAGGGTTGCCAATCACAACCAGCTAGACACACTCTTAAGGGGAGGCCGAACTGGTATCCTACAGTAGCTAGCAGTCACACATTCAAGTTCCTACTATCCCTATGGATAGACCCCACAGTGACCACACTGCAACAGTGGAATGAGGACTTGGAGACACAGCTGACAGAGCAACAAAAGCAATAATGCTGGGCTCTGCTCAAATGGGACAAGGAGGATACTAAACACAGATTTACCCATTTCATGATCCTTCATCGATGGCACAGGACTCCACAGAAATTACGTAAGTGGGGCTTGATACCATTGGACAAATGCTGGCACAGTAACAAGGAGACAGGGTCAATGGCAGGTATACTGTGGTCATGACAAAAGCTCAGCACTTTCTGGACAGAGATACAGAAAGCATATGAAAAGATACTTAGCATGGCAATTCTACTCACTCAGACCTGGGCACTTTGGGAATTAAGCCTGCAACTAATGACAGTACACCCACACCCCTAGATGGTTAACCGAGGCATTAGTTCCTGCAAAAAGGGTCATCTTATGATGATGGAAACAAGCAGAGACCCTCCCCCCCCCAACTGGAGGAATGGCTAGTGGAACTGGATAAAACAGCTTTTTTGAATCGGTGCAGTGCAGCGTTCTTAATGAACTGGGTAAACACAGTGAAATATCAGTGTCAGTGGCTCAGCAGGTAGCACACTCGCCTCTGAGGCCAGGAGAGCAGAAGGCTGTGGGTTCTATCCCCACACCTGGCACTTGGGTTAAAATCCCAATACTGACACTGTAGTGCAGCATGAGGGGGGTGCTGCACTCCTGAGGTACCGTCTTTCGGATGAGACGTTAAACCAAGGTCCCATCTGCCTGTCCTGGTGGTAGTTTAGGTGGGTGTTAAAGATCCCATGGCACTTCTCGAAAAGAACAGGGTAATTTCCCCAGTGCCCTGGCCAAATTTCCCCCAATTCACTAAAAATACTGCCAGCAGCTTAATCTGGTTAAGGTCAGTTGGCATTAATTTGTATCCCCCTCTCCTGGGCCGTGCCTAAAAATAGGCAGAATTTGTCTAGTACACTTACCTGGTCAACAAAAACTAAATAAAACATTTAGGGAAGATACCTGAACTTGGAATACTATAGGATCCCACAAAGATACTTCCCCCAGTCACATGTACATATAGGACAAGGACTATGGATGGGGACCAGGCAGTTTATGCCCTGTATCTGGACTTCAGCAAGGCCTTTGACTCTGTGCTACATAGGAGACTGCTCAATAAGCTGCAGGACCTGGGAGTTGGGGAGAAGCTGGTGGGATGAGTTAAGAGCTGGCTACAAGACAGAAACCATGGTATAGTAGTAGGGGGTTAACTCTTGAAGCCTAGGCCTGTAACCAGTGGGGTTCCACAGGACACAGTGCTTGGCCCAGTATTGTTTACTATCTGTATTAGTGACATAGCAGATGGATCCAAGATATAATCTGACTATCTGCAGATGACACTAAGCTTTGTGGGAGAGTGGACACAGAGGAGGGGTGACAGGAGCGCATGGAGAACATGGCAAGTCTCAAAAAGTGGTTGGGCATCTGGCAGCTGGAATTTAATGCCAAGAAGTACAAGGTCATGCACCTGGGAGCTAAGAACCCAGAGACCAGTTACTGGCTGGATGGGGTAAACGTGTCCAGTTCTGAGGAGGAAAATAACCTTGGGATAATCATCACAAGGGACCTAAAGCACTCTGAACATTGCTGTAAAGCAGCAGCCAAAGCCACCATGATGCTGGGATGCATCACCAGAGGAATCGCCTCCAGGAAAGGGGAGGTTATTCTGCCACTGCACAGGTCCTTGGAGAGACCTCACTTGGAGTACTGTGTGCAGTTCTGGTTTCCATATCTGAAAAAGGACATCAATTTACTGGAGGGGGTGCAGCGTAGGGTGACCAAGATGATCCAGGGCCTGCAAGACAAACCCCATGAGGAAAAGATGCAGGTGCTAAACATGTATCCCCTGGAGGACAGAAGGGAGAGAGCGGACATGATTGAAACCTTCAAGTACCTTAAAGGTATTAACAAGGTTAGTAAGGAAGGCATCTTCAATCTCAGGGGAAATGGTTCAACTAGGGGGCACGGTCTTAAATTAGTGGGGGGAAGATTCAAAAGGGAAATGAGAAGCCACTCTTTTACATAAAGAGTGGTATCCAAATGGAACAAACTGCCCGAGGAGGTGGCATCATCGAAAACAGTGGGCAGCTTTAAAAGGGTCTGGGACAGAGTGAAAGGGAGACTCGTAATGGGTGGGAAGATGTGCAGGGGAGATGAGAGGGGGAAGGAGGAAGATTCTATGTGGAAAGGGGAGGGGGAGACAGCTCCAGTAAATTCATCTGAGAGGTACACACTCAGGCAGACTAGATAGACCAAAATGGCCTGTTTCTGCTGCCATTTTCGTATGTTCATGTGTTCGTACAATATGTAGTACACCCACCAGTCACACCAAAGGACACAACTACTGTATCTCCTACACTCAGTCCCTTTATAGTCACCACAATAGTCAATACGGTCCTTATCTGCTGTCAAAGTCTATGTTTCTATGTTACGCAACAGTAACAACTTAGACAATATATCTATATATCAGCATAGGAGGCTAATGTTTTGAATGCACAGGTAGGAAAATCTGCTAACATGCATAGTTGTACCCTGTTTAGGAGAACACATGCATCGGATAATAATTAAATGTAAACAAACACTTATCTTTAGTCTGTGCTTCCAAGGAGTTAAACCCTGGCCAGGAAATGTTTATTGCATGTATTGTATTAACTGTGAAAGTTGAAAAATCAATAAACTTTTAATTACAAGAAAAAAAAAACTTTTCAGAACTGTTTGTCTCTAGTAATTGTCCATGGTCACTGCTGCAACTGGTAATTAAGGGACTTATCTTTGGACTACGTCTTATTCTACCATTTGGTAGCTCAAATAACATGCAGCGTCTCAACCCTCTAAGCTGTAACAAAAGAAAATAGGTGAACTCAGTGCCTTGTTATGAGACTGCTATACTTAATTTCTATATAGTGTATGGGTGAGGATTATTCACCGATGTTAATATAATTCTAGTGTTGTTGTGCCATCCTGAGTACATCACATTGATGGTACAACATCAAATGACTTCGCGTATGCGCATCTACTTCTTCCTCTGGTCACAGTGCAGTGTTTAAATAACTTACAATCTCTGGCAAAACTGATTTTGTGGGCACAGAACTGAGAGAGCAAGTGGCAAGGGTGAGGTGAATAGACACAGTGGACTCCAATATGAAATGGTATGATCTATCTGAGTTGTTTTATTTAAAAAAAAAAACATTGAGTCTGTGTGAGCAGTGGGAGGGGGGCAGAGTATGGCTTGTTCAATGTAGTGTAGGGAAGAACAGATGCGCAATGCTCAAGAAATGCTCAGTTTTTGTTTAACTGTCGCCCATACACTATAAAAGACAGTGGATGGGCAACTGTTAAACAACAACGCTGTATTCACTTTGAGAGGTTGTCATGACAACGTAGTAAACCTCGAGAGCGATGCCATGATTTTATTTTTCATATGTTTTTGATGTCTGTCTGAAAGGTAATAAAAATACATTTAAAAAAATTAAAATGCCAGTCCGGTGGCGCTGAGTGTTGAGGCGCTGGACGCCACACCTCACACTACGCTGATGACCTGAGTTCGGGAATGAGCTCGGCCCGCCAGGGGTCGGCTGGGGGGAGAAAGGATAGGGCATCCGACGATAGCGTGCCTTCTCTGGGGGAGGGTGGGTTCCTTACACTGGCAAGTGGTGACTCCTGGCAGAGGCTGGGAGGCACAACAGCTGCTGGAGTCACAGGAACGTGATTGGTTGGGGGCGGAGGCCTCAGATCAATCAGTTTCAATAACGGGTTCTTGGGGGAAGGGGGCTTTGCGAGCGTCGGCGTTATGCCTTTACGCTGGGGCACTCAGTCCAACCTAAGAAAAACCAGAAAAAGCCCCTTCGGAGTTGTGTAGACGAAGAGCCGAGCCGGGTCCCAATTTGCCGCTGCCTGCCCAGCTGAATTGGGGGTCCTGACAAGATTTGAAGGTTCAGGGGTGCCCCTACCCGACCCCGCATGGGGGGTAAACAGCAGCATGATGGAGGATCCTGACAGGTCAGGTAGGACGGGGGTAGGGACAGGCTCAATTGGCTCTCCCGAAGAGGTGGCTCTGGAGGGGAATGGGGAGGATAAAAAATATCTAAAAAAAAAAATTTTTTAAATAGTATAAGAAAGAATTTATAGACAATTACAAGTTTTGTAGAGTCACTGATTTGATAAAATGCCAGATTCCATGATGTGCATTGTTTTGACCAATGAGTAGAAAGTCCATACTTCAAAATGTTACTGGTTTTTTTTTCCCTTCAGTGCAAATCAGTGGTACTGAAAATATTTGCACAAGCCAGCTGACTCTACTTGACTCTTCTTCCTTTTGGGTGTGAGTCAACACACCCTTGTGTTAGGGATGGATGAACCCTGAGACTCCTAGCCTTACACCCAGTTTATAAGAAAAGAAAACATGATGTAATGATCACAGCACTAAACTGTGGCTCCCACAAAAACGCAACACTGGCGAGTAAAGAATTGTAGATCACAAGTTAAAAACAATATCTTCACTTGAAAACGAATTTCCTAACTTGAATAAAGCATGATAGTAGAGTCACCTTGCAACTCAATATAAAACACTGGTAACTCCAACAAAGAAACATCTTTCTAAACCATGTCTGTGAGAATGCCATTGTTTTAAAAACTGAAAATCTTGTCAATCCATGATTAAGCATGGATACATTATGGAATCCCATGGTATTCCATGTTACTAATCCCACTCCATAGATTTCTATGGTCACCAACCATTGTCATTCCATAGAAAACCATTGACATCAGTATGGAAACTATGGGAATCTAAATTCCTAACAGAACGGTTTTAGCATGAAAAACCATGGAGACATTATACTTAGAAATTTGAAGCAAGGAAGAGATTAAGGTCAAATTGATAAGACTGTTTGCAGTGGAAGCAGTGAGTCTAATGGTTCCATTGCTGCGTAGGCCAACACTATTGGGGCACGCTATGTCTTTATCCATAGTTTCACTAGCAACTTCATCAAATTAATTAGCTTGATTCTACAGACATGACCCTTCCATCTTTTGCATTAAGATGCCCGCTCTTCTGGTCATGGCTTTCTGTTTTTCTACAGTACAATTTCTTGTACATAACAACCTTGCATGTCTCTTTGTGTGGCCTACATATCTTTTTCGGCCATGGACCATAATGTTGTAACAACCTCTCTAATTTCAAAATAAGTCAAGGAGTGTGGCCTTGCATGTGCCAAGCTTCTTACAATCCATTGTTTCTTTGTGGCTCTGTCCATTGGTCAATCACCTCTGCAGTAGCCATATCAGTGCAGTGACCTGCACTAAACTGTCACTCTGTCCACTGGGGACTCCTTGCCAACTCAGCACAGCTGCCAGAGTATCTGTAACATCTATGCTGCCCTTGGTATTCTGATAAATGGCTGTATTGAGGTTCATGGGTCGTAGAAACATAGACTTTGATGGCAGATAAGGACCGCTTGGCCCACCCAGTCTACCCATTTTTTCCCTACCTACAGTATCACCACAGACCCTAATCAATCTCTGGCTCTTTATCCCTCTGCCCTTCCTTTCTGCTAAGATACCCTCATGCATATCCCATGCATTCTTGAACCCCACCACTGTCTTTGCCTCCATCACATCTGATGGAAGGCTGTTCCAGGAATCCACCACTCATTCTGTGAAGAATTACTTCCTCACATCTCTCCTGAATCTACCCCTTCCAGCTTCATAGCATGCCCCCTTGTTCTTGAGCTTCTTTTTTCATAAAAATTCTTCCCTCTTGTACTTTATTTACCCCTGGAAGGTATTTCAAGGTCTCTGTCATATCCTCCTTCTCCCTCCTTTCTTCCAGGGTGTACATATTGAGGTCCTTGAATCTCTCATTTGTAGGGCTTTTGGTGCAGACCCTGCAACAGTTTGGTTGCCCTCCTTTGTACCGCCTCCACTCTGTCTATGTCCTTCTGGAGATGTGGTCTATAGAACTATACACAATACTCAAGGTGGGCTCTTACCAGTGGTCTACTCAGGGGCAACACCACCTCCCTCTTTCTGCTTGTGATACCCTTCTCAATGCACCCCAGCATCCCACTAGCCCTTCCAACTGCCTTGTTGCATTGCCTGGCCACCTTTAGGTCATCAGATACAATTACCCCCAGGTCTCTTTCCTGCTTGGTGGTTGTCAGTGCCACTCCAAACTTTTTGTACTCCTCCCTTGGTTTTCTGTGCCCTGAGTGCATTATTTTGCACTTTGTTGCACTGAAACCCAATGCTTTACTCTTGACCACTGTTCAAGTTCTCTCAGGTGTCTGCTCATACTCCCCCCCCCCCCGACAGTCTACCCTGTTACAGATTTTGGTGTAACCCACAAACAGGCAGAACTTCCCTTCCAGCTCTTCTGCAATGTCACTTATGAAGACATTAAAAAGGACCAGTTACAGCACTGACCCCTGAGGTGCTCCACTGGTCACCCTTCCTTCCTCAGAGTGAGCTCCATTTACCACCACCCTCTGTCACCTGTCCTCTATGCTGTATTTCTGGGACTGGTTATGATTAGGCTTTACTTGAGCAATGCCCAATGTCCTCAAATAGTTCTGCTATTCACCTAGCTGCTACACTTGGAACAGCTTTGACTGGGAGAGCCTGCCAGCAGCAGTTCTAACACCAAGATACAGTAGCTCCTCTCATCATGGGAGCACACAAGCTGCTTCACCACATCGATAGCTATCCAAGAGAAAGTAATAAATACAATTCAAAACCAACACAAAGACAACACTAAAACAAACAGATGTTATAAACATGCAATCATCTGATACTCCATGGGTCTTGCCAAAATGCTGATTAAATTCAAATTTCAAGGGCTTGTTGGAATAAAAAAAGATTTCTACAGATTTATGGGAATGGGAATCATGACTTTTTACAACAGTATCCACAGTGACTAACAAAACAGCATTTCAAAGATGTTCTCAGCTAATGTCATCCATTACCCATTCATGTCTATAAACATCTAATTGCCCTCATCCTTCCTGTGGTAATCCAACAAAGTTTGCACATAAAAACTCCTTTACATTTGAGCTGCTTGGATCGTTGCCAGACAGGATGTATTCTCTCTGTATAACTCTTCTCCCTGTGCCTTATTTTTTTATTTTCTTTCTGTACAGCTTTTTTTGTCCATCAGTGTTACTTGCCCACACCTCTGGCCTGGGGCTTGCCCCTGTGGGGGGGCATCTTTAGCCACATCCATTGCTAGTCCATCCACTTCCTCTGGACTGGGAATCCACACAGCATGGGGCCTGAAGGAACTGCTTGCCATTGTTCCTGTGATGATGATGTCCCCCATTATTGCATCCCTCTCACCTCACCTCACCTGATGCCACACCATGCCTCCAGGGGCCTTGGACATCACTCTGGACTGATGCCATCCTTCATGAAAAAGGAGGTTCCCTGAATACTGATATTAGAGCAGGGTGTCTCCCACCCTGGTCTGGCTCGCACTGTACTCAGGCTGATGCAGTATCAGCTCTTCATGTCCATCCCGAGTCTAGGTTACCAGCATAGAAGCGTCTGCTGGCCCATCAGGTGACACCCCATACCTCATTCCTTGCTTTTTATTAACAAAGGGAGAACCAGTCCAGATATGTTCAGGACCTCCCAAAACCTCAGCTGTTTTTCTGAAAAATAACCATTTTAGAGCCTTTTTTTCTGAAAAGGCTCTGATCATTTTTAATACCCTTGCTTTGGAGCTTAAGGTACTCCCTTGTCTGATATTTAGCTGGACGGAAGATTGCGGGTGGTTATAAAATCCAAAAAGAAGGTTGGAGTGAAGGTGCCAAACTTCTCAGAAGTTATTATGACCTTTCAGAACCTCAGACGCTTTTGTGGTTTCCCCATCCTAATTTCTATTATTATGATTGTGATTTTTATTAGTATTATTTTACTGGTTATCTCCCTTGGGTCCCCTATCTCCCAACAAGAAAATCAGGGTCACCATGCCTTCACCCTTGGGTTGTCTCTGGACCCTGACTCCTAGAGGATCACAAAGTGATTCTCATTCTTTCTCATCTCATCATCTTGTGCACGTGTTCAACTGTTGGGCTAGTAGTAGTAGTAGCAGAAGCAAGTAGTGCGTGGGTCGGGGGTGGTGAGTGTAGGAGGTGGGGGTGGCCAGGGAGGTTTGGGGCTTTGTTTTCCAGTAAATGAGCTAAACTGTGAGCCAACATGCTCTTGTGGTTACAAGCACTGTAACATGCTAAGAACTGTAATGTAGCATTTGAGATTTAATGGAAGAGATTTACCACGAAATATTGTCTGCCATTAATATGAGTCAAGATCCATAGTTGCTCTGCATACTTTCTTGAAGCTGAGAGGTCAGTCAAGTGGGTGCATTCACAGCTGATGCTGATGCTGCACTTGGTTATTCATCAGGGGGATCATGAAGATTCAGGTACCCATGCCCTCCATCCCTTCTCCACTGGCCCTCCTCCTGTCCTCCACTTCCTTTGGACCCTCCCTCTTCCTTCTTTCCATCTCTTCCTCCCTCCCTCTCTCACTCCTTTCTCTCTCTCCTTCCACTATTCCCACCCTCCCGCCCTCTTTCCCTCCCTCTGTTCATCTCCTCCTACTCCTTTCCTAACCTACCTCCTCCCTCCCCATCTCCCTCCTCCCTTCCTCCGTCTCCAAGAACTAAGACCTTCTCTTTCATTATGTGCTTAGCCCCCAGCAGGCTCCAGAGTGGGATTCCAGTGCTCACTTGCTTGTGAACTTCAGTATCCTAGGTGACTGTGCAATGCAGTTCTGTTGGACTGCTGGCCAACATATCGGAGTTCTTACATCTTCTGAAGAAGATATCTGTGTGATTTCAAAAGCATGTGCAAAAATCTTGTTATAATCAACTAAAATGTATTACCATCAACTTTGTTACTTGTATTCTACTATCTGACTAACACAGCAACACACCCCAAAGCATGTTCTTTAAAACAGTCAGTAGTGGTGTATTCTTTTTTTTTTTCTCATATTTTTTCTGCCCTGTTGTGGTGCGATCGGCAGGGGCATCCAGCAACTGGCTCGGCCCGCCCAGAGGACAGCAGGCTTACTCACATGATGAGGGGTCGGTACAACAGTTCCCCGACCCGCTGGGAGGCCCCTTATGCCTTCCCATGCCGGGCCGAGACCGACCCTTCCAGTGTGATTCCATGACAGATCTCCAGGCAGGCCGAGCATGGCCATCAAGCTACTCACTCGTGCCCAGCCTTTTCCTCCGTTATTTGACCCCTCTGGAGTGTGGATGTGCAATGACATCCAGGCACTGCATGCCGATGTCTGCCGCACTACACCCACATACACCAGCATTAGTAGTGCCCCGGTCATCACCATGGGCCGCTACAGCTCGGTGGAGTCCTTCAGCCCTCCCCAGGGATAGGAGAGCAGTCTCTGGATGCTTGATCCTAACCCTCCCCTGCCGACCTCCGACAACCCAGGCTTATTCCAAAACCTGGGTTGCCAGCATGGCGCGAGGTGCGGCATCCAGTGCCTCAACTCTCAGTGCCACCGAGCCAGCAGTGGTGGTGTATTCTGAAAGTAAATTGGCTTCAGGAGGTAGTGGATATTCCAACATCTGGTAAGGGAGGCTACAGAGAAAAATGCCAGGGCCAAATATTCAAAGGGTGTCCAACAATTTGGCAGTGCTGGCAGACACCCTTGCTATTTTCAGCCTCATTCATGTGGGGGTTGGAGTGGGGGAGCAGTCCCTCCTCTCAGCTGGCAGACTAGCTCATCCATCTGATTACTTGTAAAGCCGCCTCTTTTGTGAGAAAACATGGGGGCTGTGTTTAACCTACCACCACTATGCCAGCCTATCATACTAAATGGATGCCATCTATTAGTCTGTTTTTTTCAGGCTTCTAGAGCAGCTTGATGACAGACATGTTAAATCTAATTAGCAAGCGCCATCTGGCCTGAACATCTAGCAATCCCTCTTCTTGCTTTGTCACCCTTATATACTGCATGCTTTGGGTAATTATTTAAATTTCACCTTGTGCCCTGTGCTATCCCATCCTTCAGTGGTGGCTCTGTGGTTGCAGATGGTGCAAACATCCCCTTTGTGAATGGACAGCCCCATAGCCACAGCAAACTAGCAGGCTTGTGCCCTCTTTTAAAGCCTCAGTGCATGATGCCATGAACATTGTGTATGTATACTTTCTTACTGTAGTTTAAGATTGCCATTTTCTTCTGTCTGGTAAGATGTGGTTGTTCCCCGTTGTGTCTGCTTTAGAATTTATGGAGTTGGATTAGTGGAGCGTTCCATTTTCTCTAGAAGTCATGTTTTAATTAAAATAAAAATCTGGAAATAAAATCAAAATCTGTGTGAAGTTTATTTTTAGTGTCTTTTTCCTCACTCACCTATTCCACACTCTGTTTTTTTTTCCTCTTATCTCCTAATACACCATCTCCCCTCCCCCACCCCCTACTCTTTGGTTGCTATTAAAGCTGTAGATTTTTAATATTATGTATTTTGGCTTTTCTTTTTCTAGGTTACCTGCCTTCTCCTCCTTCACTATTTGTGCCTCTGTGCTTCCTTGCTGTGTAACTCAAACTCTTGCTTCATGCTTTTTTCCATGTCACGCCCCAACTGCCCCCACTTCCTTCCATGCAAGTCCCAGTTCCAGGCCTAGCCTAGGTGAAAAGTAAGACTGGATAGTGAGTTGTGAGCTGATACTGTACTGCAGCAGCTGTACTCATATTCCAATGTTCACTGAGCTCTCAGAAATAATAAATCACATTTAATACAAACCATTGCAGCTTGTCATGCAATGTGATGCAAGCTATTTTCCACCCCAGTGAGTGTCTACGCAATGCCAGCCCTAAAAATAATACTTCTTGCCTGGCACTGGGACAAGGAACTGAAACTGAAGATCTTTTCCATGATTTTTTAGACTTCCCATCCCCGCCACACCTCCCTGATCTCTCCACCCAGCACATGTTCACTAATGCACATCAACTGTGATAGTACAGCATTGCTTAGTAGCTATGTAGTTCTTATAAGATCTGTTTTTTTTCTTCTACATTATAAGTAAGTAATAAGCCACAACAGAGTGTGCATTATAGGATTTTAATGCATGCCTTTGGGATATACTAAGACTGGAAACCGAAGGCCGAGTGCCCTTACACTCCTGGACGTGCATTAAAATCCTTTATAAAATGGGCACGAAAAATCCAGTGATCTGATTGGCCAACAGCTGTACATACCAGTGAGGGAACTGAACAGTAACCACAAGCCCATCAGCGCAGTAGTAGCACTACTGCTCGTGATGCCAGCAACTTGAGTTCAGAAGGGAACTTGCAGAGTTAAAGGGCTGGCCAGGGGGAGGAGAATTGAGTATCCAGATGACTGCTCTCCTCCTCTGGGTGGGGGGGGTTTCAAGACCCCGGGAGCTACCTGGGTTCTACTGGCATCTGGGGGAAACAGCACCTGGGACTGCCAAGAAGGCAGGAGGGGCAGGGCAGATGGTGACATGCAGCGCGTGTGATCATGTGGTGCACATCATCTCCTCACTGCAAGCCACACCACTTGGGGGTAGCTAGAAAGGGGAACAACATCCACTGGTGGCAGAATGGTGCTCTGACACCTGCAGGCCCTGCACCTGACTAGCTGGGCTTGCCAGTCCGGATTACTGGACATGGTTCCCAACAAGGACTTGACCCTGCCAATCCCATCAAGGGGGGCAAGCCCTCGGGGTACCGGTTGGCAGGTATGTCCTGGTTGACATCATGGTGACAGGGCTGGGATGGTTGGAGCAGAGTGGTGGTCATCTGGTAGGGAGAAAAAAAAATGACCAGTAACCGCACAGGTCTTGAAAGTGGCTTACAAGTGTAGAAATTTGTTTTCCTGACTAACCTGAGTGTATAGAAATATCATTACACTGCCTCAGAATTTTCAGTAACTGACAGTTTGAATTAACTGACCTGCCAGCCAATTTAACCTATTTGATGGGGCAAATCCAGATGCTTGGTGTGAAACTAGTTCTACCATGAATGTAGATGGCACCGCCACTGAAAAAGTTAAAAAAAACAAAAAACTAGCAAAGTAAGCAGACATGCAGCTATTAGTACAGCTGGACTTGATGTGATAGAAGAAAATAAAAATGAGAACACCACCAAGAGGTTTTCCATCCGGTGAGTGACTGTATTTAATGACTGTGTTAGAGAAAAAAAGATTTGATGTTGGCCTAAAAACAATAACTTCATAATTTAAACCAATTACTGCAAGAGTTGTATGTCACAGTGAGAAGCGGTGAAGGTAAGCAATACAGTATTTCAAGTTTTGTTGCCATCACGGCTGCCTTGAATGGGCATATTAATAGCAAAGAAATTGGCCATCAAATGAACGTAATGGCAGACATAGAATTTACATCTGCAAACAATGTAAGGAATACGTAAGGTGTGGCTGGGTGTGCAGATGTGTTTGGCCAGACAAAAGCGTGAAGGTGTTTGCACATTGAAACCAGAATCCTTTATTATAAAATATGGTAACAGCCATAAGTATGTAGCCTTGAATTTTAGTGAGGAGGCAAAGAACCATAAAACTACAATGAGAACAACTAAGAAAGTCTATGAGGTTTCATGTTTGCTTTCCCAGGAGATCCTCTGCTGTGGTGCGCCTGAAGGGTCAGTCTTGGCCACTATGTTGTTCACTGTGTACATGCTGCCGTTGGGAGAGATCATTAGACAATATGGCTTGGGTTTTCATTGTTATGCAGATGATACCCAATTGTATGTTTCTTGTGCCCCTAACGATAGGGCCGCTGTTTTGGAACTGACTGGGTGCCTTAGGAAATTCAGAACTGGATGGCAGCCAGCTGGCTTCAATATTTAGCTGCTACTGGTGGAGTAAGGGCAGACTGATTCATCAGCTTTGCATGGTGATACTGTTCTATCATCTTGGGATGGTGTTACTCTTAAGGCTGTAAATAGGGTTAGGAATCTGGGGGTCATCGTGGACTCCAAACTCCAAGCTGACGACTATGGCAACCATTATGCTTTCCGATCATGCCTTAGTCACCCTAAATCTGACCATTGCCCCGGTGACTAAGACCCACAGATGGAGGCTTAATGTCTCACTGCTGAAAAAGCTCATGAACAAGACTATGGTAGAGGCCTCCTTGGAGGAATACAGAGCTCTGAACCCAAGGGGAGATACCTCTGTTCTTCAGTACGGTGGTAGACAGCTTCAAAACAGTGGTGATGGGTTATACCAGTAGCTTTGCCTCCAGCACTAAAAAATACAGGGAACGTAAACAGCTGGACCTTGAACACAAGTTATTTGACCTTGAAGCAGAATGCAAAATAGTCCTGGATGAGGAGGTCAAAACACAGCTGGAAAAATGGAGAACTGACCTAAATAGACTTCTGGAGACAAAAGTGGAGGGTGCCTTTCACTACTCAGACCAGCATTTTTATGAATCTGGCAGTAGAACTGGTAGGCCACTGGTCAGGCAGTTGCACCATGAAGTGATGAGTAGGGTCGTTCTCCAGCTCTGGAACCCAAGGGGAGCACAGCTATATGAAGTGAATCTGAGGATAATTGCCAACCAGTTTTGAGTCTTTCACAAGAAACTAGACTCTTAAGAAGGGATTGAGTCATCTTGTTAGAGCCTGCTTATTCCACCTGCAAAAGCCAGGCTCAGTGCAAGGTGGTAGTGGAGGAGTGTATGTCCACCATGCTCCTTTCACCCATAAACTGCTTCACAACCCTGCAACACAGGCAATGCAGGCTTTGATCGGGGGCTGTAGAGGGATTTGTACCAAACCCCTTTCATTTTACAGTTGGCCCTTTAAGGCCTCACTGCACTGAATGTTCAACCTGTTGGCTATCTCTTAGGTGAAGGGAGACCTTAGCCATAGGAGGATCTTACATGTAGGCTCTGAAAAAGTGAATGCGACAGGATCAGGGCCTGTTACATTGGCCCTGTACACACTATGCTTTTTAAAACATTTTAAGCAGTGTAAAACATTTTAAAAAGCTGAAACACAGTGTGCGTCCACACCTAACATGGTTTGAAACCGTGTTTAAAAAACGTACTTAACCCTGCAAGGGACCTAGTCTTAACGCCGGTTTTAAACACGGTTTCAAACCAAAACCATTTTATCTTGAGGTGCGGACAGGCGATCGCATGCAACTGAATAAAAACCTTGCCACTATACTGCTGCGGAGCCATACTAAGAACTTTTACCGGCTGTGACATCTGGACGTAACTTAACCGTGCTACAACACTGTGAATGGCAGTGTGGGCAGGTGACCGTGGTGAGTTTATAACTGTTTATTAAAATGGTTTCAAAAACATTACTATAATGTGTACAGGGCCTAAGTTGTAAGGAGATAAGTGGTTAGCGACACCACCAAGAACTGCTCATAGAAGGAGTTAGAGGTGGGGACAAGGCAGTCCCTAGGCAGAGCATCGCTCCTAATTCAGCTTATTTTAAGAATTGTTTTACTCAGAAACAACTTGACATTTGGCATTCAAAATGTATACATGTCTGTTTAAAGATCTATACCGCTACATGTGTGATGTTCTCAGATGTTATGAAATTAACCTGTTTTGAACTTGCAAATACGAAATAAATTAATGAGTGGACCAGGTAACTCAAGGGGTGGACTCTTAAAAACACTTACCCTGCTTGAGAAGGAAGAGCTCTGTCCAGTTGGAGGATACAGCAAGGAGCTAAATAAGCTTTTCCAGCCACTCCTTAGGAGCCCCTCAAATTCCAGAACTATATAATGCTGGCTTAGTCTTGATGAGTACTATATACTGCATGTTCGAATAGATGTTTACGCCTCTAGCTTAAAAGGTAAATCCTGCAAGAATTGTATCAAGTTCTGGGTCTCTTTGAGACCTCCTACATTTATGAAACTTCTTTTATTGTGTTCTATTTGTTATTTTCAATAAGACCAAGCAAGACACAATGTGTTGCACCTTACTCCTTGTCTCCATTGTCCTTTGTATATCCACACCCTACGACAGAGGAGCATCCCATTTTATAAAATGGAAGTGATTTGCTGATTGCTAAAAAAAAAGAGGATCTGTTTTACTTTTCATGTACCATAAATCACCAAAGATTATTTGATGATTTGTAGTACATTTATTTGAATACTTGGGGTATGTGGGTATCATAATGTCAGATCTTGTATCCCTAGAGTACCAAAACTGCTTATGATTGGTTTGCAGTTTCATCACCTATAGAATGCACAAGAAGATACCCTCATACCGCGTGCTGGCTTCCAACTTCTCTGCCCTTGAGGAATGGTTCCAGGGTAAACAGCTTGTCCTGAATACGAAAAAGACAAAATGTATGATTTTTTCCCACCTACCCTCCTCCCAGCACACTCTCTCGCCTCTTACTATCACCTCCCTCTCTGGTGATATTCTTGAGAATGTCTACTCCTTTAAATATTTGGGTATTACTCTGGACTCGTCTCTATCTCTTAAATTGCATGCCTCCAATGTCTCAAAATGTCTGAACCAGTGCCTAGGCCTGCTGTACAGGATAAGCCCTTTCCTATCCTTTGTTTCTTCCCTCAAGATTGCCATATCTTCCCTTATACCTCTCCTAACCTATGGTGCACCCTTGCTGGTCTCTTTGACTACCTTGACCCTTTCTATACTCTCCAAGGCCTATCTTAGGGTGGGTAGGTTTGCTCTGGGGGTTAGCTCCTGTCATCACCACTGTACCGTCCTCTCTGCACTAGGATGGCTACCCTATGCGTCAAAATTAAGGTACCATTCCCTTAGCCTCCTGTTTAATCTGGTGCACAAATTTACCCCTCCCTGCCTCAGTGAGTTAATGCATTTGAGACAAGCTCCTTATTCCCTCAAATCTGCCTCAGTCCCCCTGCTAATGAAGCCTAATATGCATCTCACCACTGCATGCAAGTCTTTCTCTTTTGCTGTGATATCCGATTGGCACTCCCTTCTACCCTCTGTTCTGTCCTGCTCCTCTCTCCCCACATTCCAATCCACTTTGTATGCCTCAGTAACTTGTTCCTGTCTCAACTAATGTCTCTTTCCCTACACCTGCCTCCATTTCATTAGGTTGCAGCTTCAAATGTTAGGCTGTCCTATATGGATACTGTCTGCTATGCATAATGTGTATATATGTTATTACCAGCCTGTGCTTTGTATGAAATGTTTAGAGAGTCATGAAGTATGACTTTCCTGCTAGCTAGCCTCAGCACACTGATACTTTCACTCTGTACCATACAGCCTGTAAGGTTTTGTGTCTGTTGTACATAGTGTGTGTACTTGATATTGCCTTCCCTGTGCTTTGTATAATATGTTCTGTACCTTATTCTGTGTATTTAACAGCTACCTTGCCTCTGTACTTTGCATAATTTCTTTCTATTTTTGTAATGTTTGTTTTCTACCCCTCTCAGGTCGACCCTGAAAAAGGGACTGCAATTGTCTCAGTGGACTTACCCAGTCACCAAAACTCAAAATAAATAAATAACAAGCATTTGTCAATACCAAATGTTGATTGCGCTGGTGTGCTGAGCTCGCTCACTGCCCCTCTGTCACTTGCTCAGTCTGTTTCTCCTGATGCTGCAGGCTGCTCTTTTGTACTGTGCTCCTGCCTGCATTGGCACCTTGTTCTGCCCACTAAGAAATCCGTAGCTGTCCCGACAGAGCTGCATTGAGGTGGCTCACTCCCCCTGTCTCACTCACTCATTCTGTTTCTCCTGGCGCTGCAGGCTGCCCTTTTGTACTGGGCTCCTGCCTCTGTTGGTGGCTTTTTCTGCCCACAAAGAAATCTGCAGCAGTCCTGACACAGGTCTGTTGAGCCTGCTGAGTCCCCCTCTCTCACTCACTCATTCCGTTTCTGCTGGCGTTGCAGGCTGGCCTTTTGTACTGGGCTCCTGCCTGCATTGCCGCCTTTTTCTGCCCACAAAGAAATCCACAGCTGTCCCGACAAAGCTCCATTGAGGTTGCTCACTCCCCCTGTGTCACTCATTCTGTTTCTCCTGGCGCTGCAGCCTGCCCTTTTGTACTGGGCTTCTGCCTCTGTTGGCGCCTTTTTCTGCCCACAAAGAAATCTGCAGCAGTCCCAACAATGCTCCGTTGAGCTCTCTCAGTCCCCTTCCCTCACTCGCTCATTCCGATTCTGGCGGCGTTACAGGCTGGCCTTTTCTATTGGGCTCCTGCCTGCATTGTCACCATTTGCAGCAGTTACAATACAGCTCCATTGAGCTCACTCACTCCCCCTCTCTTGCTCGCTCATTCTGGTTTTCCTGCCACTACAGGCTGCCATTTTATACTGGGCCCCTGTGTGCACTGCTGCCTTTTTCTGCCCACAAACAAATCTGCAGCAGTCCCAACAGAGCTCCGTTGAGCTCACTCACTCCCCCTCCCTCACTTGCTCATTCTGTGTCTCCTGCCACTGCAGGCTGCCCTTTCGTACTGGGCTCCTGCCTGCATTGTTGGCTTGTTCTGGCCAGAAAAAAATCTGAAGCTGTCCCGACACAGCTCCACTGAGCTCGCTCACTCCCTCTCTCTCACTCACTCATTCCATTTCTGCCCACGCTGCAAGCTGGCCTTTTGTACTGGGCTCCTGCCTGCATTGCTGCATTTTCTGCCCACAAAGAAATCCGCAGCAGTCACAATAGAGCTCAGCTGAGCTCGCTCACTACCGCTCTGTCACTCACTCATTCTGTTTCTCTTGGCACTGCAGGCTGCGCTTGTGTACTGGGCCGCTGGCTGCATTGGCACCTTTGTCTGTCCACAAAGAAATCCGCAGCTGTACTGACAAAGCCCTGTTGAGGTTGCTCAGTCTCCCTCTGTCCCGCACTCATTCTGTTTGTCCTGGTGCTGCAAGCGACCCTTGTATACGGGGCTCCTGCCTGCACTGGTGCCTTTTTCTGCCATCAAAGAAATCCGCAGCAGTCCTGATAGAGCTCTGTTGAGCTCACTCAGTCCCTCTGTCTCACTCACTCATACTATTTCTCCCACTGCTGCAGGCTGACCTTTTCTACTGGGCCCTTGCCTGTATTGACACCTTTTTCTGCCCACAAAGAAATATGCAGCAGTCCTGACAGCGCTCCGGTGAGTTCGCTCACTCCCCCGTCCTCACTCGCTCTCTCATTCTGTTTCTCCTAGTTCTGCAGGCTGCCCTTTTGTACTGGCCTCTTGCACTGGGGCCTTTTTCTGCCCACAAACAAATCTGGAGCAGTCCCGACAGAGCTCAGTTGAGCTCGGTCACTCCCCCCTCTCATTCGTTCCATCTTAATCTGTCCCAAACACTGATGTCCCACAGCGACTGTGCTATTCTCCGTCAGGAGTGCAAAAACATATTTTAGGTAGGATGTGAAAAATGACAGCTGTACTGTTCATAAGGAGGTGTGAAAGAATGCCACTGTTAAAAATATGGCATGAAAATATTATAAATTTGCAAAGTTACAAGGGTGCATGGAAACAGTTGAACACACACTTGTAACACATAGAGAATACTGGATGGGCAACTGTGCACAACCAGTATGTTGTGCCACAGAGGGGTTCCGATTCCTGGTGACCTCGAGATCGTAGCTCGAGAGGTCCCCTGGAATCAGAACCCCGAGATGGCACAACATACTGGTTGTGCACTTAGTTGCCCATCCAGTATTTTTTATAGTGTATAGTAATCATTTCTTAAAAACAAAACAGTTTTGATTTTCAGTTATTCATCTCTCACTGTACTGGTTGCTAGAACCTTGGTGTGGTTGCTAGGAGAGGTGATGCCTTGCTATTGGCTACATTTGCAGTGTGGGCGGAGGTTTACAAGACAAAAATATTCATGGCGCTAAGTGAGACGCTCGCTAAACAAACTTAGTCAGTTTCACTTACCTACAAATTAATTTCCAGACAGAGAGGCTGAATGTAACAGGCACAAATTTTTATTTTAATTAATTACAGTAACAGATAAAGAATTAACTGCTCAATTTATTCGGCTGAGTAGAGGGACAGTTTTTGAGAAGCTGCTCCGCTGCACACGCTGTCACGATGGGACTGCTACTTGTTTTAAGATGCCCTTTGTGTTTCACAGCCCTGGAAATCCTCCTCGATGAAGCGCTTATGCTCGTCGAAGATTAATTTTGAAAAAAACGCCACCGCCATTCTGCTGCGCACTGTGATGTGACGAGACACTGGTAGGCAGTTTGATTGAGGCACAAAGCAGTGCTTGGCCCTCCAGTCTAGAGCATTTCAAGATGTTGTTGTACTACAGTGTGGTACAATCGCATCCCATGAACTTTTGAACTGTGGTAAAACAACATTTTGAGACACTCTGAATTCTATGCGCAATAGCCTCCTACTATACGCTATAGTCACGTTATGGAATTTTGTCACCAAATTTTCAACGTAGGGATTTTAGGACCTCTGCTCATGAACAGTGCCACTGTCATTTTCTTAATCTGTCCTGAACACTGATTTCCCACAGCAACCGCATTATTCTGTGCCACAACTCTGAAACCACATTTCACTCAGGACGTGAAAAATGCCAGCTGTACTGTTCATAAGGAGGTATGAAAAAATGCCATTGTTGAAAATGTGGCATGACAATGTTATGAATCTGCAAAGTTACAAGGGTGTGTGGAAAGTGTGCAACGCACACTTGTAACACACTCATTTGATGGACTATCATGACCAAATTTTCAATATAGGTATTTTAGGACCTCTGCTCATGAACAGTATCACTGTCATTTTATTAATGTGTCCCGGACAGTGATTTCCCACAGTGACCGCTCTATTCTGCGCCAGAACTGCAAAAACACATTTTGGTCAGGATGGGAAAAATGACAGCTGCACTGTTCATAAGTAGGTGTGGGAAAATGGCAATGTTGAAAATCTGGAGTGAAGATATTATAAATTTGCGAAGTTACGAGCGTGCTTGCAAACTGCTCAATGCACGCTCGTAACACAGTCATTTTATGGAGTGTCATTACCAAATTTTCAACATAGCCATTTCAGGACCTCTACTCACGAACATTGTCACTGTCATTTTCTTAATCTGTCCCGAACACTGATTTCCGACAGCGACCATGCTATTCTGTGCTGGAAGGGCGAAAACATTTCTGCCAGGATGTGAACAATGACAGCTATACTGTTCACAAGGAGGTGTGACAAAATGCCAGTGTTGAAAATCTGGCATAAAAATATTGCAAATTCACAAAGTTATGAGCGTGCGTAGCAACTGCGCTGCGAATGCTCATAAAACAGTCATTTTGGGAATTTTTTCCACCAAATTTGCAACACAGGCTTTTTGAGAGCCCACCTCATGAACACTGGCACTGTCGTTTCATTAATTGGCCCCCAAAGGTGATTCCGCGCAGTGACCAAAAAAATCACCTTTGGGGTCCGATTAACGTCATGACAGTTCAAGCATTCATGAGGAGGGGTCCCAAAAACCACATGTTGAAAATTTGGTGAAAAAATTCTAAAAAATGTCTGAGTTATGCACTAAAGTTGAAAACACCCTAGTCATTACATTATACAGCTTACCGGCATTTCCTCAGTTAGCAGTCGGCTTTGAAGAGTGCAGACATGTTCCCGGTCCACCAAAGAGCGTCGCACCAGACTCTGGAGGAGGCATGGGGTGAGGGGGGTGGGAGGCAGGCACGAGTGGGTGGGTGCGGGTTGTGGAGGGGAGCAGGCAGACTATGAGTGATCGTTTTTTTCAGGTGAAAAAACAAAACAAAACATCACAGGATCGTTTTTTTCCCTTACAGGGCAATGTGGCATGCTGGGGTGGGCTCCCAGCATGCCAAGGGACTTTTTGTTTGGGCAGCAGTAGCTGATGGGGATTGGGCACCCCATCCCACAACAAAGGGGGCTCAGATTATGCTGATAGGGATTGGGCACCCCATCAGCAGAAAATGAAAGTGGGGTTTACAGAATCCCGATGGGAGTGGGCTCCCCATTGGAAAAATCAACATAAGGCACTGAAGCCGATGGTGTGGGACCCGTCGGCTTTATATACTGGGGGTTATATTGTTTGTGAACAGGCGGCAACTCGCTGCCATGTTCACAAACAATGTCACGCTTGCTAAATCCCGCCCTGCAATGACGGGTCACTCCCTCATTGTAGGAAATGGCTGACGCTGCAATGACGAGGCGGCCCCTGATTGCAGTGGCTGATTTGTCACAAGTTGGTGCAAACATTCCAAACCTGTGTCACCAGCAGCCTACAACGGCATTGGGGGAAGCGGGACAAGCCTTTGCAGGCTGTGGAGCCATTGGCCACAACAGTGCCACACCTCCACAGCCTGCTTCTCAGTAAGCTGTCCCAATATGTTTCTTACGCTTCGCGCAATCAGCATAAATATAAATACCAGTAAGAAACATCCTCAGGATGGCCTATTGGCACAGTGGTAGTACTACAGCTCGCAATACTGGTGGCTCACATTTGGAAATGAGTGGGGTCCTCGGGGGACAGCTGGGGGAGGAAGGATTGAGTGTCCCAAGGGCTGCTCCTCTTCCTGGGGGGGGGGCATTCTACATCTGTTACAGGATTGCCACCTGATGGAGTCCAAGGGGGAGCACAACCGGTAGCACCAGAAAGGAGAGGGGTAGCCACCAGATGCCAAGCATTCATCATGGGAAGAGAACAAAGGGAAAGAGGAAAAGCCCAATCCACTCTATACTGGCAACACTCCTGCATGCTTTCACATGACTGACATGGCAAACCATCTACCATTAAAGGTTCCTAAGTAAGTGGTGGAAAACCTGTAAGTCATAGAAACATAGACGTTGTCTGCATATAAGGATGGCTTGGCCCACCTAGTCTGCCCTAAATTCCCTACCTATAGTGCCTCCAGACATCCTATTTGGACTCCGGCTGACACCCCAACCCCTTACTTCCAAGATTCCCTTGTGTCAATCCCATGCATTCATAATCCTGTGACTGTTCTAGCCCCCATCACTTCTTCTGGAAGGCTGTTTCAAGTGTCCACCACCCTCTCCATGAAGAAGTACTTCCTTATGTTTCCCTAAGCCTCCTCCCCTTCAGCTTTATATTGTGTCCCCTCGTTCTTGATCATCTTTTTCTTTGAAAAATGCTCCCTTCTTGTACCTTATTTATCCCTGTTAGGTACTTGAATGTCTCTATCATATCCCCCCATTCTCTCCTGTCTTCCAGTGTGTACACAGGGCCGGCCTTAACCATTCTGGGCTCCTGTGCAGCCCCCTACCAGGCCCCACCACTTCATTTCCTGTGCCCCCCCCCCCACATCCAACATTTACACCTAACTAACCCTCCTGTCCTGTATTAATAAAGCAGTACCAGGTCTACTAATTTAACAAGCATCTTTTAATTAGTGCTCTTGACTGCACTGAATTATTTGACTTCACCACTGGAAATGAATCTGACTGAGCCTGGAGCCAGAACTTAAGTAAGTACGGTACTACTACTGCCATATTAATTTCTGTAAGGACAGGGACATCATCACTGGACACTCACACCTCTGATTCTCTGATCTGCAAACAAGTTAAACAGCTTAACTTTTCTGGAGGTGTGCGTGAGAGAGAATAGAGAGGATTATCATGGGGCACCAGTAAGGTTGTCACCTGTCAGTTTTTTTTACTTGGTGATCAGGTTTTCAGGGTCCCTATCAGGAAATCTGGTTTTGCTCTGTGCTGGTCAGGTTTTTGAGCCATTTTGAGTGCTCACATACTTTTGAAACACATTTTGTCATATCTTTCATTGTTTCAGCTGCATTTCCAGGTTACAAACAAGCTCTGTTGTCAATATAGCAGTTTGTTTGTGAAAGCAGTCAACTTGGGAGGTGCAAAGTATGGCCATTAACTCCATTAGCACTTACTTAACCTAATGTTTTCCACTGCAGCAAAGCTTCCCCCACCTTTTGTAACAGTAACATAGAAACTTAAGGCGCTTTTACACACAGGTTTGTAAAACAAAATAAGCGTTACCTGTGTGGCGCCGTTGTACTCTGCTGCGTTTGGGTTTCCTTTTACACCCTGCAATTATTCCATCCAATCCCGCCTCCATTTGTTTCAGCTCCCCCAGAGTTTACTGCTCTAATGGCAGTTTCTGCAATGCTACCGGAATGGCTGTTTTACACAGCTAGATCAAACAAAACACGTTGGTGCAAACCGCAAGAAGCAGAGATTGCAGTTTGGACGAACGTTCACCAAGGGAATGAAACAAATGCACTTTACACACAAGGGATGTAACGGAATACTGTTTTCGTAACAGTTATTCCGTTACATAAACCTATGTGTAAAAGCGCCTATAGAAACATAGAAGTTGACGGCAGATAAGGACCGCAAGGCCCATCCAGTCTGCCCATTTCTTTTTCTACCTTATAAATGTGCCATCGGCCTTTGCTCTGTCAGTGGCCTATCTATTCATACGCATCTGTATTGCTCCCTTATGCCTATCCCATGCCTGTTTGAAGCCCTGCACTGTATTCATAGCCACCACTTCCTGAGGTAGGCCGTTCCATGCATCCACCACCCTTTCTGTGAAAAATAATTTCCTCACATTTCCCCTTAATAGGCCTCCCTCTAATCTCATGCTGTGTCCTCTTGTCCTGCTATTTTTCTTATATTTAAACATGTTAGACTCTTTCACCTTATTAATGCCCTTAAGGTGTTTGAATGTCTCGATCATATCACCTCTCTCCCTTCTTTGCTCAAGGTTATACATATTGAGCTCCATTAATCTGTCCTCATATGTCTTCTGATGCAGTCCCTGCACCATTTTGGTTGCCCTTCTCTGGACTGCCTCAATTTGATTAATGTCCCTGTAAAGGTGTGGCCTCCAGTACTACATGCAGTACTCCAGATGGGGCCTAACCAGTGTCTTGTAAAGAGGGATTATTACCTCCCTCTTACGACTTGTGATACTCCTAATAATACACCCTAACATCCCCCTTGCCTTACCTAACCTACTGCTTTAGAGGTCTGCTTGGATGATTTCAGGTCATCGGTGATGATGATGCCCAAGTCTCTTTCTTCCTTTGTGACTGCCAGCAACTCCCCTCCCAGCCTATAGGTGGCTTCAGGGTTTCTCTTCCCTGTGTGCATGATCTTGCACTTCTTTGCATTAAATCCCAGTTGCCACTCTTCTGACCATTTTGCTAGTTTATCCAGATCTCTTCTCATTCTGCCCACCCCATCCGGATCATCTACTCTTTTGCAGATCTTCGTGTCATCTGCAAACAGACAAGCCTTACCCTGTAGTTCATCTGCAAGGTCACTAATGAAGATGTTGAAGAGGACTGGCCCCAGGACTGATCCCTGAGGTACCCTACTTGTGACTTACATCTCTTCTGACTGTATACCATTTACCACCACTCTCTGTTTTTTGCCTGTCAACCAGTTTGCCACCCAGTTGACCAACTTCTGACCCACCCCGAGCCTACCCAGCTTATTTATCAATCTTCTATGTGGAACAGTGTTGAAACAGAGCCAGTTGTCTTCCACTTTCAATTGCCGGTAAACATTTTCATCTCTAACAAAATGTAGGTGTTTTTAAATGTTTTCAATTATTTTTGTTTCCTCAAGAAAAAAGTATGGGCTCTCAAAGTGTAGGGGCACAGTTTGCACCTAGCTAAGGCCACCCTGTGCGTACATATTTAAGTCCTTGACCCTCTCTTCATAGGGCTTCTGATGTAGGCCCTGCACCACTTTAGTTGCCCTCCTTTGTACCGCCTCCACCCTGTCTATGTTCTTTCAGAGATGGGGCCTCCAGAACTGAACACAGTACTCGAGGTGTGATCTCATCAGTTATCCATACAGGGGCAATATAACCTCCTTCCCTTCTTCTGCTGGTGATAATTCTCTCTATGTATCTGAGCATTCAACTAGCATTTCCCACTGCCTCGTTACACTGTTTAGCTACCTTTATGTCATCAGAAATATTCATCCCAGGTCCCTATCTTGCTTAGTGACTGTTAGTACCTCTTTTCCCATTTGGTATGTTGCCCCTGGGTTCCTGTGCCCCATATGCATGACTTTGCATTGTTTAGTGTTAAAACCCAGCTGCCAATCCCATGACCATTCTTCCAGTTTTTTTTAAATTGTCCCTTATTCTATCTACCTCCTGGTGTGTCCAATCTATTGCAGAACTTCGTGTCATCCAGGAACAGGAACACCTTCCCTTCCAGTCCCCCTGCAATGTCACTTATAAAGACATTAAAGAGGATTAGCTCAAGCACTGACCCTTGTGGCACCCCACTAATCACTTTGTCTACTTCAGAGTGGGTGTCATTTACTACCACCCTTCAACTCCTATTGCTCAGTCAGCTTTTACCCATTCTACCACTTTAGGCCCTACTCCTAGGCTCCTCAGCTTGACTATCGGCCTCCTATGTGAAACAGAGTCAAAGGCCTTTGCTGAAATCCAGGTAGACCACGTCCACCACTCCTCCTTGATCCACATCCCTGGTCACCCCATCAAAGAACTCTATCAGGTTTGTCTGGCAAGACCTTCCCCCTGTGAAACCATGTTGCCTCGGATCCTGTAGACCACTGGCAACCAGGTATTCCTCAGTCCTGCCCTTTAGTAGCAATTGCATCACCTTACCTACTACTGACATCAGGCTGATGAGCCTGTTCTTTCCTGCCTCCTCCCTATTCCCACTTTTGTATAGTGGGACTACATCCACACTCCTCCAGTCCCCTGGCACCGTCCCTGTTTCCAATGACAGACTGAAAAGAGTCATCAGAGGTGCAGCTACCACCTCTTTTTCAGTTCCCTCAGTATCCTCAGGTCACCCTGTCTGGTCCCATTGCCTTGTTTACCTTTAATGTTGATAGTTCCATAAGCACTCTTTCTTCTGTAAAAGGACTTGTATCCACCTCACACCCCTATCATACCCTTGTTCTCGATCCTTGGCCAACTTCCTGTAACCCCTAGGCGGCGCTATACCAAGGGCTACTACCCTTCCTTGTGGGCCCGTAACAAGGTTCAGGGGCCTGGGTTCCCAAAATTACCTTTAAACTGATTCGTTCCCGAGATAGTACATTGAACAGTGCTTCCACCCAGAGTTTACCCTTAAGTGGGTCTATGTTTAGCTACTGCAGCCCTCTGAGAAGCTATATCCACCCACATTACCTCAGTGCCAACTCCGGCATGATCCAAAGTTAAACCACACATTTCAACCACTTTTGCATTTAATGACTTACTACTACTAGTAATATGCTCATGACACAGGTATCTGCAAAAACAAACAACAAGTTTATTTACAGGGGGAGGGTTAGGAAGAGTGAATTGGAGTAAAGGTTATGCTATTTACAGTTACTTTAGCTTGGTTTGATTTGGTTTGGTTCAAGATTAAAATGAACATTATACATTTTGAATCAGATATCAATCACAGTGGCCACTCACCAACCTTTGAGCTAGTCAGAGCCCTGGCTATCTATCTAGCTACCTGTATGGCAAAACATATTTACAATTGCTCACAGTGGTACCAGTCCCCAAATGTGTATGAGACCCTGCAATCCCATATGCAATCTGGACACCCAGTACTTTAAAGTTCTTACAAGTTGCAGGCCTGTTTCTTAGTGCAGCTGTAACATTGGCAAGCTAGATGGGGCCCTTAATAAAGAAGGATGAGTAACCATGTCCCTACAGGGGGCACTCATGAAACAGCTCGTAAGAGAACTGACCAGGAAGGGGGCAATCCTTGATTTAATACTTACGAATGGGGAACGGGTGGGAGAGAACTTAGGCACAAGTGATCATAGCACTGTCTGGTTCACTGTTAAAAAGTCTGCTGCTGAGGTACATTGGCCAAGAGTGAAGGTGCTAGACTTTAGGCATGTAGACTTTCAGAAAATGGGGGAAAGTGTTATCAAGCTGGGGTGGGAAAACTAAGGGGAGGTGGAGGTAATGTGGGGTAAAATAAAGGGGGCAATAGTGGAGGCCACTAGCCTCTATGTCAGGAGGGTAACTAAAAATAGGAAAAGGAGGAAGCCCTTTGATTCAGTAAAGAGCTGGCAGAGAAGGTCTGGGAAAAGGAAAAGGCATTTAGGATGTATAAGGGGACACAGAGGGAGGAGGATAGGGCTTCATACCAGGAGAAGCAGGGGGAAGCAGGTAGGGAGGTCAGGAGGGCAAAGGAAAGAATGGAAGATAAACTAGCCAACACAGTCAAGTTGAGGGGTTAAACCTTCTTCTGGTATGTGAGTGAAAGAAGACGGTCAAGGGCAGGGATAATCAGGCTGAAAAACAGGGAAGGGAAGTTGGTGGAGGAGGACAGTGGGAAGGCAGAAATACTTAATAGCTACTTTTGCTCAGTGTTCACAGTTGAAAAGGAGGGGGAGATCAAGAAAATCAGGGAACACAAGGTGATGGGAGAGGGGGTTGACTCTAGTCCATTCCAAGTTGAGGAGGTCCTGAGGGAGCATGAAGGTTTGAAGGTGGATAAGGTGATGGGGCCAGATGGGTTGCACCCCAGGGTACTGAGGGAGCTCAGCAAAGTGCTAGCGTAACCTCTGACCAGCCTCTTAAACAGGTCCTTGGAGATCCCTGATGACTGGAGAAGGGCAGATGTGGTCCCCCTTTATAAGGGGTGGTGACAAGGAGGAGCCAGGCAACTATAGGCTGGTGAGCTTAACATCAGTGGTGGGTAAGCTAATGGAGAAACTGCTCAAGAAGAGAATCTCAAGCTACCTGGAGACCAATGGTCTTCTGGACTACTGGCAACATGGTTTCACTGAGGGAAGGTCATGTCAAACGAACTTGATAGAGTTCTTTGTCTGGGACACCAGGGTACTGGATCGGGGGGATCTAAAGACATTTCATATCTCAACTTCATTAAGGTGTTTGATTCTGTGCCACACGGGTCTATGTGATAATGACAAACGCCTAAAGGCGATCACCATTATCGCTCAGTCAGAGTAGCGAAAACATTTTTGCCAATCTGACAACCCCAGCGCATCAGGACAATGGTGCCAGGACAGTTTTTTACTGCTTTCTGTGGGGAGGCTAGGCCCCCTCACCACCCTCACAGGGGCTTGGCCCCGCACCCCTAACAGGATTCTCAACTCCAGGGGTGCATGTCAGAGGTGGCCAGTAAAAATAAGGATCGGGCAGGCGCAATAAAGTGCGCCCGAACCTGATACCTCACCCACCCCAACCACTAACCAATGCCCGACACCACGACGCAGCTCGGCCAGCTACCGCAGCACCACCCCCTACAGCTTATCTGCCCCCTCCCAGCCCACACTCACCGTGCTTGCTCCAATCCCCCACACATGTACGCATAGCAACATCCCATCACCTAGTTCACCCACAGCCTCATCCAGTCGCCCTACCCTCCCATCACCCTGAGGGATTGTGCCGGGAAGGAGTCACCATTACGGAAGGTGCCTTTCCTCATGCGCCCACCTCACAGGTTACTGTGCCGCACAGGAGACTACTGCACAAAATGAAATGCCTTGGGCTGGGGCCGCTAGTGGTTAGGTGGGTGCAAAACTAGCTGGGAGACAGATGGCAAAGGGTAGTTGTTAATAGAGTACCATCAAGGGAAGGTAAGGTCACCAGTGGGGTACCTCAGGGGTCAGTACTGGGGCCACTCCTTTTCAAAATATTTATAAGGGACATAGCGGACGAGCTAGAGGGAAGTGTGTGTCTATTCACGGATGACACAAAGGTCTGCAATAGAGTAGATATGCCTGAGGTGGTTAACAGCATACGCAGGGATCTGGAAAATCTGGAGGAATGGTCCAGGAAATGACAATTGACCTTCAACACCCAAAAATGCAAAATCATGCATTTAGGCAAAAATAATCAGGGCACGAAATACAGTATGGGAGGGCAAGCCCTAGAGGTTACTGAGCTAGAAAGAGACCTTGGCATATACATTTCATGGGACCTGAAAGTGGCAAAGCAATGTGAGAAGGCAGTGGCATGGGCCAGTAGGATGCAGGGTTATATTGGCAGGGAATAACTAGCAGGAGGAGGGAGGGAGGTCATAATGCTCTTGTACACGCAGCTTATCAGGCCACACATTAAGTATGGACTCCAGTTCTGGAAGCCATACCTTAGGAAGGATGTGGAGAGGGTGGAGCACATCTAGAGATGGGGGCAACAGAAATTGTAGGAGAACTCGAGCATCTGTCATATGAGGAATGATTGAAGGACCTCAATATGTACTCCCTTGAACAGAGGAGGGAAAGGGGGGACATGATTGAGACTTTCAAGTATATCAAGGGTTTCAACAAGGTACCAGTAGGGGATATCTTCCAGTTAAAGGAAAACTCAAAAACAAGGGGACACAATATGCAGATAGTAGGGGGGAGATTCAGGGGAAATTCAGAAAATTCTACTTAACAGAGAGGGTGGTGGATAGCTGGAAGAGACTCCCAGGAGAGGTGGTGGAGGCAGGAACTGTGAGGGGTTTCAAGAGAGTGTGGAACAGACACAAAGGACTGGTAGTTCCAGGAAGGGGGGCAGGTGGAAGGGAAGTCCTAGCGGTTTGCTAGGCATACTGGGCAGACTGGGTGTCCCTGGTGGGCCTTTTCTGCTGACAAGATCTATGTTTCTATGTTTCGTGTGCAATATACTTATAACTCAAAACAATTGTATCTGTGGCTGGATGGCCCAGTCTGTTTAAATACTTTAACATTCTGGCCTGATAAGCAAATGGTATGCATTAACTATTTTCAAGTCACCTCCCTTGATGTAGGTCTGGACCTTGCATTACTTACAGCTAAGTGTCTTCATTGGTCTGTACAAGGCAGGATTAAATGCTCTCAGCAGGCAGGCAGGCAGACTCTGTTCCTGGAGGTCAAAATGCAAGAAAGCCAACAGCCAGGTACCCCTTTTCTGACTGCAAAGATCTCAAAGCTTGATGGTGGAAACACTTTAAACTCCTGAAGACAGCACCCCCTCTCTGAACCAAAAACACTTCTTCTGGTGAACCAGACTAGGACCTGAGCTGGTACATCTCAACCCAATGCCCAGGCTATGCCCCCGGGAGAAACGTATATAGGAGTGCCAAGGTGGCACACTCCCAGGCTGTGTCCCAAACTTGATCAGGCTGGATTCGTCGCATTCAGCACATTAAAGTCAGCAGTGTAGCATATTTATGTTTCTGAATTAAATACTTCAACCAGGTACCAGCATGGCCACCCTGGTCCTTTTCCTTTTCAAACTTGGACATTCAACACAGTTGGTACTCACCCCCTAAGGCTAGGGTCACCATGATGCTCACAGCCCATTTTCAACCACTCTGGAGCTTAACTTGCATTTATTGCACAATGCCAGATGATGCTTGAAACTTGGCTTTTCACCACTAGACCACATATCAGAACTAGACTGAGCTTGAGATTAGGTTCACTACCATTTGGCATACTTGAACTTGACTGAGCTTGTGGCAAGGTTCATTACCATATCCCAGGCTTTGCTGGTTGCAGACTCACTAAGTAGACACTTTTAACATGGACTCTTGTACTTGGCAGAAGACTGTATCCCTGTAGCTCTCTCAGGCTCAGCAATACAACATGCAGTCCCTACTGGCATTTGCTGGCTCTTGCAGCTCCCATGGACTAAATACTGGACTTCTCAGGCAATGTCAGGAAGAGCCCTGGCTCTGAGTACTCCCCTTCCAGTCCTGTAGGCACTTTACACTCAGATACATTTCTATACTTTACTGGACCCTTCTCTGGTCACAAGGCATTGTCCACCCTTTTGGCGCTTTATTTAAAACTTAGGGTGCAGATAATTAGTTACTATCAGCACAGTCTAGGTGCTGCTACTTCTTCCAAGGTTCCTCACATTCGCTCTTGGCACATCAGACTCATTTATACACAGTTGAACTGGACCATCCACTGTCACTCAATTGGTGGGTGTCCACCCTCTCTGAGCGCTGATCAGGCGCAGAGTGCAGAAAAACTGTCACATTCTATGTTTGGGGAGTTGCTACCCCTTACAGACGTTCACAGACTTGTACCTTTTAGAAGAAGCATTTACTCACTCAGATTTAATGCAGAAATGGCTTTATTTCTCTGATGGATCCAAGGTTCTTCAGCACTCTCACTGCTGAGGCAGGTTTCAGTTCTCTCACAGCTGACTTTGCATCAAGTTGCTGGCCCATGTTCTTCCTCAACGTGGAAGGGCTCTTGCTAGCCCTGGAAGACATTCTTTGCCAACCCCCAGACTAATGACTTTTGTTTCTGGCAGACACTTATTTCTCTTGGCAGAAGAAAGGCCCCCACCCCTGTGGAGGGCTTGTACTGGATTGCTAGGTCCATCATTTGGCAAAGGGCCTGAGCCCCCACTCCTGTGGGTGGCTTTTGCTTGAAGTGCTCGCACAGCCAAAAGCACAGTCTTTTATGGAGCTCCCCTCAGGCTCCCAATTGGCTAAAGCTCTCTGTTGCTCCCACTGTAATTGGCTGATCCTGCCTGTCAGTCCAGAAAATGAATATTCATTACCTCCACTCAATGCACCATAGGCTCCCTGTTTTGGCACCTGAAATTAGGTCACTGCAATTACCCATAAGCCTTTTGCAATGTCCCATGAGTTCTAGCAAAAAGTCCCATAAGTCCAGGCTAAAAATCCTGGCTTTCCAATTGGCTACTGCTGCACTAAAATGGCTGCTAATACACTCAGTCCCCTTGCAGTGTTAACGTAGTCCCCAGTGCAAAGTCCTGGTACAGCCAGTATAATTATTTATTTTGCTTTCTTGCCCCACAGTCCAATAGCCACATGCGTGCCCTCTTCGTTACTGCCCAGAACAAATGTCCCGATTTAGTTCTTTGTCGGTTGCTGCTACCATTATTTAAGGATGCCTTGTAGCAGGCAGGCAAACCATCCAAATGTTAACTGGCACAGCCAGAATAATTATTTACATCTTCCCCTGCACAATAACCCTTTCAGTGTCCTTTATGGCAGCTGCTGCATTTATTTTTTATTTTTATTTACAAAATCCCCTTGCAGCAACAGCCGAAGCTTGCATCTCCCCAAAGATCGGACCCACTCATTAATATTCATAAGCCCCTCGTGAATGCTTCACTCAAACTCTACTCCTGAACTTCCAAACAGCTTCTCTGCCACCTTGTTTAGGTTACTGGTCCCCAATGAAGAGAGAAGGGGCACTAGGACCATGGAAGCATCTCCCGTTCAACTGCAAATTAATCAGTTGGGAGATCGAAAGTGCATTTCGCGCATGAGCGAGCACCGGCGGCACCAGGGCAATGCCATCAGCTCACAAACAAGGAATCAAGCTCAAAATGGGTGCGAGTACACACTGGGGCCAATCAGGGGAATTAGGAGCACTAAGAGGATTTGGGCATTGGTGGTGACAATTGGGGCAAAATGTCAGGGATGCTGCAGGGAATGAGGAGGCAGATGGGAGTTGCTCCAGAAAGCGGAAGCCATGGGAGAATGGGCATTGTTAAGCCCGTATTTGGGGTGGGGAGGTAGGGTGTTACTTCCTTCCTCCTCCTCCTCCTCCTTCTCCTTGAATACTGAGCAGAAATATTTGTTCAAAATATCTGCTTTTTGGTGGTCCTCTTCCACTTATCCCCTCCTTCCTCCTTCAGCCTTACTATGCTTCCCTTTGTCTTCCTCTTTTCACTTATGTATCTAAAAATGTTTTATCCCCCTTTGATACTGATCTGACAATCATTTCCTCTGTTTGCACTTTAGAGCTCTGAACTGCCCTCCATGCCTCCCTTTATTTCTTCTGGTAAGTCTCCTTGTCACCTTCCTTCTGCATTTCTTTGTACCTTCTAAATGTCATCCTTTTAGCTCTCACTTTTTCTGCTACCTCCTTGGAGCACCATAGTAGTCTTCTTTTTCTCTTGCCCCTGCTAACTTTCTTAACGCAGAGCTTTCTGGCTTTTTCAATGTCTTCTTTTATTTTTGTCCACTGTTCCTCAACTCCCTCCAGTTTTCCTTTCCCTGCTAGGTCATTCCTGAGGCATTCTTTCATTTTCTCATACTTGGCCCTCCTGTAGTCCAGCACCCTCGTCCTTGTGTGATTTGATTCTGATCCAGAACTTATATCAAACCACACTGTACTGTGGTCCCTGGTCCCCAGGTGGTCCCCCATTGCAACAGCAGTTACACTGTCCCCATTTGTCAGTACTAGGTCCAGTAATGCTCCCTCTCGAGTGGGTTCCAATACTAGTTGCCAGATGAATGCCCCCTGCAGGGTATCTAGGATGTTCCTACTCCTGGCTATAGTTGAGGCAGGGAGGCTCCAATCCACATCCAGTTGACTGAAGTCACCTACCAGCAACACTTCCCCCTCGTGAGCCATCCTTAAGATTGCTTCCATCATTTCTTTATCTACCTCTTCCCATTGTGTTGGAGGTCTGTAAATCACTCCTATCCTAATAGCTGCACTTTTTCTTCTTTCCAGGGTGACCCACAATATCTCCCCCTCACTGTACCCCCTGTATTTCCATGGCTTTTATGCCATCCCTTACATAAAGAGCCATTCCTCCTCCATTCCTACCTACACTGTTCTTTCTGAACAGAGTATAACCTAGTATGGTCGCTTCCCAGTCCTGGTTTACATTGCACCATGTCTCTGTGATGGTGACGACATCCAGCTCTGCTTCCAATATGATAGCCTCTAGGTCTGCCAACTTGTTGCACAAACTTTGGGCATTTGCATACATGGCACTCTAGGTTAGGTTGCCATCCTCTGCTCTTTTTCCCTTTTGCCCTACTATCCCTGTGCATCTACAATATTTCTTATTTATGTTCCCACTTTCACCCCCTGGCATTTATTGTGTAACCTCCCTTCCTCTTTAAACTTTACTGGTAGCACTTTAAATTACTTTTACAGGAGAAATAGTTTTAAAAGTCACTCGCTCCTGCTGAAGTACTTTAGGGGCTTCTTTCGAGCAGGCAGCAGCTTCAGTCCAGTCCAGGCTCAGATAGCAGACTCCAGAAACTACATCACTCCCCTTCCTGTCTGTGGGTTTTATTTATTTAGCTTTTGATGACCGGGTAAGTGCACTAGACAAATCCTGCCTATTTTCAGGCACGACCCGGGGGAAGGGGGATACAGATGAATGCCAACTGACTTTGAACCAGATTAAGCTGTTGGTGGTATTTTTAGTGAATGAGGGAAATTTGGCCATGACACCGGGGAAATTCCCTACTCTTTTCGATAAGTGCCATGGGATCTTTAACATCCACCTGAACTACCACCAATCCAGGCAGATGGGACCTCGGTTTAACGTCTCATCCGAAAGACGGCACCTCAGAAGTGCAGCACCCCTCTCATGCTGCACTACAGTGTCAGTACTGGGATATTAACCCAAGTGCCAGATGTGGGAACTGAACCCACAGCCCTCTGATCTCCCGGCCTCAGAGGCGAGTGTGCTACCTACTGAGCCACTGACACTGCTAATGGTACTTTAATGGTATACTGCCTCTGGGAAAGGGAAGGGGTACCGTCTTGACTGTAAGTGCATTTAAGGAGGGAATACAAAACACAGTACCTTTAAGTTTTGCGGATTCGGGTTCCTTTGGTGACGGCTCGAGCTCCGCTGAAGAGCTGGCTCACTGCTGACTCTCTCAACCCCAACACCTTGGGTAATAGCAGGCTCCACTGGCAGGCTGTGAAACAGCTCATTAGGCAAACAGCAAAACAATGTTTTCTGCACAGACTAAATGATTCAAGTCCAAATGATTTAAAATGCAAACCAATCAACATTTATTTCTTTTCTCCACAGAATGCTCAAGCAGTAACAACAAGTCTGAGGATCCTCAAAAGATATTTTAGCACAGTTCCATATCTCTATGGCCCTCGGCCATGGCACAGACTTGGGGGGACTCAGGATTTGAACCTGGGACCTAGCGACTCTGTTCCCTTCCAATTAAACCCAAAACAGGCTAATTTTCCTCTCAGAAAACACTTGCCTACTTTTTCCCAAACTTTACGATTACTGCCCCACCTGTGGGAGTGGAGGCACAATTACTTTCACATGCTGAAACACTTTCCTCTCTTGGGAGGGTGGTGGGTACAGTGGTACACATACAGGCACTCCCAGTCCTTTCCACTAGTGGTGACCCACACTGCAAATCCACTGGCAGAGTTCTCCTATATGCAGGGGCCTAACTCTTTCCTCACAGCAGTCACAAACATAAACAGCACAGTACCTTTTAGCAGTGGACATGGCCAAGCAAAGGGCTATCTGTCACCTACCCCACCAGAGACATCACTTCCACCCCCTGTCTCGACTGGCCCTCCGTGGCAGCCCCTCTCCTCAGCTTCTGTGGAGCCTAGCAGGCTCCTCTCGATCCCTCACAGACTTGCTGCTCCTACTTGCTGCAGTTTCCCTCATTTGCTTTTTATGGGGGAATCTCTCATCCTGTTTGGGAGCTAGGGGGCAATCTCACCACCCTGGTCCCTGGCTTCTCCAGCCCAATTTGACGGCTGCCCCTTCACGGGCCTGCAAGCAGGCACCCACTCCTCCTCCTCCTTGAATGCTCGACTACAACTCCTCTCTCCCTTCGAGCCAAATGGCGCTTTTTTAAACAAGACGCGCGCGTGCCTGAGCAGGAGCTCAGCAAGCACACGTGTGCGCACACAACCTCCCACAATGCCGACAGGGCATTTTAAAACTAGTAACCCCCAATTGGCACAGGGGTTACACTGTCCCCCCACAGAAATGTTTCACCTCCCGGGGAAGCCATCTCCACCCTGGCTAACCATGGCTGCTGTACACCGTGAGATAATGTGCACTCTCCCACAGACCATCACATCCAGGCTCCACCAGGCTGACTGCATAACCGCAGTCTAAAAAGAACTAGCTGGGCAAACCCACCTACCTGAGGTTCACTGACTCCACTAGGGGCACAGCTACTCGACCTGGCCTCCCAGCAATATCTGTTCCACCAGGTCGACATCTCCTCCCCCCACCGGGACACCCTTATTCTGACTATTTCCCGGCTCCAGTTCTGTTCCCCATTGGACCCTTCAGCAGTACCCAACCAGGCCTAAACTGGCACCCCAAAACATGTTTACAAAACAGCAAAAACATTTTTTATCTAACTGTCTAACTAATGGCTAGTAATATACTAAGCTAGGCTACTCCATCAGGGGGTGGCAGGCTAACCTCTGAACGTATTACTAACTACTAAATACTAAAGGTGGCTATCTATAATCTCACTACACATTTTAGAAACTTTTGACATGGTCCCCCCACAGAAAATGCTAGCTACTACTCTCACTAATCTAACCTACAGCTACATCTCTATGCTAACCTACTTAACAGTGGGAAGCACACTTTTACCCAATTACTGTCCTTTGCACCCTTCTCAGATGCACATTAAAGTCAATGACAACTGTCTTTGTACTTTAAAAGTCCAAAAAAACCTGTATTCGGCACCAGTGGGAAAGTGTGCTTATTTACCAGGGGGTCCCTACTTAACATTTCCTATAATTTCTATTTAACTACTTAGACCACACTGCAAATGATTTCAATGAAATGGTACACAAGAGTAAAAAAGTAACAATTTTGTAAAACTGGAAAAAAACTCAAAACACTTATCTAAAAGTTCTTAGAGCTTTTTTTTTTGCCCAGCACAAGCTGATCAGGCTACTGTCCATGCTAAAGGCAAATGTTCAGTTTTTTTCAATTTCACTATAAAACAACAGTTAAGAGTAGCAGCTGTCTTTAAATGCTGTCACTGGCAACGCCAGGGGACATTTGGGGGCATCTTAAGGTGCTTTGGTTTTCTGGGAGGTACGGTATTTAGCTGCAGGGTCTTCTGGTGCAAAATTGAAACATGGGTCAGGTTTAGTGCATTTCCTCGTCAGTCGTGGCTCACAACAAAATATTTTAGCCTGTGTCCAACTCTGTCCTGCACAAGTGCAAAGGTTTTAAATAATGTGAGTCCTTCCCAGGCTGAAGAGCTGCACATGGTCCAAGCTATTCTATTTACTTTGGTCCTTTCATAGGCCGGGTCTTGGATGTCCACTTGGTTCCTGAGATGCACCTTGTTCATGGCTCCTTGGAATACCCAATCTGACCTCCTGCATTCAGTTAAGTCCCAAAGTCTCTCACTGACATAGGGGTAATTGGTCCCAGGATTCTCCAGGTTTAGGTAACGCTTCACCCACCTCTCTTTGCCTGACTCCAGCTAGGCAAAGACCTGATACTTGGCCTTTGGGCCACTTCTCTTGGCAACCACATTCGTTCTCTGCAGTTTATCATCTTAAAGACCAGCTGATGTCTGCCATCCATGTCAATCAAATGCCTTTTACATACTTCTGGGAGCAATGAGGTGAGTTCTAGAATTGCTAGAATTGGCATTGCATACGACTTTGGAATATCCCTTTCTATAAGCATGTCCTCAAACATCTGGGTAATGCCTTCATCTGGCTGGTCATAAATCAAAACAGCTTCCATAGATCTGGTAACGATCTCTTCATCTGACCCCTCACCTTCTTCTACAGCTTCAATGACCACATATGAATGGTCAGGACCAGTGATCTTTTCCTGCACCTTGGGGAGTGGGGACCACAGCTTCAACGGCTGAGCTTCTTGCAAGTTCTTAGGCATAGTTATCACCCTCACCATGGGTTCCTGGGTGGGTTTGGCTTTCGATGGACTTCTCTCGGTTTCCTGATTGCCTTGCACCACAGCCTCAGGTGGGCCCAACTGCTCAGTCACGTCCCTCACGTAGCCTGCAGCAGTACTCTGCATATGTGAGACTCACCCTTGGCCCCTCCCTCTGTCACTGGGAAGTTCTGGGGCACTTGGTGATCGTACAGGGCTGGGCAGATGGCTAGGCCCTAGTACCGCCTCTGGCTCTGTTTCTTTTTCGATGACTGCGACCTCCTCCCACTGCTCAGATGGCTCCACAGTTGTGTCCACACTAACTGCAGAGGACACTCTTCCAGCCGATTGCAGCCATTACCAGGGTGCAGGAGTTGGCGGCTCATACTGTCTCTCTTGCTGCTGTATTTTGGCAGGCCTCACCACCCTGGGAACATTCCCACAAGCACATGATACGCAGACTGGCTGCCTAGTAACCCCACTTCTGCATTGTCCACAAAATATGCATGACTCACCCGAGCTGCTCTTTTAAGCAATGCTCCATAGCCAGTTGACTAGTCCCTCTGGACCATCAATGGTCTGACCTCTGAATCCAGGGGCATAAGCCATACTTGCTCTCACAAAGTTCAGTGTAGCAGATTAATTCTACAATGATTTGCCTGCACAAAGTCTCTCTAACTGCAAAGATTTTTATTCGAATTCTTTCAGTCAGCAGAACTTTCGTTTCACAGCAAAACTCTTCACCATGGAGTGGTGAACACTTAAACGATTTAACTCTGATAGCAACACTCCTTTCTCCTCAAGGTTTTCTAGCAATCTGGGCCTCAGAACACCTGACCTTCTTTTTCTAGTGCTGCATTTCATTAAACGCATCCACCAATCAAATCGCTTCCTTTCCTCATTAACATTCATCAAATTTTTCCTTCATGTGAGGAGGTGCCATTTTGTTTCCTCATGATGCATTAAAACAGTGCTTAAACATCCAATACAGGCTGCAACCTCTCAACATTCCAATCCTGCATAACTGCCATCCCTTGTGCCAGGCAGGCGCTTTGCACTTATATTTAGAATCCTGGACGACAGCCCCAATTTTTTGTAAACCCCCTTCCTCTTTAAACTTTACTGGTGGCACTTTAAATTACTTTCACAGAAGAAATACTTTTAAAAGTCACTTGCTCCTACTCAAGTACTTTAGGGGCTTCTTTCGAGCAGGCAGCAGCTTCAGTCCAGGCTCAGATAGCAGACTCTAGAAACTATCCCACTCCCCTCCCTGTCTAGGGGTTTTGATGGTATACTGCCTCTGGGAAAAGGGAGGGGCACCATCTTGACTGTAAGCGCATTTAAGGAGGGAACACAAAACACAGTACCTTTAAGTTTTGTGGATTCGGGTTCCTTTGGTGATGGCTCGATGCTCCGTCGAAGCGCTGGCTCACTACTGACTCTCTCATCCCCAGCACCTTGGGTAATAGCAGGCTCCACTGGCAGGCTGTAAAACAGTTCATTAGGCAAACAGCAAAGCAGCATTTTCTCCACAGACTAAACGATCCAAGTCCAAACGATTTAAAATGCAACCCAATCAGCATTTATTTCTTTTCTCCACAGAAATACTTAAGCAGTAACAACAAGTTTGAGGATCCTCAAAAGATATTTTAGCACAGTTCCATATTTCTATGGCCCTCGGCCATGGCACATACTTGGGGGACTCAGGATTTGAACCTGGGACCTAGCGACTCTGTTCCCTTCCAATTTAAGCCAACATGGGCTCATTTTCCTCTCAGAAAACCCTTTCCTATACTTTTTCCCATACTTTACGATTGCTGCCCTGCCTGTGGGAGCGGAGGCACAATTACTTTCACATGCTGGTACGCCTTCCTATCTTGGGAGGGTGGTGGGTACAATGGTACACATACAGGCACTCCCAGTCCTTTCCACTAGTGGCCACCCACACTGCAGATCCACGGGCAGGGTTCTCCCAGTTGTAGGGGCCTACCTCTTTCCTTACAGCAGTCACAAACATAAACAGTACAGTACCTTTTAGCAGTGGACAAAGCCAGGCAAAGGGGTATCTGTCACATACCCCACTGGAGACATCACTGCCATCTCAGTCTCGACAGACCCTCCATGGCAGCCACTCTCCTCAGCTTCTGTGGGGCCTAGAAGGCTCCTTTCAATCCCTCACAGACTTGCTGCTCCATCTTGCTGCAATTCCCCCCTATTTGCCTCTTATGGGGGAATCTCTCATCCCGTTTGGGAGCCAGGGGGCAATCTCCCCACCCTGGTCCTGGGCTTCCCAAGCCCCAATTGACATCTGCCCCTTCGCAGGCCTGTGAGCAGGTGCCCGCTCCTCCTTGTACACTCCTGCCTCCTCCTTGAATGCTCAACTACAACTCCTCTCTCCCTTCGTGCCAAATGGTGCTTTTTTTAAACAAGACGTGCGTGCGCCTGAGCATGAGCTCAGCAAGCATGAGCATGCACACAACCTCCCGCAATGCCGACAGGGCATTTTAAAACTAGTACTCCCCGATTGGCACAGGGGATACAACTGTTATTTGTTCCCTTTCCGGTTGTCTCTCCCTCGTTATTCTCATTTCTCATCTCACGAGCCTGTGGGGGGAGCACAGTTTTTGTTTCCCTGCCTCCTTCTGCCTCCCTCTTTGGCTAGTTTAAATGCTTGCCAATGAAGTATTTAAACTGCTTACTGAGGACTTTGGTCCTCCCTCTGGAAGGATGAAGGCTGTCACCCCTGTACAGACCCTCATCCCTCCAGGTGGGGTCCCAGTCCCTAATGAAGATGAAACCCTCCTTCCCGCACCATTCCTTCAACCATGTGTTGAATTCCCTGGTGGGGAGTTTCCTACCCTCCCTCTTGCCATAGACAGGCAGAACCTCTGAAAAGGTCAAAGAGTGTCCATGAGAAGGTTGGTGACACTGGGTGGGGGGGTTACTGTCAAGCTAAACCATGGAAGAGAACCAGCTCCACAGAAAAAAAGAAACATTGTAAATGTCCACATAAATATATAAAATTAACTATTGCCTCGCTTTGGATTTCCTTACCAAAGATAGCACACTGACTAAAGCACAATGCCTCATTCACTGTGTGCTTCTGACCCACCCTGTCCTATAGTCACGAGTACCACAGCAAAAAGAAGTCATCTGGCTTTTACCAAGCCACACAGTAAGGCATAGGTTGAGCCAGCATTCAAACCTGGACCTTTCTGGCTCGGATCATAAGACCACCCTGCCTGGGAACCAGGATTTGAACCAGGCTCAAAGCACTTTGCTGTAATAACCATTAGACCACACTGTATAAGAGCTGGCAATTAACCTGGGGTCTCTTGAGTCGCTGTTTTTTCCCCTTTAACCACTGGACTGCACTGTGTGGGAGCTGGCATTCATAAGCCCGAAACCCTGGCTCACATTTCTCTGCTTTAACTATTAGACCACCCTGCCTGGGAACTGGGATTGATTCATACTGTACCAGGGATTGATTGTACTTGTAATAAGATCTGCCAGTCAGAATGCAGCTCTTAAATGCAAAGTACAGTATACTGTACAGTCTTATGAAAATGTTGCTTTCTCAGTGACTGCAGTGCATTCCCATTTGGAACTGTGCAAACTAATGGCTAAATTGTAAGGTCAGAAGACTGTGTTATTCACATAAGGAATGATAAAACAAGTCAGCAAGGGCGTCAGAACGTTACAGAAAGTGTGGGGGCAAAGCTTGAAAAAGCACCTAGAGCCTGAGTTGGTGGACTGATTTTTGAAAGGGTAGTGAATGATTTAAAGGCAGAAGTGTAAAATAATGTGTAAAAGTGTAAATAAGTGTAAAATAATAACTCTTGCCCCCATCCCTATGTTTCTGGCACCCATGAGAGTCAGTGAATAAAAGCTGCTGGACCATGGCTGTGTTGACCAGTGATTATGCCATGGCTCATTTGCATGCTGCAGACTGACTGGCCAATTAGGACTGAAACTGATTGGAATCTTGCATTCTGTTCAGTTGTTATGTGTTTTAAAGAGCTGCTGATGCCTCAAAGAAAAGTGGGTCCGGACATGGAACAATAAGGGGCTTTATACCAAGGATAGGCTGCATCTCAGCATCAAGGGTACAAGGGCATTGGGACAGGGACTGGAGAAGTACATTAAAAATAACACAGATTTAAACTGAGGAGGGGGGAGGGCTGAGTCGGATAACAGGGAGGAGGCACCTTCCAGGGGACACCAGAAGGCCTCTCCCCCCAGGGAGGGAGGAGAAGGAAAATGAGGGGAAGTTACCAAGACAAAAGTGGAAGGGGGAGAGATGGGTGAAGGAGGTGTGGGGCACAAGGTGGACTGTAGTATCCTTGAATGCAAGGAGCTTAACAAACAAGGTGGCAGAGTTCCAGGCAATGATGATAGAGGGAGAGGTAAATATTGCTGCCATCTCCGAGACCTGGGCCACCCAATACCATGACTGGGATCTTACGATCCCGGGTTACAAAGCGTTCCGCAGAGACTGGGAGGGGGGAAGGGCTGGAGGGTGGCTATTTATGTCAGGGAGAGGATACTGTGTACCAGGGAGGAGGGGGATGAGGTGAGGCCAGAAACCATATGGGTATTGCTCCAAAGCCTTAAAAGTAGGAAGCTCAGGATGGAGGTGGTGTACAGGCCACCCTTACAGAGCAAGAAGGTTGATAGGGAGCTAGGGGAGCAAATCAGGAAAGTCAGTGGCAAGGGAAATACAATTATAGTGGGAGACTTCAACCTACCTGGTGTTGACTGGCAGACAGCAGCTACAGCACCTGCCAGGGAACAGGTGCTGCTGGAGGCTATCCAAGACAGCTACCTAGTGAAAGGGGTGATGGAACCTTCTAGAGAGGGGAGCATACTGGATTTGGTGCTAACAAATGGTGAGCAAGTCCAGGATGTGGTAGTACAGGACCCTCTAGAAGGAAGCGACCTCAACACAGGGAGGGAGTTGGCTAAGACCAAGACAAGAGTGTTGGACTTCAGGAAGGAAGATTTTGCCAGAATGCACAGCACCCTAGAGGGGTCTTTAGCTAAAATTGACCCAGTAATGGATGCTGAACAGGTGGGCAATCATTAGGAAGGGGCTGAATGAGGCCATGAAAATGTGTGCCAAATCTCAGAGCAAGCAGTCCAGGTCCAAAAAACCTAGCTGGCTCACCAAGGAAGTGGAGTGGAAGGTGAGGGAAAAATATTGGCCTTCATTAAGTTCAAAAAAATCAGGGCATGAGGAGGATAAAGAGGTGCTCACAAAGGCATCTAGGGAGGTGACCAGATCAGTCAGGGCAGCCAGTGCAGCAAAGGAGCTGAAGTTGGCTGAGGGGATCAGAGAGGGGGAAAGGGGTTCTTTAAATACATAATGGAGAACAGGAGTTGTAGAGATGACATTGTTAGAATCAAGAGGGATGGAGGATGGGCGGAACAAGGGGAAGAAAAGGCAGAGGCACTCAATGAGTACTTCTGCTCAGTGTTCACAAAAGAAAGGGATGGCCCAATACCGCAGGGGAAAGATGGGGTCATCCAAGAGGATAAAGTTCTGAAGGTCCTTAAAAATTTTGTGGGTGGACAAGGCACCAGGACCAGACGGTGTACATCCAAGAGTCTTGAAGAAACTGGCAGAGGTGTTGGCAGGTCCTCTGATGGACCTCTTCAACACCTCCTTGGAGATGGGGAAGGTACCCAGGGACTGGAGGATGGCTCACGTGGTGCATCTTCACAAGAGTGGACCCAAGGACCAACGGGACAACTACAGATCGGTAAGCTTGTCTTCCATAGTGGGGAAGTTGATGGAGACCATTCTAAAGGAGAGGTTGATAACCTTTCTCAATAGTAATGGTCTACAGGATGAGAGACAGCGTGGGTTTGTCTCGGGAAGATCTTGCCAAACTATCCTGATTGACTTCTTTGACTGGGTCACTAGGGCGGTTGATGAAGATCATGCTGTGGATGTCCTGTACCTGGATGTCAGCAAGGCTTTCGACTCTGTGCCCCATGGGAGGCTAATGAGCAAGCTGAGGGACATGGGGTTGGGGGAGAAACTGGTGGGGTGGTTTGAAAGCTGGTTGCAGGGCAGACAACAGAGGGTAGTTGTAAGGGAAGACATCCAAGCCAAGGCCAGTAACAAGTGGGGTACTGCAGGATTCAGTGCTGGGCCCTGTTTTGTTCAATGTCTTCACTGGAGACATTGCAGAGTGGGTCAAGAGTAAGATCAGCCTGTTTGCAGATGACACTAAGATTTGTGCAAAAGTGGACAATGAGGATGGGAGGCAAGCACTCAGGGAGGATCCAGCTAAACTCGAACACTGGTCTAGGTAGTGGCAGTTGGGGTTCATTGCTAAGAAGTGCAAGGTCATGCACCTCAGAGCAACAAATCTCAAGACCAGCTACTGCCTCTGGGGAGTGCAGGTAACAGCTTCAGAGGAGAAAAGGGACCTCAGAGTAATAGTCACAGGGGACATGAAGGTAGCAGCACAGTTTAGGATGGTGGCAGCAAGGGCAAATAGGATGCTGGGGTGCATTGCCAGAGGGATCACCTCTAGAAAGGAGGACGTCATCCTGCCCTTGTATAGATCACTGGTGAGGTTACACTTGGAGTACTGTGTGCAGTACTGGTGCCCATACCTCAAAAGGGATGTGAGATTACTGGAGGGGGGGGGCAGCGCAGAGCTACGAAAATGATCATGGGACTGGGGGAGTTGCTGTATGAGGAAAGATTGAGGGAGCTCAACATGTATTCGCTGGAAGAGAGAAGGAAAGAGGGGACATGATAGAGACCTTTAAGTACTTGAAAGGCATAAACAAAGTCAGAGGGGGAGGATTGTTTTGCTTAAAGGGGGGAAGGGTCACTAGGTGGCACAGTCTGAAGGTGGAAGGGGGAAGGTTCAGTAGGAGATGAGGAGGCACTACTTTACAGAGAGAGTGATGGCAAGATGGAATGCACTGCTGGAGGAGTTAATCGAACTGAGGACAGTGTATAGCTTTAACCTGGGTTGGGATAGAGTCAAGGGCAGACTTAGTACAGACAAAAACACAAAGGGGGAAAAGACCAGGAAGGGGAGGAAGGGAGGGGTTTGGGTGGGGCTGGGACAGCTGTAGTAATATGAAACTAAGAGCTGCACAATCAGACAGATTTGACTGACCTGTGGGCCTTTTTCTACCTGCAATTTCGTATGTTCGAATGTAAAACTTTGAAAAACTTTATATTTAGGTACAATTCAGCTTGCATTCCATATAAATTCTATAGATTTCTCCTGCACATTATTTATTACTGAGGAAATTTGCATAAATACATGATCCTTATACCTCCGAGTTCATCTACCTCTATAGATTACTCCCTACTTCATGTCATAATCCTCTGTTGTGACATAACAATCTGTTGCCATGCGAGTAACTGTGATGTCACAAGCAGTGCATTATGACTTCAGGTAGAGAAAGTAACAGGAAATGATAAACTCTTCAGGAGCAAAGATCCTGTTTTCATGCAAATTACATCAATAATAAATAATGGGGAGGAGGAATACAGAACTAATGTGAAATACAAGCCGAACTGTGTCTAAATATTATGTTTTGCTAAAGTTCTCCTGAAGGCTTCAGCTGTTCTTTAATAAAAGGATAGTTACCTCCTTTTTACATTTATTTATTTATTTCATTTTTGGATTAATACCTTTGAGCCGAGGGGCAATATAGCACAGTGGTTTAAGGCTCTGAGCTGCAAATCTGGAGACCTGGGTTTGAATCCCATAGCCCCCACTTGCATACTGCGTGACTCTGAGCAAGTCACTTAACTTCCCTGTGCTCCCAAGTCACACCTGTAAACAAGCTTTCAGCTTAGTGTGCTACTCCTGCTTAAACAATTAGAAAAAAAAAAAGGTTCCAAGTCAAAAAATACAGGACAATACAATGGTTACAGATAACAGGCAGACAAGACAGAAATTACATCTAAGGTTACGCAGTTTCAGTTACAGAAGTGCTCTAGGAGAAAGAAAATACAATAGCACTCCTTGAGTGTGATACATAGTTTTGACATATTCAGTTTACAAGTTATGGTCAGAGAAGATTCCTGGGTTATCTGGGTACATGGAGATGAAATATTTATTTTATTTATTTATTGAATTTTGTTAACCTGGCAGGCCCACTGAGACTAGAAGTCCCTTTTCCAGGAGCGACCCGGGGAGGAGATACAGATGGTAACCAACTGAAATTGAACCAGATTAAGCCGTTGGTGGTATTTTTAGTGAGATATATGCAGCCAGAGGTGGCTTTGTCGAGGGAACAGCAGAGAGGAATAGTTTTGAGGGGTGGGAGTAGGAGTGATGGAGTGGGGGGGGAGGGTGATCAGAAGGGGTGGAATGAGGTAATAAAAACAGGAAAGAGGGAGTGAGCTCAGGGTAATACTGGGTAGTCTGAGTTTATAAGGGGCAGCAGTAATTATTTTTGTGGGCTAGGTAGGATCGGAGCCCAGTTTTAAATTGGCCCAGCTTGCTGCATTCAATAGGGGGGGGCAGGGAGGTCATTTAGCCATTTAGGTCCCAGTATGATAAGGATCGTTGTTCAAGTGTAGTGTGCTTAAAGGGCACCATTAGCCCCCAGCCCCCCGGTCACACTTCTGGTGTTTTTGGTAGGTTGGGCATTTTTAAATAGATTAGCAGTGGATTTAGGTGTCAGTGCTAGGAGTGATTTTTTCCCCCCAGCAGGCAGGCCTGACATTTTACTCTGAGATGGAGAGGGAGCCATCCAGTCTCTTTTATAAAGAGCACAAGTGTGGGTCAGATAGTTTGTCCCAAGGACCAGCTTACAGGTCTTATTAAGGAGGGTTTTGACCCTTTTCAGAGTGGTGTCTGAACCAGCCCTGTAAATCACCAGCCCATAATTGATGGTGGACAGCGCAGAGGTGCACGTGACCAGTTTCAATGCTTCTGGAGTCATTGCATGCCTGTGGCGGTAATGAACACCCAACTTAGTATTAGCTGATTTTATGACTTGGTCAATATGCATGGAATAGGTGAAGGTGTCATCTAGGTGAACACCCAGGTACTTAAATGTCACTACTTGCTCCAATATTTCCCCTTTGTGGCTACGGATTAATAGCTGATCATACTTTTTTTGCTATGAGGCATACTGAAGAGCAAGCTTTTAGTTTTTTTGTAACTGAGCAACAGCCTATTCTGTGTAAACCACATTTCTAGCATTTAGAAGTTGGCTTGTAGTTCTGTTGTTATTTCTGACACATCCCTGCCAGATACTGAGATGACAGCATCATCAGCGTAGAGCACCATGTGAGCAGGGCAGGAGGAAGGTAGGGAATTAATGAATAGGCTAAATAGCAAGTGGCCAAGTATTGATCCTTGAGGGACTCCAAGGCTCATTTCCCTTGGTTTGAAGAGTTTTCCACGAATACAAACACATTGTGATCTGCGGGAAAGGTAGCTGTCAAACCAGGCTACCATGTTAGGGGACAGGCCAATGGATAGAAGGCAGCTTAGTAGAAGTTGGTGGTTTACAGTGTCAAACACTTTTGTGAGGTCTATGAAGATAGACCCCACTGCCATACCACGATCCAATGCATCATAAAGTTGAGTGGTGTAGTCAACCAGTGCGGTCAGGGTGTTATATATTTTAAAGCTGCATGATTTGGTAAGTTGCACGCTCGCTTCTAGAGTTGAAAGATTAGAGAGTGATGGGTTCCAGTCCCACACAAGGGAATTGGGCTGGTACTCAGTGCTTACTCTGGAGTTCATCACTAGGTGGACGCTGCCCTGTGGAGGTACAATTCTTTAGATGAGACATTAAACCAAACACCCAATGGCCCTCTGGTGGCTGTCCATGTAAAGCTTCCCATGGCACTCGTCATAAAAGTAGATGATCTTCCCTGATGCCCTGGCCAACATTCCTTCTGTCAGAGTGGACATGCCAGAGAGTGTAGACAGAATGAGGAGAAACCTGCAGAAGCCTTAAGAAAGGTCAAGGGTTTGGAAGTTGCTGAAATTGTTCAGGTAGCAGGAGAAAACATTGACGTCCTGGTACACATAGGGACTAATGATCTCACCAGCTCATCAGTTGTGGAGACCAAGGAACACCTGACCAGGCTGGGTGACAAACTATCATCCATTTCATCCGGCATTGCCTTCTCTGAGATCCTGCCAGTCTGGGAGAGGGGGGCAGATGGACGGAAGGTCAGAGAAGGGGAGATAGGGGAGCTAAACATGTGGCTCAAGGGCTGGCGCCATGAAAAAGGACACAAATTTGTAGGGAACTGGCAACAGGTTTTTTTTTTTTTTTTTTTTAACCAATTATTTTACCAGGTGAGACACACTAAGCTGAAAGCTTGTTTGCAGGTGCAACCTGGCAGCACGAGGAAGTTAAGTGACTTGCTCAGGGTCACACAGTATGCAAGTGGGGGCTGTGGGATTCAAATCCAGGTCTCCAGATTTGCAGCTCAGAGCCTTAAACCACTGTGCCATACTGCCCAGTTTTGGGAGTGAAAGTTCTTTAAATTTGATGGACTGTATCTGACTAAGGAGGGAGTCAGTGCATTGGGACAGAAGTTTGACGTCTTTGCAGAATATTTAAACTAGCAAATGGGGAGAGAGGTGCAGCACCCCATACGTCAAATGAGAAGAACACCCTTCCCCCTTCAGCTAGTGGTCAAACAGGAGTTCAGCATGTTAGCAGTTCATTTGCATCACCATGTAAAGAAAAAGGTCCAGCTCCCCACAAAATGCACAGGGAAATGCCAGACCTCACCCAACAACTAACACACCAAAATCTGGCCAATGGAAAATCATGCACACAGATGCTCGCAGTCTGGGAAACAAGATCCCAGACCTGCTGGCAATAATGACAGAGGCTAAACTGAACATAGTAGCAATTAGCGAGACGTGGTTTACCAGTAACCACACTTGGGAGACTTCAGTACCTGGCTACAGTTTGTACTGTTGAGAAGAGACCGAGGTGCAAACAGGAGGGGGGGGTGGAGTGGTCCTGTATGTCAATGAAAAGATCAAAGCTACAGAAATTCAGAATACACATAAGGAGCCAGAAGAATTGTGGGTCACCCTGGAAACAGGAAATGGGACAGCCATAAGAACTGGGGTTGTTTACAGGCCCCAGACCAGGGGGAGAACATAGACACATTACTGTTAGAAGATATATAAAACATAACAGCTAAAGGAGAGGTTCTGATAATGGGGGACTTCAACATGCCAGATACAGATTGGTCAATACCAGCAGGAACGTCTGCCTGAACTAGACACATGGTGGATTCCCTACAGGGGGAAGGCCTCAAACAACTGGTACAACAATCCACAAGAGACAGGACTATCCTAGATCTAGCACTGACTAACAGAGAAAGGATCACAGATCTCCAAGTAGAAGGTCACCTGGGAGCCAGTGACCATCACATGGTATGGTTCAATTTGGCCACTACAATTATATCATCCCATTCCAAGGCACAAATATGGGACTTCAGAGGAGCTGACTTTGATAAGATGGCCAACAGAGTTAAGCTTGCCCTGGCAAAAAGAAATACAGGTGAGGGGGTACAGGCAAAGTGGGCAAGCATTAAGGATGCAATACTGGAAGCAACGTCCCATTGTATTAGAGAGAAAAGAAAATGAAAAAGAAGAAGGAAACCACTTTGGTTCTCAAAAGCAGTAGCAGAAAAGGTAAGAGCCAAAAGGCTGGCCTTCAGGAAATATAAGGGACCACAGCGGGATGAAGATAGGGAGGCATACCAAACTTCTTTAAGGGAAGCAGGGAAGGCAGTAAGACAGGCAAAGGCCCAAACTGAGGAAACACTAGCACAAACAGTAAAAGAAGGTGACATGACTTTCTATAGATACATTAGTGAAAGGAGAAAGTCCAGAGGGGGTATTGCTAAGATCAAAGGAGATAAGGTGGCATATGAGGAGAAGGACCACGTAAAAGCATCTATCCTAAATATATACTTCTGCTCAGTATTTACTGAAGAGAAGGTAGGACAGGGCCCACAGCTCAGCTCTATGGACACGGGGGGGGGGGAGATGAGCACTAGTCCCTTCACAAAAGAAAGGGTCCTACAAGAGCTCGATAAGCTCAGGGTGGACAAGGCAATGGGACCTGATGGCATATAGATCCCTGGGTACTAAAGGAGCTAAGGCTGAAACTAGCGGAGCCATTATCAGAACTGTTTAGTGAGTCTCTGAGCACAGAAGAGGTCCCAGAAGACTGGAGAAGGGCTCATGTGATCCCACTCCACAAGAGTGGTAGCAGAGAGGAGGCAGGGAACTATAGACCAGTCAGTCTTACCTCAGTAGTGGGCAAGATTATGGAGGCACTCCTTAAGGAAAGGATAGTGCAACACCTGGAATCCATAGGAGCACGGGATCCAAAACAGCATGGGTATACAAAAGGAAGGTCCTGCCAAACTAATCTCATAGATTTCTTTGACTGGGTAACCAGAGTGGTGGACCAAGGGGGAGCAGTTGATACCTTGACTTCAGCAAAGCTTTCGATACTGTTCCACATAGAAGATTGATTAATAAGCTGGGTAGGCTCGAGGTGGGTTAAGTTGGTCAACTGGGTGGCAAACTGGTTGACGGGCAGAAAACAGAGAGTGGTGGTAAACGGTATACAGTTAGAAGAGATGCAAGTCACAAGTGGGGTACCTCAGGGATCAGTCCTGGGGCCAGTCCTCTTCAATATCTTCATCAGTGACATTGCAGATGGACTTGAGAGTAAGGTTTGTCTGTTTGCAGATGACACCAAGATTTGCAACAGAGTAGATGATCCAGATGGGGTGGGCAGAATGAGACGTGATCTGGATAAACTAGCAAAATGGTCGGAAGAGTGGTAACTGGGGTTTAATGCAAAGAAGTGCAAGATCATGCACATAGGGAAGAGAAACCCTGAAGCCACATATAGGCTGGGAGGGAAGTTGCTGGCACTCACAAGGGAAGAAAGAGACTTGGGCATCATCATCACCAATGACCTGAAATCATCCAAGCAGACCACTAAAGCAGTAGGTAAGGCTAGGGGGATGTTAGGGTGTATTAGTATGGGTATCACAAGTCAGAAGAGGGAGGTAATAATCCCTCTTTACAAGACACTGGTTAGGCCCCATCTAGAGTACTGTGTGCAGTACTGGAGGCCACATCTTCACAAGGACATTAACCAAATTGAGGCAGTCCAGAGAAGGGCAACCAAAATGGTGCAGGGACTGCATCAGAAAACATATGAGGACAGATTAACGGAGCTCAAAATGTATACCATAGAGCAAAGGAGAGAGAGAGGTGATATGATCAAAACATTCAAACACCTTAAGGGCATTAACAAGGTGAAAGAGTGTAGCATGTTTAAATATAAGAAAAATAGCAGGACAAGAGGACACAGCATGAGATTAGAGGGAGGCTGATTAAGGGGTAATGTGAGGAAATTCTTTTTCACAGAAAGGGTGGTGGATGCATGGAATGGCCTACCTCAGGAAGTGGTGGATATTAATACAGTGCAGGGCTTCAAACAGGCATGGGATAGGCATAAGAGAGCAATACAGATGAGTATGGATAGATAGGCAATTGACAGAGCAAAGGCCGATGGCACATTTATAAGGTAGAAAAAGAAATGGGCAGACTGGATGGGCCCTGCTGTCCTTATCTGTGTCAACTTCTATGTTTCTATGTTAAGTTGAATTTCAATGCAAAAGAGTGCAAGATAATGCATATGGGGCACAAAAACCCTGGAACAACGTATCAGTTGGGGGGTGAGGATATAGCATGCACCGAGCAGGAAAGGGACCTTGGGGTTACCATCTCTGATGACCTCAAGGTAGGGAAACAGTGCGACAAGGCAGCAGGTAAAGCAAATAGGATGCTGGGATGCATAAGCAGGGGCATCACCAGCAGGAAAAGGGAAGTTATAATTCCACTGTACAAGACACTAGTGAGGCCCCACCTGGAGTACTGTGTACAGTTCTGGAGACCTTACCTATGTAAGGACATAGACAGGGTAGAGAAGGTTCAGAGGAGTGCAACAAAGATGGTACAGGGATTGCATCACAAGTCCTATGAGGACAGGCTGAAGCACTTGAATATGTACTCCTTGGAGGAGAGGAGGGAGAGAGGGAATATGAGATAGACATACAAGTACCTTACAGGGAGGAACAGGGTGCAGGAATACACTATTTTCCAGTGAAAAAAATGTTCCAGGACTAAAGGGCATGGGATGAAGTTGGAGGGAGGGCGATTCACAGGAAACATGAGGAAGAATTTCTCCACAGAACCGGTGGTGGACAAGTGAAACACCCTGCCAGAGGAAGTGGTGGGGCTGAAACAATCAAGGGATTTAAGAATGCATGAGATAGACATAAGGGAATTCTGAAGGCCAGGGGTAAGGGGCAACAAACTTCTAGGAAAACATAAAGTGAACTTACAAGCTTAAATGGGCAGACTGAGTGGGCCATAGGCCCTTTTCTGCCAACAGTGTCTATGTATGTATCTATGTTTCTAAGTTAAACAGGTTTGTGTAATCCACCTCCAAGATCACCTGGAAACAAGCTGTCACAGCACAGTTTACCTTTCCTGGCCACACAGTACAAATAAATCAACTGGATTCCACTGTATAATCACAATAAAGTACTCCAGAGTGTGGAGTGCATCTCACATGGGATCTCATCCGTTCTTGGATAGTTTAAGGTACTTGCCATTGCCTTTTGCCATACCACCCAAGGTGTAGGACATTGCACAATGATATACCCCTCCTCACTGTGCCTTATTTTGCTTAACTAGAACAAAAGGCTGTGATCCACAGATGCTGGGTTTAAATTCCTGCAACAGCCACAGACTGTCTGGGTGACCTTCTTGACATCCCTATCCTTCAGTCCCTCCCTGCTTTAAAACTGAGTGGAAGTAGGATCCCACTGAAAATAACAATCTTGTATCTCATTCAGGCTATCATGGGTTAAATAAACTGTGAGACTAATAAGAAAGAAACCTTTGTTATACAACCATCGTCAGCTTACGCCAAACCTGGCATCCACACTTTAGACAAAATGAATAGTGCTCTTCCATGTTGGCCACCCATATTACTTTTCATACTACTATGTTAGTCTGACCCAAGACATGGTTTAATAGGCAAGGTACAACACATGACATGGTGTGCGGTTGTAAGGAAATAATGAACACCTTGGTAGGTCGTTGGTCCTGAGGTATAGCCGAGTACCGCAAGCCCCCAAAAAGTGCATTATTCCTTTATGAATGCAGGCCCTGGAGTGTGTTATAGAATAAGTGTTTGATTTTGGTAAAATGTATAGTTCTAGAAAGGTGTGCACCCATAAGAGAATAATTGATGATCATGTGATGTGTTTTGATCAATGAGGTTATGGAAGTGTTACGGCCCCTTTTATAATTACGGTTATATGTGTGTTTATTGATTTTTATTTTTTGTTCTGTTGTCATCACTGCTTAATCTTATAAATACTAATGGGTCATTGGACAGATCACCTATAGTTGTACAGTATTTCTGTATCTCTGTAATCATAAACTTAAGTAAGGCAACTCTATCCAAAGGGGTTGGGGCATGGGGTAAAACAAAATTAAAAAACCTAGAATAAAAAGAATTTAATAAACAAATAATAATTCCCTACCATGTTCTATATGATGAAACACATAATATGTGGCCAAGAAACAATAAATTGCCTACCTTATAAATGCTGAACATTAGACATGGCATGACATGTTATGCATAGTTCTGTCTTGCTCCTCAATGACACTCTAATGTTTCCTTTCTTGTTGGGGTTATTTTTGAACAGGAAACATTTCAACCATTTAAAATGACTGTGTGTAAACCATCCCTATCACTTAACATATGGTGCCTGCTATGCTCAACCATATATAGATTTTTTTTATGAGAGAGTTCACTATCAGTTATTGCAGTCATACCAGTAATATAAAAGCACACATTCCCCCATAATGCAAAGCACCATGGGTTGTATATGCAAACCACCACAGTATATTATGCTGGTTCAGCTTTAACCAGAAATGCATGGTACCAAAAGGTCTCTCACACAGTCTGCAAAGGGTACCAACAGAAGTCACATATGTGTTTCATTCTACCAGGACTCATCAGTGTGCCTCGTCCGTGTGACACCCCAGTGGAATGAATCAGCTACCCTAAGATGGTCTAATGTTTTTATAATGGTGCTGAATTTCAAATAATGACTATTAAAGTAAAATCAATGACTGATACAAAGCTGAACTTGTTGCAAACTAAATTTTCCTAGGTAACCTGATTCTAGAAGTATCAGATAACATGTTAAAGATATTGTTTATCCCAAGAAGATTATTGCTGTCATGTTCTAATTACGCTTTCAAGTGCAACAACTAATATAAGCTGAGGTTTAAAAAAAAAAAGGCAGTAAATTGTTCTTTTAAGTGGGTTGTTCTTTTATCCAATGAAAATCTGTTCTTTTTTAGGGAACAATAAAGCTGTGTAAACAGATGAGAAATTGAACTGGAAAAAAAATGTTCTTATAGCAGGAGTTCTTATGAGTGGGCTGAGTGTCACTGTACTAAGATGGCAAAATGAACTCCAGGACAGACTGTAATACACTTTCTTGCAAAATAAAATAATCTTATCCAAAAAATGCTGTTGAAAATGCAGCTAAACAGTTTTTTTTCCATTTAGCTTCTTGTCCTATCATGCCTGTCCACTTGGTCCTCATACTGTAGTGTCCTGCAGTCTTTCATCCCCGACTAATGTTATTTCTGCGAATCATACTCACTGGAATTCTGGCCAAAGGCCTGATAATTCTAGCAGCCATTATCTAGATGGTATGATGGGTTTTCATATGTTCCTGCCTTGCCCTCTGCACTTCTGTGATAGATAAGTGAGTCATTATGTACAGAAAGACCATGGAAAAAGGAACACAGTGCAAATAACATCAAAACCAAGGCAAAATCAAGGAAAAAATATTTATTTATTTAGTTTTTGTTGACCAGGTAAATGCAATAGGCAAACACATGCCTATTTTCAGGCAGGAGCCTGGAGATTACATACATGAAATGCAATTACAAAGAAAAGTACAAGATAATAAACAATACAGGCAGAGCAAATCATTGCACAATACAGCATACGTGGAAGAACAGAATACAAAACTTTAAAACGTAAATGAAAACAGTGACAAGCTTCTACCAGTCTATTGGGGACCAGGAGAGATACGATACATAGCGAAGATGAGCAGTCATGGTCTAACTGTACAAGATAAGTTCGCTATCATGATTAGGCAAATAAGAAGACACAGAAATCATCAAAACGTAGCCAGATTAAATATGATTTAGGTCAGAAAAGCTTAGACATTTTGGTAGGTGTTCAGCGTATGTACTGGGAAATGAGGATGCTAAGGGACTTTGTTGAATCTCAGCAGGAATGGAGTTCTATTATATTACTGTAGGAAAGGCAAAAGAGGATTCCCCTATCCTGGTTCTAAGCTTGGTGATCTCCAGCAGGGCATTTACTCCAGACCTCAAGGGTATTTGCTGTGCACAGAGGCGAGGAGGGTGGCAAGGGTCAGAGGCATATGATTTTGAAGGATGACATAAATGATACCCCCTTGCGAGAGGTCATGACATGGGGTAGAGGAAACCAGCCAAGTCTGTCATAGAGGGAGCATTGGTTTTCCAATCTATGTGATACCAGAGTGAAACAACAAATGTTGTTATAGGCTACATCCCATCTCAAGAGAGTGTTTTTTGAGGCAGATAAAAAAAAACAGGAACGCCATAGGGTAGTTTGGGTAGGAGCATGCCTCTTGTAATAGCTAATCTAACTTGTAGGGTCAGATTACTGCTGACTTTGTAGGAGACACCCAGCCTAGAGTTGACAGATTTGCAGACACCTGTCACATGCAGCAAGAAATCCAGTGACGGGTCAGGGGTGATCCTTAGATAGGTAAATGAGGTGACCATGGGGAATGAAGTGCCATCTTGGTAAGCAACAGATAAGAAGACTGGGCACTGTCTCAGTCTGGGGGGAATCCCAAAGAGTGTTGAGTGACTTCTCAACACATTAAGAATCAGTTTGTTATGGGAAAACAATGGACTGACTGAAGGTTAGAGGTAAGATGCTTATTAAAAGTAGGAAATATCATTAGAGCTGGTGTAGTGGGCCAAATCCTCTATGTATAATATAGCAGAGCAGTGGGACAGCCTATGAGTGATCTGATTTATGTGTAAAGCAATTAATAGGGGGCCCAGGATAGACCCTTGTGGGACCCACACAATTGTTGGGGCAGGATCGCACTGGGATGATCCAAATTTAACTGCCTGCCATTTGTCGACTAATCTCTGAACCACAGAAGAGCAGTGGGGGTTATGCTCAGGTCTCTGAGTTTATTACATAGAAGAGTGTGGTCAACAAGGTTGAAAGCCTTTGTAAAAATCAGTGAAGACAGTGCCTGTAAGGTAGCCCTTATACATGTCCTTGTGCACCTTCTCTTTTGGAAAACACTCTCCTACTGTACATTGTTCACCCATATGAGGTACACATGGATTTCTCTATTATGTCCACCCTCCTTCCTCTGTTCCACAATGTAAATACTGAAATCTCAAAGTCTCTCCTCATATGGCTGATGGAACACCTGCACAATTTTAGTTGTCCTCCTCTGGACATCCTCCACCCTGCCTAGCTCCTTCTAGAGATGTGGTCTCCAGAACTGAACACCGTACTCCAGGTGGGGGGGGTCTAACCAATGATTGATACAGTGGTAACACCACCTCCCTCCTTCTGCTGGTGATTCCACTCCCTATGCTCCCTGCATCCCACTGGCCTTTCCTACTGCCTTGTCACATTGCCCCTCCACCTTGAGGTAATCAGATATGATAACCCCAAGGTCCCTTTCCTTCGTTGTGACCATTAACACTTCTCCTCCCATTTTCTGCACTGCCCCTGTGTTTCTGTTCTCTAGGTGCAATATTTTGCACTTTTTTGCATTAAAACCGAGCTGCCATACCTTCAACCACTCCTTGAGTTTTCTCAGATCCCTACTCATTCTCTCCACCCCCTACAGAGTATCTACCCTATTGCAGATTTTGGTGTCATCTGCAAAGAGGCATACCTTCCTTTTCAGCTCTTCTGCAATGTCACTTATGAAGATGCTGAAGAGGACTGGTCCCAGTACTGAGCCTTGAGGTACCCTGCTGATCATTCTCCCCTTATAAGAGTGAGTGCCACTTACCACTACCCTCTGTTGCCTATCCATCAGTCAGTTCCGTATCCAGTTTACCCGCTTGGGTCCCATCCCAATCTGTGCAGTTTCCTTATAAGCCTCCTATGTGGTATGTTGTTGAAGGCTTTGCTGCAGTCTACATAGACCACATCCACTACCCCACCCTGATCCAATTTCCTGATCACCCTATTGAAGAAATCAATGAGGTTTGTCAGACATGACCTCCCTCCATGAATCCATGCTGCCTCAGGTCTTGTAACCCACTAGATTCAAGATAATCCACTAGCCTTTCTTTTAATAGTGTCTCCATTAACTTCTCCATTGACTGATCAGCATATAATTGCCAGCCTCCTCCCTGCTGCTGCTTTTATGTAGCTGGACTACATCTGCCCTCATCCAGTCCTCTGGAACCACTCCTATTTCCAGTGAGTTGATGAATAGGACTGTCAGCGATACTACCAGTACCTGCCTAAACTCCCTCAGCAGCTTTGGATGTACCTCATCTGGACCCATAGCCTCATCCAATTTCAGATTTGCAAGTCCACCCAGGACTCTTTTCTCGTAAATAGACTTATTCCCACTTCCCTCCTCCCAGTATTCCTGATGCTTCTATGTGATCCATCCTCCTCTCCATTCACTGTGTAGACTGAGCAGAAGAATCTGTTAAAGGAGCAGTCCACCCAGAATTTGCAAAAACACATGTTGTGCAGAGTGTTTTGATTAGTGTGTGAAGTCCTAGTGTGTCCTTCCCTTGGTCTGCTATTAGGAGTTTTTCCTAAATTAGCCTGCTAGATTTGTGATAGCTTTATAACCCCTGGGGATCTCCATCTGAGCTAAGTTTATTGCATTCCTTGTTCCTACAATGCATCCTGTCTCATGTGACAGTGATGTAGCAGAGACCACAGATTCAGCAGTAAGCATTGCTTTACAATCAGTTAACAAAAGAGATGGCTATATTTAAAAAAAAAACTATACACAGTTCAGTTTAGTGACTACCCCCATTGTAAATGTATTTTTGTTGTGAACACTTGTGACACTAATTGTACCTGTGTGACTTGTATGGTTTTCAAGATATTTACATTTGTTTTGCATGTCTACTAGAGTCTTCACTTATGTGTCTGAAAAAGGTTTTTTCTCCTTTAGCTACCCCTTTGGTTACCCTTTCTTGTCCGTGCCTTTGCGACCCTCACCATCTTCCCTGCTTTCCTCTGCTTTTCCTGGTACACCTCCCTGTCCTCTTCAGTCTACATCACCTTGTACCTCTTGAATGCCACCCCCTTAGCCTTTACCTTCACAACCACTTCCTTGGAGAACCATAGAGGTCTCTTTTTCCTCCTGTTTTTGTTCACTTCCTTCATGCAGAAGTTTTTTGCCTTCGCTATGCTATCCCTTAATGCCCCACTGTTCCTCCACTCCACCATGGCAATCCCATCTTCTAGGCTGTCTCTAAGGCATTCATCCATTTTTTTTAAATCTGCCCTCCTGAAGTCCAGGACCCTCGTCATTGTGTGGTTTGTCTCTGCCACTATCCTTGTGTTAAACCACACTGTACGGTGATCACTGTTTCCCAGGTGGCATCCCATCTTAACATCTGCAATACTGTTTTTTCTTTTATCAGTGGACAAACGTATACCTTATTTAGTTTGTTGCAGAGTGGAAAATGCATAACAATATTTCATCATACAGGATGTTATTACAATTTGTCATATTGAAAGCTTATACAATTTGTACTAAAACAATGTTATCAATATCAATTAATCAATCTTTATTTTCCCAGGTGGAACACCCTTGAGCAAGCTCATGTTCAAGGTGGGCCTGGGTGGATATACAAAATCAGTACAATAGTATAACAGGAACACTTGTTGATACAACAGTAAGATAAGAACTAAATGGATATAGAGAAACCCAATGGGGTGAACAACAACACAGAATACAATAGTTGTGTAGAAATATACAATAAGCTCTCATTTAATGACAACAATTTACAGCATAATAAACTCACATATGTCAACACTTTACAGCATTTGTACAATGGAAGCAGATATTAAGAGAGCGACCTACTGGGATAGATAGATGAATAGTATGGGGAAGCATAGAAGAAGGGAAAGGAGGGGAGGAAGGGTAGAGAGAGAGGAGAAGCACCATAGGTACAACCATGTAATGTGAAGCGGATTTAAATACAGCATAGTACAAGCATACTGGGTTGACATGCAATATCTGATAGGTCAATAGTAAAATTAGAGACTAGCCTATATGGTGCTAAGAGTATGAGAGTAGCCAGAGAGGGGTTTGCAATAGTTGTCAGCTCCACTAGCCATGGAACAAGGAGGAAAGCACCATATTTTAAAGGTGGGAACACCTAGGGGAGGAAGTGCAAAATAGCTAAGGTGTGTACATAGGGTCTATAGAATGCTCTCCATCTACTGACACTAGCCACAGAGATACTGCATGGGCAGGGCAGCATCATCATAGGGAGGAGTCGCAACCTTTTGTGCCCTATATGGAATTGGGGGGGTCAGTGGAGTAGATGGGATGTAATAGCGGAGCTAAGGAGAGAAGAGCATGGTTCATTTGCTTTTAATATAGGGAGGTTGAAGAATGTCCTTGTTTGCAGATACTGTAGGGCTGGCAAATGAGTTTTATTATGCCAGAAATGGGCCCCAGACCTTATTGTTGATAGGTAGTATATTGCAAACACAGTGAAATAATCTTGCAAAGGAAGCTAATGAATGAACAGAGGTAAGCCATCCTTTAAATGAAGGAACATTGGCACTGTGCCATCTGCAGAGGATAAAATGTTTGGCCTACATGATCACAGCCATAAGCCACTGGGGTTTGTACTTAGGTATATGCAGAAGTTACCTTCTGGGATTCCTAGGAAAAGTAGAGCAGGAGGTAGGGGGACAACAAGTTTCAGAATTGAGATCATTCTTTTAGGATCAGGGACCAATATTGTAACAAGTCTTGGCAGTTCCACAGAATGAGGAGCAGGTCTGCACCTGTGGCTCTGCATCACCAACATTTGTCATGGGGAAGCAGCCTGAGATTTGAGCTGTGAGGGAGTGTGGTACCAGTGGTGCATGTTTTTGTTTTGGATTAGAAGGCTTTTGGAATCCAAGCAAGCCTGGTGCATCAGTCCCCTGCAGCTGAACCAGGAGGCATCTGAGAGAGGGAATTGCAGCACTGTATGCCTCTATTGTCTGGCTTATATTGAGGGGTCAGGGGTGGCATCCCCGATAGTTCTATATATGGTTCCTGCAAGCTCTTTTATAGTTTCACACTGAGAAAAGTGGCATCTGCAAAGACAGGCCAATGGATGATTGGCAGGAGTCAGAATGAGTAATTCTCTTTGTGAGCTCATCATTCATTAGATGATGAATTTGGAGACATCTCCAGAAATCTGTATGTGGAATACCAAATCTGAGCACTAGATTATCAAAGGAGTCTACTTGATGGACTATGGGGAGAATAAGAAGTATGCCTTTATTTTCCCAGGTGGGCCAGTGAATTAGCCACTTGCCTATGCACAGAGAGGGGTTATTCCACAAGGAAGACCAGACTAAGGGTGAGCTAGAGTATATAATTTAGTTAGTTTCTGCAGAGCAATCCAAAAGAAGTTTCCATTGTACTCCATTGCAGAGCTTTTTGTGTGGAACTTGCATATTTTTTTAATTTAAACATTTGATAACCAGGAAAAGCACACCGAGTCAAGGCTCGTTTCCAGGTGTGACCTGGGGGTAAGCGGGAGAGAGTTACAAGAGTACAAATACATAGAATAAATACATGAGAATATTACCTACAATCACATAGGTTTGTACAAAGAAGATCTTTACATTCAGTTGCATATATATAGTTATTTACAATTAGTTGCATAAATACAATAATATACAGTACAGAGGCTTTGAAGTTCAAATCATGTTCATTTGGCTAAAGGCAGTACCTTAAGGACAGCTAGTTGCAGTTACAGGTGGGGAAGGGGAGTTGATGAAGTTGAGATTTAATGGAGTTGTGTGAGGGTGAGTTTCTGAGGGCCTGGGGAAGCTGGTTCCATACGGAGGGGAGACGGTAGGAGAAAGCAGATTTGCCAGCTGATGAGGACAGTTTGGGGAGGGAAGAGGAGCAGGAGTCCTTTGAGTGCAATGAGTAGGGAGAAGAGGCAGTAGGGGTTAGTTTCTAAATAATCTGCTATGGTAACTCTGTCTAGAAAAGATACATCCATTTTCCTCCATTCTGGTGTTAAGAGGGATATGGGTTTAACCCTTAGGCTGCCGACAGAATTAGAACATGTAGGAATTTTGGACTGATATATCAGTCTGCGGGCATGCAAGGGTTAAACCATTAGTATGTTTGTGCTGCCTGAAAAAGCTATAATGTAAGCCTGGAACCAGGGGAGACTCTATCCTCCATGTTTCTAATGAGCTCTAAGTTTAGTCCTACTGTATGGGGGGGGGGTGGCATAGGAAATCACCCATTATGTATCTAGCTCTTGAGGGGTATTGATTGGAAGGTATGCTTAAAGATGGAGCACCTTGGGACAAGTAACCATTTTCAGTGCAGCAATCTTCACTGCCATGGAAAGGGTTAAAAGGCACCATCTTGATGTTTCTTCTTCTAGTTTAATGATAAATGGGTTATGGTTAGCAACACACATTTTAGTTGAGTCCATAGTAACTCTAACACCTAAGTATATAATTGCATTTTGGGACCAGGCCACCTCAGAAAGGGAGATATCCAATTGCTGTTATATTTTATTAAGAGATAAGACCTCTGTTCTTTTTTCCCATATGCTGTTTTTCCTCCTTGACCAGGACAGGCTGGGCTCCCATTCAGCACTGTCCTGCTGGCTCCCACCAATCAGCACCTCCCGAAGACTCACCTTGCTGGAGTACCCGAATGGATTCCCCCCTACGGCAGGTCAGGAGTGGAGGGCCATAACCCCCCCCCCCGAGGCTCAACCAAGTTTCCAAACCAGGGTCCTAGTGATGCAGCGGCGTGAGAGCCAGCAGGCAGACTCCCATGCAAGCAACACATTGTGTCAACTTCCTTCACAAGTGGGTTCTGGAGAGATGGCAGTGTTGTGCTAAATGGCAGCAGTCTGTTCTGGGACTGGTCTCTGCTGCAGTGAGTAGAGGAGCATGCTGTCGATGATGGTAGTTACTGAGCATGCCACTATGCTCAAAGAAACTCGGCTGCTGCAGTCAGGGAGCACCTCCTCACTATGCAATCAGCTGTTTTTGCTGTGGGGCATCCCTGACTGCAGCAGCCAATAATAAGCTGCATTGTGTGGTGTCCCCATGGTGATGACTTCTCCATCGGCCTCTCACAGTCCCCACAAAGCTGACAGAAAGCCGCTGCCCACCTCTCCCTGTTCTAAAAGCCTACAGGGATGCCCAATCCCCTTGTCGGTATGCCTCCTCCTGAGTTCATTTGCCGACGGGGTAGCTCAATCCCCGTCGGCATGATGCGCCCCCCCATTTGTTGTGTGCTGAGGGGGGTGCCCAATCCCCCCTCAGTTCATGTGTCCCCCACAGCACACACTCCCCCTTTCCCAACAAACATCCAGGTGTCACACTGGGAACCCATCCCTAGCATGTCAATAGTACCACGGTGTCCTTTTTAATTTTTGTTTTTTTTTTCCAGTCCTGTAAAAATAAAGAAAATGGTCCCGCATTGTCTGTGGCGCCCCTCACCCAACCAGCGTCCACCCTCTGCGCATCACACCTCCCTACACACACCCTCACCCCATACTTACCTCTGGAGCCCGGTTCGATGATCTTCGGTGGACCAGGAACACGTCTGCACTCTTCTAAGCCGACCTCGAACTGAAGAAATGCCGGTAAGCTGTATAATGGCATAAATAGGTTTTTCAATTTAAGTGGATATCTTGACCATTTTTAGGAATTTTTTCACCAAATCTTCAACATCGGGTTCTTGGGACCCCACCTCATGAACTCAGTCACTGTCATTTTGTTATTCGGTCCTGAAAGGTGATTTAGTGGTCGTTGCATGGAACCACCTTTTGGGACTGATTAATGACATGACAGTGTCACAGTTCATGAGGTAGGCCCCCAAAAACCCTATGTTGAAAATGTGGTGAAAAAATTCCTCAAAATGACTGTTTTACGAGCGTGTGTTACGCAGTTCCTATGCACGCTCATAACTTTGAGAATTTTTAATATTTTCACTCCAGATTTTCAATGTTGCCATTTTACCACACCTCCTAATGAACAGTACAGCTGTCATTTTTCACATCTCGCATAAAATGTGTTTTTGCACATGTAGTGCACAATGGCGCAGTTGGTGTGCGAAATATATGTTTGGGACAGATTAAGAAAATCACAGTGAAGCTGTTCATGAGCAGAGGTCTTAAAATGGCTATGTTGAAAATTTTGTGACAAATGTTCATAAAATGACTGGGTTATGAGCGTGCATTGTGCAGTTTCCACTCACACTCGTAACTTCACAAATTTGTAATATTTTCACTCCAGGTTTTCAACATTGGCATTTTTCACACCTCCTTATGAACAGTGCAGCTGTCATTTTTCACATCCTGGCCAAAATGTGTTTCTGCAGTTCCGGCGCAGAATAGTGCGGTTGCTGTGGGAAATCATTGTTCAGGACAGATTAAGAAAATCACAGTGACACTGTTCATGAGCAGAGGTCCTAAACTGCCTATGTTGAAAATTTGGTGATGAAAGTACATAAAGTGACTGTGTTATGTGCATGCATTGCGCAGTTTCCACGTATGCTCAGAAGTGTGAGCATTTTTACTATTCCCACTACAGATTTTCAACATTGCCATCTCTTCACACCTCCGTATGGATGGTACAGCTGTCATTCTTCATATCCTGCCCGATCTGTGTTTTCATACATGTGGCGCAGAATGGCATGGTCACTGTTGAAACTCCAAGTTCGTGACACATTGACAAAATCACACTGACACTCTTCATGAGAAGCAGTCCCAAATGCTTTCATGAGGTGGGGTCACAAAAAGCCCATGTTGAAAATCTGTAGTGCAAATACTAACAAACGTCCGAGGTATTAGGGTTTCTAACCATATCATCCCACACTGTAGAGACTGACAGGCATCGGGGTGTGTCTTTGGATTGCCGACTTTACTGCTCAAGCCATCCCACCCCCACCCAGTGACAGGCATTGACGTGTACCTTGGATTCTTCGGCCCCAGAGTTCACCCCATTCTCTCGTGCTGCACCCATTTCAACGTATGTCCTTATGGAATGGGGTGACTGTAAAGCCAAATGCCCCAAGACACACCTCAACACGTGTCGGTGTCTGCAGAAAAGGGTGAGGTGACATAGCATGAACGTCATGGGCGATGACCCAAACACTTACCCCAATGCCTGTCCATCTCTACAGGATGGAGGTGGGGTTGGCATGAAGTTCAATACTTCACTGCCATTTCTATTCTGCATCTGTCTAACTCCTGCATTTCCAATGTTAATACCAGCAAGCAAACATTCGGCATTGACAAATGCTTGTTACGTTGCTTGTGCTAGTACAAGAAATGTTTTGCTACAGAGAACAGCATTGCAGAGGTGTGTCACTGACTAGCCCAATGCAGGTCAAGCTGCATTGGGCTCATCCTTGACAGGCCAATTATCATGAAAGCTAAGTATGACAATGGTTTACAGTTTATGGGTGGAAACTTTGTGTACTTAAAACAAATGAGAGCTCCAGTGAGAGAACACTTCTTCCATTTTTTTCTTAAAGCGAATCCATACAATTCTTCTTTTGAATGGATTTGATTGACTGTGTGGCAGCACCTGATTGTAAAGAGCTTGAGTATAATGCCGGAAGTAGACACCAAAGCCTAATTGCTCTAGCACTGATTAAAGATATTCCCACTCCACTGAGCTGAATGCTTTCTTAAAAGCTAAAGCAATTGCAATAGGCTGATGTGGGACTGGAGCTGGCTATTTGCATAAGGGACATGAGAGTGTGGGGGTGATCAGAGCTGACTTCCCCCTTTATAAAGCCCACTTCTGAAGGATGAATTATGGACAGAAAGACAGTTTCCAGTCTAGTAGCTAATACTTTAGCAATTATTTTGGCTTCCACATTTGTGAGAGATATTGGTCTATAGCTAAGAGGGATTGCTGTGTCTTTCCCTTCTTTGGACAGCACTGTGACAATGACTTCATGGAAAGTAGCTGGCAGTTTTGATGTATGATTTATTTCAGTCAGCACAACCACTTTTAGAAATGATAGGTAAGGAAGGTAAAGGATGTGACAGGAGAGGATCAGGGTAGAACATAATAGGATTTTAGTAATTTCGTTTTCCTTATAAAAGTGGGACCGGATCCTGGCCCTGTCACACCCTCATACCATCCTACAGCAGCATGCTGGTCCATCTGGCCAACTCCGGTACATGTAGTATCACCCCCACAGAGAAGCAAGCTCCCTTGTCAACTGTCAGTGGTCCTTGTGGCAAGATGTGCCACCAACCTTCTGTGGCTAAGAAACTCTGCCTTGGGCAGTGCCTCTCCCCCAAAAAAACAACAGCATGCAGCAGTACCCCATATTCGAACTAGGGGAGAGTAAGCTGGTTGAATCTGAAGTACTTTTATTGTGTAGCCAAGAGAGAGAGAGAGAGAGAGAGATGGCAACTCAAACCCTGGCTTCACATCAGTGGAATGACACTTTGTCAAGGTGGAGGTGCCAGCTCAATACTGCACTCATTTTAACCATCACATTTGAAGAAACAATGTAGCCACAAAGCAAACTCAGCAACTCATGGTTGTAGTACATTATAGTACAGCAAAGTGATAGAAAGTTTATTTATTAATAATTATTATGCAATGAATAGAAATAATGCAATAATCTAATTTGCGGAGTTATCTTCTGAACCGTGATTAAATCCCAGAACATAATCTTGGGTACAAAAATGTCCTAGCCAACAGATCTTTCCACCTCACTGTCCACCTTTGTAAACACACAAGAATGCTACCATGGCACCACTCACTCTATCAACACACAAGATGGCTACCATGGCACCACTCACTCTATCAACACAAGATGGCTGCCATGGCATCATTCCCTCAAACATCTTGCAGGCCACATGTGCAACCAGTCTTGCAACTTCTGCAGTACTCTCCCCAACAGACACCTATAGTTTCTGTATCATACCTTCCCCTGAGCTCTGCTAAAAAATGAAACCACTAGTACTGAAGTAAAAATGCATTCCATGCTATTGCATGCTGTCCTCACCCTCCCGCTCCAGTGCCCTGCCTGCCAGCAATCAGCCAAACATCAGAGCCACTTCAAACACGCACAGCACCACCAGCTTATCTTTCTGATCATAGAAACATTGCAGATTTTCTAACAGGCCAGGTGCTCTGCTAACTTAAATAGATGTTGCTCCCACTTTATTAAAACATACCTCTGAACATAACCTCAATTACTCCAATGAACTGCTAAAACAGCTTCAAAACTCTCACAGACTGCAACTTTGATAGCTGCCACTGACAAACTTATCATATTTATTGACAGGAAATACTCCATTGAGCAGGCTCATTTACAAGGAGTTCCTGAACATGTAACATGTGTACACAGCACAAAACAATACAAGCTATACAAGATGCGATACATAATTGTTACTAAATGCATATGAGCATGATTACAGCAGTACTTAATTATACATTAGTTATATATCCTGCCTATTTTCAGGCATGACCCGGGGGAGGGGGATACAGATGGATACAAACTGACCCTGAGCCAGATTAAGCTGTTGGTGGTATTTTCAGTGAATGTATATATATTTATTGCTGCATTTCTCCCTTCCCCCAGGTCGCACCTGGAAACGAGCTTCGCTCATTGTGCCCTCCTGGTGAAACAATTTGAAATAAATAAAAATACCAGAGACCCAAATATAGATACACATACTGATGCAAGTACATACTGTATACATATACAAATACCAGACACACAAATACAGCTGATACAAATACCAGAGGTGCAAATACAGATACAAATATCACAAATCAGCCTCACATACAGCCCTATGAGTAGGGATGTAAGTTTGTCATGCCAGTCATACACGTCACTGATTCCATGACGTTTGATCTTTATTCAGGACTTCCATGACTTTCACAAGTGTCATCAGAATGTAGCAATGATGACAGTGCCACAACATTTATTACTGTTTACTAATGATTTCATGAACGAGTCATTAAAACCTCATCCATGACAAACTTACATCGCTACCTATGAGAAACCCCTAAAATGTGATTTCTGTAGCATTCATTTACATAAAAGGTGGTGGGTGTAGGAGCGGTGCCACCCCTGTGATTCTGATGAAATGATGCTACAGAGTGTAGATGACATTCTGATCCTCTCTGTCAACACTTTTGCAGACTGAAAAGCCCTTTTTTTAATACAATTTTTGGCCAGAAAATACACACTAAGCCAAGGCTTGTTTCCAGGTATGTCCTGGGAGGACAGGGAAGTTAAGTGACTTGCTCATGGTCACACAGTATGCAGGTAGTGGCTGTGAGTTTCAAACCTAGTTATCTAGGTTTGCAGCCCATTGCTCCATTGGTGGCCCTGAGATGCATAGAGATTGTACGCTGAAATCTGGTGCCCTACCCGAGTTTGTATTTTAGATACTGTAGTGAGGAGGATAGATATCTGCCACAGGTTTTATAATAAGATTTCCTATTTTTGGATCATTATTTCATAGGTAGCCTTCAGCCCTACAGCAGTCCTCCATGTCAATCAATCAATCAATCAAAATTTATTTCACCAGGCTATACACCTTTGGGCAAGCTCGTTTACAAGATGGTCCTTGATGATATTGTGAACATATACATTGCAATGATAAAAAGGACAAGGCATACAAAGCATATACACAGTATTGCATGTAAACAAGTAAACTGTCAAGACTTTTATAGGTTGTGGCACTACATGGTAGCACCTGACAACATACGCATACCTTTTTCAAAGTACCTATAATATGCCACAGATGGATATGAAGTTACTCCTAATACAGCTGTATAGACATAGTAACCAGAAAATACATATGCAGTACAATACTGGAAGGTGGGGGAGTGAGGGGAGGAAGGGAAGGGGGTAGCAGGAGGGATGTAGGAGAAATGCTAGAGACAGGATAACCGTCCAAGTGTGGGGAGTCACCAACTGTAGGATTTGAGCAAATTAGTGATGACAGGTGCAATTTTCCTTCATAGCAGATGTTAGCAAGGACTTAAAGGTAGATAGACCCGGGATGATGATAAGCTTTAGAGACTTCTGCAGAGCATTCCAAATGGATGGAAGAGCAAAAGTGATAGCCGCAGCGTCATGTCGAGTTCTGGAATTAGGGACTCTGAACATTACAAGAGAGTAGTGCCTCAAGTCTTAAGATCCCAAACATCGCATAAAGAGATTTGAGATATACAAGGGTAGTTTATTAGTAATTGCTCTGTGAATCCAAAGACATGTGTTTCTCTGCCTCCTAGCAGTAAGGAAGGGCCAGCCAATCATCGCATAGAGCAAGCAGTGGTGGGTGTTTAAAGGAGCATTGGAGATGAGTTTCAAGACCCAATGGTAAAGGGTGTCAAGTTTAGTTAGCGCTGACTTAGAACAGTGGCTACAGAGAATGTCAGCATAATCTAAGAGGGGGAGAAATGTAGATTGGAAAAGGTCCCTCTTTGCCTCAAAGGTAAGAAGGCGTCTAATGTGGTATAAGATGCCCAGATGCTGTTTCAGTTTTTTAGCCAATTGGTCCAAGTGAACTATGTACTGTCTAGCCAAAATCCCAAGTATTTAAACCTGTCCGCCATTTCGAGTGGTTCGCCAGGTAAGGTGTGGATCATAAGGTTTTGAATAGTCGCAGTTGGTGAATGCGTTTGGGAGGCAATAAGCATAGCTTTTGTTTTCTTAGCATTAAGGAGCAGTTTAAGAGGTAGAAGGTTATGTTGCAGAATGTCAAAATCATTCTGTAACTCCTTATATGCAAGTTCAGGGGAGGAGCTAGTGGTGTATAGCACAGTGTCATCTGCAAAGAGATGCACCTTTGCCATATGAACCTTGGAGTCTAAATTATTGATGTAGATTGCAAAAAGAATAGGACCCAGGATAGATCCTTGTGGCACTCCTCATGGAAGAATCTGAAATGGATAAAGGTCCCCTTGAGCTTTGATTTGTTGCATTCTGTTAGTAAGGTAACAGCTGAACCATTTCATAGCGATAACACCAAGACCGAGGTGACGAAGGGCGGGCAAAAGCAGGCTGTGATTGACGGTATCAGAGGCCTTGCTTAAGTCTAGAAACAGTGCATAGATATATTTTTTTGAGTCCAGTGAGTTTTGCCAATCACTAGTTACTTTGGCTAGGGCAGATACCACGCTATGCTTTGGTCTGAAGCCTGACTGTATAGTGTTAAGCAAGTCTTTGGCTTCCAGGAAGTCTCTTAGTTGGTTATTAATTAGCTTTTCCAATAGTTTTGATAGGATGGGAAGCAGAGAAATTAGCTGATAGTTGTTCAGATCACATGTATCCCCCAGACAAGGGGAATAATATGTGCAATTTTCCAGATTGCTGGTAGGTCACCTAGTGCTAAGGCTAGATTGAAGAGATGTGGAATGGGGGCGGTCAAGTGGTAGTAGCCTATTTTCAAGAATAAGGGTTCTATGAGATTGGTGCCAGTGCTTTTTTTAATGTCCAGTGACAGTAGTAAATCCTTGACCTGTTTAAAGGTTACTGGGCTGAAGCTAAAAGTGGAGGATTTCTGGCTCTTCGCACTTTCAAGGTATGGGTCAACCTTAGTACTGGATTGAGTCAGAAGTCTACTAGCTGGTGAGAAGTCGAATGCTAAGTCCGCTGTGGCAAAATGTTTAAGTTATTCCAGGACGTCGGCCTTGCCTGTGTAAGTAGTATCCTCAACAATGATCCTAGAAGGCAGTGGTGAGGACGGAGTGTGGCCTTCAGTCTCTCTAAGGATATTCCAGAATTTGGTGGAATTATTTTTGGATTCTTCGAGAGATGTTTGGAAGTAGTGGACTTTTTCTGCTCTAATGAGTTTAGTGCAGGAATTCCTTGCAACACAGAAAGCCAGCCAGTCCAAGTCAGATTTAGTTTTTCAGGCCCTTTTCCACATCCTGTCTCTGTTCTTTAGGGCTGCTTTTAGGGTGGGCATAAACCAGGGTGATGATCTTTTTCTAGTCTTAATTTTGACAAGTGGAGCATGCTTGTCCACCACACCCAAAACTACATTTTGGAAGATGTTGTAGGTTTCGGAAAGAGAGGGAGCCAAGTAAAAGTCCTGCCATCTAATCTAACTTAGGTCTGTTAAGAAGGCAGGTTGACTAAAGTTCTTTAGGCATCTTTTTATTTTAAAGGTAGCTTTCGAGGTAAGTTTAGGTGTGCGTCATATATAGGTGATAGCACTGTGGTCACTTAAGTCATTATGGAATACTCCTCCGGGGGAGATGTTATGCTGCTTGTTGACAAGTATTAGGTCCAGGAGGGTACTACGACTTGGGTTTTTGCTGTTGGGGAGGGTAATGTCAGGAGTAATCTGTGAAAGGCCATGCTCATCACAAAAATCCTTCAGGTGTTTGGAGCAGGCATCTCTCCAATTCAGATTTAAGTCACCCATGATAATGCACTCGAAGTTAACTTTCTCCAAGATGTTATGAAGATGGGATAGAATTACTAATTCATCTGATGGAGGCCTATAACAGGCAATAATTGATATGGCCTCTTCAGAGGTCAGGGTCACCCTCAGTGGAAGTCTCTCGAATTCCTTTGGGGTAGCGGTTGCATTTGTTACTGTGACAGAGAACTTATCCTTTATGTATATAGCAACCCCCCCTCCCCTAGAGGGTCTATCAAATCTGAAGACATTATATGCAGGGATATTGATGCTGTGATTGGGAGTCGAACTCCTGAGCCAAGTCTCAGAGATCATTAGAATATCTGGAGATGATTGAAGTACCCAAGCTTGTAATAAGTCTAGCTTTTTTTAGCAGTCTGCAGGCATTTATGTGGAGGAAACTGATCCCCTTTAGCTGGGATAAATACAATGGGGCATCTAAAGATAAGCAGGGATGGGGGGAGAAAAGGATAAAGCCAACATTAAATGGAGGGCAATGAGTACCAATGCCCATAGTCTGGGAAACAAGCTTCCTGAGCTAGTAGCCCCGATGGAAGATGAACAATTGGATATTGTGGTAGTCATGGAAACATGGTACACTGAGAACCATGACTGGGATGTCAACATACCAGGGTACACAATCTACAGAAGGGACAGGGAAGGTAAAAGAGGAGGTGGAGTAGCTCTATACATAAGGAAGGGATCAAAGCTACAGAACTAAAAAGTAAAGGGGGGAGGACAAGAGGCACTCTGGGTCACCTTGGAGACAGGGTATGGCATCACAATCTGCCCAGGGGTTGTATACAGACCCCCGTCTCAAGTGGAGGAAATGGACAACAAAATGACAGAGGACATTCTCAAAATGGCTGAAAAAGGAGAGATACTATTGATGGGGGACCTGAATATGCCAGATGTTAACTGGATAACATGTACTGCAGCCACATCCAAGAGCAGGGTCATTCTCAATGCCCTGCAGGGGGAAGGCCTTAGACAGTTAGTGTTGGAACTCACTCGGGAGGGAGCAATACTAGACCCGGTACTCTCAAATGGAGAGAGGATCACAAATTTAGAAGTCAGTAGACATCTGGGAACAAGTGACCACTGCACAGTGTGCTTCACAATGACACAACCATGGAGATAAGCCATACAAAAACAAGGATACTGGACTTTAGAAGGGCTGACTTTGGCAAAATGGGTGAATACCTGAAAAATGCACTAGCAAATGACCAAAAAGGAGGGGTGGAAGAACAATGGAGAAAAATCAAACTGCCATCATAGAGGCAACAAGCCTTTGTGTGAAACAAATAAAGAAAACAAAGCAGAGTAAAAAAACACTGTGGTTCTCAAAAGAGGTGGCAGGGAAGGTTAAGGAGAAAAAGGCTGCATTCAAAAAGTATAAGGAATCACAGAAGGAGCACGACAGAGAACTGTATCAATTAAAGCAGAAAAGAAGTGGGAAGGCAGTCAGACTAGCAAAGGCCCAAACCAATGAAAAAATAGCCAACTCAGTTAAGAAGGGGGATAAAACCTTTTATAGGTACATTAGGGAGCATAGAAAGGTTAAGGGAGGGATAGTGAAGATTAATAAAGGAGAGGGGAAGGTGGGCAGAGGGAGGCAGTGAAAAGGTAGAGATACTGAATGAATACTTTTGCTCAGTATTCACAAAAGAAGATGAGAAGGAGTTAACCAGACAATAGAAGCACTCTGGGTAGGGGGGTTGACACCAGTCCATTCACAGAAGAAAGAGTCCTGAAAGAACTCCTAAAACTCAAGGTGGACAAAGCAATGGGGCCTGACGGGATTCACCCCAGAATCCTAAAAGAACTAAGGGAGGACCTAGTGACTCCACTGACCATGCTTTTTAACAAATCATGGCAGGATGAGGCAGTACCTGAGGACTGGAGGTGGGCAGATGTGATTTCCCTTCACAAACGTGGGAGCAAGGCAGAAGCAGGAAACTACAGACCTGTAAGTTTGACCTCAGTGGTAGGAAAAATGATGGAATCACTTCTGAAAGAAAGAATTGTTGAGTACCTAGAGGCCAGCAGGGCACAGGACCCAAAGCAGCATGGATTTACAGCAGGAAGGTCATGTCAGATGAATCTGATTGATTTCTTTGACTGGGTGACCAAAGTAATAGACCAGGGAGGGGCTGTGGATATGGCCTACCTAGACTTTAGCAAGGCATTTGACACAGTCCCACACAAAAGATTAATAATCAAGTTAGCCAGCCTGGGAATAGGTCCCAGGGTGGTAGCGGTAGACAAACTGGCTGCACAACAGGACACAGAAGGTAATAGTGAATGGAACACATTCCAAAGAAAGGGGGGTACTAGTGGAGTACCTCAGGCCTCAGTACTGGGTCCAGTCCTCTTTAACATCTTTATAGGTGACATTGCAGAGGGTCTGAAGGGAAATGTATGCCTCTTTGCAGATGACACAAAGATCTGTAACAGGGTTAATACACAAGAGGGGGTAGAAAAGATGAGAAGGGACTTGGCAAGGTTGGAGAAATGGTCAGACATATGGCAACTTAAATTCAATGCAAAGAAGTGCAAAGTAATACACCTGGGAAACAAAAACCCAGGAGAAGAGTACACAATAGCAGGGGAGGTACTAACAACAACAAAAATGGAAAGAGACCTGGGGGTAGTCATATCAGATGACCTAAAGGTGGGTAAGCAATGTGAAAGGTCGGTAAGGAGAGCCAGTGGGATATTGGGATGCATAGGAAGGGGCATCACAAGTAGAAAAAGGGAAGTGGTTATCCATCTATACAGACAGTGCATTTTTCAGGTATTCACCCATTTTGCCAAAGTCAGCCCTTCTAAAGTCTAGTATCCTTGTTTTTGTATGGCTTATCTCCATGGTTGTGCTCATTGTGAAGCACACTGTGCAGTGGTCGCTTGTTCCTAGATGTCTACTGACTTCTAAATTTGTGAGACCCCATCTGGAGTACTGTGTGCAGTTTTGGAGACCTCATCTACGCAAGGACATAGACAGGATGGAAGCAGTCCAGAGGAGGCAACTAAAATGGTGCAGAGTCTGCAGCAGAAACCATATGAAGAGAGACTGAGAGAGCTTAATATGTATGCTCTTGATGAAAGGAGGGACGGGGGGACATGATAGAAATGTTCAAGTACCTCAAGGGAATCAACAAAGTCCAGGAGGGTAGCATCTTTTAGAAAAAGAGATGTGTAAGGGTCACGTGATGTAGTTCACTGAGTAGCACTCTCTCTCACGAGTTCCTGCCTCCTGCCACTTACATTTTCGTTTTGCTAAAGTTTGAGGACTTATTTTACTACTCTTCAATTGCTGAAAGCTTCTTAACCAACTGACGTTTACCCGACAACGGCTGAATGGATGTTGAAATGAAGAAAAATCCTCCTAAGCATACCCCTCCAGCTACGTCTGAGAAGGCCCCGAAAAAGTCTAAGGCCTCAGCTGTGCTTGAGCCGCAATCTACTGGCATTAGATCTGCGGACAAGGAACCTCTTACTCTTGCCAAATTTTTAGAAGAGTTTCAGCCCTTTAAAATGGAGATACAGAACATTGCTGGTGAAATAAAACACATCTCCAATGCTCTGGAAACACTTTCCCAAAGAACGTCGGATAATGAAGCATGGATCCATTCACTGGAGTGCAACCAAGAACGAATTAACCCCAACCCGGCAGCCTTAAGGCAACGTATATCCAAGATGGAAAATAAAGTCAAAGATCTTGAGGGTCGTGAGTCACGAATAATGCGGTAATAATTGGCCTGCCTGAGCGCGAAGAGGGCACAGACCCCGTTAAGTTTACCCAGCTTTTTATAAAAAGAATTGCTGGCCCTACCCCTTTCAGATCCGAATACTCTATCGAGAGGGCTCACAGAGCGTTGCTCCCCATCCTACCCCGAGATACTGCTCCCAGAACCTTCATTTTCCGGTTTTTAAATTTTCAAGAAAAGCAGCACTTTATGGCTAAAGTGAAAGAAGCCAAGGAACTTACATGGGAAGGGGCCAAGCTAAGGATAGTCCAAGACTTACCCCTCTCAGTACACCAAAAGCGAGCCACGTATCATCCTCTCGCCACTAAGCTGATAGCAGCTGGCATAAAATTCAGAGTGGGCTACCCTGCCAGGCTCCAAGTCCAGATCTCCGACTCCTGGGCTACATTCAAAAATGTTGAAACGGTGATGGCAAGGCTTAAAGAGGCATTTCCTGATTTATTTCACCCGACTTGAACAAAGCGCCTCTCCCTCTCGGGCAAGAACTGCAGCTTTTATGTGGAGCATGGGTTGTTGAGCTCTTTTCGGTGGCCAGCGAGAAGGAGAAGTGAGCCTCATTCCTCCCAGATCATATGCAGTCTACCTCCTCGTGTCTTGCTCGCTACCCCATTCTTCCAGGGAGGGGACTCAACCTATAGGATTCTCCCTGCAACTTCTCCCCGGTTGTACCGATGCACCTGCTGCCTTTCTATTGTGGACAGGTCCTCTGGTCTCTTTCCCGGTGCGGTTTAACATGTCCACTGATGCCAGAAATTCACTCTCCTTACTCGAGGCTACTGCAAAGGCAAGCGGCTCCTTGCTTCCCTTGGTTTGAATGCCCTGAACTAGTACCTGATTCCGGAGTGGCTATGGACGTCTTACCAGTGTGGTGGTTTTCTTCTTGGATCTGCCTGCTTTCTTCCTAATACCGGAACCTGCACTTGCGGTATATGCCTGCTAGAGGCATCAGAGACCGACGTTTATCTAATTTATGCTGCATTCTGAATTGTGAGCTGAGTGAGTCGGAGGACTAGATCGGGACACTGCAAGTTAAACGTCAGCAATTAACAGCTTATTTTGCTCACAGAATCTTATAGTGTTCAATATTCTGGTTTGGGGATTTTAAGGGAGGTGTTTTGCTTGCCTTTCTATATACTTGATAAGTATGTTGGGCAGCATGATGAAGGGGAATAAGCTTTCTATGTATATGTTTTGGGTAGTGGGAAATATTCCCATGAGGTGGTTTTTGTACCATCAATTGATATCCCCTTGTCTAATGTTGTATGCCAGAATGTTTTGGTCTAATATAACAATGTCGGCTGAGGATTTAGTGCTGTTTCTGTCTCAGCTACAGTTTTCATGTGCTAAGATCATTGTAGTATCTTATTCATAAGGGGGGATGACTGCATCTGGGGTCTTTACTATGTTATTACCTAGTCATGTAACAGGTTTAAATAGCAATTTTAGGATTGGGTTAATCTCCCTATTGTAATTTTCCCCATTAGATTTCTTTCTTTTCCCATGAACCTGATCTTTCCTTACCCTGTCACACTTTGTAATCCTGATACATTATCCCTAGTTGGTATCAGAGTTCGTTTCCTTTTTTAATAAAAGAAAGGAAATGATTAAAGGAAAAGGGAAGGAAGGAGTTTTTTTTTTTCCCCCCTCAGGAAAGATTTGGATGGTAGCAATCTTCGATATTCCTTGCTTTACACAGGGTGATGTATGAGTTGAATACCTCCCTGCTATAGTAGCGAGTCCCATGGGGGCTATTAATATGAATTCTGTATATATAATGGAAATGACTGTAAGGCAATATCTCGCAGGTCATCCTTCCTATTTTTCTTGACCTGCTATATCCAAGACAAAGATCATTATGTCTTAATGCCAGTGTATTTAGGATCACTGTACATAGTTGTTCCCCATTAGTCTGTACCTCTAGGGTGGTTAATTAGAACTGGTCCTAGTGAGGTAGGTGTTCTATTTTTTGCCATTCACTTTTTATTCGATTTTTCACTTATTTTTTTCAGAGACAGAATATAAAGACAATATACAGAACATCCAGAAACTTAAAATGTCACAGAAATCCAAAAATATTTTCAGGATTAACAACTCTCCATAAAACCCCCGACCCACCCCCACCTAACCATCCCCCAAGGCCCTTTATATAGATGGAGTCAATACAGACTGTATGATCTAACATCTAGGAATAAGATACAACCAAAGGGGTCCAGATTCTCTCAAATAGAGGCAATTGATTATGTAGAAGCGGCAATCATCCTCTCAGTCCTAAGGCTTGTAAGAAGTTCTGCCAACCATTCGAATAGGTAATCTCGGGCAGTCCTTCCAATATTTGAGCACTAGTTTTTTCACTGTGATCGAAATCAAGGCCATATAAATTTTCTCACTTTGACCGAAAAGCCTGTCATGTCCCCTAACAAACACACCTCAGGACGAAACATGTCCTCTATTCCTAATAAGGATTAACTTTATTTTTATCTCATCCCACAACAGTGTAATTTTTGGACATTGCCAAAAAATATGCAATAAATCACCCCCTTCCAGATCGCACCTGTAACAATTAGAAACCCTCACTAAATTTAGATCCGCCAACTTCTGAGGTGAATAATAGATATTATGTAAAATTTTAAACTGGATAAGTCTCAGATGATCCTGCCGGATGAAACTATGGCAATTCCGCCAGATCCGTGACCAATCTAATGGTGAGGTAGGTGTTCTAATATAGCATTTTGTCTAATACGATTTGGTGGGGGGCCGGGGTAAGAGGGAAATGTCTAGGTGAACTGATTGTCAAGTACCATGAGACAGTAGGGTGGGAATGGAAGGGGGTTTGGGTACACTGTGGTTATTGGGATCTTTTACTGGATGGATTTTTGTTATTTTCTGGTTTCCGGGGGGAGGGTAGGTGGGCTGGCGCAGCAGATATTTCACTGTGGGCATTTAGAACAAATGTGTGTCAACATAGTTTGGATTCAAACAAAATAACCAGGGTTGTAAGGAATAATGATTAATGATGTTCTGTTGTGTACATGGAATGTTAAGGGAGCCAGGCATAAAACCAAGCAATATAAGGTATTAAAATATCTCAGTCATATCAAAGCTCATGTCATATTTTTACAAGAGACACACCTACTTATTTATGAAGCCGATAAATTGAGAAGGCAACAAGTGGGGCAAGTCTTTGCTGCACAGGGTAATACTCTGAGTAGGGGAGTCATGGTTCTTCTACATAGATTGATACCTTTCAGATCCTCCCAAACCTTGATTGACCCCTCTGGGAGATACCTATTTGTGAAAGGTAGATTGCATACTTTGGATATTGTGCTGGGCTGTGTATACGGGCCCAACGCAGACACTCCAGGTTTTTTCATGAACCTATTAGAAATTCTCAATCCTTTTCTGGGTACTCCCATGATTATAGGGGGTGATTTCAATCTGTTTTTTTCCCATGGCCTTTCTCCCACACAGAGAGCATTCAGAGACTTTCTCGATTCTGCAGGACTTTGTGACTTATGGCGCGTGCTCCATCCTAATGACCGGGAGTATACATACGTCTCCCCTGTACATGGCACGTCCTCACGGATCGATTACATTCTCATCTCTCAATCATTGCTCTCTGGAGTCTCTGATTCCAATATTATCCCTGGCCCGCTTTCGGATCACTCTGTGGTAACAAGTGTAATATCCCTATTCTCATTCCCAAAAAGAGGAGGCAGATGGAAGTTAAATAACCAAATTCTTAAAGACCCCGTTAAGGTCGATTACATAGCATCTCAAATTCAACAGTTTATCGCTTTAAACGCTAACTCCACACTTCATTTACCTGATATGGAATGTGCGCCTCAAAGGCTCCTCAGAAGTATCTTAATTGGTCTATCTTGAAAGGAAAAGGCACGGAAGACAAAGTTTTCTCCTCCTGTCCCAAATCAGGAACATCGAACATACTCTTTCCCCTGCCTCCTTGGATTCGGTCAAACAAGACTTAATTAAATTAAAAGATGCTTACCTCGATTTATTGAGAGAGCAAGCCGAGTTTGCCATTCTAAAAACGAATGCTGTCTATACCGATCAAGGGGAGAAAGCTGGGCAGATGCTAGCAATGCGCATTAAGCAACTCTAATCAGCCCAATTTATCCCAGCAGTTCATCTGTCAGTAGAGGATTCCCTTAAAACTACTGTTCCTGAGATAGTAGATGAATTTACTACTTATTTTCGGGAGTTATATGCCCCCTTGCTCAATCCCCCCTCAGAAGAGGATTTGCAAAGTTATTTGACAGACTCCCTTTTACCTTCCCTTACTAAATCTCAACAAGACGCACTTATATGTCCCATCACGGAGGATGAAATAAGCATGGTAATCAAATCCCTCCCCGCCAACAAAACGCCAGGCCCTGATGGCTTTTCTTCTAATTTTTATAAGATATTCTCTAGGCAGCTAACCCCCATTCCGTTGTCTCTTTTTCAATTTCTTTTATCAGGTCAGGGGTCTGACCCTTCCCTTTTTGAGGCCCTTATAGTTTTATTGCCCAAGCCAGATAAACCACAGGATCTTGTCTCAAGTTACAGGCCTATATCCTTAATCAACCATGACATCAAGATCTTAGCCAAAATTTTGGCAGATCAGATAAGTCTGGTTCTCCCCTCGATGATTGGAGTTGAACAGGTGGGTTTCATGAAAGGAAGATCATCCACTGATCACTTACGTACCTTCGCTCACGTATTTTCGGCCTCTGAGGATGCTGTTACCCCAATGGCCTTGGTCTCTTTAGATGCCAAGAAGGCCTTTGATAGGGTTTATTGGAATTACCTGTTCACAACAATGAAGCCATTTGGTTTCCCTAATATATTCCTGAGCTGGGTGCACTCACTGTATATATTTCCCTCTGCCAGAATTACCTGTAATGGCATGAGGTCCAGCCTGATTAAACTCCATGTCGGAATGAGACAGGGGTGTCCTTTATTCCCATTGCTTTTTAATATATATTTGGAACCCCTTATCTGGAGACTTATAATAGCACAAGGTGTCCCAGGTATTCCTATACAGGGACAGGTGGTTAAGGTTGCAGCGTATACCGATGACCTTCTCTTGCATATACTCAACCCTGCCACATCTATCCCCGTTCTTCTTAATATAATAAGCGAATTCAGCAGGGTCTCTAATTACAAGCTCAACACTGTGAAAACCTTAGTCTTTCCTTTGAATCATCGGGTACATAAGCAAGAAATTACTGCTACCGGACTTACTTGGCAACCTAAATCTATGAAATACTTGGGTATTATCTTAACTCGAAGTAACACTCATCTCAAATATCTAAATCTGGATTTGTTGGTTCAGAAAATAGACCAAGACCTTCATAGATGGACGCTCCTCCCTCTCTCCTTATGGGGTAGGATCAATTTAATTAAAATGAATATTTTTCCCCATTTGTTTTATCCCCTTAACATGTTGAATATTAACCTCCCTTTATCCTGGTTTAACAAAGTACACTCCATGCTCTCCTCTTTCATATGGGGATATAAAACCCAGAATAGCTTTCCGTAAACTGGCTGCTCCCAAAGACAAAGGAGGGCTAAAACTTCCTCATCTGGCCTTGTACTATTGGGCCAGTCAGGCCAATAAATATTTACAGTGGCTGACAGCAGAGCAGCGATTAGCACATTCTCTGTATACTCCGATTTGGCTTAGAGTGGAGTTGAATAGTATTAAGAACCATGGCTTTCTCCCGGCCGCATTATTATATACTAAAATATGATTTCGTCCATTACTGTTACGTAAATCTCCCATTGCAATTTCGATCATGTCCCACTGTCAGCTTTGCGCATTTCTTAAATATGACAATACCAAGGATCTATGTCAACCAGTAATCGGCAACCCCAATCTGAAGCTGGATAATAAGCCTTTACCTCCTAATTGGTTTCCTCCCATCAATCGCTCTTTGTTGCAAGATTTCATTACACCTGACAGACTATGGAGTTCCTCTGTGGAGATTTTACATACACTCATGATTCCTGCTACCAATATTTTCAAGGTATATCAATTACGGCACTGTATGGTGAAGGCATTCGGGACTACTCCACCCTTGCCTCCACAGTTTAATTTCCAGGTTTCTCTTCTTGATCTGGCCGGAATCCCTCACTCAGTCTCAAAAATATACAATACCTTAATTGCTTGGAAATATCCCGATAACTTTGCTCCTATCTCTTACTGGTCTTCTCTTTTTCCAGACATGGAGTTTGATTGGTCACTCATTTGGAATAATTGTCATAAATTCCTATCCCAGGACAGACTGAGATTAATGCAATTCAAAATCCTACATAATATATATTATACTCTACAAAAATTGGCTAGAATAGGCGTATTGTCTACTCCGCTCTGTACCAGATGTGGGTTGATGCCCGGGAACTCCCTCCATATTTTTTGGGAATGTCCCAAGGTCACCCCCCTCTGGTCTACTATAAAACAAAAAGTTGACCCACTCTTAGGACTTTTGGGAGCTTTTTTCTCCAGAAATTTGTCTTCTGGGTGATTTTTCTGCCATCACAGTCAGGTGTAGAAAATTCTATATGGTCTTAATTTCCATGTCTGTTAAAAAGATGGTTCTAAGGCATTGGAAAGATTCCAACAATTTGTCTTACTTAGAATGGCTCCAAGATCTTCTTGCAAATCTTAGAACTGAGAGAACCATTGCAAGTCTTTCCAATAAACTTACGAAATTCAACAAATTATGGGGTTCTCTACAAGCCCTGTATTCGGCACAACCGTGATATGTGGCTTTAAGAAGTACATGATGTTAACTTTATGCTACACTGCTGCGTCAGAAGGGGGAGAGGGTAGGGCGGAGGGGTTGGGGGTGGGAGAGAATTAATCTGTCCAATGTGTTGGATAACCATATTTTGTTACATTACATGTTTCTTGTGATTCATTCTCTGTATTGTAAACTTTAATAAAAACTGAATGGGAAAAAAAAAAAAAGATGTGTAAGAACAAGGGGGCACAATTTAAAGATAGAGGGGGGACGGCTCAGGGGTAATGTGAGGAACTTTTTTTCACAGAGAGAGTGGTGGATACATGGAACAGCCTTCCTGAGGAGGTCATTGGGTCTAAAACAGTGGGGGAATTCAAACATGCATGGGACAGACACAAGGCAATTATAGTGTGGGGTTGCAGGAAGTAGGCTGTTGGTTAACTAGAATCTGCAGCTTATCCAGTAGGTAGGGAAATGGGCAGACTGGGTGGGCCAAGTGGTACTTATCTGCTGTCAAAGTCTATGTTTCTATGTTTCAATGCTGCCTATATAATAAGAGTGAGGAATAATAGGGGAAGGTGCAAAGGAGGAAGCCTGAACATTGGCAGTCATTTATGGGGACCTATTCCATTTCTACAGGTATGAGGAAGTGACTAAAAATGTTAGGTGATTTCCTCTGACCATCCAGTCATGCAGATCCAGAAAGAAAGTTCCTGCAGCATTCCAGATGGTGAGGAGACCTCAGAGACAGAAAATAAAGGTGATCGATTAGACAAAGTTATTACGGTCTGACGAGCTTTTTCACATTACACAAAATGACTCACAGATAATACTGTAACTCTACATATACAAATAATAATACCAAGAGCATACATTGAAGAAGATTGTCAAATCAATCTTGAACAAAGTGAGTGATTTGATACTAACATACTAAGAAGCCAGCAGATTAGGCCCTATGGTCTATCAAGTCTGCTCGATAATCAGTGCCTTCCCAGGCACCGTTGTTTGCCCCTCCCTCCTTATCATTTATTAGAAACTGTCAGGCTACTCAGAGTCCTTCTTCAGGTACTGCAGTTTCTAGGAAAAGCAAGCTTTTATTCAGAGGATAGTGCAAGCTACTGATATCAATTAACATACATAAGAAAGAGTTGTAGGTCTAAAGACAAGATGGCTTTCAGGAGGTGTTAAAACTAAATGCCTCTTTTGAAATGTAATGAAGCTGGGATACTGAAGTTAGAGGAAATGGGGTGGGGTGAGAGAATAAAATGTAGGTATGTTCATATCTATGCTGCATAATCATACATACACATAAGAATACAGTAGATAAGTATGAGGAAATATATATCTTCCCGGTGAAACATTGTAATAAATAAAAAAATAAATATAAATAAAACCATGTTAATTTATAAGAAACAATAAAATGTATTCAATGTAAGAGATGATATATATATAAATATTTACACAGAGAATGCATATGCACCTGAGCAAAAAAAAAGATGTGGTTGTTAGATAAAAGAGTAATTCTCTGAATCAATCTTTTAAGAATGGAACACGCCAACTGGATGAAGGGCTTGCAGTGTAAAAATCCGTCTGGCCTCACACTGCAAGAACGTCCTAGAGCAACTCCCGCCCACCTCTAAACTGGCCCTGATTTTCAGGGATGTTCGTGATTTTGACTCAACATTTTCCTCTGTCCCTTGTAAAATTTGTGTTCTTGTAACAGAACAATGGCAATTAAAAGCATAAAATAATGTCAAACATTAAAGTAACAGAATTGTTATTCCTCAGAAAATGTATCTTAACACAAATCCCTTGATTCTATCAGCTTTCTGAGTGAATAGTACCAGTTTTTAAGATGTATCCCTAATTTGGGGTCTTTGTCCCTGATTTTTTTCAGCCTTGTTCCTGATTCATGAGGCAAGAGGTTGAGAGGTATGAGTCCCACCAAGCTTGGAGGCAGTGACGTGGTCAATCTCAATAAAGCATAGTTGTGCCAGAGACTGATCACACAGAGTTACAAAAATGCTGGCCCAGTGAGGAATCCAGTTGTGCGCTGAATACTGAATGCATATATTCTTGCATCCTTGTTCTGTGCTGGTGCATCGTTCATTTAACATAGATTTTTGACCAAGGGTACCAGAGGCCATAAATTTATTTATTTATTTATTAAATTTTGTTAACCAGGTAGGCCCACTGGGCCTCGAATAAATAACAAGTTTTTGCTTGGCAGTTGATGAATTGTCTTGCTACTACATGGTATGCACACTGGAGGGATGTTGGAAGACTGTTTCTGGTACTGCCACATCACAATTATCACATCTTTTACAGTGGAAAAACCCTGTGGATTTTTTGCCGGAACCAGCTTGGATGTGGAGGGGGGATGTGATGGGGATCATATAGCACTGCCGTAAAACGACATGGGGCATCACAATTCTAGTCAATTCTGGTAACGGGCACAACTAGAACAAAATGGTCTTTGAGACCTTTGCTTTAAAATGCCTTCAGCAGGGCCTGACAAACCAGGTTCAGGAGGGGACCCCAGGCACTTGTAATTAGTAATAGGGTGACTGGCTGGAAAGAGCACTGCCCCTGACAGCTTATCCCAGTCAGGGGAGGATGGATGGTTTGGTTTGGCCCAACAGAGACACCTGTCAGTGGACAAGGGAGCTTACTTCTCTGTCATGGGCACATTGCATGTGTACAAGGCTGGTAACGGGCTATGCATGCTGCTTAAGGGAGAAAGGACAGTCAAGGATCCAAAAAGAAAACATCATGTTATGGTCTAGATGATGGCTACTGACACTCTTGAACCCTGGTCAGTGGAGACCATGCTGGGGTAGTGGTTGTCAGGGCTAAGAGATCACGAGGAACAATGAATGGAGGATCGTCAACAAGGGAAGAAAAATATGAAAATAGAATAGCTACATTATTCAGACCACTATGTAAGCAACGTGCGGCATCTTAGGAGTTTAAAACAGAGAGACAAAACTTTAAATCAGTCAATCAATCAATCAGCCTGTCAGTACCAATATAGGGTTTCACGAGGTATCAAAGTCAAATCCCAGATGTAGAACTTGCCCATGGAAATGTGTTTGGTTTATTTAACACTCACTGAGGTGGCACATAACCCAAATGGACCATTCATGTATGACAACTGTCATGTGATCTTGCTGGATCATATGCAGAAAGTGTTGCATGCATAGTACATTGGCAAAGCAGAGAAAACATTCTGGAAAGGCATGAAATGACATGGACTGACCACCAGACATCAATGCAGACACCAGCAATCAAATATTTTTCTCAGCGTGGCTGTTCTCGGAAGGACCTAATCTTGGGACACTGCCAACACTGCTGGGCATGAAACGACATTTACAGTAACCAAAGCATGAAGTTGAGTTCCCATGGAACACACAAATTACTAGTCTGTTGTTGAGATTATTTTTGTGCAAGGCTTTACAGACAAAAAAAAACCCCAGCTAGCCATCATTTTAGTGCAATTTGACACTACAACTAATTTTTGTACTACAAACATTATTAGATTGTCATTTGTTAATTAAATATCATTTTTTAAAGCAGGACAAACAGAAGAACACTTTGGCCCCTATATTCATAGCCTTCTGAAAGTTCCACTACATAATGGGCTGCAGTGGAATAATATATTTATCTCTTCACCAGTGAGCAGCAACACCCATAACTCCTGAGGGTAGAAGCCATGGGTTAGTTATGAAGGACGTACTACCTGTGCTTGTATGGAAGTAAATGTTATTATTCCACCATATACCATATGTATTTTATATATTTTTTTGCCACCACACTTGCCCACCAGCACCCCTCCTTCAAGCCCCACAGGCTGCCCCACCAACTTCACAATGCCACTCCCCACTGTTGTTAGGCACTGACCAGGCCGTCAGTAGTTTCATCATCCAGGAAGCCAGCTTGTTCCAGTGAGGGGCTTCCTCTGGCCAAGCTGAGGTGCACCTCTGTACTTCAGTCTTCCTTATTTGCCAGCATATCTCTGCTGGGGAAGGGGGCCTCCCCCAACCTCCGGGGAGGAGAGCCTTGGAAAATCTATAGTACCAGCTGAAGGAGTCCCAATGGTGCACTAGAGGGCTGATGATGCAGAAACAATGACAGGAGCCATCATTTGGCATGCCAGTGTGACATTTTTGATGCTTTTTCTCCTGCTCCTTCTCCCATGGTCATGTGCATGCTCATGGCTGGCCTGTGAGGCAGTGTCTGATGTCATGTGATCACCCACATCATCAGCAGCACCGCTACCATGCCACTTCCAGAAACCACTTCAAGAGTAGTGCAGCATGTTCCTCCCCCTCCAGAGGAGAATGTCCAATGGATGCTTTGGAGCCTTCCCTGCCAGAGCCTGCTCTAGGGGCCTGATTTTTAAATGGCTGAAAACAGCCATCGGACAGAGTCCTGTGTAGCAGCCTGCTAGTGAGGGAAAACAATCTCTGTACCAGCAGATATTCCAGTTTTCAGCCCATGGGCAGCAGGTGCAGCTGCAGAGGATATGATTCCTGATCTTACCTGGCATAGGTTTTTGGTGGAACTGTAGAGGATATGATGCCTGGTCTTACCTGGCGTAGGTTTGTGGTGCAGCTGCAGAGGATAAGATGCCTGGTCTTACCTGGCATAGGTTTGTGGTGCAGCTGCACCAAATAAATAGCCCCAAGCTACCATACATCATGGATCTGGCTGTAAAACAGCCTTATTTTAGAAAATCCAGTGCACACAGGAAAAACTGTGGCTCTGCAAGTGACGACTTACTTGCACAAGTATTTTCCCACACCTACACCAATTTTGGGAGGGGGGGGCTTTAAAAATCTGACCCCTGATGTCCAGAGATCAGAATATGACACATTATTGTTTTTTATACTTTCTTTATCATCCAGTCACCAGCAATGCACCCATCTGCCCCTCTGAGCTGTCCCCCAGCTCTGACTTTACCATGTCTGCCCCTTACTCCAGGTCCGCTTTTGTTTGGAGTCCTTGGGTTAGTGTTTCCTCAGGAAGTATTGTCAACTGGGTGGCCAGTCGGTGAGGCAAGGATCAAGAATGCCCAAGCTTTATCCTGCTGCGCTGGAGTTTCCCACCTAGGTTTCTTCCCCAGCCTTCAATGCATGTGTTGCGTCCTCCCTCCTGGCTAGTCATAGACCCTGTACTGCCCCCTGTGGTCCCCTATTACACTGCTGTACTGTAGTCCCCCCAACCAATTGCACTGATTTTCTCCAAGGAGGGTTGAAGGGGCAGTCAGCAGCACAAATCTATTCAGCAGCATTCCTGAATATGAAGTCTGTCAGTGGCAGCTATCAAATTTGGAGGGACACCAGCCTTCCTCTCTCCCCAGAAAAGGACAGTATCCACTTGGACTCTCATTCCATGAAAAAAATTGATCACAGAGTCTGGGTGGGGAGGCGGGGGGGGGGGCTATCTTGCTCTTTGAAACTATTGAAAATATTTTGTAACTTTGGGCTAGGAATTTAGCAAATGTCTTTTTAGAATTGCAATGATTTAATTGCATGCACTATGTCCAGTATTTCTGTTTCCTTATCCAGTTTGGTGGATTGTTCTTTGGAAATAAATGATATTTCCAAGTGTGATAAATATTCCCCTATTTTACCTAATCCTGATGGTCTGACATCTAAAGTGATTCATAATATGCTAGAAAAGTTTGATATATTATTTAAGGTCAGTTACCATTACATTTTCCTGTTTTATCACCAGTTTTGATTTTAAACCTTATTCTTTCTTCATCTTCTATGCAAATAGCTTGTCTGCCCTGCCTCTCCCCAGCAACATACACTTCATTCTAATGTTTAGAAGGAGCCTCTCAGTATTATATTAATAGCACATGAACTGTATTCTTTTTTTATCTTTATTAATTTCTGAAGTCATTTAAAGCACCCAGACAGAGTTTGGGGAAAACTTTTAAAAATGTACAGTTTAGGCGCACTTTAGTTTATATTGTATATAGCAGTTGTAATGTTTTTTCCCTTTATCTTTATTGATAAGGACAGCTGTATGAAACTACGACCACTGCCTCCTAGATATCTTCTACTCTGGCTGTTTGTCTACACTTGACATCATAATCTTCTGCTTATGTCCTCATAATTATTCCTACAGCAACAAATTGTGATGTCATAAACAGATAATTGTTATGTCAGGTGTAGACAAGCACCCAGAGCAGACAGGGCCGAGATCATGTTTTTATGCAAATTACCTTAGTAATAAAGAATTATGGGGGTGAGAATTACAGAAACAGTTATGAAACATAAACTCAATAATGTCTAAATATTACATTTTTTCAATATTACCACAACATTGCCAGGGGCCCTTTAAAGAGAGTGTGTCTGCATTCTTTCCACTATGTTTAATTCTCTTTCAAATGTATTCATACCGTTTCTTTCAATTTGCATACGTTATGGGACTTTCTCTAATTACCACCATTAGTTTGAACATATACCAACATTTCTTACTTAGATTTGAGTGTAGTTTTCATCTTTAAGTAGAACTGCAAGGATCTCCTCAGCAATATCTAACCTATAAATTTTGTTCTTCCACGTTTCTACTACCTTGTTTTAGCTTAAAGGGAGCATAATCCTTTCTTTACCTTATTTTTAATTTAATTGGAAATGTGGGCATGTGTGCTGCTTCCTCAATCTCCCACTTGTACTTTTTCTCTTGTTCAGTAAAACAAACAAACAGAGGCATAACAGAAAAATATGGACTGGAGTTCGGGAAAACCATACCCAAATGGTGAAAAAGTGACTGACAGTAGGTTATGTGGCTTTGGGCATTACTAGCGAACCCACCTTACCAGCAGCACTGGTGAAAACGTTACCATTATGCCATTCAGATGGTTGTTCTATAACGTTTTTTTAATTACCAATTTGTATAACTTTTTGTGTAGATTGAGTGCAGCTTTCTGTTTCTGTTACTCATTCTATCCTATTGTCACTTAGAATGTTCAGGTACACTGTACCTGCTGCTGGAACACCTGTGTCCCTGAAGGGGTTCTAGATCTGCAGCATTCATAAAAACACACTGTGCTTAAACCTACATATCTTAAAAAACATACTTCCAATTTTAAAACTGTAAAAAGAAAAGTTGTTCATGACAAAAAGTTATTGAAAATGAGTGATGTTTGGTAATGTCTGTTTAACTGGATTTAGTGCCGTGTAAGGTTGTTTTTCATATTTTCAGGAAATCTGATTTTTTTTATCTAAATGTAATTATGCTCTGTCTACTTAGTCATACAGAAATATTACATTTCTGTAAAACTGTGGGTTAAAATAGTTAAAAATGTGCAATAAACATCTGTCATTAACTAAATATAGATTTTGCAAGGTTTTTGTCATTTTTTTCAGTCAGAAATCAGTCTGAATCTTTTGTTATTGCAGCTTGAGTTTTTTGTTCCACTCTACTGGTTGGAATTTTTGCAGTGTTCAGTTCTTTTTACCCACTGATTTTACTTTATGAATCTAATTATCATTTTTTTTATTTTTCCCCCTAGTTTTGTAAGAACATATTTGCACAGCACCTTAGAAGGGCATATCAGGAAGTGATGCAGGAAGGAAGTACTTTGTGAGGTCAACTGATGTAAATAGGAAGAACACTTCAAGTGTAGGTCAATGAGCTGACACAGGAAATAGATAAATTTTTTAGTGCTGGAGGTTTCTTTATGATTGATTACATATGTATTGTAGTTAAATGGTGTCATTTCATTTAAATAAACTATTTTATTGTATTTCTGTAATAAAATCCCATAATAAATATAGGAAACTGTATTTTATTTGTGCTGTTTGCTTTATCATACTATAAATGAAGCATGATGTTGTTCATCTAAACATTCACAGTCTTTCAATAAATGTCATGTTACATAAACATGTATATTTAATTTCCTGGCATAGTTTATTTTGGGGGGGGTGTATTATGGGATGGTATAATGTGAGAGAATGACTGTATGATAAAGCACTGTGTGTTGGGGGGGCTGCATTCATGATACATGCTCAGATGCACTTCATATGTTCTGGGGAAATGAGAGGGGCTGTCTGCATCTAATAATGGTGCTAATGATACATTGTGGGTATATATATAGGGTGATGAGATTGCTGAAAAGGCACTGGTAATTTGGGGTATACTGTGTATGGGGGAAGGGGGTGGGTCTGCCTGTACCAAGGAATGATGCTCATAGGCACAGCAGTCACTTTGTGTCATGAATTGGCACCCGCCCTTGGGGTATATTTGGTTGTGGAGAAGCAGGCTGGGCTGCCTGCACCTGGAATGGTGCTCATATGCCATTGTGGGTAAACGTACAGGGTGATGACATGGGCACCTGTAAAGGTTGTGTGCTATGTGCTGTGTCACATGGATTGCCTGCATACACATGTAATATGTTGCAGCATTCAGTATGGCACAATGTGTGGGTATGCCTGCACCATGGAGTGATGCTCATTGGCTCATGGGTACACATATGTACTATGTGCTGTGTTTCACTTGAATAGACTGTAAATGTCATACACTGGCACTGGTCACATCACAGTGAGTCAGAGGAAAGGGCTGGTCTGAAGCATGATGAGCACAAGGGACTAAACAAGTGGTTGAGGAGTGATTTGAACCTGAATAGAACATTACAGTGCATCTGAGGGTAGTGTTGGAATGAATCCTGATGTGTACAATGGGCTACACCAGTGGCTGAGGAGGAATCCTTACCAGTAATGCACATCACAGAGTGTCAGAGGTAAGGGCTGGACTGAAGACTGATGAGCAGATGGACTACATTAGTGACTCTGGTGGGATTTGAAGAGCACTTTACTGTGCATTAGAGGTTGGGGCTGGACTGATGCCAGATGAATCGATGGACGACATCACTGGCTGTGCAGGGATTTGAACATGAAATGTACTTCACAGTGCATTATGGGATTGGTCTGGACTGACACATGGTAAGTCGATGGACAACACCTTTGGCTGTGGAGGGATCTGAACCTGAAATGCACTTCACTGTTCACTACAGTTTGGGGCTCAACTGATGCATGGTAAGGCGATGGATCTTACCAGTGGCTGTGGAGGGATTTGAACCTGAAGAGTACTTTACAGTGCATCAGAGGTTGGAGCTGGACTGACATCATATGAGTCAATGGACTGTACTAGTGGATGTGGAGGGATTTGAACATGAAATGCACTTCACAGTGCATTATTGGATTGATCTGGACTGACACATGGTAAGTCGATGGACAATACCATTGACTGTGGAGAGTTTTGAACCTGAAATGCACTTCACTGTTCACTACAGTTTGGGGCTCGATTGATGCATGGTAAGGCAATTGATCTTACCAGTGGCTGTGGAGGGATCTGAACCTGAAGAGCACTTTACAGTACATCAGAGGTTGGGTCTGGAATGACATCATATGAGTTGATGGACAAAATTAGTGGGACTGTGGAGGGATTTAAAACTGAATTGGCCTTTACAGTGCATCACAGGTTGGGGCTGAACTGATGCCAGATGAGTTGATGGACAACAACATTTTATTTTCATTAGCAACTGTGTATTAGGGAGAAAACTCAAGTGCAAAGTATAAGACAAACATGCTACTGACCCTAACCCGCTTATCCTCCATGATGCAGGAAGCAATATGCCACATAGATTTAATTAAAACATAGCCGTAATCTGAACATAAACTCTTTAAACAATAACAAAAGGTACTGAATTCATGTGAACTCACCTAGTACATGCACAAGAAACACTCTCTCTCCCATCAGGAATGCCAGCTAGATCCATCAGATGCAATCACACAGGATGACCATGACCAGAAATTATCCCGAAATGAACAGTGACGACTATGAGAAACTTTTGTCATAAATAAAAAACAAACAAACAAATAAAGTAAATACAGATTACAAATTGGGATTTTGGTGCCAAAACAAAGTGAGTACTTTACATTGACAGCAGCGCCTCTTCCAGTCACCATGCTCTTCCTGCACCAGTGTGCGCTCTGACTGGTTATTGGAAGTAGTGATGTGTGCAACAAGCATAGAGGAAGTGTGGCAACAGTGAGGATCAATGGGACCAAATGGTGCTGCACTACAGAGCTAGGGCAGGGTGCAGGTAAGGGCTGCGAGACCTAACTGAAACAGCAAAAAAAAAAATCACTGTACTCTCCAGAGCCAGGACAGCCACTTTCCCTCCAGTGACAGTTGTAAAAAATACCAGAGTCCTTGTTTGAATGCTAAATAAGGATTTATTCCAAAGTTTCAGGCACCCACATGGAATAGGATAGTGGAAGGCACAACAAAAAAATCCATGTGCAGGTTCCCTGGTGCTTTACCAATTAAGGCTTCATCAGGGGGATGGTACCTGCATCTAAGACAATTCCTTTATACCAATTAAATTAAAAATTGATGATGTCAGAAAATCCAACCACTCACAGAGCTCGATTTTTAAATACAGAAATATTCAGCTCACTTAGTGGTATAAATGGAATAATAGTTATAACAATGGTGATCTCAATGACAACATGTTGTTGTAGAAACGTATTCCAAAATACATAAAAAATACACCAAAAGTGGTGACAGCCAATCACATTGCTCGAATGCAACAAATATAAGTTATGAAATAATTATAGTGTCAACCTGATCAGCTTAACATGTTACACTAAAACAGGATGATTTGTTGTTACAAGACAAACTGCAATGGCAACAAACGAGCATAAAAAACATTTTTCACAGCACATACAAAAATAGTAAATTTATTTATTATTTATTTATTTATTTATTTATTTATTGAGAAGGTTTACTAGGAAGAACGTGCTAATCAGCAAGCACTTGATTCCAGATGTGTGCTGGGTTTAAGCGGAAGAGATGGGAGAACAAGAATGTACAGGCAGCAATGATCAGTAATCGAAGAACATGGGAATACAGTAATTACACAAATACTAATTCAGAATAGTATATCACAATACCATAGAAATATATAAAAGAATACAGTATAAACAATATAGTACATAGTTATATCAACTGAAGACTTCCAGCTAAGATTTACAGGCATAGTGTAGGGAGGCTATCAAGTGTCAGTGTGATCAGAGCTGGTTCTATGCTAGGTAAGGGAAGGTGGCAAGGAATGCTAGAAACAGGAACAGGGGGTGTTGTAATGGTTTCTGATGAGGGGTACTGTGATTGAAGTGTTTGCACTTTTGTTTGAAGCAATTGGGAGTATTTTTCTACAATAACATGTTGTGATTGTCATGATTGTTATAACAACTATTTTTCCATTTATACCACTAAGTGAGCTGAATATTTCTGTATTTAAAAATCCATTTTCAACAGCGAGGATCAGACTTGTGTTTTTCAAATACAGATTAGGTGCTAAACAGGAAGTAAGGCATGATTTCTCAAAAATATCCAATGGGAATGCATATTACATTAGGTAAAATCAATAATGGTACAATGTCCCCAGTTGGCTGGTGCAGCTCAATTCATAAAATGTAAACAAATGCTCGAGCTGCACCAAGAAAAAGACGCAAATGCCAATTGGTGTCATCTGGACAATATAACACATAACGTAGGACACCATATGGCGTCATCAGGAAAAAGAGGTATGTTTTTTATGATACCATATGGTGTCATCAAGTCATAATGTTAACCAGCAGCTGCATTTAATGATAAGAAGCTACTTTTAATGAGCAGCAAAAATGCTTAACAAGCAGCAGCAACAGCTTTTGCCAAGCAGCTGTACAGAAGCTTACAATCAGCAGAAGCAGTTTTTAAAGAGCAGATCTTCAGAAACAAATTTAAACAAGCATTGGCCAGTGCCAAATGTTAGCTTGCTTGTATTTATTGTGTAGTTGTTGGGTATAGATACTGCACAGGAAAGCTGCAGGTCTCTCATGGAGTTCTTCCTGACTGAACAGGCCTAGCTCACAGACGTAGTGACCTTTGTCCATCGTTTTTATTAATTTCCAGTCTCCTCCTTGGAGTTGGCCCTGTAGCAGCAGCAGCAGCACAATAAAGGCAGCCATCTGCCATTCACTGACCACCACACCCACTGACTCTCCCGAGACTCCTGACCCAACTGATTCTGGGTCTGATGACCACAAGCAGCCATCACCCTCATGCAGTGGTGTAGACACACAGAATTCCGGATTGGTGCAGGACTAGGAAATTATGACAGCAAGCTGTTTTTTCTGGTTATGGCAGGTTTAGACAGTCCAGTTGGCAACTGCTCAGCAAAAGACAGTAGATTTCCCTTGCTGGCAATGCTGGCAGATTGTTCATGGGAATAGGTTGGGGTGAGCAGGCTGGAATGCATAAGTCCATCAAAAAGATGTAGACCCTGAGTGAGCTTTCACCTCATGTCAGTCCTGTCTGTGAGCCCGATACCTGGAAGGAAGTCAAACAGAGTGACACCACAACAGTGATGTCAACTGGAGATACACTGTCTACAGAGGCTGGTAGCACCAAGCAACCCAGCCCGGCGTTGCCAAAAACCAAAAAAAGGAAACAAGAGGAAAACCTTAACTTGACTTTCTGATAACCATGCACACTCTGGCCTGTCAGCCCAACTTCCTGCCCCCAAAAAGTTGAAAGAAGGAAACTCTCTCCCGCTGCCCATGAATTTGTGTTAATGGGACAGATAGTGTTCAGCCCACTGTTAAAAAGATATGTTTTTTGGATCACCAAATTCAGGCTACGCATGTTGTGGTCATTGTAAATATTGTCATGTAGTCAGTAAGACAAGGAATTTTGTGTGGCCAAAGGATGGTAAAATATAGAAAATACTGCATTTTGTTACATGTGATGCTTGCAATGTAATATGTTTAGCATTATGTAGCTGTGGGGTGTTTTACATGGGAAGGACAAAAATAAAGTTTAAGGAATGCATAGGGGAGCACATGAGGGTGTTTTCAGACAAGAATCTCAAATATGCTTTGTCTATGCACATTAATACAGCTAGGGATAGCGCTAAACATACCCCACTGTTTATAGGCATTGATAAGGTTTCTTTGGGCATAAGGGGAGGTGATACTGAAACCATGTTAGCAAATAGAGAGTCTTACTGGATATATCAGTTGGGAGCACTTGATTGGCCAGGTTGCAATGATCAAATAGAGCTGGCCAAACTATTGCATTAAGGGAATAAGATGTTATGTTAATAAATGCTTTATAGAGGTGATATTTAGACATAATAGGTAATTTGGGAAGTAAAAGGAAAATCCTTCCACCCCCCCCCCGTGCTTTTCCACACTTTTATTTTGTTTTGTGAATTGTGAAACAAGTGAGGTTATTTAAATACATTAAGTGTGGAGTTTTCAATAACATGCTTTTTAAATATAATAATAAAAAGTCTTTTGGCAAGAAAAATCTGCTTTCAAAAATACATTATATATATATAAATAAAATTATAAACAAATGCTTGTTTTGGGGGTTGCTATAAAAATGCATAGTCATAAGCAACACAACTGAGCAACTGGAGCTAAGAGTTAACTGGTGTCCAAAAAACTTTTCCTTCAACCCCCCCCCTCCATGTTACCTTTTATGCTAAATTACAGCCTGAAATATTCGCATGCTAAATTTTAGCCGTGTGTAACATATTTTTATGTAAAGATACAATAGTGTAAAGATATATATGTAATGAAGATCCCTCAAGCAGTTTTTATTTGAATTCTTATATATTTAAGTGTTTGCTGTATAAGAGTAATAGATAACATATTGTGACCTGCTCAGTATGGGAGGTCACTGATTAATTCATTTGGAGCAGAGTAATACTGATGTGTAATGAGCATTGTCATGAGTTTAGCAATTAAAAATATGCTGAGATGAATATATATTACAGTCACCAGGTGGTGCTGTATACCTTGACAAAGTGCTCAGTTTGGGTGTGAAACGTTGGTTGTGAGTGGCCTTCCTGGGCTACACTGTTTCTCCCATCACTGTTTTTGCTCACAATAAAAAAAGGAAAAATGCTGAAAGGACCAGTGAGTCTACAGCTGTTCTTTTAAAGAACTGAATGCTGGGTCCTTTTTCTTCTGTACGTTTTGACATTGGGGACTATAGCACCATCTCCGTAGGAGCGACCCTGTTCTTTGTGTCTTAATGGGACACTGCAGGAAGTGAAGAAGTATGACAAGAACAAACAAATGAGCGCGCTAGCTGTTGAAATAGTTTTTTCTTAGTTATGTTCAGCTCCTGCTCTACACTGTCTGCCTAGGCAGACTCCATGCTATGTGCTGTAAGCAGCTTCCTCGCCTCAAGCTGGGGGCAACAGGGCAGCATTGACAGTTCTTAGGTGGGCCTGGGACAGGTGGGTCCTCCAGCTGCAGTGTGGCTATTCCTAACATGTGAGCCCAGATTGCATGGGAGACACACAGCTGAGCAAGCATTGAAATATAGAAGGCAATCGGATCAGTTTTCACTTTCTACCCAATAACCAAGGCCACGATTTCTCTGTGACACTGTTGTCCAAGTTCTGCAGTAGGATTCCCATCTGTTGCAGAACTTCTGTCATGGTGGTTTGTTATTTCTGTAAGTTTTGTGAGAGCTGCTGGCATGCTATTTGCTTTTATATGGCATATAGTTATATACACATCTCTCTCTATAGATAGATAGATAGACATGATTAATTTAATTATTTTTTAATTAATTAATTATTCTTTGATGACTGGGTAAGGCCCACTAGACACAAGGACCTGTTTTAAGGGGTGGCCCAGGAACACTGGGGAGGTTAAGTGACTATATCAGGGTCACACAGTATGCAAGTGGAGGTTGTGGGAATCAAATCCAGGTCTGATGGATGTACCAAGCTCCTATATATATCTAGGCAGTGCCTGTGAGGGTATTAAATTACACTTATCAGTGATAGTTTTGTACCCCCCCCCGGTCTAGAGTGAGAATATAACAATATTCTCTCTAGGTCTCCAGGGGCAAAAATATTTTCACTGTAGGTGCCTATTGGTTGGAGCTGGCAGTGAGAGCAGCACAAGCAGAACTCACCTGCTCAGTTGCATGCTGGTGCTCACTGTCCATTTCATCACCTTACCGCTTCACATATAGCACTTTCACTTTATTATCCTCTACACCAAATCAGCATAACTCCACAGTAAAGCAGTTTGTAAATGTTTTAAAATATTATAGTCCTCCACAAATATTCTCTGCACATGCCTTTTGTGTCTTCAAGGCTGGGCTTCCCACTCCCCCTTACCATTCAAACTGCCACTCTCTCCCAACTGATGCTGGAAACATCCTCTTGTTCTCCCCAGATATGGCAACTCCTCTTCCGGCATCTCCAGCCCCCCCCACCCACCAGTACCTTGACTCACAGTTAAGCCCCAACCTTGCCCATACTCCAGCCAGTTACTAATATGCACTGACATTCTGATACAGTGACACACAGTAGTGTCAAGAGCATCATTAGTTGCAACCGCTTGGCCATCCCAAAACAAGGTCACTCGTATGAAAAAAAAAACATACAGTTATTGTAAAAAATAAAAAATAAAGGTTTTGCATAACAAAATGCCATGGCCCCTACCAAAATATTCACTGATATTTTCCCCTTGTGAAGCTTGACCTTTGCCATCACTTGTGGCTTCGCCACTCGTGATGTAATTTGCACTCGGGGGAAACTAATGATATTTTTAGTGGGCCCTTGGCATATCCCATATGTATCTATATATCTATATTCATTGCAAAAAGCTTGGTTAATGCACCAGTTAGGGTTAAACCAACAAAACTAGAGAAATGTGATGTTAGGGTTTCCAACCCTAACACCCCACTTCCACCCTGTAAGCAGCAAAAGGAAACAACATTATGGTTTAAGCTGTTTTGAGTCTTGACAAATCAGGCCTGGCACATTTCTTGGAGTTATCAACCCTAACACTCCCCCTCAATTCAATCAGCAAATAAGTGCAGATGTGCAGACTATATGAGAATGGGGTGAGCATTATGGTTGATAACCCCAAGGAAGACCCCAGGCTTGATTTGCCAAGATTCAGGACAGCCAAAACTATACATTTTTTTCCTTTTGCTGCCTGCAGAGTTGGGTTGGGGTGTTAGGGTTGGAAACTGTAACACCACATTTCCCTAGTTTTGTCAGTTTAACCCTAACTGGTGCATTAACAAAGTGTTTTGCAATTAATTTCCTTACTTTTTGAGATAACAGAATCGTATCATCATTCACACAGGTCACTTCGGGGCCTGCGAGAACAGATTCATGTTATCATGGTAGTGCAGGGCCATCTGGGCTCAGTGCTTCTGTGCCTCCATTTATCCACATGTGTATGTGGGTGTTGAAGCGCCGGGCCCTCTGGGCTTTGTGCTCCCATTCCACCAGAAAAGCAATTTATGTGTTTCCTTGTAATTTTTTTTGTAGGGAGGGATCATTCTCAGTTCTCATTTCTTATGGGCTTAATGTTGTAGTAACTATTAAGACCTTTCTATTGATATATACTATGTCCATGAACTCCAAACAGTGAGAGAGTTACAGATTGTTAAAGTTGCAATGTTACCCTATAGGAACTGTAATTTTTTATTTTGCTTTTTAATATGGCCCTTAAATGGTTGGGGACATGTTATATAGTAGTGTTGTAGTACTCATTAAGATCTTTATTTTGATATATAGATTGTCCCTTAACTCAAAATATTGACAGAATTATGGCTTGTTAAAGTTGAAATGTGGGAAAAAAACCTAAGTCCAAATGCTTTTTCCATGTGAAGGGATCTTTTTTCGTGAGGCTTTGTCATTCATATGAAAAAGATTCCTTCATAAGAAAAGAGAATGTGAAAAAAAATTGAGTCAAAATATTTTTTGTATGAAGGGAATCTTTTTTTTTCCGTATGGCCCTATTATTTTTTTATATGGTCATATAAAAAAAGAAATTCAGGTCATGAAGAAAGATTTTAAAATGTATTGAAAACACATTTCTAGGTGCTTTTTCAAAAAACTAACTGCAGAATTAATGTAACAGGGACCCAATTGGCAAGATATGTTGGTGTCTCTGCAGTATATCATTTTTGTGGGTTTTCAAAATATTTTTTTGTGAAAAAACAGAAATAGTAGAGCAGCCATACAAAACAATATTTTTTTCTCACGGAAAAAGATTACCCCATATGAAACAGAAACTTTTTTTTGTATTGGCCAAATTCTTTTCTTTCATATGAAACAGCTATCCAAAAGACTGTCCTAAGCATGCTCAGAATCAGCATTTCAAATCCTTATAACTCAGGAATGGATTCATATGTCTTTTTTACACCAAACCAGTGAAAGACACCTCTCTGACCCAAGCCCTTTTTACTCTGAAGATTTCAAAGCAAAATTCCAAACTGTCTGGGTGTTAGGCGATGACAAAAAAATAATTCATTTTTTTCACTCTCTGGATCTCAGAATCCACAGATCCGACCAGAACACAACTTAACAAGTCAAGAGACCTTGCACATGAGACCATACTTGCAAACATTTTTGCAAATCTGTTGAATGATGTTGAAGCTATTAAAGTGCAAAGTTAGGGGTTTAACATTAAACAGTCTGCTGAACCCTAACGATTGTGGTGCTACTGCACCACTATAATCCAGGTACTCTTTTCTCCATTTTCCTTTCTTCCCCACTTTTCCTGATGCAGTGCATGGACACACCAAGCCTTGACATGCACATCAACCCCTTGTGAGGGAAGGCTTCCCAGCAAGGTGTAGTTTGGGTGCCAGAACACTGCTCTGTCCCTCCCCTGGCTGGGGCCAGTGCCACATACTGCAGCGCCTTCCCCTAGCCTCAGCCCATTCAGCTGATCCCTGAGTTCGCAACCAAACTCTGGTCACCAGCAGGGAATTCAGTGTGGTTCCCTCTAGGACAATGGCCTTCCTTGAAAACAATGTTACTTCATTGTTTTGACATTTTGACCCCAAATGTTCAATGTAGTCTTTTTATTACCCTCCCCTTCTAAACATGACAGGAGTCATTTATAAAATACTGGCCAAAACATAATTTTACACCACAAGTGCAAAAACACATTTTGGCCAGGATTTGGAAAATGACACGTCACGTTCATGAGGCGGTGTTAAAAAATGACTAGGTTGCAAATTTAGGGTCAGAATATTGAAACTTACCAAAGTAACGAACAAGCACTGAAAAATGTCAATGTACCTTCATAACACTATGTTTTTTTTAATATTGTGACCCTAAATTTGCAGCATGGCCTTCTTATGACTGCCCTCCATGAACTTGGTAGGTGGAAATTTTCAAATCCCACCCAAAAGGTGATTTCACAGAGCGACTGTAAAATCACTTTTCAGGCCAGATTTGAATAATTTCACCTACCTTGTTAATGAGCTGTGGTCTCAAAAAGGCCATATTGAAAATTTGGGGGAAACATGTTAAAAATGGCAAAGTTTTGATTGAAAGTTCAAAACACATTGCAAATACATTGATCACACTTCCCTTGTTTCTTCAGTTCCCAGACAGAGTTGAAGAAGAAGCAGGATGTGTAACACTGGACTTTCTTTTAGGTGAGTGAGGAGTGGGATATGTGGGGTTGAGGGTGCTTGAGGATGTCGGGTGGGTGGGTAGGGTTGGTTGGGAAACTGCAAAAGACATTGATGGATGGTTTTCTACTTTTCAGGTAAAAAATTTAAAAAGACCAATGGACCAAGAGTGAGGCTGGAGACTGAGAACTCCAGTGTCACAATGTGGGGAGTAAATATTGGGATGGGGGCTTAGCCAAAGATGGGGTTTTTCATTTTACTAAATATTCCCACACACAGCAGGTCTCAGCCCTGGATGACTTGCATGGAAACAGGGGTGGATTAGTGAATATTGGGATAGAGGGGGGATGCTTACTGGCCATATCTTGGTTTGCAGCAGACTAAATAAAAACAAAACAGGCTGATGACTCTGCTCAGCTTGTTGCTGGCAGTGTCAAGTAAATGAAAGGATCCAGCTTATAGGCACTGCTGCCTCCTTTCAACTACACAAAGTTTCTGCCCATCACCAGCATAACAGCATCATGATCAGCCTTGCTGATCTTTTGCATGTCACTGTCAAGCCCTCTGCAGCCTGAGCTGCACTGGATATGGCAGTGACATGCCTCTGAAGGCCGCTACTGTGACAATATGTTTGCTTCAGATTTGTGCACAAACAAAAATACGTATAGTAGATGCCTTAGCTCAGTGTAAGGCAGAGCCTTTCAATACCAAAATATTAAGTTCTGTAGGGAAAGGAAGGGAAGGGCTCCATGGAGTCAGCAGCTTGATCCCTTCCAAGTCCGAAACTGACAGCCCAGCCCCATGATCAAAACGTTTTGACAAGTGGGGAGCACTGCAGCTCTCCATTGAAATGAATAGTGTATCTCTTTAAATCCTTTTTTACATTTTAGCTGTCCTTTTGTTTCAGCTCAGGGCTATCACTGAAATGTCAAGGGCCCTGTTGCAAGTTACAATCTTAAGATTTAATATAGATATAGATATACAGTATATAGGGGTCATATGACATGGGGCTACTGTTGACATCAGAAATATCTTTTATAAGTAATGCTTGACCCCTGACTTCAATAGTGTAAAAGCCACAAGTGATGTTAATAGGGGTCAACAATACTCATAAAAGTTATTTCTGGTATTAACAATAGCCCCACGCTATATTTGTTTTATACAGCAGACTATCACTTTTCTGTAATTGGTCTAGCTGGTTTAATATAAGTTCAAAACAGAAAGCCAGGCACCGAGGTAAAAAAATATGTACACACTCACAAGTTGTTATGAGCAATAAAGATTTGTTACAAGAAGCAGCACAGACCTGATACCTGTGGTCACCAATGTTTCACACTGAACATACAGCACTTTGTCGAGGTGTCTGCCTCGACAAACTGCTGTATGTTTGGCATGAAACATTGGTGATCACAATCATCCTGTCTGTGCTGTGTCTTGTAATAAATCTTTTTCACTCTTAACAACTTGTGAGTGAAAGAAGTTTTTTCTCAGAGCTTGATTTTCTGTTATCAGCTTGTAGTCTTTTGCTGTGGCACAGGATTTATGAGAGTGGAGTGAAACTCTTTGTTTTTGATCTGGTTTAATGTAGTCTACTAGACACAGTGATGTAAAAGACGTAGAAGCTCAGCATAAAAGCACTTAAGCAAGGGTTACCCTGAAAGGACATTTGCAATAAAGCAAGGCTTCAAATAAATGTAAAATTATACATGCCCCAATACTGCAAAGCATCATGAGAAGTATATGCAAATAACCATGAAAGAAGTCACACTACTTGTAAAGGAGAGGCTCTTCTTTACATTTAACTGAACCTGCTTTTATTAAAGTAGGATAAATGCAGTTTTATAGCATTTGGAAGACTGTAAACCCAGCCTGGTCCCAAAAGGCCTGTCACACAATCTACAAAGGCTGAAAACATAAGATACAGACACATGTTTTGTCCTCAGGACTCATCAGTGTGCCTCATCTGTACCAGCCCAGGCAAAGGATAAACCAGTCATATTTTGGTCTTACAGGTTTCAATTGCAGTGGGCTCGAAATAGAAAAGTAATCTAAAAGACAAAAAGCACTGACACAAGGCTTACCCAGAAAGGGCATTGGCAATAAAGCCAGGCTTCAAAGAAATGTAAAATTACACATATCCCAGCATGGGAAGTATATGCAATTCACCATGAAATAAGTTAGACTGGTTTTGCTTTAAGCAAGAGTGTGTGGTGCCAAAATGCCTTTCACACAATATGCAAAGGCAGAAAGGAGAAGCCTGGCCTTATTGCCATTGTCCTTTTGGGGTAATCTTTGCCTCAGTGCTTTTGTGCTGAGGTTCTTTGTCTTTTAGATTACTCCTATACTGGGCTCACCATGACCAAAACCAGTACCAAAACATGACTCATTCATCCTTTCCTTGGGCTGTTACAGATGAGGCACACAGATGAGTCTGGAGAAGAATGAAACACGTGTCTGTGTCTTCTGTTTTTAACCCTTGCAGTTTGTGTGAGAGGCCTTCTGGCACCATACACTCCTGCTTAAAGCAGAACCGGTCTAACTTTTTTCATGGTGTTTTTGCATATACTTCCCATGATGCTTTGCAGTATTGAAGTATGTGTAATTTTACAGTGATCCAAAATTAGAAAGGATAACACTGTTAATTATTTAAGTGGGTAAATCATAAACTCCAAGTGGAGAGGTGTATTCCACGGTGTCTTTCAGTGAGTTACCGTAAGTGTGTAGATAAAATGTTATTTCTGGTATGGTTGAAACTACTAGGGTAGTGTGTGGAGCAACTGATTGATAACTGATAACAGAAAGAAGCTGGGGTTGCAGTAAGGATGCAGATAATAGGCCATGATGCATCTAGGGTCTAGATAACCAAACATATCTCACCAACATTGTATGAATATATTTATATAACTCAGGTGGGTGTAACAGAGGCAGACAAATGCTAGTTTTTTTTAATTATATTTTATTTATTTTTGTAGATTAGCATAATTCTTTTGGATCTTATATTATAACAAAAAATTTATAGTCCAACATTCATACATATTGTATAACATTACAAACAATAACAGACATAAATGTTCTGGTAGTACAATATTCCCCCCCCCTTCCATATCCTTTATGATGGGGCACACGTTTTCCATACTTCTGTATATATTCACTCATATTATTTTTAAATATGCATTAAAGGTGGGAATAGATTCATAAATTCATTTCAAGATATAGCCATTACATCATCTGGATTTTCTGTTTGATGCCAAAAATGTTTCATATATTAATGTCTCTTTAACCTTTATTTATTTAGTTTTTGTTGACTGGGTAAGTGCACTAGACAAATTCTGCCTATTTTCAGGCATGACCCAGGGAAGGGGGATACAGATGAATGCCAACTGACCTTGAACCAGATTAAGCTGTCGGTGGTATTTTTAGTAAATGGGGGAAATTTGGCCAGGGCACCAGGGAAATTCTCCTACTCTCCAATGGGGGAATCCATTCCGGACTGACAAGCTAGTGTCAGTGTCACTGCAGCAGTGGGAGAGTACAGACATGCGGGAGATTGGGAAGTGGGCCTCCTCTCCAGTCTTAATTCCACCAGAGGCCATGGATCAGGATGACATAGAGAACAGAAGTGAGGATGAGAGACAAAACCGCAAGGGCGAGAAAAGTGGTAATGGGCAGACAAAGAAATATCTTCTGTGGAGATGGAGGATAAAACACTGCAAGAAGTGAGTAAAAGAGTTTTTTTACCTGGTAGTAATACAGAGAAACAACTTAAAGGGAAAGCTATTGTAAAAAACAGTACCTCAAAAGAAAAGTCAGAGCGAGCAAAAGATAACGAGGATGATAGGACAGAAGCCTGTTAGAAACAGCTGAACTTGGATGACGCAGCGGCATCAAAGGGAGCCACACCCTTACAATCTGACAACAGCACAGCTGACAGGAAAGTCCCAAAAGGAAAGGCCAAGATGGGTCGGAAACAGCTCGGCCTAAGACGGGCGACAGATTTAAATAACGTAAAGAAAAAGTGATGGTTTTAAAAGAGGACAAAGAAAGGCTATATACAAAACATGGGGGCCCCCAGGATAAAGAGGATGAAAAGAAAGAAAGAAACAGATGATACCTTAGAAGGAAAAACATTTATAGATTTTAAAGATACTCCTGAGTGGGTTACAGAGGCTTTATTAAAAGCAGGATGGAAACGGAAAGAGGATGGGACAGGCTGGGACCCAAACAGGCCTGGCACATCGGGAAACACTTTAAAAAAACAAGAATACAATAAAATAGGGTCAACAAAAGGAAATGGGCATGATATATATATATATATATATATATATATATATATATATACACACACACATATATATATATATACACACACACACATATATATATATATATATATATATATATATAAATAAACTGGAGCAAGAAAAACTTTCAGAGGCAGATGAGACAAAAGAAAAATTGAGTTTGAGGACATTATTAATGAAAGTGATGAAACATCTATGGAGATTGAACAAAAAACAATACAGACTGATAAAGAAGTGAGTGAAGGTGAAAATAAACAGAAAGAAAAAACCTAGGGGGAAATACCAAAGAAAAATTATTTCCTAATGAAACTAAGCTACAGCAGGCTAAAAGGAGGAATGTAGTATGTTTAAAGTTTAGAGGATCAACAGCTGATGCTCCTGATAGGATTTTTATAGGAAGGCACCTATTAAAAAAAAAAACATGAAATTCTATCCTTATGAGATATATGCTCTTATTCATGTTCCAGGCAGCACAGAATATGATGTAAGCTTTAAACACCAGGGTATACTTGACAGATTTTGGAAGCTATATCATCAACCAAAATATACAGAATTATGGAAAGATCTGAAAGAAATCCCTCTAACTAAACCTGCTTTCAAAATTGCAACAGTTCTCTTTTGAAATGAAGTAATCAACATAATAGATATTAACTTTTGGATGAAACAAAGATGTGTGGTGCATGGACCATCTGAACCAATACCGGATGATGAATGTTTATGGACAGGAGGGTGGAAATATAAAATAACTTTGAAACAGATAAAAGGAGAGATTCAGCACCTACCGAACTGTTTCTATTTGGGTCAGGATCAAGGAATTGTTTTTTGTGCTGGGCAGCCTTGGGCCTGCTACAAGTGTGGGGAGAGAGGGCATCTGAGCAATGCCTGTGAGAAGGTGAAATGCGGCCTATGTGGAGCACTGGGACATTTTGGAGCAGAATGTAAAAATAAAGTTAAATGCAGTCTGTGTGAGGAGGAAAGGCACATATTCTCAAATTGTTCATGGGAGTCACATAGCCCAGATATGGGTGAGAGAGCAGAACAGGACGTCTACTTAGCACTAGCACAGAAAGAGAAAGGAAAACAAGACACAGTGGTGCTAGAAGCCTTAAATGAGGAGTCCATAAAGCAACATAAAGAGAAGGATGGAGATGGAGATGGTTTGGAAAGTTCCCATAAAACAAAACAAAAAAAAAAACAGAAATGAAAGGAAAAGGAAGGCAGTAGGAGGGAAATCGACAAATGGAACAAAATAAAACGGGAAGAACTGATGCACAATAAATCTACTATGGTTACAAGATCTAAAAACAGGAATAAAGGACAACAAAACAGAAAATGTTGTATGAAAAAGATAGAGAGGGGGTGGGACTTACAAACAGATACACACCATTACAGGACAAAGAATGGACTACAATGGATGAGGAATCAAATAAATCTAGCGAAGACTCCTCACACAGGGAAGATGCAACAGATGAAGAAACAACAGACACTCAGGTGTAAGAAAAAAAAGAAAAAGTCGAGAGATGCAGGATGAGCATAATTTAAAAACTTAAGACTATGGAAAATTTGAAATGTATAACGAATAATGTAAATAGTATAAAAGATAGAAAGAAAATGTTAACTACATTTAAAGTACTGAGTGATTTGAAGAGTGATATAATTTTACAAGATACAAGATTTAATACAATAGAGGAAATACAACAAGCTCAGAAAGATTGGATATGGGGTCTCTCTCTATGGTTTATTGGGGAGGAAAGATGTTTGGAGTGGGTGTGGCATTTATTTCTCAGGAGGTTAAAGTTCTAAAAATTATAGATCCAGTCCCAGAGAGGGCCTTTATAATGAATTGTGTAGTACAATGAATCACTATGCAGATAATAGTAATAAATAATCCCCAGGTTAAAACAGAAAGGAATAAGGTAATGGGAATAATAGAACCTTATTTACATACTGAAAAATTAGTAGTATGGGGGAATTTTAATTGCGGTCTGGCTAAACCAGATAGGGGGAGGTTAACTCAGAAAATTTTTTGCAACACAAACTATCTGAACAAAATCCTAGAAAATGCAGGAATGGAGGAGGCATATAAAGTAAAAGGGAAAAAAGGAGAACATACATATTTCAAAGGATCACATTCTACAAGAATAGATTTCTGGATGATTCCAAAGCAAACTGTACTTAAAGATGTCAGAAATATCCCAATAGAAACTTCTGACCATATGGCAGTAGAAATAAATATAGATTTAGGGAAAAGGATGGTATTTGGAAAGGGATACTGGAGAATAAATGTAGCAAAGTTGCAAGAAGAGAAATGTAAGGGAAAAGTGAAGGAATTGTTAGAAGCCAGAATAACAGTTAAAGAAATATATGAAAACAAAGCAGAATGATGGGAGGACACTAAAGGAGATATTAAACAATTATTGATAGTGGAAGCACAAAGGATGGAGTCACAAAGAATGAGAAATATTTAAGTTTAAGAGCTAAACTATATAAATTAATAACAAGACAGGCGAAACACAAAGTAAATGAAGTACGACAAATCGAAGATTTTAAAGAGGAAATGAAGAAGTTCCAGTATAGTAGAATTAAATCACTTATAATGGAACAAAAACGTGGTATGCAAGGGACAAAATATCAAACAAATCCTTTCGATAGTAATAAACACAGAATTAAAGAAAGAGTAATGTATGAGTTAAAAGATAATAGAGGTCAATTACATTTGGATATAGGAAACATTAAATGTATAGTACAGGAGTTTTTAAAAGAAACATATCAAGAACCCATAGGTAGGGAAATGGAGAATTACTTTCAACTGCAAATATACCAAAATTAGGGAAAGAAGAGGCATGCTCAATTAATAAAGAAATAACAGAGGAAGAAGTAAGAGAAGCAATCAAGACTCTAACCTGTAATGCCGCCCTTGGGATAGATGGAATATTGAACATATTTTACAAAATGTTTGAGGAACAACTCACACCCATGTTAACACAAGTCTATAATGAAAATTTTCAAGGTAGTAAATTATCAGATAGCATGAAACAAGGAATAACTATATTTCTTTATAAAAAAGTGGAGAAAACACAGATTAAGTATTGGAGACCAATAAGTTTATTAACATCTGATTACAAAATATTGGCAAAAATAATAAATAATCATTTGAGAACCTTTTCAGATCAATTAGTGTTACAAATGCAGACCTGTGCAATACCTGGGAGGAAGATACAGCAGAACTTAACATATATAAGGGAAATTATAAATAAAGGGCAAGATAATCAAATAGAAGGTTATTTTATGCCTTAGACCAGGAGACAGCCTTTGATGTCATAAAACATACATATATATGGGATACCTTAGGAGAATACAACATTCCAGGGAAACTGATTAGCTTAATCAAAGCTTTGTATGAAGGGACACAAATATGTCCTATGGTAAATGGGCATCTGAGAACATATATATTTATAAAATATGATGTACGACAGGGATGTCCATTAAGCCCTTTATTATATGTGTTTTGTTTAGACCCCCTTTTAAGCAAAATAGAAGGTGACAGTGGGATTCAGAATATACTTTGGCAGGGAAAAAAGCTGGATAAAACAAGTGCCTATGCAGATGACTGTGTTATTATAGTGAAAGACCAGAAAGCAGGTGATAAAATGATAGAAATAGTTGAACACAATAGCCAGTACACAGGGATAAAAATAAATGAAGGAAGAAGCAAGATATATCCATTAGGAAAAGTTAAGGTATAAAAATCAGGGAAACTAGAAATAGCACAAGGAAATATCAAGATTTTGGGAATTCTCTTTGGGGAACAAGAGGCCATACAGCAGAACTGGGAAGAAAAATATGATATTGCACAAAGAAAAATTCATAAATGGAAGCAGTGGAATATGACGCAGGAGAAGAGAATGTATTTATTAAAGTCATTCCTTGTTCCAATTTTTCTATATTTGGCATATATATACCCAGTACCACAGCACATGCCGACTAGAATATTGGGCTTCTTTTTTCTGTTGTTATGGGGAAGTACATTAAATCCAATAAAGAGAGGAATCATATATAGAGCAATAAAAGATGGAGGGCTGAACATGATTCAACCAATAGTTTTTTTTTTGTGAGTATGTTTACCTCTACAAATATAGTGCCCCTAATAAAAGGAGAAAAAAACAGTTGGACAACACTTGCTCAACAATGGAGTGTACCTTTAGTTAAAAAAAAAAAAAAATGGAAAAAAGGGAATATAACAAGAATCAAAACATGGTCCACATACATGGAAACATGTAGGAAATGTTTCACACACTGGGGTGTAACATTAGATTCTTTGATTAGGAAAAATAGGAAGCAAATGTATGAAGAAATAATGGAGGGAAATTCTTCTGAGGAAACAATTTTTAAGGTAGAAAAAGGTATAAAAATAAAAGACATACTGGCAGCAACATTAGAAAAAAGAATTCCAAAGAAAATGAGAGAGACAATTTGGATGTGCAGCCACGGTAAATTAAATGTAAGAGGGAACCATAAACACAAAAAAGTGGAAGAAGGAATATGTGGAGAATGGAATTATGGGATGCAAGAAGAAACTATGCAACATATCTATTTTGATTGTACCTTTATTAAACCTATTTGGGAATTGCTAGCAAAATTTTGGGAGATGAAATGTTTCAGGATACTAGGAAATATGTTATTGATTATTACTGGTGTGATATAGACCATATTTATTATTTTAATTTGGATAGACTTACTTTTTGAAGACACGTAATTTTTTATTAGCTCCTTTTTGCAAGAATTGCCATCGGTAGGTTATAAGTATCACTCCTAATTCCTTGTGCCATTTTGTATATATTTGATGTCTGCATTATTAACGGTTTATCTGTAATCTGTTTATAGGTGTTTGATAACGTTTTTTGTACTTAGGTTTTTTATAAGGTTTTTATCTAAACTTACCCTGCTACTTATCTATTTACTAATTATTCCCATATTATTAATTAGTTTTTTTTTTAAAGTAGTATAAAGTAAGTTATAATGTATAAAGTTACCAAATTTGGCCATTTGAATTTTTTGTCTAAACTGGCTATAATTCATAAACCCCTCTTCATTTAAAAGGTCTGCCTATTGTGTAATATTTTTTCCTGTAGTTTATTACATGTAGTTTTCTATTTATGATTGGTTCCCTTATTAAAATCTTTAATGTTGGCATGAAGCCAGTGAATATTGTTGTTCTAACAATTTTGTATTGCCTGTTTACCATTAGTATAAAAACTTTTCATAAAGGTTATATCTTTAAATTTTCTGAAGGAATTGTCAAATAGTAATGAGTTCATAGTAACATCATATCCTCTTTTCTTTAATACCTCATTTATCACTTTGTCCTCTTCTTGTGGATTCATGGCCCAGTCTCATAATATGGCTATTAGGTGTGCCTTTACATATTTATTTAGATCTGGACAACCAAGTTCTCCCATCTCTCCATCATCCATTACACAACTCCACGTTATCCAGGGTTTACCCCTCTCCATAAAAATTTGGAAAAAATCTGTTTAATAATGGAGAACCATTTATTATCTGGCAGACCCCATAAGGACTGAAGACAAATATAAAATGTGTAAGTGCTATCATTTTGATGACCCCATCCCTACCCAATATAGTGTCTCCCACACAGCTCTCAGTTGTTTCAAAGCAACTTGTTCCAACTTCAAGAAGACAGACTTCACTATATGTTTCTATGTAACCCTACCCCACAAGGAGATAGATTTTGCCATTGTGATAATTTGTTTGAATTTTTTTCTTTTACCAACTGGTAATTTATTTGTATAATATCATCAGTTTTTCTGGTAAGTATTAGGCCCAAATATTTAATTTAATTAGATGTTTTAAAAAATTTTAATTGTTCATATTCTAAATCCTCCTCCTCCTATAGGGGCATAATAATTGATTTTGACATATTCAATTTGTATCCCACAGATTCTGAAAATTGGTTCAAAGATGTTACTAAAGATGCTATATTACTAAATATTAATAAAATGTTGTCAGCATAAACATTCAATTTAACCATTTGATGTCCAATTTGTACCCTTTTGCTGTTCTTCTTCTTCTTCTTTGTAGTAATGCCTCCAGTCATAATATAAAAATTACTGGAGAGAGGGGGCACCTCTGTCTGACACCATTGTTCATTTTAATGAAAACAGTCTTATGACTATTTATTGAAAAGTATGATTTAGCATTTTGATATAGTTGACTTAGAAAACAGTCTTAAGATTATTTATTGAAAAGTGTTATTTAGCATTTTTATTTAGTTGACTTATAACATTCAATATCTTCTTTGGTACTCCCCATGATTGCAAAACTCTGAACATGTAATTTCTGTTAACAATATCAAAAGCATTGCTTGCATTCAAAGATAAAGCATAATATTTTTTGGGTAGGAGTGTGACCAATTCCATTAAGATTGTGCCCTTCTAGTGGCTTTGTGCCAATGTATGGACTGGAAAAATCCATACTGATCCTGGTGGAAGGAAAGAGGCAGCATCTGTAAAAGTCTTGACACTATCAACTTTGCCATAATCTTATAGTCTACATTTAATGGTGTTATGGGTTGATAGTTTTCAATATATTCTTTATCCTTTCCCTCTTTTGGAAGTAATATTACAGTGGCTTCATTCATTGTATCCAGTAAATGCCCCTTTCCACCCATCGGCTCTTCTATCATTAGTTGAATCCAAGGCACTAGGTCTTCTATAAACACTTGAAACAATTCTATTGTACCCATCTATACCAGGCGATTTATTTTTTTGTAGTAATTTAATTATTTACTATTTCTTCTTTTTCAAAGCTTCTTCCTGACACCTGCAACTGTGTGAAATGGACTTGTAAGAAATCGTTCATTGTTACAATATCAATATCTTGTTCCTTCTGATAAATGTTGATAAAAAATGTTACAGTAATTTCTTCCATCCTTTTTATTTCTGTTACTAAATTATGGGAGTCATCTCTCAAGGCTGTTTTTATATTTTTTCTTTCCATTTTTTAAGGAGATTAGCCAATAGTTACCCTAACTTGTCGCCTTGTAAGTAATGTATCCCTTTCACTCTAAGTAAGTTCTTTTTGGTTTCTTTATTGATTTGGTTTTGCTTTTCAAGTCTGACTTCCATCCACTCTTTATAAAATCTTGTTTTATCTTTTAATACTGATGTGTCCAGTTCTTTTAATCTTTGCTCAGTTTGTATTTCTTCTTCCCTTTTCTTCTTGTTATACCATATTTGATATGATATTATTGCTCCACTTAACACCACCTTAAAAGGGTTCCATAATCTTAAAACAGAATCCTGGCCTGAATAATTAAAGATCCAATATTCCGCTATAGTCATCTGAATTTTATTTACAAAATCTGGTATTTTTAAATGCTCGTTATCAAAGGTCCAACTTCTTTTCTTATTTTTATTTTGTGCATTCCTAAGAACTGATTCAACAATTGCGTGATCGGATATCAGGATTGATCTGATGGATGTGGTAAATAGGTCCTTACACAATTTTTTTTAAAGGAAAATATAATCAATTCTAGGGAAGCTTTTTGTTTTATGGTCATAGTGTGTATATTCTTTAACTTTTGGGATTGTGTATACACCATATAGAAACATATCTATCAAATGTTGTTCTTCTAAGAAATATTTTAGTAATCCTGAAGTTCTTCTATTGTTTTGTGTTGTGGGGGATGTTTTATTCATTTCCACATCCATCAGACCATTCATGTCTCCCATTAATATAATGAGGCAGATAAATGTTAGTATCTAGACCTGTAGGTAGAAATATATAAAATAAGCATTTATTTTCATGTACCTCTAACATAAATGTTTTATCCATGTATGAATTTGCATTTGCAGTAAATGGCACCTGCAGAGGTGCTACTTACTGCCTTTGCAAACCTAGTCTCAATGGTGTGTAAGACCCTGGTGGTGGGATGGTGGTACTGCAGCTGCTCACCCCCCACACTCTGAACCACACCCAGATGAACAGTGGATGCCCTGGTGGCTAGTGGGATGCCCCACCATCCAATCACCACCCCAATAGTGTACATGTCCTTCCTGGTGTCTAGTGGCACTCCCCACCCTCTCATTTTATTTATTTATTTAGTTTTTGTTAACCGGGAAGGTGCACTAGCCATAAAATGACTATTTTCAGGCACAACCCAGGAGAGTACAACAAAAAGAGAACAGTTAAAGAACAGCAACATGGGTACAATAATACAAATAGAGGAACAGCACAGCAGTGCTACAAAAATACAATGGGTAGAAACAACAAAAAATAATGGCAAGCATTATACAGATAATGGCAGTAAGATATATAATAAGTGCAGAAACCACGGACCCGACCTGTGGAGTGAAAGGGTTAATAAGATAGTAAGGTTATATAGAGAGAAATGTTCAAACATAACAAGAAAGACTGCCAGAAGGAAGGTCAGGGGTGGTAATTGGCAAAACAACAGTGGATGGTCAGCAACAAGGTTCGAGAAGGAAGAGAGCTAGTAGTCAAGAAGTTATTTACAAAGAGAAGGAAAATATGGGAAGGGGAAGAGGAGACAGTCTTGGAGCTGGATTAGAGCAGGGGTGACATTACTGGTAAGTCTCAGGAGCTTCAGGTTGGGTCAAAGCATGTACAAGCATCAGCTAAGGATAGATAACAACGATATTCACTTTTAAATCCAAAGTGAGACTGAGACAGCCAGAGGTCGAGTGGAAGAGCATTTCATAGCCTGGGAGCAGAGAATTGGAAGGCCCCTGTGCCTTTATTTGTCCGACATCTCGGAACATAGAGCAAGGATTTGTCAGCTGATCGCAGGCCATGGGAGGATGGTTGAGGGACCAGCAACGCTGCCAGCTGGGATGTTTTTTTTTTCCGGATGATCAAGTCCATTAGTGATCCAAGGTAGTATTGTGTACTGGCAGAGGGTGAGAGCCAATTCTGATCCTTATAAAGAAGGCAGTGATGTTTGAGTCGAGGCGACGAAGAAGCAAATCGGCATATATTGTTATAAGTTACGTCCCATTTTAGTAGGGAGGTTTTATGAGCAGAGGTAAGAATAGAGGCACCATAAGTAAGGGTTGGGAGCAGAATACCTCAGGCAATTGCTAATTTGGCTGAGGGTGTAAGCATGTAGCTTGTTTTGTAAGCTACTCCCAGTTTCGAGTTTACTGCTTTGCACAAGGACTGAATGTGAAGATTAAAATCTAGGGACTTGTCCAACAGGATCCCAAGGTACGTGAAGGAAGTAACATTTTCAAGTGGAAATCCTCCTGGGTGAAGAACCTCCAGCAAACTAGAAAAGGCCTTAATCTTCGGTGCAGAACCTAGGAGCATGGCTTTCTTTTTCTTTTCATTTAGTACAAGCTTACGGTCTAGTAGCCAGTCTAAGACCTTATTGAAGTCTGAAATAAGTGATGTGTTTATGCAGGCAATACTAGAAGAACTAGTATAGATGATCAGGTCATCAGCATAGAGAATAGCTGAGCAGGATTCCAGGACCTCAGCTGCATTGTTGATAAAAATTGAGAACAGAAGGGGCCCAAGGATAGAGCCCTGGGGGACCCCAAGATTGATAGTAGACGTGTTGGACAGGGAGGAGTTAAATTTAATCACCCTCTCTGGTAGTGTAAATTTCCTCCCTGGTGTCTAGTGGAACCGCCCCTACCAATCACCCACCCCTGCAGTGTACATGTTGTCCCTGGTGTCTAGGGACACCCTCCAACCCCCAATCACCCACCTCAGTAGTGTACATGTCCTCTCTGGTGTTCAGTGGTACTTACACGCTCCCATCTCCAGTCCACTAGTGTACATGTCCTCCTGGATGTAGTCTCACCCCCTATCCATTGATCACCCACCCCCATAGTGTACATGTCCTACCTAATGTTTTTGGCACTCTCCGATCACCCTCCCAGTAATGTATGTGTCTGCCCTGGTGTCTAGATGCACCCCCCCCCCCAATCCCCACCCTGGAAGTGTACATGTCTACTCTGGTGTCTAATGGCACCTCCAACCCCCTATCACCTGGACCATATATCCACAGGCCATCTACAGTGTCCATTGGAGTCCCCACCTGCCAATCACCCCACTTGGTGAAGCCATCAATGGCCTGGTGGCTAGTGGAAGCTCCCCAGCTGCCGAGCACCCATCCCAGTGCTAACACAGAGTCCCAGTGGCTAGTGGAACATCCCCTTGCTGCACAGCTGGGATATTTACCTGCCTCCCTTCTGTCCAATGGCATCCCCACCTCAAGCTTCTGGCCCCTGTACCGGGACAAATTCTTAGCATCCAGTGGTAACCCTCCAACCACCGGTCACCACATGGACTGCCACACCATACCGCGCTCAACTATCCCTGATGATGAGGTATGTCCCTTGGTGTACCTCCCAAACTTGCTTTGTCCCTCATCTAGCCCTCATGGCAACAGTGTTGCTCAAACAGAGAATATGCTGTCACTTCAGACCTTAAGGCAGACAGTCATAGTAGTTTAAGATGCAACAACATGAAGAAACGTTGTATAAATACACACAAGGGAGTCTACGGTGTTCTGAACGTGTATCACCATGATAGAGGAGATGTTCCTCATTTTGAGGGTCAGTGTCCTTCCAAGTCCCTCAGTTCGAGGGTGCGGGTCCCTCCTGTCAGTGACAAATGACTTCAAGGTATGCGCCGAACAGTGGTGGTGTCATGGCCCCCTACTTGCACAGCCTGCACCCAGCACACCCGCAGCCATACCCCTCAATACTTGTGATGGCAGGGCTGTACAAGGTGCCCAGTATAACAATCAGCACAGCCCTCCACTCACCTCCATGGTTGGCCACCATATGGGATGACAGTGAGTAGACTGTGTACTATATGCACGCTTACTGTCATCCCATACGGTGGCTGGCCATGGGAGTGAGCGAAGGGCTGTGCTGGTTGTTGTATCGGGCTCCCCGCATGGCCTGCCATCACTGGTATGTGGGGTCTGGCTGGGGGTGTGCTGGATGTGGGCTGTGTAAGTGGGGGCTGTGACACCACCACTGTTCGGCAGTCTGTGTGGCAACTGGTGGTTGGGAAGTACCACTGGATGCCAGGGATCAGTCTGGGTATGTGGGACGGAAGCTTGAGGGAATGCCACTGGTCACCAGGGAGGCAGGGACCTCTCCTGGCTGGGTGGCTAGAAGGGGGGTCTGTTAGCCACTGGAAATCTGTGTTAGCATTGGGATGGGTGCCTGGCAGCTGGGGAGGGTTCCAATAGCTAATAGGGAGGTAATGGATGCACCTGGAAGGGTGATTGGAGGGTGGGGGGGTTCCACTAGCAACCAGGGCAGTGATGGCATCACTGGGAGGGGTGAGTACTGGGTGGAGGGTGTCAGTGGACACTTGGGATGGCATGTACATTACTGGCACAGGTGATCAGAGGGGATTGTCACTAGACACCAGGGAGGACATGTACACTACTGGTGTAGGTGAACAGAGGGTGGAGTGGGGCACAAGACACCAGGGAGGATGTTTACGATGCTGGGGTTGGTGGTCCATGGGTGAAGGTGTCACTAGATGCTAGGAAATACATTAGCATAGAGGAGACAGGCATTTGGGGTCTAGGGTGCCAGTCACCACCATGACTGACCTGGCAGGCAACCATGGAACAGGTGCAAATCTACCGCTGCTTCCCATGCAAATGAGCCTACAATGTACATGCATATGACTCCTTACCGCCTTGCATGCTCAATGGGCTCATCTGCATTCTGTGGTTGAATATCGTACCGCTGCTCCCAGTGCGATCTGATCCAGGGGCGCAATACCCTAAGGGCTGGATATAGCCCAGGTCCCTGATAGGGCAGAGCAAAGTGACTTTGCACTGTGCCACCATGGCCCAATATTGAATTGGATAGCACTGGTGCACTGTCCTACTGGATATAGCAACCCCCCAAGTTGGGTGCAGGTACTACTGCAGCGCAAACCTTGGCCCTCCACTTTTGCACCTTTTTCAATATCTGGCCTCAGAAATTAAAACTGTAAATACTGTAGTGTGTCATTGTTTTAATTTATGTATGTGTGTGTAAGAAGTGAATTATGAGGGCAAATAATATTTATTATTTTTTAAATTTAAGGCAGTTTCATTTTAGGGCCTAATTCAAGGTTTTTAATGAGTAAAGGTGACAGCCATCTTTGTGATGGCAGTCAGGGATGTGTCCTTAATATTGATTTTAGTGTGAAGAGGCTGCTGGGGCTTTATCTGGTGCTGGTTGTGCTGAGATAACAACAGTGGTGAAAATTACCCTCAGCCAATCGGGTTTCATGATTTTTAAAACTTATTTTATAATAAAGATTAAAAGATTGGTGAATAAATTAAGATAACTAGTTTACTATATATTTGTTAAATTACTCGACAAGGCCCCTGGCTGCATCCTTCCTCCCCTGCTCAATTGCCTCTCTCCCTCCCCTACCCATCACGTCCTGACCCTCCTACTCTGTCCCACTAACTCGCCCACTATGACCCCTGACTGACTCTTTTCCACACCTTTCCTCCCTCCCTCTTCCTTCCTCCTCCCCACACCTCACTGTCCCTCCCTCCTGTCGCTTTCTCCTTCTGTGCTAGGCCCCGTTCCCACCCATTCTACCCTTTCCTGCCTCGCTCAACATACTTGACAATGCTGCTCAGCTGCATCCCCCCCTTTGTTCTTTGTCCTGCTGCTACTCTTCATCCCCTGACTCACCCTTCCCAATTTTCAAATGGGATTACCCACCCACGTTTTCACCTATAAAGTCCTAGAATGCCAACTATGTGTCTAATTGCAATCACCAATGTTTACTATGTATTGTGCTGTTCTACTGTTCGCTGTATTTGATATTATCTGTACATGTTATTGTGCATTATACTCTGCCTGTTTTGTAACCCCCTCCCCATTATTGACGTGGAACCTTTGTAAATGAGCTCCACTGTGCTCAAAGGTATTTTCTAATCCTAGATTGAAATAAATAAAATTAAAAAATAAAATAAATGCAGAATTAACTATCAATTACAGTTATGTTAATAGCATACAACTGCTTATGAGGCCCTAATTAGCATCATATTAAATGGCAATATCATGTTTAATAAATGTTTGTTTACTACTGTGTAGGTCTCTTATTTTATAGTGCTATCAAGAAATTATCAAAACCTTATCAGAACCTGAAAAAAATTCTGATACGGTTCTTTTATAGTAAATGGCATCAGTTCTGAAAGGTTCTGAACTTATTCAAACTGGTTCTCCCATTCTTACTTAAAAATTGGTCCAGCCCTGCTAAAGAGCATACTGGAACTTTTTGAGCAGATTTTTTGGACCCTGCCTCAGTACTGGAGAAGGGGTCTTTGATCTTGTGGTTTTTAGCACCTTTCCATTTCCTGTCCTCAAATGGTCTGGGGAAGGGGAATGTAAACAGAAAGAACCAGGAAGTGCCTGTGCACTCATAATGGAGCCAAGAAAACGCTGTCCACACAAACGTAGAAATTGCTCCGTTTTTATTTTATTTATTTATTTATTGAAATCTAGGATTAAACACCTTTGAGCTGGAAGCTCATTTACAAAGGTTCCACGTCAGTGGGAGGGTAGAGAATAATTATAAAGGTTATACAAACAAGACAATAGAAAAGTGGCAATAATAGTTACAATACCATAGGTTTGAGTACACAGTAAGCAATCAATGCGTGCAAACTTGAGCATAGTTGGCAAACAGACAGTAGGAGAAAAGGCAGATCGGAGTTAGAGAGGGGCTATGGGAGAAAGTGGGTAGGGGAAGGGGTGTGAGTGAGGTGTGGTAAAGGGAAGCAGTCTTTGACATTGTCATAGTGAGGGGGTGGGTTGAAGGCGGCCAGGGGCCTTGACAGTGCAGGGAGCCGCTGTGTGGCAGGGCAGAGAGTGTTGGCAAGAGGGACTAGGTGTTACAGTCACAGCTGCTGGATGCAGAAAGTTGTAGACAAAGCAGTCTTTTAAAAGAGCTCAGAGTAGGTATGTTGGAAATGTCCCGGGTGAGGTCTTTAAACCAGAGGGGTGCTCTGTAGGCGAAGGAGGGTTGGCTCTGCATCATTCAAGGATGAGGAACATGGCAGAAGTGGGTGCTAGAGCTTCTTGTGCGTTGCGAGCTGCTGTGTAGTTGGGGTAGGTTAGCTGTGCCAGGGGGAAGGATACCAAGAAGAGCCTTTTTTGCAAGCAGACAGGTTTGGTAGTGTATCCTCCCACTGAGTTGAAGCCAGCCCATTTGGGCATAGAGGTCACAAGTGTGGGTGAGACGTGCAGCCCCTGTGAGCAGTCTGCAAGCCTTGTTCAGAGCAACTGATATCCTACGGACAGCTGACTGGCAAGCAGCGCCATAGATTTCCAAGCCATAGTCTACTACAGAAAGGATGGAGCTGTTGATGGCGAGTCTAAGGGCGTCCAAAGTAAAACAGTGCTTGTGCCTGTGGAGGAGACTGATCTTGTAGTTGACAGTCCTGGAAACATTGCTGATGTGCTGGTCATAGGACAAACAGCTGTCAAGAGTGACCCCAAGATATTTAAATTAGGTATGTTCGAGCAGAGTTCCAGAGCAGGTACTGATGTTAAGTGCATGTGACTTATGCTTATTTCGAGAGCTGCAGAACATCATGACTTTGGTTTTATTGCTGTTCAGAATTAGTTTATGGTTGTGGAACTATTCCTTGACTATCCCAAAGCCACTTTGCAGATTGCCTTCAAGTTCCTCAGGGTCTGGGCTGCTTGTGAAGATTGCCGCATCATCTGTGTAGAAGAGCATCTGTTGTTGGCAGTGGTGTGGTAGATTGTTGAGAAAGATACTGAAAAGGAGCGGTACTAATATGGAGCCCTGAGGGACACCAGATCTTACAGGCAGATGGTCGGAGAGGACATTGTTAATTTTCACCCTTTGTGAGCATTGCTCTAGATAACTTTTGAACCAGAGAGTTGACTTTGCAGAGAGGCCAATGGAGGTTAATTGGTTTAGGAGGAGGGAGTGGTGGACAGTATCAAAGGCCTTTGAGAGGTCGCTGAAGACTGCCCCAGCTAGGGTTCCTTGATCCAACGACTGGTGTATGAAACAAGTGAGTTCCAGTAATGCTGTAGAAGTACTATGGCCTTTACGGAAGCCATGCTATTCAGGGCTTTAAATGGAGTATTTTTCAAGGTATTCAACCAACTGGTTGGCCACTATACATTCTAGTGCTTTGGAGAGCGGTGGGAGAATTGAGACGGGCCTGTAGTTTGACAGCGATGCTCTTTCACCATTCTTGTGGATTGGAGTCATGATGGCCAATTTCCACACCTGTGGGAACTGCGAGTGACAGAGTGACAGGTTGAGGATCTTAGTTATGGAAAGAAAAACTTCTTCAACAGTGAGTGCAATAAGTTTGAGGTCCAGTGTGTCTGCACTTTGTCGCGATTTCCCAAGCACTTTACGAAGGTATTTTCTGACTAGCGATGGAGTTAGCTTCTTGAAGTAAAAGGTGGGGGGCAGGCTGTTGGTGTGAGACAGTAGTAGTGGTGTTGGTGTGTGGTGAGTCCTCGAAGAAGTCTGGGGGGAGTATCCTGGACAGGTTCGAAAAAGCTTCATTGAAAGAGTTGGCTAAAATTTGATGGTCCTGGGTTGGGGTACCTTGAATGCTGATCAGGTTAGATGAAGTCTTTACATCCTTCCCTAAGACTTCCTTCATATTAGTCCATAAATTTTTACCGTTGCCCCAGGAGGCAGTAAGCAACTCCTTGTGGTGGTTGGATTTAGCAAGGCATATTTCCCGAGTGCAGGCATTTCTGGCTTGCTCGTAAGCTTGTATAGCTGAGGGTTTACCTGACTCTCTAGCTAGGTGCTAGAGGTGATCACAATTCTTCAGTCTGTTTATGAGATCTGTCCATAACCAAGGGTTCACTGACCCCCGAGCTTTAAGCTTTTTGAGAGGGGCATGCATATCGCAGACCTTTGTGAACTGTTGTATAAAGTATTCCAAGGCAGTATTGATGTCTGGAGTGTCGTCATTTTGTGACCAGTTGGTGTTGGCAAGATCTTGTTTCAAGGACTCCAGATGCCCATGCTTTAGTACGCTACTATAGGTGAAGTGGGGTGGAGGCTTGAAGAATTTGTTAGTCCAGCTACAGAAGACTGGGGAGTGGTCACTAATTGTGTCTGGGTGCACTGTCACGTTGGTGAGTAGTTCAGGGTTGCTAGAAAGTATCCAGTCAAGTAGGGTGCTTGTGCCAGTTTTATAGTTAACCCTGGTGGGGGTGGAGACAAGATGAGTGATGTGGACTGCAGAGATATCATTCCGGTAAGGGCCTACATCAGGGGAAAGCCAGTTGATGTTGAGGTCACCTAGGACTATGGTCTCAGAGTTAGAGGGCAAGCCACGGATGAAGTCCACAATACCCTTGAAGCCCTTTTTATGTTCATTCGGGGGAACATAAGCAGAGACGATAGAGTTTAGTCCAAATTAAATCCAGTAAGCAGACAGAGTTACAACAGGTATTACTTCACCCACAAAGTTTTCCCAGTGCTTCAAGTAAAAACAGACTCTTCATCAGGGGGTGCGGTCAGGGAGAAAATGTTAAATACAAAATCTCATGAATATACATAAATGCTCATACATGCAAAATAGAAGTGCAAGCTAAAGAACAGAGTCTTTAGGTGAAAGTCTGTTTCCTATTCAGTTTCATAGAATCATAGAATTATGGAAATCTGATGGCAAAAAAGGACCCCTCTGGCCCATCTAGTCTGCCCCCCCCCGCCCACTCATTACCTATGTCAAGGGACCTCCCCTTCCTACCACTTGCAACCCCTTATGTCTATCCCATGCCCTCTTGAATCCCTCCACCATTTCAGTCTCCACCACTTCCTCTGGTAGTTTATTCCAGGCCTCTACCACCCTCTCCGTGAAGTAATGCCCCCTCACATTGTTTCTAAATCTTCCTCCTTCTAATCTTAGACTATGCTGTCTAGTTTTGGCCCCCACCTTCTTTTTAAATAAGCTCCCCTCCCTCATCTTATTGATCCCCTTCATGTACTTAAATGTTTCTGTCATGTCCCCCCTCTCCCTTCTAGTCTCCAATGGGTACAGATCCAGTTCTCTCCACACCTCTGCTCATTTGACTTCCCTGCATACCATGCACCATCTTGGTTGCCCTTCTCTGAATACTCTCAGTACCATCTATGTTCTTGGGTAGGTGCAGTCTCCAGAACTGGACCCTGTACTCCAGGTGCAGCCTCACCATGGATTTTTAAAGAGGCCTCAGTACCTCCCTCCTTCTGCTAGTTATGCCACTCCCAGTGCATGCCAACATTCTATTTGCCTTTCCCACTGCTTTGCTGCATTGGTTACCTACCTTAAGGTTGCTTGATATTTATAATCCCCAGATCCCTCTCCTGCTCAGTTGCCTTAATCCCCCCCCCCCCAAGAGTGTAAGTTGCTTGCGGGTTTCTATGCCTCATGTGAATCATTTTAAAGAATTCCTTCTTGTATGCTGTATTGAGGTTGCACTAACAATAGTATCTTACTATATACATGAAAATGAAAAAACGCACATGAAATATTAAAAAAATATTGGATAGTCTTACAAGAGAGAAGTAGAATGCAGACAGTTTATGTGATCTCACCAACTCCAGTATTTTCCATAGGTGCCTATTGCACTGAGTCCATATCACTTAAGAGCTGGGGGGTTGGGGACATGTTGTGTTTAGAGGAAAGGTGAGTCCCACCACCTCCAGTTTTTTTTTCCTATTTAGTCTTTTTGCGCCTTGTCTTCCACTTGCCAGGATATCTGCCCAGTCACGAACCCCTCAGCTGTGGCATCCCCACATGAGCTGCTCTCCTAGGACACCCTGGATTACCCCCAGGGCAGAGACATGGCACCCGACCCTAAGGTGCCACGAACAACGGGATAGGGTGGGAGTCAGCCTGGGAAGCTGATTGCAGCCAAGAGGCGGGCATCATGTAGGCAGTGGTGGCAGGCTTAGTTTTTTCCCCCTGTAGGGGGGCAGGAATGTGCAATGAGGCCAGCATCCATCTCGCCCCTTGGAACCTTGTCGACGCCAGATGCTGTGGTGCTCCTGGCCTCCGCCAGGTCCCCATGCACCGCAACATCCTCGCTTCCTCCCCCAGAGAAGGAGAGCAGCCGGGATGCTCAGTCCTTCTCCCCCCAGCTGGCCCTCCGACGACCTGAGTCCATTGTCCATTCCCGAACCCAGGTCATCGGAGCCGCAAGTGGAAATCCAACCGCTGCGTCGGTGGGCCAGCGACCACCTCCAGTTTTCTAACCATCCATCCCCAATGCACTAAATCCACATCACTGAAGAGCATGGTGGGGAGTTAGTGGGGGGGGGGGATTAGCAAACAGAACTGCCCCACCAGAGACAGGGTCAACAAAAGACAGAAAGACAATATATTAGCACACAATAATACAAATGAACATTAGTAAGAGTCTAAGCTGCAAAGACTAATCAGAATGACCCAACAAAATGTTATGCACTATAAGAACGGCTTTAAGTCCCATTGATCATTTAGAACGAATGGTTAAAGGCTTTTCCTGTCCTAGCAGTTTATTCAATATCGCCCCCTTTCTTTGACGCAGGAATGTGTTCAAGCCTTGTAAGCCTTATGTGCTCTGATTTGATGAGTGCTTTTCTAAAAAATGGTGCACCCACAGGAGTATTTTGTTTGCAATTTATTATTGACCTCACATGATCCTGGATTTGAAGGTCATATGGTTCAATCAATGCAAATCATGTTGCACATTCACCAGAGGGCATACATAATGAGAGAGGTGTTACAAGTAATGCATTCTCTTATTGTAGCAATATTGCTATTCTCATAAGGATGGCTAAAGATGCCCCCTACGTTTGCAAGTTTACATATGTTATATCCGAAGCACTTAAAGAATCCTTTAGATCTAGTGGGAAACCAGCTAGTCCCTCTTTCTTGTGAAGGCTCAGAGTAAGTCCAACTATGGGCTAGTCTGTCTCGTAGCTTGATTGCCTGGCTAAAAGTGATTCTACAGTAGGTCTGCTCCTTACTGAAATGCCTACATCCATATCCCCTGTTGGTATTGGCCAGATTTTGTATATAATATTGCCAACCTTTCCAGACCAGTCTGTGTACTGTGTGACAAATATCACTGATCCTTGGACAGTTGTTGCATTTTCACAACTTTGCTTACTTTTTATCAAGTTATTTCTGCCCAGTTTAATTCCCCTAGCAACCACACACCTCTACGGACTATTTGGTCATTCTCCTGCATCACTCGGTAGTAGGGGTATGTATCAAATTAGAATCTGTCATTGAATACGTCGAATACTAGGTGTATTCAGCGAATTCCCGAGTACCTGTATACTGGGGTGTATTCGAGGTATTTGATGGTCACGTAGTCCATGAGATTTTGAAATCTTGTGAGATCTCCTCAGTCAATCCACAGGCTGCTCAGAAAGCTTTCAAGAGCTTTATCATGTGACCTGCCTTGCCAGTGTACTAAGCCACTCAAACTGAGAGGAAGCTGTTTCTCTCTGTGAACGACTTGTGGTTTTCAGAATCAGATTTAATAAGAAAATAGTCTTTGCAGACTTTTTTTTGACTCTTCTGTTTTGTTCTTCAGTGGAGAAACTGCGGTACTCCACTTGATTGACTGATTGATTGATAAAATATTGTTTTATAAAACAGAATATATTGTGTCGTAATCTTCAGGTCAGGGTGGGTGCGAGGGGGTGTTCTGTTTGCAGTTTCAGGCTAGGCTCGCCCTTGCTTGCTGGCTGGCTGAAAATGAACCCTGTTCCTGTGACTTCTTTACAGTGCTGAATATTTTTATTCATTTTGCATTAACTAATATACTACTGTATTTGTGTTGGGGGAAAGCAAAAACTTTAGTGTGCGCTCAGTTCACTGTACTGAGTTCTGAAGCTTCTTCCAGTCTGTAAAGGCAGCTATTCTTATTGTTATTTTCTTTCTGTAGTTCATTTATTTATATTGTTATATAAAATAAATATTTTTTTCTCCTGACGCTGCAGTCTTTGTTTTGGTAGTGCACTTAAGGCTTGTTCACGTTACGAGTTGCTGCAAAGGCGCTGGCTGAATTGACCCAGTGTGATTTTCTGAAGTGCTGCGTAGCAGCGTTCACATGGCATTGGTCTCTACCAATGTTTTGTTTGTTTTTTTCCTTTCTGGCATTGCCATCGCTGTTCCAGTAGTGGAAGGGTCATGGCGTTTTGCATGTGACATGCTCCCACGTCACAGCCTGTGTGACCAGCAGCAAGCAGGAAGTGGTCGGCTGTGCAGTGTGGTTTTGAAATGTTTAACTATCTGACTGATCATTAATATTTCTTAGGTAAAACTGATGACTTAAACCACCCTTAATGTGGGAAAATGTTATTATTTATGATGGTTTTCGCGAAGTTTGGAGGTTGCTGATCCAGACAACACGGCAACGAACCTGATGAGCTACGAATAAACAATTATTATTAGCTCATCAGGTTAGTTGATGTGTTATCTGGATCGGCGACCTCCAGACTTCATGAATACCATTGTAAATACTAGCATTTGTTCACATTAAGGGTCGTTTAAGTCATCAGTTTTACCTAAGAAATATTAATGCTCAGTCAGATAGCTAAACATTTCAAACCCACACAGCACGGCTGTTGTATGAAAGGGCTTCTGGTTCACTTCCTGGTCCAGTTGAAGGGCAGCTTGGGAAACTAGCAGCAGCCTGTGATGTGATGTAGGTGGTGTGGCTGTTCAGACAGCCAAGAAAAACTGCAAAAACACAACGCAATTCCAGAAAAAGGATTGCACTCACACTACCATGGAATGCAAATTCAGTAAAACAGTGCCGTTCATACGGGTGCAGCGGCACCGATCTGGCCATTCTACACCATCAATGATGGCTCAGAATTGCCCATGTGAATGGGCCTATAGTATGCTTGCTTGCAACCACTGCAGTCAGTGTACTGAAAGGAAAGGGGAAGGAGCACCGCCTTCTTTACTTTTCGTTGAGGTGTTATTTCTTAAAACACCTATATAAAAATAATTTAAGTCCTTTTGTCTCACCACAGACTTTGTGTGTGCTCTAGGGTAGGCAGGGCCAGGGGGGCACCCTTGCTGCCCAGTATTAGCTTTCTGACTCTGGAGTAAAAAGTTACAAACCACAACCTAAAATAAATTGTTGAAGTGTTTTTGTCTGCAGACACCACAGACGTTATCTGTGTCTTATAGGCAGGGGCCAGGGGGGCACCCTCACAGCCCATTATTAGCTGTCTGAGTTTCTGACTGTTGTTAAAACAGTAAAAAGTTATGAACAAAGTACAGTACAATATTAAAAAATTGTAGAAGTATTTTTGTCTCCAGAGTCCGAATGCTACAGGAGTTGTCTGAACCATCAGTTACATTTGCTGACTGCCACTGCTAGAACAGCAAAAGACAAGAAAGCAATTCTTCCTGTTTCTGGTTCCTGGAAAATAAACTTTTTTTTTTTGCAGACACAATTGCAATTGAAAAAGTAATTATTGCATCAGAAACATTATTTGAAAACATTATTCCCCTTTTCTTGCACTTTAGCTAATGAGTGGAAATGTCGCTCAAGCAGTCAAGTACAGTCACAAAATGTCCGTGAACCAGCCCCTGCAAAAGTGATTCAGACAGGGGTTGACATTTGACACATATTCGTTGTCCTACTGTCCCCATTCACTCCAACCTGATCAGTTAGTACTACAACCAGTGCTATTACTGCAAGTACCACTGCCACCACCACCATTCCAGTGTAAGTCTCAGTCTCTGTAGTGACTGATGGTGCCACAGCAACTGCCACCATCACCACCACCTCCACTGCTGCTCCTAGTGCCACCGTCAGCACTACCTCCAATACTGTGACTACCACCATCATCACCACCTCTTCTACTACTGCTGCTGACACCATTACCACCACCACCAAATCCACCATTACCACCATGACCACAATTCATGATAGAAGTATTCAGCAATGCCGCTGGTGGTTAAATCCAAACACTTTCTCTGAGCATGATGAGGACAGGGAGGCAATGTTTTCTGGGTCAGAATATGCTCCTACCCCAGAAGATTTAAAAAGGCTTGACGATATATTCCATGACGCATCCTCTGAGAACAATGACCTGAGTGAGTCTGAGAATTCTGAAGCTGAGTCCTCACCTCATTCCACATGGAAGCATTTGGATCAAAAGTAATCCAAAAAAACAGCTGTTGTAGGCAGGCACAAAACATCTGCCACTGTTACTCCATATCCTTCACATCAACCTCCTGCTAAAAAACTAAGCAGTCCATCCTTACATTTGCTTATCCTAGTGGTTCTGATACTGCATCTGGTGTCAGTTCACAGCAATCTTCTACACCACTCCAAACTGAATCTGGTGGTCGGGGGCACTAGCAGCATACAAGAGGGTTGAAGTCAGGTACGAGTACAAGTTCCAGTGATATCTGGACATATTTTTCTGAGTAGGAGTGTGATAAAAGGAGAGCCATATGTTCACACTGTGACCAGAGTCTCATGTGTCTTTGGAGCTACCTTCTGAAAAAGCACCCTGAGGTGGCTAACTTGGATAAAGGTCCTGCTGATGTTACATAGATACATAGACAGTGTCAGCAGATAAGGGCCTATGGCCCACCCAGTCTGCCCATTTGAGCTTGTAAGTTCAGTTTGTTTTCCTAGAAGTCTGTTGCCTCTTACCCCTGATCTCCAGAATTCCTTTATGTCTATCCCATGCATTCTTAAATCCCGTGATTGTTTCAGCCCCCACCACTTCCTCTGGCAGGGTGTTCCACTTGTCCACCACCTGTTCTGTGAAGAAATTCTTTCTTATGTTTCCTCTGAATCGTCCTCCCTCCAACTTCATCCCATGCCCTCTAGTCCTGGAACATCTTTTTCGCTTAAAATAGTGTTTTCCTGCACCTGTTCCTCCCTGTAAGATACTTGTATGTCTCTATCATATCCCCTCTCCTCCCTCCTCCAGGGAGTACATGTTCAGTCCCTTCAACCTATCTTCATAGGACTTGTGATGTAATCCATGCACCATCTTTGTTGCCCTCCTCTGAACCTTCTCTACCCTGTCTATGTCCTACGTGGTATGGTCTCCAGAACCGTACACTGTACTCTAGGTGGGGCCTCACTAGTGTCTTGTATAGCGGAATTATGACCTCCCTTTCCCTGCTGGTGATGCCCCCTCAAATACATCCCAGCATCCTATTTGCTTTACCTGCTGCCTTGTCACACTGTTTCCCTACCTTGAGGTCATCAGAGATGATAACCCCAAGATCCCTTTCCTGCTTGGTGCATGCTATATCCTCACCCCCCAACTGATATATTGTGCCAGGGTTTTTGTGCCCCATATGCATTATCTCATCATGTTGTCTCATCTCTCCACATTACTGCACAGTGCATTTCAAAAAAGTAAAACCAGTTCCAGACCCTGTTGATGGTGCTGGGGCAAAGTCAGTCAGCAAGTGACTGAACACCAGCAAAATCTTGTTTCCAATCCTTGCCCAAGTACTCTGACAGGCAAAAGTCCCTCACAAACTGGTTCAGATTGTGAGACAGTAGATGTGCAGTTCTTGGTGCCCCTTCCCCGAGCCTAAATCATCCACATTTGTCCACTCTGGAGCCAGGTCCAGGAGCAAGGCTATGCCAATTCAAAAGCCTACTGTCACAATAAAGGAAGCATTTCAGGCACGCACAAAGTTCTTGCCAACTTACCCTGCAGCTGTTCAGATCACGCAGCTCATAGGTGAGATGATTGCACTGGATTTGCAACCTTATTCCATTGTTGAAGACACTGGAATTCATAGACTTCTAAATTTTTTTGCAACTTTGATACCACATCCCATCATGAACTACTTTATTTTGTACAGTCTTGCCAAATATCTGTGAGGCATGCCACAGCCAGGCAGAGAAACTGCTGAACCAGTATGTGGGCAGGGTTTCCCACTGCACATCTGATGTATGGGCCGGTACAAACTCACTACAGGCCTACTTCTCCATCATAGCACACTGGTGTTATCCTGCACCAGTAGCACATGGTGTCATAGCTGCTTCTGTTGACTCCTCTTCCTGTGACCTGTGCTATTGCAATACCCCACCCCACTTGATGTCTGCTCTCCTTAGTGTTGCAGTCCTTCAAAGTGAACCCACTGGTTTTGACATTCTTACATCTTTGCAAGAAATGCTTGAGTCCTGGATTAGCACAACAGATTTGCATGTTGGGTTCTTTATTACAGATAATGGAAGAACATGGTAAAAAGCAGTTTGTGATGGCCACTTCCCAGGAATCTGCTGTTTTGATCATAAATTGAACCTTGTTGTCACTGGTGCTCTTCAGAGCAGTGTGGGTGCTTCTCATATTGTTGATACTACAAGAGACATCTGTACCCATTTCCATCCTTCTGCTAAGGCAGCCAAAAAGCTGCAAACTGTTCAGGGCAAACTTGCTTTACCAAGCCATCGACTTATCCAAGATGTCAGTACACAATGCAACAGCACATTTTATATGTTGCAATGCTTGCTGGAACAGAAGCATGTTCTACATGCATTATCCATCAAGTAGGATATTGGTGGGGTACTGTTACAGCAGGGTTGTCCTGGTTCTACCTCCATTTGAGAAATGCATCCGTGACCTAAGCTCCAATACAGCTTCACTGAGGCAGGTCATTCCAACTGTTCATTGCCTCATATCATCCATGGAGAGTTTACAGGAGCGCAGCACTACAGACGTTTTTCTGGAACCCCCTCAAAGAACTCATTGAAGGACTTACAAGGGAGTTAAGATCACAGTTTGCAGCCATATATGACAATATTAGCTATGTGTTCGCAACCATGTTAGAACCAAGATTCAAATTGTGAGGCACTGTGTCTGACCATGCAGAGTCGCAGAGTGAGCGGGTACCGGCAGCAACTGTGTAGTGAACATGAAGGAGTCATGATGGACATGGACCTGTTCTGTTCAGAAGATGCTGGGGGTTCAGACAGTTCTGGAGCAACTGGAGTGAGTGGCACTGGCAGCCCAAGTGACAGTGGTGTGGGTGGTGGCATGCCACTGACAATGAGGTTGCCTGCTGATGCAGGTGACAGGGTGAGTCCGCAACGCAGGCCCATGACACTGTGCCTCATGTTACAAAAGCACATCATTATGATTGGTTGCTGCTCATGAGTTCTCTGCTGAACAAGTAGCACCACTTCAGCACTGCAGGAGATATTGTTCAACCACATCGCTCCCGTTTGCAGCCTGAACATATGCAGCAGCTTCTTTCTATTAAGCACAATATGCATCTGCTTAAATCTTTTAAGTAAATAGGGTGTACTAGTCAGCCTGACAATGTGCTGTCAATGTCTGCCAGCTCTGAATACTGAACTGACTACTATACCTATGGCTTTCTGATCTCTGCTCCTGATTTTACTGACAAAGATTCTAGAATAACAATGTTGGATGTGGCTGCACTGGCTGCTTGGCATTTTGACTGACCTTTCAGATTTAGTAGTAGTAGTAAAACATTAATTTTTATACAGGATAAATACATTGTCAGTTAGGGTAAAACTACCCTGTTTTCAGGACAAGTCCTTTATGACCAGTGCTGCTGTTAAAATGACAATGATCTTGGAAAATTACTTAAAATCTTGTTCTGTTATTTATTTATTTTTTTTCATAATGTGACTTCTGCTATCCTGGTATATCCAGGCATGGAGTTACAAAATGTACTTCATATTATGCCATTAACTTTCAAGCCAGACAGTAATCAAAATAATAGTGTAAAAAAAATAATAAAACAAATACAAAAATAAAACTTCATTAAAAGAAAACAAAATAAAAAAGTATGAACATCTGGCTATTTACTCCACTGTGCAATTCAGCTTTGCTTTCCTGTCTCCAAAACAAACACAGTCTTTCATTTTTAATTCCTTCCTCGGTGTGCAGTGCAACATTTGCTTCATTGAATCCCTCCTGGTCTCCAAAACAGATGCTCTCTTCATCTTTTCCGGCACACCTGTCAGACAGAACAGAACATGTAAAGAAAATGCCTAATCTGTTGAAGGAAAACACTGGCTACCTTTGTGCACTCTTCTGTTGTTGCATATGCCCGACTAGTGTTTCTGTGTAACAAAATATTTTTTCTAGCTGCATTTTCACCATTTTGGCATTAAAACGTGTGTTTAAAAAAATGCTCGCAAACTTCCATTTAGCAAGATGTCTGGCAGCCATCTCGTGGGGGCCGCTTGCTCCCATGCCCAGGTTATGCTAATGTGTCCCTGCCAACTCAGTGCATTGGCTGGAGGGGACACATTAGCATATCCCAGGTGAGGGATTAAGTGGCTCCCACGAGATGGCTGCCAGCAGGCAGCAGCCTAGCTAAATGAGAGTTTTTGAACACATTCTTAAACTGAAGTTTTAATACCAAAATGCAGTTAGAAAACATATTTTTAACACATAAACACTAATCAGAGGCATAAATATGCACTGGCAGGAGAGCGCACGAAGGTAGCTGTTTTTTTCCTTTAAACTACACTTACACTGTCTAACTCTGCATCAATATACAGTACTATGTTTTCACAACCTACTATTACTCTCTTCCCAAGCTGAGCAGACAACATCTTATCTGTCAATTTAGGGGTGTTTTTTTCATGTCTACAGCATTTTTAATAAATGTACTACATTACAGTTGAATAGCAACATCGCTGAATACTCAAATACCCTGGGTGTATTTATTGAATTATTATTATATTATACAGTATATGAATTTGCACACTCATACATGGTAGTAAAATGGTAACACATATTACAATAAGCTAGTTTAAAAGGGCATATGCTTTTTGGCTGTGGCATAGGGGAACTCAGAGTTTAGGGTTTAGCCTCACCCATGTGGCAGACACCAAGGCATATCAACAAGGTTCAGATGCACTTGGGGTGGATACAAAATCCTTTGCATGTGGTTGGAGTGGGAGTGTTGGAGGTAAGATGGACCAGTCAGCCCTTCTGGCATACCTCTCAAACTTTTTTCACTGAAATGAGGGACATAGGTCAGGATTCATGAAACTCCGAGAAATACCTGCAGCTGCGGGTAAACCGCGGCGCAAGCCGGTTGTGACTTGTAGATCCGCACGTTACCCACAGCGGCAGGTATTCACAAAGGTGGAGCCAGATTATGACTGGCTCCATGATCTACAGCTGCCTGCTGGTGGTGTCATCAGGGAGATGGCTGCAGTTGCGGGAATGGGCTATGGCTGCTGGAAGCAGCCATAACTCCCTCTGCAACTGCTGCGGCTGTGAATCGGAACCACTGCAGCTGCAGTCGATTCTGGTCCGCAGTAGGAGTTGCTTAGGGAAACTTACAAAAAAAGGCTTCGTGAATCCTGCCCATAGACACTCAAAATGAAAGACAATGAGGGAAACTGACCCTCAAAATGAAGGACACATCCTCAAAGATGGAGGTATAAGCTCAGAACAGTGTGAAAAATCATATTGTTTACATGTACAAAGTTTATTTTTTTATTTGAATCTTAGAATAATATGAATTTCTGCCTTCAATTCTAAATTTACAGCACATTTTCTGTGTCTTTTCCATTAGGGACAGATGAGAGCAGTTTTGAAGGGTAAAAGGAGGGACATCCTTCATAATCAGGGACAGTTAAGAGCTATGCCCCCTGTTGGGGGTTGGGGGGCAAACAGTTAGTATCCTGGTTGGGCTCACTTATCCGGTAAGATAAGAAGGTTGCATTCTGGCCATTCTCAAAGGGGGCGTGACTTTAGCAAACCATTCAAAAGAGGAACTGGGTTCAAATTCTGCCAAGATTATTGTAGGGGTGTGGGCCTCTTCAAGCCAATGTCCCCTTTAGACAGTAGACTACAATATTTGAGGATTATGTTTGTCTGCTAGATCCAGTTCTAGTAGCAGTATCATTATGACTATATATGTAATCCATAACACATAAGAGGGTGGGGGTTGTGCTCCTATAACCCACTGTATAAGGGTTAAGCCATGATGTGAAGTGGAGAGGCTTCAAACACCCCCCCCCACAGTGGGTTATACTGTATATAGCTCATGAGATATGTAGCCACGAGCCTGAAGAGGGAGTGGCAGTAATTATCTCATGAGCTTCCCTCAATGGTATACTGTATAACAGGAAATATTCACTGTCTTTCTATTTTCACTATATCCTCTGGTTCCATTTTAGAGTGAAAATAAAAAGACAGTGAATATTAGGCAGACCACTATATATAGCACCACTAGTGTTCCACCAGTGAAAATAAGAGGAAGTGAATATGTGGGGGTGTGCTTACAGCACTAAATGTAAAGGCAGTGAATATAAATTGCTATGCAGTACTTCATTACTGTACTACACTTGTCTATTGTTTGATATCTTACATTTGGATGGTTACTGTTAGCTTTGATCACAATTGCATATACAGGAAAGGGGACGCAGGAAAATAGCTAACAACTTATATGGGGAAAAATTCCATCCACCAACTGCAGTGCAGGATTGTTGGCACCCGTGTTATTACTGTATCTAATGCATGTCAAATTATTTAAAAGGCTTTTGTTGCTATGTTATGCAAAATATGTGTGTACAGAGTGTTGCGAGTTTTTCATTAAACTTTATTGGTGTGGAGTGCTTTATCCATGGGAATGGGGAAGGGAAGGGAAGGGAAGGGCAGCTGGAGACCTATTGGATCCAAGGAGGCACGCAGTTTACTCAGTCTCTGTACTAAGGAATTGCTTTCTTCACAAAGACCATGGAAGTTTACTGGGTTTTCCCTCCCAGGCATATACACTGGAAACCTCACTGAAGTCATCTTCCATAGCAGAATCCAAAGCACAAAGTAAAACCAAAGACAGTCAGAGGGACTGTTCCTAATTTTTAACACATCTGGCATTCCTAAAACAAAGCTGAACCACGATGCAAGTTAAGCAAAACTCTAGAGTTTTGGGTCCTTCCCGCCCACCAGGAACCCAATGAATGGGCAGAGTGCATGGAAACAAATAGAAGAGCAGTTTAAATTCTTCTCCTTGGTGTGGTTTTGGAAAATCAGATCAACTTTTGGGAGAAATGGCATCACAACTATCTGCTTGTGTTTTTGTTCATAACCAAAGCTGGTCTTTATTTTAATTGCTAAGAATGTGGGCTTAAAGGGACACTGTCAACCCCTGTAGGCCTCAAAGTGTCCATAGTTTCAATAACACATTTTATGATTGTTCACATTCTGTAGCGACTATTTATGCAGCTGGTAGTTTGATTCCGATTCCTTTTTTCTTTTAAAAAGTGAAAAACTGACTGCCCACTATATTGGTGTTACCACACAAAAATGTGTTTGTTTACATTTCTTTGACCAACTACCACTGTATCTTTCATGGACTTAGGAACACTCTCAGCACAGTCTAGCCACTCATTATGTAGCAGGAGTAGAGGAGACTACTGTATCATGGGAAACTGCACTGTCTTTCAGTGTTTCTAATGTTCAGGAAGTATGCAGTAAGAGTAGTTCAAGGATTTGAAGCAAAACAAGGCTGGGTATAACTATACCTTACCATGCATTTCAGTTCTATTAAGCAAGGAAGAAGATAAAACAACTAACAACATCAATGAATTTTAGAGATGGTAAGCAATCATAAAATGTGGGTTTTTACCTAGAAGTAATATGATGCAAAAAAGGTTGACAGTGTCCCTTTAAGACACTGTCCTATAGGCAAGAGGTCACATGGCATTTTTTTTAATTTTTTGCTTAGGCTTGTTATAAGAAATGTGCAGAACTAGTAGTAACTGAGTGTTTGAAACTCCAAGAATTTATTCCAAATCGAGTATGTTTTTTTTCACTAGGGGAATGTGACCATCAGAGGAAGAAAAAAGCCATGTTTTTTCTAGGGATGGGTGAACAGGTTGGGATTAGTTCAGAACCACCCAGAAGCTATGCTGTTTTCCATAAAAGAACCTTATCAGAATCTTTTTCAGGTTCTAATAAGGTTCTGATAATTTTCAAAACATTGACTTTGGAGCTAAAATTACTCTCCAGCATGTCTTTGTCTTTAGACAGACCCAAAAGGACGCTGGAGGTCGGGTAGTACCACTCCATGTTGGTTTTAGATTCCTTTCCCTTTACTGACAATAAATTAAGGGTGGACAATGATGGCTAAAACAGCTTTTGTACTTGAAACTGAAAGGTTCTGAAAGTTCTGATAAGGTTCAGATAGCTATCAGAACCTGCTATGGCTTATCAGAACCTTTTAGAACCTCAGAACCTTTTGTGGTTCACTTATCCCTAGTTTTTTTTCTCTGAATTAGGGTTTAATTGTGATATATATTCCAAAGGGTTGTTCTGCTCATAATAGACTAATATCTTGCTACTTAACTGTGTAGTTGTTGTGGAGAAAATCAAAATAATACACAACTCCCAATTAGGAGATTAACTTTAGCAGAACACATCCTTACTAGCCACCTCTGGTCCAGTTCGCCAAGCCTCTCTTCCACCAGCTGTGACAGTTGTCTTGACTAATTTATGGTCTTCTCCTAGAAAATAATGAGATAAACATAATTTTAGAAAATGCTAACAAATGGAAGAAAAAAGCACAGACAGCACTGGATAATACTGAACGAAAAGCATTCTTCCACTATTATCATATCTGATAATCTCATTACTGCTGGTAGAAGACCAACACAGATGACTAGACTAGAGACAAAGGAAGGCTAATTGAACTTGCTATTTGTAAATGTTCTGACTAGTTTTACTGTTTTGGCTTACTACTCCCTTTTGCAATGGCTTCATTGTAGACATTGTGATTTGTATTTTGTATGTATGCTGCTCCATTGTCTAAATGTATTTATACAATGGCTTCAACTCAACAAGCAATCTGATTGGTCAAAACTGGTCACATGATAACACATTAATTTCAGTTATTTCATGGTTCAAAATTTACTTTTTACCCTCATTTCTTAACTTTTAAAACCATTTTATAATTGCAATAAAACATTCCAGAGTGTGTGGTGATGCTGTAAATTACCGCATTTCAGATGTAGTTGAAGACACTCATTTGCGCCTCATGCCTCACAACCCACTTGGGCCATGCAATAATCTAACATTACCACACACCCTGTCATGTGTTATTGCTTACTTTTTCTAGGTAGCACTTGAAAATGGGCATGCGCTACCATTTGGCCAACCCTGTTACCAAATGGAGTGAGAGTAAGGATGTGTTCTGTGTCCATCCTCTTTCAACTTTCCACAGAAAGCAAGATGGCAGATGCAGCATTTGGCTCCGAGGACAGCCTAGTTAGGTTATTGCAGAGTTTCTATTTCTTTTAGCTTGATTTTATAATCTGGTAAATAGCGGTAGTTAGTTTGAGCGTTTGGTGTTTTTAGTTTAGGTTGGTACATAGCGATGGATATTTTGTAGAATTGCCATATCCTCACTCAGCTCCTTGTAGTCCCTGGTTTACTCCTTTGGGATTGCTAATGAATGTCAGTTTCATGGATTGGTGGTCTGGACACTTAATCACTGGCGTTCAACTGATCTTGGCTGTGGTAATGGATTTGATTCTGGAATAAAATGATATACTTCTAGAACACTCTCTTCTACCTGGGTCCTGGAATAAAATGGTGGCATTGTGAGAACACACTGTCATGCCACAAATTGTGTGCACCAGTGTGTTAATGACTTTCAGTTGTCTTCAGTTTCATGTAAAGCAGTCTTTTTTTCTTCACTGGGCACCCTATGGAACTAACTTTTTGTGGTAAGTTTCTACTCTTATTCCTTGACTTATTTATCAAAGTCAGAGTTATGTGAAGGCGATGTGAGACAACATGCATGTTTGTCACAAATACATTTTGCTGTATTGCTGGAATGGGCTGCTTCAGGTGCCCTGAGTGTGGAAAGTTTACTGCTACCAGCCATTATATCCAGACTGGGGACCCACTGGACTCCATTCTGGGTCCCACCCTTTTTTTCATATTCCTGAATGACTTCCCCTCTGCCTGTGCCACCTAGCATATTCACAGGTACGCAGATGACACAGTCATCTTCACCTCCTGTCAATCCACTGCAGCTGTGGAAGACCTGCTCCAGTGGGACTTCAACAACTTCCTGCACTGGTTTCAATCCAATCAACTCACAGTCACTAAAAAAAAAACAGTGTCTGTGTTCTTTGGTACCAGTCAGGAACATGCCAGACTCACTGCTCCCCTTGTCTTCATCACTTTGGATGGCACACCCCTCGAAGCAGTTCAGTCCTTCAAGTACCTTGGAGTGCGGCTTGACAGTATGCTTGACTTCTCAACTCATATTGATGCCATCCGTGCAAAACTCTATCCCAAGCTCAGTGCCTTGTATCACAATAAAGACTGCTTATCTACCATGATTGAGGTTAATGGCTCCACTTTACAGGACCCCAAAGAAATAGCGGACTGCTTTAATCTCGCATTCACTGATCTTAGCAGTGTCCTTCCCCCAGCTTCTTTGAAAACTCTGCCCAGCACTGCCTCAGTAATAAAATCAATCTCTACAGTAATACCGCCCCATTCTATCCAAGAGGGCATCCATGTCTGAAGCTAAAAGGTATCTTAACAAAGTGCTAAGCAAAGCCAGTTTCAGCAGCGATACCCTTGACCTCAAACTCCTCTCTCTCTCCCTTGACGTTGCCCTACAGCCTCTCACTAAACTTCTGAATCTCTCACTCTCTCATAAACAATTCCCCCAGCTCTGGAAATCAGCAGTGGCCCATTCATAAAAGTGGTGATAGGTCTCTTCTCTCTAACTACCACCCTATCTCTATCCTCCCACCACTCTCCAAGGCGTTGGAACGAATTGTAGCTGACCAGTTGTCTGAACAACTTAACAAATATAACTTACTCTGCTCACAACAACATGGCTTTAGAAAAGCCCATAGTGCTACCACTGCCCTGCTTGACTTCACCAGCCATATTCATAAGGTGATTGACACTGGCCACCTACTGGGTGTGGTGTTCATTGATTTGACCAAGGCATTTGACACCGTGAACCATCAGCTCCTGTTTCACTCACTCTCCTCCCTTGGATTATCTAATGATGTAACCAAATGGTTTGAAAGCTACCTCTTGGCAAGGAGCCAAAAAGTCAAAATTGTTGATTCTTTCTCAAGTGCCCTTCCTGTCTGCTCTGGTGTACCCCAGGGTTCCATCCTTGGCCCTCTACATTTCAGCTTTTTCATCAATACTCTTCCTGTAGATTGCAATAATAACTTAATACTCTTTGCCAATGATGCAGTCCTCTTTTCCTCCCATACTGACCCCATCTCGCTCTCCGAGGTGCTACAGACAAACTTCAGCCTAGTTGAAACATGGCTTCTCCAACATAAGCTGTTGATGAATTACAAAAAAAATAAAGTCCATGCTGTTCCATAGCTCTCACAGCAAATACAGATTAATAAACTTCACAATATATAATTAACTTGAACAGCCACTTGAGCAAGTGCAGTAGTTTAATTACCTTGGTATTACCCTTGATTGCACAATGTCTTTCAGCTCGCATGTTCATCACATCTCAGAATCAGTCAACTCAAGAATTGGGGTCCTCTACCGCCACCGTCGCTGTCTTACCAAAGAAGCTATGCACGCAGCTATAACTGCCTCAGTCCTACCCGTCATTAATTACAGGCTTGTCTTCTATGGGACTGCCATTGATACCACCCTAAAATGGGTCAAGACAGCCCTTAACAAATGCTGTAGACTTCTCACTGGCACAGCGAAGCATACGCATACCTGTGATCTCTGCCAGAAATCCAACTGGCTCAATCTAAATAGTAGACTTGCCTACCAGACCTGCCTACTGGCTAAGAAAATTTGTCTTAACCTCACACCCCCTGCAACTCATGCCTTAATGTTGTCCACAGTCACTACACATTTTACGCGCAGTTCCCTCAAACCAACATTTATTGTTCCATTCTGCCGTACCAACCAGGCTCAACGTGCTTTCCACACCAGGGCCCCCCTGCTGCTAAACAACCTTCTCCCTGAAACTGCAACTGAAAACAAGCTTGGCCCATTCAAAAGTAAACTCCATCAGCACCTCACTGACCTCAGCAGTTGTGACTGCTCTGCCTAGGCTTGTGGCTTTGTTTCACCTCTCCCTCCTCTTCTCTCCTCCCTTGCTACCCTCCCAACTTCTCTCTGCCCCTCCATTCCCTACTACTCCCCACCTGTCTGCTACCCCCACCTACCATTCTACCCCCTCTCACCTCCCACCTACCATTCCACCCCCTCTCCTACTCCTCTCCTCCTGTCTCCACCTCCCTATCACTCTATGTCTTGTTGTTCCACCCCAGACTACCTAGCACTTATCTTTCTGTTCTTGCACTTACGACAATATCAAATCCTTGACTGGCTACCCTCCTTTTCCCCACCCCTCCCCCTCTTATTCCACCACCCCCTTGCTCCACTTATGTCACCCCTAGGATGGTTTTCATTTGTGTCTGTGTCCTGCTATATATACACCCATAGTGTTAATTGTGCATTGTTATTTGCCACTGACTGTTTGCTACTGTGCTAGTCTATACACATGTACTGTCTTTTGCTACTAAGTTAACCTCCTGAGCTGTATTGTATCTTACCGCTCTTTTGTTTGCACCCATTGCTGACACGGAACCTTTGTAAAAGAACCCTTGGTTCAAAGGTATTTGTAATCCTAGTAATAAATAAATAAATAAAAATAAATAAATCTCTGCATGCCCACAGGGAGCTTTTTACCAAAATGGTGCTCCCTGTTTTTGACCATGCAGATGCGGTCTATGGCACCACCCCTTCCACTTCCCTAGCCAGATTGGACACCCTCTGCAACTCCTTTTGCTGTTTTGCTATGAACTCCCCACCTCACACCCATGGTTGCTGACTGTACTCGTTCCTATCTATCTTCCCTCTGCCCTCTCATCGCCAGGCTCACTGTACCGCCTTCATATCCAAATACTGATTTGATTCCCTTCCCTCTTACCTCTCCTTTCTACTCTCCCAACTCCCCCCTGCTTCCTGTTCCCTTCACTCCAGGGACCATTGTACATTTGCCACATCACACCGATACCCAACCACCTGCCCTCCCTCCTCCTCCACCCTCCCCATCCCTCCTCAGGCACCAGTTGAAACTTCAGATCCTCCCCACCTGCTCCTGTTACCATTCTGCCTGATACAACCACAGCTGATCTGTAACCATCAGTGTAAGAAGCTGGCTAGGTCACCTCTCCTGCCTTGATTAAACTTCCACACCACTACCATTTTCTCTCCCTCCATTATGAGGCTGGACAATTATTTCAACCCTCCGATCAATCATCCTCTGTTCAAATATTGTCTTGCTCACCAAGTATTGTTGCCACTTCTGAAGATGCACTTGCTAGGTGTTTCTTGCTGTGCTGCACTGCACTTTGCTCTCTCTACATACAACTGTTTAGTGTTTATTCTAATATTTGTACCAGTTTTGTGCTGTGTGCTGTTCAAATGTTTGGTTTATATATTGTGCTACAGTTTACTGTGCTTCTGTCCCCCAAGTTGCACCTGGAAATGAGCCTTGGCTCAGTGTGCTCCTCCGGGTTACCAATTTTCAAATAAATAAATAAATGATATATGTTAATAACGCCAACAAGGGATGTCTATTATGGTATAAGAGACTTCAAGTGTGAAGTTTGGGCAAGAGGACCGCAAAGCGAAGCTAAGCGGTTCTGTCTGCCCAAACCTCACAAGAGGAATCTCTTATACCGTAAGAGGCCCAATTGTCTTATTATAAATTACTTGAGTTTAGCTTGAGTGATTTACAATATGTTTAGAGACTTTTTAAATGTTTAATTTTCCATCCTCCCCCCCTCCATTGGCTAAAGTGGTGCAACCCCTTCTACCACTGCTGCACGAGAGTACACTGTACACAGAATGAGAGGTACAGTGGCACTGCATGCTGATTGACTGAATTTACTTAATAATTTTCTTTGTTTCTTCTTTAACCTCTAGGACCTACTGTCCTTCTTCTAGGAGCTTGGAGCAGAGAGCTGATCGTTGGGACTGGCAGATCACTTAATCACAATACCCACCCCCCAAAAAAAAATGTGGGGATTGACTGCTCTCCAGCAACTTTCCCTGTCATGAACCCCTCCTATTTAGCCACTTTAAAAAAAATAAATCAATAAAATATGATACTTCAAATGTTACATGAATTGGTTTAAGGATTTCTTAGACTATAATATATTAGAGCAATTACTGTAAAAAAAGATTAGTCTTCTAAAAACAATTGGTAACAAAGCATCATTACCTGAGTGGTTAAAACAGAACAAACCTTTTTGTAACAGTTGGTGTTTAGTAATTATAGTTCAAATTAATTAATTGATGACTGACTGTGTTACATCACTGCAATTAAGATTTTCTGTATTTATAATGGAGATGTGTCCCATTGCAGCCACACCCCTGAGGAAGGGTTAGCACCCGAAGCACCGGAGTGAGTGGTTTGCTGTGGACACACTGGTGCACAGCGTACTGATTTGGTGTATTAAACCATTTATTTTTTGATTTAAAAGTCAGAGTGCTGTGCTTTTTGTTCATGGGCATAGTCCTTTGGAGTTTGTTTACGCGCTTGGGCTGCTGGCCAACAGACTGCACCTGCAGTGCGAAGGGAGGGCTCGCTATTTTCCCTGGAGTTTCTAGCTTGGCCACACTATTGGACCTTTGTACCTTTTTCAGAGTTACTCTGGACAGAGTATAGTCTCAGTTTTTAAATTGGCACTGACTATTTACCATTAGGCTGTGTGACATTTTCCAACTGCCTCTTTGACACTGTCAAATCCCTTTTTACCTCACCAGCCACCAGATTTCCTGTCTTGGTACTCAACTCCTTCAGTTCCGTAGCCACCATATGGCATTTGAACCATCCATTGCTGGACCCGACCCAAAATGGCCACCCAGAGAGCTTTGCACTCTAACTTTACAGCTCTGCTGGGGGACCTTTTTAGCTTATTTAATCTTTCTTCTAGGGCAGTCCACGTGCCTCAGAAGCACTCTGTCTGAGGAAGTAACCCTAAGGTTCAGCCCTGCATGGTGGGTGCTGTAATTAGCACCAGACTCTGTGGACCTAGACAGGTAGACCTTTTTATCCATTAGCCCAGATTTCCCTTCTCTGGTCACCATCACTGGTAGTGGGCTGATCTTTATTGCAGGGTTCCAAGTGGTTGATGGACAATCCCATGTGCTGGCCCTCTGGGGGAGTAATTGAGTGTGGGGCCTTAGCTGTTCCAGGCCCACTTTTTGCCCTGCCCTGTGGACCCAGTAAGTATATCCTACAGCCGTGCTCTGGATCCCTCAAGAAAGACTGAAACTAGTATTCTGAAACTCTAGAATGCTAGGCTAGTCTCAAAAGTTTATATGGCAGTTCTTTGTCCTATGGCTTCCAACTGAGACTCCCTGGAGAAGACTTTGGAATCTGAGTAGTGAAAAGGAGTGCATTTTTCTTTTTCTTGTTGTGGTGAGTGGTTTCAGATTAAGTGCAGTGGTAAGATACAGTATACTGCTGAACAGCCAAACTGGTTATGCCTTTTTAAGGAGTATCTACCTCTAGTTAACCATACTGTGTGACAGCATTGATGGAGTTTCTGGCAGTCAGTGGAGGGGTAGATGTTTGCACTAGGGAGAGTGGAAGATTGAGTAAATGTTGGTGAACAGAAGGCATATGCTAAAGCTGAAAAGACCAACGTCTCTCATGCCTTCTTTCACTCACAATCATATCACATCACAGCACAGCACATCACATCAACTTTATTTGTGAGTGCTATTCTAAAAACATCAAAGCGCTGTACAATGAACAGTAGAATTAAAATCTAAAATATTTTAAAAACAATCATAAATATAAAAATTACAGTATACTAGCTATCATTAAGATCAGGATAAGCTAAAGAGAACAGATAAGTTTTCAAGGCAGTTTTAAGGCTATATGGCCAACAGGGAGTGCTAGGTGAGTGATACAGTCTGGCGGCTCCAGTCAGGGTGTTGCTTTGAGATGCTACAGTAAGTCAGTGGTAGATAAATCTGCCATCATCAGATATTATAAAATGGTGAGAGAAAATCCTGCTTTCTGATTGGTTATTACATGTGCATGAAATCCATTCCATGCACAGGTAATTGCAAGTTCAGAAAAGCAGGACCGCAGTTTAAAACAGAAATCACTGGGCCATTATAACACTGGCATTTTCAAACCGTGCCATGTTTTTCCCATGTCAGTAGCGAAGAAACAAGCATTCCTATGTATGGAGCAGGGTTTTTTTATTACTAATAAATTAGTCGCTCTGCTTCACTAAACATTTTTTTAAATCATCTAAAGTGTTTACTTAGCTTAATTTTGTCTCCTGTCCTGAAGGCACATTAGAATTCAAGTGCCAATCGGATTGCAACTGCTTTCCCGCATGTTATTCTTCTCTGTGTCCAAATCCAGATCTGGCGCAGTTCGTACAGTAATATGCTGATCTATTTTTTTTATCTCTTCCACTTTAATGACAGGCTAATTTCTCCTGGACAAGTTGTGGTCTGGCTGACTGAAGTACTTCTTCTGGGTCAGTTCTCTCGGTCACAGGAACAGAAGCGACCACTCCCTCTTGGTCTCCTAGCAGCACTTGTAAATTCCTTGTGAGAAACGAAAAAAAAAATTTTTGACAACCAATTTCTGCTGTGATTGTGCTACCACTCCTCCAAGTTCCTGCCCGCTCCTGCTTCACTTCCAGTCCACTCCTGCTGTACTGTTGACTGTGCAGCCATCAGTCATAGTTCAACGGAAAAAAATAACAATAAAAAAAAGACACAGTTCTCTCTCTCTATCCTGTCCTGTACCTCCCAGCCCTCCCAACCAAAAAAAATCTGTACACCAACACAGGGGATTTGCAACAAAACTGAAGCTGACACAAAATGAAACAATTAGTTCTGATGCCATCAAAAGACAATCTTAGCACAACACATAGAAAATGACGTCATTACTAGGTGGAAGGACTGTTTTACTTAGATTCCCATAAGAAAATCTTTTCATTCCACATAAACACATGATGTTTCTGATTTAAAAAAGCAACAAAAATATGTTGCCCATTTAATAAGTGCAATAAGACCCTCCAAGGGTGTGCATGGAAGAGATTTTACCACACTTCCATGGGCTGAAGGCCCTAGGCCTGTGGCCTTGTGCCTCACTACGCCCCTGGGCATGCGGTAAAATCTGCTCCGTGCATACCCCATCATGTCTTATTGCTTACCTGTAAAATGGATAGGAGAAATACTGCATCCTGATTAGCTAGAACCTTGGGTTGAGAGAGCACAACGGACATGTTAAAAATGTGCTGGCAGTCAGGACACAGCACATCAACAGTATCAATGCCTTTTATAAATTCCTGATTGCCATTACAAACATGACTGTCACCTTTGCTTCCCACAAAACAACAACAAAAAAAAACAAACACCTAGACCCTAAAAGTTAAACTCCCTGAAAATAAAAATACAACCAAATTGATTAAATGTTCTTTTCCTCTATATTCCCCTCCTTACACACCTACACATATAAAAATGAAGTATTGGTACATGTTTCATTTTTGGAGCTTCTTTTCTGAACATGCCCATGCCCCCCGTCCTTACCTGCCTAGTATGATAATCTTTGCTGTTTGCTCTGCCCCCAGTAGAATTGAATTCCTGGCTTTACTGAGGCCTTCTGTTGTGTGTGTTTGCGTGGGGAGAGGTTATCATTCAGCCAGTAGAATTCTGCAGAAGGATTAATTCATTGCATTCAAGATAAACAAACATTCCATACATCTATTGAATGTGTGGACAGACAATGCTTAACTGCTGGTGAGGGACTACTTTTTACATTTGATATGCATGCACACCAAATGTTTTGCTACAGTGAAAGGGGAATTTGGGGGTGTGTCACTGCCAAGCCCATTGCAGTTCAAAATAGCATGTACATGGCAGTGTAGCCCAATGACCAGGCATTGTGGTCATGACACAACTTGCTGCTTGCTGTGTTTGTGTACTTGAAAACATTGAGCCGCTCCAATCAAAGATGGCTTCAGTCTTTTCATTTGCATGAAGCCAATCAGCAAAAAGGCTGATCAGCTTTCAATGTGAGGGCTCAGTCAATGTTTAGCATGTCTCATCGAGAGGTACGATTATATGAGGAGGGAGCTCGTAAAGAAAGTGGCTCCTAGCAATACATGTACCGCCTGCTTGAAAGTTGGCAACCCCTAGGCAAGTTGTGCTTGACAGGAGGGCAATGGAAGCAGTTCAGAGAATTGGAGTGTGCAGGTGCGGGTGGCTCACTGCAGAGCAGAAAGTGGCAAGCTGTTGAAAGAATGGAACAGGAGTGTGATGGCTAGCAGCTGTTGCTGAGATGAGGCCCACATTGTAAATAAGGACTCATCATGAGATGGCCATTACTAAAAAATAAAGATGCCACCCAACATGGAAAGAGGGCAGACATTTCAACTGAGAGGGTTGTGTGACTGGCTGTATGTGATACAGGCGGTGAACATAAGTCCAGTGATCGGGTCAGTTCCCACACTGCAAAAACAAAGTAGCAGGAGTGATTATTCAGTGGGAAACAGTTACCTGTGCTGTGTTCTTTACTGGAGCTGCACTTCAAGTCATCGGTCTGGGCATGTTCCTCTTTGACATGGGTGTGGATCTGTATCTGGCATTCATCTACCTTGCAGCGGGGGATGCATTCTGGTGTGGTGCCATACTCATGCTGCTGCTCGCATCCTGGCTGGCATTACAGCTCTTCAGCTGAGTGTAGTTTCAGGCCCATATATAAGTTGCATTCCCCCTGCTGTGCAGTGGCAGAGTGATGGCTGGCTCACCCCATGCCTGCGCATTGACCCTACTTTATGTTTTCCAGCTGGCACATCTGCTCATGTAAAAGGGGATGGGCGGAGATACCTTGTTTTTTTTTTTATGTCAGCCTCCAGAAAACACCTGGTGACTAGCTAACCTGTTGCTTGTGGCTTCTCTAGGGAAAAACATGCTATATTGTTCAGCAGAATTTTTCTTTATGTTTTCCACTGTTGTTACATCTATGTCTTTTCACTGAAAACCTATCAGGCTGAAGCCTTTGACCTTCAGCAGGCAGCGAGCAGCAGAAACACCTCAGGATGGTGAGGTGAGAGAGTGGCCAGTCATTTTATACACTGTCTGCGTACCTGAAATACCCAAAGGGAAACACATTGTTTGACACACATCAAACGTCTGGCATTGAAAAATGCTTGTTAGTAGTCACTTTTAACAAAAGAAAATACCTGTTTTTAATAAAAAAAAGTTTGCATTTTTTTTATTTTCTTTGTTTACTCATTTCATAGGCTCAGTAAGATACTATGAGGGGCCAAAAGCACACTGCCCGTGGCAGCGTGCCTCACTATGCCCTAGGCATGCACTGTACCAGCAGAATGCACACCCTACCATGTCTAATTGCTTATTTTACAAACAAATCTAGGACCCTATTTATGATCCAATGCACCCACGGAAACCGGGTACATAGGGACCATACATGGGAATGTCGAGGAGCGGGGCCTGTGTGGCATGCACCATCATAGTGCATAACAGTTACACACCCAATCCCCCAGCCACATGGACAGCAACACACTGGAGGCGGGCCGGGCATGTGGTAGCATTGTGTGCCATTCACAAAGGCACATAACGCAGCCCTCAAGGGTGTGGATAAAGCGCAGATTATGGCAGTGGGGACCCTGCCATAACCCACTGCATGCTCCAACAGAGGTACCCTGCTGGTCATGGTGGGAGTGGGTGAAGACCCTCCTTACTGCCCCAGCCCACTAGGCAGCAGGAGAGGGCTGGGGCAACCGATTTGGCAGGTAAGGGGGAATGGGGAGTGGGCAGTCAGTGCAGGTGGGGGGGGTGACACTGCTACCACTAGGGGTGCAAGGGCACCAGGATCGGGGGTCAGAGGTGTGCCTTCTGTTCAGTCCCTGGCAGGGCATTCACTCAGGGACAGGGCACAGGGAACTCATGGTGTGTGACCATATCGACTGTGGGACAGGGTCCTCCTGCTGGGGGTCCTGCAGTGCACTGGGAGGACACTGTGTAGCAAGGGCTGGACCAGGAAGTACACAGGATGATGGGACCATGCTGCACAGGTCCAAGTGCCTGTGGTAAGCATTCATGCACCCGGACTCTGCTTGTTCATGTAAGGGATCCACTGTGGGACCCAGGATAGGGATCCCATTGGTTGCCCACCTGGGTCTGCAACTCTGCCCCTGTCCACCCTGCATGGTACTGCGTGCCGGGGGGACATAGCCATGGACGAGTGTCTGCCAGTTGTGAATACTCGCATGTGCACACCCATCCATTGGTGCGGAGCTATGCGGGCAGGGTATGCACTTTTTGCGTGTACCTCTACCCATTCATGCATAGCATCCCTAGTGCATATGTGTGTCACCAAACCCTGGTTGGACAGATCCATGGACCAGTTCACTGTTTTTTTTCTGTGATGCACCATCCGACATTAGAGTGTAGGGGTGGCTGGATGGCTTTGTTTTTAGATCTAAGTTGGGATGTGGGGCGTCTTCTGTTGAGATGATGTGTCTTTGGAGTGGGTGACCTATGTGGGCCAGATCAGACTGAAGTGTAGGTTTGTCCTGCTGTAAGCCCCCCTCCCCACAATGTGGTAGAGCAGAGTCACTGTAGTTGTTTGTGAAGAAGTTGTCAGAATGGTTTTTGAGTCATTGAGACTTACAGTACTCCTACAATCAGGTAACTCCTACATTCAATTTGCTGGTGGAAACAGTCATTTGGTCAGACCACTGCACCATTCAGCTTAGCAGTGGGGCCTCCATTAGGCCACCTGTAACTATAGATGTTATCCATTACCATTCAAAATGGGACATGGAGTCATTTCTAGATTTGATATCTCAAGCCTTGTGAAAGCCTCCACCAGGGGATGTGCTGCAGTTGTCAAGGTCTATATTGAGGCACTGTCTGCTGCACTGGATTCCTTATTGCAAATTTATTCCCACCTTGTGACCATGCACCAAAGCATGGCAAGGTTTTCTAAGTAGCTTTGGTAGATGAGGGTCCAAGGCAGGAGAGTTGAGCTCAAGTGGAGGATGTTGTCGCTGTATGCCTGCAATCTTGCTCTGGTTGCCCACTTGGAAGGATACCAGGTGGTAATTCACTCATGGAGGAAGAAATACTTCTCCAGGACCGAATGCAGCTGAGATGAACAGGATTGCCAAACCTTTCTTCAAAGGCTGGCACTCTTCTTCATTCTGGCTGTATTCATTGCAGTGAACAGGCTTTCCAGTAGATGTGCAAGCAGTTTAACCTGTTCATCAAGAACGGTATTGTCAGCATCCAGGAGTCCTGGAGGGATGGGGACTATAGAGCCATGGAGTAATTTCCATCAGATGGATGAAAGAGATGGCTGCTAACTGATTTCCAGCATGTGAGGCACCATAACAGTTTAGATCCTGCCTCAGCTTGACTTCACAAGGCTGAAGTCGAGGTTTTGGTCTCAGTCTTTGTGGGGATTTTTAATGATTCATTTTGTGAGGGTCTTCTGCATTGCTTCTGAAAGGGATGTAATTAGTTCTCTGCTCAAGAACCATGCTTAGACCTGACTGACCCCACAAATTATAGACCTATCTCTAACTTGCCATTTCTGGCCAAGGTTGTTAAGAGACAGGTTGTCGAGCTGCTGGTGCATTACCTAGAAAATATTGTCTGGGAGTCATTAGAATGTTGCTTCCAGAGGCATACCAGTGAGGTCACTCTTGTTAGAGTATGTAATGACCTCCACCTAGATGATTTTTAGCTGCAATCAGCTCCGAAGATGTTTCTTTTCTTGTGGTCCTTGGCCTGTCATCTGCATTTGATACCATGGACCATAAGGAGCAAGTAGACAGATTTGAGGGGCAAGGAGGACTAGCTGAAACTGTTCCTAAATTGTTTCAGTTATTCCTGATGGAAAGCCAACAGTCAGTAGTGATTTGTACATACCCGTCACACCTGGTTCTGCTGAACTGTGGAGACCCTTCGAGGTTCTGTTCCCTCTCCTGTGTTGTTCATGGTGTACATGCTGCTGGGGCAGATCATAAGGTGACAGAGCTTGGGTTTTCATTGTTATACCAGCTATATCCAGCTGCATCTGCCCTGCTCATGACAGGGTACCATCTGTGCAATTATTAGAACAATACCTACCAAGGATCAATTCTTGGGTGGCCTCCAACAGGTTGCCACTCAACCCATGCAAGACAGCTGTTGGTTCACTCTGATCAACAGTAATAAACACTATGGTGTAGTCTCAAGTTCCTCACACTTGATGGGGCCTGACTTGAGGATGTTATAAAAGTGGGTAGTCTGGGAGTGGTCCTTGATGAATGCTTGACATGTAAGATGCAGCTGGCAGCCCTATTCAAGGGCTGCTAGTCCATCTCAGAAATATTGTCAGACTCCATCACTTTCTTGATCCTGCTGATCTGTGTATTCTGGTGCAGACCTTCATTTCCTCAAAACTGGACTTCTGTAATGTACTCTATAAGGGCTTACCTAGTAGCAGAACAGCACCTGCCTCTAGTCCAGAAGGCTAAAGTGAGGTCTCTGAATTTGTCTCAGAAGTCACAGTAGTGAAGTAGTAAAAGTCACTCTGGCACTGCAGGCCAGCTGCTAATAAGGTGGTGGGTGGACCATAAGGTTCTTTAATTTGCATTGAAAAACCTGAATGAGTTGGGTACCCTAGTATCTCCATAATCTCCTGACTCCCTTCAAACTGCCCATTGTGATGAGGTCTTTGGGTTGGAGATTGCTGTGAGTGCCACTGTCAAGACTGATATCTGTGGGTGATCGAGCTTTTGCAGGCAAGGGAGGCCTCTGTCTTTCGGAATTCAGTGCGTCTAGAAATATGGCTCGCATTCTCTGTGTATAGTTTTAAGTGCAATCTGAAACATGACCTGCAGAAACAAGCTTTCCCCTTCCTGAAAATCTTTACATGCACATCTGTGTTTGTTTAGTAACTGGCACGTTTGCATTTTAATTTAGTTATGGTGTAATATAGTTGTATTTTGTACTGTTTTAGATTATTGTTGCATTGCCATATGTAACCCCCTACAAATGGGGGTTCCCAAAAAAGTCTTCCTTGAGCTTGCCTAAATGCTCATTGCCAGGCTGGTGTCCTGTGTTTTAGCAGTTTAAATGAGATTACCAGAGCCTGTATAGCCTCTGTGTACTGTCTCTTTAAGGGCTGCCTGATTGCAGCCTAAGTAATCTGAGCAGGAGCTCTGTTGAATGGTGTAACTATTTGCTGAAAATCATTTAGAGTGATAATGATAATGTAGTTTGTCTAACCTGCTTTCTTTGTAGCAAGGACTGTTTTGTTTTGTCTCCACTATCTTGGTCCTGGACTGCAAATTGGACCAATCAGTTCTGGTGGGACCTAAAATGTAGTCGGACTACAGGAGCTGTCTGAAGTCCAAATCTGATGGAATTAGAGTTTTGAACTTTTTGCCCCTTTTTTGCAACTGAAGGGGGAGCTCTTGCTTTGACTGACAGCCAAATCAGCCAACCAAACCTTTTGGAGCTGGGGGAAGTCCCGGGCTGCTTGCAGTTTTCAGTTAGTTCTGAGCTGGGAAGTGAAATGAGAAGAGTGCAGGTGTATTTTGGGCAGCAATCCTGAGTGGATTCGCATGGGAAAACTGTGAAAGGGCTGAGTTTTTGGCTTGCATGTCTGCTGCTGCTCCTGAGAGGGAGAGAAGAGAATTATTTTGGACTAAATCCAAGTTTGTGTGACTAAAGTAAGTTACTGAAGTGGGCCAGGCTCAACCTGAAGAAGACCGAAGATTTTGCTGAATGCAATTGGCCTGTCAGGAGTTCCAGCTACCCCTAAGCTCTCGGTGTGTGCAGAGACTTTGCGATTGTCACCGGGACTGCTTTGCCTGGTACAGTAGAATTCCCGTACATCTAAATGTGCTATGAGCTGCTAGTGGGTTGTGAGTTAGGCCCCCACTGTGTGAACTGTGTTCTGCTTGCTGGAAGCTGTATCTAGCCCAAAATGGACAGCATCTGAATTTGTCTCCATACGGTCTGGGCCTTACCAGACTGGCCCAGCCAGATTACCCACTGCACAGAGAAGCCATCGACGAGAGACCTGCCTGGAGATCAGCCCCCTTTTCCACGCTTGAACAGGAACGATGGCTCTGCGACTCGCGTGGGCCCTGCTTCTCCTGGCATTCCAGATCAACCACCTGCAGTCTCGATTTTCGTCCAGTCTGTATCCAGTCTTGGGTATCGTGAGTAAATACCAGGGTAGCTCCCTGCAACAACAGCTTAATCTGAGTGTATCATCTGATTGTCTTGTTGTTTTGTTTCCTTTACGAACTGAGCCCTCTGGCTCTGGATTACAAATATTGTGTACTGTGCATGTTGTGTTTTCCATCACAGGGCCCCAACCAGCTGCAACCCCAGGCAACAGTCCTGGCTAGCCCATCTCTTCTCCACATGGATACCCAGAGGTGTGACTGTGTGGGGGGACTCAAAGCGCATGCATAACTGCTTGATTGATTTAACCTTTAAGCTAATTAACCTGACTTTGCCCCTTCCTTGTTCAAGTCCCCTGAATAAATCAGATCTAACTTTTTCTGCATGTAATCTGACTGTGGTTCCAGTTTGTGCTCAAAGTACTGCACTGTTGCTATTTGCTGTGCATAACCTTGTTTTACGGGGGTCCACAGGGTCGAGCCAGAGGAACCAGCCCTGGTGGTAAGTGCAAACAGTGTGGGTACTTGTGTGGTGTATCAGAGGTATTGTGAAAATGATTATTGTACAGTGTTCAGGCCACTAGAGGGGAAAGAGGGGGATTACAGTGTCCCGGAGGGCCGTTCCCAGGTTAGCTTGACCACTACCAACCCTGACCTCAGGGTGGAGGCACCCGTTTCAGAACTCAGGCCCCTTAACCTTCTACTAGCCAAGCAGGCAGGGGTAGTAGCCCTTGGGATAGCGATACCTAGGGGTTACACATATGTTCTATTTTCTTAGCCCCCCCCCGCTTTCCTCTCATTAACATTTTGTATTTTAGCACCCTGAGCCTAGGAAGGTTACTATATGAAACAGAATACTGCTACCACTACTACTTCTTCAGACTCGGTCATTAGCTGTGTGTCACTTGGCTTTTCTAGCAATGGTTACTTTAACTTTTAATGAAAAAAGAAAGTGGGTTGTATGTTCATTTTCATGCATGCACAATCTGTAATTGCAAAATAGTAAAGGACAGATACCATTTGTAGTCTCGCCAGACTTGAGGTCAGACTTCTCCCCACTGATGGTCAGATGTCTGAGGCCCACAGTGTCTGGCCTGCTAGAAACTGTTCAATAATGAGTACCTTTGCGTTGGGCTAGTAAAACTGAGATGCCCATTGGCTGGATAGCTCCATGAGTAGCGGCTGGTCATGTTGCATTAATTATCTCAGTCTGTGTTTCAGAAAAAAGAGGTTTATACTTATTTGTAAAATGACTCAGAGAAACTGATGGATCCAGCATGACTAAACATTTTCTGACAGATGTGTTCTTATCCAGTTTCTGAGTGGTACTTTTTTTTTTGCACAATAGAAGTTAGTCATTTGTAACTTTTTTTTGCCATACCTTGAACTGGCATACCTATTATCTAGTATACAAATTTCAAAATTTAAGCAATTATGTTTTTTTTTTTATTCACTTTTTTGATGTTTGAAAACATACAACAGCAATAAATAATCAGACGGTTCATCAAGCATAACAGTCAGATGCATTACAAATAAATGGTACTGTAAGGGTACATTCAGACAAAACTCCGACAAATCTGCATAGGAGGTTTATTAATTTGAATTTTGGTAACCAGGTAAGTTCACTGAGACAATAGCAGTCCCTTTTTCAGGGTTGACCCAGAAGTGCGACAAGAATAAGTACAGTACAGAGCAAATTCACAGGAGATAATTACGGTAAATAACAATTTCACAGAAAGATAATTACAGTAGCAAAAAAGACATATCATAGTTAAAATCGACAGATAAATTAAAGATCATAAAGCACAGCAAATTGCAGGCATGGTAGCCTCATAAAATAATAGATAACAAGCTTGGCATCTTACATAACAGTTATCCGTATAAATTTCAATGTCAAAAATGAGAACATGAGCAGAAACGTAGACAATTTTTTTGTGGGACAGGCAAAAGGCAAGTGTAATATATGGGAGGAGCAGAGGACGGGGGGCAGAGGGCAAGGAGTGGAGCCTGGGTCAGGCAGGAAGAGGGGGAAGATAACAGCAGGGTGGGAATAGGTTAGGCATCATCGGAAGCAGGAGCAAGCAGCAAATGCAGAGAGGTTAGAAAGCAAATTGGTTTGGAACAATGGTAGAGAGGGACAAGACAGGATGGAAGGGAGTTTATTTATTTATTAGCTTTTGTTGACCAGGTAAGCACACTAGATAAGACAATTGCCTATTTCCAGGTACGACCCGGGAGAGTACAAAGAAGGACAAAGTCAATACAAAAACTATAAGATACAGTAGAGCATAGCACAGCACCAGGTAGAACCAGGTGGCAACACATTACTTAATCAGTAAAGAATATAACCAGACACTGCTGCAAAAGAGAAGGCCTTACGGGCAACAGCTAGTCGCAACTTAGGCTGTATGAGAAGGGGGATGGAGGGAGGCAGATCTTAGGGCTTGAGGGGCCTGTCTTAGGTGAACAATCTTGCTGAGGCAAGAGGGATAAATTTGTGGACCAGCTTATGTATGAGGCTCAAGGTGATTTCCTCAGTTTAGATTCGTATGGTAGCCAACCTAAAGAAGAAAGGACGTCACAGTGATGGTGTTGGCTGCTGAGCCCCAATGCGAACCTACCTACTCTATGGTATGCCTGAGTTAGTAGAGACAGGGTAGTGATATTGGTTGAAAGTAGTGAAGGGGCACTATAAGTTAGGAGCAGAAGAAGGGACGAGGAATCGATCTTAAGGCAAGAGGCAGAGGTGAGGAAGAGACGTATACGATAGAGGAGGCCTAACTTTTAGTTTAGAGATTTAATTAGAGTGGAGGCATGGGTATTAAAGGAAAGTGAGGTATTGAGGGTGATACCCAGGTATTAAAAGGTGAGGACAGATTCCAGGGCATCCCCATTCAGAGAAGTAATAATAAGCCGGGGAGTGTACTAGAAAAGAATGAGTGCGAGAATAGCATGCTTTTAGTTTTTTCCTGTTAAGGATGAGATGATTATGCATAAACCTACCATCTAGGTCTGTAAAGTCTGAAGCAAGTTCACTATTTATCTGGTTAATGTCAGGAGAGAAGCGATAGACGATAGCATCCTCCGCATAGAAGTGCACAAATGCCCCACCACAGTTGCTGAGTAAGTCATTAAAAACACAGAAAACAACACTGGCCCAAGAATAGAGCCCTGAGGCACCCCATGTGTTATGGGTCTGAGGCTAGAGAGAGCACTAGCCCACTTAACCCTTTGCGATCGGCAGGACAGATAGTTGTGGACCCAATCCAGGGCACTATTATCAAAACCAAGCTCATGAAGTCATTGGAGCAGACCATGATTCACCAGGTCAAATGCTTTTGTCAAGTCAACAAAGATAGCACCTGTGGCAGAACCTTGGTCCGTGGCCTGGTAAATGTCAGTGGTTACCTTAATCAAGGCTGTGAGGATGCTATGATTCTTTGTGAATCCATGTTTGTAGGGGGACAGTAGATTGTGGTATTCCAGATAACTCTGAAGGTAATTAAGGTTAAAAGGTCACGAACAGGGCGAGTGAGGGCAGGTGTACCTAATTTGAGGAACTTAGGCTTGAGGGTGTCATGACCAGGTGAGCTCTCGACTTCAAATTAGCTAGAAGCCTCTGGACCTTCTTAGTGGAGGCCAGCTTTAAGTGGAAAGTGGGTCAAGCCCTGAGGTGACCAGGGGTGGATGGTGCTGAGGGGGGCACAGGAGAATTATTAAAGGGCGAGGTATATCTGTCAAGGTCAGTGAAGAATGCATTAAAGCCAGTGGTGATCGATGGGGGGTCACAAAGGGTGGTGACCTGGGCTATGAGGATGCTCACCAGCCTTCCCTTTGACTAAGGAAGTGACCTGCCTCCAGAACGCTTTGGGATTACAAAGCTGTTCAGTTTGTAGCGCTTTGTAGTGGTGGCATTTTGCTTTGTGTAGAGAGTTTTTACATTTGTTTCTGAGTTGCCTGTAAGATTGCCAGTCAGAAGGCAGACCACTTATTTGTAGGTCCACCAAGCATGGTCATGGGAGGACATAAGCAAGCTAAGGTCCTTATTGAGCCGTGGACCTTGACACTCTTAGGCCTACATTTTTTCAGGGGAGCATGATTATCTACAATTTGCGTGAAGGTGGAAATAAAGAAATCCAGAGCTTGGCTGATGTCAGGGAGAGTCTTAATAGGTCCCCAGCCATTGTTGTTAATAGAATTAATGAAGCTGCCAGTATCAAGTCTGGACATGTTGCAGACAAGGTAGATCTTGGAGGGGGGGTTGGGGCAGTTATTCCTCCAGATACAGAGAGTGGGAGAATGATCACTTATACAATCCGAAAGTGCATCCGCTGTTTTAACCTTCAGGGGGCAGTTAGTGATCACCCAGTCAAGCAAAGAATGTTTGCCCATTTTGGTATTATTGTGAGCTGGATCTTGGATGAGTTGAGCTAGATTAGAGTCAGCTAGTGTTGAACGCAGTTTGTCAGCAGCGGGGTTACACCAATCAATGTGGAAGTCATCACAGAGCACAAGATCATGATGAGGGAAAATGGCAAGGGAAGTAATGAAGGGTGAAAGGCCTAAGGGAGCCTTGTTGGGTGGCAGATAGGCACAACCAATGATTAGCTTCTTGACATTACCTAGTGTCAGGGAGAGGAATAGAGACTCCACGACTGGGGATCCAGAGTCAGGTTCAGGAAGTTCAATGACATCCAAATCAGTCTGAGTGTAGATAAGAACAGCACTACCCCTTTTGCCCAACCTATCCCTCCTAAAACAGTTATAGCCTGGTAATGCCACCTCATGCTGTTTGATAGTGGGCTTAAGCCATGATTCAGAGATACCTAGATTGTCTGAGCAGTCAATACTTCCAACTCAGCCATTTTTGGGCTAAGGCTGCGAATGCTCAAATGAGCGATCTTCAAGTCTTTGGGGTAGGATTGGATCATGGTTATTGGAATTTGAGTAGGGGTAGAACAGGAAAATCCGGGATTGAGCTCAGTGTCCCCTGCACAGACTAACAGGAGGATGATGGACATGTGGATCCAGAATGAGGCATTAGGTGATACCATTCCAGGGGCAGTTAATGCAGAGGGTACATGCAAACACCTGCAGAGCCATAGCCCTAGGAGTGCAGTGCCAGGCTTCAGTAGACACGGGATGTGTAGTAGCACACAGGGGGAGTCCAGCCAGATATGACACGTTGGGGGAGAGTTACTGTCCCAGGAAAGGTCTCTTAAGGATAATGCAATAAACTGGTCAGCACAGCAAAAAAAGATAAGGCAGGATATGGTAAGTTGCCAGCACATGCTACCCATTGTTAAACAGCCAAGACTAATTAGCCACTGAGAGGCACAGAAGAGTACTTTGACCCAAGAAAACAGAAGTGGAAGCCACGAGAATAGAGTGGTCGAGTAGCAAGAACTGCAGGACTAGTAGTGAGGCAGTAGAATAGAACAGGTCAAATAAGCAAGGGAAAGTGGTGGCAGTGAGAGGTTAGCCGAGAATCAAGTTAAGTAACCCTGAAGAGGGACAGCAGGAAGGGGATTGCTGAGAATCCAGAGATTCAGTGCCAGGCAGTAGCTGCAGTGTCAGGGGTCAGAGATTGTTATGAGGGAAATTAACTATCTGCTGCTTTAAGGCACAGGGTGCAATTTTGCTGGCATCCAATAGAGAAGTACTGGAGGGGATTAGAGGAGGGCCAAGGCATATTTAATTAAGAGGGGTGGGGGTGGGTCAGAATTTCCCCAGAATAACCAGCAGAGACTACAGTGTAAGAAAACGACAAGGAAAGCGAAAAAGAAAAATAAGTACCGTCCAATTAGAGGCTTAACCTGAGGGGAGAGAACAGAGCCAGGGGGTTAGTTAGATATAGGCATAATAGTGAACACAGTCAGAGGGCTAAATTGGGAGGGCATGGAGAGGAACAGAAAGCACAAAAGAATTACAAGTTAAGCAAGGAGGAAGGGGGCGGGCAGCTAGACAGTGTTAATGGAAGGCAGTTACCTCTGGCGCCACAGCACCAGAGAACAAAATTACAAAATACAAAATCAGAAACCAGGGAGTGGGGGGGAGGTGGCAGGGAAGTTAGAGTGAAAATTAAAATGTCTTAGTGTAGAGAGCCAGGTACAGGGAAGAGTGAAGGCAAAGAGAGATAAAAAGATTAAGTGCAGGGAGCCAGGTACAGGAATGAGCGAGGGCAGAGTGAGAAAAAAAGATGATTTAGAGCAGGGAACCAGGAACAGGAAAGAACGAGGATACATAAGCAAATTTAAAGTACAAATTGCAACAATACAACTTCCAGTGGGGCAGTTAGAAACTAAACAGGCAGCATAGCAAACAATTCGTCAATAAACATTTGACTGATTCAACCCCCCAGAACCCAAAATTCAAATTTTCCCAAAGAATAACCAGCAGAGACTACAGTGTAAGAAAACTTCGGCAAAGAAAGCCGAAAAAGTCAAAAATAAGCACCATCCAATCAGGGCAAAAGCCATAAAGACTTTGGCCAATCAAAAGAATGCCTGGCTGAGCAGCTGCCATCCGAAGCCCCAAGGTGCTGTCTTGGTAAAGTCCTGAAGTCTTACTCAGGCAGGAGAGCTTGTTCAGGAGAGGTTACTAGAAAAAGCCAGTGCATTGTTACTCATATAACGTTTCACAACTCTCTCACCCGTTCTAGAGGAGCCATGGCTTGATTAAGAGAGACAAGGAGTACAACCTGTCACGTCCAGCTGAATTTAAAAGATCCCCAGGAGGGACCAGAGACACATATGGGTACCTTGCTATATCACACAGATACCTATATACTGAGGAGTGGTATGCCTATATCAGCCATTGGGATCACAATAATCTGTGAGAGGGGAGTACGAGGGGAACAACTCAATAATTTGTGAGGGTAAAGAGGCAGCTGGCTGTTTTTGATGTGTGATAGAGCCTTGGGTGGAGGAAAGTGGGGGAAGGGTTAGTGGGGCTCTGCACTGCTTGGATTGGAAGCAAGCTCCCCACACTGGTTCTGAAATCAGTGCAGCCCACCTAGATTTGCATGTGCTAATCTCTCAACGCTTGCTCGAAGGGATATGTCATCCTCTCACTCAGCTGTTTTCGGCTGGTTCCATACCCATCCAGTGTTTCAGAAGTCCATTTTTTGGCCGCAGTGCAAGCTGCATGAAGCCAATGGAAAGGTGGGGCAGAGACTGGGAGTGTGTCAGGGTGTATGCTAAATTGTATTAGCTTAGGCTCTCTGGGATCTACACTTAAGAATTTCTTGGCAAGCCATCGGCACCTATTCCAAAAATAATTTTAAGACTGGGCAGTGCCACAGAATGTGTGATATAGTGTCTGAGGCTGTTTGACAGCGCATGCAAATGTCTGTGGTTGGCAGTTTGAGTTTATTAGCTTGGCTGGGGTGTAGTGCCATCTGTGCATTACTTTGAACTGCATAAACTTTTGCTTGCCTTCTCTGTGTGCTATCCAGGAAATCTGCCACTCCTCATCAGAAAGGATAACATTAAGTTCAGCTTCTCTGGCTGCTTTGACATGGGAGGTGGGATCTGATACAGCATAGAATAAAACCTAGTATGGGGTATAGAAACCTAAAAAATAGAATATGGCAGAAGATAAGGACTGCTTGGTTCACTCAGTCTACTAATTTTGTCACTGCCTATACTGTCACTGTAGACCCTAACTGATCTCTGGCTACAGTACTCCCCATCTCCCCGCTTAACTACTAAGATTCCTTTGTGCCTATCCAATGCATGCTTGAAGTCAGCCACTGTTTTGGCCCCCCCCCCTCTGCTGGAAGACTGTTTCAGGTGTTCACCCCTCTTTATGTGAAGAAGTACTTCCTCACATCCCTCCTAAATTTCCCCCCTTCCAGCTACATTGCATGCTCCTCTTGCTCTTGTGCACCTTCGCTTATGAAAAATACTCCCCTCCTATACCTTATTCACCCTTGTAAGGTACTTATAGTTCTCTATCATGCCCCAATCTCCCTCCTCTCCTCCAAGGTGTACATACTGAGATCTGACAGTCTCTCCTCATAGGGCTTATGATGTAGCCCCTCTACTATTTTACTTGCCTTCCTCTGGACTCCCTCAACCCAGTCTATATCCTTCCTGAGATGTAGTCTCCAGAGCTGGACACAGTACTCCAAGTGGGATCTCACCAATGAGCGATACACACCACCTCTATCTGCTGGTGATTCCCCTCCCTATGCACCCCAGCATCCCACTGGCCCTGCCTACTGCCTTCTTGCACTGACATGCCACCTTGAGGTCATCAGATGTAACCCCAAGGTCCCTTTCCTGTTTAGTGACTGTCAATACTTCTTCCTCCATTTCGTATACTACCTCTGGGTTTCTGTGCCCTAGGTGCATGAGTTTGCAGTATTTTGCACTGAAAACCAACTTCCATGCCCTTGACCACTCCTTGAGTTTTCTCAGATCTCTACTCATTCTCTCCACCCCCTCCGTAGTATCTACCCTATTGCAGATTTTGGTGTAATTTGCAAAAAGGCATACCTTCCCTTCCAGCTCTTCTGCAATGTCACTTACGGACATTGAAGAGAGGTGGTCCCAGTACTGAGCCCTGAGGTACCCCATTGGTCACTGTTCTGTCATTCGAGTGGGTGCCGTTTACCACCATCCTCTGTCACCTATCTATCAACTAGTTCCATACCCAGTTTACCACCTTTGGTCCAATTCACCTCAAGGGAATCAACAAAGTCCAAGAGGGTAGCATCTTTCAAAAAAAGAGGTGTGCAAGAACAAGGGGGAGCAATTTGAAGATAGAGGGGGGGCGGCTCAGAGGTAATTTAAGGAAATATTTTTTCACAGAGAGGGTTATGGATTCATGGAACGGCCTTCCGGATGAGGTTGTGGAGTCAAAAACAGTGGTGGAATTCAAGCATGCATGGGACAGTCGTAAGGCAATTCTAGGGGTTGGGGGTAGGAAGAAGTAGGCTGCTGGTTAACTAGGATCTGCAGCTTATCCACTAGGTAAGGAAATGGGCAGACTGGGTGGGTCAAGCGGTCCTTATCTGCTGTCAAATTCTATGTTTCTATGTTTCCCCAAATTGCTCAGTTTCCTTATAAGCCTCTTAGTGGTACAGTGTCAAAGACCTTGTTGAAATCTAAGTAGACCATGTCTACTGCCCATCTGATCTATTTCCTAGTCAACCAGTCAAAGAAATCAATTGGGTTCATCCAATAAGACTGCCCCCGTGATTCCATGTTGCTTTGGTCTAACCTGCTGGATTCAAAGTACTCTACTAGCCTTTCTTTTAATAGTGTCTCCATTAACTTCCCCACTGACTGCCGGCCTGTAATTATCAGACTCCTACCTGCTGCTGCTTTTATGAAGCTGGACTATATCTGCCCTCCTCTAGTCCTCTAGAACCACTCCTGTTTCCAGTGAGTTGTTGAATAGGGCTGTCAGAGGTGCAGTCAATACCTCCCTGAGTTCCCACAACACCTTGCATGTACCCCAATGGCTCAATAGCCTTAGCCACGTTCAGATTTTTTGCAAGACCCCTCAGGACTCTTTCCTCTGTAAATGGATGTCTACCTCCCTCCCCCAGTATTCCTGGTTCTTTTGATATGATCTGTCCCCCTTTCCCTCCACTGTGTAGATTGAGCAGAAGAATCTGTTAAGGAGATCTGCTTTTTCTTGATTCTCCTCTGCACAGTCCTAACCTGCCTTCCTTATCCTCACAATCCTTCCTCTTGTCTTACTTTTTTTGTTTATGTATCTGAGAAAGGTCTTGAACCCTTTAGATTTCCCTTTGGCTATCCTTTCCTTTGTTTGTGCCTTTGCACCCTTCGCCACCTTCCATGCTTCCCTCTGCTTTTCATGGCATACCTGCCTGCCTATTGCCCTGTACATCTCTTTCTGTCTCCTGAATGCCACCCCTTTAGCCTATACCTTCACAGCCATTTTCCTCAAGAAACATACTACAGTGGTTTCTTTTTCCTCCTGTTTTGTGCACTTCTCTTGCACAGAGATTTGTTGCCTTCACTATGCCATCCCTTAATTTGGCCTACTGTTCCTCCACCCCATCTAGGTAATCCCCTACTGCTAGGTCATCTCTGAGCATTCACCCATTTTTTTTTTAAATCTGCCCTCCTGAAGTCCAGGACCCTCATCCTTGTGTGGTTTGTCTCTGCCACTGTCCTTATGTGCCTTATATGCAGTATGTAGCAGGCAGGGGTTAATCCAATGTCATGCTCTCAAGGTTTCTCTGAAGCCTGTGTAACCAACAAGTCTGAAGGTTGTTTATGCCCTAAAGTGTGTGATGTTTCTCTATCTTAAGTACTTACTGCATCAAATTGTTGAATATTTCTACTTGTTAATGTTACTACTGTTTGTACCGCTGTTGGCACTATGTTTAATGTCCATCTGCTATGTTTAACGTCTGTCATTTGTGGAATGTTTAGATTGCCTGGGTCGCCACTGAAAAAGGGACTGTCTTGTCTCAGTGGGCCTACCCGGTCATCAAAATTCAAATAAATAAATAAATGTTAAATCACACTGTATGGTGATTGCTGGTCCCCACTGTGACATCTACAATACCACCCCTGTTTTTCAACACCAGCTACAGTATTGACTTATCCTGAGTGAGCTGTCTGAATAGTTGCTTGAGAAATGTCCCCTCCAGGGAGTCTAGGATGGCCCTGCTTGTAATCAAGGCCATGGTTAGGAGGCTCCAATCTACACCCAGCAGATTGAAGTTCCCCATCAGCAGCACCTCCTCCTGTTTTGCCACTATGATGATGGTTTCTCCCATGCCTACAGTACATATTGAAGGACTCTTACTTCTCAAACTTCTTCGCACTCTGACGCTAGAGGAACTGCCACTCCTGCTCACTATGACTCCTCCAATGATGTTTACTGTATAAACTTTAGCTCATTACCTTACGTCCATATATCTGTATCCATGCAATTGTATTTAAATGGCACTACCTCTTGTTGAACCTATTGCTATGTTCTGCTGCAAGTATCTTGTCACATGCAATGGTTATATGTTATTATGTTGTTATTACTATGTAATTGTTATGTATGTTCACTCAACTTGTGATGTCTTAACCCTGTTGGCAGTTGTTTTGCCCCAGGTCCATACTGTAAATGAGCTTGTCTCAATGATGTTCTGCCTGGCAAAATAAAGATTCTGATTGATTGATTGATTGCCTTATCCAATTCTTCCCCTTATGCTGAGGCCTGTATATCACCCCAGTCAGAATAGTGGCTCTGGCTCCTGTCTCTAGAATGACCCAGAGCATCCCCAACCCATCCTTTACCTCTCGGTTCCCTTGCATTTCTGTCACTCTGATGCTCTCCCTCACATACATCACAACCCCTCCACCCTTCCTAGCCTCCCTATCCTTCCTGAACTGAGTGTAGCCTGGTATGGCCATGTCCCAGTCATGGCTCCCTGTGCACCACATTAGGTACTGGCCACAAGATCCAGATCTTCCTCCACCATGATGGCCTCCTGGTCTGGAATTTTATTTCCAAGACTCCTTGTGTTGGCACACATGGCTTTCCAAACTTTGCTCCCACATTGCCTTTACACCAACTTGCTGCCTTTGTTGCCACTTGAAATGTACCTCTCCCCCCCTCCATTTCCCTCTTCATGCCTTGCCTCCTCAACCTCTCCCTTTCCACCTATTCTGTTCTTGTGCCCCGTGTCCCCTACTATGCTTCTGCTTCCATTAACAGCGTTATTATTAATAAATAAATACATAAATAAACTTGTGCCCTGAGGGAGTTTCCTTCCCTTGGACCCTCTCTTGCTGTTGCTTCAGTCTGTTGGGGGGGGTAGTTTATGCCTCCCTTTGTGTTTTTGCCACTTCCCATGGCTAGTTTAAATGTTCATCAAAGTAACAACTAAACCTTCCACTGAGGACTGTGGTCCTCTTCCCAAAAAGATGCAGGCCATCATCTCTGCATAGACCCATGTATTTCCGGGTCAGCCCCAGTCCCCAAGGAAGCCAAACTTCTCCTCCCTGCACCATTTTTTCAACCAAATGTTGAAGCTCCTGGTGCCTCGTACCCTATCCTCCCAATGGCTGTAGTCCACTTTGGCAAATCCCACCATTCGTGCTACTTGCCTTAGATCCCTCCCCAGTTCCCTGAACTCTCCCTCTACTGCCCAGCTCCATCCCTCACTAGTTCTTTTGTTCCCCACATGGACAATGACATCCAACTCCCCACCCTATCCTGCTGCCCTAGCAATCCTTAGGATCCATTCTCCATCCCACTCAGCAGAGGCACCAGGTAGGAATCTAACCTCCCTCTCCCTCCACACCTTCCTGCTCCCAAATCTGTCCCTTGAAAACTGAGGCCCCTACCAGAAACTGCTTTCTCCTCTACTAGGGTCCTCTGCCTCCCAACTTGGAACCTGTCCTTTGGAGGACCCCCACTTCCTCCCTTGTCACCATTATGGGTTCCTCCTCATGGCAGTCACATCACACCAGAATAGTGCAGGAATTCTGTAATAGCACAGGCTTAGTCATGTGCCCTTGACCCACCACCCCTATCTTCCCACAGCCCACCAAGGCCCAGCTGGCCCTTCTTTGTTTAGGCAACCTCTGGGGCAATAGCAGCAGACTCAGTGGCCCCTGGGTGGGGAAGAGGTCATCTGGATCTTAGCCAGCTCAGCATGGAGACCAGCAATTTTCACCCTCAACCCAGAGAGGCACATGCAGATGGGGCAGCTCCTCAGCCTCCAGAATGTCCCTCAGAGAACTGCAGCTCCACAACTATAGCAATGCACCACTCCTATGTCTGCTAATATCAGTCACTCTGTTCTGTTTTCTGAATGTAACTTGCCCCTACTGTCCCTTCCCTTTACTTTCACCACCTCCTATCAGGATCTACTTTAACACCTTTCCCTAGATAGGGTGTCACATTCTTTCCCTGTAAATGGTTTCTATTTCTAGGTAAAGCTCACCCTGTACCCTCCTGCCTTTTCACTCCTCCTTTTGCTAACTTACCCCTGTTGTCCTTCCTTTACTACTACTACTTTACTCTACCCCACATAGGGTACCTCATATACTTTCACCTGTAGCTGTTATCTTCCTACTTTCTTTTCCCTGCAATTTCCCACTGCCTTGCTACCTATACAGTTAGTAGTAAGTAACAATACGCTTTAGAGTACCTTTCTTTTTCCCTTGTCCATCTAGCAGAGCCCCCCTGTGTGACTGCTGTTGCTCACAGATGGCTGCTGACTCCTAGGATGCCAGTAATCTGTTCCAGTCCTGCATTGTTCCTACCCTGGAATGCAAATTCCTGGAGACCCCGATGAAGAGGGCTGATGCTGATGAGTAGTTTGGCAGAATTTGGATTTTGAGCTTGACCCTTCAGGGCTGCTGTACCGGGGAAGTGTGCCAGGCCACTCTAATGGTCTGGCATAGAGTAAAGGAGGCATATCAGGACTCAGAAGGAATGATGCAAACGTCCTCTTTCCAATGAGATTGCATAACTTAAAGAGCTAGTGAAGCCAAAACAGGCAGACAGGAAAATAATACAAATTTTAAGTAGCAGTCAGTTGCAACTTTTTATTTCTGAAGTATTTTTCTTTTTCCTTTTGCTCATCAGAAAGTGTTCTATGTGATAATATTCTGTCGGATGTGTGGAACAGCTCTTAGCCTGGCAGCTGACGTTTCTAACTCTACTGCCCCACACTACATCATCAGCATTATGATCTCACTGACAGTGACATCACAGGTGAATGAGATGGCAGTCACTCACTTGCTGTTCCTAGGTAGCAGTGATGTCACTGTCAGTGAGGTCACAATGCTGATGATATAGTGTAGGGCAGTAGAGCAAGATATGTTAATTGCCAGGCTAAGAGCTGTTCCACACATCACACCTACTAACATCAGGTAAACAATCTTCCAATTAAACAAAGGGAAGAGAAAAAGTACTTCAGATATAAAAGATAATGATTGGCTGCTTTTAAAATCTAACATTAGTTTTAGGCACTACACTAACTCTTTAAAAAGGTTCAGTCTGGGCCCCCATGATTCATCTTGAAACTCTCACAGCTGGAAGTACAATTGCTTAGAAATGTTTACTGGGATATGGATTGGCAAGTTCTGCAGCAAGTATGTTATTTAGAGTAATTATCAGCTTGTATGCTTGTGTTTTTCTCCATAGGGAAATTAAAGTAATTATTAAATCCTAACTGTGTCTCCAACTTTGTATTTTATTTATACTTCAAAAGATTTTTATTAGTGGGCATTTCCAAAATATGTGCTGGTGTTTCTGCCCCATTACCATATTTGGGTCAACTATCTGAATCTCTTATACATATAGTTTAAATTTAAATGTTATAGAGTACAAATTTTTGAATAGTTTACATTGGAAAGATTTAAGGGTTATAGATCAGAAGGATTCATGTAGTAATCCAGAGGACATTACACGGTGTCCAAAGTCATTGTTTCTGATGAGTCCCCAGTGGCTTAGAAAGTAGTAACCATGCATAGCATGATGTCTGCGCCTGAGGGGTCCCCTAAATCTAAAAGACTAAAAGCTTGATAAACTGTTACAGGCTGAGGGTCAAACCCTTGAGGACTTGAAAAGATTGCTTGAGACCCCTGGGAGTACCCCTCCCTCTGAGCCCGCACATGCACCAGCCCCTGTGCCTGCACCAATACTGGCACCTGTACCTATGCCTGTGCCCTCAATCAGTCATGACTCTTACTGCAAGCTGCGAATATTTTTGGGGCACCTCTCCCACACTAATGGAGAGGATGACCTGGAGACATGGATGGACTATGCCTCACTTCTTGTGCAAGAGTGGCAGTGTAGCGAGACTGAGAAAAGAAAAAGAATCATGGGGAGCCTCAGAGGCCCAGCTTTGGTTGCTGTTTGGGTCTCCCAAGCCACAGACCCAGATGCGCCCATCCAAGAGTATTTGGCCATTTTGGAAGATGTGTTTGGGAGCACAGAATCTAGTGAAGACCTTTGGTTAAAATTTAAACTTACTCACCAGTGGCAGGGAGTGCCCTTGTCTGCTTTTCTGGATTGGGTAGAGAGAGCTTTGCAGTGAGTGTACTGCAGGGGAGACGTGGTTGTTGACCCGCCATTGACGGGATGCAGGCAATTAAAGTTCAGGGGTGTGATGTGAGACCAATGGAGCTTAAAGAGACTGTCACTGATTCACAGCAGTTGAAAGATTTGCTAAATAATTGAGAGAGCTAAAAGTAAGTGCTCAAAGTGCTGTATAGATGGTAAAAGTCTAGACTGCCCGAATTAATGTTGCTGAAGTGTCCAATGGGGCTCAATCCTCTGCAAACAGTGCCAGTGTTCAAGTCTCTAAAGAGGAGGCTAGCAATGACATGTTGAAGGAGATGAGAGAGTTGAAATCTCTAGTAAGTGACCTTGCTCAATCTTCCAACCAAAGCGCTCCCTGGCGAAGACCTGATAGGTATGAGTGCCCCTACAGGGAACCAGAAGAACCTAAACCTGGGAAATACCTTAGTGGTAAACTAACTGAAGAAACTGCTTGTTCAAAAAATCTTAAGTATGGTATCTTCTGCTACCACTGTGGGGAAGACGGCCATACCAGAAGGACATACCAGCCACTCAAAGACTTAAGAAAGATGAACGCTAAGTTGTTAAATCAAGTTAAACAAAACAGCCCCAAACTTTCTGCCAGGTCTTCATCCAAGCCTTTTGTTGCAAAGTCATCTGTTAAGCCTTTTGTTGCAAAGTCATCTGTTAATGCTCCTGCAACTACCTCTCTGGACTGGGCCGAATTGGTGGGTTCTTCCATGGAAACCACTGCACATGTGGATGGAATCCCTGCTTGAGCTGTTCTGGACAGTGGGTTCCATGTTACAATAATCTTCAAAGACTGGTATGATCAGCACTTATATGACCACCCACTACAGCCTCTCGATGGACTGCATGTATGGTGGTTGAGCAATGAATCATATCCATATTTTGTTTATCTGAGAGTGTGGCTTTCTTTTCTGTCCTCTGTGGCAGGTGTGGAACACCTTGTGGAGACATTAGCCCTGGTATGTCCTCCCTCTGGGCTGTACAATGGTATTCCTCTGTTAATTGGTACCAATGCGCATATGTTTGGCCATCTTGCTTAGTTATGTGAAGAGAGACGGCAAAAGAAGACTGGAAGAGCTCTGCATGTTCATGCTATGATCCAAAGGGCCTATGAATTGCAAAAGCACCCCAAGGAGAGTGACAAGGATGAGCCTGTGAGTATTGTATGGAAGAAGGATTGTTCTGCTATCTTACTCCCTCCCAATGCTGAGTGCAGTGTCAGTGGACAGGTGCAGTTGTGGAAAGATATGACACACAAAATACTGATGCTGGATACCCCAGAAGAGGGAAAGTTGACTGAAGGACTGGTGGTTAAGCCCAGTGTGCTTCCTGTCTGTGCTCACACTTATGCCTGAAGAGTGGTGGTCCAAGTTCAGAATGTCACAGATTGAGCCATCAAGGTGTACGGAGGTTGCACTCTGGCTAAAGTTTACTGTCCTGACACTGCTGTACTGCCATCCATGTGCCAGACCAGAGAAGAATGTGAGGTATCACCTGAGCTGTTTGACTTTGGAGACTCACCCAACCCGAGTAGCTGGAGGAACAGAATGAGTAAAAAGCTGGCTAGGAGAACCAAGGTATTCTCCCTCAAGGAGTGGGATGTCTGGTGTGTTACTGGTGCTGAACACCATATATGACTGCACGATGAGTGACCATTCCAGGAAAGATCCAGCTGCCTAGCTCCTGCCGACATAGATGATGTCAGGCGTCATCTGCAAGAGATGCTAGCAGCCAGTATAATACAAGAGTCACAGAGTCCATACGCTTCTCCAGTCATTGTAGTTTGAAAGAAAAACAGCTCTGTCAGAATGTGTGTGGACTACAGAACACTCAATAAAGGAACTATGCCTGATCAATACATTATGCCAAGCATACAGGATACGTTGGATTGCTTGCATGACAGTAAGTGGTTTTCTGTCCTCAGTCTATGCAGCAGATATTATCAGATCCTGATGGCTCCACAAGATAGGGAGAAAACAACATTTATTTTACCCCTAGGATTCTACGAATTCCTCCGTATGCCACAAGGAATTTCAGGTGCGGCAGCCACATTTCAGAGACTTATGGAGCATGCAGTGGGTGACATGAACCTTCTCAAATGCCTGGTTTACCTGAATGATGTTATTGTTTTCGGGAAGACCCTTGAAGAACACGAAGCCAGACTTTACAAAGTGCTGGACAGACTAGAAGAATTTGGGCTAAAATTATCCATAGACAAATGCCAATTCTTTCAGAGTTCTGTAAAATATGTAGGTCACATTGTGTCTTTCCAGGGTATACAAATAGACCCCAGTGAGGTGGAAGCATTAGTGGACTGACAAAAGCCCAACAACTTGAAAGAGCTTTAGCGGTTTCTTGGATTTTGCAGTTATTACTGCCAATTTGTTAAAGACTACACCAAGGTAGTACAGCTGTTGCTGAATTTAACTTAAGGGTACCCACCTACTTATAAAGAATTCAAGAAAGGCACTGGCAAAGAGACTGTAAAAACATATTTCAGACCTTAGGAACCATTTGGTCTGAGATGGACTCCTGATTGTGACACTGCTTTCGAAGAAATCATCTACCAGTTGGCTCATGCTCCTGTACTTGCTTATGCTGATCCTTCAAAACCTTATGTGTTGCACATGGGCACCACTCTAAGTGGCCTAGGGGCCATGCTTTACTAAGAGAACACAGAAGGGTTATGCCCAGTAGCATTTGCTAGTAGGAGTCTAACACCTTCAAAAAAAATTATCCTGTACATAAAATGGAATTCCTCACTTTCAAGTGGGCAATAGTGGAGTAGTTTCATGAATATCTGTACAGTGCAAAGATCCTGGTCAAGTCTGACAACAACCCATTGACATGTGCTCAGACCTTTGCCAAACTCAATGCTACTGGGCACAGATGGCTTTCTGCTCTTTCCACTTATGACTATGCAGTAGAGTATCGTCCAGGCTTGAATCACATTGATGCCAATGCTCTCTCATGCAGACCTACCTCCAATCAGCAGTGGGTGCACATTCCTGAACAATCAGTAAACGCTCTATGCCACAAATTTGATAGAGATGAATCTCCATCCCCAGAAACTGGTAACTGCTTGGCAGATTGTTTGGGACCTCTAAATACTTGCATACCAGTGGATTACTGTAATTTTGCAGCTCTAGAGTTAAGCTGTCTACCACAGCTAACCCCAGCTGACATTCAAAGAGAACAGAACTGTGATCCAATGATGAGAAAAGTCATTAATGCCTTGAAAAAGGAGGAGGATGTTTCTAAAATGCAGTCCACTGACCCCAACACTGCTTTGTTATTATGAGAGGGGCCTAAACTCAAGTTATGTGAGCAGTTATCGTATCGAGAATTGACTGACAGCCAAGGAGAGCTTATTAAAAAATAGCTAGTGTTGCCAACCAAGTTCAAGACTGTTGTGCTAAAGGTGTTACACAATAATATAGGACATTTGGGGAGCAAAAGAACTCTAGATTTGGCATGATCAAATTTTTTATTGGCCTAAAATGGGCATAGACATTGAACAATATTGCAAATTCTGCAGCCAATGTATTAAGAGAAAGGCTCAGCCTCAAAAAGCAGCCCCACTGGTCAATATAAACCACAAATGCCCAATGGAGCTTGTATGCATTGATTTTTTCAGCTTAGAGCCAGACTCAAAGAACATTGCTAATGTACTGGTAATAACTGATCATTTCACAAGATATGTGCAGGCCTACCCAACCAAGGACCAGAAGGCCTCTACAGTGGCAAATGTTCATGTGGATAAGGTTTTTGTGCACTATGGCACCCCTCAGCACATTCATTCTGATCAAGGCAGAGATTTCAAGAGCAGACTCATAAAATAACTGTTATCTGTCTGGGGTGTCAGAAAATCCAGAACTACCCCCATCACCCACAAGGAGATCCACAACCAGAGAGATTCAACCATAACATATTAGATTTGCTTGGTACCCTGAACCTAAACAACAAGCCTAGAAGGAGCCAACTAATCAGTGCTTTGGTGCATGCCTACAAATGCACAAAGAATGATGCTACCGTGTTTTCACCGTACCACCTTATGTTTGGTAGAGAAGCTTGTCTCCCTGTGAATGTGTGCTCTGGTGTCTCTCCTGATGGTGCCTGATCTGAAAACTACCTTCAGTGTGTTAAAAAGCTAAAAGAGCAATTGAACCATGCTTACCAGCTTGCTAATACAATGGCTGCGAAAATAAATTTGGCCATCAAAGCTCACCATGACAAATGTGTCAAGGCCCAAGAGCTCAAGGCAGGAGATCATGTGCTGATGCACAACTTAGGATTTCAAGGCAAGCATAAAATAGCTGACTGCTGGAGTCATACCCCCTATATTATAACCAGTAGGTTAAATGATTTGCCTGTGTACAAAGTGCATCCAGAAGGGGACCCTCATGCTGTCAAAACCATGCACAGAAACCATCTTCTGCCTATTGGCCAGATTGTACTCAATGAAGTTCAAGAATCTGAGGCTCCTAGATGCCTTGTAACCAGGTCTGTCACAAAAGCTAAGCAACAAAGTCAGGAAACCTCTGCTTCTCAGCATTTGCTCCTCTCTATGATGTCTCTAACACTGAAAAGACTGTTTCTGACAGTGATGATGATTTTTGTACTGCCTATTACCCATCCCCTGAACTCGCAAGATTGTTTCAGGGATTTCCCTTTTCTGGTCACAGCAGTGCCACTGAAAATTCAGTGGTTTCATCTGACTCAAATTTATCTGTTGCCCCTGAACCTACGGATGAACCTATAGACAGTGATGCCAACAGTGTAAGCTCAGAAATCAATGACTCTCTTTGTTTGATGGAGTTAACTGAATTCAGCACTAATCCCAGTGAACGTCCTAGTGAATCAGAAAGTACAACTGCATTAGATGGATTAAGTAAACTGTGCCATTCTAAAGAAAGTGTTGCTATTCCAAAAACCACAAATTGTGTCCTGGATGACTCCAACTTCGTAGACATACCTCTTACAGAGGAGGATGAGCCTAAAGAGCCTGACAGTGATAGTGATGTGCAAGAGAGAGATAATGAGAACCAAGAAAGTGCAGTGGTACCCATTTCTTCCAAAGCTGTTTTATTGCTGGACAATAAACGGGGACTGATCACCCCAAATGCTGAAGCAATAGTGCAAGTGCCAGTGTCAGCTTTGCCACATCACTCAGAAAGATCTGTGAAACCTGTGTTAAGGCTCACGTATGATACTCCAGGAGAGCCTGTTAATCCGCTTATGAATGTTGTGCACAAAGGAGTGTATGTCACAGCCAACTCCTTGCCTAGAATTACGTTCACTGCTTCCACCAAAATGAAAGCTTCCACCCAGTATAAAAAGAGGTCTATAGATAAAAAGAGGGGAATAAGGTGAAATGTACTGGTAAAATGTGGTAAATGATGATTTAACTGAAAAATCTGGTTTCTAAACTGTTGTGTACCATGGTATATTTCAAAGTGTCAGAACAGTGTAAGTAAAATGTAATGTAATGTGGTAGCATGCTATACAGTATGAGTCACTTGTACTGGACTAGTCTGATATGTGCTATCACGGCTGGTTGAAGCGGCATCTGGTACATCTATTGTGGCTATTGGACAAAAAAAAAATGTTGCAAAATGGCGGGTGCACAAACTAACACTAACAATAGCTGACTATCTGCACCACTTGACATGGTGCGATCTTTCAGAGTCGGTGTGTCAGCTATTTTGTGATTTTCTAGACTCAGAGTAGAGGGAAAAAAAGCATTTACCTTTGTCACAGGCTCTTGTGGGCTCTGCAGTTTTCAGGTGATCATGATCACTTAGAGCAATGCAGAGGTCCAACAACGAGCAGGAATCCAGTTTCATCAGCAGTTTGACCCAAGAGGAACTTCAGAGATCATCATCAGAGGTAAGAGAGGGAGCGCTTCACAGCCTGGGGGACCCAAATTTTGTTTCACTCTCCTTAGTAAGTTACCATCTACAAAAAAAAAGGCTCGCTAGGCTGATGATTGCCGGGGTGGGGTGGGGCACATGGTTCTTTGAATCTCTCAGATGGGGAGATAGGGGGGTCTTTTTAGTTTTCTCCATCGGGGGACAAATTTAAGTGCTTGCTGTACTGTTTTCACAGTTTGTACTTTCCCTAACAAAGCAAAGTGCCTCAAGTGCCTACTGGGACATACTCTGGTGCATTAAGATAGGCGCGGAGAAGTGCAAATGGCACAGAATGGCACAGCACTTACACAAAAGTAGGTACTAGGTGGCTGGCACATGCAGAGCACCAGGTCCATTATAAATGTGATTTGTAGCACAAGCATTCATTGAAATGGCATTTGGCAAATTAATTTTGACTGCTAAAGCGGCTGTCCAGTTCAAACATGGACAGTACATTTGGTGCATACTCTACATAGATAGTTATTATGTGTCTGGCCAGACTTGTATATAGTAAAATGCTATCCAAATGTTGTACATAACAGACATTGTATGTAACAGACCTTGTATATAGCAAAGTGTGTACATAGTAAAGTGTTATTATCATGGTTACTAGTCTATTATAGACTTGGCATGGACGGCAAGCTTTCCTAGGCAGGAGAGAGTGTAACCTCCCGTGGGGCTTACCTTAAATTGCCCACTTTCTCCCATCTTCCCATTTGTCTCCTGGTGCTGTGGTGTCCCCTGATTGTCCCTCGATCTTCACCGCCATAGTCTGAGTCCGTTTATATGCCCCAGTGCCCTCATACAGCCCCTGTACTTGATTTCAGCCCATATTGGGCTTAAGGAGATGGGTTGTGAGCTGCCACTGTTCCCCAGTGCACAAATGTGTAGGTGGGCAGTCACGCATGTGTAGAAGCATGCTTGGATTTCTGATCATGTTTGCGGTCAAGCGAATTGTCTCCTGGTGGTCCAGGTCCCTTTGAAAGGTAAAGTGGGGATCAGAAACCTAAATAAGGGCCAAGAGAGCCCTTTTAGTATTTTAAATAACAAGCATGTGGAAAAAACACACCAAAAGTGACTGGTGCTGTAGACTATATAGTTCAAGCAACAAAGGAAGGTCAGCACCCAGTCCAGGTCACTATAAAATGCTTTATTTGCAATCATTTTTAATTTTTACTGGATCTAACTAAAACTAGGCATGTGTGGCTTTCAAAATAGTTTATGCCCTTTCAACACAGGTTATTATTGACAAGAATGAACAAATGGTTCTTGTAGTGTTGGTTCCTTTATGGAATTAACAACTAGATGACTTTTGAAGAGTAAAAACAGAGTACTCATTAGTTCCAAGTACCCACTGACATACAAATGTGGTTAGTAACTATGGCAACTACTTCACAAAGCCAATTTCATTTTAATTAAGTAATTGGACCTCTGCTAAGAAATGAATTGTAGATGCTAATGTTTTAATTAATTTGCACAGTTTCCACACATATGCATGAGGGTTGTGTATTATTTAAACACTGTGATGTACTAGCCATTCATCTCTGATGAAGCCTGGTGGGTAACCAGGCAAAATGTGAGTTTTTCTAGCCTGCCTGTGAACTAGTTTTATTGCACTATGGCACTTTGCAAATAAAGTATTTTATAGTGAGCTGGACTAGGTGCTAACCTTCCATTGTTGTTTGATATTTTAAAAAAACAGCACCAATGAGTGCTAGGTTCAGGGCATTTTTGGGGTCAATGAATATTAATGAGCGCCCCATGTATATTGATGAGGGAGCCTGGCTAGTGTCTGGGGGCAGTCAATTTCAGTGTTAGTGACAGGCACAGGGACTCAAATAAATGTTAAATATTATAAGAGTTTGAAAGGGCATAAGGGGGTTATTCAACTGAGGGGGCTATGTAAATAAAAAGTAATTTCTCTGGCCACACCATAACTTTTTAAAGTGGGGAACTGTATGAACTGCTTGGGGACTGTATCAGAAGCAGCCATGTTTACAGCCTTTCAGCCAATTGGGAGTAAGGATTTATCACAGAGATTCTTGAGACTATGCCAGAGACTTTTGGGGGAAAAAAGCAGGGACATTGCTTGGAGCCCATTTTTTAACCAATCAGAATGCTTGGACTGTGACTAACAGCTTGGGCAGCCAACTGGATTTCAGGAACTTTGCTCTTCAATTTAGAGGGACTGTTTGAACTGAGTCAGTCTGGAGAGAGTTTACAAAGTTTAATGAGGCTCTGCTCGCAGCTCTGGAATTTGGGGGGAGGCTTGCTTTACCTTTCCGTGGCCTAAACTCTTGCTGAGTCATTGGGACTGCCAAGTCTGCAGATCAAACTGAAACTGTCCAAAAGGGAGAAAAGAAGTAATTTCCTCAGGGTTCAATTCCAGACTGAAAGAGGGTCAACATCTATGAGAGACCCTCAAGCTGCAGTGTGGTCAGAAACTGTTTTGCCTCAGAGTCTGTAGCCTAATCCTGAAGCCTGGGGCCACCAGAATTGTCTCCAGCCCATTTGCTGAAGGAGGAGACCAGCATTTCAACTGTGCCAGCTTATACTCCAAGAACTACAGTTTGCAAGTGGGTAAGCTGTGTGGCCTATCTGAGTTTGTTCTAAAGTTAGAGTTGGTGATGGCAAAAAAGCTATCTAAAAGACTGTTGCTGCCTGTGAGAACAAAGCCACTAGAAGACCAGTGTGGGAGTCAGCTCCTGTGATGAAGATCATTATGGGTTGTGGCCACCCTTTGGAGATAAGCGGTGATGTGAGGGTGAGTCGTGTTAGCCCTGGCCCCTGTACCCTGGTCCCTGCCAGAACAGATGAAATCCTGTAGCCTGCAGCCACACACCAGAGAGCCAGATCCTGCCTCATGGGGAGTCAGCCTGGACATCAACCCAGATCCCGAGGTCCTGGTTCAGTGAGTACAACAGGGTTTTACTATGCAACACAAAATAAAAGTGCTTTACCATCTGATTTGCCTGTCAAGTTCTCATTGTGGTTTAGACTGTTTTTGCATGCCATCAGGCCTAAGGATTACAATTTTCTTGGGTTTTAAAGTGCTTATTTATCTTGCTACAGCCAGGTACAAAAAGAGCCATAAATCATTATTTTGTTCAAGGGTCCCAACCAGCTGCAACGCCGGCCAACCCACATCAACAGGCAATCAGACCTGCACCTAATAAGACTTTGGGTACCCAGCAGCTGTATCTGGACTGTCAAGGGCGTAAATGTATTTATGTGTTTATCAAAATCTTATACAGTATTCTAAAGTAAAGCTTGATTCATGCCCCTACCCTGTGTTCAAATCTCCAAATAAATCAGTTATTTGTTTGAATGTTATGTTGACCTATGAGCATATTATTACTGAGTGCTGGGTTAATGCAAATAACTGAAAAGTACAGTGTTGTTGTTGAGAATATTTTATTGCAGATGCACAGGATGTATGCCAAAAGCCAGAACCCTGTTGGTAAGTGTGGTCATGGTGAGCATATTATTAGCACTTACCATTAATTGTGCCGTTGAATGTAAAGTAAATAGATTTATGTTTCTCCATGTGTGGGACCACTGGTGGGGCTGTGAGTAGGTGCAACTTCCCAGAGGGTTGTGCTAGCTTAACATCTAACCTACTTACAAGTTACTCCAGGTGGAGGCACTGCACTAATAGCATTATTGTTAGAATAGAGCACCTGGCAACAGCTAAATCAAAACCCAGGCCCCTCAACCTGCATCTAGGTCAGCAGGTGAGGTAGTAGCCCATTGGGAGGTGGCATCTGGGTTACAGTTATGCAACATGCAACAGTCCTCCCTCTATTCAAAAGTGGTGATCCAACCATCCCAGGGAATTATCACCCTATCTCCCTTCTCCCTTCTCCCTGCCCTTGCGAAAGTCCCAGAATTCCTCATCCTCAGTAGGCAAAACAATTTCCTCACTACTTCAAACACTCTTTCCCCCTTCCAATTAGGGTTGAGGAAATCATGCTCTACCATCTCCTCCCTCCTTTGCTTCACTGACTCCATCCACTCTGCCATGGATCATGGACACATTACCTCAGCTATTTTCATAGACCTTGCAAAGGCCTTCGATTCGGTCTGCCACCCTCTCCTCTTACATAAACTCAGCTCCATTGGTCTTTCTCCTGCCTCAATGTCCTGGTTCGGCTCCTACCTTACTGGTCACTCTCAGTCAGTGTCAATATGCAATGTCCAATCCTCCTCCCTCCCCATCCTCCCTGGCGTGCCCCAGGGCTCTATCCTGGGGCCCATTCTCTTTTCTCTATTAATGATCTGCCCTCAGTCTGCTTACATGCCAGTATTCACATGTATGTGGATGGCACCATTCTGTTCCTGTCTGGTCCATCCACTGCAGTTGTCCAAATCCCCCTTCAAACTGACTTCACTGTGATAACTGGCTGGTTTGATGCAAACTGATTAAAACTAAACACCAAAAAAAATGATGGCCATGACTTTTGGCTCTAAACAAAAACTCGCCAAGCTTTCATCCCCACCAGTCTTTTTCTCAGTGGCTAACACCCCTCTAGACAATGTCCCCTTGTACAAATACTTGGTGTCTGGCTTGATTCCTCCCTTGACTTCTCCTCTCAGCGCTCTACACACCAAACTGCATCCTAAACTAGGATTACTCTACTGGCACAAAGTCAGCCTCCCTCCCAGTTAGTCATGATCTTGTCATCAAGTGGATCCTCCCAGCCCTTGATTATGCCAACGAAGGGCAGGATTCACAAAGCAGATGCACTCAGTGCATCTCAGCTGCCCTGGCGCAGAGGAGATGCACTGAGTGTAAACAGTGGTATTCATAGAAGATGTGTGGGGAATGTCCCCAGCACGTCCCCTCTGTGAATACCACAGTTGCACCCAGCCCAGGCTGCGCCAGTGCATCCTCCATGCTGGGCTAGGAATCCAATGGGGCAGCACATCTCAGGATGCACTGAGCTCAAAATCATGATTCACAGCCACAAACGTGCAAATGGGGCCATTAGGCATGCAAGGTGCAATGGGGCCATTTGCATGTCATTATAGCCCTATTTGCATGCATGCCACAGGGATGAACCTGGCGGAATGCGCCAGGCACCCTGAAGGCTGACAGTGCAGCCGTAGCACAGTACCCACCCTGGTATAGTGGCCCTCCCATCCATAGCAGCAACCCCAGTGCCATATATAACAATGCCCTGGTGGCATAGTGGACCCCCCTCCCCACCCATAGCACCACATCCCGGAACATATGGCAGGCAGAACCCCAGTCATTATAGTAACCCCCATCCCCAGTCAGACCACTGTGTAAATGGCGCCTACCAAGTACCCTAGTGGTCCAGTGGTTGGAGTGGTGGGTGGACCACCGGACCATCAAGGTACTTAGTACAGCACCACTTACACAGTGGTCTGGCCAGGAATGGGGGGGTTACTATAATGACTGGGGGTCTGCCTGCCTGTTCGGGGATGTAGTGCTCAGGCAGGCGTGGTCCACTGCCACCAGAGTATTGTTACATATGGCACCGGGGTTGCCGCTTATGGCTAGTCACTATACCACCTGTAGCTGTAATGGGTGACAGGTGGTATGGTGCTATGGGGCTGGTTTTGGGGGGTGATTGGACTGCCAGAGAGTGCAGGCTGCCATGCTGCTGTCTGCAGTATGGCAGCCTGCCTGTGGGTGGTCACCCACATAAGTCTAGTTTTTTCATCCTTATCTTTCGGTGGCACATCCCTGGACATGCCCCAGGGATGTGCCTCTAAACTGGGCTGTGAATGGGGCTGTACCTGGTTTGCATGGGCATGCCCCTTCCCAGCCCCCCCAAGATGTGCCACATATCATTACTGGCATTGTGTGGTGCATCGGGGTTGTGCCGGAGCATCAGACCCCTTTCTGAATCACCTTTAGGTGCAAGTCGGGGATGTGCTGGCACATCTCAGATGTTTTGGGCACATCACTTTTGTGAATCCTGCCCCTAGTCTACAGTGCTGCACCAGCCACCTCCCTTGCCAAACTCAATGTCCTATTCCACGCCTTCTGTAGGTTGCTTCAAATTCCCCCCCTTTAGCCCACCACTGCGATCTTTACTCCTCACTCTCACTTCAGTCTCTGGCATGTAGGCGCTCCTCTTACTGCTTCACCTTCATAGCCAAATACTGGTTTGGATCTCTTCCTACCTTGCCTCTCTCCTCACTCCCAAGGCAGTATAGTGCAGTGGGTTAAAGCTCTGAGCTGCAGATCTGGAGACTAGGGTTTGAATCCCACAGCCACCTAGGTGCATACTGTGTGATCCTGAGCAAGTCACTTAACTTCCTTGTGCTCCCAGGTCACATCAGGAAACAAGCTTTGGCTTAGTGTGCTACTCCTGGTTAAACAAAGTTCCCTTTCCTTTCCTTCACCTTATAACTTGAGATGTAACTGAACCTGCACCTTTTCTCTCTATTGCATCTGCACAGCAGCTGGAAAACTCCATCTCCTACAGATTCCCTTCCCTTTGGAACAGCCTCCCCTCCCAAACTTGCCTCTCTCCCCCTCCTTCCCTGCTCTTAAACGCTTGCTCAAACCCACCCCTTTAACCTCCTGTATTTGCCCTTCTTCCTAATCCTAGCATACTACAGCAAGTCTAGACCCCTCATTGCTATGTATCAGTGTAAATACCGCTTCTTGTAAACAACTATGTACCACTGTAAATACCTATATTGAAAATCATTTTTTTGCATTTATCTTAGTGCACACATTTTCTCTTATGTTAGTACCCCACTACTTGTACATAGCTCCTGATTTGCACTTTCTCTGATTACTGTACTACCATTGTGTTATAGCTCCTGTGTTGCACTTTTCTCTGTTTTCACTGTGTTACCATTGATGCAATTCTGTATTGACTCCTGTACCCCCTTCCATGGGTCACATCTGGAAATGAGCTTCAGTTCATTGGAGCCTTTCCTGGTTATCAACTTTTAAATAAATAAATAAAAAACCATGCTCAAAGTCAGGAGTTGGTGATTCTAATCCCCGAAAATGGATTTCTAAGGTGGCTGGAAAGACTAGACTTAAACACTTGCAAGCTAGAAGCATTCCTCAGCTGGAGAGGGAGTTTGTTCCAGGTGTCTGGTGCTGCAAATGCAAAACCTTTCCTACCAAATTCACGCTTCATCCTGGAAATTGAGAAGGTAAGTGTTACTGATGAATGGAGCGAGTAGGCGCTGCTTGACTGTATGAGGATAATCAGGGACTTCTCCTTGTGCACAGTTGTACAGCAAAGAAAGTCAGTGGTAGTCATGCCTGCTTGAGGGACTTGTCCAGTTAAGCTGGTCATACAGCAGACAATGATGGGTAGACTATCCTCAGGAGAGGACAAACCTGCACAACTTGTACAAATAATTCAGGGGTAGCAGAGTGGTTTCGTTTGCACAGCTGTATACTGTATGATGTCTCCATAGTCAATGGAAGGGCTGTGGAAGGCTACCTGCTTCTTAGGTCAGCACTGAGGCAACATTTAGAGCTGTCAAGAAAGTTCTCTGTTTAGAAAAAGGATCAAATTACGCTAAGAACATGGAGCTGGGGTCTCTACAGCAGCCGGTTCAGACTCCCATGAGCATGCCAGGGCTTGGGATTGGGCAAGGAGAGGGTGCATATCCAGGGCTGTGGATGCGTGAAGGTCTTTGCATGTGTGGAGCTATACCTGTGCACTCCACAAACCCATGGAATCACCCAATCGAGGGTGCAAATTGGGTCAAAAGATTCTATTTATGAAGTTATGTTGAAATAGTTAATTATTAACTTTATTATTTAATATTCATCATAGTACTCATGCAATATTGTTACCCTGCTGCCTAATGTTTCTAATATGGAAAAAAATGCATATAGTAGTACCAGAATAGATGCACAGGGTCTCGGGCAAAAAGTTTCACCTGAAGGGGAAAATACTTAGCATAACACAATACCAGTTCTTGGCAACAGGAATCCTCGATCCTTCATTACCTGGACCATCTTTACACACGTGAGGAATCACTGCTCACCTCTTGGGATTATGAGAAGATGAAAGGTGCACCCTATACAGGAATGCCAAGAAAACTAAATGTGCTTCCTTTCTGGAATGCTGAACTTTAATGGTGACCTTCACTGTAAGGTTGCTGGGTGGGCATAGCAGACCGGGCAGCCTCAGAGCCACTCCCGCTTCAGAGGGGTCTGGTTTATTTTCCTCAGCATCCTCCTCTTTGATTACAACTTGCATCACTGCCCTGGGCATGGTGAAGGTGGGCTGTATGTCCTGATGTGGCAGCTCAACAAACTGTCCCATGGCGAGGTCCAGCAGAACACAATGCACAGGCGGGGCTCTGGTTCATCCCTCAATAGAGCACAGGAAAATCTTTCAAAGATATCTCCATTTGAACATCACAGCTAGTGAGTGGATATAGATCTGTTTGCACTGTGTGCAGTGGGAAACAGCAGACTCACCCCTACCTGAGAGTAACTGCATTCCAGGCACACCACAACGGTGGGGAAACAGGAATTAAGAGTTGGAAATAGTTCTTGCACAGTGTCAAAAAAGCTTTGAGGGTATCAAAGCATTCCCAGTTCCACCAAGTCCAGCCCAGACCACAGATCTGGAAGCCTCACATCAGCCAGTTCAGACTCCTATGGGCATGTCTTGCACACATAGTCACTGCTAACAGTACTCAAGTCCAGTACTGGTGCCAGATGCCCAAAGATCAGACACTCCTCAACACTGGATGTTCACATGCAGTATGTGCTTCCTGTGATCCAGTCTCTGGCAAGTATGTGATAATGTGGTTTGGCACAGTTCCAGCATACTGTTCAGGCACCTCTATGGTAAGATACTTTGGACTGGATTTTCAAAGTGATTTGATTGCTGAAACCCTGTGTGCGCCAAAGATATGGCACACTGGGCTTGCAGAAGTCTAACAGGATTTGACAGCTTGGGTGGCAGTTGCCTTAAGTTAGACCAATGTTTTGTGGTCTAACCTTGTGCAATCGAGGAGCCTTTTATAGAGCTTGCACCAGATATTTGGCACAAGCGGTCATAAATCATGGAAACTGTCACAACTGCGCCCAAGATTGTAAAACCGGGTGCAGTTGTGGTGAAGGGGTTTGGCGCATTGCCAGAACCTAAGTGTCATGGTGCAGGACTTGACACAAGCCCGGCACTATGCTTAGAAAATCTGGTAATTTATATCCATTGGTTGGGGTGTAACGTGTGCAGTGGCATGACTTCACCTGCTACATCAAAGCGGCTGCTTATCCAACAAGCCTGCATTTTACAACAGCCCTTCACTCTCTGGCTGCTGCATTACTCAGCAACTGCCTGCTAACACAAGAACTACTCCTCTCAAATTGTGCTAGCAGTCAGCCAGTTGCTTCCACTACCTGGTCCAATGAGTGGCAGGTGACGGTACCGGGCCTAGTTGGGGTGTGATGCACCCGGAGGTGGGGCTTCACCCCATTACATTAGAAAGACTGTGACAGCATCACTTTTCAGAGCAGCACAGAATGGGAAGGCTAGGGAGAGGCTTTTCAAAAGTTTGTATTTATTTGTATTTTCTGTTATAGAGTTTTTTTTGTTTATTTTAGGTTTCTAGTTTAGATGTTATCATTTGAGCAAAATGTTTATTTCATTGCTTTTGGGTTGTTTGTTTGCCCTTTTGTAGCTACCACCTCAGCCCTCATGGATGATAGTTCACAAGGAGTTAATTATCCGAACTCACATTGGCGAAATTGAATGATTATTCCATTTTTCTGCCTAGTGTTTATGCACTCTGTTATTTAATATCTGCCAAGGGACTTGGCTGGTCCCTGTGCAAAGTTATTGTTTTCAATGTCTCATTAATTCCTAAATGAAATCTACGAATTTCATCAGTAATATTACCTACACCAGTAGTTTTTCCTGAACATTCCTGCTTTTTTGCAGGAAACTTGTTTTGATTCTTCTAATGTCCTTTGGTAATGTAAAGACTAATGCTGGCCCTTAAATGCCCCTCAAATTTCTGTTTTGATGATTTTTATTAATGTAATTTAATGGGTTTGGTCCATATCAATGCAAGAGCTTAATTCTCAAACTTGATTATTTAAAATCCTTGGTTACTGTTAGCATTGCTGGGGCCAGATATTCAAACCTTTGCATCTAGCGCAAATCCCTAGTGCTGGAATAGCGCTGGATTTGTGCGAGGCTGCAATATTGAAAAGCCCTATGAGCACCGGCGCTGTGTGGTAGCGCCGATGCTAATAGATAATGTTATGCAGGGGAGTGGACAGGAGATCTCCCATGAATTCCAGCAGCATGGCATATTCAAATGTATAGCGCCATGCTACAGGCATTAGCATGACCTGTAGCGCAGCTCTAGATACTGCCGGAAAAAAGCTGGTGGTAATGTAGCAGTGCCCCCCCATTGTGGACCCCCCAGCTGCCTTATAGCATGCTTTGCCCATATAGTCTACTGGTCCCCCCACCCTCTGTTTCAATTAAAATGCAGCTCTCCCCTGTTTGAAATATAATGAAATACATTTCCCTGGTAGTCTAGTGGTCCCCACATTTATCCGATCCCGGGTCACATAACATTAGACTATTTTCCCTGGTAGTCTAGTCGTCCCCCTCCCCGCATTTATTCCGATCCCTGTTCACATAACATTAGACTATTTTCCCTGGTAGTCTAGTCGTTTCCCCATTTATCCGATCCCTGTTCACATAACATTAGACTATATTTTCCCTGGTAGTCTAGTGATCCCCCCAACCCCAACCAATATCCTGACCCCGCTGTAAATAAATGAAGCCAGTTCCCTGATAGACTAGTGGTCCCCCCACCCCCAGTACGTATCCCGACCCCCGTTTCAATTAAAATGCAGATAAAATATCATTCATTCCTTCCTCAGTCAGCAGCCGGCTGTGGTAGTGTGAAGAGGGCTACGCTGGTCACTGGCTCGCTTCTTGGCAGATGGTTGGGCTGAGTGGGGCCCACGCTACCGGGTGGGGGGTACTACTAGACTACCAGGAAAAGAAGTCTAATTTGATGTGAACTGGGGATTGGGATAAATTTGGGGGGATACTAGACTACTAGGAAATGTGTTTAATTTTATTTCAAACAGGGAGAGTTGCATTTTAATTGAAACGGGGTCAGGATACATGCTGGGGTGGAGGGACCACTAAACTACCAGGGAACTGGCTTAATTTATTTACTACAGGGCTCGGGATACATGTTGGGGTGAGGACACCATTAGACTACCAGGAAAATAGTCTAATGTTATCTGAACCGGGGATTGGGATAAATGCAGGGGTCCACTAGACTATCAGGGAATGTGTTTCATTATAATTAAAATGGGGAGAGTTGCATTTTAATTAAAATGGGGCTTGGGATACGAGCTGGGGTGGGGACCACTAGACTACCAGGAAATGGCTACATTTATTTACAACGGGGTCAGGATACATGCGGGGGTGGGGGACCACTAGATTACCAGGGGAAATGGCTTAATTTATTTACAACGGGTGTCAGGATATGTGCAGAGGGGTGGGGGGACCACTAGACTACCAGGGAAATTACTTTTCGTTTAATTGCAAACGGGTTGGGATTCGTGCAGGGGAGTGGGGAGACCACTAGACTACCAGGGAATTTCTTTTAATTCTATTGTCAATGGGTCAGGATGCACCAACTGTGTCTGGCGGCACAAAGTTCCTGCTGCTTCCGGACTGTACTTCTATTCCGACCAACAGGGGATGCCGTGGGTATGCCTTGGTCTACAGCGTCCAGCCTGTACTTCTATTCCGACCAAAAGGGGGAGCTTTGTGCTCCATGCAGTAGCACTGGGCAAACTGCGTGGTAATGTGTGCTAAGCAGCACTTAATGGGATCCGAATGTACTTGTTTGCCCACGGATTACCTAAGCAGGCTCATTTGCATGGGAGCTTTGAATATAGCTCCCGTTTGCCTGGGCTAATCAGTTTGCACCAGGCTAATGTGTTAGCACTGTGCAATCAGGTTAGCCCTGGGCAAACCTCACTTCAGTATAGCACAGTTCTGCAGTGTGTAGCTTACATTGTTGTTTGCAGTCATACCTCTGAACTGTCCCTGAGTTTCAGGGACGTCCCTGATTTTATCTCAAGATTTTACTCTGTCCCTCCTAAAAATTGTGTTTTCATGACCAAACAGTGGGGGTTGTAAGCACAAAATAATGTCGAACATTAATCTTACAGACGTGTTCTTCCTTAGACAATGCATTTTACACTAAGCTACTTATTCTACACGCCTCCTGAGTGGATATCACCAATTTTTAAGATGTGTCACTGATTGTAAACCTTTGTCCCTGATTTGTTTAAGCCTTGTCCCTGATTTATGAGGCAGGGGTTTGAGAAGTGTGTTTGCAGTAGATGTGAGACATCTCTGTGCAGTCACACACAATATTCTCCACCTGCAACACTGGCTTGCTACAGAGTCTAATGAGCTGCAGTTGCAGTTTGCACTTCCCTGTTGCTATATTCAGTGCTGTCTTATTCCTGGGCTATTTTTGTCCTGCACTCCCAGACCAGTTTGCCTGGCTTCCTTAGACTACTATATTCAGCAGGATTAGCACCTGGCTATTTCCTTTTGAACATAGCTTGCTTTGTACTCCGGGCTAAGTTTGCCCACCGGGCATTGCTAATTTAGCCCCGGGGCAAAGTTTTGAATATCTGTCCCCAGATGTCTTAATTATCTCTGAAGTGTGGATCAACAGAAGAATTCTGGAGACTGAGGTATCTATTACACATTATAACTTACTTTAGCAAGGTAAGTCCTCAAAGGATGGGGGCAAAGCGATCTATATGAAAGATTGTATTAATGTCCAACTTAAAATGGCTAGATCAATTTCGAAACAGTTGGATTTACCAGCCCTTTACTTTATCCCTTCTGACAAGTTTTCTTGGTATCTAGCTGCTTGCTATTGGCCTCTCTCTACTCCATTTGATTCTTTAACTAGCCGAAGTGCTTTAATTGCACCCATTACCAAGGCTGAATTAGTTCTCTTAGAGGATTTGAATTGGAACATACTTGATCCCTCATTTGTCCTTACAAATCAACTTGAAGTATTAAACTTTATCCACAGTGTACATCTTCCTCCTAGGCCTAACTTAAAGGATTCAAAGACTCTTTACTTGACGTGATTCTTACTACTACACAGGATAAGTATATTTTGTCAGTATTTAGCAGTGATATTAGTGATCAATGTTATGTGGCTTGTATTTGTCAAAATACAAAACTGAGTTCAGGACCAGGCATTTCTAAAGGATTTTCTGGGAGTTAATTGGCCATGTATTTCTTCCTACCCTGCTACTGTGACATGTATGGGAATTGTTCAAATGTTCTTTGCAGCAAGTAATGAACCACCATGCCTCTATTAAAAAAGGGCCTATAAATAATTGCTCCATGATTCACTAAATCAGTAGGGATTGCTATTAAAAATAGGAATTCTGCCTGAAAAATTACAAGAGTGACTAAGGATCCTGTGGATTTGCAACATTTTAGAATTTTGAGGAATAAATGCACTGCACTAATAAGAAATACAAAACGTGAATATTTTTCAGATCATTTTGCTATTGGATCAACAAACTCACAGAAAATGTGATCCAGTATAAAGAAATTATAGGGTACTAATTGTAATACTAGCATATACCCTATGTTACAAATAAATTCTTTGATTGTTACAGATGCAGATTGTGGTCTTTAATGATCACTTTGCTATTGCAAACCTTGTTTTGATCAATAGTATCATGATCTCCCCTCTACTGTACTGAGTTTGAATCGTTCAACCTCTTTTTCTTATCCACCTCTTTCCTTTAAGGAGCTTAATGAAACTGAGGTGTACAAAGAATTAGTCCAACTTGATTGTAATAAAGGTGCTGGCATTGATAGAAAAGAGCCAGTCTTTGTAGCAACTGGGGCCCCTGTTTTGTTTAAATAAGTTGCTTTTTGTTGTTTTTCATTGCAAGCTACTGATTTACCACAGGATTGGAAGTCTGCATATATTAGTCCGGTGTTCAAGGGTGGTAATACATTGGATCCTAATTCCTGTCAGCCAATTTCACTCCTTTCTGTGTTTTATTAAAGTTTTTGAACAACTTATTCATAGGCAACTTTTTTCCTATCTTTTAAAGTACAATTTGATCTCCCCATATCAGCCTAGCTTCAGGGCAGGTCACAATACCTCTCATATTGTATCACTAGTGGCCTATGATATTTATGCATCTTTTGACAATAAATGTGCTACTCCCACAACTTTTTGGATTTGTCAAAAGATTTTGACTCTGTGGACTACAACCTGTTGCTCAGTAGACTGTGTTCTTTAGGGTTTAGGTACAACTCCCTACTTTGGTTTGTGGTTTGCCTCCATAACTGGATGCAATGTATTCAAGATGCCAGGTTATATTCATATTTTGTTATAATTATAAGAGCTGTCCCACATGGTTCATTTCTAGGCCCTTTGTTATTTTTACTTTACATTAATGATTTACAAAGAAAATGTTTGTTTAATTGTAAACTTTACCTCTACTGTAAGTTGATGATACTATATTGTATTCAACTAACAAAGACCCAGAGATGGTTGTTAAAAATTTGCAGGATAGCTTTGATCAGGTACAGGAAGCACTATGTAACCTGCGGCTTCTTCTAAATATATAAAAAAAAAAATGCATTTTTTTTAAACTGTAAGTAACATGACTAATTTGATTGTCTAGTAATCGTTCAGTTCTTAGATTAGTAAAGTCATATAGATATTTAGGTATTTACTTGATAGTGCTCTAAGGTTCAACAGCCACATCGCATACCTCTCTTGTAAACTGAAGAAGCTATTAACCTTCTTTTATTGTAATAGAGTGCATTTTAGTACTTTTGTTAGAAAACAACTAGTGTCTTCCTTGTTCTTGTAATCTGTCGCAATGCTTCCACCACCCTATTAAAATCACTTGGTGTTTTGTATCATGGTGCATTGCTCATTGTAACCAGTCTGTCCTGGCAAATCCACCATTGTGTGCAATATGCATCAATTGGTTGGCTTCCCCTACTTCCAGAAAACCCTTGCACTGGAGCTTTTTTGTTTATGAAATTTTATGTGGCCTAGTTCCTACTTACAGTACAGTACACAGGATGTGCTCCCTGTACTATACATAAGAAGTGCACTCCCTGAGTTTTCATATGGCAGCTGGCTGAGGAGGTGTGAGGAGGGATCTGCCAGTTGCCAAATCTGAGCTGCAGCACCAGCAATTCAGGTGAAGGGGAGGTTGGCAGAGTGGGTGGTTGGTTTCTGCCATGCAGGGGGCAGCTAGATGCCAGGGAATGCTTACGTTATTATGGGGATGGGGATCGGTGGGTGGGGGGTACCACTAGACGCCAAAGTAAATGGGTTATTTTGTTAGTGTTTCAGTATTTATTGACTGCTTCTGGGAGTACCTTCAATTATCTTGAGTTCTTTTCTACAGGGCCAGCAAGTGGAAGGTGGGGGGGGGGGCACTGGATGCCAGGGACATAATTTCCGATATACAGGCTGATGATCGGATAATGGGAGGGAAAACTAGGCACCAGGACATTTTTACTGTTACCATTGCCAGGCATGGAGAATGTGGGGACCACTGGCCACCAAGACATATGGGTCTTCTTGCGAGGCAAGGGTTTGAAGACTGGGGGAACAAGGAAGGGGCATTTAATATAATGAAATGACAATTGGAGACTGAGGGGGGAACACTGGATGCTATGGAGAGGAAGTTCAATTATTGGGTCAATGATCAGAGACTGGGGCCGCTGCAGACCACCAGGGAAATGAACTACACAGTAGCAGATGGTGATTGGAGGAGGGGGTTCCCACTGGTCAGAAGGGGAAGGGGTGCTTCCTAAACTACCATCACACTTGTAGGCTGCACTTGTTCCAGTGGCCACCAGGGTTACCCAGAGCAAGTCAGGGTTCTGAAGGCAGTAATTGGCTGCACAGTGCTACCATGCTGAATATTCGGTTGCAAGAGTATTCTTGCCCTCCTTTGCCCACGCACATACATTATTTTTAGTACATGCACTAAATCTTCTAGTGGGTGCAACTGCCCCTTTTGTGATCTGGCACAGACCCTGGGCAAACAGGCCACAATCACTTTGTTCACCGGGCAAAGTTTTGAATATCGGGCCCCTGGTGTACATGGGATTTGTTTATTAATTATTTTGTTTAGTTCAATACTTGTTATTTGCTACTATTTTTAAATTTCTCTACAATCCCAAAGTAAGTAAAAGTGATCTGTTTTGTCTTTACTTTGACACATTTGCAAGCATTCCATTCTCTTTGCCGCGTACATACATTGTTATCCGTTTGGAGTTATGTATGTGCAATTTTGAATTGATTGTTTTATTTTTTGCAAAAGTATATAGATTGTTTAATGCAAACAATAAATGTTTTTTTATTTAAATTTAGGAACATTTCATAAAAATATGCCATTATACTTAATTTACAACTGATTTTTTGTTTAGGTACCTTAGTAATACTTAGTTGGATAATTTTTTTAACATTTTATTTTGATCTACATATTTAATATATTTATTCAACTTAATTTTGAGGATTAAATATTTAATTCAAGATTTTTTTCTTTTCGCAATTGTGCAGTGCCTTTCAAATACTGCCCACAACATGACTTTATTGTCAGTTGAAAAATCTGCTCAGTTTACCAGATTTACCTTCTTGAATTTTTTTTAGCTACTGCATGTTGCAATTGTCTTTAATGGTATTCCATAACACAGTGTCCCAACTTATACCTGAAGCAATTCTTGAGTTATTATATGGAAAAAAAGTATTGCCATTTGTCACAGATCTTTGTGACTGCTATTACTATCAGGTTTTTAAGCTGATAAAACATTTTTGGAAATGATAGCAAGTTTTGTACTTTTAAGTTGATGTTTTCTTTGTTAATTATTTCTTGTATTTGGAATTGATAAATAACTTTCTCGTTTATCATGTTTTTTCCCTGAATTATCCAAAGTATAACTTGTTTATGTTTTCCTGCCCAATATTAGAAAAATGGATTGGGACACACCATCCCCTTCTTTCTCTAATATTGTAATTTTTTTCCTAGCAATTCTAGGAACTCCACCCCACCGCAGAAATTTTGGGAATTATTTTCTCATTTGTTCTAATCAACTCGATGGTATTTCTTGCTGTACACGTCAGAAAAAAAAAATACATCAGATGAGACATCACACGCATTTTTAATGCTTCAATTTGCCCCCACAATAACGCACTAGCATGCCATGTATCTAGCAAACATTTCACTCTCTTTCAAAATGATAATAAATTAATTTCTATTGTTTTCTGTAAAGAATTTGTTATATGAATACCCAAGTATTTAATTTTAAGATGAATTTTCATTTTACTTAGTATTCCTTTTTTTATTGATATTTCTGTTATTGGTAATCCTGTGGAATTCGAAATACTATGGATTTTAATTTGTTTAAACAGTAGGCAGAAAGTGTGGAAGATTTCTTAAATTCCTGTATTAATGCTGGAAATTATGTTCTTGGCTTAGACAGAAATACTAGAGTGTCATCTGCATAGACATTTAATGTGAATTGCTCATATGTATGTGGGACTCCCATGATTATTTTATTTGTACAGATATGATTTAAGAGGGGTTATAAACATAAAGTAAATAAAATAGGGGACAATGGGCATCCTTGACATACCCCATTCTGCATTTGTACCTGATCAGATTTGTATTGATTAATACTTAAAACATGTCTTTGAATATTTGTATAAAGCTTGTACTGCGTTTGATAGTTGGAGGAAATCCCCAGCTTTCTATAGTTTTAAACATGGAATTCCAGTCTAATAAGTCAAAGGCCTTGTTTGCATCCAAACCCAGTGCTATTCTTTTGACATCTTGGGGTTGAATGTAGTATATTACAGACTGGACATCGCTTAGCCCCTCAAATATGTCTGTTTAAACATCTTTTTATTATTGCTTTTATAATTCTACATGTATGAATAACAATATTCAATATGCAATTTCTTTGTAAAGCTCAATGTCTCATTTGTCACAATATAAGAACACATTTTAAATCAGTCTTAGAAGGTTCCCCCATTTCATATTTATCTTATTAAAAATCTATTTGTAAGAAAATCTCGACATCCCTACTTCCTTCCCCAATCCCATGCCCCCTCACCACACAATGGAGATTACTACCTTACTGTGCATAGGTCTGCAAAGGAGTTAATATTTCTTCTATTTCTTTCCTAGAAAAATCATTGAGATCATCATCATTATTGACCTATTCCCATAATTTTTCATGATGTACAGCCTCTTTTACTGCATACCACAATTTTTCTTTGCTCATCCATCCAATTTCCTGAGCATTCCAATTTTCTAATATAAATCTTTGGATACACATCGTACCTATACACAAGATTTTTCTTTGTTTTTTGTCTATTACCAGTTGCTCAGTACTATTTAAAACCATTGTTAAAAAAATGTATTTGGAATATGACATTTTAGAATCTCTGTTAACCAATTACTTGCTTTGTTCCAGCACTGAGCAAGCTTAGGGCAAGCCAATATACAATAGAAACATAGAAACTAATGGCAGATAAGGATCGCAAGGCTCATCCAGTCTGCCCATTTTTTCTACCTTATGAATGTGCCATAATCCTTTACTCTGTCAATGGCCTATCTATTCATACTCATCTGTATTGCTCCCTTATGCCTATCCCATGCCTCTTTGAAGTCCTGCATTGCATTCATATCCACCACTTCCTGAGGTAATCAGTTCCTTGCATCCACCACCCTTTCTGTGAAAAATAACTTCTTCACATTACCCCTTAATTGGCCTCCCTCTAATCTCATGCTGTGTCCCTCTTATCCAGCTATTTTTTTATATTGAAACATGTTAGACTTTTTCACCTTGCTAATGCTCTTAAGACATTTAAAGGTTTCAATCATATCACCTCTCTCCCTCCTTTGCTCTAGGGTATACATATTGATCTCCGTTAATCTGTCCTCATATGTTTTCTAATGCAGTCCCTGCACCATTTTGGTTGCCCTTCTCTGGATTGCCTCCATTTTGCTAATGTCCTGTGCAGGTGCAGCCTCCAGTACTGCATGCAGTACTCCAGATGGGGCCTAACCAGTGTCTTGTAAAGAGGGATTATTACCTCCCTCTTACAACTTGTGATATCCCTACTAATACATCCCAATATCCCTCTAGCCTTACCTACTGCTTTAGTGGTCTGCTTGAATGATTTCAGGTCATCTGTGATAATGATGATGCCCAAGTCTCTTTCTTTCTTTCTGATTGCCAGTAACTCCCCTCTCAACCTATAGGTAGCTTCCGAGTTTCTCTTCCCATTGTGCATGATCTTGTACTTCTTTGTGTTAAACCCCAGTTGCCACTCTTCTGACCATTTTGCTAGTTTATCCAGATCTCTTCTCATTCTGCCCATCCCATCTGGGTCATCTACTTTGTTGCAGATCTTGATGTCATCTACAAACAGACAAACCTTACCCTCCAGTCCATCTGCAATGTCACTGATGAAGATATTGAAGAGGACTGGCCCCAGGACTGATCCTTGAGGTACCCTACTTGTGACTTGCATCTCTTCTGACTGTATACCGTTTACCACCACTTTCTGTTTTCTGCCTGCCAACCAATTTGCCACCCAGTTGACCAACCTCTGACCCACCCCGAGCCTACCCAGCTTATTAATCAATCTTCTATGTGGAACAGTATTGAAAGGTTTGCTGAAGTCGATGTAGGCAACATCAACTGCACCCCTTTGGTCCACCAATCTGGTTACTCAGTCAAAGAAATCTATGAGATTAGTTTGACAGGACCTTCCTGTTGTAAACCCATGCTGTCTTGGATTCTGTGCTCCTATGGATTCCAGGTGTTCCACTATCCTTTCCTTAAGGAGTGCTGCCATAATCTTCCCCACTACTAAGGTAAGACTGACTGGTCTGTAGTACCCTGCCTCCTCCTTGCTGCCACTGTTGTGGAATGGGATCACATGGACCCTTCTCCAGTCTTCTGGGACCTCTTCTGTGCTCAGAGACTCACTAAACAGTTCTGATAATGGCTCTGCAAGTTCTACCCTTAGCTCCTTTAGTACCCTGGGATGTATGCCATCAGGTCCTATTGCCTTGTCCAGCCTGAGCTTAGCGAGCTCTTGTAGGACCCTTTCTTTTGTGAAGGGACTTGTGCACACCTTCCTCCTCCTATGTCCATGGTGCTGAGCTGTGGGCCCTGCCCTACCTTCTCTACAGTAAATACTGAGCAGAAGTATCTATTTTGGATAGATTTTTTCCTTGGTCCTCCTCCACATACTCCACCTTATCCCCTTTGATCTTAGCAATACCCCCCCCCCGGACTTCCTCTTTTCACTAATGTATCTATAGAAAGTCTTGTCACCCTTCTTTACTGTTTGTGCTAGTGTTTCCTTGGTTTGGCCCTTTGCCTGCCTTACTGCCTTCCCTGCTTCCCTTATGGAAGTTTGGTATGCCTTCCCAGCTTTGTCCTGCTGTGTTCCTTATATTTCCTGAAGGCCAGCCTTTTGGCTCTGATCTTTTCTGCTACTGTTTATGAGAACCAAATGGTTTCCACCTTCTTTTGCTCTTGCTTTTCTCTCTAACACAATGGGATATTGCTTCAAGTATTGCATCCTTAATGCTTGCCTACTTTGCCTGTATCCCTTCACCTGTATTTCTTCTTGCCAGGGCTAGCTTAACTCTGTTGGCCATCTTATCAAAGTCAGCTTCTCTGAAGTCCCATATGTTTGTCTTGGAATGGGATGATTTAGTTCTAATGACCAAATTGAACCATACCATGTGATGGTCAATGGCCCCCATGTGACCTTCTACCTGGAGATCTGTGATCCTTTCCCCATTAGTCAGTACTAGATCCTAGAGAGCACTGTCTCTTGTGGGTTATTGAACCAGTTGTTTGAGGCCCTTCCTCTGCAGGGAATCCATTATGTATCTAGTTCTGGTGGATGCTCCTGCTGGTATTGACCAATCTGTATCTGGCATGTTGAAGTCTCTCATTATCAGAACCTCCCCTTTAACTGTCATGTTTTGTATATCTTCTAACAGTAATGCATCTATATCCTCCCCCTGGTCTGGAGGCCTGTAGACAACCCCAGTTCATATGACTGTCCCATTTCCTGTTTCCAGGGTGACCCACAGTTCTTCTGGCTCCTTATGTATATTCTGAATTTCTGTAGCTTTGATATTTTCATTGACATAAAGGGCCATCCTCTCCCCCCCTTTTTGTACCTCGGTCCCTTCTAAACAGTACATAACAGGGTACCAAAGTCTCCCAAGTGTGGTTACTGGTGAACCATGTCTCACTAATGGCTACTATGTCCAGTTTATCCTCTGTCATTGTTGTCTCCAGGTCTAAGAGCTTGTTTTCTAGACTGTGGGCATTTGCGTACATTTATTTATTTGTCAAGTCTAGGATTACAAATACCTTTGAGCCAAGGCTCTTTTACAAAGGTTCCCCATCAGAGAAATACAAATTATGGGGAACATCAAGACATACATTACAACAATGTGGGCATTGCAAACAGAGTACAGATTAATACAATTCAAGGGTAACATTGTAAGCAAGGCAGCCAGTGGCATTTGTCAGAGAAAATAGACAACAGATAAGAATTGCCAGAGTCATAGGAGGAGGGAGAAGGAAGATAGGTAGGGTGGGGAGAGGGTGAAAAGTGCAGCATTGGGTATACCAAAATGTGAGGGTAGAATCCAGTGAGGAGGGGAGAGGGGACCACTAGAGCAGGCAGGGAAGTGAGAAACAAGGTTAAGTTGGGCAGTCACAGGAGTTGTTGGTAGTGAGATAGTCCTAGAGCCTAGTTTTAAACATACCAATTGTTGGAGCAGAGGAGATGGTGGGGCTGAGGCTATTGAACCAGAGTGGCACTTGATAAGCAAAAGAGCATTGACCTTGTGAAGTGTGACAGTGGGTGACTTTCAGTAGCTGTAGCGTTGATCTCCGAAGGCGTACATGATTTTCCATTGGCCAGAATTTGGTGCATTACTTGTTGGGTGAGGTCTGGTGTTTCCCTTGCATGTCGTATGGGTAACCAGACCTTTTTCCTTACCTGGTGATGCAAATGAACTACAAGCATGCTGAACTTCTTTTTGATCACTAGCTGAGGGGGGAGAGGTGTTCTTCCTGTTAGATGTACCAGGTGCTGCACATCTCTCCCCATTTACTAGTTTAAATATTCTGCAAAGACATCAAACTTCTGCCCCAATGCACTGACTCCCTCCTTAGTCAGATGTATTCCACTGAATTTAAAGAACTTTCATTCCCAAAATTGTTGCCAGTTACCTACAAATCTGTGTCCTTTTTCCTGGCACCAGCCCTTGAGCCACATGTTTAGCTCTCCTGTCTCCCCTTCTCTGACCTTTTGTCTGTCTGCTCCCCTCTCCCAGGCCAGCAGGATCTCAGAGGAGGAGATGCTGAATGAAATGGATGACAGTTTGTCTCCCAGCCTGGTCAGATGTTCCTTGGTCTTCATAACTGACTGGCTGGCAAGATCATTAGTCTTTATGTGTACCAGGATGTTTGATGTTTTCTCCTGCTTCTTGTATGATTTTAGCAATGCATTCAGTGTCTCTCCATGCTGAGGTACCTGGGAGACATCTGACCATTACCCCCAGCTGGAGGTAGGCATTAACTCTCTGAATCATGGAGTTTCCTATGATCAGAAGTGTTTGGGATTTCCTTTTTGCTTTTTTTATTTTGGTCCCTGTTTTGAGTGAGTTTTGTAATGCTAGCTCCTGTGCTGCGGTGTCCTGCTCTGCAGTGTCCTCTACCCCTTTGTTTGATTTTGGAGATAGAGGCAGATAGCTGTTTGTAGTTTTTATATGGTTTGTGGAGGTGATACATTGGTGAGCATTGAGTGATGGGGCACCCAATTTGCACCCCTTAACTGCCTGCTAACCTCCCAGATCAACTACCCTCTGCAGTCGAGGTGCTTCAGTTGGATATTGGGGAAATGGCGGGCGGTTCGTGTAATATATTTCCTCCTGAATATGTGATTTGAGGTGCACAATCTCTGCCAATGCTGCCTGGAGATGAGCCCTTAGACCTCTGATGGTTGAGCATGTAGGACAGAGTCCTAAATCCTGTATAACTGCCCTTTTGAAAAGTGTCCTGCAGTACCTGCAATTAAATATGCAATGGTATAAACTGCCTTTTTCGCCACAGTGGTGTCAATAGTTTTGATTCCATTTGCAATAAATTTGTCCAAAATTATTTCTGGAGTGTAATAAGCCCTGTCCACATTTTCTTTCTGTATTGTTTTGTCTTTGGAGTACATATAGTCTCTATTAATGTTTATCCTTAAATTTCGCCATTGCCAATCGGTGTAAATCAATGCAGTTTCTTTGATTCATTTTTTCTTTGTCTTACTCCATGGATCCTTATTTTTATTAGTGCGATCTGCATACATTTGCTGAAGTAGTTTATTGTAACCCAATTAAATTATTTTTTTCGTGGTCTTATGTTTCTTTTAATAGGTTTTTAGTAGGGTCCAATTTATTTTTCTTCAGAAATATATTAAATTTATGTTTCAGTCTTAAATAGTTCTCAAAATTTACTCCAAGTATTCCTTGAAAATTATTTTTAAAATTTTCCTAGGTAATAAATTCTCCCTCCTTTTCCAATAACTGAGACCAATTCTGAATATTTGTTTTCTGAAATCTCTGGACAAATACGTTATTTTCCTTTTGCCACATGCTGGTACTCGCCCAAATATTTATATATAACCATGGCAATAAATTATGTCCTCTAAGTATTTTCACATCATATCTTATTCTTGTAGCTAACTTACCGAGCAGCTGGGGGAGATTTTCCATTATCTCCCAAATTACAGTTTTCTTTTCAAATCCTGTTAAGTCTGGCCAAAAATACATTTCACAAAGATGTTCTTTTACATCTAGGAATGCCCATTCCAACCAAATTTTTATTTGGTGGGCTATTTCATAGTTTTCAGGATCAGGACAACTATATCCACCAGTTCTTCTGGAGGTGGTAAGTGGAAGCCATGTTATTCTCGGCTTCCCTCCTCTCATTAAAAATTTTAAAAAAATATATCATTATTGAATTGTACCACGTCTGTGCCAGAAATCCAATTATTGCCTGTATCATAAATAACATTTGGGGCAAAGCCATCATTTTTATTTTTTTCTAATCTGCCCCAAAGGGATAATGGTAACTTTTCCCAATTCTCGAAGAGCATTGTCATTTTTTTCCTTTGGCTGCCATGTAGTTAGTTTTAATTATTTCCTCTTGTTTATTCGATATTATTATCCCCAAATATCTAAAGCTATTGCTTACTATGACATTTTTCCTTATACTTTGATCCAATAAGAAAATTTTCATAATTAACCACCATAATTACTGATTTCTGTAGATTCAGTTTATATCCAAATAACGAGGTATATAGTTCCACCTCCCCAAGAAAAACTGGCATAGTCAAGTTTATATTTTTCATAACCAATAATACATCATCAGCAAATGCATTTAACTTCATGTGCTCATTTTCTAACCTTATTCCTTCAATGGTCTGATTTTTCCTAATAGAACTGAGGAAGGGCTCTAAACTCATTATATACATAATTGGGGATGGGGCATCCTTCTCGAACCCCATTTAACATGTCTATTGATTCTATTAAGTAAGAATTTATTGCAAACCTTACTGTGTTTTTTTCATATAGTTTTTGAATCATCTGAAAAATGTGTTCTGGTACTCCCCATCCTTTTATATATTCTAACATAAATTGTATATCCAAATAGTTGAATGCCTTTGTAGCATCTATTGCAACTAAATGGTAAGGATCTCTTGTCTTTTTAACTATTTGTATTAAAGCCTGAACTCTTCGTATGGCCTGAAACAGTGTCCTGCCTTTAATGAAACCAAATTGATCGATATTAATAACCCTGGGTAAAGCTTCTTTAAGTCTATTTACTCCTTCCCCACATGGACTGGTGTTGCTGTCCCATGGGGCTCCTGCCACAGAGGAGTCGGACTGCGGAGAGAGAGCGAGTGAGAGTTGGAGAAAAAGGGCACCAAATTTAAACTGCTAGTGCAGTTTAAATAGCAGGGCTTCAGCCCAGGATCGCAGTGGGACTTTTTTTGGATTGGGGGCTGGAGGTGTGGACTGGTCCTCGCTGGGACCCCTTCCTTCCCCACACGGACTGATGTTGCTGTCCTGCGGGGCTCCTGCCACAGAGGAGTCGGACCGACAGAGAGAGAGAGAGCATCTTGAGACGGAGAAAAAAAGTCCCCCACCCACCCCATTCCCTGCTCCCCTTGAATGCTCACAAGCCCCTCCCTTAATGTTTGGGGATCCTATTGGTTGATTGGGAGTGGCTAAAAAAACAACAAACCTGTTTCTTGTCTTTTGTCTGCTTTCACTACATTGCAAGTGGCTTCGTTCCTTGTTCTGCTTATACTTTACTGTACCATATGATTATTGAATGCTTCTGCCTACTCTTTACAATTAGCTACAACTCCTACTTCAGGAGTTAGCCTGGCTAACAATGGCAATATGTTAGTGTTCTCCAGGTTTCATGTGATTATTGAATGCTTCTGCTTACTCTTTAAAATTACCCAGAACTGTTACTTCGGGTGTTAGCCCGGCTAATAATAGTAATAAGTTAGTATTCTCCTGGTTTCATGTTAGAAATACCCTAGCAGTTCCGTATGTGCAAGGGATGTTGCTTTGAATGTTTGCTGGACTATCTAGGTATAAGTTAGGGTTCTCAGGTCTCCTACTTGCCCTTACCTAACTGTCAGTATCATTGGGGTGAGTGCTTTGCAATTAGTCCAGGTCATTGTTCGTCTGTCTTCGCTGTAAGCCTACACTCTTAGACAGACCCTGTCTGCACTGGCTGTACTTGCACACTAAGAACTCTGGTCTCTCCCCTCTCAAGCTGACCCACCAGTCACAGCTGTCTACTTGAGTTGGGTGTCGCTAGTTGCTGCTGTGGAAAAAGGGGAAATGAATACTCCAAGGCCTATCAGGAATGGTGTCCTGCCCTTCTTGTCTTGTACTGTCCTCACCATTGGTCTCCTTGCCAGTCTTTTTTTTCCCCAATGGTCATAGACTCTTCTCGGTCGCATAGAGTCCACTGGGGAACTACTTGATTTCACCTTCTCTAACCTTCTAGCTCAAGACAAACTGTCTCCCTGGCCTGCCTGCTGTCTTGATCTCAGATGCCTTATGGGCACTGCCTTGGTGAGAAGACATCTATCACAAAGGCTCTAGGCCAGTGGTACCCCTCCCCTCATAAGATTTCTCCTCTGGCTCTTCATTGTGATACTGGCCCTTGTGGGTGACATTGAGCTAAACCCTGGTCCCACAGATCAGGCCTCCTCAATCCCTGAATGTTGGAAATTAGGAAAGGGGCTAAAAATTGCTCACCTTAACATTCATAGTATACTACCCAACCATGATGAACTATCTGCATGGGTCGTCCACTGCAAGCCTGACATATCAGGTATTACAGAGTCCTGGCTGAAACCCTCAGTTCCAGACTTGGCCTGTGCACTTCCTGGCTATGTGTTTATTAAACAAGATTGGCCAGGAAAATGAGAGGGGGTGGTATCCTAATTTACTATAAGAGTCACCTTAGTGTATCTGCAGTAATCCATCAGCAGTTCTCTCTGTCTACCTGTGAGCTGCTGCACACTGTGCTGCTGCTTGGAAATACAAAGAAGCTGCATGTTGTATGCACATATAATCCCCTCAAGGGTGGTCTGCCTGGACTTACCCACCTCCTGGATACCATTGGCCCTTCTGTTGGGGATAATGAACTTTTGATCCTAGGTGATGTGAACTTAAACTGGACAGGAAGTAACTCCAAGCAGTTTGAACCTCTGTTGGTGAGTCTTGCCCTGACTCAGCTTATCCAAAAGCCCACTAGATGGGCTGATAAAGGTGGCAGTAGCTCCCTACTGGCTTGGATCCTATCTAACTGCCCAGATAGGATCAGCTCAGCTGGAACCCTACCTGAGTCCATCTCAGATCACACCCCGGTTTTTTGTGTGTGGAAGGTCCCTTCCCCAAAAATTCCCCACAAAATCGTTCATGTTAGGGATTTCTCTAAGTTTGATCTGGGGTCTTTTCAAGCTGATCTGAGGACTACTGACTGGTCAGGAGTGCTCAGTGCCCATGACCCATCTGCAGCTGTCTCCTAGTTTCTCACTGTTTTTGGCACCCTGGAGGACAAACATGCCCCCCTTATTAGATGAAGAGTGAGGGGGACTGCCACAAAATGGCTGCATGGGAGCCTCCTAACCCTTATGCGTGCAAGGGACAAGTGTTGGGCTCACTTCAAATGCACATTGGATCAGTCCTTCTTCCAACAGTATAGGAAGCTCAGAAATGAGAGCAAAAATGCCATCAGGGTGGCAAAAAGTAAATATTGTAAATCTGCCCTACTTAGCTCTGCTAAGGACCCATGAAGGTTCTGGAGGAACATAAAAAACTTAGTCAGCTGCTCCTCCAACTTGGGAGTTTCTGACATGATCATTGGAAGGTCAAGTTGTAATAATCCACTCATGATTGCTAATGCTTTAAATTCCCTCTTTTTGGACTTGTCCGCACTTACCTCCTCTTTCCCTGCTGTAGGGGATATTAGACGCCCCTCGGCCGCTGTCCCTCGGGAGGCTCACCCCTCTCATCCATTATTTTCTCTCAGGGCTGTGTCTGTCAAGGAGATGCAAAGACTTCTCTCTGGTCTCTCCTCACACTCCAGCGCTGGCCATGATAACATGGAACCCAAGCTTCTGAACCTGGGTGCTCCCTACATTGCCATTCCAGTGACACATATCTTCAATCTGTCCCTTGCCACTGGTGTTATCCCTGGTATTTGGAAAGTAGCAAGGATTGTCCCTGTTCCAAAGCAAGGTAATCCCAAAGTCTTGGACAACTATCGTCCAATTGCCATCCTGTCAGCCATTAGTAAACTCCTAGAGAAAACTGTGGCTGAACAGCTTACAGAATATATTCAGACTCATCAATTGCTGTCCCCTGCACAGCATGGATATCAAAAATGGTACAGCATGACCACTACCCTTGTCACTGTCTCTTCCAGCATCAAAGTGGCCATGGACCAGGGCAAACTCTCTGGGGCCATATTCATTGACATATCCAAGGCCTTTGACCTTGTTGACCATGCATTACTCTGCTCACAGAGGCAGTCCTTAGGCCTGCCCCCCCTCACCTTGAGTTGGCTGAGAAATTACCTCTAGGGCAGAACACAGCAGACTAAATTCAACAAGGTCCTCTCTGACTCCACTCCGGTGGCCTCTGGTGTCCCACAGGGATCAGTTTTGGGGCCCCCTTCTCTTTTCTGCATTTGTTAACAACCTCCCTGCTGCTGCTTCCAACTGTAGTGTCACCCTTTATGCAGATGATCTTGTCATCCTTGCACATTCCTGAGACATTAGGGTTCTTAACCTTCAGCTGAGTGAGGCCTTTATGAATACTCAAGCCTGGGTAACATCCCACAAGCTGGTCCTCAATCTGAAAAAAACTCAGTCCATGCTCTTTGGGTCAGCAGCCAAGATCAAGGCCTCCTCTGTCCCTCTATGTGTCAGTGGTGTGGATGGCTCTCCCCCTCCTAACCACAGTTTCAATAAAATACCTTGGGGTTACACTTGATCCCCAACTTGACCTGGGGAGTCACATCCTAAATGTTTGTAGAACCATAAACTGCAAACTGGGTCTTGCCTACAGGGCTAAGAAAAACTTGATGTCTGCAGCTTGCTTGGCACTGGCCAGAGGTGTGCTGCTCCCTTCACTAAGCTATGGCCTTCTCCTGTTCGCTGGCACCTCCAAGGTCCACCTTGCCAGGTGGAACATGACCTATAACAACATCTGTCACTTTGCCCTGGCTGTCCCACGTCTCACCCCACCATTGTCAATTATACAACAAACTGAGCTGGCTTTCCATGGCCAATCACTTGAAATATGGGTTGGGTTGCTTCGTAGGAAAGATGCTCAGAACTGACACCCCATCTGGGCTTGCGCAGCTTCTCCTGCCTGCTATATCCTCCTCCTACTCCCTCAGGTCTCAGGGTCTGGTGGTGCTCAAAGTTCCATATACTCAAACCCTAATGGGGGATAGGGACTTTGCTACATGTGCTCCAAGGCTATGAAACTCCCTTCCTGACCATGTACTGTACGTTCCTCCTCCTCCCAACTGTGTCTCCGGGAATTCCCTGTGGGAGCACTTGAAACTGTCCTCGGTGCATGAGTGTCCCAAGCCGCCCTAACCAGGTCTCCAAATTGGTCCCTTTCTGATCCACTGCCTACTGTCCTTTAATCTCTGTGTAGCATGTGATTGATCACCATCTGCTTATGTATTAAGTGGCCCTGGTAAATAGGGTCACTCATGCAATGTAATTACCATTGAATGTGTTAGTCTATTTATTCTGTATGTATATGTATATTTAACTATTACTGCTCACTGTATACTATCTATGTTTATCTTGCTCTCTTGTAACTCTGTGCATTGCCCCTCTTGTTGTCATGTACCTTGTTTGAACCTGTATTTTCATTGTACTCTCCTGGGTCATACCTGAAAATAGGCAAACAGATTGTCTAGTGTACCTACCTGGTCAACAAAAGCTAAATAAATAAATAAATGTTGTTAATATCTTATAATCCATATTAGGAAGGGCTACAGGTCTATAGCTTTCAACTTTCCTTGGATTTTTCCCTTCTTTCAATATATGAATCATTTTGGCTTCCCCCATAGATATGGGGATATGTCCTCTTCCTTCTCTAATGTCTTCTGTCATTTGTAATAACCACTGGGCTAATAGAGAATCAAAAGTTTGAAAGAATTCTGCCTTTAAGCTGTCCAGACTAGGACTTTTGTTTTTGGGTAAAGTTTTAATAGTGTCCAATATTTTGCTAAAATTAAAAGGAGTGTCACTGCGTACATTCTTTTTTAAATTCGCCTTTTTAATATATTCCTCTAATTTAATTTTGTCTGTTGTGATTTTGTGGATATATTTTTTGGTTTTCTTTCAGAATCACTTCATCCATTTCATTGTCTAGAGATGTTATTATATTTGTTTCTTTTTATTTCTTCAACTGAGTAGCCAATAATTTCCCAGATTTGTCCCCTTGTGTATACTGAACTCTCTTTAATTTCTTAATATTGTTTAGGACTTTCTTGTTATTAATTTCTGTTTTTAATAAGGTGAATTTATACCATTCTTTGTAGTATCTGTCATGGCTGCCTACCACTAATTTGTCCAATTATTTCAGTTTGTTGTTTAACAATGCCTCTTGTTTTTTCCTTAATGAGTTTTTATAGGACTGATATGAAATTATATAAAATGATTATCCCCCTAATGATGGCTTTTAATGGATCCCATAAATTTAATAATAATAATAAACTTTATTTATAAGGCACCTTAAAAATGCCAAGGCGGCTAACAAATTTAAAATCACAAAACAAACATCTCAGCAACATATAATATATACAAGATCATTAGCAACATCAAACAGCTACTCACCAAATGCTTGGTGCCATAAAAACATTTTTACAGCTTACTTAAATCCCACCATGGTTGTGCACTCCTGTAACTGATGGGGTAGAAAATTCCAAAGGGTTGGGGCTGCATGCATAAAAGCTCTGGCCCCAGAAGATTTCAAACACTCCCTTGGAATCTCTAGCAACCCATTGTCAGCTGAGTGGAGTGATCATCCAGGGCAGTAGGGAACCAGAAGCTCTTTCAGGTAGTCCGGGACCTGTCCGTGTATTGCTTTAAAAGTCAGAAGACCGACCTTAAATGTGATCCACCACTGAACTGGCAGCCAGTGCAGTCCGCATAGAACTGGCAAAATATGACAGGACTGAGATGATCCTGTCAAGAGCTGGGCCACTGCATTCTGCACTAGCTGCAGGCGATGGATTTCCACCCTTGGTAGCCCTAGGTACAGGGAATTGCAATATCTAAGTGCAAAGACACAAAGGCATGGATCAAAGTAGGAAGGTCACTGGATGGAACAAGGTGCTTAATCCTGCAGATATTCCTTAGGTGGTAAAAGGAAGATTTCATGACAGCTGACACCTGAGAATGCAGGGTCAGCCCTTCGTCAAAAATTACTCCCAGGTTTTGCACCTGTTCAGAGGCCGGGAGAGATACGCCCCCAAGGAAAAAGTCCAGAGGGCGAACCCACCCCAAACCCCCGTATCCGGCGACCCGGATCCACAATCAGCACCTCAGTCTTACCTAAGTTCAACCTCAACCAACTTAAATCCATCCACTCCTGGATTTCTGCAAGACAGCTATTAAAGACCGAGAGAGCTCCATCCTGGTCGGGTGCAAAAGAAAGGTAGAGCTGGGTATCATCAGCACAGCAGTGAAACCTCAGCCCATACCTTCTTATAATGTCTCCGAGGGGCAGCATATACACTGCGAACAACATGGGGACAGCACCGACCCCTGAGGAACCCCACATTTCAAAGAAACTGGATCCAAGGAATAAACCCCAGACACCACTCTCTGCGTTCTTCCCATGAGGAATGATGTAAACCACCCAAGAACTGTACCAGCCAGTCCACAGATGAACCTCAGATGGTCGAGCAGGACCCCATGGTCCACAGTGTCAAATGCTGTTGATGAGCGATCTAGAAGAACCAAGATGGAACGGCTCTTCCGATCATTAGCCATCAGGAGATCATTGAGCACCCAAACCAGCACTGTCTCAGTACTATGCCTCTTTTGAAATCCAGACTGGAGGGGTTCATAGATGTCATGGATGGTCAAATGGTCTTCCAGCTGTGCAGCCACTACTTTTTCAATCACCTTCCCTAAAAAGGGAAGATTAGAGATTGGTCTGTAGTTTGCAAGGCAGTCTGGGTCCAAAGAAGCTTTCTTCAAGAGTGGTGTCACCACAGCCTCTTTCAGAGAGCTAGGAAACTCATCTGTTTCCAAGGAACACCAGACTATCTGAGCTAGGACTGGCCTGATGGAATCAATACAACCCAAAATCAGGGAAGTAGGTCCTGGGTCCAAACTACAGCATGTAGAGTGCACATTCTGGACAATCCGCATGACATCCATGAACGCTGGTCGGTTAAAGGTACTCCAGGAAAACTGAGGTGCAGTGGCCTTACGCTGATCAGAAGCAATTCCCATAGAGTGTGCTGGTTGGAGTTCCGCCCTGATGTCAGCCACCTTATTCGCAAAGAATTGAGCAAGTCCATCGCACTCTACTTGCAAAAAGGCTTTCCAAACTCGTAGACAGGCTGGGTTGCACAGTCTGTCTACAATTCGGAACAGCTGAGCTGGTCGATTTTGAGTGGCTGTAATCTCCCCTGATAGGAACTCTGCCTTCTTATAGGTGGTTGCAGAATGATAGACTTAATAATGGTCCATCAATCTAAGGTGGTCAGCATCAAGGGCGGATTTCCACCAGCAATGCTCTAACCTTTGTCCTAGTCACCGCATGTCCCTCAAAGTCCCATCAAACCATGGGGATCGAGAGTGAAGGGAGAGAGAACAAACTCAGACAGGAGCAATGACATCCAGGGCTGCTGAAATGGCCAAATTATAAGCCTTCGTGAGAGCCTCTGGTCTCGGTCATTGTTTGGCACTGAGAGGTACGAGAGGTCAGGCACCACTGCTAGGCCTTGAGAACTTATATCTTGTAAAGCACAGTACCTGACCATTTCCACAGGGGTAGACCTACGAAGGGGGGTGCAAAAACTGAACCCCATGGTGTAGTGATCGGACCATCCAACTCGTTCCGCCCCCAAGTCGGAGGCTTTGATCCCCAGGAGGAAGACTAAGTCAAGAGAGTGACCGTGTTTATGAGTAGCAGTAGTAACTATCTGTGTGAGTCCCAGTCATGTCATCAACTGGAGGAAGTGCTGACCAAATTGCGAGAGTTCGTCGTCGACCCAGGTATTGAAGTTGCCCAGGACCATCAGCCTGGGTGACTCGAACACCATGTCGATGATGAAGTCTGCAACTTCCTGAAGGAAACTCTTCTAATCCCCAGGTGGACAGTAGATGAGAGCGATCCGATAACCTAAACCTGCTACCACGGTACACTCAAATGACACAGTCTCCTCAACTGGTACATTCGTGAGGTTAAGTTCAGTCTTGAAACAGACTGCAACCCCCCCCTTGCGATCCAATCTCGGGCAGCATATCATCGAGTAGCTGGCCAGAATTGCAGCCTCCAAAATGGGGTCAGAGTTCTCATCCAGCCAGGTCTCAGTGATGCAAGCTAGGTCCACTGTCTCAACAAGATCTGCAATAACAGCAGTCTTGTTTTTAATGGAATGAGCATTGCATAACACCGCCTGAGTTGGATGAACCTCTCGGGCCGCCTGGACTATCTGCCTACCACAATTGGTAGTACCCTTGGGTATGGACACCAGACACGGCGAGCCATGTTCTAGGTTCCATTTCACCCTAGAGCATCCTCTGGATCTTACCACCCTTATATAGTGGCCCCTCTCATTCACCGCCTGCTGTTCACTCACCCCTGCTCCCCTCCCTCCCCTGCACACAATACCCAATACCCTACAGCATTGGTAAGTTGTAAACTGAAGCGGGGGGTAAGGGGTGGAGAGTGGAGGATGAATAGCACACGACCACGGGGGTAGGCTTCCAACACATTCTTATGCCCCAAACAATACTCCTCACTATCCAATTATATACCAAAAAAACCCCACAAAATATTAAAATAGAAACACAATCTTACTAAAACCAAATAAACCCACACTAATCCCAACCTCTAAAAAATAAATATCCCCCACACAAACCTTTTTAATATCATAATCTTAAAAAAAAAGTCAAAATAATAACTAACATAATTCCAAATACAACGTAAATACACCAAACAACAAAAATTCCCCACCCCAGGACCCTCTCATATCCTCCAGAGGTGAACAAAACAATATTACACTAAGAATAAAACAAAACAACAAGTCATAAAACCAGTTGGTGTAAGGAGGCAGAAATGGCTAATAATGCAGTCATAAAAAGTATTTAGGGAGAAAAGCAAATAGTCCAGGTTCCAATGGTCCTCTCACTACCAGCAGGACTAACAGAATCCCTCAGGAGCTGATGCAAAAGGTCTTTTTCTCCCAGAATAAAATCAGTCGTTCTCCAGACTTCAGGTACTCTCACTGCCAGAGCCTAGGGAAATACTATTACGGCACTCTCACTGTTGGCAGGATAATAAAAGTAAAAATCTGACCATGGCCCAGGATTGGAGAAAGAGTGCAATTGATCCTCTTCAGGACCAGTCAGCTCTGAAGTTGGGAAGAGCCCCAAAAAATCAGATCCGGGGGCTGGCGTCAGGCCATAACAGCTACCACAAGACCCCCGCCAGAACGCAACACCAGTAGGTCTCCTGGGAATCCCTAGGGATCAGAGCTCCAACCACTGACTCCCCGGTGGATAGGGGCACGGACCTCCATGCTGCCACAGGCCGAAACATGACCGACCTGCCAGATCGGACCTACTCCACCAAACTCCAAAATGAGCTGCTGTTGTCCCAAAGTCACTGCCACAAGTCCAACAATAAATGTCCCCACACTCAAATCATGAGCCTCAAAATCCAGTACCCTTTCAAATCCCCATGTCCAAACCCTTTCTGGCATAGAATCTTCATGCAGTTCCACCTCCCCAGTCCATGCGAAGTATACAGCCACAAGCACACAGCATATAAATATTCAGCATTAAAGTGCAAACTGCATCCAGTCCACAGCGAACCGCTGTAAGTGCAAATGATAACTGGGCCAGCTAAAACAACCCCAGCGTTCACTTCAACATCGCCCAAGTAGCCTCCCAGTAATGCGCACAAACTCCCAACATGCCTCAGCTCCTCAGCAATGGTGAGAAAGGCAGAGAAAAGGCAAATTGTTCAACAAGTTCATTCATTCCAAATTCAAGCAGTTCGGCCAAATCCCAAGATGAAGGCGGTAAGGACAAAACAGAGAAAGTGCAGGACAATAAAAGGAAAAAAATATTAAAACAGATTAAAACTAAAAAAACTACTCAGTTTGGTCAGTGAAAACTGTGACTGCAACTACAGAACAGCCAACAGCACACCCAGCCTGGTGGCCATGTTGAAACTAAAGGAGTTGAATGTAATTGAAGGTGTCTTAAGCATATATAGATATAAGGTTCCCCCCATTGTAGTTATAAAACCTGAATTCCCTTATTCCCTCTTCCATTTTTTCCCTAAATTCCTGATCCTTCAATAATTCATCATTAAGCCTCCACAACCTAGATTTTTGCATCTGTAATTTTTAAATCTAGCTGAATAAGAGCATGGTCTGATAAGATTATTGATTTATTTGAAACTTCTAGGAGGTCCTCTACTAAAATCTTAGATATAAAAATGTAATCTATTAGAGAGAAACATTTGTTTTTGTTTTGTCATAATGTGTATATTCTCTCATGTATAGAAATACTGTTCTCCGTGCATCAACCAGCTCATGTGTGGAGAGAATTTTTTTAAATTAATTTAGTGTGTGGTTTATTAAAGAAAGGGGACTTAGGTGTTTTCTCAATACCTGGATTCAAAAAGACACTAAAATCTCTTAATAAAATAATATTTTCATCTTACATCTTTACTAATCCCTGTGTTAACTCAGCCAAAAACTTAGTGTATTCTATAAATGGGGCATAAATGGATCCTATTGTCAATATTGTATTTGCTATTTTTAATTTAATGAATATAATTCTTCCTTGTGTGTCTGAACTTCTATCAATTATTGTGCAATGTGGTTATGTCCTTAATAGAATTGCCACCCCTGCCTTTTCCTTGCCCCTTCTGAGTGAAAGATGTGCAATATCCATTTCCACTTCAATTTTAATATTTCTGTTTTTTCAAGGTGCGTTTCTTGAAGTGCTATACAATTGTTTTTTGTATTATTTATGTAGTTCAAAACTTGTGATCTTTTAACTGGTGAATAAATCCCATTGATGTTAATGTCTGCACATCTAAAAATTGTAAATCCATAGCCATCATAACCTATTAAGAAGAAATCCTGTAATTTTATATTGGTTACTTTAATAAGATTATATTCTGTACCCTTTGTCTCCATTGTGGGCATCCCCTTCCCCTCTACCTAGCCTCCATATATAATAAATTCCTCCAATGTATTTTGAATAATTTGTGCTTAATACCCCTTTCTAAATCCTCTTTTCCCCATTGCTGACCCCGAGGTCATCCAATAACCCTTTAACCTATCTCCTCTTAACCAACTCCAAGTATTTTCACAATGGTAATGTGTAACACACACTTCTTAACAAAAACAAACAATGCAGTGTTGGGGGGGGGGATTCATACAAACATATTTATGTTTATGTTGCAATAACCAATCATTTATACATTTCACCCCTTCCTTCCTGGATATAACGCACTCTTCCTTTCCCCTTATTTGACTTTTTACTGTTCAATTTATTTTTTAATCTACCATTTTATGTATCAGAGTTCACTTAAATGTATTTATTAAAGTGGTCTCCCCAGTTTTTCCTGTAAGTCTTTTTCAGATTTTTCTGGCATGTTGTATATGTCTTGTGCTGTTTACAACAACGCTCATTCTTACTGGATAGATCATAGTCATTTTGAAACCGTTACTCAATAGCTTTCTTCCTAAAGCATCACATTTATGGCATTCCTATAAAAGATCTGGGGGCAAGTCATTTATATATAGCAACTGTAGGATCCATTAAGTTTATTTTTTTCTTCCATACACTAGTCATTGGATTTTGCTTACCTTCAGTTATAAAAAATTTTGCAATAATGGGTCGGGACAGACCTTGTGGATTAAAGTTAAGTTGATAGACCCAATGGACTCTGTCCAAATCACAATATACATTTGCAGGATCAGTATCTGTGAAGGCTGCCACAATTTGTTTAACTGTGAGATTTAAAGATTTTTTTTTGTCCCATGACTCAGTACCCCCAATATCCTAACCTTTTTCCAACACGCTCTGGCTTCAAAGTCAATTAACTCTGGTTGTAAATCCTTCTGGATATTCCCAGCTTCTCTTATTTGTCTCTTTATAGGGTTTATAGCAACTTCTGAGTTTGGTATTCTACTTTGTACCTCAGCTAGATCTTTTCTTGATATTTGATTTTCCTGCAGCAAGTTGTTTATAGTAGTTTGAAAACCATCTATTTTTTCCTCAATCTTCTCATTCGCTGTTCCCATGACTTTGGTGAGGTTTGCAATTTGGGCCATAATCATGTTAACCCAATGGGGGGGCTCACTTTTCATCCTCTTCCTCTGATTCCCTTGATTGGGTCAAAGCTTCCTATTCAGTTATTGATGTGCAAGAAGCTGATTTAGGGATTGAAATTTCCCCCTCCATTTCTTTAGATAAATTCTCTATACTGTTTTGCCCCTTAAATGCTTTTTCCAAAGATATGCACATGGCATTTATTTCAGTATTCACTGCATTGCTTTGGAGCTTAGTGCCCTCATTTTAATTCTTAGCTAGGTGTGGCGAAACTAGCTTTAAAACTTCAGTGGGCTTAATTATATTGGGACCCAAACCTGCTTCTGCAGACCTATTTAGTCGCCGAACAACAGGCTATCCCGCCAAGACAGCTTCCTCCTCTTCTGATAATACTCCTCACTTTTCCACCAGTTCATCACTAGCCCACATTTTTTATGTAGCTACTTTAGTATTGATGGAACATACCTCTGGGTTTGTTTTAGCCTGGACAGTAGCCACTTGCTGGGGCTCCGACAAATTTGAGGTCTTCTGTTTTTTTTCCTCCAAATTCGGAGTTGCAGTTATTAAACAGTCAGCTGCAGCCATTTGTTCGTTCTTCCAACTGGTGGACTGTGTTACCTGTTGTCTTTGTTGTTTCGGTTCGGGGACCTCTTGCTGGGTCAGTGTTTGCCCTAACGCCATAACAGTCACTTTTTTGGTGAAGATAGGGGCAGTAATCAAATGTACTGCAGGCAGCAAGTTCTTTATTCTACCTCAAGTTTCTGGCTTCTCTTTATTATCATTCATTTCCATAGCCTGCAAACTGACCAAGGTTCCAGCCTCCTCTTGCTGTCATGGTAATTATCTCATCCAGCGTTTGTCCACAGTCTTGTTTGTATCTGTAGTTGTTTAACAGACTTTGTAAAAGTTTTGCCAGCTTTCATACTTTTTTTTGCTTTTCTGGCTTTTTCTGGCTTTTTAGGGGTCATTCTTAGACCATAGTCCTATAATGTTCCCTCTAATTTTTTTGACTCTGTGGGTGGAAGTCTCATGTGTGTGTACCACTGAGTGCAAAGAAAGAGATTTATGTGCACAAAGCAAATTCAGTCCATAATAGGGATACCATTTATTGCCACTAAAAAGTGTAGCTATAATTTTTCACTATAATATGTACTGCTGCTTTAAGTACCTATAACAGTTCTACATTCAAGCATATTTGTAGTCCAGTTTCATCCCTGCGTGGATATTTGTTGTATGTATTCAATGACTGTAGGTATCTTACCTGAGTTTTGCTTGTATGACTGTATCTTGTACTCTCCCGGGTCGTGCTTGAAAATAGTCAGGGATATTTGCCTAATGCATTCACCATAACCCAGTTATAATAATAACCCAGTCACCTCCCATTTTCTTTATTAATTCATATATTTTCGGTAATTAATTCCACATTTTCTTTATTACTGAAAAAAGTTGCATGAAAACAATATCCCTGTCCCCAAGGCTATATCTACTCTGGCTGCTTCTCTACACATGACATCACAATCTCTTGTTTATGTTGATGTCATAAACAGAGTTAGGATGTCAGGTGTAGGCAGAGAGCCAGAGCTAAAAAGGCAGAGATACTGTACTCATGCAAATACCCTTAGTAATAAGAAAATAAGGGTGAGAATGACAAAATAAAATATGAAATGTAAGCTACACTTATGCCTGAATGTTACATTTTTTCAAAGTTGTCTCAACTGTCAGGAGCTCTTTAAATTGTTAGACATTTAGGCAATTTCCTAGGCTTTTTTAAAGATCTTTAAAACCATGCTCAGAAATGTAGTGAGATATACTACTAGTTAGCCATTTAAAACCTGGCACAGTTAAACACAAATAATTTCTTGCGTGTCTGTCTGTAGATTTTGGCACAGATGAGAATTTAAAAAACTAACAAACATCATTTTCTTATGGGCAGACAGTCTCAAAAAGAGACTATGAGAAAGTCATCTTCTCCCACAGTGCTTGTAGAGCAACCTTCCCCATAAAACTCTCTCAGCTGTGGCAGGCGCCTCTAATATCAAAGCTGGCCCCTGTGTGTGTGAAAATGTACAACCTAAGACAAGAGGAGATAACACAGCAGTGAGTAGCACAGCACTCTTAATTTAACCTACTGCTGCAGACTGAAATGGAATGTAAAGGAATTCTGAACTGATACGTCAGTCCATGGAAAAGCAAAGGTTAAGTACAGTGAGGTTTTTATCTGCATGCCACTGCTACTCTAGTGCACGGCTATTTCTTTGATGGTGCCCAGCTGCACAGGTGCACAGCTTAGAGGGAACATAGGTCCCATGGTGTCTTTTTACTCTCTTTTCATGGAGTGACTCCACCAGATCAAGGGCAAAGGAATGGACAAGAAATTTCACTAGCACCTGAAGTATGGTGTGGCATGGCATGCAGCTGCACACCTGGAGAGAGTTCGAGGAGCTGCTTCTAGCAATCCTTCATATCCACCATCTTAGTAGCACCCCTGCCAGTCTCCCCTCAAATATGTTTCTGTCTTTAACAAACCCTTTTGATCTAAATGTAATATTTTAGTATTTGATCTTTCTTTCTTAATACTATTAGTATTGCTATTATTTTATAGTCAGTGTTTAAAATTGCTATTGGGTGATAGTTTTCTGGATATGAAAGATCTTTATTTTATTTCAGGAGTACTATTATATTAGTTTCTGAAAAAGAAGGGGTTACGTTCACCCCTTCCATCATCTTCACCACTTTAATGAACCACGGGATCAAATCTTCTCTGAATGCTTTCAAAAATTATGTGGTGTAGCCATTGGCCCCTGGTGTTGAATTATTGTTCATTACTAAAACTGCATCTCTCATTTATTTTTTTGTTAAGTTGTTGGCCAATATTTCTATTGATGTAAGTTTTGCCTCTGTTAAATAATCAATTATTTTGTCTAAATTATTATTATATGTCTTATTATTTATAGTTTTGCATTCATCAATCAATATTTTAGCTATGTCTTTGTCCTTTGTAAAAGTATTACCTTTTGCTTTTTTCTGTTAATTTGTTTGTTCTCCCTGCTGCAGTACAGCTTAGCCTTCTACCAACCTCCCCAGCCCCACCACCCAGCATCCAGGGACTTACCTCATGCAAAGCTTCCCCCATGGCTAACCCCCCTCCTTGGCAGGGTTCGACGGGGGGCACCACACCAGCAGAGAGATGGATCCAGTGATGACCCTTGACTCTAGCTTCCCCAACAGCTTTGTGCCCCCATGGCAGGGGTCCAATTGTGGGTACCACCTACAAATGAAATGGGATCCAGTATGGGAGAGGGCTCTGTAGTCTGGCACAGAGCCTAGGAAGGTCAGTGCCATATGTACTGTACCTGGTCATTTTCCTTTTTCCTGTAGGGAGTGTCAGATGTGCAATACCAACTGAGATGCACCACACACACACTACCGTGCATGAGACATCATCAGCCACCATCCCTCCAACCTGAAGTTGCACTGGTTGCCCCGCGCCTCCACCATGGGTCAGGCCAGTGCAGGGAACCCATGACCCTCCCTCCTAGAGAAGGAGAAGGAGAACCATCTTCTAGACATTGAAACCTCCTCTCTCTGGCCAGCCCCCGGTGAATGGATTCCATTCCTGAACCTGAGTCACTGGTGTGGTGGATCTAAGGCATGGATGCCTCATCTATCTGTGCCACCAGGCTGGCACCTTCTGCATTTTTAATATTTGTAATGGTATTCTTTTTGTTTTTTCAGTGCATAAGCTAATAGTTTTCCAGCTTTATCAGCATGAAATTATAGCTTATTTTTAATCTTTAGTAGTTTTCTACTTCGTCTCATGATCCCTCTTTTTTCCTGTATTTTTGATTCTAACTTTTCTTTTACAGATTTCTCACCTCTACTTAGTCTACTGGATCACGTAACAGGTGACTCCTGGAAGTGGCTACTGGAGGCGTTCAGGGCAGTATGAGGCCTGACATATTGCAGAACATCCTCATCCCCCAGGATGCTGCTGCATCCGTACAATTGTGTTGGAGGTGGGAGAGGCCCTAGAAAAGTGGAAAATCACCTGTCCAGCTGACTGGATGATGGATGCCATGTTCCCCTCATGCCATGTAGCCTCACAGCCCCCTCTGATCCCCTCAGCCCCCTGTGCTCCCGGTCAAGGCTGCAGAACTCTCTCTCCCCTCCTCTGACCCCAGGGAGAGGGCCCCCCCCCAAGCAGGGATGCACCAGGTCTACTGGGACATGGGAAATAGGAGATGAGATGATGGTGAAAGGGGACAACCCAATGGGTGGAGTTAACAGTGAGCGGCCTGAAGGAGCAGCTGGTTGTGGAACAAGGGTAGGCACAAAAAAAAAAGCTCACCCCTTATCAACATGTCTTGGACACCTAGTTCTACAAAGCCTTGTGGCATATGGTTTATAAAGCTTAAACAGGCAATAAATGGAACATATACTATACCAAACCAGTTAACGTTTCTTTCCCACATAAGGTACCGTTAAGAAGGATCCGAACATACAAAATTTGCCAGCAGAAAAAGACCATCTGGTCTATCGAGTCTGCTCCAGTTTGCAACTAGCTTCTCTATTCAGCAGCTGCCCTTCCCCTTCCCCATTACCGTCTCTTTTTCAATGTTCCACCCCTTCTTGAAGCATTCCACTGTGTTACATGCCACCACCTCTGCTGGTAGTGCGTTCCACTCTGTCACCTCCCTTTCCATGAAATGCCTCCTCACCTCCCTCCTGAATCTTCCCCCTACACTCTCATGTCATGGCCCCTAGTGTCTCTCACCACCCTCTTCCTGAATAGACCTTCTGTATCTGTCCTGATTATCCCCTTCATATATTTGAAGGTCTCAGTCATATTCCCCCATCCCTCCTTTCCTCCAGTGAGTACATGTTTAACTCCCTCAGTCTGACCTCATATGGCAATTCCCCCCGACCCTGAATCATTTTTGTTGCCCTATGTTGCACCCTCTCCAGTAGTCTAATGTCCTTCTGCAGGTATGGATGCCAGTACTACCTGCAGTACTCTATGTGGGGTCTAACCAACGATCTGTATAAAAGCAGAATCACCTCCCTTTTTCTCTAGGTTATGCCCCTTGCAATGCATCCCAGCATTTTGTTGGCCATTGTTGCTGCCTTCCTGCATTGTGCAGAATTGTTCATTGCTGCTGTGATGATCACCCCCAGATCCTTCTCCTCCTCTGTTACTTCTAGCCGCACACACCCCAGATGGTAGTTTGTCCTTGGATTCTTTCTTCTGAAGTGCAGCACCTTGCATTTTTTTGCATTGAACTCAAGTTGCCATTTGTCAGATCATGTCTCAAGCCTTGCCAGATCCTCCTGTAGCACCCGCCACCCCCCAGTCATCCACCACTGCCCCCACCTTGGTGTCTTCTACAAATAGACTGATTTTGCTGCTGATGCCTTCCAAGATGTCTGCAATAAATATGCCACAGAACCAGACTCAACACTGACCACTGTGGAACCCCACTTGTCACAGGTTCAGGGGATGAGAATTCCCCTACTACCACCACCCTCTGCTGTCTATCCTGTAGCCAGTTCTCTACCCGCCCCACCAGTTTTGCTCCAGACCCTGTGCCTTACTGAAGTCTAGGTACAGGACATCCACCTCATACCCCCGTCAATTTGCCTAGTCACCCAGTCATAGTATTCCACTAGGTTGGTCTGTCATGATTTGCCCTTGACCAAGCCATGCTGCCTCCTGTCCTGCACCTTGTTGACCTCCAGCAGTGCCACTAACCTCTCCTTTAGGATGGTCTCCATTAGCTTCCCCACTATGGACATTAGGCTTACTGGCCTATAATTCCCAGGTTCATCCTTGGATCCACTCTTCTGAAGGGGAGCCACGTGAGAAAGTCTCCAATCCTGTGGTACACACCCTGTGTCTAGAGATGTATTAAATAAGTCTGCCAAGAGGCCTGCCAGGACCTCTACCAGTTCCTTCAGTACCCTTGGATGCATTCCATCTGGTCCCAGTGCCTTGTCTACCCTCAATGCCCTTAGCAGCTCCTGCACCCTCCCCACTGTGATTTCTCCATCCGTCACCACCCCCCTATTTCTATCCTCCCTCCTACTGTGGATACCGCCCACTCCTTCTCCTTAGTAAAGACTGAACAGAAGTAGTCATTAAGCATGTCTGCCTTTTCACCCCCCTCTTCCACCCATCCCCCTCTCCTTAATTCTTACAATTTGGTCCTTGCAGCTTCTTTTCTGCCTGATGTAGCTAAATAATTCTTTCTCTCCTTTTCTTTTATCCCTTGTGCCAGCTTGAGTTCCCTTGATGCCTTGACTGCCCTTACCTTTCTGGTCACTTCCTTCACTTCTTTCAGATACACCTCCCTATCCTCTGCTCTTCCCAATTTTCTGTATCTCCTATATGCTGCCCTTTTCCTCCACACCCTGTATAACACCCCTTTGCTTATCCAGTTGGGTTTCTTCCCACTAGCCTTTTTAGTCTGGGCCCTGCAGCAGGTTTTTGTTGCCTCCACTAACCCCTGTTTTATCAGTTCCCACCTTTAATGCGTGTCCATGTTTGGTTCAGTTTTGTCCAGGAACCTCTGTACCACTTCCCCATCCCCTCTAAAATTAGCATTCCTGAAATCCAGCACCCTTGTGCCAGATGCCCCCCTCTCTTTAGCCATCTGTAACTAGAACCGTACTGTCCGGTGGCCACTCTCCCCCAGTGGTTCCTCAACCCTCACGTCCCTCACCCATTCCCTGTTCATCAGTATGAGGTCAAGGGTGTTCCCTTCCCTAGCTGGTTTACTGACCAACTGTACCAGAAAGTTATCCTGGAAGGCATCCAGCATTACCTGCTCCCTTCTGCACTTTGTGATTGGTGTTTCCCACTCCACCCCTGGCAGGTTGAAATCCCCTACTATTACCACTCCTCCCTTCCCACAGTTCCTCCTGATCTGCTCTACCAGTACCCAGTCCTTCCCTTCCCTTCAGATTGGGAGGGTGGCCTGTACACCACCCTCAACCTTAGTGACCTATTTCTGGGATCCTGGAGTTGCACCCACAGAGCCTCTGTATCTCCCTCCTCTCCCATCTTCCACTTTCCATTGCTGAATAAATTTGAAATCCAGGCCTTTGTACAAGTCTGTACAATTCCACAGCTAATTTCATCAAAGCTAAAACTGTAAAATACAGCAGTATATTGTTGATGAGGAATAGTTTGCTTAATTACATTTTTAATTTCACAAAGTCAAAAAAGTTAAAAAAGAAAATATCCACCTAAAAGTGTAAAAAGTAAAGAAGCAAATAGAAATAAATTAAAGGAAATTAGGAAAAATCAGTAAAAAAAAAAAAAAAACACACACCGTAATATAAAGGAAGGAAAGTGAAAAAAAATTCAAAGAGGGTCTTGGGTGTTATATTTTGTGTACTCTATATAGACTTAGAATACTGAACACTGATTCGATAAATTCACCCTTTGCATCACTGAATGTGAATGGTCTTAATAATGTCAAGAAAAGACATTCAATTTAACTGTATTAATTGTAAACAAGACGGGTACAGAGGGGCTGTCCAAAGCAAGGAAGGGGAGAGCCACCAGGGGCCATGATATGAGACTGGAGCGAGGAAGGTTCAGGAGGGAGATGAGGAGACACTTTTTTACAGAGAGGGTGGTGGCTGGGTGGAATGCGTTACCTGCTGAAGTGGTATGCAGTAGAACAGTGGACTGCTTCAAACAAGGATGGGACAGGACAAGGGGGAGGGTTAATGAAGGGGAAGGGTGGAAGAGAGGGGCAGCTGCAGAATAAGGGGCGCTAGCTGCACATTTGAGCAGACTTGATAGACCTCTAGGCCTTTATCTGCTGGCAAATTTCGTATGTTCGTATGTATACAAATGACAATAATGTATAAATACTAGCATTGCAAGAAACTCATTTGAATTCAAAAGATCACCTGAAACTAAAAAGGGGTTTGACAAATCAGATTAATTACTTTTATTTCTCAATCTTTTGATTGGCAGGTTGAAAGAAAGCTGACAAGTATTTTTGAAAGGATTTCCGGTCTGTGATCCAGAGAGGACATTGCCAGAACAAGTCCTCGCTTGGAATTAGTTTATCTTGGAAATGGATTTCTAGAACGCTGCTGAAAGGATATAGATCTTTGTTTCTTGGTGAATGGAGGACAATCTCCAGGGGATGCTATAGTTCAGCTCTAACGTGAGTACAGCAGATTAATCTGAAATAAAGAATACGGAATGGGCTTCTGTGAGATAGGAGAACTAGCCTATCAGCCAGAGTTGGGGTGGTGGCGAGGAACAAAATAAGTTAACAGTGTGTTATCTGTAGTCAACATCATTGCAAGTCTCTAAGTGTACATCATGGACTGCACACCATGTCAAGTTAAAGAACTACTGACAATACCTCTCAACTGTCCCTGATTACATGAGACTGCCACATTTTATCCTTCAGAATTGCTCCGTCCCTCATCTATCACACTTGGAATGGTGCTACCCACAGAGATAACGCACTATAAATTCAGACATTAAAGTAAACGTTCATAATAGTCCAAGAAACTAAATCAACAACTGTACAAGTAAACACAATGGTTTCCACAGTATTCTGAGCTTGTATCTCCATGTTTGAGGATGTACCCCTTATTATGAGGGTCAGTGTCCCTCACTGTCACTCATTTTGAGTGTCTGTGATCATCCTTTCAGTGACAAAAAGTGGAAAGGTATGCTACTAGCAACTCTGGGGACACTGAAGAAGTTACAGTAGTCACATTTCAGCTTACTGTTGTTCGTATATTTTCTGTGTTCATCTTCCACTTAATCCTTATTACTTGGGCTATTTGTATTTCAACAGGATACTTGTTATTCCAACTTCATGTGCTCCAGCAGTTCTTCAACAACCCCAACCCTGTACAAATGATGATGTTGTGGGAGACAGGATTTCTGTGAAAATCCACAGAAAGGGACTCTCCTGTAAAATCCTTGATGACAACCAGATGTTTTTTCTAAGAGCAGTATTAGTCACTGCTAAGCCATTGCAAAATCACTAATTGAAGTGAGAAAGAAATAATGTGACCCACTGAGATTTGAACCCAGGCCCCCGGAATACCGTCTTGGTGCTCTTAACCACTAAGTTATAGCTCAAATCCCAGTGGATCACATTATTTCTTCCTCACTTCAATTTGTGATTTAAAATTGCTTAGCAGTGGCTAATACTGCACTTAGAAAAAACATCTGGTTGTCATTATTGTTCCTAGTTGCAGGATTGAGCAACACCAGAGAAAGAAAGTGTGTCCAAGGGAAAGCACAGTCCCAGCCATATGAGCATTTGCTTAGTGGTTAAGAGCACTGGGGTGGTATTCTTGGGGCCTGGGTTCAAATCCCAGTAAATTCCTTGGAAACCCATGAATCAATTTGATAGAACAATGTGTTCAAACTTCATTTTTAAACCGTTTTATTTGGTTACTTCTATTTTGGAGTTTGAAAACCTGTAACATGTTTGAAAATTTGCCTCCTAGAGGCTGTTTGACAAAAAACAGGAAAAAAACGAGAATGAGGCCCACTACAGTCAGATTTTGGGTGGTTTTGTCTGAAGGTTGAAGTACATCCTTGCCAAACACTTCATCAAGAAAAGAAAAGCACTCAGGGCTATGTTTTGCTGACTAGATTTTATTCAAATACAAAAATATGCAGCACAATACAAAGTGTAGTTTTACACACATATACGCCAAAAAGGGGTCAGTGGAAACAGAAACCGACCTAACTCCCTGATGTTTCGTCTGGTTCTGACGCATCAACTGGCAGTGGAGTTAGTCAGATTACTGCCCTTTTAATACTCTGTCTTTAAAGTGACAGAAACATCTTTATACTGAAATACTTAAAAATGCATCTTTAAATTATAAATTATTTATCACAATAAAATGGGCAAGTTGGTTAAAAAAACATGTTAACAAAATGTGTAAACCATCTCTAAAATACTGTGCAGTGCTGTTTCCTGTGTAAATTAATTTACTTTGGACAATCCATGAAGTTTGTCATTCTTACTGTGACCACTGTGGGATATTTTTCAGTTGTCCTTATGCCCGACACATGTAAGCAAATAATTATCTGTATGTGACTTTATAAATCTAGTCCTGTTTACACTTACCAAGCTGTTACACACCTGTGTGACTGACACTGATGTCAGTCTGCCCCTAGTCATTTTTTAAGCCAGTGGTATATACCACTTAAGGATGCCAGCTTCCATACCAGTATCATGCCTGTGCCATGTGAATTGCATTGTAGGACCAATCCTGCAAGGAGCACCCTGGTGTATTGTGATGCTAAATTACCCTCGGGCAGGGCTTCAGTTAATTTAATTTTGGGAGTATTTGACTTCCAAAAACTAGGCAAAAACTTCCAAAATAAAAGGGAAGGAAGTCATTGACTTCCAAATGTAAAAAATAAAATTGAATGACTTCCAAAATTGAAGGTACAGAAGCAAATAAATGATGGATTTTTTTTTAAATAAATTGTATTTTACCACTAATATTTATATTAACATCCCTATACTGATCCTTCCTAGAATACTGACTTTCAAATTGTGGGATATAGGAAGTATCTTGACTTCTTAAAAATTGGAATGACTTCCAGATTTTTATTCATGGAAGTATTAGACTTCTACTGAAAATAAATTAACTGAACCCCTGCCCTAGGGCAGTGGTGTGTGAAGTGGCCACTGTTTACACCACACTTACAAATACCCACACAAGTTCAGCATCTCAGTGTGGGAGAAGAACAGAACAGCCACACTGGTTTGATGCCTACACAGTTTGCACTCACAAATGTATGTAGCTGAGGCTCTCCAGACCACCTATAATGGTGTAGAAATGGCCAAATTAAAAGGGGCTTATTGGGATGAAAATGACTATAGCATCAAAGTAAGGGAATATGCCATTGTCACCCTCACTTGAAAGTGAGGCATGGAACACAAACAAAAGAAGTGATTGGCAGTCCATTTAGGAAGAAGCAAAACTTCCTCTGTTGGCTGCCAGAACCCCTTTTGTTTGTATTCTATTCCTCGCACTCAAAGTGAGATGTCAATAAAAGTGCATGCAAGCATGTACAGTATTTATTAGTAACTCTGTTAGATGGCCTCTCTCCATGGGACACATAGGGCAGGATTTTCAAAAGGCTTAGATCGCTGCAAGTCCCAGGTGCGCTGATGATATAGGGCATGGGGCTTGCAGCAATCTAACGGGAATTTATATCCCGTGTGACAATTGTCATAAGTTAGACCAACTTTTTCTGGTCTAGCTTGCGGCAATACAGATATTTGGCACAAGCTGCCATAAATCATAAAAACTGTCACAACTGCACCCGAGACTGTGGAATCAGGCGCAGTTGCAGTGACAGGGTTGGTGCAATGCCAGAACTTAAGTGTCACGGCGCAGGACTTGGTGCAAGCCCTGCACCACATTTTGAAAATCCAGCCCCAGTCCATACGTTTTGTGTCTATGTTAAAGGGAAAGTCTCCTCAACTTATTTTCTGTATACCTGTGTAGTTTTGTAGGCATGAACAATGATTCCCTCTCTTACATCCCTCTAATTTCATCCTAATTTAAATTTAAGTGAGGTTGCTTCACTCTGTTTTACCCTGTCCTCTGTGCTCCTCTTCCTTTTCCTCTCCCCCCACCTCTTCCCTTGCAGATTCTGCAGACAGAAGGCCCCATTGGCCCTGCAGCTCTGCAGCCTCAGGTACTCATGCATGCTGTATGAGGTACCTCACTAGATAGCATGATCTGCTGGTGCATGGTTTTCTATATTCAGCTGCATAACTGAAGAACTGCTATCCCCTTGAATAATTTCTAGATCTGCTGCTGAAACCATGATACCCACATTGCAACACTACTTTCAGATGCGTAACTGTAGGCCCCACAGGGATCTGACTTTCTGGAGCCAGAAGGTGGTGTGTGTGGCTTACAGCTGTGCCCAAAGAGGTGCAGGCCCCTCAGGGGCCTGTGCTTCTGCAGACTGAAGCACTGTTGCAATTTTGGTATCATGGATTTTGTGATACCTGAGCTTTTGAACACAGAGGTCAGTGTGTATGTTTTACACCTGCAACTGCAGAAGTGTAGGCCTGTCAAGTGTGTGTGTGTGTGTGTGTGTGTGTGTGTGTGTGTGTGTGTCTGTGTGTCTGATAGAGTGCATGAGTACCTGAGGCCACAGAAATGCTGACCCTGTAGGGGCTTGCACATCTGCAGACAAAGGAACTCTTCTAATCTGTGGATTTGTATCTGTGGTTGCAGGGGCCTGTGCTTCTGCACACAGAAGCAGTGTTGTGATTTTGAATATTGTGGATTTCTATCTGCCGTGAGAAATGAGTGTATGTCTTGTGGTGTGCATGTCACAGGTGTAAATCCAAGAAGGTAGCACATCATTGCTACTGTATTTGTGTTATCCGGAAACAGTTGCACGTTGTCTGTCTTACCTGACAATGACTGTCTGTGATCGCTTGTGTGGTCTTGTCCTTTTACTGCTGGGGGGGGGGATTAGGATTGAAAATCCTACTGATACATTTCTCTACTTTTGTAGCATTAGGCTGAACCCTAACTGGTGCATTAATGCAGTTTTTTGCAGAGAATGCCCTTTCTTTTTGTGATAGTGGAATCATATCCTCATTCACGCAGGTCCCTTTGGATGTAGGAATGCAGGGCCCTCTGGATCATGCACCATGGGAAGAGTCTGTCTCCCTGTGGAAGTGCAGGGCCCTTCCAGGCCCTGCAGTTCTGTGTGGAAACAGATGTCAAGGATTTGTGTGGCTGTCTGGTGGGCTGCAGAAGAGCAGGTCCCTTCCATGTTGCTACAGATACAGGCATGCAGGGCAAAGAGTTCATCTGTCGGTTGAAGCCCGGGACCTCTGGCAGCCACGGTATGGAGCTACAAGGCCATATACCAAGAGAAGATTTCTCTTCACTATATGGCACTTGAGCCCTTGTGGGTGACCCTGCACCTTCCCTTTCCAGGCTGGGGTGTGGTGTAGCATGACAGTGACATCCCCCCAGCTGCAGCCCATCCAGCTGACTCATTAAGCTTACCCCCAAAAGAAAAGATCTGTGAAGGAAAGGTTTCTTTTTCTTTTAATGGGGACCAGACCGATACTAGGGATTGGGCACCCCAGTGTCAACAGATTCTTTGGCAGCACTGGGGGTGGGTACCCCAGTGTTGCCAGCTTTGTGGGGAGGCAAACTGGAGGGTTGGGGGAATCTATGGGAAGACAAGTGACAAAGTATTTCAGGCTGGACTGCAGAACCATCTCTCAGTGGGCTCTGCCTTCTAAGAAAGCCAGGTTGCACCTGTGTAGAGGGTCAGAGGAAAGAGCTACACTTTCTTTCTAATGTTTGCACAGAAGATGAACAATAGCAGCATTACTCATTTCAGATTCACATAGAGTGCCATTTCTGTCAGTTCAGTCAAATCAGTTACACAGCCCTGAAAATCATAATGGCAGTGCTAGTAGTTGTGACGCTCATGCCCTGCTTGAGTGCTACTAGATTCCTGTCCCCTTTCTAAGTGTGAGCCGAAATTCTTTTGTCACAGCACTTCATGTGCAATAAGGCAATTATTGGATTACAGCTCCCCTCACTAAGCTGGGTACCCAGAATTTTTTGGGTGCCCAGAAAAGGTATTTCTGGGCCGATGTTCAAAAAATAAACACCAGTATCTAGCTAAATGGGTCCTGCTCACCTAGGTTCAGTGTTTGTTTTTTTTTTTGAAAAATCATCATTTATATGTATTTTCTAACTTTTTTTGTTTTAAAATAAAAAACAAGTTGCCATCCATCATGACACGAAAATGTGTCCTCGCAACATGAAAAACAGAAATTATCACAAGAAGTAAAATCGCTCATGAAAGGTAAATCTATATGTCGTATCAGAAGATTATCTGAAACCCTACTGATCATGTTCAGAAGCCAAATTTCAAAACCTTATAACTGTGGAACCAATTAATATTTTTTTGTGAAATGACCGAAAGATGCATCCTTGGCACATGTCCCTTCAGCCCTGAAAGTTTCTGAACATAGTTCCATACTGTCTTGGCTGCAAGTGAGAACATAAAAACAGCCAAAACATACAAAAGTGATGTTTTTTATGCATTTTTGACATATCTGGATCTCAGAATTTGAAAAAGTGCCATCATGAAATGTCCCACATCTTGAGAACTTTCCATGCATGAGAAAGTTTGTGCAATTTCATCAAACACCACCAATGTTTTTAAGGTGAAAAGATTAGGGTTTAACATCAAGACTGCCACTCAGCTCTAACTATACTTGTGCTACTGCTATGACAGGAGTGGGGGTAAACATGACAAGATAAATATATCTTAGCTAGTGACCCAGCTGACTGACATCAGTAATAGCAATATATCACAAATATATTATAGTGTGTTGTAGAGCATTGTTCTGTATAGAAATGCATCCTTTTCAAAATGCTGTTATACCACAGATCAAAGGTCATGGAATGTGATTGTACCCTTCTGTGTACAACTGCATTCTAAAACCTCTAGAGACTGCACACGTCAGTTTCATTCTGAAAGAGAAAGAACCACAATGCATACATTTCACATAATACTATACACTATAAAAAAATACAGGATTAGCAACTTTATGCACAACCAGTGTGTTCTGCCACCTCGGGGTTGTGATTCCCACATACCTCTCAAGCTCAGAGGGAATCAGAGCCCCTCTGTGAGAGGACACACTGGTTGTGCATAGTTGTCCATCCAGTACTCTCTATATAGTTACTGTTGTCACAATATAGAGGATAATGTATGGGGAGCAGTTAACAACCAAAGTGTATTGCATCGAGAGGTTACCATGGTTTGTAAACCTTGAGAGTGCAGTTCGAGAGGTTTACAGTTACCATGGTAACCTCGAGATGCAAATTCACCTTGGTTGTTAACAGCTTCCCATACATTGTCTCATATAGTGTATGGGAAACAGTATGTGCTTTTATCCAGAAAAAACAGTCCCAACTAATTCGGAAGTAAAACTGAATGCAGAGGTCAAGAATGAGTCTACATGAACAGCGCGTCTTCCAGAAGTGCCGCAGGGAAAGCTCATTTGAGGAGGAGATGCTTCGGGAACATGCTTCTTGAACTACAAGTACCTTGTGACAGAAACAAAACAATTAATACATAAATATGTGGAGACATTTATTTTGCTAGGCACTGAGTTGGGGATTTATTTTTTAAATCACCGCAACTGAGGAACCGCCGTTTGCATTTGAATGCTGCCGAGTACTAAGTGCTGGTGTGGTGGAATGTTGAATCTCGGCAGCATTTCTTCTTGTTATGGTATCGTTAACAGCAAGAGAACATCAGAATGATGCAATAACAAGACTGTGTTTCTAGTGAATTTTATCGATAATAACGTTCCACCATACACTATAAAGAGGATAATGTATGGTCTTTGGTTAATAACCACACTGTAAATACTTCGAGAGGTTGCCATGACATCATTGTAAACCTCAAGAGCATAGCTTGAGAGGTTTTCAGATGTCATGGCAACCTCGAGAAGTGTTTTCAGCGTGGTTACTAACCAAAAATCATACATTAAATTTTATACTGTATGGGCTACCAAGCTTGTGTAATTGTGGATTGAATTACTTTTCTGAGTAATTCTTACCTTAAGCAGTCATAAATCATGCAGATGATTCCTCAACAATGTTTATTGTGTGTTTTTCACAACACTTTTCATCATTATAGCCCAGCGCAAATCAATTAATTTAATACCAACATTTTAAACATTTTTCTCACAGCGGAACATTGAATGATGTGAGCATTCTATTTTGTTATACCATTGATATGACATACTTAAGAAGGGTTAACAACAGAGTGATATCATAATGATGGCATAACAAGGTTGTAATCTGCTTGATTTCAGTAAAAAATAAGGCCCCCCATACATTATATAGAGGATTGTGTATGCGCAAGCATACACAACAAGGCAGTTGCGATCGAGAGGTTTCCGTGGTAACCTGAGACCTCGAGAGCGTAGCTCGAGAGGTCCGTTACCACGGAAACCTCAAGATCGCAAAACTGCCTTGTTTGTGTATAGTTGCTCATACACAATCTTTTATAGTGTAATAGGCAACCATAAATACCACTACCGTGAACACTTTCGGGAAAAAAAACACTTCTGTGTCTGCCGTAAAGTGCCCCCCTTCCGTGTTGCCGTGCACGCTGCTCTATTGCGCATGGGCGAATGTGTTCGATCTTGTTGTGCTGCACCGGTGACGCACTGGGTGCAGCACAACAAGATCGTGACGCACCGAGTGAAGGACAACAACGCTGTTCCAGGCATGGATTTCCATGCGGAACAGCGCTCCACCATACACTATAGATATTTCTAAGGTTACTGTCTACACAGTGGAATACTGAATCAATCAGAGAGCAGCTTTCACAATGCTGATGACATCATAATGTCCTCATGCAGCACTGAAGCCAGTTGTTAAAATCAAAGAAAAACAGCAAAATCTCCAAACAAACTGCATATTTAAAAGCTATAACTTGTAAACTACTGTTGTATGTATCAAATGTACAATAACCTGACTCAAAATAGGCAATTTGTCATTATTTGTGAGTGGGCAGGATATTCATAAGTCATTCCAGGCCCTACCACACATGAGTTATAGTCCTGCACCCCCAACCCCCCACACTTGAAGATAAATTGAAATAGCACCAAACATTTTCAGGAGTGCTGTTTGATATTTTGGGCTCTACAATGCTGTTTCAACAAGTAAGTTGTCGACTGCCATCACAGCGACAGATTTATCTCGACTGCAACTTGCGGCTGACATAAATCCGACTTGAGACCCCGGCCATTTTTTTCATCAGGGGGCTTTACCCCTGAACCCCCCATGCAGGGGGGCTCTGCCCTGCACCCACTGATCTATAGGATTCTAACTCCAAGTCGGAGTTGGATCGGGGAGGGGGTGAAGAACCAGGAGAGAGAGAGAGTGCTGGGGTCTCGGGCGGTCTATTACAGTGAAAACATCAATGTTTTCAGCTTCAACATTTACGCTGTAATAATGTTGCCATCCTGGGTGCATAGTGACCTTTTGACAGATGAGTACTGGAGAAATGAGTCATGCCAAAGGTCAAACAGCACAAGTGAGAAATATCAGCAGTATTTCTCATGGAGCCATGGCATGTTTCTTTTATCCAAGGCTGGATTTTTTTTTGTTGTTGTTGTTGTTTTTGTTCAGTTTTTATTTTTATTTTCTTTTAAACAGAGTTTTTTTTTCTCCATTGGGGTTTGGATGGTAGTCGAGCGGCTCACAATGCAGTGACGCATGATGCAATTGCGTGTGTCAGAGCATGACAGTTCTGCTTGAGTGTGGGCACTTTGCTGTGAAAGTGCAAGCAGGCATCACTTAAATGAAAGCCAAAGACTGGAGCTTGCTAACTGGGGAGAGGAAATCAGACGGGCTGGTCAGAGATGTAACGGCCATCTGTGGGGGATATGAAGGGAGATAGGAGAAGCTCTAGTAAGTGCTGAAGGGGCTATTTATTGTTAAAAAATGTTGTTTGTATTTTTTTTTAAACATGCTTTTTGGGTGATTTGGAAATTATCTATTGAAGAATTGGAAGTTAGTGAGGAAGGTGTGAGAAGAAAAGTGCTGTGGGTGAGCTTGGCATGAAATAAAGGTAGTGTGTGGGAGCCAGTATGTGAGGGAAGATTAAGAGTTCTAAAATTAGAACTGCGCTGCTTGTGCCGCTGGCTCCCACAGATCAGCACCTACAGTGAGAATATTTTTGCTCATGGGGTCCTAGAGTGAGAATATTGTGATATTCTCACTGTAGATCCAGAAGGAGCAAAATATCATTGATAGGTGCCAGAAATATTCTCACAAGCACTGGATAAATAAGGGATATGCCATACCTCTACTGAACATATCTGTGTTATTTTCCCCAAGTGCAGTTTGACCCTATGACATCAGGAGTGGTGAAACCATGAGTGATGTCATAAGTTCAAACTGTTTGAGGGGAAAATAACAGATATATTCAGAAGAGCCATAACATATTCCGTTTATGCCATGCCCTTTAGATTTGCATATTTTGTAATCTGTTTTGACTTCCTTTTTGCTTTTATTCTAATAGAATTGCCTTAAAAAAAATTAGCTGAAGTGTGGAAGCAAGCATGCTCACACTCAGCGTCATAACGATGGCACGTCAGGTGCATGTGATGGAAGTTTGTGGCCTGCTTCTCCGATTACTGAGTGCCCCAATGTAACATGTGCTCTGACCACTGGATGGTATGGTTTTACAGGCAGAGTGGTCAGTTAGGTGCGCAGGAGTGCGGGTACAGCTGGAAGCAGTTGGAGAGTGTCTGTAAGGGTGGAAGAATGCTGAAGAGTGTGTTGGAAACCTGCTGGCAGTCATTGAGGGCAAACAAAAAAGGTACATTGGAAGAGTTCTTTTTTTTTTTTTTTTTTTTAGTAATTAGGAGAACAGTTGTTGGTGATGAGAGGCCATGAGTGATAATGAAGGCAGGAGCTAATGCCGAGTCAACCTTGCAAATCTGAAAGTGGAAGTACACTTCTTGCTCTGCCAGCTCCAGCCAATGAGGCTCTACTATGGGTATATTCTGGACTTAGAATGAGAATATTTCTTTTTTTTTTCCATAATAGATTTTTATTGATTTTTCAAAGTACAGTACAGAACAGCAATAACTATCCATGTAAAATATAAGTAGGTAAGGCATATATGAAAACATGATAACCAAGATTGGCGGACATAGAGTCATGTGCAGATAACAATTACAGTACATAACCATTGTAGATAATAGAATAACAATGACAGACAAAATATAAGCAGTCATAATGCTGTGTCATATGACAGAATTCTTAGAGCAACGTAGATCTTAACTAATGAGAATATATTACAACTTAAAATCTGAGTGAGCTACAGTAGGTGTACTACTTTTCCGGTCTGTTGTTAACTAAACATAGCAAATTGAGTTACAATAGTCAGGGTACATATTAGCCACTTAATTGAATAAAGAGGCCCCAGATCTCTAGGAATGTATCCTGTTTATCTACCATTGAATAGGCAATCATTTTGTTATTAGCTGTGAAACTCATTTGTGTGAACCATTTGGTTAAAGATGGTGCTTGGGGTTTCTTACAGTAACTAAGGATCAGTCTTTCAGCACCTAGGGTGAATGAAAATATTTCAATATTCTCACTCTAGGTCCCCTGGAAGCAAAAATAACTTAGATATGTTCTCTTTGATATACTCACAGGTATGGAATATGAATATATATATATATATATATATATATATATATATATATATATTTATAAAATGGGTGAGAAAAAAGTAATGAATGGGATCAATAGCATTGGACAGACACCATCAGGTGACTGCAGTATATCAGACGTGAACACACCTGCACTTTTACCCCCTCCAAAACAATTTTGACATTTTATAAGATAGATATACCACTCTGAGGTGTGCAGCTCGCTCTGATGTCACCACGCCTGGGCGGTTGACAACGCACACCAAGGCGTGCGTATATCAGAGCACGACCGCACACCTCAGAGTGGTATATCTATTACATATACAGTATATATATACACACACACACACACACATATATACACACACACACACACACACACACATATATAGTCTAAGCAGGGTTTGTGCCCTTGCTACCAGCACTCATTTAACCGGTCTTTCTACAACCTGCCTAGGATACAATTAAGCCCTTACTTCTGCCCCAACTGTGCCTGAAACCATTAATGGTGTTGGGGCCCATCACCTCAGCTGGTAGGCTGCTCCATGTTTCAGTCACTCTCTGCGTGAAATAGAATGTCCACATGTCCCTTCTGACTTTGCTGCCCACTGGCTTCCACTCACGACCCCATGTTCTAGATTTGTTACATCAAGTGAGCAGTTCCTCACTGTTTACTATGTTCATTCCCCTCAGGAACATGAAGATCTTTATCATATTGCCCTCTCCCTTCTCGTCTCCAGCGAGTACATGTTCAGTGCCCTAAGCTGATCCTGCTACGATCTGTCCTGTAGGCCAGGAAAATCCTTTTGGTTACTTTACACTGCATCATTCCCACCCAGCTTGCCACTGTTTTCCCTTAACTGAGGGCTCCAGAACTGGTCACAGTACTACAGGTGTGGCCTCACCAGTGATATATAGAGAGGTAGTAATACCTCTTTTTTTTCCCCACTATCAAAATGCCTCCCAGAACACCCCCATTTGCATTACATTGTCTTTTTTGGCATTGAATTTCAACTGCCAAACCTTGAAACATCTCTCCAACTTTTGCATGTCTCCCTGCAACTCCTTTATCCCCTTCTCGCTGTCTAATCTACCACAGAGATTTGTGTCACCTGTGAATAGACACATCTTGCCTAGATTCTTTCTGTCACCTGTGAACAGACCAGTGGTGCAAGTGGTAGACAAGAAGTACAGGAACTCAGGCACTGGCAATTATGAAATACAGAATGAAGATCTATAGCGATGTCAAGGCACAACTACCTAATTTGACGCTAGTAGATTCAGTTAGAGAGATTAAAGTATTTCTAGGAAAATAGCATTGTTGTACAAGTCAAATGTTGTTATGGAAACCCTGATAGCAGATCACAGATCCAGAAACTGTCACTATGTTGCTGGTTTAAGAATTTCAGTTTGAGTGTCAATGGGAAGAAGTACAGGAACTCAGTTCCTGCTGCAAAAAAAGGTACAGGAACTGAGTTCCTGTGCGTTTCTGCTCACTCTCATCACTGGAACAGGTCCATCTTGCCTGGATTCCTTCTGTCACCTGTGAACAGACACATCTTGCTTGTATTCTTTCTGTCACCGTGTGAACAGACACATCTTGCATGGATGCTTTCTGTCACCTGTGAAGAGACACATCTTGCCTGGATTCTCTCTGTCACCTGTGAACAGATACATCTTGCCTGGATTCTTTCTGTCATCTGTGAACAGACACATCTTGTCTGGATTCTTTCTGTCATCTGTGAACAGACACATCTCGCCTGGATTCTTTCTGTCACCTGTAAGCAGACAAATCTTGCCTGGATTCTTTCTGCCACCAGTGTAAAGACACATCTTGCCCTGGATTCTTTCTGTCACCAGTGAACAGACACATCTTGCCTGTATTCCTTCTCCCATGTCACTGATGAACATCTTGAAAAGAACTGGATGCAGGACTGAACCCTGTGGCACCCCACTTGTGACCTCACTGTCCCCAGATTTGGCACTATTTACTAGTACCCTCTGCTGTCTCCCCTCTAACCAAGTACCCACCCATCTAACTATGTTCTTTGCTGCACCTAGTTCCTCTAGCTTCTTTAGCAACGTTCTGTGTGGGACCAAATCAAATGCCTTTCCGAAACTGAAGTAGACTAAATCTACTGCTTGGTTCTTATCTACCGAACTAGTCACCCAGTAAAAGAATACTAACAGGTTCATCTGACAACAGCTCCATGTCACGAACCTGTGCTGTTTACTATCTTCAAGTCCTTTACTCTCCAGGTAATCTAGTAGGTCCTCTTTGACTAGTATCTCCATCTGTTTACCCCAAACAGAGCTAAGACTTACCAGTAAGACTTACCATCTTCTAGTTACCTGGTTGCTCCTTGTCCCCACCCTTATGAAGCAAAACTTCATCCACTACCCTCCAGCCTGGATATAGAAATATGGATGTGAAGAGGCAGAATCAATGGGGACATACAGGAATATACTTTTGAAGCCTGGTAGGCATCTAGAACATAAGTTAGGGGTTCTAGGGTTGGGGAAATGTTGAATGTAACAAACTCACTGGCGCTCCCTGACCCATTGATGCCTTCTCAACACCGGATTAATAATGGGAAGGGGACAAAAGGGAAAATCCTGACTACGGCTCACTCAGTCTCCCACCCCACAGCAGCACCACAAGAGCTGTCATTGGTACTTTGGGGAGGGAGGAACTGACTAAGCAGCCAGAATTTGATCTACTACCCCCACCCCATCAAAGGTCATGGTGAAGATGGGGCTATAAATGAATCACTGTATGGGCAGTGTAAGAGTCAGAAAGACAGGGGGATGGATTTTCAAAACTCACACACAAGCTGTGACAGTGGCAGCTTACGCAGAGTGCCAGTGCACCTGGGACCCTGCACTCAGTTTTCCATAGTTCCATCTGTTAGGCGCACCCATGAGTACTGTTGCACCAGCTGCAGGGCGGTGGGGTGGGAGCTGCACCCTTGGATGGGGGCATGGTAGTAGCTCCCCCCCCACACCAACCCTTAATCTTCCTGTACACTAAATTGTAACAAACAATAACCCATGGAGAACTAGTGTCCTTCCCGCCCTGATCCCCGGTAAATTGTAATATGAAGACAAATCTCTGGTGATCTCGTGGCCCCTCACCCCCCCACCCCAGCAGGTAGTGCCCACCACCCCACTCCGGCCCCCATCCTGACCCCCAGATCCAGCGACTGGCACAGCCCTCCACACACCACCATGGCCAGCCGCCAAATGAACTGTGAAAGCATGTACTGTATACAGTATGTGCTCTGACAGTTCATTCAGTGGCCAGCTGTGGTGGTGTGTGGAGGTTTGTGCCAGTCGCTGGATCTGGAGTTTGGATGGGGGACTAGTGGGGTGGTAGGAACTGCATGCTGGAGTGGGGGGGCACTAGATCACCAGGGATTTGTCTTCATATTACAGTTTACTGGGGATTGGGTTGGGGAGGGCTCTAGATCACCAGGGGTAATTGTGTGTTACAATTTAGTGTATGGGCAGATTGGGACTTGGTGGTGGTGGTCGTGGGGGCACTGGATCATCAGAGATTAATTGTAAAGTACTTTTATGGGCACATTGGGGCTGGGGGATGGGACTGCATTATATATTTAACCTGCCATTTACCAGTGTATTGGGGCTGGGGAAGGGAAACACAGTGGCACAACACAGTTGACAACCCAGCCCTTGGCTGGTCTAATGATACTTAGCCCTTTGCCCCGGGGAAGGATTTTGAAAATAGGACTGTAGGGGTTATGCACAAGTCCCCTAGCACCATGCCACAGCCACTTTTGTGGTACAAGGCTGCTCACAAGCACACTTTGGTGCAAGGAACCTGCTGATTGACACAGGCTGCTTTGCAAAATAGCTCTGGGTGCAGCCCTTGGTGCAAGGTGCTTCTTGCATCCAACTTGTTTGATGCAAGCACCTTGCACCATTCTAGGGGCTTTGAAAATCTGGCCCAGGATATTTAAAAAGATAGTGTTGAGTGGGTAAGGGCTGGTAAGATGCCAAACTGGTGAAACTACATCCACTGTACACTAGTCTTGTCCACTTCTCTATTCTGTCAGGGATCGGGAGTCAGGGAGAGATCACCTGAGCCTTTGGTCCATAAAATATGTAACTCAGAGTGGTCTAGCTGGGGGGATGTCAAAAAGACAGTGTCACATGAGGCTTAGTGCTGGCAGAAGTTCAGGTATTTCATGTTTGGGAAGATTGGGATTGTGGGTGGTGGATAATTAGGGTGCTGAACATGGGTAGCCCTGATCATCTGAGGCTGCAAACAATGGTTTTTAGTAGATTTGCTATAAAACACAGTTTTGGGTCAAACAATAAATAAATAAATAAATATTTTTTGTGGTCCTGAATATTTGTCAACTATCCACCTGTAGGTATTCACACATCCCTGGCTCCAACCATAGCAGCAGACTTGAGGCATAGAGGCAGGGCATCACGTTGAAGATGGAATTGCATTCAGCTGTTCTGTACTTGCCATGCGTATAAATTGAGGACTTCAGTCTCCAGGCATCTTTCACAAGCACATAAATTGGAAAAAAAATAAACAAAAATACTGAGTAGGGAAATGGACCATTAAAGAATGAAAACTTAAAAAGAAAAGAAGAGCTGGAGTCTCTCAACCCCCCTTTTTTTTTGTGCTGTATGGATTTTCATATAGCACATTTGTCTAAACACTTGCTTGGATGAGGCATGTCCTCTCCTGGTCCTCGATTAGCTGAATATTTTTAGATTGGGGTTGATAAAGGTTAGGGCTAGTTTAGTGTTCTTCATGTCTCCCCCTTGTAGCCAGGAGCAAATTGTCTGTAAGCACAGCAGGAGACTGCAGTTGTGGTGAGTTCCCTTGCGTAGCAAAATCTTTGTTTCTAGTTTTCACAGGTGTATGATAATACATGGAACAAAAACGTCAGGTGGTAGAAACAACCCTGTATTCTTGCCTTTGATTTGTGCCACAGTCCTGCCCATGACTGTCACCCCCATGTGAGAGTATCTATCTGTAGGCATGTGGTGGACTGTCTAACAGCCAGATCTGACGCAAAGGGAAACTTAGCCAAAATTTTGATGACTTTTAGGCTGCCTACTTTGGATTTTAAAATAATTTACAGCACACAGATGGTGGAGGCTATTTTTTTCCTCTACTGATAATCAAACAGAAGCAAGTGTGTTCTTCCACCAGCCAAGCAACCCTCTTTGAAAATTGTGAAGTAAAAGAAAATGAGAGGAAAAGTAAGAGAATACCTCTAAAAGGGCTGCCATTTTTTTTTGGCGTCGGGGGGGGAGGAATCTGTTTAATTGCTGATATATGTTATGCGCCAGTAGCAGCCCTAGAAAATAACTCAAAATGTGATCAAAACTTTATGAATGAGCAAGGGCTAAGCTTGCTATATCCGTCTGTTTACCTCTACTATCTGCATCTATGGCCTGGTCCTGGAAGGAACTGCAAATGGTCATAAATACGGTGATTTCCTTAAAATCAGCCACAGAGATCAGAATATTTGTACCAGTTCAACCACAGACATTGTTCTGGTGCAGTTTATCAGTTTGCAGCTGTTTTACGGTCAGGAAAAGTCAAGCTTACAGTGCTCGTTTACTGAGCACTGGTCAGAAATGCTACACAGACTGTTCAGAAAATGGGAACTAGTGCTGGAGAGAATATACAGTCTCAGCTGCAACAGTGGTGCCACAAAGCACCATGGCCTATACTGACTGCATGAGTAGGTGTAAGGGCTCATTACACTAGAACACAGGTACCAGATGTGGGGAGACAGATAATATTCAGAGTGCACATAAGCTATCTGTCGATTGCCTGAGCATTTGGGGGGGGGAGGGGATTGTTACACTGCAACAGTGGAGCCAGATGTGGGTAGATAAGGTTCACAGTGCACACTAGCCAGCTATTGACTGCCTGAATAGTTATGGGTGGTTATTACACCAGAACAGTGGTACCAGATGTGGGGAAATAAGGTTCACAATGCATAGAAGCCATCTGTTGACTGCATGAATAGTTGTGGGATATTGTTACATTAGAACAGTGGTGCCAGATGTGGGGAGATAGGGTTCACACTTCACAGTGCAAAGAAGGTGTCTACTGGCTGCCTGAGCAGGTGTGAGGGTTTCTTACATTGGAACAGTGGTGCCAGATGTTGGGAGATAGATGATGTTCACAGTGCACAGAAGCACTGCAGACCAAGCAGGTGTGTGTGTGTGTTTCTTCTTACACTTTAACAGTGGTGCCAGATGTGGGGAGATGAATAGCATTCACAGTGCACTGAAGCCAGTTGCTGACTGTCTGAACAGGAGTGGGATATGGTTACTACCTCACTGATAGAGCACAGCAGGTGGCACTGGGCAATTTTATCTCTGAGGTAGCTGTGCTTGGCTGTGTAGTGCCACTGGGCTCAATCCTTGGACTCATTTTTTTTGCTGTGTACGTGCTGGAACAGTTGTGCCAGATGAGGAGAGATAAATGATGTTCACATTGCACAGAAGTCATGTGTTGACTACCTAAGCAGGTGTGGGAGTTGTTATACCCTGGAACAGTGGTGTCATACGTGGAGAGATAATGTCCTTACAATATAAGGAAGCCATTTATTGATTGCAATACCTCAGCAGTTGTAACTGCATGCAAGACTTAGGTAGTGACACTGGATGTAGGAGATAGATAACATTTACACTGTTCAAACACCACCCATTGATTTCCTGAAAAGGTATGATTACTCTCAGAACTCAAATAGTGAGACCAGATTTGTTGTGGCAACTTTTGGTATATATTGCAGTTTTGCTATAGATGTGGGTCACAAAATGATGCAAACCACATTTAAATTGTTAAAATATTGCTTTTGCATATTACGTTCCTTAGCATAAATCTTTGTTAATACTTTTGTCTCTTGGCCACAATATCATAGGTAGAAGTCCTAAAGGAAGAAAGAGACTTGGGCATCATCATCACTGATGACCTAAAATCATCCAAGCAGACCTCTAAAGCAGTAGGTAAGGCTAGGGGGGTGTTAGGGTGTATTAGTAGGGGTATCACAAGTCGTAAGAGGGAGGTAATAATCCCTCTGTACAAGACATTGGTTAGGCCCCATCTGGAGTACTGCGTGCAGTATTGGAGGCCACACCTTCACAAGGACATTAACCAAATTGAGGCAGTCCAGAGAAGGGCAACCAAAATGGTGCAGGGACTGCATCAGAAGACATATGAGGACAGATTAAAGGAGCTCAACATGTATACCCTTGAGCAAAGGAGGAGAGAGGTGATATGATCGAGACATTTAAACTCCTAAAGGGCATAAACAAGGTACAAGAGTCTAACATGTTTAAATATAAGAAAAATAGCAGGACAAGAGGACACAGCATGAGATTAGAGGAGGCGATTAAGGGAAATGTGAAATTCTTTTTCACAGAAAGGGTGGTAGATGCATGGAATGGCTTACCACAAGAAGTGGTGGCTATGAATACAGTGCAGGGCTTCAAACAGGCATGGGATAGGCATAAGGGAGCAATACAAATGACTATGAATAGATAGGTCACTGACAGAGCAAAGGCCAATGGCACATTTATAAGGTAGAAAAAGAAATGGGCAGACTGGATGGGCCTTTCGGTCCTTATCTGCCGTCAACTTCTATGTTTCTATGTTTCTATTACAGTGACACGGGCTTATACCTTATGTTGATACTGCAATGCAGTACTGTTTGAGTTCACTCAGCTGAAGTCGCCATCCTTCAAATGAAATGTCGCACTGAAGTGTATTTTGATTGTTTCTGGTGGTTGACCAGAGAGGATATGAAATAATCCCAGGCATTTTCTTCAAAAGTAGGGAAACACTCTGGTGTCCTGGCCATTATTCGCCTTTTCAGAAAAAAAATACCCATAAGAGTGTCTAGTAATGTTTGCCAGTGGTGCATAATCACATTGGGATAAATCACTAATTCCAAATATGTCACAACGGAATTTTAGTTGCACAAGAGAGATTAAGTGAAAGTTCCTTTTTCACTTACAGTAGAACTATACTTTGGGAATTACAGAAGACTGCCTCTAGTATCTCTGTGACCTAATTTAGTCCTGCAGGAAGTCATGAGATATCACTGCATGAACAGTAAGCGTGACCAGACTGTTGGACAGCACTGTATGTTGTTTGCTTGAAGAAGTGGATAAACTATCCATCTCTCCCAAACTAAAAGAAACCCTCCCAAATAATCTGTAGCAAGGCAATGTTGAAAACATTTTTTATTACCTAATCAGTAACATACTAACACCACTGCTACTTGTATTTCAAAATGCTGCCACCACCATCTTGCAGACAGAGTGCCCTTCCTCTGCTAAGTCAATGTGAATATGAACTGCCAAGTTGGCCACTGGTTGGCAGCTTATATTTGCACAGAGAAAAAAGGTGACTCTGGCACTCTATGGCAAGATGTTGGTGGCAGCATTTTGTAATGCTAGTACTTACGGTGCTATTAAGTTAGAGAATGGACTGATTAGGTCATGACAATGTTTTCAGTACTGCTAAAACTTATCTTTTAAGTGTGGAGAGAGAGAGAATTTATACAGCTCTCCTTTTAAGACAGCTTTGTCACAGTCCCTGTGTTACCACCACACTGTTAAAGGTGCATTGGGATACAATCATGAAAAGTACGATTGTATGTAAAACTAAAGGACTCAATTCTAAAATGTAGATTTTCCCTCTGCCTGCCATGGCTATTCTGGGAACCTCATGGCTTGTGAATAATATCATTGCTTGGAAAGTCTTTGATACTCTGAGATCAGGTTGTAATTAAGAACCTACAGCACCACAGTGAGTTCAGTGTACTTGGGGAACTAGGCAAGTGCATAACAAGGGATAATTTCTCACAGACCACCCATCTCCAGGGAAGGGTGGCTAACTGTAAGCAAAGGTGTGAAATAGTAGAGTTCTGCCCAGAATGCGGAGCTGCCTGTCAAGTGACAGGAACAAAATAGTTGAAAATTGATTAATATTCCAATAGAAAAGTAAATGAATGACATTCACAGGCAAGTTGTGATGAAAGCAATGACTCCTCTGGACAACGCTTATTGTGTGTTACAGCATCTTTATTCCAGTAAAGTGCTCAATGTGAGGTACAGCAGGACTGGCAGCAGCAACTCAGCATTTCACTGTTACCCAGGACAGCTTTGCCAAGAGTCAACTTGCCTGTCAGCGCCTATCATTTACTTTTCTATTGGACCATTGGGTTTTGATGGGGCATCACTGCTAAATAGTGCAGCCTGCAAATTGTTTTGTTTTTTGAAAATAAAATAGAAATTAAATTGTCTTGTTTTTGTGCATCTCTCCAAACCAGACACATACTCTCGAGCCTCATTCACAGAACAAGGCATCATGGGTATGCAACTCCTTGGGCCCAGTTTTCAAAGGTTGATGCAGGACTTGCATTAAGCCCTTTATTAACCCCCAATGCTTGACGTAACTGCGCCACATACATTGCCACAACTCGCGCCAAATTTTAGTATGTTTGGCACAGTTGCGACATTTTTCACACTTTATGGCAACTTCTTCCAAACCTTTGGTGCAAACTCCCAGGTCCCATAAATGGTGCAAGTTAGACCAGAGGGGAGCTGGTCTAACTTGTGGTATTTGGCACGAGGGACATGCATCAGGGTTTGTATTAGGATGCATTATAAAATTGCGGATGCTGCAATGTCTGACACAGGTTGCCCCTTGCATCAAACCCTTTGACGCAAGTCCCTTGCATCGATCCAAAGCCTTTTGAAAATCAGGCCCCTTGTGTGAGTTGGGCTGACAAGGCTTCACCAGAACAGACATTGTCATTTAAACAAGCTTGTATGTCAGATCCTGTTTAGGCGAAGAATGACAGAGTACAGATACAAACTGTCGATTCTACCTGATGTATGGAATACTGTGTACCTGTAACTGTTGTCTCCCAAAAATGTATGTATCTCCTTGCTATTTGTACTCTCCCAGGCCAGGCCTGAAAATAGGCAATGACTTTGCCCAGTTGCACTTACCCAGTAAACAAAAACAAAACAACTAAATGTTTCATCTTCTTTAGGACTCCTTAGTGTAGTGCAGTCATAATCTCAACCAGGCAGACTGAGAGACTCCTAGGCAAAGCCCATTTGGAACACTCAGAGGGAGAATATTATGGAGGCAGTTTGCAGGAAAGCAGAGCACTGGATGCACAAAAGGATGTGAGGAGAGAAGAAATGCCCACATTATTTGGTTTATGATGCACAAAAACCAAACAATTTGGATATTGCTTCTCTCCTAGTACCCTTTTATGGATTCCATACTCTGCTTTCCTTTAGATTGCCTCTCAAGTATGGTCACATCAGGGGCTGGATTTTCAGAGGTCCACGATTGCCACAAGCTCCAGTACTCCAAAAACATGGCATGCCAGGCGTGTAATAATTTAATGGGATTTTTCTATCCCATGCAGCAATTGACAAAAGCTAGGCCATCTTTTTATAGCCTTGCTTGCGCCAGTCCTGGGTACCGTTTTTCATGGAGCTTGCACCTGGGATTTGGCACAAGCTGCCATAAAACAGGTGAACTGCTGCAACTGCACCTGAGCTTTGAAAACTGGGTGCAGCTGAGGCAAACGGGGTTGACATAACTACAGAAACTAAGTGCTGTGGCACAGGGTTTGATGCAAGCCCTGTGCCACTCTTTAAAAATCTGGCCCCAGGTGTTCTAAATGGACTTTAGAATGTAGGTTAAACGTTGTGTTTTTATGAAAACTGTGTTTGAGGAGCAGAATTACTGTTTTAGCTTCTGAGAAGTAAATCTTTATTTATTTTCTTCTTTGGTAACCAGGTAATGCCTACTAAGCACAGGTGCCTGTTTTCAGAGGCAACCCAGGAGCACTAGGGAGGTTAAGTGATTTGCTCAGAGTCACACAGTATGCATGTGGATGTTGAGAGAATCAAACCCCGGTCTGCTGGATGTATCAAGCTCATTCACAGCTAGTTACTCAGACCTCTAGGCTATACTGCCAGCCCCTTTAAATACAATGAAGCCCTCCAGGATGAAACCCAATTCTGCAGCATTCTGCAGTAGAATTACTGCAGGAAACAAGGCAATTTCAATGGGGATTAATCCCTTTTGTCACGCAGAAAACTGTGACACTGCGCTTAATCCTGGCAGACTTCACTGTATGTGCTGTTTTGTTTCTTAAGTTCTGCCTAGGAAGTAACATCCATCTACTGTTCCAGCCTGTTGCTTAACAAAGAGTTGAAGTTCAAAGTTTATTAAATACAAAAGACATATAGCCATATGGATGAATGTACATAATAAAAAAATAGCAATTAAACATACAAAATAAATGCACATATAATAACATATGATTAAAGTTCAGGCAATAACATCCATTATGAAATGGCAGCAAATGAAGGAATAAATGCATCTTTCTCAAAGGGGCCAAAATAATAGAAATGGTTAGCTACCTTTCATTATATTATGAGCAGAGATCACAGATTTAGCAAGTAAGTTTAGCATTTGTCAAGTCTGAGCTGTTCAACAAATATATCAACTTATCATTTCTTATACCATTTACAAAGTCGCAGGTGAAGTGCAAGCTATTTTTGATGAGGGATATTAAGCTGAAGACAATCCAGGATCATATGAGCAGTTGGCCACTTCTCTGGGCAGCTGCCCTTACAATCTAAGTTTACTCTGAAAGTATTACATTTTATAAGGTTTTTATTCACACCAAAATTCAGATCAAGTCAGAGACATGCTAACATTTTGACATGGTCTTTTCTCACATTTTATTACATATCGCTCATTTACATGAATGTCTTTCTGTGATCTATGAAGCTTAAACTGAATAATTAGATTTATTCTGGCAATGTCCATCTCTTTATAAATATCCTTTTTTCTCTGTATTGTTCCTTTTTTAAAGGCATCAGTATCAGGGATAGATTAAAAATGGAGATAAATCCATATATTCTCATTTTCAGATATAACTTTTTATACCATGATGATAACAGTATCAGATCCCTAGAAGTTGTTAATTCTTCACTCCAGCTAGCCTTTACAATAGCATTATGGGAACCCCTTGATTAATGTGGAGAAATAAATTACCACCCTTACTTCTGCAAGGGCAGAGACTGCCTCTAATTGCCTCTTGTTTATCACATGCACAAACACACAGCCACACACGCACACACACTACATTCTAAACTGGGTTCTGCATAGTTCAAAGGTCATAACATTTTAAATTCTTCATTCACCCCACACCCAGTCAATTACTAACTATCCAGTGCCCCCCCAAATTGTAGCTTTTCACTTGCAACAGTCTGTAAAAAAAGTTTCCACAGTAGGGCAGAACAAAGAAATGGCATTTTTTTTAACTTTGGAGGGGCACTTCTGAGGCATTCCGATCATATAACTGAGCCTAAAATATAGTATAATGTATGAGCAACCATAGACAACAAGGCATGGGGTTCCAGGCTGTGGTTAAGATGACAGCATAGACCTCTTGAGTTTCATATGCTGTCATCTCAAACCCTTGATGGGAATACAGCATTGTTGTGTACAGTTACCCATGCATTATTCTATATTTTATGCTCATTTCTATAAATGGAATGCCCGAGACAGAGAGAGAGAGAGAGAGAGAGAGAGAGAGAGAGAAAGCAGCCAGAGCTCCTTAAATCAAGAAGGTTATTTTCTAGACTGCACTGAAATGAATTATTACTTTTTGGACCAGTGTAAATAACTAGTACTGATACTGTTTTTGGGCTTGACTTTTCTTAGTTTAACTTTAATTTGCCAGGGAGGAACTGTAGCTGGGAGATATTTGCAGTCATTTGTGACTAGACCTGTTACTTAACCTCTGTGAAATAGGTGTCTGAAAGGAAGGAAGTCACTTCCTGGGGTGGAAGGTCAGAGTTGTAGTTGATTGTTTCTGGACAGCATAGATTTACTCCACCCACCCCACCCCTCATCCCACTTGCCCCAAGCACATAACTTCCTTTATAGCAGGGGTTCTGACATCACTTCCCCAAAACTGCTAACAACATACACATCTTCATATCCTTAAAGGCACAGCGCACTGAATAGGGGGTAGAGACACTCACAAGCTTGCACACACTAAAACAAGAACAAAAAAAAAGCATCTGTAACAGGAAGGGACACAGACATGTGCTGAGTGGTGCAATGCACTGGCTGTGGAGCAGCAGTCTTCCAGGAGACATTCTGGAGACTGCGTTGCTGCCCTATTTGCAGGCACCTCTCTGGTCTGAGGGAGGAGGTTGTTTGTCTCCATGCTGACCTGGCAAGGATTTGGGAAACCTGCTCCCCCACCCAGGGACCACCCAGGCCACTGCCACTACCTCAGAGGTTGCCAAGAAAGAGGAGTGGTTGGATCATGGTGGGCTCAGGGAGGGTGAGGGTGATGGAACAGAGGTGCATCCCTCCAGCTGTGCCTCTCCACAACTCATTCACCACTCTGGTGGAGCATGGTTCCTCTATGGAGGCACCTGCAGTGGAGACCAAGGAGGATGCTGGGAACCTCCACAATGGAGATCCACAGGAGGGTGGCACAGGACCACTTAGGGGAAGGAAACAACTCCTGGTGGGGGACTCAATTGTTAGGGAGGTAGAACTGGGGGAGGGAGGGGAAAGGGAGGTAAGGTGCCTGCCTGGCAACATGGCTTGGAGGAACAGGAAATGAATCCTCAGGATCGTGGGAGCAGCTGCAAGGGGGGTAAGCTGGATGTTATTATCCACCTAGGGACAAATGATCTGGCTGAGAATGGGATCAGAGCAGTGCAACAGGAGTTTGTGGAGTTGGGGAGGGGCCTTAGACAAGTAGCAAACACAGTAACTTTCTTGGAAGTGCTACCTGTCTATGGCATGGATGAGGCTAGGGTACTCCCCACCATGAGATTCAATGACTGGTTGAAAAACTGGTGCAGAGCTCATGGATTTGGCTTCATTGAGGACTGGGGCTCCACCTGGAGGGATGCAGGCCTATACAGGTGCGATGGCCTGCATCTATCCAGGAGGGGAACCAGGATCCTAGGTGATAGGTTTAAATGCTTCATTGGCAAGCATTTAAACTAGTCAAGGGGGGAGGCACTGAAAAGGAGAAGGGGATTCCTAGCCCCCCCAAAAAATCAGGGTAGTTAGTGAGGTAAACACCAAGATGGAGCCGTCAATAGGGAGAAGGGCTGGGGTAAATGGAGAAAAAGACAAAGGCAGTAAGGACAGGGAAGGGGCAAAAAGAAATAAAGCCATAAAAAATGGAGGGTAATGAGTTCTAATGCCCATAGTCTAGGTAAAAAGCTCCCCGAAATGGTGGTCTTGATGGAAGAGGGATGCCTGGATATTGTGGCAGTCACAGAAACATGGTACACAGAGAACCATGACTGGGATATCAACATACCAGGGTACACAATCTACAATAGGGACTGGGAGGGAAGAAAAGGAGGAGGAATAGCTCTCTATGTAAGGGAAGGGATCAAAGCAATAGAACTAAAGGGTAAACAGGGAGGAGGAGGAGGCACTGTGGGTCACCCTGGACACTGGAAATGGTACCGCAATCTGCACAGGGGTTGCATACAGACCCCTTTCTCAGGGGGAGGAAACGGACAAGAAAATGATAGAAGGCATCCTTAGGATGGCAGAGAAAGCAGAGATATTGCTGATGGGGGACCTGAATGTGCCAGATGTTAACTGGAGCACCTTTTCTGTAGCCACATCCAATAGCAGGGCAATTCTCAAAACCCTACAGGAGGCATGCCTCAGACAGCTAGTTTTGGAACCCCCTCAGGAGGGAGCAATCTTAGACCTGGTACTCTCAAATGGGGATGGAAAGAGGATCTCTGATCTTGAAGTGGGTAGCCATCTGGGAACAAGTGACCACCAAACAGTGTGGTTCATTATAAATTTAGCTGTAGAGTCAAGCCTTACAAAAAATGAAGGTACTGGATTTCAGGAGGGCTGATTTTGTCAAAATGGGAGAGTGCATCAGAAAAGCACTAGCAAACAAGCAAGAAGGTGGGGTGGAGCAACAATGGGGAAACATCAAAACTGCCATCACAGAGGCAACAAGCCTTTCTGTGAAGCAAATAAACAAATCAAAATGAAAGAAAAAAACACTATGGTTCTCAAAAGAAGTGGAAGGGAAGATTAGGGAGAAAAAGATAGCATTCAGGAAGTATAAAGAAACACAGAACGAGCAGGACAGAGAACTGTACCAGTTAGTAAAAGCAGAAGGAAGCGGGGAGGGCAGTCAGAACAGCAAAGGTCCAAACCGAGGAAACGATAGCCAACTCGGTTGAGAAGGGGGATAAAACCTTTTATAGGTACATTAGGGGAGCAAAGAAAGACTAAGGCAGGGATACTGAGGCTGAATAAAGAGGAAGGTGGTTGGGTAGAGAGTGACAGTGAAAAAGCAGGTATATTGAACGAATACTTCTGCTCAGTGTTCACAATGGAAAAGCAGGGGGAGATACTAATCCAGTCAATAGAAGCACTCTAGATAGGGAGGTTGATATTAGTCCTTTCACAGAAGAAAGAGTTCTGAAAGAACTCTTAAAACTGAAGGTGGATAAAGCAATGGGGCCTGATGGGATTCACCCCAGAATTCTAAAAGAACTAAGGAAAGAACTAGTAACACCACTGACTACCCTTTTCAATAAATCATGGGAGGATGGTGTGGTACCTGAGGACTGGAGGAGTGCGGATATGATTCCCTTCACAAAAGTGAGAGCAAGACAGAGGCAGGAAAATACAGACATGCCAGTTTGACCTCAGTGGTAGGGAAAATTATGTAATCACTTCTGAAGGAAAGAACTGTTGAGTACCTAGAGGCCAGTGGGGCACAGGACCCAAGGCAGCATGGATTCATGGCAGGAAGGTCATGTCAGATAAATCTAATTGAATTCTTTGACTGGGTGACCAAAGTAGTTGACCAGGGAGGGGCTGTGGACATGGCCTACCTAGACTTTAGCAAGACATTTGACACAGTCCCACACAACAGATTAATAAACAAATTAGCCAGCCTGGGAGTGGGTCCCATGGTGGTAGCCTGGGTAAAACACCGGCTAGACAACAGAACACAGTGGGTAATAGTAAATGGAGTCCGCAGTGAAGAAAGGGGGTTTACTAGTGGGGTACCACAGGGTTCAGTACTAGGGCTGGTCCTTTTTAATGTCTTTATAAGTGACATTGCAGAAGGACTGGAAGGGAAAGTATGTGTCTTTGCAGATGGCACAAAGATCTACAACAGGGTTGCTATACAAGGTAGGGTGGAAAGGATGAAAAGGGACTTGACAAGGTTGGAGGAATGGTCAGATGTATGGCAGCTGAGATTCAATGCAAAGAAGTGCAAAGTAATGCACCTGGGAAACAAAAACCCAGGGGAAGAGTACACAATGGGGAGTGAGATACTGACAACAACAAAAATGGAAAGGGACCTGGGGATAGTCATATCAGACGACCTAAAGGTGGGCCAGCAATGTGAGAAGGCAGTAAGGAAGGCTGGGGGGATATTGGGTTGCACAGGGAGAGGCATCACCAGTAGAAAACAGGAAGTTGTTAGCCTTCTGTACAGACAGTTGGTAAGACCACATCTGGAGTACTGTGTACAGTTCTGGAGACCCCATCTCCGCAAAGACATAAATAGGGTGGAGACTGTCCAGAGGAGGGCAACCAAAATGATGCAGGGTCTGCACCAGAAGACATATGAAGAAAGACTAATGGAGCTTAAGATGTATAGCCTTGAGGAAAGGAGGGAGAGGGGGGACATGATAGAAACTTTCAAATACCTCAAGGGAATCAACAAAGTCCAAGAGGGTCACATCTTTTGGAAAAAGAGATGTGCAAGAACAAGGGGGCACAATTTGAAGATAGAGGGGGAGGGACAGCTCAGAGGTAATGTGAGGAAGTATTTCTTCACAGAGAGGGTTGTAGATACATGGAACGGACTTTCTGAGGAGGTCATAGAGTTAAAACAGCAGTGGAATTCAAGAATGCATGGGACAGACATAAGGCAATTCTAGTGGGGGCAGGAGGAAGTAGGCTGTTGGTTAACTAGGATCTTCAGCTTATCCGTTAGGTAGAGAAATGGGCAGACTAGGTGGGCCAAGCAGTCCTTATCTGCCATCAAATTCTATGTTTCTATGTTTCTCAGAAGGACATGTGAAGTAATGGTTGTTAATATAGCATTGTTATTAGGTAATGTGGTATGCTGTGTTGCTACTGGTCAATTGTCAGTTGGTTAACTGTTCTGTAACTAATAGGTGATATCTTGAACCTTAGCTCTGTTGTTTCCAGATAGCATTGATTATCATTATACAATTGTCACCACACCTGTCGATACCTATATTTATACAAGAACAGTAAAGATAAAATGTCAAAACAGGCAAGATATGTCTGTAGCTAACTTTAAGATATCATGGTGTCTTGTTAGTTTTGGTATAATGTATGAGGGCCCTTATTACTGTTTGAATTCAGACAGTATACCATGTTGTCATATGTACGAATGTGACATCAAGAGGTTATTAACCCTCTTGACTACGCCACATCGATACCGTGAACAATGCGATCCTAAGTGCGCATACTCAGATTAACGGCCATGGCGGTGAGCGTTACTATCGAGGGAGCCTGGAGCAATGAAAAAAAAAAAGTAAGATTGTTTCAGCCCCTATCATGGGGCTTCTGACCAGCAGCCGCAGCGGTTCCTCCATTAACATTTATAGTGTTTTTAGCCCCATACACTATAAAAGCTAATGGATGGGAAACAGACAATAACCGTGTTGAAATCGCATCTCACGGTTTCATCGACAACCTAAACCTCTAAGCTGCACTCTCAAGATTTACCTATTTACCATAGAAACTGCTCGATGCGATTATATTGTGGTTATTGTCAGTTTCCCATCCATTATCCACTACATAATTGATATCTTGAATGTTTAGTTTCATAATACTGGAGTACTAAACCAGTCACAGAGCAATTTTCACAATGTTGATGACATCCCAGTTGCCTAGTGCAGCAATGAAACCTGCAGTTGAAACTAAATAGAAAAAACTGTCAGTGTTCAAACAAACACCAGGTATAAAACTATCACTAGTAAACTGATGTTGACTATGCAATGGTCTGACTGGTTTTGACCATTTATTTCTCATATTCCATCCCCCAGGACTGTGAAATTTGGTAAACACATTCCTAGTCCTACAGGCTACATTTTTGGCAAGTTTGGTGAAAATCAAGTTGGTGGTTCAAAAGTTATTAATTAGTGAAATTACATAGAATACACTCAAATTTTTTTTACCATTAATTTGGTCTCTGCTAGCAAAAAAAAAAAAAACACCAATTTAAATTATGAAACTTGTAGGTTTGTTAGAGTGCATTCCAAGGAAGTGCATGTAAGGGTTTAAAAACAAAATTTATTTTGATTTTCAGTTATTTACATTTTAAAGTTTACATGTGCACAGATTACAAAACACCAAACAGTAGCTGAAAATGTCAACTTTTTCAAAGTTTAAGTTGGGCACAAACAAAACTTTGAAAGTTTAAACTGGGAGAAGTACTTAAAGCAGCAGTGTGTGATAGTGGTGGAAATTTTGACCTATCTTGTTTACTTTACTTTCAATTGTCCCTTATCTTCTGACTTGTATGATACCCTTTTTTCCCTATTATAGATTGAGGGCACACTCCCAACCAATCAGAGCACTCCTTTCCCCGTCGCGTAAGACACACTTATTCAGTGAAGAGCATCTCACACAAAGATGCTCTGAATATGGGCATGTTCTAGGAACAGTTTTTGAAAAAATATATATTATTGATTGCTCTCAGTCAATAATATATTAATACCTCCCCCATTGCCTCTCATTCCTGTATTAGAGTGGTTTCACTTGCCTTCAGCTTGAGCCAGAACAACTCAGCTTCACTTCACTGTTCTCACTCTAGCTGAAAGTGCATGAAACCACTCTTATTCAGCAATGAGTGGCTCTGGGGATGTATTAACATATATTTTGATTTTGCACTTTTTTTCACATTTGAAATAATAAAAGGAGCACTCCTTGGACCAAGTTTTCATCTATATTCTCAGCTGCTTTTGTACACCTCTTGCCCCCATAAGATCAAGGAGCAGCATCTGATACATGCTAGTTCATTACAATCACATGAAAAGTGTCTTAAACAATGGGTGTTCAAAAATCACAAAGAATACAGAAGGAAAGCTGGTCTGAGCCCTATTAAAAGGAACACTTCTTTTACTATTTCAACTGCAAAAAAAAGGCATGCTCAAAACTGGGAAAAAAGAATATCATACAAGCACAGAGATAAGGGGCAATCTAAAACAGAATAAAAAAGTAAAGGTCACGATTTCTACTGCTGTCATGCACTACTGCTTTAACTCTAAAGTTTGACAGTTGTATGGTCCATCAGAAGACAATCTATCACAGCATCTAGGCTGTGGTTAAACAGTAATTAAAGTTGGTTATTTTAATTTAAAAAGAGTTTTCATGATTGACTAAAATCATAAAGACAGACTTTCATGAACTCAGTGCATGCACAAAACGATATTGTGTGCTGTTAGTAACACATGACCAAATCGGAAAATCTTTTAAGTCCAACGTGAAAAGATGCTTAAAGCATCAACAACATCGTGAAAAATTTTCTAAGTTCTATGTGAACAAAGTGTTTGAAGCCCAGAAACATGAAAACAATGAAGAACACATACACACACAAACAAAATTTACAAGCAATTCACACTACCATTAAAGTCAGAATAACAAAATATTAAGAAAGTTTGTCTCATCTCATGCATGCAGAGCCGGCATGAAGCACATATGACTCACTTCCTGTTTCATGCAGACCCCAAAGGGCCTTATGTGAAGCAAGTCAGGACTCAGTGTCTGCTTCAAGTAAAGCCTGAAAGACATTGCAAAGCAAGTAATGACTCTACTTTCTCCAAAAGTATGTAAATTCATTGCAGACAGCTACCTTAATGCCACTGCCACTACCTCAGAGGTTGCCAAGAAAGAGGAGTGGTTGGATCATGGTGGCTCAGGAGGGTGAGGGTGATGGAACAGAGGTGCATCCTCCAGCTGTGCCTCTCCACAACTCATTCACCACTCTGGTGGAGCATGGTTCCTCTATGGAGGCACCTGCAGTGGAGACCCGAAGGAGGATGCTGGGAACCTCCACAATGGAGATCCACAGGAGGGTGGCACAGGACCACTTAGGGGAAGGAAACAACTCCTGGTGGGGGACTCAATTGTTAGGGAGGTAGAACTGGGGGAGGGAGGGGAAAGGGAGGTAAGGTGCCTGCCTGGCAACATGGCTTGGAGGAACAGGAAATGAATCCTCAGGATCGTGGGAGCAGCTGCAAGGGGGGTAAGCTGGATGTTATTATCCACCTAGGGACAAATGATCTGGCTGAGAATGGGATCAGAGCAGTGCAACAGGAGTTTGTGGAGTTGGGGAGGGGCCTTAGACAAGTAGCAAACACAGTAACTTTCTTGGAAGTGCTACCTGTCTATGGCATGGATGAGGCTAGGGTACTCCCCACCATGAGATTCAATGACTGGTTGAAAAACTGGTGCAGAGCTCATGGATTTGGCTTCATTGAGGACTGGGGCTCCACCTGGAGGGATGCAGGCCTATACAGGTGCGATGGCCTGCATCTATCCAGGAGGGGAACCAGGATCCTAGGTGATAGGTTTAAATGCTTCATTGGCAAGCATTTAAACTAGTCAAGGGGGGAGGCACTGAAAAGGAGAAGGGGAATCCTAGCCCCCCCAAAAAATCAGGGTAGTTAGTGAGGTAAACACCAAGATGGAGCCGTCAATAGGGAGAAGGGCTGGGGTAAATGGAGAAAAAGACAAAGGCAGTAAGGACAGGGAAGGGGCAAAAAGAAATAAAGCCATAAAAAATGGAGGGTAATGAGTTCTAATGCCCATAGTCTAGGTAAAAGCTCCCAAATGGTGGTCTTGATGGAAGAGGATGCCTGGATATTGTGGCAGTCACAGAAACATGGTACACAGAACCATGACTGGGATATCAACATACCAGGTAACAATCTACAATAGGGACTGGGAGGAAGAAAGGAGGAGAATAGTCTCTATGTAGGAAGGGATCAAAGCAATAGAACTAAAGGGTAAACAGGGAGGAGGAGGAGGCACTGTGGGTCACCCTGGACACTGGAAATGGTACCGCAATCTGCACAGGGGTTGCATACAGACCCCTTTCTCAGGGGGAGGAAACGGACAAGAAAATGATAGAAGGCATCCTTAGGATGGCAGAGAAAGCAGAGATATTGCTGATGGGGGACCTGAATGTGCCAGATGTTAACTGGAGCACCTTTTCTGTAGCCACATCCAATAGCAGGCAATTCTCAAAACCCTACAGGAGGCATGCCTCAGACAGCTAGTTTGGGAACCCCCTCAGAGGAGCAATCTTAGACCTGGTACTCTCAAATGGGGATGGAAGAGGATCTCTGATCTTGAAGTGGGTAGCCATCTGGGAACAAGTGACCACCAAACAGTGTGGTTCATTATAAATTTAGCTGTAGAGTCAAGCCTTACAAAAATGAAGGTACTGGATTTCAGGAGGGCTGATTTTGTCAAAATGGGAGAGTGCATCAGAAAAGCACTAGCAAACAAGCAAGAAGGTGGGGTGGAGCAACAATGGGGAAACATCAAAACTGCCATCACAGAGGCAACAAGCCTTTCTGTGAAGCAAATAAACAAATCAAAATGAAAGAAAAAAACACTATGGTTCTCAAAAGAAGTGGAAGGGAAGATTAGGGAAAAAAGATAGCATTCAGGAAGTATAAAAGAAACACAGAACGAAAGCAGGACAGAGAACTGTACCAGTTAGTAAAAGCAGAAGGAGGAGGGCAGTCAGAACAGCAAGGTCCAAACCGAGGAAAGCGATAGCCAACTCGGTTGAGAAGGGGATAAAACCTTTTATAGGTACATTAGGAGCAAAGAAAGACTAAGGCAGGGATACATGAGGCTGAATAAAGAGGAAGGTGGTTGGGTAGAGAGTGACAGTGAAAAAGCAGGTATATTGAACGAATACTTCTGCTCAGTGTTCACAATGGAAAAGCAGGGGGAGATACTAATCCAGTCAATAGAAGCACTCTAGATAGGGAGGTTGATATTAGTCCTTTCACAGAAGAAAGAGTTCTGAAAGAACTCTTAAAACTGAAGGTGGATAAAGCAATGGGGCCTGATGGGATTCACCCCAGAATTCTAAAAGAACTAAGGAAAGAACTAGTAACACCACTGACTACCCTTTTCAATAAATCATGGGAGGATGGTGTGGTACCTGAGGACTGGAGGAGTGCGGATATGATTCCCTTCACAAAAGTGAGAGCAAGACAGAGGCAGGAAAATACAGACATGCCAGTTTGACCTCAGTGGTAGGGAAAATTATGTAATCACTTCTGAAGGAAAGAACTGTTGAGTACCTAGAGGCCAGTGGGGCACAGGACCCAAGGCAGCATGGATTCATGGCAGGAAGGTCATGTCAGATAAATCTAATTGAATTCTTTGACTGGGTGACCAAAGTAGTTGACCAGGAAGGGGCTGTGGACATGGCCTACCTAGACTTTAGCAAGACATTTGACACAGTCCCACACAACAGATTAATAAACAAATTAGCCAGCCTGGGAGTGGGTCCCATGGTGGTAGCCTGGGTAAAACACTCGGCTAGACAACAGAACACAGTGGGTAATAGTAAATGGAGTCCGCAGTGAAGAAAGGGGGTTTACTAGTGGGGTACCACAGGGTTCAGTACTAGGGCTGGTCCTTTTAATGTCTTTATAAGGACATTGCAGAAGGACTGAAGGAAAGTATGTGTCTTTGCAGATGGCACAAAGATCTACAACAGGGTTGCTATACAAGGTAGGGTGGAAAGGATGAAAAGGGACTTGACAAGGTTGGAGGAATGGTCAGATGTATGGCAGCTGAGATTCAATGCAAAGAAGTGCAAAGTAATGCACCTGGGAAACAAAAACCCAGGGGAAGAGTACACAATGGGGAGTGAGATACTGACAACAACAAAAATGGAAAGGGACCTGGGGATAGTCATATCAGACGACCTAAAGGTGGGCCAGCAATGTGAGAAGGCAGTAAGGAAGGCTGGGGGGATATTGGGTTGCACAGGGAGAGGCATCACCAGTAGAAAACAGGAAGTTGTTAGCCTTCTGTACAGACAGTTGGTAAGACCACATCTGGAGTACTGTGTACAGTTCTGGAGACCCCATCTCCGCAAAGACATAAATAGGGTGGAGACTGTCCAGAGGAGGGCAACCAAAATGATGCAGGGTCTGCACCAGAAGACATATGAAAGAAAGACTAATGGAGCTTAAGATGTATAGCCTTGAGGAAAGGAGGGAGAGGGGGGACATGATAGAAACTTTCAAATACCTCAAGGGAATCAACAAAGTCCAAGAGGGTCACATCTTTTGGAAAAAGAGATGTGCAAGAACAAGGGGGCACAATTTGAAGATAGAGGGGGAGGGACAGCTCAGAGGTAATGTGAGGAAGTATTTCTTCACAGAGAGGGTTGTAGATACATGGAACGGACTTTCTGAGGAGGTCATAGAGTTAAAAACAGCAGTGGAATTCAAGAATGCATGGGACAGACATAAGGCAATTCTAGTGGGGGGGCAGGAGGAAGTAGGCTGTTGGTTAACTAGGATCTTCAGCTTATCCGTTAGGTAGAGAAATGGGCAGACTAGGTGGGCCAAGCAGTCCTTATCTGCCATCAAATTCTATGTTTCTATGTTCTCAGAAGGACATGTGAAGTAATGGTTGTTAATATAGCATTGTTATTAGGTAATGTGGTATGCTGTGTTGCTACTGGTCAATTGTCAGTTGGTTAACTGTTCTGTAACTAATAGGTGATATCTTGAACCTTAGCTCTGTTGTTTCACAGATAGCATTGATTATCATTATACAATTGTCACCACACCTGTCGTATACCTATATTTATACAAGAACAGTAAAGATAAAAATGTCAAAACAGCGCAAGATATGTCTGTAGCTAACTTTAAGACATCATGGTGTCTTGTTAGTTTTGGTATAATGTATGAGGGCCCTTATTACTGTTTGAATTCAGACAGTATACCATGTTGTCATGGTACGAATGTGACATCAAGAGGTTATTAACCCCTCTTGACTACGTCACATCGATACCGTAACAATGCGATCCTAAGTGCGCATACTCAGATTAACGGCCATGGCGGTGAGCGTTACTATCGAGGGAGCCTGGAGCAATGAAAAAAAAAAAGTAAGATTGTTTCAGCCCCTATCATGGGGCTTCTGACCAGCAGCCGCAGCGGTTCCTCCATTAACATTTATAGTGTTTTTAGCCCCATACACTATAAAAGCTAATGGATGGGAAACAGACAATAACCGTGTTGAAATCGCATCTCACGGTTTCAATGACAACTGTAAACCTCTCAAGCTGCACTCTCAAGATTTACCTATTTACCATAGAAACTGCTCGATGCGATTATATTGTGGTTATTGTCAGTTTCCCATCCATTATCCACTACATAATTGATATCTTGAATGTTTAGTTTATAATACTGGAGTACTAAACCAGTCACAGAGCAATTTTCACAATGTTGATGACATCCCAGTTGCCTAGTGCAGCAATGAAACCTGCAGTTGAAACTAAATAGAAAAAACTGTCAGTGTTCAAACAAACACCAGGTATAAAACTATCACTAGTAAACTGATGTTGACTATGCAATGGTCTGACTGGTTTTGACCATTTATTTCTCATATTCCATCCCCCAGGACTGTGAAATTTGGTAAACACATTCCTAGTCCTACAGGCTACATTTTTGGCAAGTTTGGTGAAAATCAAGTTGGTGGTTCAAAAGTTATTAATTAGTGAAATTACATAGAATACACTCAAATTTTTTTTACCATTAATTTGGTCTCTGCTAGCAAAAAAAAAAAACACCAATTTAAATTATGAAACTTGTAGGTTTGTTAGAGTGCATTCCAAGGAAGTGCATGTAAGGGTTTAAAACAAATTTTATTTTGATTTTCAGTTATTTACATTTAAAGTTTATGTGCACAGATTACAAAACACCAAACAGTAGCTGAAAAAATGTCAACTTTTTTCAAAAGTTTAAGTTGGGCACAAACAAAAACTTTGAAAGTTTAAACTGGAGAAGTACTTAAAAGCAGCAGTGTGTGATAGTGGTGGAAATTTTGACCTATCTTGTTTACTTTACTTTCAATTGTCCCTTATCTTCTGACTTGTATGATACCCTTTTTCCTATTATAGATTGAGGCACCTCCCAACCAATCAGAGCCTCCTTTCCCCGCAGTAAGACACACTTATTCAGTGAAGAGCATCTCACACAAAGATGCTCTGAATATGGGCATGTTCTAGGAACAGTTTTGAAAAATATATATTATTGATTGCTCTCAGTCAATAATATATAATACCTTCCCATTGCCTCTCATTCCTGTATTAGAGTGGTTTCACTTGCCTTCAGCTTGAGCCAGAACAACTCAGCTTCACTTCACTGTTCTCCTCCTAGCTGAAAGTGCATGAAACCACTCTTATTCAGCAATGAGTGGCTCTGAGATTATTAACATATATTTTGATTTTGCACTTTTTCACATTTGAAATAATAAAAGGAGCACTCCTTGGACCAAGTTTTCATCTATATTCTCAGCTGCTTTTGTACACCTCTTGCCCCCATAAGATCAAGGAGCAGCATCTGATACATGCTAGTTCATTACAATCACATGAAAAGTGTCTTAAACAATGGGTGTTCAAAAATCACAAAGAATACAGAAGGAAAGCTGGTCTGAGCCCTATTAAAAGGAACACTTCTTTTACTATTTCAACTGCAAAAAAAAGGCATGCTCAAAACTGGGGGAAAAAAAGAATATCATACAAGCACAGAGATAAGGGGCAATCTAAAACAGAATAAAAAAGTAAAGGTCACGATTTCTACTGCTGTCATGCACTACTGCTTTAACTCTAAAGTTTGACAGTTGTATGGTCCATCAGAAGACAATCTATCACAGCATCTAGGCTGTGGTTAAAACAATAATTAAAGTTGGTTATTTTAATTTAAAAAAAGGTTTTCATGATTGACTAAAATCATAAAGACAGACTTTCATGAACTCAGTGCATGCACAAAACGTATATTGTGTGCTGTTAGTAACACATGACCAAATACGGAAAATCTTTTAAGTCCAACGTGAAAAGATGCTTAAAGCATCAACAACATCGTGAAAATTTTCTAAGTTCTATGTGAACAAAGTGTTTGAAGCCCAGAAACATGAAAAACAATGAAAACACATACACACACACAAACAAAATTTACAAGCAATTCACTACCATTAAAGTCATAGAATAACAAAATATTAAGAAAGTTTTGTCTCATCTCATGCGCAGAGCCCGGCATGAAGCACATATGACTCACTTCCTGTTTCATGCAGACCCCAAAGGGCCTTATGTGAAGCAAGTCAGGACTCAGTGTCTGCTTCAAGTAAAGCCTGAAAGACCATGCAAAGCAAGTAATGACTCTACTTTCTCCAAAAGTATGTAAATTCATTGCAGACAGCTACCTTAATGCCACTGCCACTACCTCAGAGGTTGCCAAGAAAGAGGAGTGGTTGGATCATGGTGGGCTCAGGGAGGGTGAGGGTGATGGAACAGAGGTGCATCCCTCCAGCTGTGCCTCTCCACAACTCATTCACCACTCTGGTGGAGCATGGTTCCTCTATGGAGGCACCTGCAGTGGAGACCAAGGAGGATGCTGGGAACCTCCACAATGGAGATCCACAGGAGGGTGGCACAGGACCACTTAGGGGAAGGAAACAACTCCTGGTGGGGGACTCAATTGTTAGGGAGGTAGAACTGGGGAAGGGAGGGAAAGGAGGTAAGGTGCCTGCCTGGCAACATGGCTTGGAGGAACAGGAAATGAATCCTCAGGATCGTGGGAGCAGCTGCAGGGGGTAAGCTGGATGTTATTATCCACCTAGGGACAAATGATCTGGCTGAGAATGGGATCAGAGCAGTGCAACAGGAGTTTGTGGAGTTGGGGAGGGCCTTAGACAAGTAGCAAAACAGTAACTTTCTTTGAAGTGCTACCTGTCTATGGCATGGATGAGGCTAGGGTACTCCCCACCATGAGATTCAATGACTGGTTGAAAAACTGGTGCAGAGCTCATGGATTTGGCTTCATTGAGGACTGGGGCTCCACCTGGAGGGATGCAGGCCTATACAGGTGCGATGGCCTGCATCTATCCAGGAGGGGAACCAGGATCCTAGGTGATAGGTTTAAATGCTTCATTGGCAAGCATTTAAACTAGTCAAGGGGGGAGGCACTGAAAAGGAGAAGGGAAATCCTAGCCCCCCCAAAAAATCAGGGTAGTTAGTGAGGTAAACACCAAGATGGAGCCGTCAATAGGGAGAAGGGCTGGGTAAATGGAGAAAAGACAAAGGCAGTAAGGACAGGAAGGGGAAAAGAAATAAAGCCATAAAAATGGAGGTAATGAGTTCTAATGCCCATAGTCTAGGTAAAAAGCTCCCCGAAATGGTGGTCTTGATGGAAGAGGGATGCCTGGATATTGTGGCAGTCACAGAAACATGGTACACAGAGAACCATGACTGGGATATCAACATACCAGGGTACACAATCTACAATAGGGACTGGGAGGGAAGAAAAGGAGGAGGAATAGCTCTCTATGTAAGGGAAGGGATCAAAGCAATAGAACTAAAGGGTAAACAGGGAGGAGGAGGAGGCACTGTGGGTCACCCTGGACACTGGAAATGGTACATAATCTGCACAGGGTTGCATACAGACCCCTTTCTCAGGGGGAGGAAACGGACAAGAAAATGATAGAAGGCATCCTTAGGATGGCAGAGAAAGCAGAGATATTGCTGATGGGGGACCTGAATGTGCCAGATGTTAACTGGAGCACCTTTTCTGTAGCCACATCCAATAGCAGGGCAATTCTCAAAACCCTACAGGAGGCATGCCTCAGACAGCTAGTTTTGGAACCCCCTCAGGAGGGAGCAATCTTAGACCTGGTACTCTCAAATGGGGATGGAAAGAGGATCTCTGATCTTGAAGTGGGTAGCCATCTGGGAACAAGTGACCACCAAACAGTGTGGTTCATTATAAATTTAGCTGTAGAGTCAAGCCTTACAAAAATGAAGGTACTGGATTTCAGGAGGGCTGATTTTGTCAAAATGGGAGAGTGCATCAGAAAAGCACTAGCAAACAAGCAAGAAGGTGGGGTGGAGCAATAATGGGGAAACATCAAAACTGCCATCACAGAGGCAACAAGCCTTTCTGTGAAGCAAATAAACAAATCAAAATGAAAGAAAAAAACACTATGGTTCTCAAAAGAAGTGGAAGGGAAGATTAGGGAGAAAAAGATAGCATTCAGGAAGTATAAAGAAACACAGAACGAGCAGGACAGAGAACTGTACCAGTTAGTAAAAGCAGAAGGAAGCGGGGAGGGCAGTCAGAACAGCAAAGGTCCAAACCGAGGAAACGATAGCCAACTCGGTTGAGAAGGGGGATAAAACCTTTTATAGGTACATTAGGGAGCAAAGAAAGACTAAGGCAGGGATACTGAGGCTGAATAAAGAGGAAGGTGGTTGGGTAGAGAGTGACAGTGAAAAAGCAGGTATATTGAACGAATACTTCTGCTCAGTGTTCACAATGGAAAAGCAGGGGAGATACTAATCCAGTCAATAGAAGCACTCTAGATAGGGAGGTTGATATTAGTCCTTTCACAGAAGAAAGAGTTCTGAAAGAACTCTTAAAACTGAAGGTGGATAAAGCAATGGGGCCTGATGGGATTCACCCCAGAATTCTAAAAGAACTAAGGAAAGAACTAGTAACACCACTGACTACCCTTTTCAATAAATCATGGGAGGATGGTGTGGTACCTGAGGACTGGAGGAGTGCGGATATGATTCCCTTCACAAAAGTGAGAGCAAGACAGAGGCAGGAAAATACAGACATGCCAGTTTGACCTCAGTGGTAGGGAAAATTATGTAATCACTTCTGAAGGAAAGAACTGTTGAGTACCTAGAGGCCAGTGGGGCACAGGACCCAAGGCAGCATGGATTCATGGCAGGAAGGTCATGTCAGATAAATCTAATTGAATTCTTTGACTGGGTGACCAAAGTAGTTGACCAGGGAGGGGCTGTGGACATGGCCTACCTAGACTTTAGCAAGACATTTGACACAGTCCCACACAACAGATTAATAAACAAATTAGCCAGCCTGGGGTGGGTCCCATGGTGGTAGCCTGGAGTAAAACACCGGCTAGACAACAGAACACAGTGGGTAATAGTAAATGGAGTCCGCAGTGAAGAAAGGGGGTTTACTAGTGGGGTACCACAGGGTTCAGTACTAGGGCTGGTCCTTTTTAATGTCTTTATAAGTGACATTGCAGAAGGACTGGAAGGGAAAGTATGTGTCTTTGCAGATGGCACAAAGATCTACAACAGGGTTGCTATACAAGGTAGGGTGGAAAGGATGAAAAGGGACTTGACAAGGTTGGAGGAATGGTCAGATGTATGGCAGCTGAGATTCAATGCAAAGAAGTGCAAAGTAATGCACCTGGGAAACAAAAACCCAGGGGAAGAGTACACAATGGGGAGTGAGATACTGACAACAACAAAAATGGAAAGGGACCTGGGGATAGTCATATCAGACGACCTAAAGGTGGGCCAGCAATGTGAGAAGGCAGTAAGGAAGGCTGGGGGGATATTGGGTTGCATAGGGAGAGGCATCACCAGTAGAAAACAGGAAGTTGTTAGCCTTCTGTACAGACAGTTGGTAAGACCACATCTGGAGTACTGTGTACAGTTCTGGAGACCCCATCTCCGCAAAGACATAAATAGGGTGGAGACTGTCCAGAGGAGGGCAACCAAAATGGTGCAGGGTCTGCACCAGAAGACATATGAAGAAAGACTAATGGAGCTTAAGATGTATAGCCTTGAGGAAAGGAGGGAGAGGGGGGACATGATAGAAACTTTCAAATACCTCAAGGGAATCAACAAAGTCCAAGAGGGTCACATCTTTTGGAAAAAGAGATGTGCAAGAACAAGGGGGCACAATTTGAAGATAGAGGGGGAGGGACAGCTCAGAGGTAATGTGAGGAAGTATTTCTTCACAGAGAGGGTTGTAGATACATGGAACGGACTTTCTGAGGAGGTCATAGAGTTAAAAACAGCAGTGGAATTCAAGAATGCATGGGACAGACATAAGGCAATTCTAGTGGGGGGGCAGGAGGAAGTAGGCTGTTGGTTAACTAGGATCTTCAGCTTATCCGTTAGGTAGAGAAATGGGCAGACTAGGTGGGCCAAGCAGTCCTTATCTGCCATCAAATTCTATGTTTCTATGTTTCTCAGAAGGACATGTGAAGTAATGGTTGTTAATATAGCATTGTTATTAGGTAATGTGGTATGCTGTGTTGCTACTGGTCAATTGTCAGTTGGTTAACTGTTCTGTAACTAATAGGTGATATCTTGAACCTTAGCTCTGTTGTTTCACAGATAGCATTGATTATCATTATACAATTGTCACCACACCTGTCGTATACCTATATTTATACAAGAACAGTAAAGATAAAAATGTCAAAACAGCGCAAGATATGTCTGTAGCTAACTTTAAGACATCATGGTGTCTTGTTAGTTTTGGTATAATGTATGAGGGCCCTTATTACTGTTTGAATTCAGACAGTATACCATGTTGTCATGGTACGAATGTGACATCAAGAGGTTATTAACCCCTCTTGACTACGTCACATCGATACCGTAACAATGCGATCCTAAGTGCGCATACTCAGATTAACGGCCATGGCGGTGGAGCGTTACTATCGAGGGAGCCTGGAGCAATGAAAAAAAAAAAGTAAGATTGTTTCAGCCCCTATCATGGGGCTTCTGACCAGCAGCCGCAGCGGTTCCTCCATTAACATTTATAGTGTTTTTAGCCCCATACACTATAAAAGCTAATGGATGGGAAACAGACAATAACCGTGTTGAAATCGCATCTCACGGTTTCAATGACAACTGTAAACCTCTCAAGCTGCACTCTCAAGATTTACCTATTTACCATAGAAACTGCTCGATGCGATTATATTGTGGTTATTGTCAGTTTCCCATCCATTATCCACTACATAATTGATATCTTGAATGTTTAGTTTCATAATACTGGAGTACTAAACCAGTCACAGAGCAATTTTCACAATGTTGATGACATCCCAGTTGCCTAGTGCAGCAATGAAACCTGCAGTTGAAACTAAATAGAAAAAACTGTCAGTGTTCAAACAAACACCAGGTATAAAACTATCACTAGTAAACTGATGTTGACTATGCAATGGTCTGACTGGTTTTGACCATTTATTTCTCATATTCCATCCCCCAGGACTGTGAAATTTGGTAAACACATTCCTAGTCCTACAGGCTACATTTTTGGCAAGTTTGGTGAAAATCAAGTTGGTGGTTCAAAAGTTATTAATTAGTGAAATTACATAGAATACACTCAAATTTTTTTTACCATTAATTTGGTCTCTGCTAGCAAAAAAAAAAAAAACACCAATTTAAATTATGAAACTTGTAGGTTTGTTAGAGTGCATTCCAAGGAAGTGCATGTAAGGGGTTTAAAAACAAAATTTTATTTTGATTTTCAGTTATTTACATTTTAAAGTTTACATGTGCACAGATTACAAAACACCAAACAGTAGCTGAAAAATGTCAACTTTTTTCAAAAGTTTAAGTTGGGCACAAACAAAAACTTTGAAAGTTTAAACTGGGAGAAGTACTTAAAGCAGCAGTGTGTGATAGTGGTGGAAATTTTGACCTATCTTGTTTACTTTACTTTCAATTGTCCCTTATCTTCTGACTTGTATGATACCCTTTTTTCCCTATTATAGATTGAGGGCACACTCCCAACCAATCAGAGCACTCCTTTCCCCCGTGCGTAAGACACACTTATTCAGTGAAGAGCATCTCACACAAAGATGCTCTGAATATGGGCATGTTCTAGGAACAGTTTTGGAAAAAATATATATTATTGATTGCTCTAGTCAATAATATATTAATACCTCCCATTGCCTCTCATTCCTGTATTAGAGTGGTTTCACTTGCCTTCAGCTTGAGCCAGAACAACTCAGCTTCACTTCACTGTTCTCACTCTAGCTGAAAGTGCATGAAACCACTCTTATTCAGCAATGAGTGGCTCTGGGATGTATTAACATATATTTTGATTTTGCACTTTTTCACATTTGAAATAATAAAAGGCACTCCTTGGACCAAGTTTTCATCTATATTCTCAGCTGCTTTTGTACACCTCTTGCCCCCATAAGATCAAGGAGCAGCATCTGATACATGCTAGTTCATTACAATCACATGAAAAGTGTCTTAAACAATGGGTGTTCAAAATCACAAAGAATACAGAAGGAAAGCTGGTCTGAGCCCTATTAAAAGGAACACTTCTTTTACTATTTCAACTGCAAAAAAAAGGCATGCTCAAAACTGGGGGAAAAAAAGAATATCATACAAGCACAGAGATAAGGGGCAATCTAAAACAGAATAAAAAAGTAAAGGTCACGATTTCTACTGCTGTCATGCACTACTGCTTTAACTCTAAAGTTTGACAGTTGTATGGTCCATCAGAAGACAATCTATCACAGCATCTAGGCTGTGGTTAAAACAGTAATTAAAGTTGGTTATTTTAATTTAAAAAAAAAGGTTTTCATGATTGACTAAAAATCATAAAGACAGACTTTCATGAACTCAGTGCATGCACAAAACGTATATTGTGTGCTGTTAGTAACACATGACCAAATACGGAAAATCTTTTAAGTCCAACGTGAAAAGATGCTTAAAGCATCAACAACATCGTGAAAAATTTTCTAAGTTCTATGTGAACAGAGTGTTTGAAGCCCAGAAACATGAAAAACAATGAAGAACACATACACACACACAAACAAAATTTACAAGCAATTCACACTACCATTAAAGTCATAGAATAACAAAATATTAAGAAAGTTTTGTCTCATCTCATGCACAGAGCCCGGCATGAAGCACATATGACTCACTTCCTGTTTCATGCAGACCCCAAAGGGCCTTATGTGAAGCAAGTCAGGACTCAGTGTCTGCTTCAAGTAAAGCCTGAAAGACCATGCAAAGCAAGTAATGACTCTACTTTCTCCAAAAGTATGTAAATTCATTGCAGACAGCTACCTTAATGCATCATTATGGTTCCAAAGTCACAAAAGGAGAGCAATGTGGCATTATTTTTTTTTTTCAGCCCTAATGTCCACCCCCCCAGCACCATGCCTCATGGCACAAGGCCAAGCTACAGGTCTGGGCAATGCCCCACAGGTCTGTTGCTTTAAGCTACAGGTCCGGTGCCCTACATGAAGAAAGTTATGATTGATCTTGGGCTTAATGCAAGGCCCAGAGGACCATGTGCAAAGAAAGACCTACTGGATCCTGCAGGAAGAAAGTTACGCCTGATCTTTCGCATTGCAAAGAGCCTGCAGGGTCCTACGCAAAGAATGTTATGGCTCACCATGCAAGCCTTGAGTTAAGCAGCAGATTTGTAGGGCACAGCTCTGGACCTGTAGCTTAAAGCACCAGAGCAGTGGGGCCTGGTCCCAGACCTGTAGCTTGGCCTAGGGTCATGATACTAGGATAGGGAGTGGGCATTAGGATTAAGAGAAACCCTAATGCCACATTTCCTTCCTTTTGTGGTTTTGGAACCCTAACACATTAATGTAGTTTTTTTGCAATGAATATAATACATGAATACTTGCCTGGCATACTTCTTAATCTGACCCAGACTTTACAAGAATATATATGTTCTCCTCTGCTGCTTTTCTGTCCTGTTTCTGTTTTTTTATGGTAAGCAGTTCTCCATCTGTATCTACAAAAAAAATCATTTGCACATCAATTTGCATCCAGTCTATTTATTAAATTTGTTTTTGTTGTAATGTAAACAAAATACTAAAAATGAATAGGGGTCATTGGTAGAGTTCCATATGCAGTGTTATGTTTATTTTAAATTTTTAAAATGTGCTGCCATCTTGGAGCCGGGCCCCTGCTGCTCTTTGGAGCCCCTGGTTGATATCTTGGAGGACCTTATTGACAACCCCCCCCTTGGTTCCCCATCCTGGGTGTGCCACTATTGTCAAGAGATTCTCCAATCCACCTTCCCCTTCTCACTTCCAGTGTTCATGTTTGGAGATTTGACTCTTACTCCTTTAAGTGACAGCCCAAGGGCGGGTGGCTGCTCACAGCCTCTGCTTCAAAGGGAAAAGGTAGGTTTATCTGAACTGGTGTACCACTGTAACCCCCCCCCCCCCAATCAGTAACTTGGCTCTAAGCTCTGGGTACTTTTGCCTCCAATGAAAGGCTTCATAACAAGGCCTTGGGGAAATTGTATTTATATCACAAGATCTAGGAGGGGTACTTGATCTTTCCCCTTAATGGAGGTGCCAAGGCAGACACATAATTGTGTAAGAAGTCCTAATAATCTATTGGACAAGTAGTGGGCTAAACATACCTTTGGATGCAAATCAGTTTGACATATATATATGTTACAATTTCAAGTCTCCAGCTTTCACGTTCCTATTATTCTAACATGCTCTTTTCTTCAATCTGCTGGATGACCTTGGCTATAGGTTCTAATAGGCAGCCTATTACCTGATCATACTGCAGTGTACATTGCTGTGAAACTTGTATGTTTGCTGGTTATTTTTTCTTCATTTCTGCTTAAAGTGCAATAAAACTTTTAACTGCAAAATTGTGCAGCTTTTTATGATGTTCCTAATTTCAGAAGTTATATTCATACTTTCCAAATGATCCATATTTAATTGTAAATGAATAAAAGCTAATATAAAACATTTATTTCTTTTTTCTTGTTATGGAGAACATTTTGTACAGTCCTCATTATGGATCCAGAATTTGGAGTTTTGCTTATATCATCATTGCATGGATTCTAAACTGTGAGCAGTGCTTTGATAGGTCAGTGGCTTATGGTCAGAATTCCTTATCCATGCAGTGACACAGTATGAAATCAGAACTCTTGGTTCCATGAAGAGTACTGTGCAGAATGCTTATCATAAAAGAATGCAATACAAACACAGTTTCTGCACCAACCTTTACTCCAGTAGAAGTAAATATGGAACATTTATTGTATTGATATAATTTCTGAAAGCGGTAACATTACAAACAGCAGTACATTCTTTCAAATGTCTGTCCCATTTTAAAAATACTTTTTATGAGTTGTGCCAAGCGAGAGTCACGGAAGTGATTCCATCAAAAATTAGAAACAATGTGCTGGAGCCTCTGTGATAGGGCTCAGTCCACAAACGGAGTTGGATATAGTCATTTTGAGTGTATCCCAACTGCAGCACTCTGCACCCTTAGTAATCATCCACAGACCCTGCACATGAGCACCACTTGTGGAGAGCTTCACCTGGGGGCAGTGTGGCAGGGTGAGCAGTGCCATCCAATCAGATGCTTGGCCCAGCTCACTGGTGAATTCTTGACTCTGCATGGAGAAGTGTGTGGCCAACACTGCAGTTCTCTAAGGGATGCCATATCCCCATCAAAGCTGTACATTGCTTATGTCTGCCACCAGCCCATGTTGTGACACCCTTCAGCCCACTGTGGAGGCTCTAAGGACTGGAGGCAGGTGGAGGAGTGGCCCATTGGGCCCTGTGGACCTTACTGTGGCCATACAGAAAGGGGTGCATACCTTCTAATGCTGCTCTTAGGGCAGTGTAAATCTTGCTCCACCGCCAGCCCTCCACACCAATGTATATCGCTATGGGAATGTGATGCATATCTACTCCACTCCAGGCCGGCCCAGACACCTGTGTAACTACACATGAGGCTCGAGATCTGGGAAGGGGGCCAGCAGCCAGGACTGTGGATGTGTGGAGGTCCTTGCATGTGCAGAGCGGAACCTTTGTGCACCACATGCCCATGTATCCACCCCTCTGTGGGTGTGGAAGCATGTGTGGGGCTGTTGTATATCGGGCCCATAGTGACTATCTACAGCAGGGTTTCTCAAATGGTGAGGCCAGCCTCCCTGGGGAGGCCCCAACCTGTTCAAGGGGAGGCTCAAGCAAGCTCTAAAATTTACTATATTTAAATGTCAAGTTTTGGATGCTTTGTGTGAAAGGATGCAGCAAAATGAAAGTGAATAATGGCATGCGAATTTGTGTACAAAATGGTTACCAGGAAAGACATGCTCAACAAACACTTGTTTCCTGGTATGACATGGGAAAAGCTGTATGGAGAAATACAATTCTTGGAAACTGTGCAAAACAAAATGCAAAATAATGCAAATGAATAGGAACAAGGTAACAACTGACCCATTATACTGGCTGCAGAAAAGCGCAAATACAATGGCTAAGCAGAGATACTAGGAGCAAGCCCAGGGAGAACAAATTGTCCCTGAGAAGGTGTTTAAGAGCAGGGTAAAACTGACAAAGAAAACAGTTTGACTCATGGAGGTGTTGCAATGAGGGGTAAATAGGGTCCAAAAGTCAGAAGTGTGGAGCAAGTAGGCTGACCTGGGGTGGGGGGGTTATAGAAAGGGAGAATAACAAGTTCAATAAAATGAGAATAAACTCAATGACTCAAATGCACTTCATTGTATTCTTCCTGTAATGTGCAAAGTATGATAGTTGTTCTAACTATGGGGAGGCCCAAAATTATTTCTGTAGTAGGGGAGGCTCAGGATCTTTTCCAAGGCTTGGGGGAGGCTCACTAAGACAAAGTGTGAGAACTTCTGATCTACAGGACTGAACTTATTAGGACATTTAGGGTACTACCATGACAGTTCTAGGTGCTCAAACTGTGCTCTTTGTCTGTTTCTGTATAAATCTAGTGATTTTATCAACAGATAATAAAAGTCATTCACATGGGTGTTCTACTTAAACAATAGTGACCAAGAAGTTGATCATTACCTAGGGATTAATGGGTAGATGGAGGGATGGATAGCCTGTGTTTTTGAGATTATAAGCTTACTTCAATAACAATCTTGCTTTTGTATCTTTTTGTCCTTACTTGATGTTTCTAACACAGTGGAGGAAATTTTATGGTGCGACATCTAATGTAGTATACGTTGCTGTCATGCAACGTGGATTGGCAGCTGGATCGGTCATTTCAAAGAGATGAATGATTGATCCCTTGGCCAATTAGGAGCATTACTAGACTCATGAATATTTAATTACACATAATTTCTGAGAATTTCTGAGGAGGGCAACCAAAATGGTGCAGGGTCTGCACCAGAAGACATACGAGGAGAGACTAAAGCAGCTTAATATGTTACCCTTGAGGAAAGGAGGGAGAGGGGGGACATGATAGAAACTTTCAAGTATCTCAAGGGAATTAACAAAGTACAAGAGGGCAGCATCTTTCAGAAGAAGAGATAAGCAAGAGCAAGGAGGCACAATTTGAAGATAGAGGGGGGACGGCTCAGAGGTAATGATAGAAAGCATTTTTTTCACAGACAGGGTTGTGGATGCATGGAACAGCCTTCCCGAGAAGGTTGTGGAGTCAGGAACAGTGGGAAAATTCAAGAATGCATGGGAAGGCTAAGGCAATTCTAGTGGGGGGTAGGAGGAAGTAAGCTGTTGATTAACTAGAATCTGCAGCTTATTCATCAGGTAGGGAAATGGGCAGACTAGGTGGGCCAAGAGGTCCTTATCTGCCATCAAATTCTATGTTTCTACGTTTCTATTTTGAAAGAGCAACCAAAAGTGGAAAAAAATAATGGTTTCTGCTTGCTGAAGTAGCAAAACATTTAGTAAATGAAGTCTGTGTTTCACAAATACAGTACTTGCATGTTGGTAGAGCTGGCTGTGAGCTAGGGAATACACTGTTTCAACCCTGTAGCCCTTGAAGAGAAATTGTAATAAATATTTTTTACCAGTATTAATGCACTTCTATTACATGGAATTGATGGGGATGCTTTATGGTGTTCATAAATGCTATATTCAGGGCTACATTGATCAGACCTCTGTAGCATAATGGTTAAGAAGTTGGGCTCTAGAGAGAGAAGGCTGAAAGTTCAATTCCCACAAGAAATAGAACTGTTATTAAAAACTATGTTCCTCAATGTCAGTTGCAAGAGGCGGGCAGTAGATTGGTACAAAGCAGTTTATCACCTGCCCCTTGCTTGTGACCACATGTTGTGGAGCCCTTCCATGCCAGTACACAGCAAAGTGTGCTGATGTGTGGAAGGCGTTGCAGTAGGTACCATTCACAGTGCCAGCTACATCCGGTGCAATTGGCACAGCACTTTTGTGATGCTCCCTAAATTCTATCAGTTTTTACTGGTGATAGGGGCTGACAGACTGCAGTGCCCATTGTGCCAATATGTCAGGGCAGTGCATCGGAGGGTTATCATCAGGCATAGACACATGCTGTAGGCTGGGGAAGAGGGGAGCTACTAGAATACCAGGGACTAACTGGAGCTGAGAATTGGGCAGAAATAGCTGGAAGGTATGGGCTTTAGGGGCGGCGGGATGTCATTTTTCTATGTACCCACCATACATGCATGTCACTTTGCATGGCACTGCACCATGTGCATGTAGACATGTGGCAGTACTGTTTGCTGTTGCTGTGCATAAACCATGTTTGCCCACAGTAACATCTTGGGGACTTCATTTGCATATTAAGATTTGCACCATGGGGTTTTTGACAGCCCCCCCACACACAAATCTATTTGCCTCAGAGTAGCAATTTCATTGGTCGGCACAAGGGGGCACACTTGTTTTAGCTATGTTTTGTGGCCATTGAAATTGTGCCTTAGCATTTGACCCAACACTACTGAAATCTAAATTTCTTGCTCATGCTCTGAAGCTGCGATGCCCCCACCCCCTGCAATTCCCTGTTATTTCCCCTGAAGTTGGTATTCTTTCTGTAACCCCAAGGCAGCACTATTTCAAAGGTTACTACACTTGCCAGTCTTCTTAACAACAGGTCGAGGGGCCTGAGCTCAAAACTGGAAAATACTGGGGTGTCCCTACCCTCAGTAAACACAATATTTTGGTACCTCCACCCAGAGTACGGTTTGTGTGGGTACCTGTCTACACTGGTACAACCCTCTGGGAAGCTGTCACCACCCACAACCCCACTTAGTGACCAATTACCTAGATATTGACAATGACCATTACCAGACTTGACTAGACAGTTTGCAATAGACATCAACAATATGGTCCCAGTTGTCCCACTTACCAGTAGGGTCTCTGCTTCTGGTGTACACCCTGCAAACCTCCCTGTAAAGACAGTTTTGAAATACAGCATGCACTTTCAATACATTCAGCGATGAGCTTATCACTTTAAATCAGGTAATTATATGCTCACAAGCTAGGTTCAAAGTAACACAGAAAATCAGGTTTATTAAGGGGACATGAACAAGGAGGGGGAGCCAATTTAAACAAATGATTACTATTCTGGAAAATCAGGTTACTAAACACAGTTAATTTAGTCCCTTTGTTAAACAGTCCCTTATCTACTGGGTACCCAGGATCTATGCTGTCTGGCCCGAATCAGTGCCCGGGGTTGCAGCTGTTGTTGGGGCCTTTGATGGAAAAAAAATCAATCACTTTAACTGTACAAAGCAAATTAAATTAGTTGCATCTGTGGCCGGCTAGCCTAGTCTATTTGAAACTTTGACATTAAGCTGAGAACAATTAGATGGTACCATAGGAAAATTAAGATGCCTGTTGCAGGAAGCTACCCTGAATTTACTCACTGTACCAGATGATTTAGGATGGCCTGGCGAAATGAAGACCTGATACTGGAAGCTGCTGCGTATGGGGAAGCTGGGCTGCCACAACTCACCTCCACTTCACGGCCTTTCCCTGTAGGTGACTGCAACCTGCGATGACTCATTGTGCAGGGACTGGATCCCCAAAGCTGGTCTCTTGCCCAGAAACTGTAGCTGGCACAGGAACAGATGGCATGGGCCGGGATAAACATGGGCCCAAACTTAACAGAGTGTCTCTGGCAAAGTCCAGTTTGTCCGCAGGTGACACCACCAGCTGGTAGACAGTTTGGTCACTGGTAAAGGCAGGCTTTGTTCTGGCACTCAGAAGTGCCTGGATGGTAGACCTTGACCCACAACAAGCATTCAGCACATTTATTTGTAGAAACATCAAACTCTCTGAATTCTCTTTTGGTTCCTGCCAGGTTCGCAATGTCAGCCACTTTCCTGAGCAAACCTCTTGATCTGCAGTCAGGCTGTTCCTGGTGACTGATACCCTTTTGGGACTATACTATGCACACCAGAGAAAACTAGGCCACACCTAGGCCAGATCCCTGCAGAGCATAAACACTCCTTTCTCTATAGAGTCTCGGGATGAACCGCCACCAGAAGCGCCATTCAGAATCTGAGCTCGAGCTGCACTCCTCACTGTTTTAAACAGTTCTCGGACCAGTCCATTTTTCCTGCATTTGGTTGGCTGAAGGAGCAGTCAGTCACCGTCTTGTGCTCCTGTTGGTTCCTTTAGGTACCAAAAACTGGAGTTCACAGTTTCTCCCACAAGGCACATGAGCTAAGGACCCCTCAAGGTCCCCTGCATCCTAATTGGTCCAAACGGGAAGTCCCGGTCCAAAAACATGGCGGCTCCCATTGGAAGATACATGCTACAATAAAGGCTGGTTAAACAACAATCTTCAGATTAAGTACAGAAACAAATTAGAAGTAAATAACTGTAGTACCTGTAGAGCTCCTTCTACTTTATTAGCGACAGCAGAGTGGGGCAAATCAGGGTGATGCCTGGCTGGTTGCGAACTTTGAAACACTTGGACCCAGCCCAGGTCATTTACAGTATACACACTGACTGTGGCGCTTAAAGGGACAGCACGGAGACACATCATGGCACTCTCATGCAGATCAATAGAAGACACCAACAACCATGGATTTATCATCTCTGCAGGACATCCTCCTGACAGTGGGCATTACTGGAGCCTCAGGAGACACTTAAGGTAAATCCCCCAATTTTAGGGGGGGGAGTTACATTTCAATGTCAACACAGCAAAATGAATAATTGACTTTCTTTAATATAGATGTATTATCCTAACTCCACACTGCTTTGGAGTGCCACTGTGGTGAAATTAGATGCTGCAATCCTGTCGAACTAAAAACTACCACCCCTTCTCACTATTCCATTTTATCCACTGGAAGGCACTAGATCAGGTGAGTGCCTACAATCAGGGATGCCGATAGAAATTTATGGGCCCGGGACACACCTTTAGGACTGGGCCACCTTACCCTCCCTTCCCCTCTTGGCGCTCAGCGTACAAGTTCTGCTCCAAACCAAACACCCCATCCATACCTCTCAACCTTCTGTCACTGAAATGAGGGACAGGGACACTCAAAATGAGGGACAGTGACTCTCTTAATGAGGGGCACATCCTCAAATGTGGAGATGCAAATTCAGAACACTGTGGAAACTATTACCTTATTTGTACAAAGTTTATTTTTTATTTAGCATCTTAGAATATTATTAATTTCTGCTACTGCTTTAAAGTCTGAATTTACAGCACATTCCCTCTGTGTGCAGCACCTTTTCCATGAGATGAGGGACAGGGCAATTTTGAAGGGTAAAATGAGGCATGTCTTTCGTAATGAGGGTGAGGGACACTTGAGAGGTATGACCCCATCCTCCAGTCCTCCTCCTCCTCCAGGTCAAAGTCAGCCAGAAATTGGAAACACGGCCTTCCTTCCAAATTCCAATGAAGCACCGGCTGCACCATCACAATTTAAAATATTGGCGCTTGTTCGGCACTCTAGGTGGGGCCCGGGGTGGACAAGTCAGAAGCACTTGCGGCAGCGGGTCAACACACAAGCACCATGGCATGCTCACACCAGGTTTCCCACAGACTGCTCTCCCAGACGAGATGCCATGACCCCAAGTCACCATCCTTCATACATGCGCAGTTGTGCACCACCAGGAATAGTGGGACATTGAGTTCTTAGGAGCCGAGCCAACTCCAAAATACGGGATAACAAACGTTCCATATGGATTTCATATGGGACCAGCTGACTGCGGGGAAAAAATTGATGATTGGTTAAAGAGTACGGCCGGGCCCCCCTGAGCCATGGGGCCCAGGACAGTTGCCCTGGCTCTCTCTCCCCCGCCACCCGTCGGTGTCTCTGACTTCAACAATAGTGCTGACAACAATAATGCAGCAGTTTAAGCACTGATTTTTGTTTTTGCTGGAGGGCTCTTCCCCCCGCACACCCTGGACTGAAGGATTCTCACTCCGGGGGGAGAGTGGGTCATGGGGAAAGTTAAAATTCATGGGGCCGTGGAATACTGTTTCCACGGCCCCACATATCAAAAACTAAGTCCACAGTGCATACAAATGTTGGAGACCAGGATTAGAACCCTGGTCTCCTATGTTGCTGGCCAAGCTGCTCGATGCTCCAGCTCTCCACACCATGGGAGCAGCTCTACCAGCCTCCTGGATCCCAGTGCTCTTGATTTGCTTGAGTACCACGGACAGCAACCAGGGGAATGCTTAGTGTAAGTGCTTTAAATCCTCTGTTGTTGTCCGTTTGAGTGCTTACCAGACTAGCGCCATGTAGTGTGGCGCTATTCTGGTAGCACTCAATTGATGGGGTACCCACTGGAAGGCTTTGCACACTCCCTGACAATGACCAATCTAAACAGCAACAGTTCTTTAGCCCCTTCCAATCAGGATTCAGATCTGACTCCTCCACGATTTCCTCACTGCTAAGAATCACTGATCTCATACACTGAAGCATGAGGTTTGCTAACTGGCCCAGTATTTATCAACTTGGGAAAAGCCTTTGACACTGTGAATCAGCATCTCCTCTCTGTTAAGCTACTGTAGCTGCAGAAGAGTCTTTAAAGCATTCCGTCCACTGGTTTGAAGGGTATCTTTCAGATCGTACCCAGTTTCTACAAACTGCATGTGAGCAATTTCATGCAGTTCTCATCCACATTGGGGTCCTACATGGCTTTGTGCTAGACCACCTTCTATTCTCCATCTAGTTAAATGACCTTCTCCCAGGCTACAGTACCTACACAATCTATATGAATGCAGACAACAGTGTACTTTTGTCAGTGGCCCATGCCCCAAATCGGTTGAAGTTCTTCCGTAGCCAGACCTAGGAAATATCTGTACTTGGCTTCAGGCAAACAGGCTGACCCTGAATAAGAAAAAAAAAACTGTGGCCAGTACATAAAACTAGTTGGACCATGTTACCTCAAGCCTCAAGGTCTCCACCCTAATCTGTAACCCTGCAAAGTGAGTCGACTAAGATTCACCTCAAGCTGGGTGCCCCCTACTGAAACGAGGAGTGAAATTGTCTCTAACATGACGCAACCTTCAGTTGACTATGATGATATAGTTTATGGGGCAGTGCCCGCCTCTCAGTTGTCTGTGTCCAATACCATATACGATGCCTTTCAGAGATGTGTGCTGAATTGTCATCCTAGGCAAGGCAAGGCAGCTTTATTTATCGGGGCACCCTTTCCTGAGGGCTCAGGGCACTTCACAAGGACAATAAACAATAAATATTTAAGCAGCATAGATAAAACAAGTTAAAACAGCATCAATTACATTACTGAATTATATAAAATAATTTGTAAACTATCTGGGAATGTTTGTTAAAATGAATAATGTTTTTAGCGAGGTCTTGGAGCCCGCTACCGTGCGGGAAGATCTGATGTTCAATGGTAGGGCATTCCATAATATTGGGGCTGCAACACAGAATGCCCTGTTCCTAATTGTGGGAGATGAGATGTAGGGACAGACAAAAGACCCACATCAGGAAAGCAGAGCGGGTGAGTTGGGTGATAGGGAACTAGGAGGTCTTTTAAGTAGTCTGGTCCCAAATCACGTAGGGCCTTGAATGTTGTCGAGCATATCTTGAAGGTTGTGCCCCACTGCATATGCAGCCAGTGCAGCGCGCACAGAACCAGTGTGATATGTTCCCTACAAGAGGAATCCACAATGAACTGGGCTGCAGCATTCTGGCCAGCTGCAGGTGTCACAAAAAACCTGCAGATGCCCTAAGTATAAAACATTGCAATAGTCAAGCCTAGAAGTAACAAAGTCATGAACTATTGCAGCCAGATCAGCAGGGGCTAGATTAGGTTTCATCCTGGTGGTGTTACGTAGATGGTAAAAGCCAGCCTGAACCATGGCTGACACTTGTGGGTCAAGCATGAGCCTGTGGTTCAATATGACCTCAAGATTCTTAACTATATCTATAGTTCCAAGTGGCTGACCACCCAGCAAAGGAGGAATTGCCATACCACCTGTCATAGTTGGGCCCTGCTTATCTGGCTCAACAGTCATGACCTCCATCTTACCTGGGTTAAGGCAAAGCCAATTGGGGGTCATCCAGTCTTTGATTTCAGTCAAACATCTCCCAGCATAGACGCCATCTGAGACTTACCAGGAGTGCCAGACAGTTATAGGCTGAGTTTCGTCTGCATAGCAGTGGAACTCAACGCCACGCCATCCAATAATCTCTCCCAATGGCGACATGTACGCTGAAAACAACATGGGAGGGAGGCTAGAGCCTTGAGGAACAAAACAGGAGTGTGCAGATGCTCCAGAGATGTAATTACCAGAAGCCACCTGCTGTGTTCTCCTGGTGATGTAGGACTCAAACCAGCTCAATACAGTGCCAGTGAGACTCACATAATTCCTCAGGTCATCCAATACTACCCCGTGGCCAACAATGTCAAACACCAATGTCAATTCAAGCAGATTTATTGATCAACCAAAATGAACAAACATCGTGGTTTTTACAACATTTTACCTAATACATAGCTTAATATAAAAATGGCAAAGACATTAAAAACATTTACAAAAAATAAAAATCACAGCTGGATTTAAAAGTGACAATGTGCATAATATAACAGCTCTAGTTTCTTCCCTTAATCCTCAATCTGGGGCTAGTTGTGCCCACAGCATTCTGTATCTTTTCTTTTTTTGTTTTATAACAGCAGCTAGAACATTAGCTATTAATTCAAGGTCTTCAGAGTATCTAGGATGTAAAAGGACAAATATTGGGTCATAACTGACATGAAGAAGAAGAATCAGCATTTATATAGCACTTTTCATACACAGTGTATCCCAAAGCACTTTTACAAGCAATGGTAGACTGGTAGTGAAGTGACTGAATGTGTGGTGGCGGCCATATCGCACATCATCACCCACACACAGCCTGGATAATTGCATGAACTGGTTTATGGGAAGAGGAATGTTGGCTAGGACATCATGAATGTTCCCTACTCTTTGCAAAGAGTGCCCTGGGTTCTTTTACTTCCACCTGGACACCCACCAGGACAACACCAAGATGGGCAGAAGGGACCTCGGTTTAACGTCTCATCTGAAGGATGGCACACCCCAGCAGTACAGCACCCCCCAACATACCGCTCAACCTCCTGCCTCATAAATCAGGGACAAGGCTTAAAAGAATCAGGGACAAAGGACCAAAATCAGGGACACATCTTCAAAATTGGTGATATCCACTCAGGATGCTGGTAAAATAAGGGGCTTAGTGTAAAAGGCATTTTCCAAGGAAGAACAAGTCTGTAACTTTAATGTCTGACATTAGTTTGTGCTTACAACCACCACTGTTTGGTCTCGGAAACACAACTTTTAGGAGGAACAGAGTGAAATTTTGAGGCAAAATCAGGGATAGTTGAGAGATATGCCCCCCCAATACTGCACTCAGATGCCAGCGATTTTTTAGGTGCAAGTCCAATCCCAGTGTGGGACGAGAACCTTCTGGTCCAGGGGCAGATGTGCTACCAACTGAGCCACGCTGACATGAGTATAAATGTTTAAGGTGTTCCACAAGTATTGAGATCTGGCCTTGGAATATAGTGGACATAAAGTAATGATATGTTGTATAGTTTTTTTGCAGCCTTTGTTGCATGAGCAAACATTATTGGTTGAATCAAAAGTTATTTTATTATAATAAATAAACTTTGAAGTCAAGAGCTAAAATCTGGCCCAAGTTAGTAATTTTTGATGCTCCGGTTTCATAGGTTTTAGCAGAGTATAATAGACAAAAGTCCATGGAGCTCGCCGCTTTATCTAACTGTATCCCTGGATTTTATTTTGTATCGGGTAATTATCGAGTAGTGTTTTGAACTTTGACATACTGTCACTCTCCTCCACCTCGGTCAGGAGGCTGTTCCGTAGCTTAACCACTCTAATGCCAAACCAGTGTTTCCTCCTATTTGTATTAAATCTCTCTCCTAGTATTTGTACGTTGTGGGTTCTGGTGCTGTACTCTTTTACCCTGATGTTTAAGCCGAGTTGTTCCCTCAAATCCAACTCCTGTGTTGCTCTATACACCAGGCACGTCTCCCCTTAATCTTCTGAGCTCCAGGGAGTACATTCCCAGCTGTGTCAGCCTCTCCTCATAGCCCATGCCCTTCACATCTGGAATGAGGCACGTGGCCTTCCTTTGTATCTTTCCTAAAGCATGTATGTGCGCTTTATATCCCAGGAGCCAAAGCTGTGCACAATACTCCAAATGGGTCTCACCAATGATGTATATAGTGGCATGATCACCTGTCTATCCCTACTCTTGATGTGTCTTATGATACAATGCAAAACACACCCATCTTTTTTAACTATCATATTATTATGTTGTTTAAATTTAAGATTATAGGTAATTCTAATACCCAGATCCCTTTCATCTGTGACTGTTCTCAGGATATTTCCATTTAACTTGTATGGTATTTTTAGATTTCCTTTTCCTAGATGCATTATGGTGTATTTGTCTGAGTTAAAGGACAAGCTGCATTTGTTTGACCACTCTTCCAACTCATATAATGCTTCCTGCAATGGCGCAGCTTCCTCAGCGTTGTTAACTATTCTGCCAAGCCTCGTATTGTCAGCAAATTTTGATAGCCATGCCTCTGCTTTACAGGTCAGTGTTGAAATATAAATGCTAAATAAGCATGGCCCCAGTGCCGAACCCTGGGGCACCCCGCTGGACACACCTGACCATTTGGAGTATGTGCCCCTAATGCACACCCTCTGCTTTCCATTGGAGAGCCATGAAGCTATCCATCTAGTTATATTCCCTGGAATGTTGCATTCTATGAGGGCATCCATAAGTTCCCCATGTGGGACCCTGTCAAATGCTTTTGAAAAATCTAGGAAAATAACATCGACTGAGTCTGAGTTTTCCAGTGCCCTACTAACTCTACCATAAAATTCTAAAAGATTAGTTTGACAGGATCATCCTTTCTTGAAGCCGTGCTAGGTAGTGTCTATGTCTCCTATGTATTCAGTAATGAAGTCCTTGATACAGCCCTCCAGGACCTTACCCAAGACTGTAGTGAGGCTAACTGGCCTATAATTTCTTATTGCCTGTCTCACTCCATTCTTGAAACCTGGGACCACATCTGCCTGTCGCCAAATCTCTAGCACTTCTCCTCTATCTACAGATGCCTGGAATAGTTCAGTTAATGGTCCTGCAAGCTCCATTTCCAGCTCTTTAATTACCCTAGGGGATATACCATCTGGTCCCTGTGCCTTGTTCTGGTCTAATTTTTGTAGACTCATTCTAATATCCTCTAGGTTTAATTTTAATTTAGGCATGCCTATGACTGAATTATTTAAGTGATTTTTGGAAGTGATGCTCTTGTTATTGAATACAGACGTAAAAAATATGTTGATATTTTCAGCCAATTCGCTGTTTTCTGTCACTGTTGTACCCTGTTTGTTTTTTAAGGGGCTGATTGTTTTTGTTGTGCTCTTTTTATGATTAATATACATGTACAAGGAGTTGCAATTAACCTTTGCTTTACTTGCTAGTTTGAATTCGTGGGCCCTTTTGGCACTATTTATGTTGTATTTAGATAGTTTGAGGGTTTCCTGATAATGGTCCCAGCAGACTTGATTGCCACTGTTCCTTGCCTTAGCATAGGCTTTTCTTTCATTTTTAATGCCTTTTTTTCACTTTCCTTGTAAGCCATGATGGGATTTCCCTTTAACTATTATATTTCCTTTTTGTTGGTTCGTAGGTTGTAACTAAATAACTGATTTTATGTTCTAGTTTGTCCCACATATTATGGAGAGTCTGATTTTTGAACTTGTTGTGCCAATCCCATGATGCTAGCTCTGCCCTCATACCCACAAAGTCTGCCTTGTCATAGTTTTTAATTATGGTGTTCCCTATTATCTTACTTTTACAGCCTAGTAGGGTAAACCTGACCATATCGTGATCACTAGCTCCCAGGGGATAAAGTACTTTACAATTCTGCAACCTGTCAGGGATGTTAGTCAATATCAGATCCAACATGTTTTTCCCTCTGGTGTTTCCCTCTACTATTTGTTCTATGCCTGCCAGATTAATTACCTCCAGGAATTGTTGCTCTGTTGGTGTTTTGGCCCATTGGATTCCCCAATTAAGCCCAGGTAGATTAAAATCTCCCATTAATATGTTATTTTCGCTTGGTGAGAGGGAGTTAATATAACTATGGATGTAAGAGTCCTTGGGACTAGAATAAGATAGTGACCTATATATTACGCCTATATTGATTTTAGCACTCTGTGTAGGGGATAGTCCAACACCTATAAGCTCCAGATCCCCCCTTTGAGATGTATCTACCTGTTCTGACGTGATGCAATCAGCTACATAAAGTGCTACCCCTCCACCTCTTCCAGTAGAATGGTCCTTATGATAGACCGTGAACCCCGGGATTTGCCTATCCCAGCCATCCTCCTTACGCCACCAGGTTTCTGTGACAGCACCTACAGTACTTGGATATTATCCTCCTTTACAGTTAATACAAGCTCATCAAATTTCCTAACTAGATTACATGCATTTAATAGAAGGCAATTCCAACGTTGCTGCCCCTCTGTAGGGCCTGACTTCAGTTTGTCATTGTTGGGACGTTTGGTGATAAGATTACTGCGCCCATTCCCCCATGTTATTAGTTTAAACAGTTGTCTATATCCTGCCTAAGTGATTGCGCAAGTATTCTTTTCCCCTTTTTGTTAGCATATAAACCATCAAATGCATACAAATCTGAATTTATAAAACTGTCCCAATGTCAAACCAAAGTATGCCCCTCTCTCCAACACCATCTCTTTAGCCACCCATTCAAGTAATAAATATCAGTGTTTCTTCCTGTACTGACTCTAGGGACTGGGAGAATTTCTGAGACTAGAATGTGACATCCTCCTTTTCTTGGGCCTCCCTACCACTTCAAAATCTTTCTGGATGTCGACCATCCTTCTTTTCCCAATGTCGTTCACTGCTATATGTAATACTGTAACCAGGCTTACTGTGTTTTCTAATAATCCAGGGAGCAGGCGCCTGAAATCTTCTATCCCTGTTCCAGGTAACACGCTGACAGTGGTGTGTTCATTTCTGTCCTTACATAAAATGTGCTTTGTGTACCTTAGCATAGAGTCTCCTATTACTAAGATGTCTTTTGAAGTTTCTTGTCTGCTAGAGCTTGTCCTGTTAGGGCCAGTTTCCTTAACAGGAATTTTGCTGGAGTCATATGTACCTGCACTCTCCTCATGTGTCAACATACTGAAATTATTTTGTGTGTAGATGCTGCCAGAACTGCCTATATTTCTTCTGCCCTTCTTTGTAGTTTTTTGTACTGTGTACCAGTCTTCTGAGTCTTGAACTGTACTACTAGGCTGTGCCACATTTTGTAGCTTGGGAGGCCCTCCTTCTACCTGGACAAGGTTATTAGTTCCCCGCTGTATGTGATCTGTAGCTTGGTCTATGTATAGTTCTAGTATACTGATATCTTTTTGTATCTGAAGTCTTTGCTGAAGCTCAGCCACTTCCCTTTGTGGCACCTCTATCATGTTGCATTTATTACAGGTAAAGTTTTCAGTTTGATCACCTACAGCATACATATGACAGCTTGGGCAGTCATTTCTGTAATCCCCTCCTGTGATGCCAGCAGCCATTTTTTAGGTTTATACTGTCAACCCTCTATCTCCAACTGTTTAATGAGTTATGTCTCCTACCTCGATTAGGGTATATGGCCCAGGTCCCCAGCTGATATAGCAGACACGCTGCAGGCATGTGTCTCTGCATGCGTCTCACTGCATGGAGCCTTACGCTGCCCTGTTCGCATGGGGCATCTGCTTTGTAGGGGCCAAAACCGAAAGTAGTGTCCCATCTAACTTCCAGTTTCACATTTCAATAAAACAGTCACGTTCAAGGTTTATTTATACTAAAAGCACTAAGATAGTGCTAAATTACCTCCTTGTTGCACCTAGGAGTTCCTGGCAACCCTGCTCCTATATGCACTGTGCAACAAATACTACCTAGATTGTGGAGGACCACCAGTCCTGCAAACACCCACAGTGCTCCTTGCACACAGGAAACACTCTGGTGGCCTGCACCACTCGTCAGCCCACAGGTTACCCTGGAGACGTCCATGTAAACACAGTCTCTCCTCTGAGAATGCTCTAAAAACAGAATACTATATTTAGCAGGAAGATCAGTGAACTACCACATCAGCAGTGCAGCACTCCCTATCAGTAAATGCCTCCTTACATCTGGTCCCCACTCATTTGGGGCATCTGCTTTGTATGGGTCGAAACTGGAAGTCGCGTCCCACCTAAGGGTTGAGACTGGATAATTAAGTAATCTTCTAATGTATGGTCTATTTCATTCTCTTTAAACCAAGTTGACTGTTTTATGTCCTTAATTGAGGACACATCTAATTTGTTTGCTTTTGTGAATAATTTTGTTTTTAATGCTTTTACATATTGGGGCGATATGGTTATTTGTCTATTAAAGTCTGGCCGTAAGTGATTTGTATCTAATTTTCCTAGGATTTCTATCAGCATTTGTAACCATTTTGACTTATAACCATCCCTTTCCCACTTTATCTTTTCATATAAGCATTGCTTTGGTAAATCATTATGTAAGTTATTAATTATATGAATCCAATAGGAGGCTAGTCTTAGCTCTTTAATTGTTTGAATTGTTACCCTGCCCAGTTCTGACCTCACCAGTACATTAGTTGTCGACTGTGGCACTCCTAGCAAGGCTTTATAATAGTAGGAAAGGTTTCTTTCTAAGTTCTCTGATTTATAATATCCCCAAACTTCCACACCATATAATAGCAGAGAATTTGTTTTAGCTTCTCCAGCTTTCAGGGTGGGTATAATGGAATTACCTCCATATTGATAATTCAATTTGAGTACGGTTTTTGCTGCTACTTTAGCTTTTGTTTTTTGTTCAATAATATGTGGGTTCCAACCCATATTTGGAACCATTTTAATTCCTAAATAGATGTATTCATGGACTATTTCAATTTGTTCCTTGTTTAGGAAGCTCTTATATTTGTTAGTGGACCTAGCATTTTGTTTGATGACCATTACTTTTTTTTTGTAATTATTAGTAAGTTCTAAGGCAGTGTACTTGGAGTGAAGGTAATTTAATTTCTTTTGTAGGCCCTAGCACATAAGTGACAATAATATAAATGGCGTGTACTGGGTTTTTGTCTATTTTAGGGGGCTCAAAAGAAGTTCCCTTTTCAAAATTAAGTAATGAATTAATATATAAGTTAAATAAGTCTGGTGCCAAAAGGCATCCCTGTTCGAACCCTCTTTTAGAGTCAAACTGATCAGTTAGATTTACCAAATTATCTCACTTGAGTTGTGGTGTTATTATAAAGTAAGAAAATTGGGAGAAGTAATGAACAATCTATGTCATGTTGAATAAGGGTTTCCAATAAAGTATTTCTATTAATGAAGTCAAATGTAGCTTTAAAATCTATATATAAAGCATCTAGGGCCAGATATTCAAAACTTGGCCCCTGGGCTAAGATAACACTGCCTAGTGGGCAAACATAGCCCGGAGCACAAAGTAAGCTATATTCAAAAGGAATAGCCCAGGGCAAACAGCCTCTGAATGTAGCATGGGAAAGAGGCCGTGCAAACTGGGCTGGGAGTGCAGGGCAACCATAGCCCTGGAATATGACAGCACTGAATATAGCTTCCAGGAAGTGCAACCCACAACAACATAGTGCACAGTGACATGAGGGTAGGTAGAGAGGAACTATGTGGCCAATGTGTATGCCCGCAAATGCGTTGACCTAGTACAGCTGCTGGCAGCAGCAGATGTGAAAGAATAGTGATCAAAACTGTAAAATATTCCCTGAGCCATTAGCGCTGTGCTAACACGTTAGCGTGGCTTTAGCGCGGAGCTAAGCAGTTTGTCCAGTGCAAACACGTTAGCCTGGCGCTAAACTTTTCCATATTCAAAAGTGACATGCAAATGAGCCTACTTAGATAGTCTCTGGGCAAACAGCCACATTAGCATCTCATCATGCCCTGATTTGCATGCAGTTTGCCCAGTGTTAATGCAGGGTCCCACAGCTCCACATATAGGTCAGTCTAGAAGTACAGGGGCTGGCCAGGTCCGACCGCAGCTCCACCTGTAGGTCAGTCAGGCAGTGCATGATGATAGCTGCAGGCTACATGTGAACAGTACAGCATACCATAGCATATCGTACCCCAGGGGACAACACAGCATAGGCACAGGTGGTGGTGGTGCTGCATGCAACCGTCACACTGTAGGTCATGCGACAGTGCACAGCAGACACTACAGTAGCAAGGGGGCTGGAAGTGTGAGGGACACAGCAATGCCTATGGTATGTAGGGCAGTGATGACCACTGCACTGTACACAGTGACAGGCCCAGCTTGCAGGTAATTACTGACAGTGGACAGTACTATTATGCTGTTGTGTGTGATCCACAGATGCTGCACCTGTGGCATGGGATGCACACAGTGTCATGTACATGGCCGGCTGTGTGTGCTGTGACGTCTGTACAGTAGTGTGGTAGGTGGCTGGGGGGGAATGTAAGATCTGACAGGCACACTGGTGGTGGCGTATTCCTACTACTGGCCCATGTGCACTGAGCTATGTGTCCCAGCCTTGTGGACACACCTGGGCTGTGGAGAGGTCTGGCCACCCGTACACCCTCCCCCACTGGTCACCATTCCCACAGTGCTGCATGTGTGTGCTGGCATCTGTTAGGCACCACAGACAAATGGTCTGCAGGTGTGTGCTATATGGCCACACTACCATGCTGTCCCATGTGGGATGGATCACCTCTTACTGTCTGTGCCTGGCTGGGACTGGTGGCAGCCGCTGGCATCATGGTGGTGCCATCAGTAAGCAGCATGTGTCCTGCATGTCTGGCATTTTCTAAGTGTCATACTCCTATGTTAGGGTCGTGCAAGCCGCGCAAATCCCACACAAACACCGCGCAATGCACCAATGACGTGAAAAGCTGTTTGCCCAGGGTTAAGAGCAGCTTGTCCTGGGCAGTAATTTGTACTGCGCTATGGGTCGCGCAAGTCACACTAAACACCTTAGCACAGCACTAGTCGCTGAATATCTCATTGCGCCTGTATTCATGTTCACTTTGCCCCTAGCATATCATTATGGTTTGCCCGGCGCTAATGCGGTTTGCTTGCTCTATTTGGCCTTTTGAATATAGCAAATCCATGCTAATCCCGCGCTAAACCCGCACAAATGTTTTTTGCCTGGCACAAAGCTTTAAATATCTGGCCTATAGTGTCATATGTCTAAATGATACATATTTTTTGATTAGGTGAGTTAAGCAGAGAAGATTATCTGTAGCAGAAAAACCCTGTCTAAAACCAGCTCAATATTGTGAGATTATATGGCTCTCGTTCATCCAGTTAGTGAATTTATTTAAAAGTATTCTGGAAAAAAAAATAATCGGTCTAAAATTAGCTGGATCACTGACAATGCCTTTTTTATGAATTGGGACTATAATATTTCTTAGCCAAGTAGTGGATATATATTTTTGATCTTAACATGTTAAAGAAACATATTAATTAATAAAGGAACCCAGAATTCTTTATATTGTTTGTATATTTCTGGAGGTGTAAAATCTGGACTAGGGTTTTGTTATGTTTTAATTTATCAATTGCCTGCTCAACCTCATATTGGGAAATTTTTTTAATGGTCTATATCCCCTATTGCAAATAGAATTTACCATTATTGTGTTCACATTAACTGAGTTCAGTTTATTGAAGATGTCTGAAAAGTAACACATCCATGTATCTTTCGGGACATGTACAGCCAATGTTGGTTGAAATTCAATCGTCCCTTTTGCTACCATTGCTTGGTACATCGGTCCCCACAGTTTCTGTTGGTGTTCCTTTTTTTTCCCTTCTAGATATTTAGAATATAGTTTCCTGTCCTTATTTACTGTAAATTAATGAAGTTTACACAAACTGGATTTTTTTTGTCCATCTTCTTTTTTTTTTTCAAATTTATTATACTTTTATTCCTGCTGCCTTGCTGTCAGTACCTTCAGTCTGGTTGTGGACCCCTTCCACTCCCACTCCCACATACAGCTGCAACTCCCCGATACCCCCTGGTTTGCCCCCCAGGGCAGGGTTGCGGCACTGGTCCTAAGTGCCACAAGTGATGGGATAGATCGGGGAGCAGGCTCTGGGAGCTAATTGAAGCAGAGGAGCTGGCTTCATCCAGGCGGCAGGCAGCAGTGTTTTTTCCCTTTGTGTATGGGGGGCAGGGATGTGCAATGATGGCCAGCATCTGCCCCACCGCCTGAATGTATCGGTGTCAGCGCAGCGCATGTGGTACAACCAGCGTCCGCTAGGTGTCTGTAAGACACCGAACACTCTGCCACCCTCCCCCCAGTGAAGAACAGCAGTCATTGGATGCTCAATCCTTCTCCCCTGGTTGGCCCTCCAACATCCCAGATCTGTTCCTGAACCCAGGTCGTTGGTGTCGCAGGTCAGCACCCATCCCCTGCACCAGCAGACCGGCCAGTCCATCTTATTATTCTATTAATCTCTTTTTTGACTTTTCTGCATTGTGCATCAAACCAGGTATTATTATCTTGTTCTTGTTTTGGTATGGACTCTTTGTAGATTAAATTCTTTATTGACATACGAAGCAATTCTAAATTATTTTCAAAGTAAACGCCTTTTACCTCATTAAGATTTATATTTTGATTTAGTGTAAATTTCTAGTCATACAGACTTGTTGATATGTTACAGTTTATTGACCTCTTATTTAATTTTTGTTTACCCCTGCTGGAAAGTGCTGAAGAGGATTACATGTCATATTATTATTGATATTCGATTTCTCAACTATAACTTCCAGCATCAGAGGAGTGTGATCACTGTCTGCTCTCATTTCAATCCTTAGACCTTTAAAAAGATGATCATTTTCTGGATTGCATAATACAAAGTCAATAACGCTTTGACCATTAGGAGAAAAGTATGTTGGATTATCATCTGTGTCCCTCTGTAATCAACCATTTAAAAGAAGGACAGTATTATCTTCTATTAGATTTTGTAATTGCTTGCCTATTACTAACTTTGTACTACATATTTTCTTATAACCCCCCCCAAATCCATTTGCATACTTTTTTTTTTTAATTTAACCAGGAGAGACACACTAAGCTGAAAGCTTGTTTACATGTGCAACCTGGGAGCACAAGGAAGTTAAGTGACTTGCTGAGGATCACACAGTATGCAAGTGGGGGTGGTGAGATTCAAACCCAGGTCTCCAGGTTTGCAGTTCAGAGCCTTAAACTGCTGCACTATACTGCCTCCTTTTTTACTTAGCAAGTCAAAGTTATCATAGTCTGCAATCCTGGTATTAAAGTCACCAGCCACTAAAGAAAGCACTGTCTGGGTATTTCTTAAATGTATTGTCTTATCCATGTGCAAGAGTTTCCCAGATTTATGAAGTCTGTGATCTTGAGTTTTTAGGGGGTATATATGCATTTATTTCTATAAATAAACTCTGATGTCAATTAACTACTAATATGACATAATTGTACTCAATTGTAACTATTTCTACAATTTTAATACCATCCTTTACCTTAATATAAGTAGCTATACCACCCATTAGTCTACTGATCTTTTGTTTTCTAGTGGCTGTGGAGGAAAACGCCTGGAAGGCATTCAAGTTGACAATATCAGATACCCAGGTTTCTTGAAATGTAACAGTATCGAGCTTCCCTATTACAGTAAATCTTTCCATTTATAGCCAACTAGTTTAGATCGAAGACCTGCAACATTCCAGTTCAAAACATTTGGTTTAAAATCAAATAATTTGTTATTACAATTTATGTCAGAGGTATCCCAGTCTGTGACTATCAGTCAATTCTTATTTCCCTCTATGGACAAAGACCCAGCGTTCTAATAAGGTCATGCATGTCTACCATCAAAATCCCAGCTGTGTTTAATTGATCAACTTCTTTAATTAAAAAATCACAATATAGCTAGCACATGTTACATTTATTTGATTACCTTCATTTTAGAGAGACCTCTTTCAATTCTCTTGAACCAAGATTTTTCAACTTTTATCTCCAAAGTTGTAGACAAAAGTGTTTAAAAAAGTGTTAGAGCATTTTATTGCTTTCCCCATTCATCTGTTCAATACCAAATATTGAGATGATATGTTCATTCAATTTCCCATTACTTTTGTTATCATTTTTAAATGACTATCTTAGGGCAGATAGTTTAGTAGTAAAATGTTGCCAGTTCACTTTGTCTGAGCTTTCTCCATTTACTGGAGTTTTTTGGCTTAAGGTTTTCCAAGTGACTGGTGACTTAACCTGCAGCTCTGTACTGATAAGTTTTTGTGGTTTTGACCAGACTTTTTTTTTTTTTTTGCAGATTCTAGAGCTCTAGTCATTACGTAAACTGGTTTCACCTCTTCAGTAATATCTCTATAAACTATAATTAAGTTCTCTTTTATCCCTTTAATTTCCAATTCAGCTGTAATCAGATGTACTATTATTTCTAACACAGTTTCTTTTGTTTCATATGATTTATGAAACAAACCTTTCAATCTTATTATTGACTCCTTCCTTATAAGATTAATAACATCTTGATCCATTTCTCCGATCAAGTATTGTTGTTGTTTTTTTTCCTTCATCATGGTTCTACACAGAAGTTTTATTCATTATATTCTGACTTTCTATTTTTTGCAGCTCTTTTTATGGCAATTTCTATGTCCAGAGGACTGGGGGATATTCTCCTTCCTTTCTACAGGTCTTTGTTTCAGTTTTATATCTTGATCTAAATCAATGTTGGGCTGGCAGTACAGCCTAGAGGTTAGAGTAATGAGCTGTGAATGAGCTTGGTACATCCAGCAGACCAGACCTGGGTTTGATTCTCACAACCTCCACTTACCAGCCAGCAGAACAGGCCTGATGGTCTTTCATGTCTGCTTGGTAGCCAGCCCCTAGTGGGCGCTCGCTCTCCCACCCCCAGCCCCTGAGAGGGTCATCTTCAACTTCAGTTTACCCATGCACCTGTCCCACCCCATCTTGAAGCCTTCCACTGTGCCCTCCTCCACCAGACTCACTGGCAGTGCATTCCATGGTCCCACCACCCTCTCAGTGAAGTAATGCTTTCTACTTTCTCCCCTGTAATTTCCCCCCTCCAGCTTCCATTCATGCCCCTGGTTGTGCCCCTTTCTTTAGCCTGAACATTTCTTTGGCTCCACCCCTGTTTATCCCTTTCACATATTTGAAGACCCCTATCATGTCCCCCCATCTCTCCTCTCCTCCAGTGAGTACAGCCCAAGTTCCTCCAGCCTTTCCTTATAGGTCCATTCTCTCATACCCTGAATCATCCTGGTTGCCCTCCACTGGACCCTCCCCAGCAGTGCTATCTCCTTCTTGAGGTGAGGCCTCCAGAACTGCATGCAGTACTCGAGATGCAGCCTGACCAAGGCATTATACAGAGGGATGAACACCTCTCTCCTCCTGGACATAATTCTCCTGGCTATGCAGCCCAGAATCCTGTTTGCTTTTGCTGCAGATCTTCTGCAGTTTTCAGTGTTATTCATTTTGATGTCTACCACCACCCCCAGGTCCCTTTCACTCATTGTGGCTTGCAGTAAGACCCACCCTAGGGTGTATACATGACCTGGGTTTCTGACCCCCAGATGCAGCACCCTACACTTCCCTGGATCAAACCTCAGTCCCCACCTCCTCGACCATGCCTCCTGGGTATCCAGGTCCCTCTGTCTCTCGCTTCTTCCCCATCTGCCAGTGCTCCCAGTTTTGAGTCATCCACAAAGAGGCTTATCCTACTCTTAACCCCCCTTCCCCATATTGGAGACATAGACATTGAACAGGAGTGGCCCCAGTACCAAACCTTGGGAGCCCCACTGAAGACCTTCCTAGGGGAGGAGACTATCCCACCAACCACTACCCTCTATGTTCGCCCCATTAGCCAATTATCTACCCATCTAAGCAATTGTCCTCCCACCCTCATCCCCCCCCCAGCTTTGCTAACAACCCAATGTGGGGTACTGAGTCAAATGCCTTACTGAAATCCAGGTATAGGATGTCCACCAGTCTTTGTCGGTCCAGGGTCCCCATCACCCAGTTGTAAAAATCAATGAGGTTACTCTGACATGATCTCCCCAGGACAAAACCATACAGTTTGTCATCCAGGTGCCCCAACCTTTCCAGTTGCCTCCCGAGCTTCTCCTTGATGATGCCCTCCATTAGTTTGCCTACCACATACATTAGGCTGATAGGCCTGTAATTTCCCATCTCCTCCCTAGACCCCTCTTTGTGGATAGACACCACATGAACCACCCTCCAGTCTTGAGGCACCCATCCTGTCTGCAGAGAGGCATTGAAGAGTGCAGCTAGTGGAGCTGCTAGTTCGTCCACCAGTTCCTTCTGAACCCTCAGATGCAGCCCATTCGGTCCTGGTGCCTTATCAGTTTTTAGAACCAGAAGGGCCTCCCTCACCCTGTCCTCTGTGATTTCTCCCTCCCAATTCACTCCCTCAATTAAGCACCCATCCTCTTCTAGGTCTGGCCCACCCTGTGCCCCAGCCTCTTCCAGTCCTCTCAACTCCATCTGACCTCTCCACTCAGCTGTCTCCCCCACCCTCCCTTCAGGCTGAATGGATCCCCTGTCTCCTTTCATAAATATCAAGGCAAAGTACTCATTTAGCACCTCTGCCTGATCCCCCGCCTCCTGAGCCCATCCCTTCCTAGTCTTAATCCTGGAGATCTGTGCTCTCCCTTTTCTCTTCTCCCCAATGTATCTATAGAATCCCTTTCCCCTCTCCGGATATCTCTAGCCAGGTTTTGCTCCATCCTTGCCTTGGCTCCCCTCACCACTCTGGTGAACCTCCTTGCTGTCAACTCATAGTTGCCTCTCTCCCTAACCCCCCAGAGCACTTAAAGCATGCATAGGCAGCCTTTTTATCCCTCACTACCTCTTGCACCTCTCTGGTCCACCAGCACGGCTTGTTGGCTCTACCATTCTTACGCCTTACCCTTGTACATGAGCTAATAGCCTCCTGCACCCCTTTCTTAATGGTCTCCTACAAGCTACTAGCATCCATGTCTGGTCTAATCTTGTCCAAACTCCTCTGTTGAATCCTGTCCATGCCCACGAAGTCCGCTCCCCTGAAGTCCACTACTACTGTATTAGAGCAGTTATCCTCCCCCCAGACACAGCAGAAACCAGACCGTGGCATGGTCACCACCTGCCAGCAGGCTACACACCTCCAGACCCCTTATCTGATCACTGTCTGCAAGGACAATGTCCAGTATCCTCCCCTCCTTAGTAGGTTCCCCCACCTGCTGGACCAGGATGGCATCCTGAAACACATCCATCAGTCTCTGCTCCCTGGCCACTGCTGGTGTCATAGTGTCCCAGTCTGCCACCAGCATATTAAGGTCCCCCATGACCACCACCCTACCTTTTCCACGGTCACAGTGCCCCTTGATGTTCTCAGTGAATTTTTCCTCCAGGGCCTCATCCATCATGGGGGGGTCTGTACACCTCCCCTATTTTCAATCTTTTACCTCCCCTTGTTTGCAGGGTTACCCAAATCACTTCCACTGTCCCATCAGCCTCCACCACTCCACTAACCTCTATGCCATTTATGACTATGAGTGCTACACTCCCTCATCTACCCTCATCTCTATCCCTCCTGAATATTGTGTATCCCTCCAAGTTTCAGTTCCAGTCATTCTTCTGGGTGGCCCATGTCTCAGTAATTGCTGCCACATCCGATGATCCCTCAACCAGCATCACCCGGAGCTTGGGCATTTTATTGCCCATGCTCCTGGCATTGATCAGGACCATCCTCCACCCCACCCCCTCCCACTCCAGTGTATCTTGGCCTCGCGTAATCCCTATTCACCTTTCCGGCACAGCTCAGGCTGTATTTACTCGGCAGTCACCTGCCGTCTTTTCATGCCCTAGACCTGGAACCTCGAGCAGCCCTCCTTGTTCCATTCCTTCACTTATCCCTCCCCCCTTTAAAACCCACCTCTCGACTACGAATCCAGCGAGTTTCAGTTTCAAGATCTCCTTCCCTCTAAGTTGAGATGTATCCTATCCCTGGCATACAACCCCTTGTCCTCCCATGTGTCCCCCCAGTCCCCCACCAGCCCATACCCTTCTGCCCTGCACCAGTCCCTAAGCCACTGGTTCATCCCTCTGAGTTTGTGCTTGGTCTCCCCAGATGCCCTAGGTACTGGTAGAATCTCTGAGAAGGAGATTGAGCTTCCTATAGAGTGACAGACCATGGCCAGTTCCTGAAACCTCACCTGGATTTCCAGTTCACTGTTCCCCTCCAAGTCGTTTGTGCCCAGATGTACTAGGAAATCTGGGGATCCTCCGCATTCCAATGCTAATGAGTATAGCTGGAATTTGGCCTTGTGTACGGATAGGCCTGGGATACATTAAGCTTGACTGGGCTGCTTTTTCCCTCCATTACCCCCTCCCACTGGATGCCCCTGGTCATGGAGTCACCCAACAGGATCACCTTCACCCCCCCCAAATTACTGGCCCTTTTGATCCCTTCCAGGCTCTTCCTTCTTTCATCGACCCCCAGCCTACTCATCCCACCACCTTCAGTTCCTGGGATCACCAGTCTGTGTGTGCCCTACCATGCTCTTTCTTCTGTCTGCGGCTCCCAGTTTGCTCCTCATCCCCCCCCCACCTCATGGATGGCAATGATTGCCCCCAGATCTCCCCCAGGCTCACTTTCAGGTCCAGAATCCACAGGTCCCCACCCAGACACCCTTCTACTGCTTCCTCCTGGCCTCCATCCCCCGGTGGTCTCCCCACACCGTCTGGCATATTTCTCCCTACCTCCTTCCTTCCCCCTCCCACCTCATCAAATTCCTCCTGCCCTGACACTGGCCTTTCTAAGTACCCCCTACTAACCCCCTCCTTGGCTGACTTCCCAACCTGAGTGCCTGCCAGCCCCATTTCTCTCCCCAGCCTTGTCCTGTGCTCCTCCATCCTCCTTTCCTCTCTCCAACCTCGGCTCATCCCTCCTCCCCCCCCTCCTTTTTTGGATGTGGCCACCTCCCTACCTGCATCCCCCCGGCACTGTCCAAACCCTCTCTGTCTGTCTGCTACCCCATTCCCTTACCTCTCCTGCTCCCAACCTCCCCTGACTTGCTGACCAAACCCTCTCTGTCTGCCTATTCCCCCCTCCCACCAGCCTCTTCCACCTCCTCTCCTGGACACAGCTGGGTAAATCTATTACTAAGTGTGATGCTTGCCCCCGACTTGCTTTCTCCTAACCCCTCTCCCTCCTTTGATCCCTCTGATCGGCCACTCTCCTATGAAGTGTTTTCCGTCCATTGCTTGTATTGTACCCTACTCCTCCTGAGTACCCATAAGGTCCATGTCCACCTGTTCCTTGGGGTATACCATAGTGGCCTCACCTACTCTCGTGAGGTCCTTTCCATTCCTTTCCTCCCCACTCCTCCCCCCTCATGCCTTCCAGCTTTCTTCTGATCCCCTCGACATCCTCCCTAAGTCCTGTCAGCTGAAAACACACTGGACACCCTCCGAACCTCCATGCCCAATTTCAGATTATTGCTGCCCTGCATCCCATACACCCAATCACCCTAGCAAAGATGCTCACTCTGGCCAGCCCCAAGTCCACCCTCATTTTGGCGTGAGCAGTACAACCCTCTTGCAGAACCAATTTCGGCAGTAGCACACAAGGACCTAGCTGTGTGTCCCCTCTCCCAGCAGAACTCGGATTACCACAATTTTCCCTCTTTCCCTACAACAGCCATTTTTCCAGCCCCAGTTCTCAAGCAGTAATTTTGCCCCCCAACAGTGATAAGTAGCAATAACAGTTCACAAAGTTTGCCTACTCTCTCAACTGTGGACAAAATACACAATTATACAATCTGCTATAATATGCCCCCTCTGATAGCAGTAGACAATGTTGCCCATGCAACCCAGCATACAGGACCATTGTCCCCCAATCAGCTGTAACCAGTTCACCAGCTGTAGCATTAATCAGTTCACAGTTGTCATGTCCCTCAGCTGTAGGTAGCAGGTAGTCAATGGAGCCCAAGCAGGCACAGTGTACAGATCCCTTTCCCCCAGTCAGCAACAATCCAGATCACCCACTCACAGCTTGCCTCTCTCCAAGGCTCAACCCCCACTGACCATTTAATAAAGGTCGGGGCTGGGGTGGGTGGTGTGGGACAAGAACAGCTCTCCTGATTGTGACTGGGCTGATGACCTTTATAGCCCAGTCGCACAGTCAAAAATTTGTGCCCTTAGCGCTAATTGGCCACTCCACTCCTTGCTCCTTAGTGGCTGGCAGCCCTCCAATCAACTCCCCCACTTGCATCCCTGCTGCCGACACGGCTCTGGTCAGCCCAGTCCTGCTCCCCCACCGCCGATGCAGCTCCGGTCTGCTCCCACCAACAAACTCCTTCTCTGACCACCGATGTGGTCATGTCCTCTTCCACCGCCAATGCGGCCCCGGAATTACCTGCCCTGGCTCCCAACAGTGCAAGAACAGCTCTCCTGATTGTGACTGCACTAATGGCCTTTATAGCCCAGTCGCGCAGTCAAAAATTCATGCCCTTAGCACTGATTGGCCCCTCCGCTCCTTGCTCCTTAGTAGCAGCAGCCCTCAATCAACTCCCCACTTGCTCCCCACCGCCGACACGGCCCCGAATTACTCTTCCGGCTCCCAACAGCACAAGAACAGCTCTTGCATACTGTGTGACTCTGAGCAAGTCACTTAACCACCCAGTGCTCCCAGGTCGCCCATGGAAACAGGCATTTGTGCCTAGTGGGCCTTACCCGGTTACCAAAGACTTAAAAAAAAAAAATGTTTGAGGCCTTCTCTTTTTTTCTTATTTCTTTTCCTCCCATTCCTTTCACCTTGGTTTTTCTGTGTATTGTTTCCTTTTTTTCCTCAATACATATTTTTCTTTTTTAGGAGTATCAGGACTGATAATTGTTGAGAATGTCAATTTCTGTGTAACCATCTGATTAGTTATATTCTTTTTTTTTTAACTTTCTTTATGCACTCTCTCTCTACAGTGTGGAGTACTTACCCTCCATCCAGCCTTGTACACGGATGTTCAACTGATCCTAGGTGGAGCCAGCCTCCGCTGCAATGGCTGAAGCGAGGAGGACCGCAGCTTACCCCCTATGGCGGGGCCACCCCAGCGAGGGGAACCGGGAGATGAGTTCACATCACCCTGAGCACTCGACTCCAGACATCAGGCTTTGTTTTGTCCACTGGATAGGTCATCCATCGGTGGCTATCATGCTGCAGTAAGAGAGGAATTTTTGGAGCTTGTAGTTCCTGCTGGGCTCGGACATGCAGTGATGCCCTGCTCAATGTGTGCACACTCCTATTTGCACTTGAAAGGCATCCGCCATAGCCCCAAATCCCCTGCATCTGCCAGCTGGGCAATGTAATCCCCTGGTAGCCACCAGAGGCTGCTATTGTACTGGCAAGGGCAACCCCCCCCCCGAGGAAGGAGAGCAGTCCTGGGATGCTCGATCCTTCCTCATCCTAACCAACCCCCGGCAGCCCATGCTCGTCCCAAACACGGGTCACCAGCATGGTGCGAGGTGTGGCATCCAGCACCTCAACCCTCAGCTCCACCGGGGCAGCTTGATCAGTTATAATCTTAATTTTTATATTCATATTTTCTAGTTGATTCTGTACAGAGCTTGTAAAATGACCCAATTTATTTCAAATGTCATTAAGAGCTTCCAAAAGCACTGTGTTTGACATGACAGGATGAGCTGATGCCCTGAGAGTATATTTGGAAAGGCTAGCAGGGCAATGAGATAAAAACTATGCATCTAACTGGATTTGCTCCACCTCTTTGTCTAATTTTTCAAATACCGTATTTGGGGAGACAGCCAGGATGGAGCTTTCATTTAACTATTTGTTTTCATAAAGTATCATTTACAATATCGGAAGAGATTTCTAGAGGGCTAAAAAGCTCTAGTTTAGTTTATCGTTCCGTATTTGTGTCTTGAGGTAGCTTTGATGGAGTTTTCTATAAGCCATGGGGTGGACTAACACTTGGATTATCACTCACTTGAGCTTCTTGATCAGCTGCACTTAATATTACTGTACTTGTGTTGCTTTGCCCAAGATCCTCTCTGTTTCTTTCTTTTTCTACTGTTATTTTTGGAAAAAATCTGTCAGGTTCTTTTTTGGATTTTCCTTTAACTTACTTCCTACTTTTTCTATTTTTTTTTTCAGAATCAGCAGTGTTATTTTTTTCTGCTGTGATTGAGGTATGGGGTCTTTAAACTTAATTGTAGCATTTGATTCCTTAGGGCTACAATTTTTTCCTTTACATTTATATTTAAAGTCCTTATTGTTGGTGTATAAATTATCCTCAGTTTTCTTCTTTCCTCTGTTGACCTCTGTTAAAACAATGCTGTTTACACCCCCATCCCTGTTTGATTTTGAGACTTTTTCGCTTTATTACTTTTTAACTTATCAGTGTATGTTAAAGACTGTGACTCAGTGGGTGTGGAAGTTGTTATTATCAACTCTTCCTTTAAAACACACCCATTGGCATTTTCTTTTTTTGTTAAAATTTTACCACTTCTTGTAAACATGCCACCAAAAAGGGAAGTTTAAGGTCAATACCAAGCGAGCAAGTATATACTAAAAAAGAAAATAACAATTATGCACAATTTTCCACACAGTGTGATGTGGCACACAAGCATCTAATGATCAGAAGAGAAATGTCCAAAATGTCCTATAATGTCCTATACCCATAAATGTCCACAACCTGTAGAGGAAAATGAATTGTTAAGTTATTTAATTCTCAGTTTCAGGCCTCCTAATATATTTAGTTCACGAATTCTCCTTCAACTTCTTTCTTCTGTCTTTTTCCATTTCTTTCCATATTTTTATAAGGAGGAAATAAGTATGTTTATTAATAGGTCTTTTTACCAGTTATTACAATTTATTTCCAAGTATTTTAGGAGAAAAAAGTCTAATTGCTAACAGATAAGGAGAAAAAATCCTTCAGTTTAGTCCTACCCCTGCACCAAGTGAAGCGACAAGTTCTTCTTGATATTGAGATGCTGGGAAATTCAACGCTGGGGAGTTGCAGCTCTAAAATAGATGCTATTCTTTCAAAACACTCTTACAGGCTCTCGTTGCTTCATTTGTTCAGTATGGATATGTCCCAAAAAAGGCACAGTATCAGTAGGTGCAAATGCTGTTAGTTGCCATCCATATCCCAAGCGGACAAAGGCAGCCTTTTCAGTAGGATGCTTGTTAAGCCTGTCACACAGAGTCAGTGGCAAAAACAGGTTCAAATCAGGTAGATAAATGAAGCAGTCCAAGTACCAAAATAAAATTAACAAAGTAAGTGTTGGAGGAATGCTAAAGAACACTAAGTGCGAGCCTGGTACCGAATGTCAGCAGATCATTTTAACTAAACTGACATTGGCAGGCTTTTGCAATTCTTTGAAAAAGGTTTTTTCTCTAGCACTAATATTCTCTGATATTCACTCATGACACAGTTTCAAAAGTACAGCGCATGGCAGCCACCCAAAACTCTGTGGTGTAAATGGTGATTTACAAACACCAATGAGAGATTTAGGAGAATCAAGATGAAACAAAATCCTCAATCCCTCGCCATGAGGGAGTTCATTAGTCACTCTAATGAGGACAGTCTCCATGCTGTGGTGGGACCAAAAGGGGGAAGGGGGGAAATGGGAAATTGTTTAACCAGGAAAGGCACACTAAGCCAGAGCTTGTTTCCAGGTATGACCTGGGAGCACGAGGAAGTTAAGTGACTTGCTTAGGGTCACACAGTATGCAAGTGGGAGCTGATGGGTAACCCAGGTCTCCAGGTTTGCAGCTCAGTGCTCTTAACCACTACACTATAGTGCCTCCTAAAAACCCAAGTGGGGGCGGTTCATAGATGTTAAAACTATCCAGGCATTCAACAAGTTGTTCCACCTCCACCTTCTCAATAATCTTCCCCAGAAAGGGGAGATTAGAGACAGGTCAGTAATTCCCAATGATGTCAGGGTCCAAAGATGGCTTTTTCAGAAGAGACCTAACCACTGCCCTTTTAAGGGCAGAATGAAAGACACCCTCCCTCAAGGAACACCAGATGATCTGGGAAATAACTAGACCCAAGGATTCCCCAGAGCCTAAAAGCAGCCAGGTAAGCTCAGAATACTGCAAACAGCAGGTAGGGGTGCAAACCTGCAGTCATCTGGAGCACCTCTTCCTCAACAGCTGGCTGAAACTTATCCCAAGCAGGCAGACCAACAATGCCAATCCTAGAACACACCACTGTGAACTGTATGACAGGTTAGGCTTGACCTCTCTTGGATCCCAGATAATATCCTATGGGATATTCTTTATGTTTAGGTCTTGGATGGACAACCTCCCCAGTTACCGTGCTACTCTAGTATCCCCTGCTCAACTGCCTGCTTACACCCTCACTATTTCTAGGTCCCACTGTTTCCTGTTTCCAAGATGCTTCTACACAGCAAGCCAAGTAACCTTCACTTACCATGCTTACTGCTCTGGAATTCCCTCCCTGCTGGACTGAGGGAATCTGTATCCACCTGCATATTTAAATGACAGTTACAACAAAACTCATTGCAAAGATTTACATGCTAATCATACATACAACACCCTTCTTCAGTCATCAGTGAACACTGCTTTAACTGAGTTATGCAATTTTGTTATTTAACTGCCTGTGTATGTGCCTCTGCCCACCCCTATAGAGAGGCTATATTTTTGTGTTTTATCAGCCTGAACCACAGTATTAAGCAATCTCTATTCTCTGTAATGTTCTGACCTCTTGCTGTAATTAGTAAGTTTATACTTCGTGTTTATTGTTGTGCTACATTAAATGATTTGTATTCTCTGAATCATTTTTATGTTCGCTTGCGCGCATGCTCAAGGAACGTCTTGGGAGAATGGGACACTTTGGAGGTGTCCCCCTCCTCTGCAATCCCTGCTCCATTGAGCAGGCGTGGCAGTCCTGCACCAATCGGACGCAGTGCTGTGTATGACAGCGGTGGTCTTCTCTTCAAAGAAAACCACCGCTGTGTGCTTGCACCGTGTCACGCCGCCCCATCTTTGCTGCCACGCTGGGGAGCCCACCCCAGGCGTGTAAACATCCGCATCATCTGCGACGGTGCCCAATCCCTGTGGGCTCCACGGCCCCAGCCATCCTTCTGCCACGCTGGGAGCCCACCCCAGCATGGCAAACGCCCATGTAGTCTTTTTTTTAAACCTGTAAATTGAAAATGGTCCCACGGCGCTTCTCCCAGCCCCCTCCCACAACCCAACCCACCCACTGCACACCTGCCTCCCCACACCTCCCTCACCCCATACTTACCTCCGGAGCTCGGCGCGACGATCTTCGGTGGACCAAGAACAGGTCTGCACTCTTCAAAGCCAACCGCGAACTGAGGAAATGTTCAGCTGTACAATGGGCTAGATAGGGGGTTTCCAACTTTATTGCATATCTCAGACATTTTTTGGACTTTTTGCACCAAATTTTCAACATGGAGTTTTTGGGACCCCTTCTCATGAATGATGTCACTGTCATGGTGTTATTCAGGCCTGAAGGGTGATTTTGGGCCTGAATAACACCATGACAGTGACATCATTCATGAGAAGGGGTCCCAAAAACCCCATGTTGAAAATTTGGTGCAGAAATTCCACAAAAATGACTGTTTTACGAGCGTGCATTGCGCAGTTCTTACGCAGGCTCGTAAGTTCGTGAATTTTCAATATTTCACTCCAGATTTTCAACATTGCCATTTTACCACACCTTCTTATGAGCAGTAGAGCTGTCATTTTTCACATCCTGCCCAAAATGTGTTTCTGCCCATGTAGCGCACAATGGCGCAGTCAGTGTGCGAAATTAATGTATGGGACACATTAAGAAAATCACAGTGACACTGTTCATGAGCAGAGGTCTTAAAATGGCTATGTTGAAAATTTGGTGAAAAAATTCCTAAAAATGACTGTTTTACAAGCGTGCGTTGCGCAGTTCCTACGCATGCTCGTAAGTTCGCAATTTTCAATATTTGCACTCCAATGACTTCCAGATATCTAAACAGCACATAAAAGCAAGCAACATTCGGCATTGACAAATGCTTGTACTTCTTTGTCACTGATTTTTTTAAGCCATGTCCAAGTGCCAAATACCACTGCAAATACCTGCAAGCGATCGTTTGGCATTGACAAATGCTTGTTGTATTTTACCCTGCAGTTCCTTCCCCCAGGATGCACCAGAAAATGAGTCACTTGTGGCTCTGTGTGCATTCCTGCCCACAAAGGCTAAATAAATAAGTAAAATAGGTAACAAATGAGCAAGGATGGTTTGAGTGTGACAGTTCTCAATCTGCAATTTTGGTTAAATTGCTTCATTCTCATGGTTAATTGTCTGTGGAATAAAATAGCAAACTCTAGATTGTGACCTAGAAACACAGAAACATAGAAGTTGATGGCAGATAAGGACCTCAAGGCCCATCCAGTCTGCCCATTTCTTTTTCTGCCTTATGAATGTGCCATCGGTCTTTGCTCTGTCAATGGCCTATCTATTTATTTATACTCATGACCTAAACTGCTATTTTAGTCGGTGAACTGGTGATTCTAATTTATTACTCTCTCCTCCACCAATGTCAGTATTGCTTTCTGCCACTTCCTGGCCTGCCCTGCCAATCTCCAACAAAGACTCATACCCCTCACCAAGAGGAGACTCAGATTGTCTGCAACCCTTTGGCTGCATGAAGACCTTCTCTCCCTTTTCAAAGCCAGGGACAAGAACTTGGTTAACTAAAAGGCATTGTCCAATTCTAGGAATTGGCTCAACTACCATAACCTCAGGAACCAATACAAAATGTCCCCCCATTTGGCCAACAGCCTGTACTGTAAGCAGCAAATAATAGCTTTGGCTGGAAACTTACAGAGTTTATGGGGGCATTTTAAAGGCCTCCTCGGTTGGTCCTTCCAAGAAGTCATAAATTGTTACCATCATTCATGGTTATAATCACGTTGAAACATTTTGTCAATGTCTTTAATTCCCTATTCTCCATCATTTCTACACACTCTACTAGCTCATCTCCCACCCCTCGACCACTGGACCATGTTTGCACTCACTCCCCACCAACCAACCTCACTTTCTGTTAAAAGCTTTGATTACTAGTGAAATTTTCAATTTACTCAAGTATCTCACCCTAAGTGCCAGTCCTGGCCCTGATATTCCTGAACCCTTGGTGCCTCTGCTCCTGTTCATCTCATATTCCATATTGTTACTCTGTCTCTCACCTGTCAGGTTGTGCCCACCTGCTAGAAAATTGCAAAAATTGTCCCACTACCAAAAAAAGGCAACCCTAAATTTCTACATGAAAATGAAGGGAGATGGTTCAAAACTCCCTGAACGGAGCCACAGTGAGAAAATATGAAAACATACTACAATATGAAAACATACTACAAAAGAACCTAAGCTAACTATATTCTGAAGATCAGAAAAAAAATTCCACTATACTATACAGATATTAAAATGGGTTAGCACCCCCAAAAGTCACTGATGTTTCGCATCACTGCTTCGTGCTTCATCAAAGGCATACAGTCTTCATGGAAGACTGATTATATACTACTCATATCCAAACTATTTAGGGCAAGCACCAATTGAGGCCTCACTTCCTTATTCATAGGAATCATGGAAGGAAGAGGAGCATCTTGGGAGGCAAATGAACTCATGTTATGTCAGAACAAGTGGTGCAGCCAATCCATATGACGGCTTAGGCTGCTCACTCCAAGCAACATTCCCAACTTTGGAGAGGATTTGAAAGTCCTGTAGCAATTGACTTACCACAGTCAGGTAAGTGTCTACACAGCAGTCTTTGTGCCAGTGCAACAGAAGCACCTGCATTGCTCCTGTGTAAATGCAACCATGTAAATGAGGCTTTTATGTTGTTGTTTAACATTCACTGCTAGGAAAAGGCCAAATTGAGCAAAGCTCATTTTCAGTGACTTCCTAAGCATTTGATTAATTGATCAATGATTTGCAATACATGGATAGACATTGTAATACACTTAAAAAGTCATACAAAACAAAATCTCATGGTACAAAAGTTGTGCAGTCAAACTTCTCACACTGCTATCATTGGATCCCATAATACCATTGTTTGTGAGGTCCCGGTGACAATATTATCAACCAGGACCTTTTCCATGTGCTTTAAAATCCTTGAGCTGAGCGCAAGCCAGCTTTTAATGTACTTACTGTATAAAGTAAAGGCTGAACAGCCCCTGGGGTGAAAACCTTCCTTTTTTTTCAGATTATTCATTCATGTGGCTGAGTCTTGGACTCTATGTGCTAAGTGTCTGACAAAAGTTTTAAATAAGAAAGCAGTCTGTTTACATTTAACAGCTCTCTTGATATTTTTATTAGTGAAACCCAAGAAAACTGGCAGTCCATGTGTTTGGAAACCATGAGAAAAACTCAAAAATACAGTAATCACCAAAATTTGTGCAAATAAAGTGCTTTTTTGTGCTCAAAGACCCATCTGGGGCTTCAAGGACTGACTGCCTCTTCATCAGAGGGTGGTACATCAGTAGAAACCATCCAGGACCACTTGTGGCAGCAACGAAATTGAGTGACTGTAACCCTGTTTTTTTTTGGCAAACAAAAATGGTAGGGATCAGCAGCACTCATTAGTATACTGAGTGAATAAGAAGCCAGCTGGTGTGTGCTATTTGGCTGCTGCCATCCCTATATATCAGAAGTCACAGTGCTCTAACATTAATAGCAAATACATTTAAAAAAGGTACTGTAAAATATTCAGTTGTGGTTAGAAACCCTGATTGAGGGTAGAGGGGGTAGGGCACAATTTCAAATAATGTCCTTTTGTGCCATTTTCCTTTAACAGCCTACTTGGGGGTTGAGGGTGAGGTGTGTGTGAGACAGTAATATAAATGACACTGTATTGCAGTAAGGGGGGAGGTGATGCCTTGCTAAGGAGCTGTCCTTCAGATGAGATGTTAAACCAAGGTCCCTGCTGCCCATCCCTGCTTACCATCCAGGTGGACATTAAAGATCCCATTTTATCGAACAGTGATAGAAGAGTTTCCCAGATGTCATGGCCAACAGTTCCCCTGTCCATAAAACAGGTCCATGTAACCCACTCCCCTTGACGCACCTGGAAATGAGCTATCACAGGTCAGTTTGTCAAAAATGACAAATAAATAAAATACAGATTCATCCAACAGGCTATGTGTAGGTTAAGGATGAGTTAGATTATGTAACCATATTCAACTGCCTAGTTCTGGGTTAAGAAAGAGGTACAGAATGGTGACTAACCATATTCAATTACCTCTACATGAGTTGAGGAAGAGTTGCGTTAGGTAGCAACATACAGCTGTCTACTTGTGGGCTGAGGAAGAGCTAGGTTCTGTAACCACGTTATGCTGCCTAGGTGGATTAAGAAAGAGCTGAGTTATGTAACCACCTTTGATTAGGTATACCGTTAGTACAGTGACTGAATATAGGCGCCACATCAAAACAGCAACTCATATTAGGCTCTGTACCCATGAGCTACACTGCAAGGGTAGTGACTGTACATGACTGCTACAGTAGTGGACGGCAACAGGAAGGGGGATAGTGAGTGGAAAGGGAGGGACAGGGAACAGGTTTTCAGGGATGGGTGTACCTGATGCCACTGAGCTAGCTATGTGGTGTGGTGGTGTGGGTGGCTAGCTGTGGTGCAGCAGGTACAGGGTTCAGGACTAGGTGCATAAAGGTTTTGCCGCTGCCTGCGGCTCTGGCACTTAATTTTTTGTGCGATGCAGGATTTTGCCCCTTCCCCAACATCCACCCCGCGGAGTTGATAATCCATATTCAGGGGCCTGGGAGGACACAGACCCCCTTCCCCCTGCAAAAACACTTTGTTCCATTCTGGATGTCGGGTCGCCTGAAAGTGTATATCGCCAATTTGCTTTTTGGTGATATATACACACCATAATAGCGATTGCCATTCTGTGATCGCTATTATGACATGGAATCTTTGATTACCTTCATGCAGGATGAAGAAGATGTGGATTATGGAACCATATTTGACTGCCTACATGTGGAGTGAAGTGTGTGCATGTAGTGGTGATTTATGTAGTAACATTTGACCATATCTATTATCCCCCTCAACACATTGAGAACAGGGTGTACTGCATGTAATGACAAAGAATTACCAAGATTAACAAGTTTAAAAAAAGAGTGGTGTTCAAAACTAAGTTCCTAATGGACAACAGTCCATGTTGTAGACCTACCTTCTTCAGAGCTCTCTCAATAATTTTCTAGAAATTAGGTGGACAGAGTAAGATACTGAAGTGGACCTGGAGAAGGCAGGCAAGGATTTAGATGTTATGAATGAGCAGTGTAAGAGAAGCCCACACTGTGTCTATCTCCACTGTGGATGACCTGTGGAGAGAGAGAGCGCTTGTGTCTCCCATGCCATCAGCCTCCCACCCAACGCAAGCTCTATAGCCATAGTACACATCTTCTCAGATAAGATTATACCTAACTATTCCACAGAGGTTTCAGTACCAGCCATTTACGTGGCATCGGCTGGTTTCAATTAGCAGGGAGATTGTTAGTTTATTTGGATTTCATGTGTATGCATAAAACAGAGTCAGAAATTTGGGTTTCATCTAGTTTCCTCCCCAGGCAGTCAGTTTCATAATGGATTTCATATGTTCACATTCTCAATCCCTTGGTGAAGCAAAAACATTAAAATCATAAGCCTTCTCAGTCAATGTACACATCTCATAATTATAATTGCTAATTAAGTAAAGTAGGAGGTGGTGTGGTCTAGTTGTTAGACCACTGGTTTGGGAACCAGAAGATTGTAGGTTTAAACTCCACTAGATACCAGAATTCCCTCTGTGATCTTGGGCAAGTCACTTAACCTGCCTGTGCTCCAGTTCACCCAGTTGCAGAGATGGTTAGAAGCAAATCACCACTGGAAACTAAGTGTTGCATCACAGCTGGGCTATCCTGGGTAAATAAATTGCAAACAAACAAAAAAGGGGGAACAAATCACTCCATATAAAATCACACCTGACAACAGTTTACCAGTAATAAACAATGGTTGTGAGTTACAGCAAACAGTATATGTTGTTGGTATTATGGAGTCTTTGCTTCTACTGTACTTATATTACTGTACTGTTAAACGGTCACCAATATCTTGATCCTCCTACAGTGACATCATAATAATTATACCATAGTGTACAGTGGGCCCTTATTCTGCATGGATTTCCATCCTTACTCAAATGTTGTTGTACCACATATCAAAGGTCATGGAACACCATTGTACCCTACTGTGGTACAACAACATTCCAGCTAATCAGAAATCCTCAGGCCACCCGTTTTCTCACCTCAGAACTGACACATGCAGAAAAATCAGTTTATATAGTGTGTGCAGGGGGTACTTTCACTTTTGCCGTTGCTGCTTTTGCTCACACTTAAACACGATCAATTGGTTGCAATATATTTTCTATTCTTGCTTCTTCCAAAAAAAAACCCACACGTTACACTATAAAAATACAGGATAGACAATCCCATACATAACATGCCTGAGCTGCCACCTCGGGTTTTGATTACATCAGACCTCTCGAGCTTTGCTTTCAAGGTCTGATGTAATCAGAACCCCTCTGTGTCTGCACAGGCCTGTTGTGCAAGGTTGCCCCTCCAGTACTCTCTATCTAGATATTCTCCTTTCTCTACAGTGCAGTGGTCCACAAATAAATAAAGTAGTCATTAACAGCTGGAATACCGACTCGCATCATAAACAAGGCTCTACTTAGCTACTATGTTGATGGTGAACACTACTAAAAATTTGGTTTGTCAACTAAAGAATATGTCTTAGTTGGCAAAGAACCATAACACTTTTTTTGTGATTATTGTTTGACTTGTTGTCAAAATAAAGACGGGTAACCAAATTTAGTAAGTTGTCTTCCAGCGGCCATTGTGACCAAATGTTTCTAAGTTGGTTGCCAGTGGCTAGCCACTGAAAAAATAAGCTTACAGTCTTGATAAATGCTTACTCTAGTTGAGGACATGAGCCTACTGTACCATGCTTGTGCATAAATGGACCCTGTTATAATATATGGTTCAATGTTTTTGTACTATGCACTGCCAGTTGGTGCTGTACCGCAATAGTGATGTCAGAATGCTGTTGTACCACACTTGTGACATAGCTACTGTGGTACAACAGCATAGAATCCCATGTCTGTTAACATTCCTCATGCTTACCTACACTGCAGGTTCCTCATAAGGAAGATATCAGCAAGACTGAAAACACTGCAAGCGATCTGATAAAATGGAATTACTAGAAATGTTGCCAGTTGCTCATGTAGCTACTGTATTTACTAAAATCACATTTAATGTTTTCAATCTTATCTTGCTGTTTGCTGTTTTATGTTTGTTTGATCAGAGTGCAAGACAAAGTTAGAAAGAAGGTAAATGAATTAAAACAGACATATACCATATAAAATAATGTAGGGACAAGCAAACACAACTAAGTTGATGATTCCATTTCAGGGTTAGATGACACCATTGAGCCCGTCTATGCTTTGTAACTAAGGTCTATAATGTCCTCTCACTGCTTGAAAGAAACACAGCATGTTGTGTGTGGTAGCCCATACATTATTCTCTGTTATGATATGCTGATGGGCCAATTGGAAATACAGTGATTATCCAGGTTCAGAATCAATCATTGCGCATGCTCACGCACACAGACACACACACACACAGCCTTGCACTCATGCATGCATGCACGCGCACACACACACACACACACACACACACACAGCCTTGCATTCATGCATGCATGCACACACACAGACACACCCAGCTTGCATTTGATGGCTTCCTGTTGAGTGTCCATACAAACAAATAGCAGATGGGAGCAAAACTAAAAAGAAATCCTGCAACTGCCTCAAGTGTTTAGATCCCTACTGTAGGTCAGTAGGAACACACATTTAGAATGGTGGGTTGCATCCTCGCCCACCAATAGCTTTTTTTCTATTTGCAGACACCAGGAAGAACTCAAGTATAGCTGAGAATAAAAAAGCATCAGACAAAACATTTGGAAAATGATGCACTGTGAAGTTTGATACCTCACCAGAATTTACTTTTTGAATTGTGAAATGAAAAATTTTCAAGTGAGTATGTTGCACCCCCATGGCATTTCCAATTTTCAGTACTTGATGCCTCTGCCTATGTGACTTCTAAACATAAAATGGAGTTCCTACAGACCGGTGCTCTAAAGCTGTCCTCAGGTAATGCCTCAGTATTCTTTCCTGAGGTCAGATTATCTCCTGTAGGTTGTTGTTGGAGGTCAGCTGGGCCAGCATGAGCAAGTGAAGGCCTGAAAAGCAAACAGATAAGTTAAAATGCTAGAGCCAGCATATCTTCTAGTTCTGGTCTTTTAGCATGCTAAATGGCACAACCTTCTAGCTTTACAAATCTCTAGCCTGCTAAAAAGAACCATTCTTCTTATACCCCTCAATTATGGCTTAGTTAATGTCCTGCCAGCCATTTCACTGCAGAACTGTGGCAGGCTGCCTGCAGTGTGAATACCAGTAGCCTGTCTTCTGCAGTTCCCAACTTTGGTTACATCCTCAACCTCTTCCTGTCAATGGGGAAAAAAATTGCCTATATCCTCAATCCCTTCCTGTCAATGGAAAAAAAAAAAACAAACTTCGGTCCTTTATTTCACTGTAGAATGCCCTATTCTTCATGGCCTCGATTGCCCTGTAAGGCACATATACATATTTATACCTTTTACATGAGTGATGTGGGCCCTTCCTCAGCCTAAAAATCAGATGTGGCCCTGTGGGTTCGTTCTCCTCTTTGGACAGTGAAGGTGTTTTGCTCCTGTGACAGGTGTAAAATCAGTAATCATTTATTTAGGTTACTTGTACAAAATGTTTCCACATGCACAGAACTCTAAGGAAATCCCAAGGAAAAAAGAGAATGACTGAAGTAATCTGAACAATTTTTCCTTAGAGAATCATCCTGCTCCCTTTATGGAAATTATTTCTATAGGTTTCCACAGAATGTATGTGGTACCTGGCTGAGATAATGACAGCACTACACTGAGTGGCCCCAACAGAGCAAATCACGTGCCTGTGGTTTGTTTTTGTCAGGCTATACTGTACCAGATGTGCAAGCCTGTTTAAAAGGTGATGTCTCTTCTGATGTATTGTTGTCAAACTGCCTTACACAAGGACTTGCATACTCATGATGCCATTCTCTGAGGTTGAGGCTTTAGAGTATGTGTGTGGTTTCATACTACTGTGGCTCATACTACTGCAGTTTAAGGGTAGCAGAGGGCCTAGCAGCCCATCTGGACTCCCGTCCCACTACTTGGGGTAATATGTTACAGCTGTCTTGGACATGTGTTTGTCAAGTGCTTTCTTAAAGGAAACCTTTGGATCACAGTTGACAGTGTGTTCTGGTGAGGCTTTCCAAACATTCACTGCTCTCTGGGTATCCTAGAATTTCCTTTCCTGTGTTCAAAATATTCTACTGTTTAACCTTTTATTGTGACACCTTAGGTATAGTTCTGTATTGTTAAATTCTAGGTTTAGTTCTGCCATCAGATCGTGTCTTTACATATCTTATTTATTTGAAAAAAGTTTCACCAGGAAAGACATACTGAGCTACAATAGCTCATTTCGAGATGCATCCATTATCCTCAGGAATGGAATCCACACTGCTTGGTGTAAACCCAGCTAGTGCTATAGGCTTACAGCATGCCAAGGAAGGGGCAGATGGGGAGTGAAGTTGGAAAATTAGAACAGTAGTGTGGGAAAAAAGAGGTAGTGAAGATCCCCACAATCCTTCTTCTCTCCATATATGCAAGTTCAATTCATTTAGCCTTTCAGGATATGTTACATTGTTTTTGATTTGGATATTTTTTCCTCCTAGGATCTTTTTATAGAGTTCACACACTGCTGTTCCTTCTAATTGATTCTTGAGTGTGCCACCTCTGACTTCATTAAATGCCTGTTTCCATACAACTTGACAGATTGTTAAAAAAACAGCCTCATGTGAGATCCAGATCTGGGTTTCCAGTTTAGCAACTCAAAGTTCCTACCACATGACCAATCTGTCTGTATGGAAAAGTTCCATAGAAAAGCAATTTCAACTTAGCCGAGTCCAGTTGGTGACTATTGGACTGAAAGCCGATCACTTTAATTATCACAAAACAAGCATTCCTATATAGAATTTTAAATATAATTACTGGTTAACATTATACCAGTACAATACATAGTGAACGATAATAGTAGTACAGTGAACAGCATTTTGCAGACTTACTGTGAGTACTCATATAAGTACTGAACATTAATAAGACCTGCAAATGTTCATTTCCTGTGTCATACATGAAACACAGAAACATAGAACAAGATGGCAGAAAACTTAATGTTAGCAAGCTCTATAAACATTCAGTTTCTATGTCATGCACTGAAACACAGAAACAGAACATGAAGGCAGAGAAATGAATGTAAGATCTGTATATGTTCAGGTTCTATGTCATGCATTGAAACACAGAAACAGAATGTGATGGTAGAACTCTGAACATATATTAATAAGAACTGTAAGCATTCAGTTCCTTCATCATGCAGTGAAATACAGAAACATAGAATGTGATATTAGAACCCTGAATGTTCATAAGATCTGCAAACGTTCAATTCCTATATCATGCACTAAAACACAGAAACTTAGAACTTGATGGCAGAAAAAGATCCACCAACCCATTCGATCTGCCCAACTGAGCATTGTTGTGTCCTATGTATCACATGATGAATAAACTGCACTTAACTACACACAAGTAAGGGTGTAAAGCTATCTCAGGGTTCTGATTTGCTATGCTGATTGAAGGCTTCCACTTACCTCAACATCCTGAAACCTCACTAACTTGGCAGCTGTGCAGTGGGGCGAGGTGGGGCTGCCAGTGCTGTTATTAGTCATAAGAGAGAGACTCCAAGAATTATTGGTTTCTCATAGTACATTGATTTGAAGTGTGATTTTTGCTGAGCTATTATACACATGGAGTGGGGCAGTGTTTCCCTACTAAAGAGCCCTTCCACAGTCCCCGAAAGGTGATTATACTAAATAATCGGTGTACATGTGTACAGTGCTATGTTGTATAATGTGTTTGTATTCTCGTGTTTGGTCTAATATATTGTGTTTGTAACCTGCTTTTTGGGCAGGAACCCACTGTGAACAGGCTATCCCATTTAACTAGGATATCCTGTTGGAATTTCTCTGAAAATTAATACAGTACCTTATGGTGAACTTCATTACCCTTGTCTACTGCCATTATAAACTGTTACAAATGATTCCATATTTCTGCAGCAGAGAGTGGCTCTAATCTACATTCTCATTGAGGTACCAGTTATGAGGAATGTCACTGAGCAGTAATGGGCTCTTTCCTGTTCTCATTTGCTACACAAGTTCATCTGACACAAGCTTGACTAGACCTTCCCATTGTATGGCTCCTATATCATCTTCCCCATCATTCTTGACTCAGATGGTAAATTCCTCAGTGTATGTCAAAAAGTTAAGAGATGAGAAAACTGGTCAGAATGTCCGGGAAGTGTCTCTGTACTACGTTCATACACCTTGACCAAAAATATATTCATGTAGTCTTAAGAGTTCAGGGGTTGGGGGGCAACTAAAAGGAGCCCCTACCCAAATATTCCCTTATCACATAGAGTTATAACCCCTGCCCTCAAGGGTTAGTTAAGCCCTGGTATGTAAGGCATTTTTTCCATGTGTTTATCTTCTGATTCTCCTGCCTGCCACCATCTGAACAGCCCTGTTGCTTACCATCTCTAGGAGTTTCACATTACTCTCACCATTTGTACCTCATGGTGAGGTTGGGGGGGCACCTGCCCTTGCCACCCACCTGAAGCAGGATCGAATGACAAGTGGTGCCAGGGTGCGGGAGGGTCATTCATCACTCTGATCCGGTGGGATGTTTTCCTTCATTTTTGTCCCAGAAACATCAGTGTGTTGACATCCCTCACCCTCTGGGCCTCCCTTCTGCTGTGAAACCTAGGCTCTGCTAGGTGTCAGGCACACTGCAGGAGGTGCAATGCCCCCACCCAGGGAAGGGAGAGTATTTATTTATTTTTATTTCTCAGATTATAGTACTTTTCAGCCAGAGACTCTTTTACAAAGGTTCCACATCAGGAGAGAACAGATAATAGCAACAACTGGACAATAGATAAGCATAGTGACAATTAGACAGGAGGCATTACAAACATTAGGGCTAATAAAATCAGATATGGTTAAAGCTGATACTAACAATAGGTAATTAGCAGCAGCATAAGTGCCGTCAGTAGGATGACTTTGTCCTTAACATTGTAGCAGGAGGCCACATTGGCAGATGAGTACATAGCAACATTCGCTACTAAAACAGAGAAGCATAATGGGTTACAGATAGGTAACATGAGTTAATTGTAGTGCATTAAAGCAGTCAGCACATTGACTTTGGCTTTACAATAGCAGAACAAATGGGGGGGGTAGGAGTGGCACAACAAGCAGCCACAGAGACATGAGATGAGTGAAAGTTGGAAGGAGAGAAGCTAGCTTAGGAGAGTAGTAGGTGGGATACAGAAGTCTTGGTGGACAGAATTTAGAGATAGAAGGGGTGGTGGGTTGGAGGTATTTGGGGTGGGGGTAGAAAATGACACAAGGGAGGGTAGGGTAGAACCTAGGGGAGGGCAGCTGCTAGGTGTGGCAGTCAACTGTAAGTGTTGTGAGGTGTTGACGGAGTTTGTATTTGAACTATCCAAGCTTGGATTTAGCTAGGATATCTGGGGGGGGGGGGCATTTACCCAACTGAGAGCTCTGTACATAAAAGCCCTCTGAGCTTGCATTGTACAGCAGAATGGGACATGGTAAGTGTGCTTGGATGCACTTCTTGTACTGTAGGGGTTTGGCCCAAGAGTAAGAAGATGTTGGGAGGCTGGTGGGGTTAGTCCAAGGCTGATTTTTTTGGCCAGCAGGCAGGTGTGGTATGAGATCCTGCCCTTGAGGTGGAGCCATTTGGTTTGGGTGTACAAGTCGCAGGTGTGGGTAAGCCTGTGCGTGCCGGAGACTAGACGACAAGATTTGTTAAGTGTGATACAAATTTTTTTAAGTGTTGTGTCAGTTGCGGACCCATAAATGACAAGTCCAGGAAATTTTGGGATATTCTCAGCAGGGCACAAGGGGAAAAATAGGCTTTCCTACCTATATAAGATCTAAGCCACCTTTGATTAGGCACTATTAAATGACTTGCATAATGATGCGCACACCCATCATTTAATAGTGCCTGATCAAAGGTAACCTAGATCTTTCAAGGATAGGAAAGTCCATCTCTCCCCTTGTGCCCTGCTGTGATCAGCCTGACTTACTGGAAAAATTTGTTTATTTTTGATATGTCAAAAAACCTGAGGAATGTACTACCTGCATTCATGATGCAGAAGGGTGTTGAGCTCTCCAGTTTTTGGTGTGTGGAGAAGGAGTGAAGAATGAATACCAGAGGGGACCGAGAAGGCCACTTCTGCAAGGTACTGCTATATTCAGAGAAGGGGATGATAGAAGGGGAGAAATATGAGCAGATCACTGTGAGATATAAGATGTGGGGCTGCCAGCACATTGATCACTACCTGACCCCATTGTCCTGGCCAACATTCCCCTTCCCATAAAACCAGTTCATGCAATTGTCCAAGGCTGTGTGTGGGTGTTAATGTATGAAATGACTGCCACTACACATTCAGTCACTTCACTACCATTCTAGCACTGCTTGTAAAGCACTTTGGGATACAATGTGTATGAAAAGCACTATATAAATGCAGATTCTTCTTCTTATTTTAATTTCCAAGAAAGTATGAACTCTGGCATTGGTCTACACAAGAACTTTGCTACAAACAATTGATGGATCTAGGGGGTGGTGAAGGGTCTGGCTGCACCCCCCCCCCCATTGTAACTTACTTGCTTGCTGCTGCTGCATTTCACTTTGTTGAAGAAGTCTGATTTATTGATTGTACAAATGTTTACATTCAAAACTATGGATTACATTTGTAGAGTCTGTCAAAAACGTACTTAAAAAGAATAATAGCTGACAATATAAAGGTTTAATACAAATGTTAAAAAGTGCATATCAAGTATGCTCACCGCTCCAGCACCCCCATTGTAACATTCTGGATCCGTCATAACAACTAGACCACTAGGTATTTGAAGATTTGTACCACACTGTGGTTTGCCAACGAGAAAGTCGGTTGGATTAAAACACAATTTCAGCATGTTAAAGTAAACAAAATGAACAGAACCATAGCTCAACATGTATTGCTCAAAATAATGCACATGGTTTTGACCATTTTAGTGAAAGAATTCTAAACAAAGGGGAAAAAAGAACTAGTTAGCACTATAAAGAGCCATATAGCTCTCTGTCTCAGGGTCCAATGATGTCATCACTTAACACATTTGGTGGCCATTTTAGGAAGCAGGTAAGGCAGTTTTTGTTTTGAAATTGGAAGGCTGATTTTACATTTTTCAAATGCTTTGGAACCACATTTAGGTAAATTATATAACTGTAGTTTTAGCATTAATATATACAGCAGCCTTTCCTTTACTCCCCTGTGAAGTCAGATTTTTGAATAGTTTGTTGTCAAAATGTTGTTTAGGGCCAGCCTGGTGGCGATGAGGATTGAGGGGCTGGATGCCACACCAGCAACCCGGGTTCGGGAAAGGACTCGGGCAGCCGGAGGTTGGCAGGGGAGAGGGAGGATTGAGCATCCAGTGACTGCTGTCCTTCCTCTGGGGGGCGTGGGAGAACTGCATCACTCTGCAGTGGCAACTGGCAGAGGCCAGATGCACCAAAGTTTGCGTGCACAATCAAGAGGTGGAGCACGGCAGGCGTATGCACGACTGTGCGCCGACGCCATTACATGTCCGGCTCCTAGGGGAGATAATGGCAGAAAATTGTGGGGTGATCGTGGCCGCTGATGGCCTTGCCCTGCACCCCTGGACACGAGAGGTGCGCCCCTGGGTGTCTGAGCTCCAGGTCCCCATAGGGGAAGGGGATCCTGTCTACTTGCCAGCCTATGAGGGGGAGCGTGTTGCTGGCCAGACCTGATCTGGGGGTGCGGGTGCCAGCGGCTGGACAACTCACCACTACCACTCTACAGTGGAGAAGGGAAAAAGCATTCTATGAAAAAAAAAATATTGTTTAGGTATCCTTTAAGTGCACATTGATAAGATTCTTTTGCAGGCAATTTGGGGGACCGATTTGATCAAAGACAGATGACAGGAGAGTGGTCACTAAGAGAGTCAGATAGGACCTTGGTGTTAGTGATCCTCTCCAGGTGGTTTGTGAGAGTCAGGTTGAGCAGTGAGCTATAGCTAGTCCTATAGTTGGTTCTGGTAGGGGTTGACACCAATTGGGTGCTGCCTATGGCTGTGATTGCATCTTTGCATGGGTCAGCTTCTGCGGCAAGCCAATTAACCTTAATGTCCCTTAGCATTACTACTTCAGAATGATTGGGCATGTTAGAGAGGTATTCAAGCACCGTATTGAAGCCATTGGCATGGTCACATGGGGGGATATAGACAGAAAGAATGGTGAGTGCTTTGCCCTGGGTACCTAGAGCTACTTTGACTGCAAGGGGCTGGGCACTGTTCCCTGATTCTATTTTTGGAAGGGCGCAACCCTGTAATGAGTCAGTCAGGTATATGGCACATACCCCTCCACTTTTATCTTGCCTATGCTGTCTGAATAGGGTGTAGTCATCCAGGGAGATGGCGGTGTCTGGTTCTTTGGAGGAGAGCCAAGTTTCAACCACTGCTAGAACATCTGGTTTATGCTGCAGTACCCAAACTTGCAGAGCATCGAGTTTGTGTAGGAGGCTCCGAATATTAAAAGATGCCAGTTTGAGACCATCAGGGCTACTGCTACTATGGTGAGGCTGCAGCACAGGTCCTGGGTTGGGGCATATGTTGCCTGACATTAGTAGAAGCAGGACATTTCAAAGTATGAAGCACCTAAGCAGCTTAATAGGGGTAGTTGGTCGGTATTTAGGGGGCTTGCTATCCTTAGTAAGTAACAATGGTGTGGGGAAGTGTGGAAAGAGAAAGAGGGTGGGGGAGTTGAGGTGGTGGGTTGTGCTTCTATCAGGCTTGGTGGGTCTAAGGAAGTGGGTTGGTGTTTCACTTGTGGTTTCAGAGGCCTGTGGTGTGGCTTTCCTGAAAGACAGAGGGGGGACTGACGAGGACTTGAGGCCATCATGATTCTGGAGAGGTATGGTAGTTAGTAGGATTACAAGTGGAACTAGATAATTAAAGGGCCCCATGAATGAATGGGGGTCTGAGTAAGATAGAAGAGGCTGATGTAAATTAGAAGGAAGGGCAGTGGATACCACTTGTGGTGTGTGTGGGGGGCAGTAAAATACCACTAGCGGTGTGTATGAGGGTGAGAGTGCGAAGGGGGGAGTAGTGAGTGCAAGAATAAGAGGGGTGAGGTAGGCAATTGGGGGGGCAGTTGTGGAGGTGGCCTGAGTAGGGGCCTGTGGGAGGTCAGGCAGAGGTTAGGAAAGTTCTGTACCTGAGTCCAAGGTGAGACCAAGGAGGTAATGGGGGGGTGTTAAGGATGTGGAGTCCTTGGTGGAGGCTTAGGGGTTGGGTGATAGGGAGCTTAAGTTGGATGACAGGACAGGTTTAAGTGTAGCCCTAGGGATAGTGAGTGGCTAGGGTGCCTGGCTTTAGTGTCTGGGGTCAGAGGTTCGAATCCCAGGGGGTAAGAAAAGGGGAAGATGTGGAAATATCCGAGAGGGGAAACAGAAATTGGGTTTGTGGCCTGGTGGAGGGCTAGAGCTGGGGAGAAAAGTGTAGTTGAGTTCAGCAGCGAGTAGGGAGGAAGGTAGAGCTCAGTAGGGACTCCTAGTGGTCACTTAGTGTAATTTGCAAAGGGAGAGATAGGGTGTTTAAAATGTGTAGTCCTACAGGTGCTCAATTCTCTCCCTCTGACTGACCTCCAGGTAGTTCAAGTTTGATCTTGAATCTGAGTCTCGGGCATGGCAGGCAGTGGCAATACTGCAGCACCACCTATTGGGTGGTAGCACTACCGCCATGCCACCAGTCCAGCAGCACATAATGCATTTTTTAGGGACTTTGAAGGTCTGACCTTTGGGCTGGACGGTCCTGGGTTGGATGGTAAAGGCTGTGGTACAAGAGCCACCCTGATGCCCCAGCAGCAGCCTCTTGTGCTGCCATGCAGGCATTCCTGGGAGCAGACTCAGGTCACCACATCGGGAGGCAGGCCTGGCTCACACAGCTGCCAAAAGGCAGTGCACCTTTGCTGATGGAGGGATGGAGGGGTTCCAAGGCCTTAGCAACCCAGTGCCATGTCAGTGTCAGTGGCTCAGCAGGTTGCATGCTCACCTCTGAGGCTGGAAGATCAGAAGGCTATGGGTTCTATCCCAGCACCAGGCACTTGGGTTAAATCCCAATACTGACACTGTGGTGCAGCATGGGGGGGGGGGGTACTGCACTCCTGAGATGCCATCTTTTGGATGAGACATTAAACCGAGGTCCCATCTGCCTGTTCTGGTGGTAGTTCATTTGGATGTTAAAGCTCCCATGGCACTTCTTGAAAAGAGTAAGGGACATTTTATTGAAATCTTTTTTTTTTTTTTTCAGTTTAAAGTTTCTTATACATTTTCAATACAGAGACTAGACCTGTGGTACATAGAAACCAGACAGTTTACATCATTGGAACTTAGCAATCCATTCTCTCCCCTTCCCCCCTTCCACATCCCTCATACTTCCCTCCCTCCCACACCTTGCAGAGAATGTTGGTGGTCATTTGTAAACAATACCTAGTTATATTAAAACATTACAGGTTAAATAGAATAGAGAGTTTGTAGCGGTTCCCATATCTGGTTAAATCTTTTGGTCTTGTTGTGGAGACTCACAATAGTTTTCTCTGTGCGAAGATTGACTAGAAACTCTTGGTGCCATTCCGTGTAAGTTCCGCATCGTCTTTCCAATGCTTCAACACTATCTTTTTGACTGACATGGAAATCAGTGCCATATAAAACTTACGATTTAAAACAGAGATGGTTAAAAAGTCCCCTAGCACGCAGACATCAGCTGAGAAAAGATCAGCCAAACCTAGAAGTGGATCCACTCTGTGTTGGATTTGAATCCACAGGGGAACCACTTTGGGGCAATTCCAAAAAATATGTAACAAATTACCCTCCCCTTGATTACATCTTACACATATAGAAGATTTCACAACTCCAAATTTAGCCAATTTCTGAGGAGTATAATAAATATTATGTAGAATTTGGTATTGCATGAGATGGAGTCTATCCTGGGTAACTATTTTATGACAGGAGCTCCATAGATGAGACCAGTTAAATAATTTTTCTGGGAATAAAGTGGCCCAGTAAGTTGCAGGACCAAAACTATCCAGACAGGCCCAATTATGTACTGCGCTATAAATTTTGGAGCCCACGTGAGAAAGGCCTGCTAGTGGGCTTAGTTCCCTTTGAAAATCAAACGAGACAGGTGGGGGAGGATTAGCTCCAATCTCTTTAAGAAGAAGGTGCTGTATTTGGTATATTTTGAATATGACAGACTGTGAGAGATCAGCTTTTCTAAGATTTCTAAAGGGGAAAACCAAGAGCCATCCTCCTTTACAAAATAAAGAAGAGAACTGTCCCCTACTTGTGGGAGCCATCTTGTTGAAAGGAGTTTGCCCCCTAATCTGATATTGGGGTTGCCCATCAGAGGTTAATTCAGGTCAAGGGTAAGTTGATATTTTAAGTAGTTACAAAGTTGTGAGTGGACTGTAACAGATATTTCAATGGGCGTGTGTTTAATTTGGGGTGGAAGGGAGGCTGTTTACAAGTGTAATAATGCCAAGGTGGAAAGTCCTTGGCTTCTCAGCATATCCCACTCTATCTTAAGCCAGGCAGGAGTGAATAGAGGGGCATTTTGTGATTCTCCCTGAAGTCGCCATCTGAGATATTTATAGCGTGACTTGCCCAATAATAGATATCTATATGTGGTAATCGTAGCCCCCCCTTTTGTTTCAGGGCAGCTAATTGGTGATACACCATCCTGGGTCTCTTGCCCACCCAGATGAAGTTTGTGATAAGATTATGGACTTTTTTAAACCAGGATAGAGGTAACCAAATATTAAGAAGGTTTAATGGATAAAAAAGACAGGGAAACACATTCATTTTGATTACATTTACTTTCCCCCAGAAGGAAATAGACAAGTAGGACCACCTTTTTAAATCTTGAGTTATTACCTGGAGAAGAGAGCCTAAGTTTAATTTGAAAATGCGGTTTGGGCTTCTTGCAGGAATGATACCCAGATAAGTCAAAGGGTCTGATTTCCATGCTAATCCTAATTCGGCTATATTTTGTTTTAAGACTTTATGGTTAAGGGGAAATACTACTGTTTTTTCTATATTGAGTTTATAGTTAGACAGTTTACTAAACTCTTTAATAATTGAAAGTATAGTGGGTATAAACTCCTCTGGGTGTGATGGTTGCAAGAGAAGGTCATCCTCAAAGGCTAACACTTTAACCTCATTACTCTGTATCTGAATGCCCTGAATTTCTGGACAGGCCGTTAATCTGCAAATGAGGGATTCAAGATACAGATTGAAAAGGAGTGGGGATAGAAGTGGCACCATTGCATGTTATCTTAGCTGTTGGGGCTGAGTAAAGGGCGCCAGTCCATTGCAAAAATTCAGGGGGGAAACCAAATGCTTTCAAAGTGCTTTGCAAAAACTGCCAATTGACCCTGTCAAATGCCTTCTCGGTATCAAGAGAGACCAAGGCTTCTGGGAAGTTGGTATTCCTGGAGACTGAGAAGACATGCGACAGAGTACGTAGGTGATCTACGGACGATCGTCCTTTCATGAAGCCAACTTGCTCCAGGCCTATAAGATCAAGTAATACGTTATTTAGCTGGTCTGCTAGTAATTTGGTCAGAATTTTAATATCCTGATTTAGAAGGGAGATGGGTCTATAACTTGACACAGATTTGGGGCATTTACCCAGTTTGGACAAAAGTGCTATCAGTGCTTCAAACAGGGAAGTGTCAACCTTCACTCTTGAAAGAATATGCTGATAAAAAGGGAGAAGGATGGAGATTAAATCTTTTGCAAAAGGTTTAAAAAAATTGGGTGAAAACTCATCGGGTCCCAGAGTCCTGTCTGCGGGGATGGATTTGATTACTTGCACTATTTCAGATGCAGAACTAGTAGAGACCAACAACAGCTGTTGTTGCTCCTTGAGGGTGGGCAGATTAGAATCTTTAAGGTATTCTTCTAGGCAGTTTATAGGAGGAGGTGAGGCCATTGGTGCATATAGTAGTTGGTAGTAACTTTGAAATTCCACCACAGTATCCACTGGGGAGGTCTTTAACGTTGCATCATCTGTTGAGCGAATAGCTTCTACAAATCTAGAAGAATCTTGTTGCTTAACCAGCAAGGCAAGCAAATGACCTGCCTTCTCCCCTTGATCAGTATAGGTGGCTTTTGCCTTTTGTATAGCAAATTTGACTTTTTCACTTAATAATTCTAGATAGGAATGATGGAGTTGGACAAGCAATTACATGTCCTGGTCAGAGGACTGGGAGGACATATGCCTTTCCTTATCTCGGATTTGAGAGAGAAGGGAAGAAAGTTGGCCCTCCTGTTTTTTGCACATCATTCAACATCTGGTTTGCCTGTGGTATTACAGTTAACCAAATGGAAAAAATTAATCTGGTTTGAAATACATTTAATCACCTCTGGATCTTTCAATAACTGGTTATTCAATTTCCATTAACCTCCTATTTTGGGGAGAAGTGCAAAATTAATCGTACATGAAACTAGAGAGTGGTCTGAGGGTAGGCCGGGGTGAATTGAGTAGTCGAGAACACCCGATATCAAAGATTGTGAAATTAATAAATAGTCTATTCAAGAAGAAGAACCATGCACAGGAGAAGTAAATGTGTATTCTCAGGTATCTGGGTGAAGGACTCTCCAGATATCACACAGGCCCAGTTGGTCGATCATATCACACAGAGCTCTCTGTGCTGGAGAGAGACCCCAACGTGAGGCACCTGATCAGTCAATGAGTGAGTCGAAAGTTATGTTTGGGTTGCCTCCTAGAATTATTGGAATGGACAAGTATGGGGTTAGGGCCTTGAGTAACTGCATAAAATGCCCCGGTGAATCCACGTTCAGACCATACACACTAGCTAACACCACCTGAGTCATATGGAGATTACCTTGGACCAAAAGGAACCTACCTTGCGGATTCCTAATGATCTGAGTCGAGGTGAAGGGAATGTTTCTACCCACCAGGATCATAACCCCAGAGCTTTTCGTGGTTCCTTCAGCAGAAAAACACAGTCCCACCTGTTGCCGCCTTAGTTGCAAGCTTTCTGACTGGAGCAGATGTGATTCTTGAATTAAAATAACATCAGCCTTTAATAGGCTCAAATGTTTGAGTATCTTATACTGCTTAACCGTATTCCTGGCTCCTTTAACATTCCAGGTACAACGTTTTAAGTCCCTAGCCATATAGATCCTCTGTTGATGTAATAGTTCTGTAGACCTATAAAGTACATATGAACTCCTCTTGTATTATTCAGCATACTCTCAGCAAGGCCCACCCTAACCCCAATCCCCTGGCCCACCCTCCAAGCCAACAGCCCCAAACCCTGACTACAGTATATAATAAATGGTTATCTAGATTGTAAGTAAAGCCAGAATTCCAGTATATCGCTAATCTAAGAAAGTATACCCAGCCCTCCACCTTCCCTTTTTATTTTGAACAGTGTTTTGCAGCTCACAACCCTTTTTCCCTTCCTCCCTCCAGCCACTCTATAAAATGAACTAAGTACATCCTTATCTTCCTTAAACTAACCTATCTGGGTTACTCTAAACATATGATAATATTACTAAACTTCGTAGGTTCCCTGCCTGTCTATAGGTATATTATGGTATAACATCACCAGGTTTTTCCATCACTGAAGCCTAAACCCATTCATATAAATTAAAGAATTATTGAGCTACTTAACAATTATCCCAGCTTTCCTTGTTTGGATCCCTGCAAAAAGCATGAGGAATATTATTTACTGTGCTTTAAGATGCAAAATAACAGCCCATAATGGGGAAAAGTTAACAATTAGAAAGTATAGCTCTGATTCAGAGCTTGAAAATCAAATTTAACATCAAAATGGAAGTAACATCACGGTATAAAGATGATTTTATTATTAGGAAAAAACTTAGAAAATATCTCTGCCAGAACAACGAGAAGTAAATGCCCCTGGATTAATTACGTCCTATCACCTCAACTAAATCAACTGGTCGGCTCCTCAAAATTATGTGTGGTAGTCATACTTCCACCCAGCAAAAAAGAACAGAAAGAGTAACTTGAGTATTAAAACTATGTAGTTTAACATCAGGAAGTAAACCTGAGTTGTGTTTAGCACTTTAAATGGGTGCAGCTTCTTTGACACCGATGCGGCACTAACCCAACAATAAAGGAGATATTTGCTGTCAGTAGGGGCATAAAAGTAGCCCTTGTGGACACAGTTGAAAGGTAATGGTTCTGGTGTAATCTCACCGGATAAATTAACTTGTCGGTGCATCAGCCCACAATTTGTATCTCCCCTATACAACCAGACAAAGCAAGCATTTCCCCTTGTTTATAACTGGTATGGTAAGTAGAAAAAAAGAAAATCAGTGATTTATTTGGTTATAGAGTCTGTTTAATGTAAGATCGGAAAGCAAACTGGGGCTGTGTTCGGTGCATCAATAGTAGAGACAAAACACTGTGGTGGGGCTCCCTCTAGCGGCTCTGACATTGGTAGCCACAGGGAGTCTAACAAAGCCACTCAGCGGTGCACATGTTTGCATGGCCACAAAGTGCCCATACATGAACCAGAACAAACAGGAGAGGACCTTTGGGACCATCAGTTACTTGTAGAAGCATCCATTCCTGTAACATGCAATGTGTTGTACGATCTTTTAACATACCACAAGGTGAAAATTAAAGCGGATAGATAATGCTCTTGCTTGGGAGTCAACAAAAGTTGCACAGCGCTGCCTTTGAAATGCTTTTAAATATTGGAATTCAAGCCATTGAAATCTCTATATTACTTTATATTATTTATTACTGTGATCACCATCATGCAAGACTACTTCAAGGGTCGCGAAACAGATCAGGAAGGGCAGATTTCAAACCCGTGGCTGCAACTTTGGGATCTTCATAGGATGCCCAGGTCCTGGCTATCAAAACCAGCAGTTTGGCTCGGAAGGACATCTTAAATTTCATCCCGGCTGCTATGGGATGTGTAACCAGTGGATGGAAAGCGGTTCTTTTCTGACGTACCGTGGTTGGTAAGTCCTGTGTAATTCTGATGGTTTTCTCCTCCCAACGAACTGTTTGCAGCTCTTTAATTTTCAGAAAAATATACTGTCTTTCAAGGAAGTTTAAAAACTTGAAAATCAGTGGACGTGGAGGAGAGCCCATTGGTGGTTTAGGGCAAAGAGCCCTGTGAGCCCTTTCAATTATGTATTTTTGCCCAAATGGTGAGGGGCCTGCAAGTTTCTCCAGCAGTTTTTGTATGACTAGGATAGCATCAGAACCCTCTTCTCCTTCGGGAAGCCCTATTAGCGCTGCATTGTTGCACCGGCTTTGACCTTCAAGATCTTCCACTTTCTATTTTGATTTAGCCATTTTTTTGTCATATGACAGTTACAGTAGCTTGGATCTGTTTTTTCAGCTTTCTTTTCTAGGGAAATAATGCGTGCTGTATTGTTGGAAGCTCTTTGGGTTACATCTTCCATGGCTTGTGACAGTGGTTTAATTTCAGTGGAGATGTAGTGAAGTTCTTCTTTAAATGGAGCAAATTCGGCCCAGAGCTGTTGTAGCATGAGTGGTTCCTGATCTGTCGTCAGAGCAGCAGGAGTAATAGATTCGGCGAGACCCTTGGCCTGAGGCTTCTGAGGGGCCTTTTCCGGGGTCGCTGGGGGAGTGTGCTTTGGAGGAGCTATTCTCATTTTCACCTCCATTAGGTTGTTTGGCTGGGAGTCTGTTGTTATCTGCAAACAAACTAAGCAGGCAAGTTGAGCTTTACTATTAAAAAAAAAAGAAAACTTTTACATTCGGAACGGGTGGCTGGAGTGGTAATGAGGAGCTGCTAGTGCGTGCTCTGCATCACGTGGTCTCCCAATTTTTATTGAAATCTTGAGACAATCAGCAGATACATGAAAAAGAAGAAAGGAAACAAATAAAAAACACTCACAGTGTATTACAAAACAAGGAGAATAACAATAGAAAAAGCAAATACCACATACATTCAATAAAAAAACAAGGTATAAGAATCAAGTTAACCATTGGAAGGACTGCCAGTTTTCAAAATAACTGGCTGGAGAAAGACCCTTTTTCTCACTTCGCTGAATATCAGATATTTCATGTAACACAGAAAACAGAAATTCTTCTTGAAACAATATCCGTTGCTGAAGCACTAACTTACATCTGGCTTGCCATATACAAAATTTCAGACAGGCAAAAACCACCCTCATACTACTAGTATTAAACAAAGACCAAGTAATGGGAAACAGACCCCCACCAAAAAAAAAACTGTCAGGGGTGAGGTACAAAAAAAGAGAAAGATGCCAACGGTCATATAGCAGTTTCTGAAAAGCAACAATAAAGGGACACTCAAAAAAGAGGTGTTCCATGGATTCCAGGACTTGACAACATGATAGCCTAGGGCAATGCCATTCTTCAATGCCCTTATGATGGAGATTACGTTTTGCATTTAGCTTACCATGGGCGCAAAGTCACCCGATATTCCACATTTTACAAGGGATTCTGGGATCTTCCAATATAGCCCCAATCCAGTTTAGGTCCAGAGGCAGTTTATGACTAAAATGCGGAGTCGTATGAAAGCAATTTTACATGACCCAGTTATAAACCATTTTCCTAGAAGTGGTGCAAATTTGGATTGGCATGAGAGACCATTTCTTAATATAATCAAAACAAACAGTAAAAGTAGGATTAAGTTTTTGTTTCCGCTTATTTTTATGGGCAAAAGATCCCAAATCCCATTCAGAAAAAAATCTCCAAAGGGAAGGCTGCAACCAATTTACCCATTATTTAGTAGAAAATAATAGCAAAGGGAGAAAATGTGTGAATATAAATATACAATGAAAAAAAACACAGGGTTTATCATACATAAACCACCTTGTCGCTTCTTTAAAAAAGTAATCCCTCTCTTGAGGGGGTTAATTCAACAGTCCCATGAACACTGGAAAAAAACAACTATATAATCCTGTCTCCAACTGCTGTGGGGGCAGGGGGGGCATAACTTAAATATAAAAAAGAAACAGGTATCAAATATGTCTTGATCATGTAGCTCCATTTCTGTTTACTCATCCTCCATTTATTCCATAGAGCTACTTTCTGTTTCCCTAAAGAAATCGTATCCTCCAAGTTATACATAGTCATGTCTCCATTCCCAAAATAAAGCTCCAATAACTTTTCTGGAGACTGATCAACCATAATATTAGCCATAGATTTCATAGGTACTGAAGGAACACCAATCTGTAAGCACTGACATTTAGAAAAATGTATTTCTGCCCCTGTGATTCTCAGAAACATATCAATTATTCCATTTGCCAGGGACCCAGACAACCCATCTTGGACCAGAAGGCATAAGTCGTCTGCATAAGCAATCATCTTAATCCCCACAAATGACTGCCGTTGTACCCCAAGTATCCAGGGAGATAAATTTAGAATCCTAATTAGAGGGTCAATCTTGAGAATATATAACAATGGGCTCAGGGGACAACCCTGTCTCAGATCCTTTTTAATTGAGCATCATTGGCCCAATCTACCATTTTCATAAGGAAGGATATAAGCAGCTTGATAACACAGCTGTAACCCTAAAATAAAGGCATGGGGGAGTCCATAAGCCTTTAAACAAAGCAACAAATAATCATGTGAAATGTTATCAAAGTCTTTGGCCTGATCGAAATTCACCAAAAAAACTGAAATCTGATTGGCTGTACCGTGTTCAAATATTTCCCTCAATAAAATCAGGGCATCCGAGATCTTATGGCCTGTCACAGAACAAAATTTTGTATCATGAACCAAATCATGAAGCACTTGTGTCAACCTGTGACCTAAAAGTTTAGTCAAAATTTTAAAATCCATATTTAGCAAGGTTATCGGATGCCAATTTGACAGCTCCATCTTCTTACCTTTTTTCAACAAAAGAAGCAATAAACCTTCATACATAGCATGGGGAACTGTATGCATATCCAAAAACTCATTAGAAACAGCTGTAAGCTCCAAAGGACACAGGAGTCACAGCAGTTTAGAAAACAAAGGTTAGGAAAAGAGTAGAGGAGTGTTCCCGATGTCCTGGCTAAATTTTCCCCATTCACTAAAAATACCACTAACAGCTTAATCTGGTTCAATGTCAGTTGGCATCCATCTGTATCCCACCCCCCCGGGACGAGGCTGTAAATAGGCAGAATTGTCTAGTCCTCCTTTCCCAGTCAACAAAAACTAATTAACTAACTAACTAATTAATTAACCCCTGCGGATAGGCCAGTGAGTTTGCTCATGCTGTAGGGTCATGCTATCCATGCCTAGGCCGACATGCACTGCCCATGCCATGAGAGAATGGTAGTTCTGAGAGAAAACTGGAGGAAAATGAGCCTACCTACCAGCTATGTGATGGTTTTAGCCTGAGTAGAGTATGTCCTAGTATACAGCATGTATCTCTGCACATCGATAACAGTGGAAGCGTGAATAAAAACCTAAAGAGACAAGCTTTTGCCATCACCAGTCACATTTGCCTGCTTGTATTTGCTGTGTACAGTAGTTGTTGGATGTATGGCAGAGTAGTTAAAAGTAAGAAATGAAATACATGAGTTTTACTAGTGAAATTGTCATGAGTGGGAAATAAAGAGGTTCACATACATCGTTTTCTTAGCTTGTGAGCCAGACTTTTCAAGATAATACTTTATTACTCCAGCATATGAAAATGACAAGTGTCATTTATGAAATCCTGCTGAAAATGTCATTTTGAGGCATAACAGTGAAAAAAAACGTTTGGACGGGATTTTAAAAAATGACAAAAGTCACGTTCATAAAGTGGGGTAAAAAATTGCTGTGTTTAAAATTTAAGATCAAATTCTCAAAAAATAAGAAAGTTATGAATACATGGTGAACAAGCATTTGTCAATGCCAAATGTTTGCTTGCTGGTATTGGCATTGGTACTGCAGGAGTTAAAGAGATGCATAATAGCACTGGCAGTGAAGTACTGAACTAACGCCAACCCCAACCCCACCCCACCCTGAAGAGACTGACAGGCATTGGGATGTGCCTTTGGGTCATTGGCCATAACGCTCATGCCATTCCACCTCACCCCACCCTGCAGACTCTGACAGATGTCACTGTGTGCCTTGCGGTCTTCAACCCTTATGCTCACCCCATTCCATAAGGAAATAACCTGAGATAGGTGCAGTATAGGAGAATGGGGTGAACATTAGGGATGAAGACCCCAAGGCACACCTCAGTGCTGGTCAGTGGCTGCAGGGTAGGGGTGGGGGTGAAATGGCATGAGCATTATGACTGATGACCTCAAGCCACACCCCTGACACCTGTCAGTCTGTACAGGGTGGGAGCATTATGGTTAGAAACCCTAATGCCCTGGGCATTTGTTGGTATTTTCACACCAAATTTTAAACACGGGCTTTTTGTGAACGCCACCTAATGAACAGTGGCACTATCATTTTGTTACTCAATCCCAAAAGGTAATTTTGCACAGCAAATGTGCCATTCGACGCAACAGGTGTGAAAAGACATTTTGGGCAGGATAGGAAAAATGACATTTGTGCTGTTCATGAGGAGGTGTGTAAAAATGGCAATGTTGAAAATCTGGAGTGAAAATATGAAAAATTGGAGAACTTATGAGCATGTGTAGAAATTGTGTAATGCACACTTGTAACACAGTCATTTTGGGGAATTTTTTCACCAGATTCTCAACATGGCCTTTTTGGGACCTCCCTTCATGAACAGTGGCACTGTGATTTCATTAATCTGTCCTGAGAGTTGATTTTGCACAGTGACTGCGCCATTCTGCGCCACAGGTGTGAAATCACATTTCAGGCAGGCAGGATGCAAAAAATGACATCTGTACTGTTCAAAAGGAGATGTGAAAAAATGGCAATATTGGAAATTTGGAGTGAAAATATCAAAAAACAGTGAAGTTATGAGTATGCATACAAACTGCACAATGCACGCTCAAAATGCAGTAATTTTTGGGAGTTTTTTCACCAAACTTGCAACATGGGCTTTTTGGGACCCCACCTCATGAACAGTGGCACTGCTGTTTTGGTAATCAGTCCCAAAAAGTGATCCCGTGCAGCAACCACAACATCACGTTTCATGACTGAGAAATGAAATGACAGTGCCAATGTTCATGGGGTGGGGTCCCAAGAACCCCATGTTGAAAATGTGGGACCAAAACTCCCAAAAATGGCTGAGATATCAACTTAAGTTGAAATCCCACCATTGATTGCCATTATAGGGCTTACCGTGATTTTCTTCAGTTTGCGGTCGGCTTTTGAAGAGTGCAGACGTGTTCCTGATCCACGGAAGATCGCAGCGTCAGACCTCCAGAGGTAAGTATGGGTGAGGGGTTTGCGTAGAGGGAGTGGCAGGATGGACATGGGTGGCAAGGATGATGAGTGACTGTTTTCTTTTTCTTTAGGTTTAAAAAAACAAAAAGACCTTGGGAGATTTTTTTTTTACAGGTGAAATAGTATAAAAAACAAATTTCTGCACACTGGGGTGGCTTTCCAGTGTGCCGGACTAGTGGAGGGGGATCAGTGCTGACCCAGGGATTGGGCAACCCGAAGTTGGCTGAAAAAAATGGGGGCAATGGGGGGGCACATCCGACACCGGGAGTGGACATCCTGGTGTCAGAAAAAGATAAAGAATTACTTTAGCACACTGGGATGGGCTCCCCAGTGTACCCTGACATAATAGTGGGGGGCATGCTGATACAAGGATTGGGCACCTTGTTGTCAGCAAAAGATATGTTTGGACTTGGGGGGCAGTCATCCGACACCGGGAGTGGGCATCCCAGTGTTGGAAATATAATTAGTTTGGCACACTGGGATGGGCTCTCAGTGTGCCACATTAATGGGGGAAGGGGGATACATGCCAACACGGGGACTGGGCACCCCGATGTCGGCTTTGGGGGGAGTGTGTGGTGGTTAGCATGAGCTGCCAATTATGCAAAGCCATGGCTCATTTATTTATTTATTAATATATTTCACCGGGAAAGGCACACTGAGCAAATGAGTTGCTCGTAACTCCAGCCATGTGTATTACTGTGCACTGTAATGCTCATGGCTGGAATGTGCCTAGTTCCCAGGAAAGGGGAAGAGATCTGCTGCTGCGATGACAAAACTGTCCCTGATTAGTGCAGCAGATTTCTTTCAAACGCTTGCTCTGAAACTGCCGACATTGGCAGCTTCCTTGTTGATTGGTGGCTGAGAGACACACCCATTAAAACATCCCCTGCATTGGCCACAACACTGCCACACCTCTGCAATGCTCTACTGACCTCAATATGTTTCTTGTGTGCTGCACATGCAAGCAAACTTAAAAATGAATCACTTAGGTTTGAGAAGCAATTTCTCAAAATGGCTATTTTTATTGCAGCATATTACTGTTTCCTTTATCAATAAAATAAACACAGAAAGCAAGGTACTGTGCAATTTTGTGCAACAGAATCTGTTTTCTCAAAGGCATGATTTAAAAAATAGAATACTGTTGACCATAGCCTTAGTTTTGACTCCAAAACAGTCATGTTGCTCAGGTATCATAAAAAAAAATGCATCACAGTTATCCATTATTAGTCATAATATAAATTAAGCACTTGTGATATCCCACAATATTTTTCAGCTTTAAGTATACACACAGAATTGGGTATGAGTTGTTTTAAAAACTGAACAAATTAAAATTACTATATATGTAACAAAATACTTATTTTACAGTGAGTTATCTTACCTACATTTTGAAGACATGATGTTTCCCATTTGCCAACTTACCATTGTGGTCTGTCAAGCTTATCAACCTCCTCAGGATTAAACCCACAGACCCCCTTTTAGCCCTTACCTTGAGGTCTCATTGTGATACTGTATGCATGCCAGGTTTTTCTTTACAGTATGTCAGGGGTGAAGCCGACACACAGGGGAACGGAGGGAGCTGGGCAGACAGCACACAGTGGAAGGGAGTGGGAGGGTTTACTTGCACGGCAGGTACCGGGACGGGGAATGGAGGGAGCGGGGTGGACAGCACGCAGTGGGAGGGAGTGGAGGGTTTACTTATATTCCAGGTGCCAATACGGGGACCAGAGGGAGTGGGGCAGACAGCACGCAGTAGGAGGGAGAGGGAGCAAAGCAAAGCAAAATTTATTTATAAAACGCCATTCCAACAGACCATGGCATTGTACATAAAACAAATTAAAACCATAATTGTCATAAAACATATACTTTGAATAAAATAGAATATAAAATCAGCAGGAGTTAACTATCACCAAAAGCAAAGTTAAATAGGTAAGTCTTTAATGCAGATCTAAAGGCCTCGATGAATAGGCACTCTCTAATCTGACGAGGCTAAAGAATTTGAATGCCTGACTTTAAAACTGTCACTCTCCAATGATAAGGCACTCCTTATTGCCGCATGCTATCGACCGCCTTCTGGTGGCACAGCCCTCCTACCCCATCTCCAAAGCTTGACTGACATGGCAAACACTGAGTGCATTCTTATGGGGGATTTCAATCTAAACTGGAATGACGATAGCTCCAAGAACTTAAAGACCTCTGTGACACGTGGGCTGGCACAAATAACCTCTGCACCCACCAGACCTAACAGAAATAACCCTGATTGAAGCACCCTTTTGGACCTCATGTTAGTTAATAAACCACACAATTCGCTTTTGCGGGTGCTTTTCAACAACATAAGTGATCATTGCGCCATTGCCTGCATTAGACACTCTCCTCAAATAGTCAGCCCCTAAAACTAAACTGAAAAAGTGCTTGAAAAGATTCTGCCAGAACACCTTCCTGCATGACCTGGGCAGCATTGCTTAGCAGGACTTTTACCTAGCCTCATCCCTTAACGAGACTTTTAACATCTTTCATAAACTCCTAAAGGATCTAATAGACAAACACGCTCCTCTTAAGCTCATAAAAGACCACCTTGCTGGTTCTCTCCATTACTGAAGAAAGCCCACAAGGATAGAGACCTCCTGTGGAAAAGAGCTAGGAAATCTCACTCGGAAGCCAACTGGCTTGCTTTTCTTGCCTCCAGGAACGCCTGCACTAAACTAATTAGATCCAAAAAAGCCAGCTACTTCCAAACAGCCCTGGAAAATAACAAAAACAACTCTGCCAAGTTCTGGAGCATCCTCAAAGAGGTCGAAGGCCATACCACTGATGCCTCCCTCCACACCAAAATAGTGTCTGGGGACACTGCCTTTACTGACAAAGCTGATATACTAGAACAATTTAATGAACATTTTGCTACTGCGGGGCTGGCCTTCGATACCTCCCCAATCAGTAAGCTCAGTCCACACAGGGGGATCACTGTTGATGCTAGCTCCAATGCTAACACTAACCAGTGTTATTCCGCTGCCTTCAGCTTCAGACCTGTTACCTTTAAGCAAGTAGCAGACCTCCTATTGGCACTGGATACAAAAAAGAGTGCTGGTGCCGACAATATCGAACCCTTCTTCCTAAAAATTGGCTACTACTACCTGACTGCCCCCATTACCCGTTTATTCAACTCTTCCCTGATGCAGGGCACGTTACCCAATTCATGGAAAACTGCACACATCATCCCCTTGTTCAAGTTTGGGGACCCGAGTGACATGAACAACTATCAGCCAATCTCCCTACTATCTACTCTCTCAAAATTACTTGAAAAAATTGTTAACACCCAAGTCAGGGAGCACCTTGACTTGCAGAATCTCCTAAACACCGCTCAATCAGATTTTAGAGCTGAGCATAACACAGTCTCTGCCCTTGCTAAAGTAACCACAGACTGGCAAATGGCCTTAGACTCTAAGAAGTATGTGTTTGCTCTCTTTCTTGACCTCAGTAAGGCCTTCGACACCGTGGACCACAACATTATGCTTAATACTTTAAGTAACATCGGTTTTGACAGTTCTGCCATTAAATGGTTCACCTGCTACCTTACTAACAGATTTCAGCAAGTCAAAGCCTCAGGAGATTTGTCTCCCTTAAAACCATTACTACGAGTTGTCCCTCAAGGCTCCATTTTGGGCCCAATCCTATTTGCAATCTATATCAACAATCTTGACTCACAACTGCGCACAGCTAATGTACACCTATTTGCGGACAATACCATTCTCTACACCTTTAATTCCACTCTGGACTTGGCATATGAGGACTTACAGCAAGACTTTATTTCTCTCCAGCATAATCTAATTAAACACAAGTTCCTACTCAATGCCAAAAAGACCAAAGCCATGATTCTCTCGCCAAAGGCAGTCCCTGGTCCTTTTTGTAACCACAAGATCCTAACTCTACTGGGCGAATCCCTCGGAACTATGGATAACTTTAAATACCTAGGGTTCTGGCTGGATAACAAGCTTAACTTTCTATGCCACCTGAATGAGGTCACCAAAAAGCTAAGACAACGCTTAGGCATATTCTACCGCATCAAACACCTCCTCAACAAAGAAGCCAGAAAGAGGCTGGTGCAATCCACATTCATGCCACTTCTGGATTATGCTGACTTCCTTTACAATAACTGTCCTTCCTCAGCACTTAGTAAACTCGACACCCTTTACCACAGGGCCTTGAGGTTCATCCTTAACTTACCTTCTCGCACCCACCATTGCCTGCTATACCATGAGCTGGGATGGTCCTCCCTTCCTATAAGGAGGAAAAGAAATGCACTCCTCTAGTTCTACAAAGCACTGTCTGATAAGCTTCCTGCATACATCTCGAGCTTCTTCAAGCATGTCAAGGGTTCTTATGGCTTGAGACGCTTCTCTATACCCTGCTTTCAGATACCTAGAGTTAAAACATCCCATGGCTTGGCCGCAATTAAATTCTCTTTCCCTTCCCTATGGAATACCTTGCAAAGTTCTCTAAAACTCTCTACCCTCCCCGATCCATTCACCTTCAAAGCAATGTTAACTGAATACCTGAAAGAAATCTGCAACTGCTTTAGGAGACCAAGCTCCTTTAACCTCTGATCCTTCTTGCGATCATGCTGGCACTTAGTTACGCTTAGATCCTATGATAAGGGGCACCCAGCATTTGTCCCTTCCTTCTCTTTCTCTCTCTACCTCCCCCCCCCCCAAGTTCTACAACTGAACACACACTAGCCTACACACAGAAGCATGTGTACGGGCCCTCACAAGCCAGCAAGTGCCTAGGAGTTAATCTTGTTTACCTACCCTGCTTCCTTCTTAGTGCTGACTTACCTACATTTAACTATGTAGTTCCAGAATCTTCTGGCTGGATAATTCTCACACTCGTACAATGGCTTCTGTGTAGCCACCCTTCTCTCTCTCTCTCTCTCTCTTTATCTGTCTCTTCCTCATTCTCTCTCTCTCGCTCTCTCTCTCTCTCTCTCTCCCCTCCTTTTCTATCTTGGCCTGATTTATAGCATACATGTTTAATGGTTCTTGTGTCACTTCTAACTGCTTGTAATATTGTCATCTGGTGTATTATGACCTGGCTGATCTTTCACATGTACTTTTGTGTTTTTGTCTACCCATGCCTGTAACCTGTTTGATGTCCAGGACCACCTTGAAAATGAGCCTGCTCAATGGTGTCTACGCCTGGTTAAATAAAGTTTGATTGATTGAGGTAGAGAATTCCACAGGGTCAGTGCTACGAAAGCAAAAGATCTAACTCCAGACATAGTCAAACGGACCCTGGGAATCTCCAGCAATCCCTCAACGGCAGAAAGGAGTGGACAAAGGGGGCAGTAGGGGCACAGGAGGTCTTTCAGGTAATGTGATCCCTGTCCATGTAGGGCATTATAGGTCAGCAAACTGACGGTGAAGGTGATCCTCCACCGCAGTGGCAGCCAGTGCAGTCCACGGAGCACAGGTGTGCTATGGCAAGATCTTGATAAACCAGTCAACACCCTGGCAGCCACGTTCTGCTCCAGCTGTAGGTAGCAAAGGTCCACCCCCGGAAGCCCTAGGTATAGGGCATTGCAGTAATTAAGATGGGAAGTCACAAAGGCATGGACTAAGGTTGGAAGATCATCAGGCGGGATTAGGTGCTTTATCCAGGCGATGTTCCTCGGACGGTAAAAAAAGGTCTTGATGATGGCCAACACCTGAAACTTAAGTGTCAGTTCATCATGAAGCACAATGCCCAGATTCCGCACCTGATCAGAGGTCAACAGCTGATTCCCTCCAAGCCAAAGCCCAGAAGGTTGCCCAGCCGATGACCCCTGTGCCCTATGACCTGTGTCCACAACCAACACCTCAGTCTTATCCGGCTTTAACCTGAGCCAATTTGCACTCATCCAGTTTTGGATTTCAGAGAGGCAGTTATTAAAGACCAAAACAGCGTTATTTTGTTCAGGTACCAAGTACATGTACAGCTGAGTATCATCTGTGTAGCAGTGAAAGCTCAGCCTGTACTGCCTTTTAATGTCTCCCAATGGCAGCATATACACCGCAAACAACATGGGTGAAAGCACAGAACCCTGCGGAACTCCACATGGCAGGGCATGAGGGGCCGAGGAAAAAACCCCGGACTCCACTCTCGGTGTCCTGCCAGTGAGAAAAGATCTAAACCAGCTGAGGACTGTACCAGACAGTCCACAGAGTAACTGCAGGTTCTCGAGCAAAACCTCCTGGTTCACAGTGTCAAATACCGCAGAGAGATCAAGGAGGACTAAGATGGAATGAGTCTTCTGATCTCTCGCTATTAGGAGATCATTAAGTACCCGAACCAATGCTGTCTCAGTACTATGCCCTTTCCTGAAACCAGACTGGAGAGGATCATAGATATCATGGGTGGTAAGATGCTCATCAAGCTGCAATGTGACTGCCTTCTCAATAGCCTTACCCACAAAAGGTAGGTTAGAGACAGGCCTGTAGTTGGCGAGACAATCGGGGTTGATAGAAGATTTCTTCAGAAGGGGGTGGACTACCACCTCCTTCAGGGTGTCTGGAAACACCCCGGTCCTCAACGAACACCCAGCAATCTCAGCCAGGACCAGTCCAATGACTTCTACACACCCTACTAAAAGGCGTGTTGGACCTGGATCTAAACTACAGTTAGTCGGTTGCAAGCCCTGGATAATCTTCACGACATCCCCAATTGCCAACTGGTCAAAGTCAAACCAGACAGACTGGGTGACTGTAATCTCCCATCGATCATGGCTCCGCCCATTCAAGTGAGCTGCACGGATCTCTGTTCTGATATCGTCAATCTTATCTGTGAAAAATCGAGCAAACTCATCAAACTTTTCCTGTGAAAATGCTCCCCGCTTCTGGAGACAGGCTGGATTGCACAGCCTGTCCACAATACGGAAGAGCTGAGCTGGTCAATTTCACGCAGCCACTATTTCCCTGGACAGGAACTCTGCCTTCTTATGGGACATCACGGATTGATAGTCTCTATAATGGGACATCAATCTAAGTTTGTCATCAATCAGGCCAGATTTCCACCAGCATCTCTCTAACCTTCTCCCTGCTCTCCTCAGCTCCTTCAAAGTCCCATCGTACCAAGGGGACCGAGGAAGAAGAATGAGGGGGCAAACACAGATAGGAGCCATGGAATCCAGAGTGGTCCCCACAGCCTTATTATAGGCTAACAGTAGCCCCTCTGGATCCTGGCTAACACTTGGGTTCCCCGATAGGTCCAACACTGCCATAAGGCCATCAGGGGTCAAACCCCATAAAGGGCGGTATCAGACCATCTCCGTAGGGGCAGGCCTAATGAGGGGGCTGCAAAACTGAACCCAAAAGTGTGGTGATCCGACCATCCAGTGGGTTCCACCACCATGTTGGAGATCTCCATCCTCAGTAGAAACACCAGTGAATGACCTTGTGAGTGGGTCACAGAGGTAATAACCTGTGTGAAACCCAATGATATCATCAATTGGAGGAAGTCCTGTCCAAAATGCAAGAGTTCATCGTCGACCCAGGCTTTGAAATCTCCTAGGACCATCCACCTGGGAGCCTCCAACACCATCTTGACGATGAAGTCTGAGACTTCCTGTAGGAATTCCTTCTCGCTCCCAGGTGGACGGTATCCGAGAAGTATCCTACAACCCATGCCTGCACCCACGATAAATTCAAAAGATCTGATGGCTCCAACTGGCACATCTACAAGTCCCAGTTCCGACTTAAAACATATAGCTACCCCTTCCCCTACATTCCAACCTCGGGTGGTGTATCACCGAGTACCCGGTTGGAACAGCTGACTCCAGAATGGGACCTGCATTCTCGTCCAACTAGGTCTCTGTAATGCATGCCAGGTCAGATGTTTCAACAAGATCTGCGATAACCGCTGTCTTATTTCTAATCGACCAGGCATTGCATAACACCACCTGAGTTGGATAGACAGCCAAGGTGGATTGCGCTACTTGCCCACATACAGTGGAGCCCTTGGGTATGGAAACCAGGTAGGGTGGACCCCGATCCTGGGCTCATTTCACCCCAGGACACCTCCTTGACCCCACAACCCCAATTCATCCACCCCATTCCCTTCCCCCACCATGCTTACGATCCCCGCCCCTCCAGTGCTCCCTCGCTATAGCTAAGGCTCAACAGCGCCTGTAAACCTTTCCAGAAAGCAGGGGGCACTTGAAGGGATGGAGGGCCCACAGCTCGGTGGGGGAGTAGCGCCCACCCAACCAGGCCCTCTGCCAACACATCCTGATGCTATCTAATAATCAGTAGTTAAAGTAAATTCTGTAACAAACACTCACACAATCAACCATATACTCACTCACACACTCTAACACATCATATAAATAAACAACTATTATCCTACAATCTCTACCAAGCATACCCCAACTCTTAAACCCCACAAAATAATAAATACCACCCCAAAAGCAACAACAATAGTGCAACAAATTCCTCAAGAAAATGAAAAATAATATTAAATTGTCCACATTAAACAGAAAAATAAATTGTCCAAGTCTCCAGAGTACTTGCGATGGGGAGGGGGAACTCTCACCTACCCCTCCTCCATAAAAACTGTCCAAGAATGCAATGGCTCACCAGCCCGGTGCCACTGAGGGTTGAGGCGCTGGACACCACACCTCACACCATGCTGGTGACCCGGGTTCGGGAACAAGCCTGGGCCATCGGGGATCAGCAGGGGGGAAAGAGAGAGGACTGAGCATCTGGAGGACAACTCTCCTCTCTCGGGAAGGAGGAGGGGTCATTGTTCATCGTTTGACTGGCCTCTGGTGGAAGCCGGGGGCACAGCAAGCATTGAACAGATGTTGAGGGATGGGGAGTGGTGATGTTGGCAGTGATGCCTTGGCATCTGGGTGCATGCCACTCTCCCACGAACAGGGAAAATACCCCATAGGCTCTGGGGAGATGGAACATCAAGGTGGTCCTCTCATAGCCCCCACCTGCCTGACTCCACGGTCCCTGACGAAACCAGAATTGTACGGGGTGTAGTCCACCCCACCTCTTCCCCCCCCGGAGGACAGAACCTAGGCTCCATGGAGGTCGACCAAGAAGTCAGGTAAGGTGGCAGAGGTGGGGGACAGGCCTCACTGACGCTCCTGATGATGCGGTGCCTGCGGGGGTGGGGGAGTGTATAAACAGTAATTAAAAAAATAAAAGAATGCACTGGCTCTCTCACTGCCATGCTATTGTATCAGCCAGTTAAAAACCAATGAAGGAGAGCACTCTTACCGCCCTTTCTATACAAAATATGTATAATGGCGGATTGTTCACAGTAAACAGGAATCATTCTGAGGACATTAGGGAGGCAGTATAGCACAGTGGTTTAAGGCTCTGAGCTGCAGATCTGGTGACATCCAGCAGACCAGACCTGATTTGAATCCCACAGATTCCACTTGCATACTGTGTGACCCTGACCAAGTCACTTAACTTCCCTGTGCTTCCAGGTCGCTCCTGTAAAAAAGCTTTCAGCTTAGTGTGCTACTCCTGTTTAAACAACAAAATAAATAAAAAAAAAAAAAATTCTATTAAATTGTCCAAGTTTTTGCTCCAGATAGCTTAACTTGGGAAAGGGGAGCTCACACCTACTCCTACTCCTCCACAGAGTCTATCCCAAAACAGCCAGATGGAAACAGTAGGAAAAGCACTCTCACTGCTTTTCTGACCCAGTTGTATGAGCTCCAGCAACAGCCCATGCAGATAAAAGTTTCAGAGCACAATTGCCTCAAATCCTCAGAGACTAGAGTCTTCCTCCTGAGCTGCTCCTGAGGAGATACACTAACGAGAACTCCAGCAGTTAACCCCCTGGCCTCCCCCAGAGCAGATGCCTGAAAACCTGGGGAACCCACCCCCACTACACTCCCAGAGCTATCCAACCTTCACCGGATAACCAACAGTGATCTCAGGAGGTAAAGTAGATGCCCACCCTCCTTCAGCACCCCTAACCCCCACAGAGGAGGCCCCCAGAACTGGCACCTACCTCAGGGTCGGCCGTCCAGGTCAACTAGTCCTCAGTGGAACACAGTCCTTCTCAGTATAAGCCTGCTCAGATATAACATAACAGTCTCTTCTTGTCAGGGCAAAGCTCAAAACCGCCCGGATAATTCCCCAGCTATTCCAGACCACAAGGCAGTACTTCCCAGAACAGCTGCCTCCGTAGCGGCTCAGCTCTGAAACAAAATTGCCGGGCAATCCTCACCAGAGCTCCATCAAATAGTAAGTTAATCTCTGCAAAAAATGTCAATATGCTATACTCCCTACTGCCGATACTAAAATACCAGCAGCAGCAGGCAGAAATTTGCCTTCAATCTTCAAAATCAGCAAAATAGACTCGAACTCCACAAACTGTCAGCTGAGGAGAAAGACGCACAGCCACGGCTTCACTGATCGGAAGATGCGCTAGTGTTGAGTCCAGCGTGGCACAGAACGAAATAGACACTAAATCAACACCAAAACAAATCTTAAACACTATAAAAACAAAACAGAAATACTGCACAAAAATAAAATAGATAATAAATAACTACTGACTTCTAAATGCTACTCTGACGGCTGGCCCAGCATGGCCACCATCTTGCACTAGGGTGCAAGAGGGTGTTTGCTCTCTCACACTTACACTCCCGGTGCTGGGATGGGGAACGGAGGGAGCAGGGTGGACAACACACAGTGGGAGGAGAGATGGAGGGTTTACTTGCACTCTGGGTGACAGGACGGGCAATGGAGGGAGTGGTGTAGACAGCACACAGTGGGAGGGAGCGGGAGGGTTTACTTGTACTCCTGGTGCCGGAATGGGGAATGGAGGGAGTGGGGTGGACAGAAATGTTTTGGCAGGCAAGGCACACCCTGCAATGAAGGGGCACTCCCTCATTGCAGCGGCCAATTTCTTTCAACTTGGTGGCATGCTTGCTGAACTAGTGTCAGCAGCAGCATGCCACCACATTGGATAAAGACAGCCAAGCCCACAAATGCAGTGGTGGCACTGGCCACCTCAGAACGCACCTCCACAACCTGCTCTCTCTCCTAAGGTGCCACATAATGTTTCTTGCACATCTTGTAAGCAAACATAAAAATGGCAAGGTTTCTTCAATAACTATGTTGATTTTGATATTTGAGGTTTTGAGAGGGGTTGGGGTTGGGGACTAGAACACATCACTGTATGTTTTTTTTTTTCCAGGGTTTAATAAAGTGAAATGACAATGGACATTTTTCTTTTTTGCAGGGACCTACCACTGGGGATTGGGCACTCCAGTGTTGGTGTGTTGTTTGGTGGCACTGTGGGGTTGGGCATCCCGGTGTTGTACACTGTGGTGGGTAATTATTAGCCGGCATTGGGGATTCATCACCCAAGTGTCAGAGTATGTTGGGGGTGTTGTTAACTGAGGGTTGGGCACCCCCTGTGTTTCAGTTTATTGGTGGGGTGTCGTTTGGGTGCACTGGGGGATTGGCACCCTGGTTTCGCAGACAGCTTAGGGGGTGTTTGCTGGCATTAGGGATTGGGCACCCTAGTGTCAGTGCTGTAGGGGAGTGTTGCTTGGTGGAACTGGACAGTGAGCACCCCAGTGTTGCAGAGTGTGTACATGTGTGTGTGGGCTGGGGTGTGTTTGCTGGCAATGGGGGTTGGGCACCCTAGTGTCAGTGCTGCAGGGGAGTGTTGCTTGATGGAACTGGAGAGTGAGTACCCCAGTGTTGCAGAGTGTGTACGTGTGTGTGGGCTGGGGGGTGATTGCTGGCAATGGGGGTTGGGCACCCCAGTGTTGGAGTGCAGCGGGGATCTTTGTTGTGGCTGAGCACTTGAACACCTTTCCCTAATGCCACCGCTATTTGGTTGTGGTGTTAGGTGGCAGCTCATGGAAGGACATTGAACTTTTGTGCTTTGCTCCTCAGAGCATGGTAAACTGAGGATAGTGCTCTCTCCCCACTCCACTGAGGGCAGCAGGTGAGAGAGCAATAGAAATCTATTGCTGCTCAGCAGCATTATATGAGAAATGGTGTGTGTGTGTGTGGGGGGGGGGCAGCAGACACAACAAGTGCCGCCAGCATCATAGGTGATGTGGTGGTCACAGGAAAAAGCTTGGCCATTCTGCAGCATCTCTACCATTTCAAGGACAAAGAGAAACCAAGCACTGTACAACATCAGTTAAGCATAACAGTGCACAGGAAATTGGCTGTGAGAAGTAGGAGGTGCACAAGAAAACTGACTTCCATCTTGCATTTTTCAGCACTGTGATTGGCCAAGTACTTCAAAGAGAAATGCTGCAGAAAGGTGGAGAGTGGTTGGAATTTGGTAAATTAGGTATTCTGAAGCTGTGTTAGGTGGAGAACAGCCAAGACCCCAAAAGCCCTCTCAGAGCTCAGACCAATCACAATATTGTTTGCTAGCCTTTGGCAAGCAAACATAGAAAAAGGTAATGGTTCAAATGGCACAGTGACTCCAACTGAAGAGTCTGCTTTCATGGACCATGCCTAGTGGTGCTGCCCACTGGAAAATGTACAGTGGTATTTTGCAGTTCCTGTCATCTGAGGGGTGGTGTGAGGTATCTGGCATAACTTCAGCAGGTGCATTTGCACTGATGGCTGGGCACTGTCTCTGGCTTATGGTGACTGGCTCTTTAACTTTATTTCACAACAGTTCCCCTAATTACCTTTTAATCTTCAGTGCATCCCTCGGCACCATTGCTTAGAAACACAGAATTTGTCTGCAGAAAAGGACCACTTGGCCCACTCAGTCTGCCCAGATGTTCCCTGCTTAATCTGGCTCTGCAGACCCCGACTGGTCTCCGATGACCCTCCCTCATTCTTTACTTTTTTTATAATATACCCCATGTCTTTTCCATGTACGCTTGAAGCCTAACATTGTTTTCACCCCCACCACTTCTGTTGGCAGTCTGTTCCAGGCATCTACCACAGTTTCAGTGAAGAAATATTGCCCTACATCCCCCACATCTCTCTTAACCCCCCCCCCCACTTCATCACATGACCCTGGCCCTGGTATTTTCTCATTTGAAGAGACTCCTCCTGCACTCTGTTGACCTCTGTGAGTACTTTTAGGTCTCTATCATGTCACCTCTTGCCCTCCTCTCTTCCAGGAGTACATGTTTATATCCTTTCTGAGGTGTGACCTCCAAAACTAGACACAGTACTCCAGGTGGGGTCTCACCAACAAGCAATACAGTGGCAACACCGCAGTCACCACTGCTCCTAATACTCCTCCCTCTTCCTCTCCCTCCCCTCCCTTGAAGCTAGAAGCTTCACTCATTGTGCCTCCTTTATCTTGAAATTCTGGTTGGCCTCCCTCCCCTTACCTTACCTCTCTCCTCTCTCCCCACCACCTTCCTCATACAACCTTCATAACTCTAGCTATCATTCCTTTGCTCTCCCATCAAGGGAATCTCTTGCTGGTCAGGCTGATTCCTCCTACTGCTTCCCCAAACACAGGAACTCTCTCCCTAACCATTTGCTCCTCCTCTTCCCAACACTCTCTTTCCTCTCTTCTACATGAATTTATCTCTCACTCCTGCAACTGCACCTGATACATGTCTCTGCCAATTTCTCAATATCCTCATCCCCTCTTTTCTTCTTCCTTTCCCCTTGACCTACATTTGTTTACCCCCTCCTTTGTTTCCCTCTCCTCACTATAGCAATCTAGTTCTAAGTGTCCTCCTACACTTTGCAACATATTCCCTTGTAACCACCACTGGGTAGTCTTCCACCCCGTACCTTGTACAATTTGTCTTTGTAAATGCACAGTATTGATGTACTGTATAATTTTATTGAATAATTTACTCTTCAGTACTTGTACTGCACTGTATAATTTATTGCTGTATTTGTTTCTTGCCCCACCCTCCGGATGCATCTGAAAATGAGCTATTATTTGGCTCAGTATGTCTTTCCTGTTGAAACTTTTGAAATAAATACCACTTCCCCCCTCCTCCTCTTGGAAATACCACCTCCCTATGCACTCCAGCATTCCACTAGCCCTACCCACTGCTTTTTCACACTGTCCTGACACTTTGAGGTCATCAGGTATAATAATCTCAAAATCCCTTTTCTGATTAGTAACTGTCAGTATCTCCTATCCTAAACTCATGTCCAGGGTTCCTATGCCGTAGGTGCACAATTTTGCATTTTTTGTTATTGAACCGCAACTGCCATGCTCTTGACCATGGTTTCATGTCATAATAGCGATTGCAAAACAGTGATCACTATTACGGCTTATGTATATCGCTGAAAAGCATTTTGGTGATCTACAATTCTCGGCGACCCCACTTCCAGCGTCACTCAGTGTTTTTACATGGGGTGTCGCTGTGCCCCCCCCCGCACTTCCCTGCTATTGGACTGTTAACTCTGGGAGGGGGGGTGCATGTTGAGGAGGGGCAAACTCAGCGGGAGAAAAACAAAAGGCAACCGCAAGCAGCAGCAAAATATTTGCTCCTGGTCCATTACGATCCCTGCCCTCCAGTGCTCCCTCGCTATAGCTAAGGCACAACAGCACCTGTAAACCTCTCCAGAAAGCAGGGGGCACTCGCAGGGATGGAGGGCCCACAGCTCAGTGGGGGAGTAGCGCCCACCCAACCAGGCCCTCTGCCAACACATCCCGAACCTAGTGCCTACTGCTCTGTAGCCAGCCTCCCTCCCAGCCACACCATAGGGCGGGCTCAGCTGCAGCAGGCTCTCCTTCCTATCTAAATTCTCCCTCCTATCCCTCCCCATCACCTCTGTATCCCTCCCCTTCCGGTTGCTTTCCTCACTATTCCATCGCTTCCTTTGCAGGGTAGCTGATGATATTTACAATTGCTCATTTATTATTGCTATCATCACTGGATACCCTTGATCACTCCTCGAGTTTCCTTAGACCCCTGTACATTCTCTCCACCCCCTCCTGAGTGTACACCCCATTGCAGGTTTTGGTAGCATCTGCAAAAAGCAAACCTTCCTTTCCAGCTCATCTGCAATGTCACTGATGAAGACATTGAAGAAGACTGGTCCTAGTACTGAGCCCTGTGGCACCCCACTGGTCACGCTCCTTTCATTAGAGTGAGTTCCATTTATCATCACCCTCTGTCTCCTATCTGCTAATCAGTTTAATCAGTTCACCACTTTGGATCCCACTTCTAGGGTGCTCAGTTTCTTTATCAGACTACTGTATGGCACAGTGTTGAAGGCCTCGCTAAAGTCCAGATAGCCCATGTCCACTGTTCTCCCCAATTTTCCCGGTCACCTAGTCAAAGAAATCTATCAGATTGATTTGGCATGACCCCCAATGAATCTAAAATGCCTGTGGTCTGAATTGGATTCAAGATATTCTACCAGTCTTTCCTTTAGCAGGGTTTCCATTAATTTACCCACCACTGAAGTAAAGGTAACACTTGATTTTAAGTGTCATTAACTATACTGTAACTACTGTATAACTATATCGTAACTGTACTGTAACTACTGTGCAGTTGCATGTAACTACTATGTAGCTGTTAACTAGTTTCACATTTATGTATTGTGTACTTACACAATTTGCAGGAAGTAATAGTTACACATGCAACTACTACTGTCCCCCTTTTGGCACAAATGAATTCAATTCATTCTGACAAGTGTAACTACTCATTTAACAGTTGTTGCAAAGTTTAACGGGAAATCTGTTCTGCAACTGCCGCTGTATCTCTTCTGGCATTATTCAATTTGTTCTTACAATGGCAACTACACATGTAATGGTTCACCAGGAATCTGGCTGACGTTGATTAGAGCGCAGGCAATATGCCACCCAGCATTACTGTGGCTAGCACTGTGCCTCCCGGGAGTTTGAACGCCAAAGCATCATCCTGGGAAACAGTCAGGTTTTGCGGGGGGCTAATATTGGAACCTATTCACACAGGCAGCAGGGAATGTGTGAAATGTGCATTCCCAGGCCTGGTGATCAATAGCAGCCATCCAATCAGATGGACTGCCCACCAGCAGATTGGATCCTGCACTCTGTGTGGAGTGGGGACTTGTGGGATATGGCTGGTCCTCTCAGTACTGCTCTTTTCCAGTAGTCATGACTCCATGCCTTCCTTTGCCCCCTCCCACCTGATGCCCTGCTTCCTTCTCCCATTCCTTCTTGCGTTTTTCTCTGAAGCTCCCCTGACTCTTCTCTTTTAACCTTTTCTATTCCTTTTCTCTTTTAGTCCTCAACCCTCACTTACCCGAGTTGTGCTCCTCTTTTCTTCTGTCTTGTTCCCATCCCTGCCTTTCCGTGCCCCCGCCCTAGGGGAGTTTTCTCCCCTTGGGCCTTCCCTCACTGTTGCTCCATCATCGGGGGGGAGGGGGTTGTTGCATTCCTTGCTTTTACTGCCTCCAACTTGGCTACTTTAAATGCTCATCGAAGTAGCATTTAAAGCTCCCACCAAGGATTGTGGTCCCCCTCCTGGAATGATGCAGGCCAGGTCCCTGCCTCATACTCTCTGCACCCTACTACTCTACCTTCCTCCCTCTGCCTCCACTGCATGCCAATTTTCCACATTTTACATTGTAGGCACTCCTTAATAGTGCACTTAGCCCATTACCCTTATGGAGATTTTGCCCTTCTGGAGTTGGATCCCAGATATGTAGTAGCTGTGGTTTCTATCGAACCCCCACCATCCCCTCCCTTGTACCCCTACCTTACCTGCCCTCCTTTGAGCAGCATGGCCTGCTGCCTGTGGTCTTCCCTGCAGACATCCTATCAATGTCCCCAGACACCACATAGGTAGATGCCACACTCCTGCCTCGTGGCACTCATGCCACGGGGTTGCTCACACAAGGGGTTACTTGGAAGTCTGGGATTAAAAAATGCACTGCTTCCACCCTATTGGCTGGCATGTAGCATGTGGTCAATGGTGTCTTCTCAACCCCTCCCTCACCCACCCTCTAGAGACTTCCTCTCTCCTCCCACACACAGTCCCCACATTGACTTTGACTTTAAATCAGAATTTACATCCCCAAATTCCAGTCCCAAAGAATGTACACACATTAGCAATAAAAAAAAAAACAAGCATTTGTCAATGCTGAATGTGTGCTGCTCATATTAGTGGTGTACCAGATCTTCCTTGTACACAAGTTTACTATATATTTATCCAGAATAAACCAGATGCGATGCAATATGTCATTCTCAGTGGTGTCCTGCTTTTACACATTTTTATATTGTATTTACCCAGGATAGGCTAACTAAGAGACAATATTTAATTTTTAGTGGACTCCCACATTTTGACCCCAAATTTCCAACAGTCTTTTTATGACCTGACATTATGATCAAGACAGGTAAGATTTTTTTAAATTCCATCTGAAAGGTGATGTTGCAGTGTGACTGTTAAAACAAATTTTGAAGGGGATATTGAAAAATGACACCCGTCATGTTGAGGAGCTGGAATAACACAAGAGATATGTTGAACATTAGGGGCCAAAATCTGCAAAAAGAAAAGCTATGAGCAAACATTGCAACAATTGAATGTTTCTTCATAACTTAGTTGTTTTTTCACATTCTGACCCCAAATTTTCAACATAGTCTTTTTATGACCAGTCCTTCTGAACAAGACAGGTGTCAATAATAAAACAGTGGCCAAAACATCGTTTCATACCACAAGTGTGAAAACACATTTTGGCCAGGATTTGAAACATGACAGCAGTCACGTTCATGAAGTGGTGTGAAAAAAAATGGCTAAGTTGAAAATATGGCGTGAAAATATTGAAAACTGCCAAGATTTACAAGCATGCATTGAACATTTTCAAAGTACGCTCATAACTGTTGTTTTTTTAATATTTTACCCCAACTTTTCAATATAGCCTTCTTATGACCCCACCTCATGAACATGGACAGAAAAAAATGTTCAAATCCTGCCAGAAAGGTGATAGAACCACAAGTGTGAAAATACATTTTGGCTGGGATATGAAAAATAATAGCTGTTTCACTCATGAGGTGATGTGGAAAAATGGCTATGTTGAAAATTTGGGGTCAAAATATTGACAATTACCAAAGTTATGAGTGTGCATTAAAAAATGCCAACATGCGCTCATAACTTTGTTGTTTTGTAAAGTTTTACCCCAAATTTTCAGCATAGCCTTCTTATGAGCCCACCTCATGAACAAGGGCTGAGATAATTTTCAAATACTGCCCAAAAGGTGATTTTACGCAACAAGTGCAAAAACACATTTTGGCCATGATTTTAAAAATGGCAGCTGTCACATTCATGAGTTGGTGTGAAAAATGGCTAGGTTGAAAGTTTGGGGTAAAAATATTCAATATTATTAAAGTTACAAGCATGCATTAAAAAATGTCAATGCACACTCATAACTTTGTTGTTTTTTAATATCTGTACCCCACATTTGCAACACAACCAACTTACGACCTCACCACATTGAACAAGGGTGTAGAACATTTTCAAATCCAGCCTGAAATGTGATTTCATGCAGTGACCACAAAATCACCTTTATGGATGGATCTGCATCATTTCACTATCATTGTTCATGAGGTAGGGTCCTAAAAAGACCATGTTGAAAGTTTGGGGAAAAAATATTCCAAAATGACAAAGTTATAAGGACAAGTTCAAAACCCTCTGAAATACATCGAACTGCATACCTGAATTCCCAAGTTCCTGGTCTGTCGTTGAAAAGTGAAGATGTGTCTCCGGTCCAGAGAGGATTACGGCATTGGACCCCCAGTAGGTAAGTAAGGGGTGGGGGATAGTGGGTGCTGAGTGGGAGGGTAATGGTGGCAACATACATCAATGGATGTTTTTCTTTTTTCCAGGGTGTATACAAGCAAAAAAGGACTAAGAGGCATGGATTTATTTCAGGTACCAACGCTGGGGATTGGGCACCCCACTGTGGATATTATGTTTGCCAGCACTGACGGGATAGTTGGTGTTATGTTTGGCAGCAGCAGGGGTGGGCTCCCTGGTGTCATACAGTGAAAATGTGCAGAGTGGGGGGTACTAGCTGGCATTGGGAATTGGGCACCCTGATGTTGGAAAAGTAAGGGGTGGAGGAGTGGGGTGTTGAGTGAGAGGGTCGAATGAGAGGAGGGTAAGAGTGTCAGTATGTCGGCGACTGCAACATACATCAATGGATGGTTTTCTTTTTTTACAGGATGTCTAAAAATAAAAGAAAACTATGAGGGACAGTTTGTTTATTTCAGGTACTGACACTGGGATTGGGCACCCCAGTGTCGGGGTTATGTTTGGCGGCACCAGGATGGGCTCTCCAGTGTCATACAGTGAAAATGGTGGGGGGGGGTACTAGCCAGCACCAGGGCCTGGGCAACCCAGTGTCATAAGAAGGAGAAGTGGGATTGTTTTTATGTTGAGGGGGAGGGAGGACCACAGCAGATTGATCATGATGCCGATCAGCTCTGCTTGCTGGGTGGTGTTTATGCAGATCAAAGGAAAGAGCTTCCCAATGATTGGTGCAGCTCTTTCATTTGAACTACACAAAGTTTCTACCCAGCAAGACCAGAACAGTGTCATGATCAGCTGGGCTGATAATTGATGTGACATGGTCGAGCCCCTTGCAGACTGCCCTGTGTTAGAACAACAGCGACACGCATCTCAAAATTCGTCATCATACAAATATGTTTACTTTGCACAAGTGCAAGGGTGAACATAAAAACACACTTCCCTGCCCTGACACATTCCTTGGTTACCACTCAGCGGCTACTACTCTCAGTTTATAAAGCATGTTAAAGATGCCCAATTTTAAAAAGTGGAACTGGATGCAAGATCAAAATGTTTTGCTTGAAGAAATGTAGAGAACTCCCTGTGTAGGCACTGGACTATGCCTGCTGAACTTAGAACTTGAGAAATTTCATGGTTATCAGAGTGTGTGGCATGTTTAGAAATAAAGAATCCTGAATGGCTTATTATGATAGATGGGGGTCCTTGTATCTAGCAGGCTTCTAAATGATGCTAAATGTATGTGCATAATTCATTCTTTCCAGCTTTGGAAGGTATAATGAAATGTAACATCATCTCTTGCAAAGATTGGTCCAGATAGTCTGTCCTGAAACATAGGACTGATCTTCCTTAACTGATGTTGGCAATTATAGGAAACAATTAGTTGTAATTGCAATGCAGTTCTACACCAGGAAGATGGGATTGTCATGCAATGCTCAGGAGGCTTAGCGAGATTAACTTCAGTTTTATCACAACACACCACAGCAATGTTCTTACAGCAAGCCCGATGCTATGCACACACTATTCCATGTGCTTTCTCTAGTGTATTGTTATAAACAAATTCTGGTCAGAGCCAATATGGCTGTGAAAAGCTTTTGTGATGCTTTTACCCATTATTTCTAATGAATTTGCACAATGCAGATCTGTGGAGAGGCAGTTTCATTGTGGTCTTCATTTTACTCATTTTTGCAATGTGTTTTCCTAGATTATGCCTGCTGATTGCTATATATTTAGCCTGTATAGGTCACAGAAGAAATGGCATCTTATTTTCAGTGGGGCTCTACATCTACACAATATTATGCTGCATTGTGTAAACTCAGAATGCATGAAAACAATTATTTTACATCTGGGGGACATATTAAGTGTCAGACTGATGCTCAAGCAGAAAGATGTGTTGCTCCGGTCACACTGATACAATATTCAAAGAGAATGTGCCACCAGTACAGGGTGTGCATACAGTGAAGCCCACCAGGATGAAGCGCAGCACTGCAGAATTCTGCAGTAGAGTTACTGCAGCAAACAATGCAGTTTTAATGGGTGTTAATCCCTTTTATCATGCAGTAAACCTGTGACACTGCACTTCATCCTGACAGGCTTCATTGTACCTGTTGAAAATGTGACCCTGGACTGGAGTTCCAGTGCAGGTGGCTGCCAAGGCAGGTGCATCCAGGGTGACCCCGACTGAATACCTTCCAGGGGGAATGCATGGCACACATACCGGTATGTGCCTCAGCCCCCATGGGTGACATTCAGCCCAGGAACGCGAATGAACTAATTGAGCATGCAGGGTGCAAAGGGGCCTTATTCATGCTCATTACTGGGCCATTTGCATGTTGGCATGGGGATGAATGCACCAGAGCAGCTCTTGCCCCCAAGCTCTGACCCCAATTGCTCCCATGTGGGACAGGCCCTGAAGTCTCTGGTGGTAAAGTGGCATCCCCCACCTGTTCTACCAGCCCTGATCGTACCGGAGTCCAGGCTCTATCAGTTCCATACTGTAGGGACCCTGATGCCATCTCTGATTGTACCTGAATAAACCTACAGTCCATTTCCATAGTGTAGTGGCCCCCGTCCCCCCTAAATGGTGCACAGACACCCCTCCCTGCCCCCAGCCAATCCCATTGCAACAACTGACTTTGTGATGGGATCATACCACTGTATTGGCACTGGCAGAACACTTGCAGTAGGATGCCGGAATATGTTATACATAGACACGAGCTGGGTGTGGGTGATAATGCCCAGTGACCATACACCTCAGGCATTCGCATGTGGATCCATCATCCCAGTGCCATTGCACTGCTCAGTGCGGGTGATGGCCAATACTGCACCCACTCACACAGGTCCCAAAACAGGCATGTTAAGCTGACCTCTCCTTCATTTGTACGATTGGGGAACTGTGGATGAACTATCCATAGCCTGAAGCATACACTGCAAATGGCATTACAGGATACTGCACCCCATGGCACCCAGGATACCTCAGCAGTCCAGAGGGTGGCATGTTACATGGGGGAATGGAGGAAAGTGTGGACTTGCAGTGGTGTATGACAGTAGGAAGATACAGCATTGGCAAGGCATGCATTGGAGGTATGTAAATTCCCTCTTACAGTTTGCCAGAGACGTACACACGGCTGCATACACTGGTGGGTCCACAGCTTGCATGGTGCCCAATGCATGGTACAGCCAGTTGGGTCAATCCAGAGTGCAGATCCCCAGCCCAGGTTTAGTGCAGTCAATGGCTGGCCATGGCAGGGTGCAGAGGGCAGTGCCAGTCTTTGCAACAAGTCAGGTATGGGGGAGTGAAGGTGTCTGCATACAGGGGTGGTGGGTGGGGTCCTCTATGCTATGGATATGGACCTTGGTTTCCTCTGGTGTGATTGGGTCTGGGGGGGGTCCTACACTATGGAGCTCTTCAGGGATGGAGTTGGATAGATTGGGGATGGAAAGGGGGTACCTCTAGTCCACCAGGGCTGCCAGGCTGCTGTGCACCTGGGTGCACATCTGCAGCTTGCCTGTGGGTGGCTGCCCAGGTTAGGCCAGCTATTCATGGCCTAACTGTGGGCTGCATTGCTCTGGACTGTGAGGGGCACAGTCCCACTGAATATCCCACAGCATGGCATATGCATGGGAATACCCCCTTGACTTGTATGGCATACCATTTGTGTGTGTGTCCTGGCCCATTCCATTGCAGCCAGTGAATCCCACACATTTAAATATCACACTGCTGCACACTGTTGGAGTTGTGCAGCACATCTCCCTTTTCCGCTGGGCTGTGCTGTGCATCTACTTTGAATACGGAGCCCTGGACTAGGTACCTGAATAAATACATTATAAAATGGTAAAATCATGACCCCACTGAAAATAAGATATTGCATCTAATGTGGGACAGCCTGAGTAATTACAGTGCAAAAATGTGTCAATGAAGATCCCTATGACAATGAGATGTAGCATCTCCCCTACCCTATCCAGGATACAAAATATAGCATAAGAAATATTCAGTGCTCCCATATCCAAATAACCATTTCCCTGTAAGAAGCCCTCATTTTTCTTGTGTTCTCCCTGCAGTGGCAAAATCAAATCCCTGTAGATTTTTCCATAAGCCACTGGTTCCTTATTTATGACTTTGTTCTTTATTTATTATATCAGCAGCCTTTTATCAGGAAAAGAGCTCTGATTTGCTGTTCAGTATTAATATTATATGTCAAGATGACCTTGGAATGATTTGGATTTACATGGTATGCATAAGGCACAGTGGGGCACTACATGAAATAACAAATATCACACTCATTATTTCATGAACTATACTCAAAATTAGTAATCACAAGTAGGACAATCTTTCAAAAGATACCAGTAATGCCTGTAAACAAATTTTGATATATATATATATATATATATATATATATACACATTATTTTTGCATCTTATAGTTGTTAGTTTTCAGGAAAATTCTCGTAGTCCTTTTTCTGTCCATCTGATGGAATCTTGAATGAGTTAAATAAATGTTATTATTTTCTTAAAGGCCCTGATCCAGCAACTCCATAAATACACACTCAGTACATCATATTATAAAATGACAAAAAAACAGTCTTCTGTTTCCAGTTGTTTGATCAGGAATTTTATAAATGGTATAGTTATATACCAGTATCTTGCAAGTTACCCAGGAAGATCTCTGACTTTTCAGGAATAATATCAAGCCTACATGAAATCTCCAAAAAATATAAAAATAATAATATAGAAAAACATAAAAGGAACTTACATGCTCAAATGGCCAAACTGGGTGGGCCATAGGCCCTTATCTGCTGACAGTGTCTGTGTATCTATATATCTAAACACTAATTTTCCTCCTAATAAATGGCATGATCTCTTTCATTCTCAAAAATAGCACATTATGTATCAAGTCAATATCGCTTCCATCTTGGCATCAGATAAGATCTTGGCCTGTAAAAGTGTTGAAATGCCTAACATTTGTTGCAATTAATTGAAAAACATCTACATGTCTGTCATGTACAGTATTGTGTCTTTTGATTCAGGTTGTATTAGGTATGCTTGTATTTATGTACATATTCTGTGTAACTATTTGTTTACTTTATACATTGGGACCCCATTGAAAATGAGCCTTGGCTCAATTAGGCTATCCTTTTCTGAATTTTCAAAATAAAATATTTGCTACTACCACTACTACATGTTGTGAGAGATCAAAGCAAGTTAACACATACCCTGGCTACATTATTATCAGACCTCAAATTTATTTATAGAAATTATACATGATTACATTACTAATACTGTAAATTAAAATATTACTGTTCAGACCTTCTTACTGTTTAAATTGCTCATTCCAACCACAAAAAATACATTTATGTTCCACAGCCTACAGTTGGAGGTCCAAAACACACAAAAAAAAAACTCAACTGTTGTCCCCCACAAATTTCTTTCTCAGTTGTTTTGACTAACTTGTCATAACTCTATATGGGAACATAAGGAATCAGATAGTTATACAGATGAATTTCTCACTCATGGTTTGTCGGCAGTTAATTCATTAGATGAGGTCTCCCTTGCCAGGAGTTTGACTGTTTTTCACCCTTCCCCCAGACACACACACACACACACACACACACACACACACACACACACACACGTGTACTATAAGAGATCTCAGTAGCTCTTATCTGTTATGTTTGGGAAGCAGGTGCAGCCCTTTCTGTCAAAAAGAAATTTATATATTTAGTCTGGGTAGTTCACTGAAGACCTGGCATTTTATCAGATAGGTCTTGAGAGGTTAAAAACTGTGTACATCTTTATAAATTTGCTGGGAAAGGGTAACATTCTGAGTTATAAATCTTTCTTGAAAGATATTCATGCCCAACTGAAGTTAGTAGCAAAAATGTTTAAATACTAGGCATTTAAATGTGCAAGTTATTGCATTTCAAGAGGGTAAACAAATCTCCGTGTAATAGGCAACCAATATTTTTTAGTTAGTTGTTTAACCAGGAGTAGCACACTATGCTGAAAGCTTTTTTCACAGGAGCGACCCTGGGAGCACAGGGAAGTTAAGTGACTTGCTCAGGGTCACACAGTATGCAAGTGGAAGCTTAACAAGCTGTTTCAGTTTCCTAATGGCCATCTGATAAGCAGCTTGGAGCTATGTCTCTAACATTCTAAACAGAAAGAAAGGATTATTTTATTTTAGTTGTCATAGTGATTTGTAAATGTGGAAGGATATATTGAAAAGTCCAAAAAATGTGTTCCACGATACTCCATTTTCAAGCTACAGATAACAAGATGGCTGTAGGCTCTGCCCACAGCCATAAAAATCCCTACTTTAGCACATACCAGTACTTTGGTTCCACCTAGCGGTTTTACATTAGAACACTCTTTTACTTATTGCTACAGGGATGGCTGTCTCCAAGGATTGCACCAGTAGAGCATATCTCTTTGAAGGAAATGTCTAGACTTATAGAAAAACACATTACATGGTAACATCAAAGATGGATCCATCATTAAAGGGACACTGACAAACCCCTTAAGCCTCGAAATGTCTCTAGTTCAAAACACATGTTATGATTGGGTCACATTCCATAAAGATTGCTGATGTAGATGGTAGTTTGACTGTTATTCCTTTTTTCTTTTAAAAGGAAAACAGACTGCCCGCTGTACTGGTGTTACCACATAAAAGTGTGTTTTTGCATTCCTTACTCAACTCCCACTGCATCTTTGCTGGGCTTACAATAAGTGTAGACCAAGATTTGAAACAAAACAAGTTTTGATATAATTACACCATTAGCATACTTTTCAGTTATACTAAGGATGGATGTAGATAAAAAGAAAACAGCAGCATCAATGAATTTTACAGAAGGTAAGCATTCAAAAAATGTGGGTTTCCAACTAGAAATGATATGGTGTAACAATGTCCCTTTAAAGAGATCGGGTTGGGATATTCAGAACTGCGCCTGGCAGGGGCGCAGCACAACTGGGGTGCGCCAGGGTGTGGACTGGATGATATTCAACGGTGCTGCGCCATGGCTCAGCACCATTTAATATGGCACTGTGGCTACCTGCATTGTGCATGGCACAATGGCACTGCACCAGTGCAAGTGGCCAGAGAGGAGCAGGGGGATGCGCTAGCGAAAGTGCCATTGTGCTAGGTGCAGCAACCATGATATTCAGTGGTGGATATTCAAATGGGGCCATAATGCATGCAAGGTGCAACTGGGGCCATTAGCATGTCATTATAGCCCATTTGCATGCAGGTGCGCCAATCCCCGGCGACTTGAGCCTGGCACCTGCCAGGCAGCTGGTCAGGGACCCGACACCCCCTGCCCCCACCAGCAATGTGCTCGACCCTAATCACAGGCATAGGGTATACACTTCAACTTATATCTGGTGGTTCAGTGGACACTTCCAGCCTGATCACGGGCGATGTATAACATTTAAACATCCAAACCATCCCTGGTGGTCCAGCAGTACCTCCCTTCCCACCTGCCCACTAAGCCCCACCATCCCACCCCTCCTGGTCAGCAAGCTAGTGGCAGCTCCTCACCCGGAGCTGCCCGCTTTTCCGCCCGATTGACTGCATAGTGGGTTGTCCGCCCATTGGTCCACAGCGTAATACGGGAGGCAGACCATACCATACTACAGTCCAGATATGTGAAATGATTCATTTATATCCGGACTGTGTAGGTACGGAGGAAATTGCAGTTTGGCTGCCCACGCCAGGACCAATGGGCGACAGCTCCATTGTACAGTCAGTCAGTGGGCAGCTTGCAGGTGGGAGCCACGCCTGCCGCGGGACCGGGGAGTGGGGTGGGGAGAGGGGTACTGCTGGACCACCAGGGATGGTTTGGACATTTAAATTTTATACGATGCCTATGATCTGGCTGGAAGTGGTCTACTGGACCACCAGAGATATAGGACGCTTAATTATTATACTTATGCCCGCGATCGGGCATGGGGGTGCTACCACCGATGGACGGTGCCACTGGCTCAGGTGGTCACCCACAGCTGTCAACTGCTGTGTTGCACCTACAATATGGCAGCTCACCTGTGGGTGGCCAGCCGCTGTTCCTGTTTTTTCAGCTCGCCTGTGTGCGCGAGGTTGGGGTTGAGCCTGCATCTGCTCAGCACATCTCGGCTGAATATCGATGTGGGAGTATGCATGGGCACTTCAACTTGGCGCCGCATACATTACTGATGCATGCCGGTGCATCGGGATTTGTGCCATGCACTTTCCCTTTTGAATATCGTGTCGGGTGTATTAGTGGCTGCGATGGTGCAACTGTGTTGCGCCATGTGCAACCCTTCTGAATATCCCACCCCAGGAGTAAATCTTTAGAAGTCACTTTACCTTGTTCTGTAGTCATTTAGTATGCAGTAACACATGAGGCACTGCAGCATGGGGTTTTATACTTACTTGGAGTAATACTCTGAGAATAGAGACAGTAGAACACATATAGTTCATTTACATTGCCCCAATTAATCAAAATATTTGAGATCAATTTGCCCATATATTTGTCCAGATTATTTTTTTGAAATTGTTTAAATCACTATTTTTACTGTGTTGGGGCACCAGATACCAAAAATATGTTGAGCATAACATTTTTTCCTCTTAGTAGTTCTAAAATGTTTTGCCTAAAGTTGTTTGTTACAACTTCTTAAATTTATTGTGTCAGATTTAAATTCATGATCTAACTGGGGCAATAAATCTGTATCATTTTGTAGTTCAAAAACAACAGTAAGGCACTCCTTCTTAACCTTTTATGAATCATATCATATATCATATCATATCATATCATCTTTATTTATGAGCGCTGTTCCAAAAGATCACAGCTCTGTACGATAAACAATATAATCGCTCACACAGTAAAAATAAAAGTAAAATCGAACAGTTTTAAAATAATCATGCATCTAAGATAACAGAGGCTAACTATCATTAAAATCAGAAAAAGCTAGCCAAACAAATAAGTTTTCAAGGTGTTTTGAAACTCTCGATGGTCAGGCACTCTCTGATCCAACGAGGTAGAGAATTCAACAGGGTAGGGGCCACAAAAGCAAAAGAATGGGCTCCAGAGGTCTTCAATCAAACCCTGGGAACCTCCAGCAATCCCTCATCAGAGGAATGGAGAGAGCAGGGGGGCAGTAGGGGCAGAGAAGATCTTGCAAGTAGCGTGGAGCCTGTCCATGTCGGGCTTTATGGGTCAGCAACCTGATCTTGAAGGTGATCTGCCACTGCACAGACAGCCAGTGCAGGCTGCGGAGCATAGGAATGACAGAGCAAGATCTTGATAAGCCAGTCAGCAACCTGGCCGCCACATTCTGCACTAGCTGCAAACAGCAGATATCAACCCCCAGAAGCCCTAGGTATAGGGCATTGCAGTAATCAATGTGTGAGGTTACAAAGGCATGGACCAGAGTTGGAAGATCACCAGGTGGGACCAGGTGCTTGATCCAGGTGAGGTCTTAATGGCAGCAGACACCTGAGATTTTAATGTCAGGCCACTGTCGAAAACAGTGCCCAAATTTTGTGCCTGGTCAGAAGTGAGCAGCTGGTCACCCACGAGCCAAAGCCCGGATGGTTGGCCTTCTGAGAACCCCAAACCATGGTGACCTGGATTCACCACCAACACCTCAGTCTTGTCTGAGTTCAACTTCAGCCAGTTGGCAGTCATCCAACCCTGGATCTCAGAGAGGCAGCTGTTAAATATCAAAACTATTCCCTCTGCTGGAGCACAAAGGACATGTAGAGCTGAGTATCATCTGCATAGCAGTGAAAGCTCAGTCCATACCGCTTATAATGTCTCCCAATGGCAGCATGTACACACTGCAAGCAACATGGGGGACAGCACAGAGCCCTGCAGAACCCCACATGACAGGGGAGAGAGATCAAGGAATAAATCCCCAACACCACCTCTGAGTCCTGCCAGTGAGGAAAGATCAAAACCATCTGAGGACTGTACCAGACAGTTCACAGTCACTCCAACAGCACCCCATGGTCTACAGTGTCAAATACTGCAGAGAGATTGAGAAGGACCAAGAAGGAATGGCTCCCCTGATCCCTCGCTATCAGGACATTATCAAATACCAAACAAGGGCAGTCTCAGTACTGTGCCTCTTTCTAAACCCAGACTGGAAAGGATTGTAGACATCATGGGATGTTAAATGGTCATTCAGCTGCACCTCAACCACCTCAATAACCTTGCCCACAAAGGCAAGTTAGAGACCGTTCTATAGTTCTCTAAGCAGTCAGGGTCAAGGGCAGATTTCTTCAGGAGGGGTACCACTACCACCTCATTCATGGAGTCTGGAAACACCCCTGCCTCCAACGAGCACCAGACTATCTCAGAAAGGATCGGGCCAATAACTTCAACACACCCCACTAGAAGGCACGTTGGACCCGGATCCAAACTACAGTAGTTTAGGTGCACATCCTGACTACATGCACAATATCTTAGATCGGCAACTGGCCAATGTCAGACCAAATAGACCAGATGCTTGCCACCTCATGCCGATCACCACACGTCCCATTTGAGGGGGCACTGAATGGATCTCAACCTGATGGTGGCAATCTTATTGGCAAAGAACAGAGCAAACTCATCACACTTAACTTGTGAAAATGCTCCTAGGCTGAAGACAGGTTGGATTGCACAACCTGTCGACAGTCTGAAGAGCTGAGCCGGTTGATTCTCACCACAGAAATCTCCTTGGACAGGAATTCTGCCTTCTTACAGGAGACTGCCAGTTGATCATCTTTATGATGGGCTATCAATCTAAGTCTGTCAACCATCAGGCCAGATTTTCTCCAGCGTCACTCCAACCTTTGACCCCTCACTCAGCTCCTTCAAAGTCCCATCAAACCAAGGGACTTTGGGCAAAGAGTGAGGGGGAACACTGACAGGAGCTAGAGAGTGAGGCACTGTCACTGCCTTTATTATAGGCAAGTACCAGTTCTCCCAGCTCTCTGCTCAGTCGACATGCCTGATAGGTCCAGCACCACCATAAGACCATCAGGGGGTCAAACCCCTTAAAGGGCAGTACTGGACCATCTGCATAGGGACAGATCTATTGGGGAGTGCTTTGAATCTGAATCTTATAGTGTGATGGTCTGACCAACCAACTGGTTCCACCACCAGGTCGGTGATCTCCATCCCCAGAAGGAAGACCAGGTCCAATGAATGACCATAGCTATGGATAGCAAAGGTAACTACCTGTGTAAGGTCCAACAAATTCATCAGTTGAAGAAAGTCCTCCCCAAACTGTGAGAGTTCATTGTTGACCTAAGTGTTGATGTCCCCCAGAATCACCCATCTGGGGGACTCCAAAATTAGGTCAGCAATGAAGTCCGTGACTTCCTGCAGGAATTCCTTCTCACCCGCAGGTGGACGGTAGATGAGAAGCATCCTGCAAACTACACCTGCTCCCACTATGCATTCAAAGGATCTGGTCACTCCCACTGGGACATCTACAAGGCCCAGATCTAACTTAAAACAAATGACTACTTCCCCACCCCTACGATCCTTTCTCAGGCAGTGTATCATAGAGTACCCTGCTGGAATTGCTGATTCCAATACTGGGCCAGCATTCTCATCCAGTCAGGTCTCGGTGATGCAGGCCAGGTCAGTTGTCCCAACTAGATTAGCTATAATAGCTGTCTTGTTTTTTATTGACCTGGCATTGCACAACACAGCCCAAGCAGTATAGGCGGACGAGGTAAACCAAGCAACTTGCCCACTCAAGGTGGAGCTCTTGGGTGGGAACCAGGCAAGGAGGTCTCCTTTCCTGAACTCATTTCGCCCAAGGCATTTTCTCATCCCTACCACCTCAATCCACCCACCCCACTCCACTGTCCCACCAGACCATGTTCCCCCCATTTCCTCCCCCTCCTGGGTATTCTCAATGCCTGGCAATGCCAATACACATCAGCCAGCAGGGGTGGGACAGTTAAATGGGTGAAGGTCCCTGAGTCTGGCGGGAGAGTCGTGCCTGACCACTGGTGATATCTGCCAACACATAACAGCCGAAAACTAAACTGATCACAGTCAGTAGTTAGATTATTCACTACAACCAACAACCACACACACACACACACACACACACCCTTTCTAACCACACCTCACACACCGCCCAGTAAGACAGAACAATACCCCTAACCCACACAGCACCCCTCCTCCACCCACTTCCCAACTATAATTACAACACCAGGAGAGTTTGCTTTTTAAACAAGAATTCTGTGAACTGTTAAATATTCATGGGGCATAGTCCAGTTCATTAGTAAAGTTTCTCTTTATGGAGTCTTGAACTTAAAAACATGCACACAGTCTGAGTAATAGAGTCTCATAAAAATGAAGGCCCTAGGTGCTCTCACTTCCTTCAACGTAAAACGGTATATCCACCTGGCTCCAAGATACTGTCACTTTCTTGGGCAGGGTGTTCCAACATATTTATCATTAAATGATTGTAACAGTTTTGGCACTTTCACTGCCAATCCAAAATTTGTAAAACAATATATGAAAATTGAAGGCCGACCTGCTCAAAACCCTACAGATCCAACACATTCACAGAGTCCAGATGTCTTATTTTAGTCCCCCTGCTGGATAAACTTCAAGTGGCTCCTCACCCAGTGCCACAATCCTTCAGGCTCCAGACCAAGAGTCTCCCAAATCTCAGTCACTTTCCATATTCTCCGAGTCCAAGGCTAGTAGCCACTAGGCAGCAAACATAGCAGAAACTCCTCTGGATTGCAGTCAGACCCGAGGGGATCTAAATCCAATAGAACAAGCAACAGGTCAGCTGTGGCCAGGCCACCCAGATCACTCCCGCTACTCCGCAACCCACCGCCAGGCCCAGAAGAACTACCCTAGTTCCCACCATCCATCAGCTGAACAGTTCCCAAGAAGCTCCAACAGTCCAGCGCCAACTCCTGAAGCAGTGGTTACAATCTCACTCATCTCACAGGCCTGTCCACACTACTGCTCTTTTTTAAAACGTTTTTAAAACATTATGTATTCAGCACTGTAGCACAGTTGTAGGTGCCGCCCCACTGACATCTGATACTGTGCTTGCCATTCCGAGTTCCCAGACATGCTTGTGGCAATACTAGGCACTGCAATGTATGCTGGGACACTTATGAATAGGCATGGAAATGGGTCAGATTAAAATTACATCACTGGATGCAGGAGCTCATTGTGAGGTCAGGGATATAGTATGTTATCTCCTTTTCTTTGGCCAGCAAAATAATAGCAACAGAAATGGTGGAGGTTGCCTTAAACTGTGTTACAGCATGGTCTGTGTCACAGTGCTGTTAACATGGTTTAAGGCAAGCGTTTTGGTTGAACCTCATGCTCAAAACCTGCTCTGATCAGGTTTCGAGCACGGTTTTTGAACATGGTTTGTTGCACAGATTTACCATGCTACAGTGTGGATGTAAACCGTGTTTGCCGTTCTTGTAATGTTACTGACTGCTGGTAGCATTACAAGAACTCCAGTGTGGGCAGGGCTACAGGCACTCCTCAATGCAGCAGGTCTCCACAAATCTCACCACTGACACCAGGTACCAGTTCAACTGGAGTCAGATCGAGTGTGAGTTGCAGTGGGGAAATGGGTAGCTTCGTAAGCAGGCACTTCATTCAGTTTCAAATGATGAATTGTTTTGCCATTGGATTACTACAATATATGGTTTTGTGTGTGGTGTAAACATTGCGGTCTCGCAATACGGGCAAATGAAGCAAAGGTTACAACAACAATTCCTATCTAAAAATAAAGACTACACTCCTAAACTTACTCACTGTAAAATCCCTGACTAGCAATACCCAGTCCTTATTATTAAACTAACTAAAAAATGATAAAATGTTCAAAATTAACGTTAAAAATCAACTCCACTCCACACTCCCAAGTAATGACAGTTAGCTCAGCATAGCCACCATCTTGGATGAAAGCTAGACAAATTTAAGGTATCCATTCTATCCTTATGGTCCTTACCTTCAAATCGCTTCATCATTTCGGTAGCCTTTCTTTGCACTCTTTCCAGTTTATGTACATCTCCTATGTTCAGCCCTCTCCAGAACTGCGAACCATGGTCTGTTATTGGGCTCACATACTATATGTATTGTAAAGGGGGAGTAGCACATCTTTGTATTTGTGTACAAAGTGACACTTGATAGAGTTTAATAAGTCATTGGCTCAATTAAATATGCTTTCATGGTGCTTTCTATTTTTTAGATCTGAAGTAATGATGATTCCCAGATCCTACTCTGAACTAGATTTACATAGTTCTGTTCCACATAAATGGTAATTATATAACTTATTCCTGTGTTGCATGACTGAGTATTTTGCTGGATTGAAAGACATCCACCACCTAGTAGCCCATCTTCCTAGTTTATCCAGATAATTATGTAATTGTGCAGAGTCACTGGGAGAGTGTACCATACCACCTATCTTAGTATCATCTGCAAAATCATTGTCAGTGGCTCTGCAGGTATCATTGTCAGTGGCTCAGCAGGTATCATTGTCAGTGGCTCAGCAGGTTGCACACTTGCTGTTGAGGCTGTAAGATCAGAAGGATGTGGGTTCTATCCCCACACCAGGTACTTGGGTTAAATCCCAATACTGACACTGTAGTGCAGCATGGGGGCTGCACTCCTGAGGTGCCGCCTTTTGGATGAGATGTTAAACCAAGATCCCATCTGCCTATTCTGGTGGTAGTTCAGGTGGATGCTAAGATCCCAAGGCACTTCTCGAAAAGAGCAGGGGTGTTTATTAGGGAAAGAAAATCATACAAACAATTGCTTCACCAAAGTACAATAAAGAAAATTCACCATACAAACCAAAAAAACAGTCCTAAAACACCCAAATTTCAAAATATAAACAAAATAAACAGAGCAAAATACTGTAAAAAAGAAGAAGAAAAAAGGTCATAATAATTCATGGCAACAAAACAAAACTAGACTTATAGTATACATTCACAATATTCAGTTTTAGCTTCCTATTACTAAATTCATATTTATTCCTTATATGATTCCTGTAAAAATCTGGATTTGATTTAAATAACTGCCCATCAAAAAGAAAAAAATCCAACAAAGAAAAAATAGGTATCAAATTCTCCTATATATGTTGATGATACAAGTTTTGTTTGTGAAAACTTCCAGTACGAAACTTTCTATGAAAATGTACTGAACCCCCCAAAAAATAGAAGAAAATTCAAGTAATGGGAACGTCAGAGTCAGTAATCCATGGAAGATTCCTCCCTTTTGCTCTAAGGTTTAACACTTTGATTTCATCACAGTGAACCCTTTTAAAACCTGGGGTGATTTTGGTTTATAATTCCTTATGATCCATATCTTTTTGCTGTAGTGTATACAAACATCTAGAATTCCATATATGCCAACAAATAACGGCAAAGATCAACCTGTAAAGTACTTTCATCCCAAGTGCTCCAAGCAGACCCACATGCTCCACAAATTTGAGCTTCATCACTCAAAGATCAAAAAGGTGCTTGCCATAAAGTGGCTATGAAAGCCCAAAGTGAGAAATATAGGAGCAGGTGAAAAAAGATACTGCATGGATTCTACTTTGTTGTATACATTGTGGCTACTACACAGTCTTTCTGCCAACTTGTATTTTTGGTTTTCTTTCACATTTAACCTCTCGTGACAGTAGAGCCAGTGGAATCCCAGACATAAGGGGGAGTTCTTTTATTTTTTTTTTAATTCTGTAAAGAGGCCAGCAAAGGGTGTGGGGGGCACTTTCGGAGAATGATAGGATCCATAAAATAACCCATAATAATGTGATCATATAAAGATTTTCTGTGTCCAGTTAAAATCATTCTGCTTGATATTTGCCATGTTTTCAAATTTAAGAACAATTGCCAGACATAAGGGGGTGCCTGACATGCAGCTTCCATTCCCCTTAATTAGAGACATAGAATTTGATGGCAGATAAGGACTGCTTGGCCCACCCCATCTGCTCATTTTCCTACCTAATGGATAAGCTGCAGATCCTAGTTAATCAACAGCCAGCTTCCTCCTACCCCCCACTAGAATTGCTTTATGTCTGTCCCATGCATTCTTGAATTCCCCCATTGTTTTTGACTCCACAACCTCCTCAGGAAGGCCATTCCATGTGCTCACCACCTTCTCCATGGAATAATACTTCCTCACATTACCTCTGAGCCATCCCCCCCTCAGTCTTCAAATTGTGCCCCCTTGTTCTTGCACATCTCTTTTTCTGAAAGATGCTACCCTCTTGGACTTTGTCAATAATAATAATAAACTTTATTTAAAGAGCGCACTTCACCAAGTACCAGAACACTGTACAGTACAAACAATTAAAACCTTAAAATATTAAAGTACAAATAAAATCGGAAATTTTCAATAAAAATCAATTACCAACAGCCCCAAATGCAAGCTGAAATAAATAAGTCTTTAAGGCGATCTTAAAGCTCTCCATTGTCAGGCACTCTCATATCTGTCAAGGCAGAGAATTCCACAGGTTAGGGGCTGCAAATGAAAATGCCCTCGATCCAGATGTTTTTAACTGTACCCTGGGAATCTCCACAATCCCTCATCGGTCGAGCGAAGCGGTTGGAGGGGGCAGTAAGAATGCAAGAGCTCTTGCAGGTAGCTCGGTCCCTGTCCCTGTAGGGCTTTATAGGTTAACAAACAGACCTTGAAGGTGATCCACCACTGAACTGGCAGCCAGTGCAGTTTGCGCAGCACAGGCGTAATGTGGCTGGATTGAGATGACACAGACAACAACCAGGCTGCAGCATTCTGCACCAGCTGCAAGCAGCGGATATCAACCCCCAGAAGCCCTAGGAAATGGGAATTACAGTAGTCAAGGTTTGAAGTCATAAAAGCATGGATCAGAGTAGGTAAGTCACCAGACAGAACTAGGTGCTTAATCTGGGCAATATTCCTCAGATGAAAGAAAGAGGACTTAACCACTGCTGACACCTGTAAACGAAGTGTCAGACTGTTGTCAAGAATTACCCCCTGATTTCACACCTGTTCAGAGGTCGGTAACTGGGACCCCCCCAAGCCACAATTCTTAGGGGCATCCCGACCCCGACCTCTCTATCTGGTGACCAGGATCCACCCCCAACACCTCGGTCTTGTCCGAATTGAACTTTAACCAACTGATGTTCATCCAGTCCTGGATTTCTTCGAGGCAGTTATTAAAAACCATGAGCACACTATCCTACCAAAAGACAGGTAGAGCTGTGTATCATCTGCATAACAGTGAAACCTCAGCCCATACCATCTCACAATGTCTCCCAATGGCAGCATGTACACTGCGAACAACATGGGGGACAGCACAGAACCCTGCAGCACCCCACAATGCAGGGGGAAAGCCTCAGAGGAATAAATCCTGGAGACAATCCTCTGCGATCTACCAGTGAGGAATGAGTAAAATTATCTGAGGACCATACCAGACAAATTCCGCCAAAAGACCATCTGAGATCATGCCCCACAAAGGGCAGTATTGAACCATCTCCACGGGGCAGACCTATAAGGGGGAGCAAAGAAATTGAACCTTATGGAGTGATGATCTGACCAACCAACTGTTTCCACCACCAATTTGAAGATTTCCATCCCCAGGAGGAAAACCAGGTCCAACGAGTGGCCTTTAGTGTGACTCACAGAGGTAACTACCTGTGTGAAGCCCAACAAAGACATAGTTTGGAGGAAGTCTTGATCAAATAGCGAGAGTTCGTCATTGACCCAGGCATTAAAGTCACCCAGAACCACCAATCTGGGGACTCCAATACTATGTCGAGAACTAAGTCCACAACTTCCGCAGGAACAGCTTTCTAAGCTCCGGTGGACGGTAGATGAGAATGATCCTGCACCCCACACCTGCGACCACAATGCACTCGAAGGATCTGGCTCCCACAGCTGGCACATCCACAAGGATCAATTCCAGTTTAAAACAAATTGCACACCCCACCCCTGCAATCCAACCTCACACGGTGTATCACCAAGAAACCAGCTAGAATCGCTGCTGCCAAATGGGACTTTGTTGCTCCCTTGAAGTACTTGAAAGTTTCTATCATGTCCCCTCTCCTCCTTTCCTCGAGGGTATACATATTAAGCTCCTTTAGTCTATCGTTGTATGACTTCTGGTGCAGACCCTGCACCATTAGTTGCTCCCTCTGGTAGCCCTCACTCTGTCAAAGGCCTGTAACTGGCCTGTATCTCAGCATCTAAACCATGGGCAACAAGAAGTAAAGAAAAATGGAGTCCAACATTTGTCCATGTGAAAAAGTAATGGTTTTAGGTTAGTCATTATAAAAAGAGAATAAAAGAAAACCAAGGGATTCACCATCTCTAAACCCCCTTTATCGATATATAGGTATAGAATATTCCTTTTTTATAGGATTTAAATGGCTTCCCTACACTGCCTGAAAAAAATACTGTAACGTGTGGTGTCTAAAGTTTTGGGAGGTGGGAAAATATAACTTATATGCAAGAAAGAGGAACGAGAAAGTTTTTATTAAATAAATTCTCTTTTTCTTATTCATTTTGTGCTTATTCCACTGAGCTATACACAAGAGACTTTCCCTGCTCTAATTTTGGAGACTAATTCAGCTCTTCCATCTGTCCTTCCTCAAAAGTATCTGTAAGGTTTTTACAGGTGTATTTATTAAGGTAATGCCAGCCACTGATGTTGCATCTTCCCCAGAGGTCTCCAAACATTTATCCTGGCATTTCATCAGATTTAGAGATGCCCCTAAGAACTTCCCAAAATCTTAACATACTCGAATGGCTTGTTCAGCTGTTTTTTTTGTTTTGTTTTTCAACTTTCTATTTATGCTCCCGTTATCCGCAGTACTCCACTCTCTTCGGGAGACACCTATGGCCTTCTAGTCCCCACCCTCTTAACTGGAGCCCAGAGCAGTCCATCCCCTATGTAGCCATGGCTTGCCCCCCAGGCGAGACTGAGGTGGGGGCCCCTACACCCCGAATTCCTTGGTTTCATCTGGATGCCATACTACCGAGATGGACAGGGGCATTGGGGATTGGGACCTGGTGCTCCGTCTATCCAGGAGTGCAGCAAGTTATTATTTTTCAGTGTTCCAGGCATGATGTGCACCTTGACATCAAGGCACTGAGTGCCAACGTCCATCATGCCACACCCTTGCTAGTGGCTGGGCTTGCTGTACCTTGGGTCTCCGCCCAGGTCAGACAAGCACTGAGCCCTGGTTTCCCCCCTCTCCCCAGAGAAGGCAAGCAGTCCCTGGGACACTCAAGCTTCCTCTCCACCACGCCCCTCCAGCTCACCGAGATCATTCCCCAACCTGGGTCGCTACATCACAAGCAGAAATCCAACTGCTGCGCTTGATGGACTGGCCTGTTCAGCTAAGGTTTTATCTGAAACCAGTAAACAAAGGTCAACTGCAGTGGCCTTAAAATAAACCACTCCATCAGGACACTACAAATGCCTGATTGTAGGTGAGCTGTTGAGCTGACAGAGAGAGGGCCTATGTTAAAAACATACAGCAGGGGCTAAATGGGCACCCCTGCTTACTACTGTTTTAATAGGAACCATAGGTCCCATCCAACCATTAGCTATGGACATAACTGTGGCAACCCGATATAAACCACTAAGCCAGTTTATAAATTTACATGGTATGCCATATGATTTAAGCACAAACCAGAGGTATGTCTGGTTTACGCATCAAAGGCTGGTTTCGGTCCAAAGCAAAAACAAGTCCTTCTGTCTGATGTTTCCTGACCCTTTCAAAATTTCCTAAGGAAAAGTACAGTAAATTGTCTGTTGCCGAGCATTCTTTAACAGAACAAAATTATGCTGGATGTATTAAGCATTCAGCCATTTTGAAGAGTCTGGCATGGAAGATTTTGGCCAAAATTGTGAAATCACTATTTAAGAGACTAATGGGTTTTCAGTTCTCAATCTGTCGTCTGTCACCCTTTTTGAACAAAAAGATTAGATTACACTTAGACATGCCCAGAGGAACCCCAGAAGATAAACATTTCATTGAAAACTCCGCCTATCTCCACAGCCAATTCTGGTCCCATTAATTTAAATAAACTATTGGGAAAGCCATCTAGACCTGGAGCCTTTCCCAGTGTCAAGCACTGATTAGCTGCACTGACCTCTGTCAGTGAGATATTTTCCAGAGATTGCAACACTGCAGGTGGGCACTGTGGTAAAAACGAATCATCAAAAAACCTTTCTTGACCAGAACGATCACTCCGCCCTTTAGAAAATAAGGTTACTGAATGTTCTGTCAAAACATCCAAAATGCCTCTTGTTGAAGTTTGCAAATTATTATGTGACTCTACTAATCCATCAATAGTTTTCTGTGCAACTTTTGACCTAAATCTATCATATGGACATATGACAGCTGCCTTTCCCTGTGTCCCACATTCATGCTACTTCTTAAGTTTTTCCACTTGAGTGAAATGAAATCTCATCATAGCAGTTTTGACAGATCTGATTTGAGCTGAATAATCTAAATCTGTGGTGACACTGAAAGAAATAAGTTTTTGTAGTTGTTTCCGGTTCTGGAAATACTTCAATATTGGGTGTCCCTACAATTTTGTCCTCCTGTTTCAATAAAGCTATCAAATCTCTTTTGGTGTCTGTCTACCATTGGACATATGAATCTTAAAACACCAAGACAGACTTTCTTACTGCTATACAATATTTAAGATGTTGTAGTAATGGAACCTGTTCTAACTGTACTGGAAAAAACTCCATAAACCAGCCCAAACTCTATTAAGTTTTGCTTACCCACTAGTAAAAAAGGATTTTATGGTCTGAAAATTCTACTGGCTCTGCTGTGATAGAGTGGAATACCATTTGCTGTGGGATAAGGAAAAATCAATACGAGGCCTAAGGGTCATTTGGAAAGGTGGGCTCAGATCTTGAATGTACTGAAAATAAGCATCCTTTAAAGCTGCAGTTCTAACAGTATTTTTAAGACAGGTCATACCACAAAAACTTTTTCAATCTAGCAGTAATTCCTTGTCTTCTAGACCCAAACCACAGTTAAAATACCCCCAAAAAATTTAAATTATGAGGCGAAACAAATATGGCTGAGTTAACTGATTCTATACACTCAGCGTTAGCCTGTGCTGCATAGATATTAACCTATACAATTTTCCTCTATGTTGACATCCAAAATTAGAGTTCTTCCTGGATACAGTTCTATCAATTTCAGAAGTTTTAACTAAATATTATTAAAAACTGTTCCTACTCCTGAACATGCAACGTGGCCTATAGACCAGTAAGAGGGCCCCACATACCATTCCTTACCCCCTTTTGAAACGTCCAATAATGAGTTGAGTCTTATGTCTTGTAAAAAAAAAGTCACCCTGACCACTAGAAATTATATTAGAAAACGTTGCCGCCCTTTTCCTCTGTGACTTAATGCTGTTCCCATTACAGGAAAATAAAGAAAAAGGACACCAGGGTAAATTAGTTAAAGGGGTACCATACAAAAGACCTTATAGCAAGGATGTTGTTTTAATTTTCCCATTCACATTTCTAGGCTTTTTCTTCTTTTTAAGACAAGAGTTCTCCTCCTGCGGCTGCTTGGGCCTCAACCTGTCAGAGGAGACTTCATCCAGATTCATACCTTGGTCTGGGATGGAAGTGCTAAGGGTGGACTCATCTGAATAATTTCCAGACAAATCAGCTTGTTGGTGCAGAATATCAAACCTATTAGAGAGTGATAGCTCAGAGGTCTTAGGTTGAGAGGTGGAGGTTTCCTGCCATCTGGTTTGCACAGGACCATCCATTCTTTACCAAGAAGAACATAGAAACATAGAATCTGATGGCAGATGAGGACCGCTTGGCCCACCTAGTCTGTCCATTTTCCTATCTGATGGATAAGCTGCAGATTCTAGTTAATCAACAGCTTACTTCCGCCTACCCCGACTAGAATTGCCTTACATCTGTCCCATGCATTCTTGAATTCTTCCACTGTTTCTGACTCCACAACCTCCTCAGGAAGGCTGTTCCATGCATCCACAACCCCCTCTGTGAAAAAATACTTTCTAACATTACCTCTGAGCCATCCCCCCTCTATCTTCAAATTGTGCCCCTTGTTCCTGCACATCTCTTCTTCTGAAAGATGCTACCCTCTTGTACTTGTTAATCCCTTGAAATACTTGAAAGTTTCTATCATGTCCCCCCTCTCCCTCCTTTCCTCAAGGGTATACATATTAAACTGCTTTAGTCTTTCCTCATATGTCTTCTGGTGCAGACCCTGCACCATTTTGGTTGCCCTCCTCTGAACAGCCTCCACTCTGTCTATGTCTTTGCAAAGATGGGGTCTCCAGAATTGCGTGCAGTACTCCAGATGGGGTCTCACCAACTGTCTGTACAGAGGGATAACAACTTCCTATTTTCTACTGTTGATGCCTCTCCCTATGCATCCCAGTATCCCCCCAGCCCTCCTTACTGCCTTCTTACATTGCTTGCCCACCTTTAGATCATCTGATATAATTACTCCTAGGTCTCTTTTGATTTTTGTTGTCATTATTAACTCACCTCCCATTGTATGCTCTTCCCCTGGGTTTTTGTTTCCCAGATGCATTACCTTGCACTTCTTTGTATTGAATCTGAGCTGCCATATATTTGACCATTCCTCCAACCTTACCAAGTCCCTTTTCATCCTTTCCACCCTACCTTGTGTATCAACCCTGTTGCAGATCTTTGTGTCATCTGCAAAGAGACATACTTTTCCTTCCAGGTGCTCTCCAATGTCATTTATAAAGAGGATTGGTCCCAGTACCGAACTCTGCGGTACCCTGCTAGTTACCCTCCTTTCTTCACTGTGGACTCCGTTTATTATTACTCTTTATGCTCTGTTGTCCAGCCAGTTTTTACCATGGCTACCACCTTGGGACCCACTCCAAGGCTGGCTAACTTGTATATTAATCTTTTGTGTGACACTGTGTCAAATGCCTTGCTAAAATCTAGGTAGGCCATATCCACAGCCCCTCCCAGGCCTACTACTTTGGTCACCCAGTCAAAGAAATCTATTAGGTTCGTCTGACATGACCTTCCCCCATGAAACCATGCTGCCTTGGGTCCTGTGCCCCACTGACCTCTAGGTACTCAAAAATGCTTTCCTTCTAAAGTGATTCCATCATTTTCCCTAACACTGAGGTCAAACAAACTGGTCTATAGTTTCCTGCCTCTGCCCTGCTCCCACTTTTGTGAAGTGGAATCACATTTGCCCTCCTCCAGTCTTCAGGTACTACCCCATCCTCCCATGATTTGTTAAACAGTGTAGTCAGTGGCATTACTAGTTCTGCCCTTAGTTCTTTTAGAATTCTTGGGTGAATCCCACCAGGCCCCATTGCTTTGTCCACCCTCAGTTTCAAAAGTTCCTTCAAAACCCTTTCTTCTGTGAATGGAATGGTATTGACCCCCCTATTCAGAGTGTCTCTCTTGTTTGGTTTAGGTACCTCTGCCTCCTATTCTGTTGTGAATACTGAGTAGAAATATTCATTCAGTATCCCTGCTTTTTCACTGTCACCCTCTGCCCACATTCCCTCCCCTTTATTAAGTCTCTGTATCCCTCCCTTGGTCTTTCTTTGCTCCCTAATGTACCTATAAAAGGTTTTATCCCCCTTCTTAACAGAAGTTGGCTATCTTTTCCTCAGTTTGTGCATTTGCTATTCTGACTGCCTTCCCTGCCTCCTTCTGCCTTAACTGATAAAGTTCTCCGTCCTGCTCCTTCTGTGTTTCCTTATATTTCCTGAATACTATCCTTTTCTTCTTAACCTTCCTTCTACCCTTTTGAGAACCATAGTGTTTTCCTTCATTTTGTTTTGTTGATTTGCTTCACACAAAGGCTTGTTGCCTCAGTGATGGCTGCTTTGATTATTCCCCATTGTTCCTCCACTCCTCCTTCTTGCCGATTTGCTAGTGCTTTCCTGAGGCACTCTCTCATTTTCCCAAAGTCAGCCTTCCTAAAGGCCAGTACTCTTGTTTTTGTATGGCTTGACTCTATGGCTGTGTTTATTGTGAACCACACTGTTTGGTGGTCACTTGTTACCAAATGGCTACACACTTCTAAATCTGATATCCTTTCTCCTTCCCCATTTGACAATACCAGGTCTAATATTGCTCCCTTCCAAGTGGGTTCCAACACTAGCTGTCTGAGGCATGCCCCCTATAGGGCATCAAGAATGACCGTGCTCTTGGATGTGCCTGCAGCAAAGGTACTCCAATTAACATCTGGCATATTCAGGTCCCCCATCAACAATATCTCCCCTTTTTCTACCATTTTAAGGATGCCTTCTATCATTTCCTTGTCCATTTCCTCCCCCTAAGATGGGGGTCTGTACACAACCCCCATGCGGATTGTGGTGCCATTTCCTATCTCCAGGGTGACACATAGTGACTCATCAACTTCCTGTTTACCCTTTAGTTTTGTTGCTTTAATCCCTTCCCTTATATAGAGAGTGACTCCTCCTCCTCTTTTACTCACCCTGTCCCTCCTGTAGATTGTGCATTCTGGTATGTTGACATCCCATTCATGGTTATCTGTGTACCAAGTTTCAGTGACTGACACAATATCCAGGCATCCCTCTTTTTCAAGGCTACTAGTTCAGGGAGCTTGTTACACAGGCATTGGTACTCATCACCTTCCATTTTTTTTATGGCCTTAACCCTTTTAGCCCCATCCATGTCCTTACTGCCTTTTTTCTGCATTTACCCCTGTCCTGCTCCCTATTGACCTCTCTACCTAGGTGTTTACCTCACTAACTACTGTGTTTTGTGGGTGCGAGGCTGGGATTTCCCTGCTCCTTTTCAGTGCCTCCCCCTTGGCTAGTTTAAATGCTTGCCAATGAAGCATTTAAACCTATCAACTAGGATCCTGGTCCCCCCAGACAGATGCAGACCGTCACTCCAGTATAGGCCTGCATCCCTCCAGGTGGCTCCCCAGTCCCCAATAAAGCCAAAACCCTGAGCTCCACACCAGTTTTTCAACCATTCATTGAATCCCATGGTGTGGAATACCCTAGTATCATCCTTGCCATAGACAGGCAATACCTCCGAGAAGGTTACCATACATGCTACTTGTCTAAGGCCCTTCCCCAACTGTACAAACTCCTCTTGCACTGCTCTGATCCCATTCACAGCCAGGTCATTTGTCCCTAGGTGGACAATCACATCCAGCTCCCTCCCTCATGCAACTGCTCCCGCGATCCTGAGGATTCGCTTCCTGTCCCTCCAAGCTGTGGTGCCAGACAGGCACCTTACCTCCCTATCCCCTTCCTTCCCCACTTCTACCCCCTAATGATTAAGTCCTCCACCAGGAGTTGTATCCTTCCCCTGTGGGGTCTCGTGCCACCCTCCTGTGGGTCTCCTTTGTGGAGGTTCCTAGCATCCTCCTTGGTCTCCACTTGCGGTGCCTCCATAGAGGAACCCCTCATTACCAGAACAGCATATGAATTGTGGAGAGGTACAACTGGAGGGATGCACCTCTGTTCCACCACCCTCTCCCTCCCTGAGCCCACTCTGGTCCAACCACTCCTCTTTTGGCAACCTCTGAGGTAGCAGAGGTGGCCCTGGTGATCCCTGGGTGGGGGAAGAGGCTTCATGAATTGTAGCCAGGTCAGCCTGGAGACGGGCAACCACCTCCCTCAGACCAGAGAGGTGCCTGCAAACAGGGCAGCATCGCAGCCTCCAGAATGTCTCCCGGAACACTGCTGCTCCACAGCCATTGCACTGCACCACTCCCATCTTGACTTATTTTGTGTCCCCTCTCCTGTTGCTTTGTATGCTTACTGTCTCCTCCCTCTATGTATTGTTACACTTACTTTCCTACTGCCTATGTGCCCTTACAGCTCTCGCCCTTCCTGTTCTGGGACAGGAACTTCCTGTAGTCTTCAGTAGTCTCCTTCTTCCGTGCTTGGATTCAGACCTCCAGCAGCCGGGGGGGAGAAAGAGCTATTTTTTAGTTTCCTTCAAGGTTGATGAAACTAATGTGTCTCAGTGATCCTTCCCTTCCTACTGCCAAACAGGAAATTCCTGTTGTCAGTCAAATCCAGTGGCTATAAAAGTAGAACTGGCTTGGGATGGGAAAGAGGGCAATTAGTAAAAAGCTGTAGTTCTAGACTGCTGTTACATGCTCTGAAAGCAAATTTCTGCTCTGTCAAAAACAGCAGGAAGCTGTAATCGAGACACCTGCTTTTGTACTCCTAAGCCCCTAAGCCACACCCCACACAGAGAAGTCGACTGAGAGGGAAGGGACATAGTCTCCTTCTCAATATGTATGTCTAAGGGGGGCCATTTGTACCCCTTCTGGGGCATGTGTAACTTCAGGTTATTGTGGAATCAATCCACAGTCTACCAAAGTAGGCTCTGCAGGACTGGCCGTATCTGCAGTTGTTAATACCTCTGGGACCTGGGGAGGGGGATTTTCAGGTACTCTAGTGGGCACAGTAACAAAATGAGACACAGAAAGGACCCTCTGTCTTTCTGCCCTTGGATCTTTTTTGGCTATCTCCCTCTGAGCTATAGCAATCAGTAATCTTTGCTCCACATCTTCCACTTGGTTTTCCTGATTGTGGGCTGCTCTAGGACAGGAGGCATATGAATGACCTAGCTCAGAGCATAAGCTGCACACCTGACTGTTGGTGCAGTGCCCACTTGTGTGATCAAGAGCATTACAAGATGTACATTTTAATTTATCACACATACTGCTGAGATGTGTGGAAGAGCCACACCTATAACAGGCCTTAGGCTGGCACCTATAAACAAGCATTTGTCAATGCCGAATGTTGCTTGCTTATATGGATTTTCATCACCAAATTTTCAACATAGGTATTTTAGGACCTCTGCTCGTGAACATTGTCACTGTCATTTTCTTAATCTGTCCCAAACACTGATTACCCACAGCGACCATGCTATTCTGCGACGGAAGTGCGAAAACTCATTTCGGCCAGGATGTGTAAAATGACAGCTGTACTGTTCATAAGGAGGTGTAAAAAACTGCCAGTGTTGAAAATCTGGCATGAAAATATTACAAATTTGCAAAGTTATGAGCATGCATGGAAACTGCCAATGCACGCTTGTAAAACAGTAATTTTTTTGACTTTTTACCAAATTTGCAGCATTTGAGAGCCCATCTCATGAACAGTGGCACTGTCATTTCGTTAATCAGTCCCAAAAGGTGATTCCACGCAGTGACCGCAAAATCACCTTTTGGGACTGAATAATGCAATGACAGTGACTGAATTCATGAGGAGGGTCCCAAACCTCATGTTGAAAATTTGGTGCTAAAATTCCCAAAATGCCCAAGATATGCACCAAAGTTGAAAAACCCTATTTATGCCATTATACAGCTTACCGGCATTTCTTCAGTTTGCGGCTGGCTTTGAAGAGTGCAGACGTGTTCCCAGTCCACCAAAGATCATCACGCTGGGCTCCAGAGGTAAGTATGGGGTGAGGGGGTGTGGGGCGGCAGGGTGCGAGAGGGTGGGTGGGTTGGGGCAGGCCACAGACTCAATGAGGGACCATTTTCTTGTTTACAGGGTTAAAACAAAACACTCAGTGGGACTGGTTTGTTTTTTTCGGGACATTTGGCACCTGGGGTGAGCTCCCAGTGTGCCACCTGAGTGGTTTTGGGGGCTGTAGCCGGCGGGGATTGAGCACCCTGTCGGCACATACTGAGGGGGGGAGAGCCGAGGGGATTGGGTGCCCCTCGGCAGACAAAACATTGGTGGGGAGACATTATGCCAATGGGGATGGGCTCCCCATCAGCAACTTCAATGGGGAAGGGGGGACTGAAGCAGATGGGGATTGGGCACCCCATTGGCAAAGAAAGGGGGGGCATGATGCTGAGAGGGATTGGGCAACCCCTCAGCATACAGCAGAAACTTGAGGGTGGGGACATTATGCTGATGGGAACTGGGCTCCCTGTTGGCAAACTCAGTTGGGGGCATGCAAGGGACCGCCCTGCAATGACGGGTTGCTCTTTCATTGCAGCAGAATGGCTGATGCTGCAATGATGAGGTGGCCCCTGATTGCAGCAGCTAAATGTTTCAAGGTGGTGGCAAGTGGCTGAACTAGTGTCAGCAGCAGTGTGCCACCCCATTGGGGAAAGCGGGCCCAGTCTCAAAAAGCAGTAGGGACATTTGCCACAACAGTACCACACCTCCACAACCTGCTTCTGCAGCAAGCTGCTGCAACATGTTTCTTGCGCATGCGTGCAAGTGACATAAAAAGCACTGCCCTGTCCCTTTCCAAGTAAAAGCTATTTGGAAGGTGTTGTAAACCAGCATCCGTGGAGTTCAAAACTACATGGACTCTCCAACCCCCAGTCCATATGTTCTCTGTGTCAAAAAATTCTTCAGGGCTCCTTGATAGTACATCTCTGTTTTAGCCAGTAGACTAAGTCAGTCACACTGACCCCTTCATCTTAAAATAGAACAGTTACAGTTCGAAATGCTGGCTTGGTCAGGGGGGTTGCTTCAGAAGGAGCCCACAGTGGGGAAAGTCTAAGTTCTTGATATTTCCCCCAGAATTTTTCCAGACCAGAGCTAAGTTTAAAATCAGATCGAAAGTTGTCTCACTGGAGACATGAATCAAAGCATATATCTCCGCTAATCATGTGCAATGGTTTTACATATTTTTAATAAAAGCTTAAAAGTTGCAGTTCAAGTCCTTTGTCATGGTTAGCATTTCCTAAAAATGTCATGCTGTTTAGTTTGTGGTTTTCTTTAAATCAGCATTTGTTAACTTGCTCTGTAGTGGCTGAAAACTGGAGTTATTTCTGTCCTCTCAGTCAAACTTAGAGTGCGATGACATCATTTTGGAGTAGCTTGCTATTTCAGATTCCCAAGCAGAGAAGCATTCTGTAGAATTAATGGTTTGCTGAGCTCTCCAGGTTTCTTACAAACCCAGTCTCTGGTTTGTGTTTAGACAGATCAGCTTAAAATATATCATTCTTTTCCTTTAAAAAGCTGATCAGTTTCAATGTTGAATTGAAGTACTGGAAATCTTTTTCTGTGAGAAATCACGTGTTGTATCACAGCTCTGTTCTTTCTAATCAAACCTCAATTTTTTCTAACTATAACACAGGGCTGTTTAACGAATATAAAATAAATCTAAATTTTGTTCATTCACAGAAAGTTTGTTTTGCGTAGCCTTCATAAATATAATCATGTAAGAAATTTTTTTTCATGTCAGATTAACAAACAGGTGCTTGCCACATTCTGTTACAGTATTTCAAGCACATGTACTGTCAGAACTCACAAATTTCAGTTCTTTGGTGGATTTGTGTGAAAATACATCATGTATGTGTATAACTAAAAACACTATGTGGCATCCAATGCACCATGTCTCTGCCCCACAGTTGAGGCAGCTGCAGTCTACTGCTACCAGTCCCCTGCCCCACAAGCCCCTTGCCTTCTGCTCCACATTCCAGGCTGCTACACCCTGGTGCCCACTGTCTTCTCCAACACAGTCAGGGATTGTGCACACGACTCCATCCTTTGCCTAAAGAATCAGGACTACTGCACCCTGCCGCCCCCTGCCCAAACAATTGGGGTTGCTGTACCCTGCTGCCCTCTCTCCCTCACCCTCACAGTTAGGAATGTTGCACCTGTTACCCTGTTCCTGTCTCCACAGTCAGGGCTGCTGTGCTGTGCTAAGCTCTAGAGTGCCAGATTCCCTGCCTCCACAGCTGGGGCTGCTGCACCATGCTGCCCTAGCACCCGAGGTGGGGCTTTTGCTGCACCCTGCTACCCACTTCCATTGCCCCAAATGGTCAGGGCTGCTGCACCACATGTACCCCATCTCACAGTCATGGCTGCTGTACCCTGATGCTCCATGTGTCCTGCCCCACAGTTGAGGCTTCTGCACCATGCTGTCTCCTATCCCCTGTCACCATTAACAGGGCTGCTGACCCTGATCCTTTCTACACAGTTGTGGTTTCTGTGGCCTGCTGTGCCCTAGAGCCCTATGCCTCCACAGTTAGGGCTGCTGCACCATGCTGCCACTTGCCCCAAGATTCAGGGCATTTGCTGCACCCTGTTGCATGCCTCCACAGTTGAGGCAGTTGCACCCTGCTGTCTCCCTGCCACCAGAGTCAGATCCTTTGCAACACCCTGCTGAGACAGGAACAGGGGGCAACATATGCAGTGTCCCTGACTGTGAGGATGAGAGAGAGAGAGTTGCAGGGTGCAGCAACCCCAGCTGTTCAGGAAGGGTGCAGCACAAGAGTAAGGGTATTTGCTGCACCCTGTCCCCTGCCTGTGGAGGCAAGGGGCTCTGTGGTGCAGCAGGGCACAATGGTGGCAGGGAACAAAGTACAGCATGGTGCAGAAGTCCTGACTGTGGGGCAGGACACAGGTGGGCATCAGGGTACAGCAGTCCTGACAATAGCACAGGGTACACATTGTGCAGCAGCCCAGACCATTTGGGGCAATGAAGTGCATAGCAGGGTTCAGCAGCCCCAACTGTGGATGCAGGTAGCATGAGACTCTAGGGTGTAGCACAGCACAGCAACCCTGACTGTGGAGATAGGAACAGGGAGCAACAGGGTGCTGTGGCCCTGACTGTGGGTGTGGGCACAGAGGGCAGCAGGGTGCAGCAGTCCTGAATGTTCAGGCAGGAGATATGGGTGACAACAGGATACAGCAGCCCAAACTGCGGGGCAGGGTGCAGCAGTCATGCCTGTTTGGGACAAGGAATGTGTGGAGCAGGGTGTAGCAGGGTGTAGCAAAAGATTTGACTCTGTTGGCAGGGGGACAGCAGGGTGCAACTGCCTCAACTGTGGAGGCATGCAACAGGGTGCAGCAAATGCCCTGAATCTTGTGGCAAGTGGCAGCATGGTGCAGCAGCCCTAATTGCAGAGGCATGGGGCTCTAGAGCACAGCAGGCCATGGCAACCTCAACTGTGTAGAAAGGAGTCAGGTGCAGCAGCCCTGTCTCTGGTGACGGGGATAGAGAACAGCATGGTGCAGAAGCCTCGACTGTGATGCAGAACACAAGGGGCATCAGGATACAGCAGCCCTGACTGTGAGATGGGGTACATGTGGTGCAGCAGCCCTGGCCATTTGCAGCAATGGAAGTGAATAGCAGGGTGCAGCAAAAGCCCCACCTCTGGTGGCTAGGGCAGCATGGTACAGCAGCAGCCCCAGCTGTGGAGGCAGGGACCCTAGCGCTCTAGGGCTTAGAAAAGCACAGTAGCCCTGACTGTGTAGACAGGAACAAGGGGCAACAGGTTCAGCTTCCTAACTGTGAGGGTGGAGAAGAGAGAGCAGCAGGATGCAGCACAGGGTGAGCAGGGTACAGCAGCCCTGATTCTTTAGGCAGGGATGGAGACAGCAAGGTGCACAATTCTTGACTGTGTGGGAGAAGATGGTGGAAAACAGGATGCAGCAGTCTCAAATGTGGAGCAGAAGGAAGGGGCTTATGGAGCAGGGACAGGTGGCAGTAGCTGCAGCTGCCTCAGCTGTGAGGCAGAGACATGTTGCATCAGTATGCCACATAGTGTTTCTAATTATACCTAACATAATGTATTTTCACACAGAAACCACCAAAGAACTGACATTTGTGAAGTCTGACAGGTGCCTGTCACACCTGCTACAGTATTTCAAGCACATGTACTGTTTGTCAAGCTGACATGAAAAAATGTTCTTACATGAAATCTGTTTATGGAGGCTACATCAAAGACAAACTGTTTAAGTGAATGAACAAAATTTAGATTGATTTTATATGCATTTAATAGCCCTGTGTTATATAGTTAGAAAACAATCTGAGTTTTGATTAGAAAGAACTGAGAGCTGTGCTACAGACAAGCTAATTTCTCACAGAGAAAGATTTCCACTACAATTCAATATTGAAATTTAAATTATCAGCTTTTTATGAGAAGATAATGTTATATTTTAAGCTGATCTATCTAAACACAAGTCAGAGACTGTGTTTGTAAGAAACTTGGAGAGCTCAGCAAACCATTAACTCTACAAACTACTGCTCTGATTGGGAATCTGAAACAGCAAGCTACTCCAACTTGATGTCATTGCACTCTAAGTTTGACTAAGAGGAGCTAAATACCTCCACTGTTTTCAGCCACTGTAGAGCAAGTTAACACATTCTGATTTAAAGAAAACCACAAAACCAAACAGCATGAAATTCTCAGGAAACACTAATCACGACATAGAGACTTGAATTTCAGCTTTTTAAGCTTTTATAAAAAATATGTAAAAAACGTTGCACATGATCTTTAAGTTCATTGACCCATTTAATAAGGTACGTGCCATATAGACCCTGTCAGGATGGGTTTCCAAACCCCCTTTATAATGCAAATGAACAGTATTGTGTCTTTTAGCTGGTAAAGTTGGGGAATGAAAAAAGGAAGCATATGATCTTGCTGATGCAGACTGTGGGTTTGTGGCTGCTGAATGTAAGGTAGAATTATTACCTGTAGAGGTAGAGCAACTGTCAGTAGCTAAGGAGGAAGCAACTGGTTCAGGCAGTAAAGCAGTATAAACTTTAGATGAACTAGGAACTTCATTCTGGGGTTGTACTAAAAAGGGAAAAGAGGGGGTTTGGGTCAAAAATAATTAAAGAGGCAAAGTCAAGGGTGATTTTGGCCCTGAGCTGATAGCTTCCATTTCAGCATCTGAAGCGGCAGCAACACCACTGGGTTTAGTCAAAGGCTGGGCATTTTCAGAATAAGAACCAGAACTTGGCATAGTAACTGGTGTCATACCTGAAATCCATTTCCCCATAGTGGTATCGAACGCCCATCCAGCATCACTCATCCTGGTTTCCACTGATTCATCTGCATTGACTAAGATTGGGGTATGTGCAGGAGCAACTACATGTTTGATAGTGCCCCAACATAGGATGGTCTGTTCTGAGATGGTAGATGCCTTTCTGAATGGGGCCTCAGCTCCAGGAATACTTCAAACACAAAAGATTCTGGTTTCAAGCTGCAGTAGTAAAATCAAAATGAGCGCCATCTTCGAGACGCAACCCAGAAGATGTTACCTCTACTATCTTCGGGCACGATGGAGTGCTCCTGTTGTATTTTCTTCCTCTGCTCCTGTGTTCCTTGTTCTAAGCCTGGTCAATTGTGTTTCTGAGATGGACGCCTCGGCTTCTGTCACCATTTTTCTGTGATCTGCACTAACCTTGTTAGTGCTTCTTTTTTCTCCAGGTATGCCTGGTCTTCATTTTGCAATAGTTCCTGTATTTCAGCTTCAGTTCTCTGTCCTTCTGTATCTGGCACTACCTGCCGTTGTGCAGTAACTGTATGTGGCTCTGTATCTGAACCGACCATCATTGCTGCCTCCTTCTGTCCTTCTGAATCCAGATGCCCCGCAGCATCATAGAATTTTTCAGCCGCTAGTACTCCAGAGACAGGGGAGAAGACCTGCTCCCCAGTCTCCCACACATCCTTCTCCATTGACGACTCTCCAGGGCTGGCCATCATTCAGACGGTCAGCAGTTCCCCCTGCTGGAGAGTAGGGGAATATTTTATTGAAAAACAAGAACAAAACATATCAATAGTATTACAGTATACAATTATTGAGAGTACAGAGAATTTACAAACTTGCAAGCAAATAATTACAATGGTCATTACTGAACAAAGGGAAACTAAGGAAAAACAACTTGGGCAGAGCAAAAGTCACAACAATGTAATACATGAAAAGAAAACAATGCAACAAAACTGAAGAATGCCTATAACATACTAGCAATGCAGTGCAAACAGTAATAAACTACAGTCTATCTTATTTTATCCTTCAAAAGGAATTACATTCCACCGAGATTTCCAAACTGATTCAGAATACATGAGGTTCTCACGCATGCACTGTATACATAATTAATTTTCAATAGTCTGAATCATGTGAAACGGAGTAATGACTAATTGTTGAAAAAGAAACTTACATCTGCTTGCCAGAAAATGAATTTAATGCAAGTAAATATAAGTCTCATCTTGCCCTCATAATATTCAGAAAACCAGAAAGAAAACCCTCCCATCAATTCATGATACGTCACCCATAGCCATCGAGAGTCACCCCATGTCTGAGACAACAACTGTCAAAAGTCACAAGCAAAGGGACAAGAAATATAAAAATGATCCATAGTGTCTAGCACTGTTGTACATGTACAGTAATTCTAGGACATGCCCTTTCCTGAACACTTTTATGTTTCGCGTTGCCTTTAACAGGAAGTTTCCCATGGCAACATAACCACAAGACATCCCACATCTTAGGGGGTGTTCTTACATCAGTCAAAGTGCGAAGAATCCCTTGATGGTATCGATTGTCTAACTCACAAAAATTAGGGGCTATAGCATAGTGAAGCTCTTGAAGTGTCTGATACAATATTTTTTGCGGTCTATCTATGACCTGTAAAGGGGTCCATTTCCATTTCCTAAGTTTAGTAAGGACAGGCTTAAAGTATTGTGGAGCAGCACAAAAGGAATTAAGGACAATGTTTTTATCAGTCCGGCATTTAAAAAAGATCCATACCATCGTACCACCAATAAGGTCCATAATACAGGGGTCGGAGCAGACAGGTTCCAAATATTATAATGAAAAAATATACTTAAAAAATGTCCTATAGGATTTAAGAGGGCCAAACCACCCTTATTAATCGGTAAATATAATATGTCCCTCTTAATGGGATTTAAATGACTACCCCATATAGTCTGGAACACTAAACTCAACAATACCACTTCTAAAGAGGTAGGAATAGGGTAAACCATGCTAATGTACAAGAACAATGGAAAAAAATGTTTTTAACAGCATCACTTTTTTCTTTTTGGATTGTTGCCAAGTTTTCCATATCATTACTTTATGTTTTCCCATGTCTAGCTTTGCAGTCCAATTTAATAAGGAGTTATCACCCCTACCAAAAGTTACACCCAATATAGTCAGATTATCAGAAGTAACTGATATCCCCAGAATATCATGCACTAGTTCTGTAGAAGGACTAAGCATATATCCTCTACTTTTGTCCTTATTTAAGGAAGCTCCCACTACAACTGCATATGTGTGTCTAATTTCAAATACCTGCAGTGTTGAAGCATAGTCTTGTGCCACAAGACAGACATCATCCGCTAGGCCATGACTTTAATCTCCATATCTACATGTACCGGTCGATGCCCTTAAAGAGAACCATATGTTGTTAACTTCTCAATAAAGGATTAAGCAGAAGACATAAAGCAGGGGACTCATGGGACAACCTTGTCATACTCTTTCTTGAGGTATACATAGGATCCTAAATGCCCATTTACCAAGGGAATTACTGAGGCAGCTGTACATACTAAGGAGAACCAATCAACAAATCATTTAGGAATTCCATAATGGAGTAAAATCTGAAACAAGAATTTATGTGAAACTTTATCAAATGCTTTTCTTGATCAAGGGAAGGAGATAGTCATGCAGCAAACCTCTCTTCCCTTGCTTAATCAGTTCTCTAATAAGCAACACATTTTCAGAGATATGGCTGATCATGACGGAGCACGCTTGCACCAGTGCTATCAGGAATGGGGAAACAGAAGCTAATCTGGACATTAAGATCTTCATAAAGATTTTGAAATCAACATTAAGGAGACTGAGGGTCTCCAGTTATTAATATCACTTTTCACTCCTTTTTATATAAAAAATCTGCAGTGCTACTCAGAAGTGAAAATTAAAGGTGTCTGAAGACAACATCCAATTAAAACAACAAAAGAATATCCACCATGATGTCAAGCAACATTTTAAAGAATTCAGCAGTAAGACTATCCAGTCCTGGGGTTGTATTATTCTTTAAGGATTTAATGGCCGTTTCAATTTCTTGCTTTGAGATAGGGGCTACCAGGGAATCCAATTTGTCCGGGGGATATATAGGGAATGGTATGGCAGCCAAATAATGCTGAATTTCCAGATCCAGTGACTCTGAGACATCATGAAATGTGCGTAGATCAGTTTGCACAAGTGCTAGAATGTCCTTGGACCCAGATACTATAGTACCATTCGGGTCGGTTAAAGTCACCATAATCCAATTTACTGCTCTAGCTCTGCAACTGGCAAAAACATCACCACAGGAAGAGTACCTTGGGATGCATATCCTATGTTCATACAACATGGAAGTAGCTCGCGTATATTGAAGCCCCACCATTTCCTTCTTGATATTAAACACTTGACTGGGGTTCACATGCCTACCCTCATTAATAAGAGAATATAATTTTGCCAACTGGTCTTAAGAGTTAAATACTGCTGGTACTGTAAAACATGTTTAGTGTAAGCATGTTTCCGTAATAAGGATTTAACACTTGTCTTGGTTTCCACCCACCAAAGGCTAAGATCAGTCTGCAAACAGGCTAGGGACATCCTTGCTTTCAGTACATCCCGTATGTCATCACAGACATATGGCAAGTCCAGTAAAGTATTATTTAATTTCCAATATCCTTTACCAATAGGAACAGGTTCCTCCAACCCAATGCCAATGGAGACAATGGCATGGTCAGTAGTCTCCAGGGTAGATGTTATGCAGTTTGTATCCTTATATATTTAGATAAAAATACAAAATCAATGCGAATGGAGAACACAACTTTTATAAAAGGTGCACCCTACTGTGGGGTGTACAGATCAATATGCATCTAGAAGGCCAGCTTTTTGGACAATAGTCTTAAGGCAATTGGTGTCACAAAATTCCTTTTAGCTTTGCCCCTTGTCCTGGTTATCCAATACACAATTAAAATCCCGACCCAGATAATGTGTTTTGTAGTAAATAAATAAGGTTGTACATCAGTGAATAACTGGACTCTATCTTTCTTCTTTCGATTGCATACACTACTATCACCCTCCAATATGCATTATCAAAGGTAACATCCAACAGCTGTGCCCTGCCAGGAAAATATCCATGTCTCTGGTGACACAGAATCTATCCCCATGAAACAAAACCCTGACCCTTCACAAGCATCAGTGCCATAAGAGAAATAAGAGGGGCCCCAGCACCACAACCTACATGCCGCCATAATTAAAGAAGACGTATTTAGTCTGGTATCTTGTAACAAAACTATATCAAAGCCCAAATCATATAGGGCAAAAAATGAAAGACGCCTCCGTTTAGCATTTTTCACACTGTTAACATTAACAGTAGCAATATTCAAGGAGGAAGAAGACGGTGAAAAAGGGAAGAGAAATGATGAAAACTCGGAACAAATCAAGTCACCTTACCTTGTCTGGTACTCTTACGAGTGGATTTGCCCCGAGTGACTTTTTGTTCGGTGGGCATTGGGAGGGGAGTCTGTCCCCTCCTCAGAATCAGAAGAGAGAATCTGCTGGGAGGAGACAGTGGAAGAGGATTCAGAATCATCCCTTAAATCTGATTCAGACAACAAGTTAGAGAGAGGAGCAAACTTATACTGTGTGGAAAGACTGGTAGGTGAAGTGGCAGATTTAGCAATTTTCGATCTGGGCCTGGTTTGCTTCAGAGTTCTCTTCCAGGTTGCTACCATGGAAATTGGGGAGGGGCATCATTACTGCAGAGTCTTCAGGGGAAGAGAAGGCCCAGGTTGTGCCAGAGAAGAAGCTTGGGGAATCGTCTCACTTTCTAAAGAACTGGGGTAGGCAGAACCGCAAGGAGCAAGGACAGGTTCCTCAGGATATTAGGTAGGGGTTAAGGCCAGAAGGAGAGTCCATCCCCTCAGAATTAACCATAGGCTCAGAGGGCAAAGAAACAGATATAGTGTCTGCAGGAGGAGGAGGCCTCTAGAACCTTGTGAGATGCCATGCTCTTATTTTGTGCATCAATGATAATAGAATCTTGACAGGTTTGATCAGTCCGATTATGGATGCCCAAGGCAGGATCTATATGTGTGTCCCCTCCTCACACTTCTCACACAAATTACACATCATCTCATTCTGACATGAAGAACTAGAGTGTCCAAAGTTTAAGCAGAAATTACAATGGGTCTATCACATGTGGAACTTAAATGAAGGAAGAGCCACATTTAAAACATGGCTTAGGTTGGCCTGATAAAAACAGTGACTCATATCTCTACCCAAGAAAAAACTACTGGGAAGATGTTGGGGCCTACATTGGTGGATTTAAGTTTAACTTTATATTTCCACCCCCAGTCCAGATATGTTCTGCATCCATAACGGGTTGAAGAGGGCCTAGGAGGTCACAACGCTGTTGCAGCCAATGGGAGATATCATGTACAGCAACACTTTTGTTTCTAAAATAATAGTAACAAATTTAATGGCAGATTTTGTAAGGGTATCACCATAAAAGGTAATCATAAAGCAGAATGTTTAACATTTGCATATTTAGATCAAACCTGTCCGGCCTCTGAGGAGATTTAAAGCTCACATCATATAATATAACACCTCATGCATGTATCAGGGCGTACAATTCATTAGAAGAAAACCCAAAGAGTCTTTGATTAATTTTCTACCCACATACAGTCTATCCGGTGTAGTATCCAAGCCCCCTAGATACTGTAAACGCGCAGCATTATGACATTGTGCTGGAAGGGGCTGTTGTGCAAAATGGTCCCTTTTCCGAAAGAAAGCCCAGGTATTCCATGCAATGTCAGCTGCGGACTCCGCAGGGACAGGAAGGTCAGTGTCCATGCAGTCCCCCCAATTAGTAGGCCTCTTATTCGACCCCTCTTCTCCCGAGTCAACCAAAGACTCATACAAAGGCGCTGTCAGTAAGTTCAGAGAAGGTTCAACATGCTGAACATCATCTGCATGAAGTTCAAGGTCAGAGTCCGTGACAAAGGGAGTGGAAAGAGTAACAGGCAGCGTCGAGCCAAACTCCACTGACATTGCACTTTCTAGCAGGGGAGCCCGCATAGGGCTATACAAAGGGTCAGGAAGCCACTGCCCTTGTGGTGTTTTTGGTCTATCCAGCCCGAGTCAAAGAAAGTTCAAGAGCCATCAAGAGGGAGGAATCGGACAGGCAAGATTGAAGCCACCCTCCCACGATGTAAACCTAGCAAACTCTGCATCGGTATCAGCAGCAACAATATGAATGGCAGTAGGAAGGTACCACAGGCTTCAAATCATTATCTGGAGGCGCAGCAAGGCTCTGGGTTGAGGCAGCAAAAGTGTCCAGAGGGATAGCATGCAGTACGTAGACAGACGGTAGAGAACCCCACCTGAGTGAACTGCCACATCAGACAGTAGCAAAGCAACACTGTCAGGAAGCGTGTCAAAATGTTCGGGCTCAAGAGAAGAAATCTCCTGTGGAAACGAACCTCTATGTTCACCAAAGGCATGCAGCGGAACAGGAATCTCAGCATCCGGAGTCTTCACCAGGGATAATACCTGTTTATTTCATGGTAAGCAGTGTTGTACCACATTTCCCAACTTTCCATCATGCAGCAAGGAAAGAACATATTGCGGATTATCTTGACAAACTTTTCGTAACCATGTTTCTTCTAAGGTTGTATTGGACTGTAGAAATGTAGTGTCCTTTTCTGGTCTATCAGTGTTAGATTCAGATAATTCAGTAGGTATTTCCCTCTTCACAGTATCAATTCCAGTAGATTCAATCTCCATAGCTGGACCAGCAGGAAGGGAGATCATCTCACCTGCAGGTGCACCAGCAGACTGACTTCCATCTGAAATGGAGGCCATAGGTACAACAGCTCCCCCTACCATCGAGTAGGGGAATTTCCCAGGTGTCCTGGCCAAATTTCCCCTATTCACTAAAAATACCATGAACAGCTTAATCTAGTTCAGTGTCACATGGCATCCATCTGTATCCCCTTCCCCCGGTACGAGGCTAAAAAAAGGGGGGGAGAATTGTCTCATCCTCTTTTCCAGGTCAACAAAAACTAAATAAATTAATTTACAGCATTTGTTTACAGTATCCTTACTAGATCTGAGATAAACATACTAAATAGCATTGGACCCACATACTGACCTCATGGAACACCACTCAATACTTGTCCAACATCTGAAAAAAACTTTAAATTCAAACCTTTGCGTTCTGGCAGCCAATTTCTGATCCATTGTGTGATTAGCTTGTTAATACCAAAGCTATTTAATTTTGAATTCATTAATCAAGATGTATCAAGTCAAATGCTTTGGTAATGTCAAGATATATAATGCTAGCTGAACAACCACTGTCTAGTCCCTTACTTATGGGTTTATAGAAATAAAGCAATTTGATACACAAGATCTCCCCTTTCTACAAGAGCTCCCCTTTCTACAAGATCTCCCCTTTCTAAATTCATCCTGCATGTTATCAGTAATAACAGTTTTTCACATTCTAAATCTAAAAGTATCTTAATCCTTATTTCTATTTGTTTACCAATTATTGATGTGATACTTATCGGTCTATTTGATATTTTTTTTTAACCTTTTTTGTGTAATGGTACTGCTTCAGCTGATCCCCAGTCGGATGGTACCCTCCTGAAATGTAATGATTTATTAAAAATATAGGCAAATGGAGCAACAACAAATTCTTTTTTTTTTTTTTTATTTAGATATTTTCTGCCTCAGCCCTGGCAGGTGCTTCGGTCCTCCCAAGGGAGGAACTCTCTCTCAGGTCCCACTGCACCACTATCAGCCGATCCCCCAGTATTTTCCCCTCATGTCGGGGCCAAGGAGGTGGTGCCCCTTCCCCAGAGACCCAATCCAGAACCACTGGGGTAGGCCCGCAGCACGGCAGACCATCATGGAGCCCTGCCAGGCTCATTTTCCTCCTGGTTTTCTCCCACCCCCCCACCAACATAATCACGTTGGAGTGTGCCTCCCAACCTGTATTGCTCTCTAGTCACCACCTGAGGGCAATCAGCAAGTGGGACAATGTGGCCCTTCCCTCTGAGAGATGAGAACAGTCCTCCAGACGCTCAATCCTCCCTCCTCCCTCCTTCCGCTGACTCCTGATGGCCCATGCTCGTTCCCAAACCCGGGTTGCCGGTGTGGCGTAATGTGTGATGTCCAGCACCTCAACCCTCAGCACCACCAGGCTGGCAGCAACAATAAATTCTGTACTTTCTCCAAACAGTCTAGGTGATAAATCATCAAGTCCTAATTCTGACACATCCAAACTTAATATGCCTTTTTAATGTCCTCATGAGTTGCTAGATCAGTATTCCTTGCCCATTTGGACTGATCTGATGTATTATTACACGGTCAAACAGAGCAAAAATGCTTATTGAATTTCTCTTTTACTATTAAACTATTTTCAATTTCAAGTAGACCTATATGCAAAGAATGCTTTATAGTTTTCTTCACGTTTAGCGAGCGTTATTTCAAAGTGTTTTTGCTCTTTTGTTTGTTGTTGCTTTTTTTATTTCTTATTTCTTGCATGGTGGTAATACCAGCTTATATCTATTAATATTACCGGGCCGGGATTGTTTTCATTATTTTAATCATTCCTCTTTTTTCCTCAACATTAATCTAATGATTTTTCCGAGAAAACATCATCAGAATCTTCCTTTTTTGTTGTAGGCATTTTTAACTGGCATATGATTTTTTTGTAAATCGAACATTTGTTTCTTATATTTCCTAGCCGCCATGGGTATCATATATAAGCATGTCTTTAGCCCAATCTCAATCTGCAGGATGGACTCTAATGCCTACAAAGTCACTTCTGTTAAAATCATTGGTTATCCTTTTGCCAAACAAATTTTCCATTTGGAAACTAAGTTTAATACAAGAATGATCACTAGACAATAGAAGATCCTCAGTAAAGTAAATGCCATCTGTTATAAAATGAGACAGTACTAGATTCAGGATACTGCCCCTCCTGGAAGTTCCTTTATACGTTGTGTTAAACTAAAGTCTCTTACTAGAGCTAAGAAGACTTTACTGTTTAAACTAGCACCTTCAGGGTTCCTAATTTATGACTGGTAGTTAATATCCCACAAATCAATCAATCAATCATCTTTATTTTATAGCACCTTTCAGAGCCAAGGCGCTGTACATAAAACCATATACATAATAATAAGATTTTGAAACAAGCATTAAAAATATCATCCATAACTAAGGAAACGCTAAACTAATAAATATGTCTTTAACCCCACTTTAACCTGTGGACAGTTAATTTCTCTCAACCAACGAGGTAGAGAATTACACAGGGTTGGTGCTGAAAAAGCAAAAGCACAGGATCCTGATGTCTTTAATCAAACCCTGGAAATCTCCAGCAATCCCTCGTTGGCAGAATGGAGAGGACGGAGGGGGCAGTAGGGTATCAGGAGATCTTTCAGGTAACCGGGTCCCTGATCATGTAGAGATTTAAAGGTTAGTAAACCAACCTTAAAGGTGTTCCACCACAAAACAGGCAGCCAGTGCAGTTCGCGGAGCACAGGTGTAATATGACTGGTTCTAGAAGTCCCAGCCAAAAGCCTGGCTGCCGCATTCTGCTCCAGCTGCAGGTGGTGGATATCAACCCCCGGTGGCCCTAGGTAGAGGGAATTGCAGTAATCAAGATGGGTAGTGACAAAGGCATGGACCAATGTTGGGAGATCACCCGGAGGAACCAAGTGTTTCATCTGGGCGATATTCCTCAGATGGTAAAAAGAGGATTTGACGACAGCTGACACCTGAGATTTTAGGGTCAGACCGTCATCAAAAATAACGTCCAGATTATGCACCTGATCGGAGGTAGAGAGTGACATACCACCAAGTAATAAGCCCGATGGTTGTCCAGCTCCAAACTCACCCCCAGACGACCTGGGTCCACTACCAGCACCTCAATCTTATCCGGATTCAGTCTCAGCCAGTTGGAACTCATCCAAAGTCTGATCTCAGCAAGGCAATATTTAGCACGGAGAGTGCATCATCCTGACTGGGCAGAAAGGACAAATACAGCTGAGTATCATCTGCATAGCAGTGAAAACCCAGACTGTATCACCTGATGATTTCTCCCAATGGCAGCATATACACTGCAAACAACATAGGAGCTAAAATGGAACCCTGCGGTACCCCACAAGGCAGGGAGTGAGCGCCAGAGGAATAGATTCCAGTGGCAACTCTCTGGGACCTGTCCGTGAGGTAAGAATGAAACCATTTGAGGACTGTGCCAGACAGCCCACAAAAAAACTGCAGGCGCTCCAACAGCACACCATGGTCTACAGTGTCAAATGCAGCAGAGAGATTGAGAAGGACCAGAATGGTACATGCCTTTCGATCTCTAGCCATTAGGAGGTCATTCAATTGCCCGGACAAGAGCAGTCTCCGTATATGCTTCTTCCTAAAACCAGACTGGAGAGTATCATAGACATTGTGAGTTGTAGTTGATCATCCAGTTGCAATGCATACACCTTTTCAATAACCTTACCAACAAATGGCAGGTTAGAGATAGGCCGGTAGTTGGCTAGACAATCTGGATCCAAGGAGGGTTTTTTAAGGAGTGGTCAAAATACCGCCTCCTTAAGGGGGTCAGGAAAGACCCCCTCTCCAAAGACTTCCAGACAATGTCAGCAAGGATTGGGCAGATAATTTTTACACATCCTACTAAGATAGGTGTAGGACCCGGATCCAAACTACAACTAGTTGGTCGCAAAATTTGGATGATCTTCACAATGTCAGTGAACTCCAGCCGGCGAAAATCTGACCAGGCAGACCGAGTGCATGCCACTTCCTGTTGACCACTGCAATCCCTCATAGGAGAGGTCGGACCAATGCCAGACCTGATGCTGGCAACCTTATCTGCAAAAAAATGAGTGAACTCCTCACATCTCAGCTGAGAAAAAGCTTCTCTGGGCTGGAGACAGATTGGATTGCACAATCTGTCCATGGTTCGGAAAAGCTGAACTGGTCGATTCTATGCAGCAGAAATCTCCCTGGACAGGAATTCTGCCTTCTTACGGGTGATTTCTGATTGATAGCCATCATAATGTGCCATCAACAAAAGAAGTATGCAACCTTTGTTAGTATTTCCCCTGATATCTTCTATCCAGTTTATGAATGCTTCTTTATTGCTGGTGGAATATAACAATTTCCAATTACCAGTCTTTGCGATTTACGAGTAATAGATGCCCAAACTGATTTCACACATTTGTTACATATACTGTATATGTGTTATATATATTCTCCTAAATGATGCTTAGGCAGAGTGGATGGACTTTGGTGGGCTCCAGGAAGGTGGAGGTGGTGAGAAGTGTGCATGTTCCTTGGTCTATACCACTGAAGAATTTCTTTGCCATACTGGAGGGACAGGGCAGCGAGCAGGCACCCATCACAGTGGGAAGGGTGGAAGTGGGGGTCCTCAGAAGTAGGGAGAAGAGAGCCTCAGCTGAGGAGGAAGAAGCTGCTGCTGGTTAATTTCAGGGAGTTGGAGAGGGACCTTAAGCAAGTAGCACACACGGTGGATTTTTCCAAGGTGTTACCTATGTATGGCTGGGGAGATGCAAGAGTACTCAGTACCATTGCATTTAATGACTGGTTGAAGGCACATGCATGGAGAAGGGCTTGCCTTCATTGGAGGCTGGGGCTAGTCTCAGAGACTATGGGCCTCTATAAGGAGACAGCCTGTATCCTTCTAGGAAGGGAACTGTGGTCCTTGGTGGGAAGTTTAAATGCTACTTGGATGAGCATTTATTCTACCCTGGGGCTGAGGCAGTAAAACAAAGGGAGGCAATGATTGCCCCCCAGATAGAAACATAGAAATTGTTGACAGTAAAGGATTGGTAGGCCCATCTAGTCTACCTTATATTTCCCTGCCTATTACTAGGTAATGGAACAGAAGGGAGGGAGGGTCTGAGGAGATAAAACTCCCCTAGGGTAGGGGTACGTAAATGCAGGTTTGGGGACATGGCAGAAGAAAAGGGGTTAAAAATAGTTAAGAAAGGGTAAAGGATTTAAATAATCAAGAAATGAGGAAATTAAAAATGCAGGAGGAAGGTCAGGGGGAACATTAGGTAATGATTCAGTCAGGACTGGAAGGGGTAAGCAGGGCAGTGGGCAGGTTGGAAGGAAGGTGTGGAGAGCAACATGTGCCAATGCAAGAAGTCTTGGAAACAAACTTTTAGACCTGGAGGCCATCATGGTGGAGGATGACATGGATTTTATGGCCAGAATGGAGTCATGTTGCACCAAGCACCACAGCTGGGACATGGCCACACTGCACTATTCTGTGTTCAGGAGAGACAAAGCAGGGTGGAGGGAGGGGGTTGCTTTTATATGTGAGGAGAAAATCAGATCATGGAGGTACAGAGGCACCAGGAGGGAAAGAAAGGGATGGAGGTGCTGTGGGTCATGCTGAGACTGGCTCCAGGGCAGTATCCATACTGGAGTAGTGTACAGCCCTCCAGCACAGGGAGAGGAGTTGGGTACAGCACTTGGGAAGCTCTCATCAGAATGGTAAATAATGGTAAGGTGCTGCTAGTTGGTGACTTCAATCTGCTAGACATGGACTGCCGGCTTCCAGCTGCAGCTTCCTCGAGGAGCAGAGCTATCCTGGACTCCCTAGAAGGGGCTTTTCTTAGGCAGCAAGTCACAGAACCCACTAGGGATGAAGCAGTACTAGACCTGTTGCTTATAAACTGTGACAGCATTTCAGAAGTCATTTCAGAAGCCAGACATAACAAATGGCTATGCTCATTTGTTGTGAATGAAGGTTTTAAATGTATTAGATAATGGTAGATGTTCATTAACAGAAGAGACCTTTACAGAAGGGATGGAATTCATCTAAACAGAAGGGGCTCATCAGTTTTGGGGAACAGAATCCTTACTGCCATTAAATATAATTTAAACTGAAAGTGAGGGGGGAGAATAAGTCACCAAATAATTTCACATCATCGAGTCAAGCCACTACACCAGATCCCCATTCACCTCAGAACACACAACAACCAAATAGGTCTTACAAATCAGATCTAAAAATATTGGGTCAATTCCCAAAGGTTTGATGCAAGTTGCACCAAAGGCAACTTGTGCCAATTGCCAATGCACCAGGGACCCTGTGCCCGGTTCTCTGTCGGGCAGGGTCCCAGCGGCTAAGTCCCATGGCTTGTGGCAATCCAAGCTGTGTGCTAAACAGAGGGTGCACCTGGACAGGTTTCTGCCAGCCTGCAGCAGTGCACAGAGAAAGGGCACAAGTGCCCCCCAGCCCTAATCCTGATATGTACTTAGCTCTGGTGGGCTAGTGGGCCCCCCAAGCCCCAGTCCTCTCCCCTGTATTGCCCGTGTACTATATATAGTATGCACTTAGTGAATGACAGCAGCTGTCATTCACTGAGCATGCACTATATACAGTACGCGCTCATACAGAGCTCAGTAGGCAGCTGGCCGTGGTGGTGAGCGGTGGGCTGTGCCAGTTGCCAGCTGGGTATGTGTTAGGTGGGAGGGGGTGGTTGGGCACTACAGGGTGGGGGTTCACTAGACCTCCAGGTAAGTTGGGTATGCACGTCACAGGTGATAGGGCTTGGTGGAGCCACTGGACCACCAATGATTTATTAATTTGGCAAAGTAGGGGGGATCAGGGCTTGGTGGGTCCGCTAGACCACCAGGGCTTATTACATCTTATGATCAAAGCTCAGGGCTCAGGGGGTCTGCTAGCTCACCAGAGTATTATACTCATTTATTGGGGATCGGGACTTGAGGGGGTTGCATGTCCAATGGGGGATCAGCTGGTGGCACATTTTCACAACCCCAGAGGATGCCGAAGTACACTTACACCAGCCCCTAGCTGGTGTAAATGTACTTTGACGGTTGTCCTCCGGAGGTGGTTTGAGAATACAATTTTAGGGGATGTGACAGCTTGCGTCCGCCACAAACCCCCTAGCACCATGCCACAGCCCATCTTCTGGCACAAGGCTGGTGCAATCCACCTTTGCCACACGCAGCCTACATTTGACATAGGCTGCTTCTGAGAATAACCTGAGGCACATTTTTTGGCGCCTCAAGGTGCCACTTTCGTCTTTTTTCTGTGATGTAGGCACCTTGCGTGAATAGGCCCCATTATCTTAAATGCAGGAAGCACGAACAAAAGAAAATGAAATTATTAATGGCAGAGCATAATGAAAATCATTATGATATTATATCAATCACAGAAACCTGGCGGCAGGATGCCAACGACTGGGGACAGCAACTAGATGACTTCACCTTACATAAAGTCAACAGGAAGGATAGAAGAGGGGACGAGTCACCTTATATGTAAATAACTTACTAAAACATCAGGAAATTACCCTAAAGGTATAAATGAAGAGGGGACCATTGAAAACATCTGGATTGAAGTCGATGGCAAACCTAAGCCCCTAGTCATAAGAGCATGTTATATGACATCAGACTCAGATGAAGAATATAATAATAGATTATTTGATACAGTCCACAACACGTGCTCTCCCAATAAAGATGTCCTAGTCTTGGGTGATTTTAACATCCCATCAATTGCCTGAGAAAGTAAAATGGCACATAGTCAAATTGGAGCTGAACTATTAGATGCTATCAATGAAAGCGAATTAGAACAGCTTGTATCTATGCTCGCTAGGGAAGACAACATCCTAGACTTGGTGCAAAAAATGTGAATGGCAGGGCAACACAATACAAACATATGAAATGCCAGCAGAAAAGCCCATGCGGTCTATCAAGTCTGCCTCGACAGTAGCTAGCCCTTCAACCTGCAGCTGCCCCACCCTTCCCTCCCTCTTCACAGTCATTTCCCACTCTCTCTGTTCCATCCCCTCTTGAAGCAGCCCACCATCCTACAGAAAACCACCTCCTTAGGTAGTGTTCCACTTGTCTGCAACCCTCTCCATGAAATAACGTCTCCTGATTTCCCTCCTGAATTTCCCCCCTCCAACCTCAGTTGATGCCCTCTAGTATCCCTCCCTCTTATCATCTGGAATATCTTTCTTGTATTACCTTTGTTTATTCCCTTCAGGTACTTAAAGGTCTCAGTCATATCTCCCCTATCTTTCCTCTCCTCCAGGGAATACATGTTGAGCATGCCCAGCCTTTCTTCGTAGGATTTCCCCTCCAAACCTTGGCTCATCTTAGTCGCTCTGCACAGCACCCCTCCAACAGTCTGATGTCCTTGGGAATGGGTACCAGTACTGCACACTGTAGTCCAGGTGTGGTCTGGCTAGTGACCTGTACAAGGGAAGGATCACCTCACTACTTCTAGAGGAGATAATCATCGCCAGGTCCTTTTCCTTCTCTGTGCTCCCCAACTGTACCCCTTCCAGCTGATAGCTCCTCCTCCTCTGGTTCTTAGCTCCAAAGTGCAGTACCTTGCACTTCTTGGCATTGAACCCCAACTGCCATGTTTTCAACCACTCCTGTAGTTTAGTCAGGTCTCCCTGCAGTCCCCGCCACCCCTTGATGTCATCCACCACAGCTCCCATCTTGGTATCGTCTATGAACAGACAGATCTTACTCTGGGTCCTGTGTGAGATATCTGCTATGAATACCACAAACAGCACTGGTCCCAGTACTGATCCCTGTGGCACCCCACTCTTACTGTCCTTAGTGATGAGAGTTTCCCCTCCACCACCACCCTTTGCTGCCTAACCTTCAGCTAGTTAGTGATCCATTTGACCATCTTAGTACCCACCCCTACATATTCCAGCTTCTCCCCAGCCTCCCATGTGGCATGGAATCGAGGCCTTGATGAAGTCCAAGTACAGGACACCCACTGCATGGCCCTTGTCCAATGTAATGTATCAGAACCACTTGGAAACGGTGACCATTATATACTGCTGGTAAATATACATAAGCAACCTGTTACCACAACAAACATTGTGATCAAGTATGATTACAATAAAGCAGATTACACTTCAATGAGGGAGGATCTAATTCATTGGGACTGGAGTGCAGCCTTTACCAATCAGTCCGTAGAATCAAAATGGGTTATACTCAGGGAAAAATTACTTGACTGTCAAGAAAAATGGTTACCAAAAAAATCAAAATCCCAGTGTACCAACATGAAATCTAAACAGCTAACAACAGACACCAAAAATAAAATAAAAAAAAATTGTACAAAGTTTATAAACAGACCCTTGTGAAGAAAAACTGGATGACTACAAGAAAAATTTCAAATCCTGTAAGCAGGCAATCAAAAAAAAAACAACAACAAGCACAGATATGAATACTCACTGGTAAACAATAAAACAAATATAAAAGCTTTGGGTACATTAACTCACTTAAAGGTAGAAAATCAAAAACATGACCCTTACATACAAGTGGTCAGGGTGCCGGGGGGGGGGGGACAGCCAGAACAACTGTCCCAGGCCCAGGTGGCTCAGGGGGGCCCAAATTTATACATTTATATGTCTTGAAGATTGGAGGGGGCCCCATACCTAAAGGTGTATCCCGGGCCTGGACATTTCTATCGGCACCCCTGCAAGTGATATCCTAACTGATAACCCAAAAGATATAGCAACAGAACTAAACAAACACTTTGCAACATGCTTCAGTGTAGAAAAGGCATACACTGGTCCTGAAACTACAAACAACAATACTATCCCAAACACTGAACCATTTATATGTGTTCCTTTATCTTCATCAGATACAGTTAGAAAGGAACTTCTCAAGATTGATCTCTATAAGTCACCAGAAGCTGACAACATACAGCTTGCCCTTATAAAAAAATCTGGCCAGAATCATTTGTGAACCCCTAAGTGAGATCTTTTGTGCTTTCTTACACACTGGAATGGTGCCAAATGAGTGGAAGGAGGGGATTATAACATCATTATTAAAACAAAGGGTCCAGACAGAATAACAACTTTTACAGGCCCATAAGCCTAACCGCTATCTTAAGAAAAATAATGGAAACATTATTAAAGAGCTACAGTATATAGAAGACAATATCAACAAGTCCAACTTAAAAGATGAAACACAACATGGCTTCACAAGGGGATGTTCCTATGTGACCAGCCTCATTTCATTCTACGAGCCCCTCCGCAATCTACTAGACAACAATGTGCCCTGCGATGCGATCTGTCTTGACCTGAGCAAGGCATTTGACAGAGTACCACATGGAAAACTAATTATGAAGTTGGGCAACTTACAAATAAATACAAATGTGGTTTGTTGGGTGGAAAGTTGGTTGGGGGGGAGAAGACAGACAGTGAGAGTTGATGGCAGTTATTCAGATTATGTAGAGGTTACTAGTGGTGTCCCCAAGGGAGCAGTACTGGGCCCCCTAATGTTTAATGTCTATATTAGCGATTTACATCATGGCCTGCATAGTTTTGGCAATAAATTTATTGATGATACTAAGATTGGGGGAAGAGCGGGCAGCCTCATGGATACTAACAAATTACAGGCTGACTTGGACACCATTGCAAAATGGGCTCATAACTAGGGTATGATCATTAACCCTAGTAAATGTGTGATCATACACATGGGAAGCAAAAATATTGGATTCCTGTATAAACTCGGTGGTATTCGGCTAAAGACTGTAACTGAGGAAAAAGATCTGGGGACCATCATACAAAACAACTTGTCATTCAGGTCCCATTGTCTGTCAGCGTCTGCAAAGGCCAATAAAATTTTGGGCTGTATTAGGTGCAACTTTGCTAACAGACATAGTACTGTTCTATTACCACTGTACAGAGCATTGGCTCGTCCATACTTAGACTACTGTTCTCAACTATGGTCACCACGCTTAAAGACGGATATAACATCAGTTAAAAAGTTCAAAGGTGCTATACAAAAATCATAAGTGCACGTGAATCACTGAACTACAAAGCCAGGCTAACTAAACTAGGTCTGCAAAGTCTACAGAGGGGATGCCTAAGAGGTGACCTTATACTGATCTACAATCAATTTAAAAATATGAATAGCTTGTCAAACCCAGGCTTTACATTGATGTAAATGGAACATAACATCAGGCTCCATAACAAACAACTATTGCAGAAACCATTTAGAACCAACAAGAGGGGCTCCTTTTACACTCAGAGAGTATTACAATACTGGAATAGCTTGCCCCAGTGTATTGTGGATGCACCTACACTAAATAGCTTCAAAAAACAACTCAACACCCAAATGGACTCTTGGGATCTAAGTATTTGACCATTATTGGTTGGGAGGGGGACTAGAAACACCAAATGGTGCACATCCACCCTTATCTAAATAAGCAAATAAGTAAGTTAAAGTGGGCAGTCCCCTGGGTACCAATAATCACCATACAGTGTGGTTTAACATTAAAGTATCCAGAAAGACCTGCACTCCAACAGTGCTACAAAAGCAAGAGCCACACTCACAACTCAGTCACCATTCAAAGTGCTTTATTCAACAATTTAGTAAGTGAACACAGACCAAGCCACTGCCACAATGCCCTGCACTTTGGGTCAACGAATGGGGGGGTTAATTTACCCGAAGCACCGGGGCATTGTGGCAGTGGATTGGTCTGTGCACACTTACTAAACTGCTGAATAAAGCACTTTGAATAGTGACTTAGTTGTGAGTATGGCTCTTGCTTTTGTAGCACTGTTGGAGTGCAGATCTTTCTAGATATTGTATTGTGTGGGCTGATAGCCCCTACCTGCACCCCTCCCAACCTGAGCTATTCGCGGTTTCCTCATTTGAGACTGGTTTAACATTAAGACATGAACAGAGGCTACCACATGAGGATCAAGGTTCTGGATTTTAGGAGGGTGGATTTTAAAGAAATGTGGGGCTGCCTCAGAGGCTGCCTCAAAGGGCGGGGGGATTGCAAGGGGGATAGAAGCACATTGGGCAAAAATAATGGAAGGTATAACTAAGGCAACTAACCTCTGTGTGAAGGAAGTGAGTAAAAGCAGAAGGAAAAAGAAACCATTATCATTCTCTTAGGAAGTGGCAAAGGTAGTGAAGGAAAAAAGGGTGGCATTCAAGAGGAATAAGGAAACACACACAGAGGAGGATAGGAAGGTATTCCTAGTGAAGCAGAGGGAAGCAGGCAAGGTGGTGAGGGAGCAGAGGCACAGACAGGAAAAGAATTGCTAACGGGTCATTAAGGGAGATACAACTTTCTTCAGATACATAAGTGAGGAGAGGAAAGATAGGGAGAGCCAATGAGGATTAGAAGGGCAGATGGGAAGACTGTGCAGAAGAAGACCAGGAAAAGCAGGGACATCCTGAACGGGTATTTCTGTTTAGTGTTCCTAGTGGAAGGAGGTGGATGGATCACCAGGAAATAGCAGGAATATGGGAAGGGGGAGCTGGACACAGGTCTATTTTTCGAAGGAAAAAATCCAGAAGGGACTTGCAGCTCTGAAGGTGGACAAAGCTGTGGGACTGGATGGGATATATCCAAGGGTTCTAAAGGAATGCAGGGAGGTGCTAGTTGTCCGTTGACAGCCTTGTTCAACAGATCACTGGAAACAGGTGTGATATCAGCGGACTGAAGAAGAGCCAACATGGTCCCTCTACATAAGAGCAGCAGCAGTGAGGAGGCTACCAACTATATTCCTGTCAGTCTTACTGTGGTGGGGTTACTGATAAAACTCTGCTAAAAGAAAGACTGGTATAGTATTTGAATCAGTGAATTGCAAGACCACAGACAGCATGGATTCATGGTTGGGGAGGGGTCATGACAAACACGCCTGATGGATTTCTTTGACTGTTGTCCATGGAAATAGATCAGGGGAATGCAGTGGGAATGGCCTTTCTGGACTTCCACAAGGCCTTCAACAACACTGTGCTGCACAGGAGGCTGTTAAAGAAACTGAGCAAGTAAACAGCCAGAACGTAGTGGCACTCAACAAATGCACAAACGCAGTGAATTGTGAGCAAATTCAGAATTTATTCATGGCAAACAGCCTTTCTTGCTCACTATAGCAAAGTAATCCAGCGTGTCTCCATACTACCAGCACTAACCCCTAGCGCCTCAACTCCACTGAATCTTCAAAGGGGGTGAGGCTAGTAAGACAGCTAACAGCTTTTGAGCAATCAGTGCAATCAGTGTAAATACATCTGTGATGTCCCCAACATAAGATAAAGCGCTATTTACAACATTAACAAAAGTGCTAATGACAAAAAGGTGTTAGTTTTGTAAAAGATCAACATCACTGTAAGTTCACAGTCTCAGTACAAAGAATGCTATAGTTACAAAAAGTAGCTGCCATGTTAGCACTGTATTTTAGTATTGCTATAAATCCATTAATTTGTATTGAAAGTGAAGAAGAAAGAAAAGGTGAGATAGAGAATCTGGAACTCAAGATTGTTGTCCCACCAAATGCAATCTTGGACTCCTATTAATTAAGTCTGAACTAGGTAGGTGCGGTCCAAACAGTACCCAAGGTAAAAATCTCAGTTTAGTATTGAAAAACACTCCTGCAGTAAGAAATAATTAAGAGAAAATTAAATTAATATTGAAATAATAGCTTTTGCTGAAGCTCAAATTAAAGCACAGCATTACAACAAGACCCATTTTGTTAAAGATGGGTTGTTATATTTTACTTTTTAAAGGCACTGACATAAAGTACTAAATGTAATGCTAATCACCATCCTAATTAGATGACAATCAAAACACAAGAAAGAAGATGTGTGACAGTAATAATATTTCCTTAGGTGTTCAAAACTTAGTTTTTCAAGAACTGTTTCAAGTCCCATTGATTGTTTAGCCCTATGGGTTTAACACTGTTTAATTAAAAATCCATCTTCTTTTTCTGTAACAACATGTTGGCCTACCTCTGGCCAGTCTGAGTGCTGGTACATGCTGCCATGAATCCTAAATCATCAGGTCTGGAATTGTGTATGTTTGTAAGTGTATATCAATAGGTATTTCCTGTCCGTTATTAACGATTGAACACGCGGTTCTGTATCCGTTGTTTTAGTGGCGAAATGTCTTCCACGCACACCAGTTGGCAACTACAATTATAGAACATAGACCACATAAGGTGTGTCACATCTGATCAGTTTCTGATCTCAGCACATTTTTCTGGAAATTTGGGATAAAAAATGTATTGTTAGATATTGCATGTTTGCAGATATTGCATTTTCTGCACTTGTGGAAGCCTTTGGGCCTACTGGAAGCCAAGAGCTACTGGTATTACTTACACCACTGTGGCACTTAAGCCTGCTGTGTACTATTCTGTCATATTCTTTCCCCTACTGAAAGTCATCCTTGGCTTGCTACTCACTGCTAAACATAAGGTCACTATCACTAAGTAGATGGACCAGTGTTTGTAAATAATGTTGCCCACCCTTCCAGCCACATGATTATATTCACTGATGAATGTCTCTGGTACAGCATCAAGATTTTCCCTCTCTGTATTGGAAAGCAAAGTTTCTCAAGGAATGTGCAGTACTCTGTTTTTTTGACTTTAGTAAAAGTTCCCTGTCATAACCTCTGGCAAGAAACCTGGCAATTAAATCATTTGCTTGTCTTTCAAAGGAAATTACACTGCTGCAGTTTCTATGGAGCCTTAAAAGTTAACTGAAAGAGATGGATTTCTTGAGGCTGGGTGGATGAGAACTGCTGGCATGGAGTACAGAATTGTTAGCAGTTGATTTAAGAAAACAACTGGTTTCTATAATGCCATTTTGTTCATTGACTGGCAATGTTAAATCCAAGAAGTCAAGGCTGTGTTTGCTGAGGGTATGTGTAATTTGAATTTAGGTTGTTGTCATTCATCCAGTCAATGAAATCATGGGTATCCTGTGCACTACCCTGCCAGATACATATTATATCGTCAAGGAGATGAAACCAATGCTTTATGTATCTATGGTAGGGATTAATGGTTTTATCAGATGCAGGGGATTCTGAGTGACTGGAGGATGGCTGACGTAGCACCAATTTATAAGGGGTCTGCAGGGAGGAGGTGGGAATTACCGGCCAGTCTGACTCACATCAGTGGTGGGTAAGGTGATGGAGGTTTTAATAAAGGAAATAGTGGTAAAATACTTAATGGACAATAAACTATTAGATGAAAAGCAACATGGCTTCACTAGTGGGAAATCTTGCCAGACAAATCTGATTTAATTTTTTGATGGGATAACAAAGGTTATTGATCAAGTGGGGCAGTTGATGTGGCCTACCTGGACTTCAGCAAGGCCTTTGACTCTGTTCCTCAATATAGGCTAGTAAATAAAAGAGCCTGGGGGTAAAACAGAAAATAACTAGATGGGTGGAAAACTGGCTGAAGGATAGAAGTCATAGGGTGGTGGTAAATGGTGTATGTTCTAGGATAATGAGGGTGACTGTGACATAGACAGCCAGTTCTGAGTGCGGGATAATATTTTTTTTATATAAAATGTATTATGACTGTCTCTGCTGAAAATCAAATGCTCTAGGAATGACCTCTCTCATCCCCCCCCCCCCAGATTTTAGCTGACAGATACAGGCCAAAAGAACTGCTGACAGTATGTATCACACACTCAGTTTTTTAGAGACAATGTGTTACTGGAAGACTTTTAGTAAGGATCCTGTTTCTCTGAGCTAATTACAGAGTTGTTAAGTTAATTTTGTTAAGAGAGAAATCATAAACTAGGTTTATGACGTTAAAATAAGGGAAGCTAGGATGTTACATAGAGGTGTAAGGTTGTAAATGACCCTATGAAGCCTGTGTGAAGAGGGTACAGCATGAGATCAAAAGAGGTGTCATTGAAACTGGAGTTATGCTAAGGTTGCAGAATTAATACTTTGAAATTACATCCTGTGGTTGTATAAAAATATATTTTTGTTATATATTTGACCAGAGGAGGGGCTGGATGACTTCATCCAAAAGGGGTTGGCCAATACTGCTTGTAAAGATTATTCTCTTTTACTACAGAGAGACACTTTGTATCTGACACTGACCAAGAAAACATCTGAGCACTGAAAACAGGTATTTAGAAAGCTAGACAAAATCTAAATGTAGTTGTAGGAATTGCACTGTTTTAAACCTTGTTTTGTTTTAAAGATTTGTATGTCTTTTGATACAAGAGTTCTGAATTGTATGTTTGATGTATTATTAAATATTTTAGCAACAACTCTAATTTTAGAGCAAACCTGGTCTGTCTTTGAATTGCTTTCTTTTGCTAAGAAATATTTATGGTTAGCAGACTGTAGACATAGCTTGCATGGTGGTACCAAACTGGAAAGAGAAGCGTTTTAAATCTGAGGTCTTTATTAAGGTTTTAAAGGGTTCATTTCTGCACGCCTGGTTAGGTGCCCATAGGCAAAGATATCTGGCCCCCCGAAGACATATATATCTGAGCCTGTGCATTGGGTATGCTAGAAAGAGGTTAACAGTTTGAATCCCTCCAGAACTGAGACCAAAGGTTGATCCAAACTCACAAAAACAGACAAGAGGGTCACCTTGTCTGTTACACTTTTCACAAGACTGCGCTCAGAGGTTGGCACTTTGGGAGTAGAGGACCTGACCTGCTGAGTGAATCTGTGACAGTGACGAGTGGTGTTCCTCAGGGGTCAGTACTGGGATCAATCCTTTTTAACATATATATCAGTGATATATCACTGGGACTTGAAGGGAAAATGGGTCTTTTTGTGGATGATGCAAAGTTATATAATAGCGTTCACATAGCAGGAGGGGCTGAAGTCATGAGGAGAGATCTGAGTATCCTAGAGAAGTGGTCGGTCATTTGGCAGCTGAAGTTCAATGCTAAGAAGTGTGCAGTGATGCATATGGGGTGTAAAAATCCACTGGCTGAGTACTCACTGGGGGGAGAACTGATAAAGCAAATAGAACAGGAAAGGGACCTGGGGATTATAATCTCAAACATCCTTCAGGTAGGAGACCAATGTAGTAAGGCAGTAGGTAAAGCTAATAGAATGATGGCATGCATAGGAAGGGGTATAACAAGCAGGAAAAGGGAGATCTATGATGCCTTTATATAAGACTAAGTTTAGATCTTGTCAAATGAATCTCTTGTTCTTTAATGAAAATGTTAGTAGGGAAATATATAATAGAAATCCAGTGGATGCAATATTCCTGGATTTCGCTAAAGCATTTGACTAATTGCCCCACCCTGAGTTGGTAAATACATTAAAGGACTTTAACCTGAGTGGCAATATAATATGTTAGATTGTTAATTGGTTAAGAGGTCGCCAGCAAAGAGTGGTAGTGAATGGCGTCTTCTCCGAGTGGGCTGGGGTTACTAGTGGGGTACCACAGGGGTCTGTCCTGGGACCAATTCTTTTTAATATATATATTTCCGCATTACAATTGGTATCTCCAAACATCTGGTTGTATAAGTTCGCTGATGACTATAGACTAGGAGCAGTGGTAACTGGGTTAGAAAGTACCACTGCATTGTAAATAGCCTTGGATCATATCTACGAATGGGCCAAAAACAGTAAATTGGCATTAAATATAAGTAAGTGTAAAGTCATGCACTTGGGCACCAATAATAAACAGTGCAAGTACTTTTTAAATAATGAACCACTAATTGAAACACTCTCTGAAAAATATCTTGGTATAACAATCAGCTCTAATCTTAAATTTAATACACATTGTAGGGATTAAGTAAAAAAGCAAATCAAATAATGAACTGTATTTTTAGACATTTCTAGTAGAGCTGAGAGGTGATGCTCCCCTTGTATATGGCGTCGGTTAGGCCTCACCTGGAATATTGTGCTCAGGTCTGGTCTCCATATACTAAAGAGGATATAAAAAGGGTGGAGGCAGTTCAAAGAAGGATGACTAGATCTATAACTGTCTTAAAGGGGAAATTTTATTGGGAAAGATTAAAAGCACTTCAACTGTATTCCCTACAATACAGAAGACACAGGGGGGGACCTGTGTATGTTATTTAGAGCAATAAATGATAATACCCTAAGAGCTGAATTAGGCTTAGTTTTAAATCATAATAGAGTTAGTGGTAGGAAACATCCGATACAACTTTTCTCAGAGAAATGGAATTTGCAGCTAAGAAAACACTGGTTTAGTCAAAGGGCAATTTCTGCATGGAATACACTACCTGTGGAAGTCATTAGGAGTAAAGATATGTTTGCAATTAAACATAACTTGGACAGCAATATGATCGATGAGGTTAAATTTGGTGGTTTTTCATAAATTTTACTTAGGGTTAGATACTTACAATAGGCAAGCATTATGGATGAAAGTCTAATTAGCTTGATACAATCTATGAAATCTATGAAAGACCGTGGTCAGACCACACCTGGAAAACAGGGTACAGTTCTGGAGGCCTCATTTAAGAAAGGATAGAGAAGGGCAACACAGGCGGCGCAAGTATGCAAGAGAAGCCATATGAGACTAGATGGAGGGAATTAAATATATACCCGGTGGAGGTTAGAAGAGATAGAGGTGACATGATAGAGACTTTAAAGTATATGAAGGGAATAAATAAAGTGAATGAAGGCAGCTTATTCAAAAGGAAAGTAGGAGTTAAAACAAGGGGTCATAATTTAACATTGGAAGAGGGAAGATTTAAGAGCAATGTAAGGAGATGTTATTTCACTGAGAGGGTGGTGGAACCCTGGAACAGATTACCTAATGAGGTGGTATGTGCAGAAACAGTGGAGGAATTCAAGAGGGTGTGTGACAGAAACAATGGGTTGGCTAGTGGTCAGAGGAAAATATCCCTGGGAAGTGGAGATAAGTAGGGGCAGGTGGGAAATGGCCAGACTAGATGGACCAGGATGGTCCTTTTCTGCTGACACACTGCTATGATACTATGAGAGTATGCTCCCAGAACCCCAGAAATAAATTAGTGTAACGGGGTGCCATAGCGGCACCCATGACTGTCCCACAGGTGTGGAGATAATGTTTCCCCTCAAATTCAAAGTTATGTGTTAGTATAAATTCCGAAAATGAAATAATAAATTCTGTAGGTACATTTTCAGTAAGAGATAATTATTCTAAAAAATATCTTGTGGCCAATAGCCTATCATGATGGCTAATGGAGGTATATAAACTCTCTGCATCAGTGCCCAACCATACAGTAAGTATCTTTCATCCCAAGTAACTGTTATCAAGTTTCCTTAAACGGTCAGCAGTATCTCTTATGTGAGATTTAAGTTCCATTACACTGAACTGCAAAAAGAAATCAATAAAGTTTCTTAATTTATGCATTATGGGTCCTGTGCCCAAAACAATGGGCCTGCCTAGGGGGTTATGCTTATGAATTTTTGGCAGTATATGATATCCTGGCACAGTAAGATATTTTTGCCAAATGAAATTTAGGGCTGGGCGGACTGCTCCACTGCAGATCCGGACTCCTGGATTGAACCCGTAATCTATGGACCTGGATAAATACGGACTTCATAGTAGAAGTCCAGTTCAGGGTCCGTGGCGATGACGTTTCCCCGATTTTGTTTTCTGTTGCATGGGGATGCCGTCGGCATGTACAGGCAGCCGGTGGCATCAGATCAAGCAACAGAAGGTCACGTGATGCATTCATGGTATATGACCATGCTGAGTGTGCCAAGCGGCTTAGAACGAGGAGGACCGGGAAGAGAGAGGAGTGGAGGAGCTGCGCTGAGCAGCAGAAGTGAAAGCAAAGCAGCCAAAAGTACCCTAAAAAAGGAAAAAGAAAAGAAATAGTTTCTCCAGCTGGAGGGAAGGGAAGGGACAAAGAAGATATTAGGGAGGGGGAGAGAACCGATCGTGGGGATGGGTGAAGGCAGTCGGGGTCGGGACTCAGGAGGGAGCATTGGGAGTCAGATTGGGAGGGACTGGGGAATAGTGGTGTGGGGTGGGGGATGCAAAATGGAAATGCTGGGCTGGTAAATGTGTGAGCAAGGGCAGGCTGGCAAAATCTGACTTGTACCATTCCAGAGGAGCAAGGAGAGTGAGACTAGTGGAGAGAGGGAGAGACTCGAGTACTGGGGACCCATTACAGTTACAGAAAATCCCAAATGAAAATTGTTTTTCTTGGCCTCGGACAGTAGCTGTGTGTACAAAAAGGGCAGGCTGGCAAAATCTGACTTGTGCCATTCCAGATCCAGAGTAATGGGGGGGGGGCAGAGATTACAGTTACAGAAAATCCCAATTGAACATTTTTTTTCTTGGCCTCAGACAGTATCTATGTGTTCAGAAAGGGCAGGCTGGCAAAATCTGACTTGTGCCATTTCAGATCCAGAGTACTGGTGGGGTGGGGGGCAGAGATTACAGTTACAGAAAATCCCAAATGAAAGTTTTTTTCTTGGCCTCATACAGTAGCTGTGCATAAAAGGGCAAGCTGGCAAAATCTGATTTGTGCCATTCCAGATCCAGAGTACTGGGGGCAGAGATTACTGTGCAGTTACAGAAAATCCCAAATGAAACTTTTATCTTTTCTTGACCTCAGACAGTGTAGCTCTGTGTACTGAGAAAGGGGAGCCTGGCAAAATCTTTGATTTGTGCCATTTCTGATCTAGAGGAGAGAGGAAGAGACTACTGCAGGTCCCCGAGAAATTTTACAGTTACATAAAATTACCAATTTATTTTCCTGGCTTCAGTGTGGCTCTGTGTACAGGGCAAAGGCAAAGGCAGCAGGATGGCAAAATTAAGCAATAATGCCCAACAGGGTGTGTGTCATGCTGGGATAACGTCACGTCTCAGGTGGTTGGGCATGAGGCCGCAGGCTCGTTGTTATACAGAATTTAAAAAATCATTTTAAAGATGTTTTTATGTGGAAAAATATTTTGGTTTTTTAAGATAAGATGAAACAATCAAGCAAATGCAAATCAAGCAAATGATTATCTGCAGGTTCACAGTGAGGTTGAGACTAGACCCATGATGTGCTGGGATAACATCACGGGTCCAGCCCAAGACTGACCAATCAAAGTCCAGGGATTTTTTCTTGCCATTTTATAATAAATCTTTGACTGTGAAGTCCAGATGTAGGGGAGGAGAGAGAGAGAGAGAGAGAGGGATGGAGGGAGGGAGAGAGAGAGAGAGAAGAGACTGTAGGGTGGCCTACAATAAATATAGCAGTCCAAGAAATCCCAAATAAAATTTTTCCTGAGTTTCAGTGCGCTGTGTGTACAGGGCAGCAGGTTGGCAAAATAAATCTTTGACTTGTGCCAACTATTTGCATCTGCCTGTCTCTCTCTGTCTGTGTCTCTCAGCACACTCAAGTCATGGACCCGAGCAGGATATGCCACCATTATAGGCCAGCTAGAAGGGCTATAGTGACTTATTACTTTTTATTTAGCAGTGTTACGTTTATTTTTTGTACAAATAATCCATTAAATTATTTCCTTTGGGCTCTGTGTCAAATGTGAGTGACTTTGGCCACTTTTATGCCTTTTTTACATTTTTCAAATATTGGTCAATAAATCAGAACTAATCAGAACGAATCAGAATAAATCAGAACTTCACTGTGTTCTAGTACTTATTTAATAAGGGTCAGAACTTCACTGAGTTCTCCCAGCCCTAATAAATTTGTACTCCCCTTCATTGATTTCCTATTGGCAACTGCTGTTGAAAGCAGCTGGGACAGTTCTTTCGAATACTGTAGTTGGTCATCTTATAATCTAACATAATTATTTTCATTATTCAGTAATGATTGTACAATCCCCTTATATGGTAGTGCTAAGGATGACAATTTTGTCCTCCTTATCAGCCGGTTTGATAACAATAGAGGCATTATCTGATAATTCGTCTAATGCTAGACGTTCTTTTTTTGGCAAGATTTTTTTCTTTTGGGGGCAACATAGTTATGCAAGATTTCTTTTACCTGTGTGCACACAGATTTTTCAAAAGTATGAATAGCAGTATTATAAATCTTTGGGCAAAACATTGACTTCACCTTAAATTTATTTTTTCTCAATTTTGAGATGTGCTCGTTAGCTGTCAAAAGTCCGGTATGTTCCTCAAAGCAGGAGGTCAAAAGGTCACCCATGTCCTCATTTCGATTTTCCAGCCGTAATGATTCTAATGCTTCTGAACCCAACACGAGACTGTCTGCAAATTCCTCAGGTCTTGCGTTATCAGTCAGTTCCAAACCCTAGCTGTGTGTAAGCTCACTGGTTCTGAGGTAGTGTACACAGTCCTATTCAGGTCGCTAAGATATCTCAGTTTTTCTAACTCTTATTTTAGCCATTACATAAAGTACAATTCTACTATGTATTAACCCATGCTGTACTGTATGGGCCAGATATTCAAAAGGGTTGTGCCATGCGCAAAATTGCGCCATTCTGCGATATTCAGCAGTAGGCAGTTGCGCCACTGAAAGCAGGCTGAGCAACAGCGCAATGCAAATGAATGCATGCGCAACTGGAGGGGGAGGAACCATGCATAAACTGCGCAGCCTGATATTCAGTCGGGCTGTGCAGAGTTGTGTAGGCGCAACCCCCAACCTGCGCCTGCACAACTTTGAGCCCCAAAAAAGGCTTAAGTTGAGGGCCACCCACAGGTGAGCTGCTGCATTGCAGGCGCAACACAGCAGCTGCCACCTGTGGCTGACCCCCAACCCAGTCCCTGTGCGCCCCCAGCCCGATCGCGGGCATCAATGTGGCCCCTCCCATTCACATCCCTGGTGGTCCAGTGGACTGAAATGCCCGATCGTGGGCAGAAAGTATACAGAACCCCCACATCTCATGTGCCCGATCGCGGGCAGAAAATATACAGAACCCCCACATCCCATGTGCCCGATCGCGGGCAGAAAGTATACAGAACCCCCAATATTCCATGTGCCCGATCGCTGGCAGAAAGTATACAGAACCCCCACATCCCATGTGCCTGATCGCGGGCAGTAAGTAAATTACCCCCCAAAACATCTCCCTGGTGTCTAGTGTGGCCCCCACCCAGCTACCCATGAAGCCCACCACCCCCCGCCCCGGCAGCCGGCGGGCAGCAGCATCCACCCGCCTGCCGCCCGCCGCCCGCCGACTGACTGGCGGTGGGGCTGCACTCCCAGTGGTGCAGAGCTGGAGCCAGTAGGCGTGCAGCCCTTACCGTACATGACAGTCCAGATTTGTGAATGACATCATTCACAAATCTGGACTATCTATGTCATTGGCTACTGCGCCCATTAACTCTGCATAATCGGCGTGCAGCCCTACCCGCCAGTCGGTCATCAGGCGTGAGGCGGCACCAGCGATCGGGCACATGGGATGTGGGGGTTCTGTATACTTTCTGCCCGCGACGGGCATTTTGGTCCACTGGACCACCAGGGAGATGTACGGGAGGAGGTGGGGAGCCACATTGCTGCCGAGATCGGGCTGCAGGGTGCGCCGTCCCCATCGCCGCTGCCCGCAGGCGCCAGGCGCAAGTCCTCGGGATCGGCGCATCTATGTTGGATTAGCATGCAATGGGTTATAATGACATGCAAATGGCCTCCCTGTGCCTTGCATGTATTATGGCCCCATTTGCATGTCACCTTTGAATATCGTGATTTTGGCGCGATGGCGCAATGGTACTAGCAGCCACTGCAAGTTGACTGCTCACTCCTGTCAGCTTGGCGCAAAGTTCCACTGCGCCATGCACAGTGGCTATGGCTGGGGGCGATATTCAAGGAGTTGCTCAATAGCACAACTCCTTTGAATATTGCCTGCAGGACACCCCTCAGCATCTATTTTTATGCAGCTAGGACTTGCACCTTGAATGGCGCAGTTTGAATATCCAGCCCTATGTGTCTTGTTATATATTCACTGTATTTGTTATTGTGGTTTTATGTACTGTATATTCACTGTATTTGTTATTGTAGTTGTATGTACGTGCATTTGCTGTATTTGTTATTGTAGTTGTATGTACTGTATATTTACTGTATTTATTGTAGTTGTATGTACTGTATATTTGCTGTATTTGTTATTATAGTTGTATGTACTGTGCATTTACTGTATTTGTTATTGTAGTTGTATGTACTGTATTTGTTATTGTAGTTGTATGTACTGTGCATTTACTGTATTTGTTATTGTAGTTGAATGTACTGTACATTTACTGTATTTGTATTGTAGTTGTATGTACTGTACATTTACTGTATTTGTTATTGTAGTTGTATGTACTGTGCATTTACTGTATTTGTAGTTGTATGTACTGTGCATTTACTGTATTTGTTATTGTAGTTGTATGTACTGTGCATTTACTGTATTTGTTATTGTAGTTGTATGTACTGTATATTTACTGTATTTGTCATTGTAGTTTTATGTACAAGCGGCCACCTTGCAAATGAGCCTGCTCAATGGTTGTAATCCCTTCAAAATAAAACTGAACTGAACTGAAGTTTTTTGTTTATGGCTAACATAAAACAGTAACTGTAGCATTCTTTATACTGAGACTGTATGAACATACAGTGATGTTGATCTTTTACAAAACTAACACATTTTTTGTCATTAGCACTTTAGTTAATGTTGTAAATAGCACTTTATCTTATGTTGGGGACTTCAGATGTATTGTGTTTATACTGATTGCATTGATTGCTCAAAGTTGTTTGCTGTCTCACTAGCCTCACCCCTTTGAAGACTCAGTGGAGTTGAGGCACTAGGGGTTAGTGCTGGTAGTATGGAGACACGCTGGATTACTTTGCTATAGTGAGCAAGAAAGGCCGCTTGCCATGAATAAATTCTGAATTTGCTCACAGTTCATAGTGTTGGTGCATTTGTTGTGTGCCACTACGTTCTGGCTGTTTACTTGAATCCATGTTGGGCTGGAAGCCTGTGTGTAGTGAGCACTGGTCCTGATTGCTGAATTGCAGTTCTTCCTGTTTGTTCTAGCAAAAAAAACTGAGCAGTCTGGGGTGGGATTCAAAGTGGTAAATTCAGTTAGAAATGGGTTAACATACTGGAAACAATGGGTGGTGGCAAACAGCACTCACTCTAATGATTGAGGAGTGACCAGTGGGTTGCCACAGAGCTCAGTAGTGGGACTGTTCCTTTCCAGTGTCTTCATAATCATAAATGACATTGCTGAGGAACAGGAAGTAGAGGTATGCCTTTCTGCAGTTGATACCAAAATCTGCAATAGGTTGGACACTCAGGAGAGGGTGGAGAGAACAAACAGGGATCTGGGGAAACTCAAGGATTGGTTTAAAATTATGGCAGTTGAGATTCAGTTCCAAAAAGTGCAGAATCATGCACCTAGGGCACAGAAACCCAGGCACTGAGTATAAGATGAGGGAGAGATACTGACATCATTAAACAGGAAAGCAACCTTAGGGTTATCATATCTGGTGACCTCAAGGTGGCAGGGCAGTGTGACAAAGAAGGGAGTAGGGCTAGTGGGATGCTGGGGTGCATAGGGAGGGTTATATCCAGCAAGAGGAGGGAAGTGGTGTTGCCACTGTATCGCCTGCTGGTGAGACCCCACCTGAAGTACTTTATCCAGTTTTGGAGGCTACACCTCAGACAGGACATAGACAGGGTGGAGGCAGCCCAGAAGATGGCAACTAAAGTTGTGCTGGGTGCACAAGAAGCCCTACAAGGAGAGATAGAGGTATCTCGACATGAACACCCTGGAAGAGAGGAGAGCAAGAGGTGACATGATAGAGACCTTCAAGTACCTCACAGGGATGAACAGAGTGCAGGAGGGACATCTCTTTCAAATCAGAAGAAGCACAAGGACAAGGGGGCATATGATGAAGCTGGGGTGAGGGAGCTAAAATGATAGTGCTAGGCAGCCCTTATAAGGGCTATCAGTGTCTACATCAGGGCTAGTCCTCCACTATCCCACAATACCCTTCACCAGGGCCTTATCCCATTGCTACAGTGGAAGATTCAATATCCTTGCAGTGCATGTTAGAGCTTTGATAAGCTCCAATCAGGTGTTTGCCAGTCCCACTTTTCTCTTGGGACTAAGTACAGTTCTCTGTGACTACACTGAGCCCAGGGAGGATAGCAGGCCCAGCAAACGAAAGATCAGAGCTTATAAAAGCTCTAACTTGCACTACATGCTATTGAATCTCAAACTGCTGCAGCCCTCCTCTGATATCAGCTGCAGGGGATTCTGGGATTTTCAGTTGTGATAAATGTAAGCTTGCATCAACACAATTATTCTGATACAATGTACTAGACCATAGTACACAGGAAGTAAAAAAATGTTTTTGCACACTAAGTGTAAATGCAACCCCTAGGCGACGCTGCTCCTAGAGTTACACCCCTGTCTTGCCTGAACAAGATTGAGGGGCCTGGGTTCCCAAAATTACATTAAACTGGTTCTTGACCATGCTGTTTTATAATGTGCAGTGCCTCCACCCAGAGTCTAACTTTAAAGTGGGCTAGCTGTCACCTGGCACAACTCCCTGGGATGTCATACTGTTACCTTTAGCCATCCCAACACATGACCCAATAACTTTTCCCCAACATTTTGTAATTAAAGACTCTCTCTAATAATATGCTCATGACAATCATTTGCAAAAACAGTAACAATAATATTTATTTAGGGGCATAGGAGTTAGGGATGGGGAAACAGGAGGAGTAGAGGGTTATGTTCTGATTCTATTTACAAAATGCATAATTGATTGGATTGTGCTGCTGAAACCCTCTAGCTGGGTAGATGTCAGATAAGCAGAAAAGAATCACAACATTAGACCAACGGGAATGATACCCAGAACATTGGCTATCTAAACTGCAAAAATCAGATGGAACATATTTCATTCCCCCACCACTGGTACCAGTTCTCAGACTTTGCATGAAACCCCGCAATCTCACACTTTACCCTGGGTACCCAGTTACCAAAGTCCTGGATGGTTGCAGGCCTGGTGGACATTGCAGCTGGTGGCATTGGCCGGCTTTGTATTTAAAAAGGAAAGGATTAATTTGAAAAGCAATTTTAAGCAATAACAACTTTAGACTCTTAGAAGTAGAGCAGTGTTGCCTTGCGGTTGGCAGTAGAGCAGGGGTTGCCCTGCAGTTGGCAGACTGAACAATTCAGGTGGAGGTAACCAGCCAATTACAAAGGTTGAAACTTGAGTTAGACCTCTTTTTTTTATTTTTTTTTATTTAGTATGCTTTTGTTGTGCCTAGCAATCGATGTCCACCCTGGTCATGGACCCTCGTACCTCCACCTCCGATTATGCCTGCGCTGTCCCAGTCACCCTGGCTTTCCCCCAGAGGGTTGGGTTGGTGCACCATCCTCTATCAGTGCCGCAATGCTGGTATCTAGTTGGAGAGCTGGCTTTGGAGGCTAATTGAGGCCTGGGGTCAGGACTTCATGGAGATGGCCAGGAACAAGATTTTTTCTCCCTTGTAGGCAGGGGTGGGGAAGTGCAAGGATGACCGGCATCCGCCCGGCCCCTGAATTCAGTATGCTTTGTTGCTTGCGATGAACCCAGCCTCCTCTGGGTGTTGCTGCTTCACCGAACACACATGCCTCCTTCCCACCAGAGAAGGAGAGCACTCTAGGGAAGCTCGATCCTTCTCCCCCCCACCGGCCAGCCCTCCGACAACCCGGGTCCGTTCCCGAACCCAGGTTGCCAGTGTCGCAAGCGGAAATCCAACCACTGTGCCAGCTGGCCGGCTTGGGTTAGACAACCTGAATATTCAGCACATTTATCTGTTTGGCATGTTCAGCACATTTAAATGGTTAGCACACTCAGTACGTTTATATGTTCGACACATCAGGTAAGGTAGAAAACTATCATTTCCAGGTTACAAAACACAGTCTGAATTTTACTTTCAGGGTCTCAGTCCGTAATGTGGCATTGCAGATATGGCTGGCGGCTCCACGGGACATCTTGACCCATGTAGCTAGCACAGTTACATTTCAACACATTTATATGATACTTTTGGGCTCGCATGGGTCCCCAAATACTTGAACACTGATTGTACTCACTTGGGTCCACCCAAACAGTTATGGTCAGCAAAAGTTGCTACTCTGTTCTGGGCTCACTATTTGTACCCCCAGAACAGTTAAGGTCAGGAAAAGTTCCACAATATTGTCTACCCTCGCTGGGCTGAAGGTTATGCGCAACTGTAGGGTGCAAACCAAAGAAAAAACTTCAATCGAACAGTTACTTGGGCAATGTGGCCCCAATTTGGCAAGATTTCTTCTTTCTTGCACCCGTGGATGAAAGAGTACTCACTCAGCCTCCTCATGGTAGGTTCTCCGCAATCAAGGATCCTGATGATCTTCAGTTCTCTCACAACTGAGGTTGTTCAGCTCTCTCACAGCTGTTTGATGTCATCTGGTTTCAGGTCCACATTTTTCCCAGATGTGGAAGGGAGGGCTAGCACCTAGAAGACATTTTGGCAACCTCCAGACTAGCAGGTTCAAGATTAACTAAATTACTTTAAACTTGAACTGCAAGAAAACAAGAAAATCCCCTTCTGGGTGGAGGGGCTTAGCTGGATTACCAGGCCCATTTACTTTGCTGGGGGCATGAGCCCCCCACCCTGTGGGGGGGCTCACGCTCAAATCTTGCAAAAAGCTTAAAAAAAAACAGTCTCTTATAGGGCTCTCCTGAGGCTCCTGATTGACTGAAGCTTTTGGGTGCTTGGCCTCTGACTAGCTGGAGGGCCTGTCAATCAAGAAAATGAATTATGCATGAACCTCATTCGATGCACAGTTGGTTTGCTTTTTAGCGCCTAGAATTAGGTCCCTGCAAGTCCCCATGAATACTTGGGGTGGGATATTCAAAGGGCTTGCGCATGGTGCAACAGTGTTGCACCATGTGCAACCCACTGATGTACCCCAGCGAGATATTCAAAGGTGGAAGTTGCGCTGCGCAAATCCCAATGCGCCGGGGCACACCAATAATGTATGCAGCGCAAGTTCGGGGGGCGTGCTCATGCATATTCGCACATCCCGATATTCAGCTCGGGATGTGCGGTGCATATGCAGGCACACACCCGCCTCGCGCTGCACAGGGGAGCACAAAGATCCGCCCGTAAAAAGAAGGAGCAAGGCCTAGCAACCCACAAGTGAGCTGCCATATTGCAGAGCACAACACGGCAGCCGCCAGCTATGGGTGGCCACCCGACCTCCAGAGACAATGTTCGGGCATCATTGCCCCCTCCCCGATCACAGGCTTTATATGTACATATAAACCCTGGCAGTCCAGTGGACCCGCTCCCCTGCCTGATCGTGGACTTTTGTGCTTTTAAATAATTCCCTGGTGGTCCAGTGGACCCGAACCCCAACCCGATCGCGGGCTTTAGCAAATGTAAATGGTTTCATTCACATTTCGGGACTGTGTAGTACAGTACGGTCTGCACATCCATTAGCTCATACAGTGAGCCAATGAAGCGTACAACAGTACTGTACACTGTCAGTGACGGGTAGCCCAAGGCGGCAGGGCGGCTTATGGGTGGGGAGCTGCTGCCCACCGCTGTCGGGGACAGGGTGGCAGGTCTGAGTGGGCGGGTGGAGGGGTACTGCTGGACCAGCAGGGATGTTACTTGCTAAAGCCCGCAATTGGGCTGGGGTTCGGTCCACACTGGACCACTAGGAAATTATTTAATTTCCTAAGCCCATGATCGGGCTGGGGTTCGGGTCCACTGGACCACTAGGAGTTATTTAATTTACTTAGCCCACATCTGGCTGGGAGCGGGTCCACTGGACCACCAGGAGTTATTTAATTTACTTAAGCCCGCGATTGGGCTGGTGAGTGGGTCCACTGGACCACCAGGGAATTATTTAATATCACAAAAGCCCGCGATCGGGCAGGGGTGCAGGTCCACTGGACCACCAGGGATATTACATTATCTACAGCCCACGATCGAGCATTGGGGCGCATTGCCCTCCGAGGGGCAGAGAGCGTCGGTCCCCAATGGCTGCAGCCTGGTAGGGTGCAAGTTGCCAGGGACTGGTGCACCTGCATGCAAATGGAGCCATAATGACATGTAAATGGCCCCATTTGCGCCTTGCATGCATAATGGCCTTATTTGCATGTCCAGCGCTGAATATTGCGGGTCATGCGCCTAGCGCACCCAAACTTGTGCTGGCGCATCCCCCTGCTCCTCACTTGCCACTTGTGCTGGCGCAGTGCCACTGCACCGTGCACAGTGCTGGCAGCCCCAGTGCCATATTCAACGGTGAATATCGCCCAGACCATGCCCTGGCACATCCCAGTTGCACTGCGCCCAGGCTTGCGTCCCTGCCTGGTGCATTCTGAATATCCCACCTTTGGTGTTTTCCCATGAGCTTTGGTTAATGTCCCACAAATCCTGGCTTTGTTATCCTAGCTTTCTGATTGGCTGGTGGCTGCTTGTAACGGCTGCTGAAACACACAGTCCTTAAGCAGAATAGGTACAGTCTTAAAGGCCTGATGCAGCCAGAATAAAGTAGATATTTGCCCCAATGCCCCACAGTCCATTAGCCCTGAGTGTGTACTTGCTGTTACTGCACAGATTAGCTAAATTGCTCAGTTTGTTTTCCTGTCGCTGCTGCCAATATTTAGGGATCATGATTTTCGGCAGCAGCAGACAGGCAATTTCTCCGAGTCCCAATCATTTGTCTGGTGCAGCCAGGAGTAGAGCATTCATTAATTTAAATATATTTTCTCCTGTAGACATTTCCTCTTAAACACACATTACAGTAACATTATTTTTTAACATTTCTTTTTATTTACGGCCGTAGCTGAGAACAAGCTGCCCCGAAGCTGAGGGCAGACAGAACCTCATGAATATTTAAAGATGATCGTGGCTCTGGCTCATTAATATTCATGAGCCCCAACCATTGCTGCCTCATAGAACTCTTTCAATTTCAAGGAAAGCGGGCACTCAGGGCTCTGTCCGTGGTCACTGGGTCCCACTTACCACCTGGGGATCCTGGGACCGATGGAACACTCTCTGGAACAACCACAATTGCTGGCGGTCAGAGGATCAAAGGCGCCGCTCACACCTGCATGATCCCTGATGCAGCGAGGTGCATGGCTGAGCAGGTGATCGCGGTCAGCTCCTGAAGCCCTGCCGGGCTTGAATAATACACAAGGCCAGATACAGGGGCTCCAGGGACACAGAATTTGGGCCAAGACCAGGGGAACAATGAAAAAAAATGTAGGCAATTCCTGAAGGTGCCAAGGAGAACAGACTGAGACAGGCGCTACAGTGCTGCAGGTAAACCCCCATTTGGCAGGGGGGTTACACAAATTTGAGCAAGCTACACATTTTGGATGTGGGGCTCTTAGTGCTGACTGTTCTTTAAGTAGAATGGTATGTATACGTTGCCTTTTTGCTAAAGATACAGTGTTTCATGGTAATGACACAGGTACTAGTTAAAATTTTAATTATTTTAGAATTGTAATTATTGTTTTAAATATTTAATGATATATGTGTTGTGCTTTTGTGTATTACCCTACTTGTTTTATGTGAGGCACCCAGAGCCCCAGGGATTGGGTGCCATATAAATAAACTTTGCCTTGCCTTGCCTCTCTGGTTCCCCTGACTTCAGGAACCAATGGGCTGTTCACAATGCTGCTTCAGTCTCTGGTAGGCTGTTGAACACTAGCTGAGATTCAGCTTCAAAACCCCAAACTGGCTGAAGGGATTTCTCTTCCAGCAGCACTGGATTCACTCAACAAACAGTCCCAAACACCTAGCCTCTGGTGTTCCCAGACACAGGAGACAAATCTTGGTCACATGCAGGATCAGTAGTGTAGGCCCAACAGACTTTGTCTCACACTTTTGAAGAGCAACCTCTTTCTAGTCAGTCTCCACCAGAATGCTCCAAGAACTCTTCTGTGAGCTTTGTTTCCTCTAACAGGCAGTATAGCGCAGTGGTTTAAGGCTCTGAGCTGCAAATCTGGTGACATCCAGCAGACCAGACCTGGGTTTGAATCCTACAGCTTCCACTTGCATACTGTGTGACCTTGAGTAAGTCACTTAACTTCCCCGTGCTCCCAGATTGCTCCTGTAAAAAAGCTTTCAGCTTAGTGTGCCACTCCTGGTTAAACAACTAAACAAAAAAAAAAGTTTCAGCAGAATTGCTTGTAGTCCCACTAAACAATACAGCTGTCCATCACAGAAATTAATATGCATGAAGCTAGTTAGATAGGTGATTGGTAAAATGAAAAGACAGGCAGGACCAGATGGTAGGAGGCATTACTAGTAAGTCCCACTCCTGCGGGGAGGGTTACACCTCCCAGGACTGAATTCTTGACGTCCACACCAAGTCCCAACACAGGACCCAAGTTCAAATAAATTTACCAAAGCAGTTTCAAACATTTCCAGTCTCATTAGACAATTGTTTCATATCTAACATAAGCAATGAAACATTCTGTACTAGACAATTAGTACTATCTAGGCAATGATATATATTCTAAAACAGAACAATTATTCTTAACACTATAATAATGATCATGACCCCATATTACACTTAAAATATCATCCCACCCACTCTGGATGGATTGTTTCCCAGGAGAGCCCAGAACAATTCTAGGTAAGGAATTGGGAGTGACATATATATCCTTATGAATCACATTCACAGGCAATACAGTAGGAACCTCAGGGGAACCATAGGTGAGTCTGAGTAATGGTTTTGTGGTTCATTCAGAGCGTCTTATTGGCACTGGCACTTCTTCTTCAGTAGTTTGTGGGAGCGCACTTCCCTTGCTTATAATCCAGCGATGATGCAACTTCAGATAAAGCAGGCATTACTATTTCCTCTGTTATTTCAACATCTGTTTGAACTGACTCAGGATCAGACTCTACAGAATAATCATTTGCTTCAAGTGAAGATACCTCAGAGGGTGGCGGGTCTTCTGGACCTCCACTTTCATTTGGGGGTTCAACATAGGCTGTAATCTCAGGGGGCTCTGTCACTGATACATTTGTCACATTTTTTAATATGCAGGAATCCCTTGAAACAAGTTAGCAAGTTCAAGAGTTGGGTAGTGAGCTGGAGCATTTTCAACTTCCTCCTCAGAGTCAGGATCTGACTGTACTGGATCTATTCTCTCAACAGTCTCTACTGAAGTGTCTTCAGTTTGTTGGGATTTTCGTTTGCTTTGACATCTGCAGGCGGCAGCTCTGGTATCAGGAGATTTTGATGGGACTGAAAATTCAGCCTTTGTTGCATCCTAGCATAAGTCATAACAATCCAGGGGGCAGGAAAACCCTTCGGAGACAACTCAAGCGCATGCCTTCACCTCCATTAGCCAAGTCGCATTCAATCAACACCATTAGTGTTTTTGACTTGACATGCCAGTGCCTCCTATGAGCAGCCAAGGCACCAAGGGCTCTCGAGGTTTATGGGTCATCGCACACCTCGAGTGTGTGAAAAGGAAATCCATCTATGCACAACCAGCGTGTTCTTCCACAGATGGGTTCTCATTTGCTCTGACCTCAAGAGCAAAGCTTGAGAGGTCTGTGGGAATCAGGACCCCGAGGTGGCAGAACAAACACACTGGTTGTGCATAAAGTTGCTCATCGTGTATTTTTTATAGCGTATAGTATTATGTGAAATGTGCATGCAGTGGTTCTTTTGCTTTAAGAATTAAACTGACTTGTGCAGTCTCTAGAGGCTTCAGAATGCTGCAAGCACAGAAGAGTACAATCACATTCCATGACCTTGGACTATGGTACAGCAGCATTTTGAAAAGAATGGAATTCCATACAGAACAATGCTCTACTATACACTATAAATAGAATAGTAGATGGGAGACTATCTATAACAAGGCTGTGTTTCCATCAAGGTAGTTGATGACCTCCATGGAGATCTTGAGAGCACAGCTCGAGAGTTCTCTATGAGGTCAGCAACTACTGAGATAGAAGCTCAGCCTTGTAGTAGATGGTCTCCCATCTACTGTTTTTGATAGTATAAAGACAGCCATCAGTTGAAAATCACAATTGCAGATAAAAAAAGGTCAAATGTACTTACAGTTCATAGGGTGTCTTGGGAAGCCATTTTGGAGAGCGATAGTGGCATTCTTCTATTTCAGACAAAGATTGTGGGCTTGATTGTTGAAATGGGCTTGGATCAGAGCAAGCTGTGGCAAACAGCAGCTTGTGCCCAAGCCCACTGCATCAGAAACCCTGCACCTGATTCACTAAGGGGCAGGGTCCCGGCGGCTAAGACCCACGGCTTGCGGCAAACATTGATGAGCACCAAACAGACTGCACATCAGCAGGATCTGCCACAAGCCAGGGCAGCCATGCACTGGTCTGGACCTTGGCAGTCTAGTGGGTCTCAACCCTGATCCGATGATGCCCGCCTTAATTATAGAAATGTAGTACCCATGCCCCCTCCCCATTCTCGATGTGGCCACCAAGTATAATTGGTAATTCCATGGCCTCCACCCCTGATGGTGAATGTATTAATAATATGATATTCTCATGGTCCCCTCCCTGAATCCTAATGGTGCTGGTAGTAAGAGAAAATACTAACTTAGGCCCCCACCCTGCATGTATTGCCACCCCATCTCACAACACAACGGTGTCTGGCACAGCCACCTCTCACCTCCGTGACTGGGTGCCAGTTGAACTTTCATGGAGAGCATACGTTATACCGTATGCTCTCTGTGAAGAGGTCAGTCGACACCAGCCTCAGAAAGAGCGGAGGTGGGCTGTGCTGACGACGCTGTCAATTGGGATGGGTGATGGGAATACCTGAGTGAGGGGTGGAGGCCACTAGTCCACCGAATGGACATATCTAGGTATATACCAACAGTGGGTGACACTGGCGATCAGCGAGGGGTCACAAGTCCCCAGGTGTAAAGGCATATTGTCACATTTCTGAACAAGGTGGGAACAACAGCAACCAGAGAGGAGGGCCAGTAGATCAAAAGGGAATGGGCCTCATTTTAATAAGGGGGACATCAGGGAGGGGGGGAGGCCCTAGTCCACCATGGAAAGGTATAACATTGGGCTGATTCTCAATGTATTTGTACAATGGGTGGGTCCAGAGGTCAGTGCCGCAAGGTGCAGCACACACTGGGAGAGATGTCCAAGTACTCTTAGACCAGCCCTTGCTTAGAAAATCTCCCTCAAGGGGATCTTTGAGAATTCAAGGTTTGGGGAAGTAGCAGCTTGCATCTGCCTTATGCCCCCCTTGCCCTTGCTGCAGCCCATTATTGGGCGTATGGGTGGCGTAAGCCCAGTTTGGGGCAGGCAGCCTGCGATTGACACAGGCTGCCTTTGTGAATCGCTCCTGGTACATCATTAGGTGCAAGGGGCACTTTGTGCCCTTCTTTGTGGCACACGTTCCATGTGCCCAGCTGTGAGCTTTGAGAATCGGGCCCTGTGTCTTGAATTTAAACAAAACAATGCTAATTTTCAATAGAAAAAGTAAAATTGGTAAATGAACTAGTGGCTGCAATGAAACACAATAAGGCAGCAAAAGGAAGATTTAAAAATAGCAATTGTTTTTTCAGATATCTGGCTAGCAAGTGCCATGCACGTATGATGTCAGCTTGCTGTTGTACCATCAATCTGACATCACATTGATGGTACAACAACTATGTGATGTCAGATTGATAGTACAACAAGCTTTATACAGTGGCAGAAATCAATGAATAACAGGCGCTGTCTATGTACTATATGTGTTCTGTACAAGCACATGCCTTTTCATAGGGATTTCCTATCCACTCTTGTGCCCAGAGTACTCAGTGAGTCCCTTGGTAGGCAGAAATTTGTCCAGGCTAGTGTTAAAAAATAGTTTCTGATTGCCAACAAAAAATCCACAGTTGGCATCATGAGAACTCGGTACAAAACTTCCTATAAAATGTGAATTTCAGGACCTTCTATTTTTATTACTGATATTATTTTAAATTTATTGAAGAGGTGGTAGCCAATTAGGAGTTTTCTGAGGTGAGGAAGTGGCCTGAGGGGTACCTCAGGGGTTGGTACTAGGACTGGTACTTTAATATTTTCATCTATGACATAGTTGAAGATATGAGGGGTAAGATCTGCCTCTTTGCAGATGACACAAAGATCTGAGGAGGTTAGACAGGGAGGAGGAGAAGGGACTTAAAGGAAGATGTAGGCAGGTTAAAGAACTGGTCCAAGATTTGGCAGCCAAATTTTAGCAGCTATTAAATGTAAGTAATGCACATTGGGGAAAGGAACCCAAGGGTGCAATAGCAATTGGAGGGGTGGTGCTCGCTAGCACTTCAGAAGAAAAGGATTTAGGGTGATGATACTGAGATCCTACAAACCTCTCTACATTGGGCAATGAGTAAAGCAAAGAAAATGCAGAGAATACATAGGAGGGGTATAAGTAGAAGGCAGGAGGTGATCCTCCCTCTGCACAGGTCACTGATGTGGATGCACCTGGAGGCCTAAAATTCAGATTACAGAGTACATTGAGTTGTAAGCTATACAACTGAGTATGCAAAAATAGGTAAAATGAGTACAATGGCAGAGAGTGGATGGATAGGGCATGGTTCTTGTAACGTGAATAGAGGAGGAAGAGGTCTATCTGCAGGTGCATTCTTTAGAAAAGGGTGTCAGTAAGAGTGGTTTGAGAGAGTGGCGGGAGGAAGAGAGCTTGATGGAGAGAAGCAAAGTGTATGAAGTCAGATAGACAAAAGCAGACTAGCCTGCTATAGAGTTACTGTGAGGGGTGTGAAAGGGATGAGCAGCAGATGAATGGAGTGAGAAGAAGGAGGAGGGGATGGCAGTGCTGAGGAGAGGTAAGTGGGTACAGTGGCAAGTCACTGTTTGGACATAAAGAAGGAATGGTGTGTGTGAGATGCTGGGCTTCAAGAGATGGAAAGAGATATTGGTATAAGGAGATCAGTGATGGGTAAGAGATGTAACAGTAAGGGCAAATGGGCAGATGGAATGAAAAAGGAGGGTCAAGCCTGACAGGTACAGGCTTTGGGGCAGCACTGTAAACTACATCTGCATAGTCAAATACAGGAAAGACCATCTTAAGGATGAAGGAAAGGGGGAAACTTATTCATGGAAAGAGTTGTGGATAAGTGGAATGAACTATCAGGAGAAGTGGGGCAGGTCAAGTCCATCAGCAGCTCCAAGCAGGGATAGAACAGGCAGGTGAGTTTAGTTACAGAAGGGGGGGGGGGCAGCAAAAAATGGGAGGATTGCCACTAGGGTAAGGCAGAATAGTTAGGTAGGGTGGGCAGAATGGAAGCAATGGGGCCTGATGGGATTCACCCCAGAATTCTAAAAGAACTAAGGGAAGAACTAGTAACACCACTGACCACCCTTTTTAACAAATCATGGGAGGATGGTGTGGTACCTGAGGACTGAAGGAGGGTGGATGTGATTCCCCTTCACAAAAGTGGGAGCAAGACAGAGGCAGAAAACTACAGACCTGTCAGTTTGACCTCAGTGGAAGGGAAAATGACGGAATCAGTTCTAAAGGAAAGAATTGTTGAGTACCTAGAGGCCAGTGGCGCAGAGGACCCAAGGCAGCATGGATTCACAGCAGGAAGGTCATGTCAGACAAATATAATTGATTTCTTTGACTGGGTGACCAAAGCAGTAGACCAGGGAGGGGCTGTGGACGTGGTCTACCGAGACTTTAGCAAGGCATTTGACACAGTGCCACACAAAAGATTAATAAACAAATTAGCCAGCCTGGGAGTGGGTCCCAGGGTGGTAGCTGGGTATAAAACACTGGTTGAACAACAGGACACAGCGGGTAACAGTAAATGGAGTCCACAGTGAAGAAAGGAGGGTTATTAGTGGGGTACCGCAGGGTTCAGTACTGGGGTCAGTCCTTTTTAATGTCTTTATAAGTGACATTGCAGAGGGACTGGAAGGAAAGTATGTCTCTTTGCAGATGACACAAAGATCTGCAACAGGGTTGATACACAAGGTGGGGTGGAAAGGATGAAAGAGACTTGGCAAGGTTGGAGGAATGGTCAAATGTATGGCAGCTTAGATTCAATGCAAAGAAATGCAAAGTAATGCACCTGGAAACAAAACCCAGGAAAGAGTACACAGTGGGGTTGAGATACGGACAACAACAAAAAATGGAAAGGGGCCTGGGGGTAGTCATATCAGACGACCTAAAGGTGGGCCAGCAATGTGAGAAGGCAGTAAGGAGGGCTGGGGGATACTGGGATGCATAGGGAGAGGCATCACCAGTAGAAAACAGGAAGTTGTTGGCCCTCTGTACAGACAGTTGGTAAGGCCACATCTGGAGTACTGTGTGAAGTTCTGGAGACCCCATCTCCGTAAAGACATAGGGTGGAGGCTGTCCAGTGGAGGGCAACCAAAAATGATGCAGAGTCTGCATCAGAAGTCATATGAAGAAAGACTAAAGGAAATAAAGATGTATAGCCTTGAGGAAAGGAGGGAGAGTGGATATGATAGAAACTTCAAATACCTAAGGGAATTAACAAAGTCCAAGAGGGTAGCATCTTTCAGAAAAGAGATGTGCAAAAACAAGAGAACACAATTTGAAGGGGGGATGGCTCAGAGGTAATGTGAGGAAGTATTTCTTCCCAGAGAGGGTTGTGGATACATGGAACAACCTTTCTGAGGAGGTCATAGAGTCAAAAACAGTGGGGGAATTCAAGAATGCATGGAACAGACATAAGGCAATTCTAGTGGGGGGTAGGAGGAAGTAGGCTGTTGGTTAACTAGGATCTACAGCTTATCCATTAGGTAGGGAAATGGGCAGACTCACGTGGGCCAGCGTCCTTATCTGCTGTTAAATTCTATGTTTCCATGTTTCTAGGCCAGAAGCCTTTTTCTGCCATCAATATCTATGTATATTTTTAATAATTGGACATTTTACATAATACTTCATCTGTGCACATTGCTTATTACTGTCACAAAGCCATAAACATCTGTTTATGACATCACAACCTCTTGCCACAGAAAGGATCTGATGCCAAAAGCAGAAGATTATGACCTCAGGGTAGAAAAGCATCAGGGACAAATGGAGTCAAGGGTTAAAGAGCCTGATTTCATGCAACTTTCTTCTGTAGTAAAGAATGGGACATCCAGAAATTCAGTTTTGGGACTGTTCTGAAGTTATAGTTCTAATACCAGCTGTAATGCTTTTTCAGTAAACTGGTCTTTATAAGTCCATATGTTCACCACCCTCTGGAAAAAAAGGGCCTACTAACATTACCCCTGAACTTACCTACCACCCCTAAACTTCAGAATGTGTTATAGCATCTTGCTGCAGGAAAACATGCCTGAAAGTTTGACCTTGTTGATATGGTTGAATATGTGAAAAAAACGAGACCACATCCCCTGTCAATCTTCTTTTCTCCAGGGGGAACATGTTAAGGACCTTCAGCCTCTCCTCTTAGCTTTTGTTTCCCATACTGCTGATCATTTCAGAGGCCCTGTGTTGCAACCTTTTGATGGCACTAATGTCCTTTTTATATTGAGGAGACCAGAACTGCACATAGTAATCCAGGTGGGTCCAAACAAGAACATTGTAAAGTGGCAGGATTACTTCCCCTGCTCTGCCCGGCACACCTCTTTTGATGCGCCCCAGCATTTTTCTGGCCCTCCTGACAGCAGCTGGACAATGTTTGTCCTGTTTCAGCACCTTGTCTATTTACCCAAGTTCCTTTTCCTCTCTAAGTGAAGTACGAGAAGCCCCACACATTGTGTAGGCCCTACATCTGTATTTCCTGCCCGAGTATAGCACCTCGCATTTGACAGCACTGAATGTGAATCTCTACGAGTCAGGCCTGTATTAAATGTACGACAGTATTTCAAAAGCTGACACCTGCTTAAGGCAAGGAGTGCTAATAAGCCACTTCCCATGTATGCTCTCAACATATGTACTCACACAGATATCAAGTGGATACAGACATGTGAATAAGTTCATACAAAGTCCAGTACTCATCCGGTTCGAATACAGTATAAATCTACAGGGTGAGAGAGAGTGCCAAATGTCCCTGCTCCCCATGAGCTAGGAGCTACTGGTCACCTGACGCATTTTGCATGTGGAGCTTTTTCAAAGGATGACATAGTAGCTGCACTTCTCCCTTAAATACCAACTGACCCTTAAAGAGACAGTAAGATTAAAAAGTATGTGCAATAATTTCATTAGTTCTCAGCACATCTAAAACAGGTATATAAGCAATTTAAGTAATAAATACCTTAATGTTTGAACCGAACAAACAGTTACCAGTGCTCAACTATGAAACATTAAAGTTTTAAGGGCACCTGGTCACTTCAATTGGTTGCACTAATGTTAAAAACACAATACTACAGTAAGGAAAGATTGCATTAAGTTTTACTTGGTGAAAAACTTGACAGCAGCCTAGACTGAGTTGCTGGTGCAAATCTGTAAGGAAAAAGACAAAGAAAGAGAGCGACCCCATGCCTTAAGTAGGTGCCGGCTTTTTAAATATTGTCGTACTTCTGTGTGTCCACACCAGGTGCTGCTGCTCTTAGGTGTCGCTACAGCACATACAAACACTACTCTGTTTTAAATAAACCTACTAGATTCATTCTGTTGCTGTATTTGAATGGTGCTACCACGTGTCTCTGATGGAAAACAGCACAGCACTGTATTAGGCAATTTATGTTTTTCATGGCCAGCATGGAAGGGATGCAGAAACTTTTAAAACTTCAGAATTAGGTGTATTAATGTTATGTTTTTTTTGCCAGGAAAACATTATTGCTGAGAAAAGCTCAACTTGGTGACTAACAAACACTGCTGTTTTAACTTGAAACATCGGGCATCTGTCCCGTACTCTTCACTTACAGCTGAAGAGGCATATTCAGAAGCTGCGATTTGATTATTTATGTAAAATGGTTTTGCACAGCTGAGGAGGTGTATTCAGGAACAGCTTTTTTTTATTTTTATGCATTTATTTTGAAATAAAACATACAGAGATAAACAGTAGAAACACACCATAAATATACACAGACAAGTCAACAAACATACAGAATTTTCATATAATGTATGGTAGAATGTTGTTATAGGTAAAAATCTACCCTTTTATAACAACGTCTTACCATCGATGTGATATCACAATCTTGTTAACCCATCAATGGCATGTCACATCGATGGGTTAACAACTGGGAACAGTCTGGGCTTGCACGAAACTGGATCGGACGGCCTTGAAACGGCCAAGGCAGTGAGGGCAGAGCAGCAGTGACTGAAACAAAACTGCAGTAAGGAACTGCTTTCTTTTCTTAAAAACCTAAATGGTACCATACACTATAATATATAATGTATGGTACATCGATGATTAACCGTTTTTTTAACCAATCTCGAGGTTGCCATGGTGACTTAAACCTCTCGAGCTTCGCTCTCGAGGTTTACATGGTCGCCCTGGCAACCTCTCGATGGTTAACAAACCGGTTAACCATCGATGATCATACATTATCCTCTATGTTGTAAAAATCCCCTGCTTATGAAAGAGGAACTACACCCTCATATATGTCAAATGTTATTTGTTTCTATGTCAACAGACAACTCTTTTCATGTAGCTGTTAAGGATGTATGGACATGCTTTAGTCTGTTTTTACACTTCATACTAGGCCCTGTAACTGTTCTGGGAGGCTCCATTTCATGGTTGTTGAAATCTCATTGTCCCTGAGAGCTGCATTAGCATATGAGAACATGATGCGTGATCACCCTTTAAATTCCCTAGTATGCCTGTCTGCTTAATTAATCTTAAAAGAAACAAGCTGTAAGAAGGTATGAAATACCACATTTACCTTCAGTGAGCTTTGCAAACTATCTGAGTTACAATGCAGGATTTTCCCTTTAAACTCCATTTGGTTTATGAGTTTCCAGAGAGTTTTTGCAGGGTATTTGTTCTTTCAGCTTAGAGATACATGATATAAATGGGTGATATGACATCATGTTCTTATATGCTAATGCAGTCTCCACGGACAATGAGATTTCAACAACCATGAAATGGAGACCCCAGGGCAGTCACATGTGGGCTGCCCTGAACAGTGGAAACAAACTAAAGCTAACACATATAGCCCTAACAGCTGCAGGAAAGGAGTTGTCTGTTGACATGGAAACAAATAACATTTAAATGATCTGAGGGTGTAGTTTTTTTTTTTTACTCAGATCAGGAGATGTACAAAAGCCAATGAGCTCAAGCTTGTTTGTGCTGTCCTGCCTAAAACAGCAATAGTTTAGCAGCATGTTTCAGGCAACATAAGCTAAAGAGTAGCTCTGCAATTCAGCATGTGCTTTCATGAATACGATGCTTCAGCTATTACAGTTTACTAGAGAATAAAATGTTTCATTTTCAATGTTCCTTTCAAGAGTTATAGCACAGCTTGGTAGTCCAGCTAAAAAGTCTCCATAGAAAATTTTGAAAACTTGTATCTCTTCCTGTCAACCTCATGGTGCATTTTTTTAATCATAATAATACTCGCTATGGCAACAGACTATGATGTCACAAACAGCAATTGTGCAGTTAGCAGGGGAGAGTCAGATACATTTTGAAAGACCCAGTGAAAGAATTGCTGCATTATCTACAATATTTCGTAGACCAACAGCAAGTGAAGAAAATAAAATAAATAACTAGAAAACAATCAAGTTAAAGCATAATTGGTGCAAAGCTAGTGTTTTAAGCATTTTATCATAATAGAGCATTGCTCTTTAAAATACAGTATGCTACACTGGCATACAATCAGTATTACCATACTGAGTACACTAAGTAACAGAATCCATTACTCATTTACACAAGAAAATATCTGCAAGATAAATTAACACACACACACACGCGCGCGCACACACACACACACACACACACACACACGCACACAAAACATGGATGTGAAGCTTAGTCAATGGTTATTATAATACAGAGAGACCTGGACACTAGGGCTGCATGAGCTGGCAATTTGTCTGACAGGCTAATTTCCAGGCCCTGTCGAGCCAAACTCAAATTGGTCCAGTTCAATCCAAAATTAAATGAAGGGTTAAGGAGATTTATTTTTAATGAGGTTCTTCCAGCAGGGCATCTCACAGGCACCAACACCAACCTCTGCGCCTGACTGGTTAGCCTATAAGAGGGGGTTGTTAATCATCATAAACCTCCACCCCTAACCAGCCTCTTTAAAATGTGAAATAAGGGCTCTTAAGCCCTTATCACTATAAAAAAAATTACAGGGTTACTTTTCCAAGATTTTTCAAATGAAACCTGATTTGGCCCATTTCAGGGAACCTCCCTTAAATCTGAATGGCCCTGACCTGTGGCCCAACCTGCTTCCCAGTCTTAATAGACATGCTTGAAAAATAGTCTGAAAATTGCCAATGAAATTCAGTATTGAAAAGTGTAAAGTGATGTATCTGGGTAACAACATAGAAATTACTAAATCTCAGCAGGAAAAGAACCCTGGGTAATGGTAAGCAACAACTTTAAACAGGGTCAACGGTGTTGAATAGCAGCTGGCAAAGCAAATAAAATTGTGGCATGCATCAAGAGTTACTTTATAAGCAGACCATGAGTGATCATAATGCCCCTGTACAGATCACAGGTCCGACACTATTCTAAGTGCAGTGAACAATTCTGGTATCAATAACCGAGGAAAAATATAAACAGGACTGAGAAGGTGCAGAGAAAAATGTCCAAACTGTTTGAGAGTTTGGAAAGTGCCAGTGGCTCAGTAGGTAGCATTCTTGCCTCTGGGGTCAGAAGACTAGAAGGTTCTGGGTTCAAGCCCCACACAAGGTATTTGGGGTACTATCAATAACTGACACTGAAGTGCCATCCTTCAGATGAGACTTTAAATCAAGGTTCCTTCTGACCATCTCTAGACATTGTTCAAGTGGAAGTGAAGAATACCAAGGTACTCACAGAAGAAGAGTAAGGAGTTTTCCCTGTCTTGACTTGAAGCCATACCATACAGTGCCACACCCACATGACATAGATGTACCTTTTGTAAAAATAACACCCTGCATATTAAAAATGAAGATTTTAATATCTCCGTACATATGGGCAAAGGAGAGGAAGAGGCAAAACCGCGTCATCATATCATGATATTTCCCAGGGGGCATCACTCCAGTTCTCAATATGTCAGCTGTACCCCCAGGAAAATAAATTTTATGAGCGTTCAGGTATTTTTAATATTTATTACATATTGGGATTTCAAGGAGGATTGGGGTGCTCAAGCCACAATCTATGCACCAAGTAGCTTTGAGCATCCTGGCCAGTAGATCTCCTCTTAATAACAAATGAGGACAATATCTCAGAGGTACAGGTGGGGAGCCACCTTGGATCTAGTGACTACTGTATGGTATGGCTTCAAGACAAGACAAAAACAGAAACCAAGCACTCAGAAACTAAAGTCACGAGGGGTTATTCTCAAAGGGGTGGGAACTACGCGCTAAAGATGCATATTCCGCCTACGCTGCTCCACATCCACGGGAGATCCATGTGGGGGCCACATTCACCAACACTGGCCTCCACACTGCTCCCTTCCATGGCCCCACCCTCCTGGTGCACAGGATTCCTGGGGGTGGTTGGGTGTGGAGCGATGGACCCAGGCAGGCAGCCAGTCAGCTGCCAGTCCTGGGTCACAACAGTGGATTACTTGCACCCGCATGACACCATGTTGGTAATCAGCGCACAGTGTGCTGACTGTACCTGGAGAATGTGCCAGGTCTGCCACACACAGCCCACTGAGGTGTTCCCTGATGGCTGGGGCATCCATTGAGGGGGTCTGTGGATCCCCACCATCACCACCGCAGAAGCAGTCACCACCCAGGGGCACCAGCTGCCAGGTGTATGGCTGCCTTGACTTGGTGTAGCTGTCCATGTCCTGTGCACAGCACTCTGGATCTTTGGGAATGCCATGGAGTGCTGGCACCCCCAGCCCACACCAGTGCAGAGCACCATGATCAACTGTGGGATTGGGTGCATGGGGGGTGTAAGTGGTTGGTGTGTCCCAGGCAGGGGGTGTAGTGGGTGTGGGCAGGTGCGAAGTGGCTGAGCGCTGCATTTATGTGGTGTGTAGCCACTCCACACCTTCATGAATAGGGCCCATGGCCTTCAGACCAGCTGATTTAACAAAAATGATGGAAGATCTCAAAGAGAGACTTGCCAATATCTTACAAGGCAGGGACATTGAAGAGTACTGGGCACATCTCAAAATGGCTATATTACAATCCACAAACCACTGCATAAAAAGGGTGAGCAAAAACAATTTGGTTTTCTAAGGCAGTTGCCACCAAGGTCAGGGAAAAATGGACAGCTTTCAGGAAATACAAAATTAAAAACCCAGATCCAACAAGGACAGAGATGAATATAAAGAAAAGCAAAGGGAAGCAAACAAAGAAATCAGGACAGCAAAGGCAACAACAGAGGAGAAGATAGCCAAGGAGGTCAAAAAGGGAGATGACATTCTATAGATATATCAGTGAGAAAAGAAAGACAACAGGGGGTATTGTTAGACTCACAAAGGAGGATGGGGAGAACACCGAAGACAACAAGGACAAAGCAGAAATCCTCAACAGATATTTCTGCTCCATATTCACCAAGGAAGAGGAAGGTTGCAGACCCACCATTACATAAGGCAACAATGGAGGTGCCAGAGTATATTCAGGTCCCTTTACAAAGGAAGGAGTCCTAAAAGAAATGGAGAAACTCAGTATAAACAAGGCCATGGGACCAGACAAAATGTACCTATCCCTAGGTTACTGAGAGAACTAGCGGCTCCCCTGGCTGATCTCTTTAACTTATCATTTGAACTGGGCAAGGTTCCACAGGATTGGAAAAAAGCCACAGTTACTCTTCTACACAAAGGCAGGAGCAAGGAAAGTGTAAACAACTACAGACCAATAAGCCTAACCTCAATTGTGGGCAAAACAATAGAAACCCTTCTCAAGGAGAGGATTATATCCTTTCTCAAGGATAAGAGCAAATTAGACACAAAACTGCATGGCTTTACTATGGGACAGTCATGCCACACCAATCTAATTGACTTTTTCAATTGGGTGACAAATACAGTGGACCAGGGAGGTGCTGAAGACTTAGTATCCCTGGATTTCAGCAATGCCTTTCTCTCGGTCCCACATAGAAGGCTAGTAAACAAATTAGACAGCATGGGAGTAGGACAACAAGTGGTGAACTGGGTACGGATCTGGCTTACTAGAAGGACCCAGAATGTACTAGTAAATGGCTCACTTTCAGAAGAAAGAGGAGTAACTAATGAAGTGCCACAGGGATCGGTTCTTGGTCCGATCCTGTTCAACATTTTTATTAGCAACATATCAGATGACTGAAGGGTAAACACAGAAACATAGAAACACAGAATTTGACAGCAGATAAGGACTGCTTGGCCCACCCAGTCTGACCATTTCCCTACCTACTGGATAAGCTGCAGATCCTAGTTAACCAGCAGTCTACTTCTTCCTACCCCCACCCCCTAGAATTGCCTTATGACTGTCCCATGCATGCTTGAATTCCACCACTGATTTTGACTCCACAACCTCCTCCGAAGGCCGTTTCATGCATCCACAACCTCTCTGTAAAAAATACTTCTTAAATTACCTCTGAGCCGCCCCCTCTATCTTCAAATTGTGCCCTCTTGTTCTTGCACCTCTTTTTGAAAGATGCTACCCTCTTGGACTTTGTTGATTCCCTTGAGGTACTTGAACGTTTCTATCATGTCCCCCCTCTCCCTCCTTTCCTCAAGGCTATACATATTAAGCTCCTTTCGTCTCTCTTCATATGTCTTCTGGTGCAGACCTTACACCATTTTAGTTGCCCTCCTCTGGACAGCTTCCATCCTGTCTATGGCTTTGCAGAGATTGGGTCTCCAGAACTGCACACAGTACTCCAGATGGGGTCTCACCAGCTGTCTGTACAGAGGGATAATAACTTCCTGTTTTCTACTGGTGATGCCTCTCCCTATGCATCCCAGTATCCCCCCAGCCCTCCTTGCTGCCCTCTCACATTGCTTGCCCACCTTTAGGTCGTCTGATATGACTACCCCCAGGTCCCTTTCCACTTTTGTTGTTGTTAGTATCTCACCCCCCATTGTGTACTCTTCCCCTGGGTTTTTGTTTCCCAGGTGCATTACCTTGCACTTCTTAGCATTGAGTCTAAGCTGCCATACATTTGACCATTCCTCTAACCTTGCCAAGTCCCTTCTCATCCTTTCCACCCCACCCTGTGCATCAACTCTATTGTAGATCTTTGTGTCATCTGAAAGAGACATACTTTTCCTTTCAGTCCTTCTGCATTGTTGCTTATAAAGACATTGAAGAGGACCGGTCCTAATACTGAACCCTGTGGTACCCCACTAGTAACCCTCCTTTCTTCTGAGTGGACTCCATTTACTATTACTCTCTGTGTCCTATTCTCCAGCCAATTCTTTACCCAGGCTGTCATCTTGGGACCCACTCCCAGGCTGGCTAACTTGTATATAATCTTTTGTGTGGGACTGTGTCAAATGCCTTGCTAAAGTCTAGGTAGGCCATGTCCACAGCCCCTCCCTGATCTACTACTTTGGTCACCCAGTCAAAGAAATCTATCATATTCGTCTGGCATGACCTTCCCGCTGTGAATCCATGCTGCCTAGGGTCCTGTGCCCTTCTGGCCTCTAGATACTCAACAATTCTTTCCTTCACAAGTGATTCCATCATTTTCCCTATCACTGAGGTTAAACTAACAGGTCTGCAGTTTCCTGCTTCTACCTTGCTCCCACTTTTGTGAAGGGGAATCACATCTGCCCTCCTCCAGTCCTCGGGTACCACCCCATCCACCCATTATTTGTTAAAAAGGGTAGTCAGTGGTGTCACTAGTTCTACCCTTAGTTCTTTTAGAATTCTGAGATGAATCCCATCAGGCCCATCGGGGTAACATGAGCTTGTTCGCTGATCACCCAAAAATAGGCAATAGAGTAGACACTTCGGGTGGAGTGGAAAAGATGAGGGCTGACCTTAGGACTCTGGAAAGGTGGTTAACAACATGGCAGCTAAATTCTAATGCAAAACAATGCAAGATCATGCACCTTTGAGGGGCTAACCCAAGAGAGGAGTACTACCTGGGGGGAGTAAAACTGGAATCCTCTAAACAGGGAATAATTGTTACGGATGACCTGAAAATGTCCAAGCAATGTGATAAAGCATCACTATGGGCAAATGATATGTTGGACTACATAGGAAGGGGGATTATCAACAGAAAGACATAGAGGGCATCCTGCCACTCTGTAGATCATTGGTAAGGCCACTTCTTGAGTACAGCGTCCAGTTCTGGAGACCGCACCTTAAAATGGATAATAACAGACTAGAGACAGTACAAAGGAGGGCTACAAAAATGATACACGGACTGCAAAAAATTAAAACATATGATGAACGTTTGCACCACCTGAACATGTATTCCCTGGAACAGCAGTGGGAGAGGGGAGACATGATCAAGACCCTCAGGTTCCTAAAAGAAATAAACAAGGTACAGGTTCAGAGCCTGTTCGAGATCAAAAACACGCAAGAACAAGGGCACACAACATGAGGCTAGAGGGCCAGATTCAGAAGCAACACACACAAGTTCTTCTTTACCGAAAGAGTGGTAGATGCATGGCACTTTCTTTCACAGTTACTGTAGTTGTGGAGGCAAAAACAGTGGGAACTTTCAAAAATGCTTGGGATAGGTACAAGGGCACCATAACACTGAATAGCGGTTTAGGGTAGGGGTAGGTCTATGAGCAGTCTAGATGGGCCATATGGTCCCCTTCTGCCATCACTTTCTATGTTTCTATGGTGACAGGGCTGGGTTCGATTAGAGGAATGAGGAAGCCATGCCAAGAGGGGGTACAATGTAAACTATAAAAAAGTTTGACAATAGCCCACAGACAGTTTTGTGCATCCTCCGCAACTCCTGGACCCATGCCATCAGATATGCTTGTGCTAAATATTTCCAGTCCACCTTCACACCAGCCTGAACCACCCATCTAAATTTTGGAAAGTGGTGCAAGCCCTATTCCCTCCTTCCCAATTCCCTGTCCCTGTTCTCCAAGACAATAATGCTGTCTTATCTGACCCCCAAGCAGTTGCCTCCAAATTTAACTACTACTTTACCTCTTGTGCTGTCGGCCTTCCCAGCTCTCTCCCCTACCACCCTTTCTCATCTTGTGACTCCTCTGTTCACACCCCCCTCACCCCTCTTTATCCTTCTCCAGGATACCCCCCATCCACTACCCTCAAGGCCCTGCTCACCTTGAATCCCTCTTCTGGGTCCTCTCCTGATGGCCTAGATCCTAAAATTCTTTTCCTATCAGCTTCTGCTATTGCCTTTCCTCTAACTTCACTTTTGAACCTATCCTTCTCCCTTTTATCTGTTCCAATGGCCTGGAAACACACCGCAGTCATCCCCTTCCCAAGGGGAGACTCCTCCCTCTTCTGGCAACTTTCGGCTCATCTCCTCCTCCTATCCTGTCCAATCTCCAAGAATATCTTTTTATAGTTATACTCCTTCCTTGACTCCACCTCCTTCTTCACCCTTTTCAGTTGTGCTTCAGGAAGGATCACTCCACCACTACCTCTCTCCTCTGGCTCACTGACTCCATACTTACCAGTCTGGACAGGGGTCATATCACCTCTGCCATTTTTGTCAACCTCGCCAAGGCATTCAACACAGTCACTCACATCATCCTCCTATCCACACTCTCTTCAGCATGGCTTTCTCCCTCAGCTGTAGATTGCTTTAGCGCCTACTTGCTTGGCAGAACCCAGTAAGTTAGGATTACTGACTCAGTATCCGGATCTGCTCTGGCTCCCCTACTTTTCTCCATTTTTCTAAGTGACCTCCCCTATGTCTGCTCCTCTTCTAGCATCCACATGTATGCAGACAACACCGTTCTGTACACATCTGTCCCTTCCCCGGCTAGTGTCACTACCACCCTACAGCTTGACTTTGACAATGTCCAGCACTGGCTAGTTTAACATCAACGATTCCTTAATGCAAAAGACAATCTCCATGACATTTGCCACTAGTCAGAGACTGACCCGTATCCTCCTGCCTTCTTTCCACACCCTTGATGTGACTGAACTGGAGGATTTTCCTCTGCTAAATATCTTGGTGTCTGGCTTCACAGACCTTGACTTTCCTGTACACATTGATGCAATTACAAAAACACTCCAACCCAAGCTTAGTGCCCTCTACCATAAGCACAGCTGCATCCCACTGCCTGCTCGACACTCTATTGTACAGAAAATGATCCTCCCATTTTTTGACTACAGTGATGTAGTCTTTAGTGCCACTCCCAAAACCTCCCTTACTAGATTGAACACCTCTTCAATTCCTTCAGCTGCTTTGCACTTGATACTCTCACTGTCTCTCATCACTGTGACCTCTATAACCCCTCCTTCCTCTCACTTGAGGACAGGATATGCTCCTACTTCATCTCCCTCACTGCTAAATACTGGTTTGGTTCCCTCCTTCTTATCTGTCCTCCTCATTCTTGCCTCCCTCCCCCATTCTCTCCTTAGTTATGATCGCCACTCTTTTACTATTCCCAGTAGATCCACTTCCAAGACCAATCTGCATTTTCCTACCACCTGCCTAAATTGTGGAACTCTATTCCCTGCCCCTTTGTCATGCCCCTCACCCTCTGCTCTCTTCTCTCCTCTGCAAACTCCTCCCACACCTGCACTTGCAACTAACTTTCTCTGTATTCCCATCTCACTTAACTCCATACAAATTCCTTCCCTGCACCTCCCTCAGCTGTGAATTATTATGCTGCTGTAAATGTTTATATTTACTGAGTTATTTCTCCTTTCCCGTCCCTTTTACTGCATTGTGTATTTACCTCTACCTGTATGTATATGTATATCACTGTATTTACCTGTATGTGTATTTATTGCATACTTCCTTATTCCCTTTCCCCAAGTCGCACTTGGAAATGAGCCGGGCTCAGTGTGCCCACCTGAAGAAACATTTTTGGACACAGCTGTGGCAGAACAACTGCCTGTGACCAAACTCTTTGAAAACCAGGCCAAAGTCTCATCTGTACATGAACTGTGAGGCCAAACCTCATGTTTTCATTTACCCTCCATAATGAAGAATGAAATGGCTAAAAATTCAAGTTTTTTTTTTATGTACTGCGATTGAGTATTGTTGATATCTACCAAGCATGTTTTATTCATGTAGTTATTTTTTTCTGGTGGTGGACTCCCCTCTCTTTAACACCTTTCATCATAAACAGTTATGCCATTGATGCCAGCCTCTGATATTTGTTTCTTTTTTTTAATGGGGAGTTGTAATGTTATATCTCTAGAAAGTGAGAAACTCCTTCCAGCTCGCAAGCACAGAGCTGTGAAGGGCACATAATAAGAGCATTGAGCTGGGAGGCATGACACACAGCAGAATCAGAGCACCGTGATTTCAGTGGAGAACAAGGCAGGTTGGTTCAACATACTATACTTAGAACTGCTGCTGCAGTGTTTTATGTAAGTAACATTTGGTGGATGGGGGGCAGAGTTTCAGTTAACCTAATTTTGGCAGTACAGTATTTGATTTCCAAACTGGTGGAACAAAAAAATTTGACTCCCAAATGTGAAAACAAGAAAATTAGGTCACATCCAATTCTGCAGGTCTGGAAATCAGACTAGTTGATTTTTCCTGAAAGAATGGGGATTTTGCCAGTAACATTTCACATTAATTTTCAAAAGTGGTCTGTCTCAGGCTGGCCTGTGATGACACTGCAGTATAACTACATCTTGTGACACCAGCAACCTGCATTCTGGAATTAGCATAGGCTGTCAAGGACCAGCTGGATGTGAAAGGATTGAGTGTCCCGGGGACTAATCTCCTTCCTTAGGGGCAGGGGGGATGCTGCTCCCACAATATGACTGCCACCTAGTGGAGACCAGGTGGGAACACCAGAAAGGGGAGGGGTAACTGTTTGAGGGTAGCACATATGCATGCCAATGCAAGCATGCGTGCACACATCACTGCTTGCTGTACCAAGGAGAAGCAAAGCTAAGAGGAAATCCCACTCTGCCTCTACACCCGCACCCCACGCAGGCTGTTGCATGACAAACACGGCACAGGTCCTGGATAAGGGGTTGATAAGCCCTAGGTCCATGAGAAGGCCAGTGGCAAGGCTGTGGCGTGCGGCCAAGTGGAACTAGAGCAAGAAACAGCTCTAATAAAAAAAAAGTGTCATAAAAAAACTGACTTCCAGATTTGAACCCATGGAAGCTTTTGATGTCCTCAATAAATAAATAAATAAATACAAATAAAAAAACCTGCACCTGTGATGTGTTTGTGTTGGAATGTGTATATGAGTGGGTGGGGTAAAGAATCATATATGTTTGCATCGCACTCTAAATCTTTATTATCAAATATCATATCTTTTTATTAAAACATAAAATAAAAATCGAGGCAACATTTTATGTTTGCTTGTATGTTTATTTTATGTTTTAATAAAAAGTGATAATTTTAAGAGACTGGTGCCCTTGTGAATCCTAAGGTTGTGAGTGCTCTGCTTGTTGTTTTGTAATAATTCTGAATTAGCATAGTAGCACCACTTTCCTAGTGCCTACTCCACAGAGTAAGTTGTTTTACAGTAGCTCTGAACCTCTTGTCATGCATGCCAGTGTGGGACACTGTCTATCAAAATGTGAGGAAAAAGTAGACAAAAATTGCCAAGACAAAAGCTTAGAGCATGGTGGAAACTAATCTACAGTATAAATAAGCAAAAGGATAAAAATGTGAATTTCTGCTTTAGCATCCCAAATCTGTGTGAAACAGAGGGTTTCTAAGTGTTAAAATAAGGGTTGTCCCTCCCTCCCTCCTTCTGGACGTGGGGCAGTTGAGATTTATGGCTCCCAGAGCTAGGCCCTTCCCATTCTGCAGGCTCCCAAACAGTGGCTCTATTATTTCCAGAAGGACTGGGACTCCAATGTGAACTTTCACTTCACGTGAAAGAGTGGAGTGAACTTCTCAGGGCGTTGCACATAACTTTTTGCTTGCTTTGGAGCGAGGAAAAACATGGGATTTGTTTGTTTATTTTTTCTAGGAATTTTCAGCCCTCAAATTCTGAAGGTAGGTTTTGTACATTTGTTCTGATACTTTTACTTTTTTTTATAGAAGGAGGAAGAGTTGGGTTCATATTTTGGTTTAAAAGCACTGTTGAACTGTACGGTGATCTTCCGTTAAGTAACTCTTGGAATTGTGGTGTCTTGACCATATTTCAGGAAATTTAAAGTTTTGTTGATTTTAAAAAGCAATTTTGAAAGGTGTGCAGGAATCTAGTTGCCTCTTATTGGTGAGGGTCTGATGACAGTACCTGCTAACAACTATGGTATTTACAGCAATATGTTTAGCCTTAGTATTTTCAATTTGTATTTTCTCCTATTATTATTTAAGATAATGCAGTACTTACTTCACTTTGCCTTTCAAAAGACTGTCCCCAACTAAGCTCTACACTTGCTGCATTTGTTAAGTCACAGTCTGCTGTCATGGTATCCTATGATATCATAATTAAAAGCACTATGAGGTCAGTTAGGACATACACATGCTTTTTATACACACTTTTCCAGCAGGTTACCAAGATGTGCTGTAAACCCAGGAAAGAAAGACAGAAAATTAAAAAGGACAGGACATTATTTCTAATTTGCAGCTGTTTAAAATTTTCCTGTTTTCAGGAACTAAACCTCTGTATGATCTGAATGTAACTGTATGTGAACAAAAAGTGATGCAACAACTGTGTCTGCATTGCTTTATTTTTATGACCACCATTTTGTTGGAGTTCTTTGCATGGAACCAGTGATATGAAGTTTTAATGATGTCATGGCTTGTGTACTGATCTCTAAGCATGGTTCTGACAGGTCAGCAACTCATGCTAAACTATGACATAAACAAAGCTCCAGATTACTGCTTCTGTGAAGAATGTTGTCCATAAAAAAAGAAAATTCAAAACACAGTTTCACATCAGTGTTTATTCAGGTACAGTTAAAGCAGCAGTATTTGTTAGTTGGCAAAAAAAAAATCATCATATTTTTTTTTACCCAAAATTTATTTCTGATAACCTAAGATTCATGCTCAGTATATTGTTTGTTTTCTCAGATGTTGTTAAAACTTTTTATGTCTGATTTTATAATTAATGACTCACATCATTAAAGATGGCCACCATTTGCCATGCTTAAAAATCTCTTCTCCTGGTGTTACTTGTTGAATGTACATGCTAGATTCATGCTATAGTTATATTAGGATGGCTCTTCAGCATGCTTCTGATAGTACACAGCAAAAATATTTAATTTTTTTCATGGTGGGTGTGGCATGAGCATGGCATGAGAACTTAAAAAACTTCAAGGCCACATATCTTGGTTCAGGAATGAAAGAAAACAAAAGAAAAATGTATCTTGATATTTTTTGCCAGACAAACCTTATTACTGAAAAATGTGCATGGTTACTAACAAATTCTGCTACTTTAAATATGGATAATTTGGAGATATGAATATATTTTTTTGTAAATGGGAACATGGCATACATAGAAAATAAGTAACACCCAACTATGAAAAACAAGCTGGTTCACACGACTGAGTGGGTGCTGTGACATCACACTGAGCATGAGAGCAAAGCTCAAGGGCCTCAATGTTATGCCAGCACCACAAGGTGTGTGAACCAGTAAGTTTTTTTCAGTTTTTTTTTCAATAATATGTTGGCTAGCCTGAGCTCCATTTTCAAAAAACTATATAGATCAGTACATTTTGCAGTGAACTGCTGGCGGCAGCAAACTTGGGTGCGCCGGGGACCCTGCACCATATTTTAGGAGAACAGGGGTCCTGGTGCCAAAGTCCCCGAGTTTGCCACAAGCCAACCCATGTACCAACCAAATGGCATATGAAAGGGGACTGACACAAGTTGCAGAACAGGCTTGTGGCATCTGGGGTGGAGATGGTGATCCACCATCCAGTTGCCCTGGTGGCTGGCAGGTCAGCCAGAGGATGCCCTAGTTCCTTGGGGGGTATGAGACAAGTCTGGCTGGGGGGGGCGGGAGGTGGCAACTACCCCTGATGGGGCATGGCAGGGATGGTAAGGGTCCATGGGTGGGGGTGTATGCATCAGGGACACCACAGGGAGGGAGACTGTGGGTGCTCACCTGCCAGGAATCACTGGCCACTCCAGCAGTGGCCTGAAAGGTGTCAGGGGGCTTTCTAGATGCCAAGTCACCCCCTCACCCAGTGAGCACTGCAGCAGTGGCACATGGCAGCTTAGACCTTAGTTTTAAGTTTTACAACTGATACACTGTTTGGCTCACCACACCTACCAGGCTGCCCCTGGTCAAGAAAGGTGGCTTAAAGTTACAAAGACTAATTACCGTAGCACACTTACCACATGCATTTCCCACTTGTATGCCACATATCAGGATTTAGAACCTAACTAGCTAATAGGTAGTTGCCCATACTGGTCAAAAGAGCTAGTGTTACAAGTGACTGATGATAAGTGGCAAAATGTATGGCTAGATATATACAGATATTAAACCTTTTGGTCCCCGAGTCTCACAGGCTGCTGGCCCAGGGTCTTCTATTTTCATTAATGGACTATGGGCTACCAGTCTAAGCTGCAACTAATGAGAGAATCTTGTCAAAACTAAGGGTCACTTACAATAGCATATGCCATTTTATTATTAATCACCCAAGACTAACTCACCACTGTACATTGTACAAGGCTGCTGGATGTCTTTCTTTGATGGTGCGCGTAACCTAAGAATGGGTGTTTTGCTTCATAAAGGTGTAAGTGATCAACTTCCGCAGTTAGTTTCCTCCCTATTTAATAGGGCTGTTCACAGTCAAGGCACCAGGTCCCAAAGTAGAAGGGTCCTTAAAATTCCACCATTTAGAAAGTCTAAGCTTTCAGACCAACCAAGTCCATCCTAAGAGACTCTGAGGATAGACTGGTTGGTGCGAAAGCTTAGACGTTGTTTTTTTATAACACCTATGTTGATCCAGTAAAAGATAGCAAACCATTTGCTTCAGGATCTGTTCTTACAAGTACCAAACGCAACTAATCTATTTCTGTATGTCGCCATTTAGAAAATAATTCAAGCAGAAATCCATTCTGTTCAAAGCGCCTGCCTTTTATAACACACTTCCCAGTGAACTCACAAATTGTCCAATGTTGAAAAGTTTTAAGGCCAGACTCAAAAAAATTGTAGTTTATTCACCTGGTAAAGGTGATTATGGAAGCACCTTTTTACAGCACTTCACAGTCAAAACTGGGTCATAGTGGGCGTCTCCTCACAGACCGATGCACAAAATATTCAGATGAGTGTAACTCGACCTGTCGCCTCCCCTTCCTGTTGGCTCATTCCTCAGTACAAAACTTCCCAAGCTGTTTGACTAGGAAGTAAAAAATTGTTACCACAACTCAGCACTGATAGAGGAGGTAGTTATGGATCATGGAACACAAGAGGAGACAGAAAGTGGAATGAGTTTCAAGTTTTAATCTCAAGGGTTAAAAGACTGCAATTCCACAATGCTAAATAATATTCAGCATGCAAATATAGTCGAAAAAGACAAATTCAGAAATCTAGACCAAGCACAAATCCAGAGAAAGTAGCGCAGTTTTTGTAGGCCTCATGAACCCTGGAGAATGGCAAGCTGTCGTCTTCCCCCTTATCAGGCAGGATGCAGAGTGCTGTAAAAAGGTGCTCCCGTAATCACCTTTACCAGGTGAGTAAACTACCATTATCTGTCGCGACCTTTTACAGCACTCCAAAGTCACAACTGGATGATTGTGAAGCAGTGTCAGAGGCCAATTGGGTGGAGTGAGGAAGAAGAGACTAAACACTGATTGCAGTACTAAGTGGCTGAAGGTTGATTTCTCCTTCCAGGTGTCCGCCTGCAGTGTTTGGCAAAAGTGTGAACTGATGACCTGGTGTCTGACATGCAGATCTTGGTGATGGATGCAGAATTGCATTCTGCCTAGGAGGCAGCCACTGCCCTGGTCGAGTGGGCTTTGACCTGGGTAGGGATGGGGAGCGCTGAGACCCTGTAGGCCTCAAATAGGTCTTGGAGATCACGGTCTTTAGCCATTGTGCTATTGTGGACTGGGAAGCTGGAGAACATCGCTGGGTCCCTGTGTGAGTATGAAAAGTCAGAGTTCCTGGAACTTGGCAGCCCTGCTCAGGTAAATCTTGAGTGAGCAGGAGGGATCCAATAAGCTTAAGTATGTCCTTGTTTGAGTCCCCACGCCTGGCTCAAGGTGGATAAGGAGATTTATTGGGTGAGGCAGAATGGTGATGTCACCTGAGGGAGAAAGGCTAGGACCATCTTGAGTATCACTCTGTCTGAATGGAACACAAGTAAGGGTTCTCTGCAGGAATGGGCCTGTAACTCGCTAATTCAGCTAGCAGAACAGATGGCCACCAAAAAGACAGAAGAGTGAGAAACTGTGAGGGCCCAAATTCCAAGGGTTCAAAGGGCTGCTTAGTCATGGCATTGAGAACTAGGTTCAAATGCCAGGGAGTGGTAGTTGTCCCACATGTGAGCTTGAGGTTTGCAGTGGCTTTAAGGAAAGTCTGCATGAGGTGGTGTGACCCTGCAAGGTAACCACTGGTTCCCCCAATAGCCCCGATGGCAGCCGCCTGTACTCTGAGTGATGCAGTGGAGAGATCCTTATCAAAACCTTCCTGCAAAAAGTCCAATATTTGAGCAATAGGGGCATTGGTGGGGTCAAGGTCTTTTGACTTGCATCATCTACTAAAACTGAACCAGTGTCTGTCATATATGCGGTTGATAGATGGTCTATGAGCTTGCAATAAAGTGTTTGCCGCCCTTGAGTGTGAAGCTCAAGGGAATCAACAAAGTCAAAAGGGCAGCATCTTTCAGAAAAAGAGATGTGCAAGAACAAGGGGGCAAAATTTGAAGACGGGGGGGTGGCTCAGGGGCGACATGAGGAAGTACGTTTTCACAGAGAGGGTGATGGACACATGGAATGGCCTTCCTGAGGAGGTTGTGGGGTCAAAAACAGTGGGGGAATTCAAGAATGCATGGGACAGACATAAGGCAATTATAGTGGGGGGTAGGAGGAAGTAGGCTGTTGGTTAACTAGAAAATGCAGCTTATCCAATAGGTAAGGAAATGGGCAGACTAGGTGGGCCAAGCGGTCCTTATCTGCCGTCAAAGTCTATGTTTCTATGTTTTTGTGTGAGTCCCAACTCTAACAGTCTATGCCTCTGAGTGGCCATGCCATCAGCTTTAGAGAGGCTGGATTCTGGTGGAGTACTGGTCCCTGTGGGAGGAGATCCGATTGGTGTGGTAGAGTCAGTGGTTGGTCTATTAACATTTTTTTTTTTTTTTTTAGTTGTTTAACCAGGAATAGCACACTAAGCTGAAAGCTTTTTTACAGGTGCGACCTTGGAGCACAGGGAAGTTAAGTGACTTGCTCAGGGTCACACAGTATGCAAGTGGAAGCTGTGGGATTCAAACCCAGGTCTAGTCTGCTGGATGTCACCAGATTTGCAGCTCAGAGCCTTAAACCACTGCGCTATACTGCTTGATTAAGGAGTGCCATGTCTGCCTCAGCCAGTCGGGTGCTATTAGCACAACTGTATTGCCAGCATCCTGAATCCTCTGTACCACTCTCCCTATCATTGTTATGGGTGAAAAGACGTAGGCCTTCTCGAAGCACCATGGTGTCGAGAGCACATCCACCTCTGCCAATCCGTTCCCCTTGTACCTGGAGAAGAATGTCTATACTTGCTTGTTCTTGGCCAATGCTATTAAGTCCACCTAGCATGGTTCCCACCACTCTTGAATCATGCAAAAGATTTGGGTGTTTAGTTGCGACTCACCTGGTTGTAATGACTGTCGGCTGAGACAGTCTGCCTTTGTGTTTAGTTCTCCTGTTAGATGTACTGCTGAGAGGCTGAGGAGATGTGTCTCTACCCAGGACAGTAGGATGGATGCCTCCTTCACCATGGCCTTGCTTTTTGTTCCTCCTTATTTGTTGATATAGGTCATGGCTACCCTGTTGCCAATCCATACTCTGACATGTTGACCTCGCATTTGGTTCTGGAAGTATTTGAGGGTGAGGTATATTACTCTAATTTCCAGGATGCTAATGGGTAGACGGGCTGCGGTAGGGGACCATTTTCTCTGTACTGTCCTGGATCCCATGACTGCCCTCCCAGCCAAATAGACTTGCATCTGTGGCTATTGTCCTGGAAATTTGCCTATCGATGGTGGCCACCTGTTTCAGATTGTGCGAGGTTGTCCACCACATTAAGGAATCATAGAACCTGACGGCAGAAAAGGACCCCATGGTCCATCCAGTCTGCCCCTTCCCCCCTTGTTAATCTATCTGCCTCCCTCGTTGAGTGCCCACCCACCTCCCCAGTAATCTTTTATGCCTGTCCCAAGCCTTCTTGAAACCTGACACTGTCTCTACCCACACAACCTCCTCTGAAGCCCATTCTAGGCATCCACCACCTCTCTGTAAAGAATCACTCTCACATTGCCTCTGAAGTGTCCCCTGTAGTCTCAGGCCATGCCCCTTGTAATGGTGTCCTTCTTCATGGGATTAAGGACCCCAGGTCTACTCTGTTGATCCCTTTGATGTATTTGAAGGTCTCTATCATGTCCCCTCTCCCTTCTGGTCTCTAGTATGTACAGCCCCAGCTCATTGCATCTCTGATCATATGGTTTGCCCTTCATCCCTTGCACCATCTTGGTCGATCTTGCTGAACCCTTTCAATCAGATCTATGTCCTTGCGCAAGTAAGGCCTCCAAAACTGGACTCCGTACTCTAGGTGCGGTCTCACCATAGTTTGGTACAGGGCACCAGTACTTCTCTCCTCCTACTGGTGATTCCCATGCCTATACTTGCTAGCATCCCATATGCCTTTCCTGCTGCCCTTATGCACCGTTTTCCCACCTTAAGGTCACTGAAGCCTACTATACCTAGATCCTCTCTGCTCTGTTACCCTGATTTCCTCCCTCTTATTATGTATCCTGCCCTCAGGTTACTGTGCCCCAGGTGCATAACCGTACACTTCTTGATGTTGAATTTTAGTTGCCAGGTCTCTGCCCACTCCTCCAGCATCCTCAGGTCCTGTCTCATGTGTTCCACCCCCCAATTCAGTGTCAACCCTATGTCACTAAAGGAGGTCCTTATAACTGGTGGAATGGTCAGCCTTTTGGTGTAGTTCTGTGTTTTGTAGTCCCAATAGTCCAGCAGCAATCTCTGCAGGGGCCTCATGTGTAGTCTTACCCAGTGTGTAAGTCTATGCATACTGCCATCAATCCCAACAACTGCATAAGGTCCCAAATTACTGGCCATCTGGGAGCCAGCACCCACTTGCAGTGGTTCTTCAAGTTGTTGATGCGTGTGTAACCCCCCTATAAATGGGTGTGCCTAAATGGCCACTGCCAGGCTGGTGTTCTGTGTCTTTACAGGTTTAAAAGTGTCAGCATGCGAGGGCGTTGTTAGCCTCCATGCCTGTCTCTTTAAGAGCCACCTATCTTGTAATGTATAATTAATCTGGGTAGGGGCTGAGCAGTTTCAGGCTCGAGTCCCCCGGACTGTAGTAATATTGCTCCTTCTGTCTGTCTCTAATTGCGCAGAGGAGCCCTGCTAGAACTGTGATTGTTTGCTGATTATCTGTTTTAATAATAATGATGATGTAGTTTGTCTAACCTGCCTTCCTTTGCAGCATGGACATTTCTGTTTTGCACCACCATCTTGGTTCTGGACTGCCAGTTTGCATCAATCAGTGCCTTTGGGGGTTCTAAAATGGAGCCTGCCCCCAGGGGTCTTATGGGAGTGAATTTCCGTAGGAACTGTAGTTTTTGTATTTTGGCACCTAAATGGACCTAGAGGGGAGCCCTTGCTGTGACAGACAGATGGATCAACCAACTGAACCCTTTGGATCACGAGAAAGTCCCGGTGCTGCCTGCAGCAGTGTGTCGGTGTGGAGTTGGAGTTGAGAGAGTGAACAGCTCAAGAGATTCGAGCAGCTGCTCCTGCGTAATAGCATAGGGGAAATTGGTGGGAAGGCTGCGTCTGGCCTGCCTGCTACCATCTTCCTTAGTGAAGAGACCTTGAGTCTAAGATTGGACTTCATCCGAATTTGCAGCTTTTGTGACCAGAATCCTAAATTGTGACGAATTTAATTTCTCCTGAATTGGACCGAAGATTTGCCTCGGTGCAATCGGCCTGTCAGGACTTGAGACTGCCGCAGAGCGTACGGTTTGCACAGAGACACTGTGAATTGCAACCGGACTGTCATCCGAACTGTGGTATTTACTTGCTTATACTAGAAGTGTGCTGATTGTGGAGTGTGGGTCGTGATTTGGTTCCCCACTTTGCTGAATGTGTCATGCTTGCTGGAAGCTGCATCCAGTACATTACTGGACTGTATCCGACTTCTCCACCTGGTCTGGGCCTCAACATCTCGGCCTAGACTGCCGTTCACACTGCAGAGAATCACCTGACGAGAGACCTGCCTGGAGATTCGTTCCTGCTCAACACCAACAAACAGGAACGACACCACGGTGAATTGTGTGTGCCCTGCTTCTCCTGGCAAACCAGCACTTCATCCGGAGGTCTCCATTTTGTTCATCCTGCAGCCTGGTCTGGTATCGTGAGTAATTATCCGGTAGCTCCTCGCATAAAGCTCAAATCAAAGTGTGTCATCTGATTTAATTATTTTACTTGATTTTCATGAACTGAGCCCTCCAGCTCTGGATTACAAATTAAGGGTTAAAGTGCATGTTGTTTCTTTTCCCAAAGGGCCCCAACAACAGCTGTAATGCCGGCCTACCCTGGCAATGCGTGTGTGTGTGTGACTTTGTTACAGGGATCTTTGAGTGCATGCCTTATAGCCTGAATCAATCAGATCTAAAATCAACCTCTAGATTACTGCCCTCCCTTGTTCACATCCCCTAATAAATCAGATCTAAATCTTTTGCATTCAAACTGGTTGTGGTGTACCTCTGTATTGAAAGTACTGTGATATTGCTGCTTACTGTTACAGGACTTGTTTTACAGGGGGTCTCCAGGGCCAAGCCAGCTGATCCAGCCCTGGTGGTAAGTGTAACGAGTGCAGGGTTGACATTGCATCTTGGTGTTAATTGCAATTGTGTATTTATTGACCAGTCTAGGCCACTAGAGGGAAAAGAGGGGGGTAACAGTGTCCCAGGGGGGGCTGTAGCCAGGGCAGCTACGCTATCATTAACCCTGTCCTCTGGCTGGAGGCACCTGTTCATAGAAGTCAGGCCCCTCAACCTGAACTTAGTCACGCAGGCAGGGGTAGTATCCCTTGCGGTAGTGCCTCCTAGGGGTTACATCTTGGATGCACCACTGGGATTAACGCCCCCTAGTGGCCAAAATCAAGAATTATTGTCAAAGGTTAATGGCTACCCCAATAAAAGTGGCTGTGTACCAGTTGGTGGGGTAGCGTACGGGGCAGGAGATTGACCCTCACAATGCCTTGCTTATACTGGACATTCCCTTTAGCATTAGTAAGGACACTGTAGAAGGAACACTTTCCCAAGTGGAATGTTTGGAAAATGCTGTGTTGGTGGATCGACAGGCTGATTTGACCGCCCAGACTTTCATGGCCTTGGTAGAGTGTAGTGACCCCGTGGACAGCTCCAGAGTGCCACAGACTACTGCCTCAGAAGGAGTCCCAGCCACCTGAAGAGTGATAACTAAAGACAGTAAAGCCCCGGGAAGGATGAGCCCTCCATTATCTGAGACCTTTGAGGAGAAGTTGGCTAAGTTGTTGCTGGACGAGGAAAGACTGTAGAGGACTTTAAGAAACTATTCCTGCCACCTAGGGGTGTTCCTTCCCAACACCGCCCACTCCAGTACCGGTCCCTGCCCCAGCTCCTGTGCCTGCCTCATGCTGGCACCACATCTGTGTGTGCCTGCAGTTAGTCACGACACGCATCAGCAGGTTGAGGATGTTCTCAGGTACCTCCCACCCCACAGGGGAGGATGACTGGGATCAACTATGTTGCCCTCTTGGTACCCAAGTGGCAGTGTGTGGAGGCCGAGAAATGAAAAAGGATCATGGAACGTTTGAAAGGTCCTGCCCTGGAAGCCATTAGATTTCTGAGATCCACGAATCCTGATGCATCTGCTCAAAAGTACTTGTCTGCACTCAAAGGCAATTTCGGAAGCACTGAGTCAGGGAAGACTTTGATGTGGCAATTCAAAGGTACCAAATAATGGAAAGGTGAAGGTTTGTCTGTGTATGTTACTCACCTAGAGAGGGCCCTGCAGAGAACTCATGGAAAGGGTGGGGTAGCCGCCAGTGACTTAAACAGTGTGAGATTGGGGCACATACTACAACATGCCAAGCATTCTAAATTGCAGATTATCCAGTATTGAAAGTACTGTGATATTGCTGCTTACTGTTACAGACCTTGTTTTACAGGGGGTCTCCAGGGCCAAGCCAGCTGATCCAGCCCTGGTGGTAAGTGTAATGAGTGTGGGGTTGACATTGCATCTTGGTGTTAATTGCAATTGTGTATTTACTGACCAGTCTAGGCCACTAGAGGGGAAAGAGGAGGGTAACAGTGTCCGGAGGGCTGTACCCAGGCAGCTACTTCACCATTAGCCCTGTCCTCCAGGTGGAGGCACCCATTCATAGAACTCAGGCCCTCATCCTGCACTTGAGTCACGCAGGTAGGGGTAGTATCCTTGGGGGTAGCGCCACCTAGGGGTTACGTGATGTGTGTCCAAGGGTCTGACTATCCCTTGATCTGTGTAATACCACCCAAGATGTTCCATTGCAGGGTTTTAAATAATTGATTAGCAGTTTTTTTCCTGGGACAATACTAACTGTACAGAAAGTATGTACATAGGTTTTCTAGAAGTGTTATGTTTGTTAAGCACAATGAGGCAAGTGCTATGCATTTTTACAATGTTTTAGCACTTTTATGAGCAAAACGCTAATCAGTTTTTAGAGTTAAATAAAACCCTGCAGTGTTGTTGTCAGAGTGAGGTGGCTCTGTTTTGTGTTGATGAGCTAGCTGTATCTGGTCAGAACCTCCTCTGCTCATCTGGTTGCCTTTTGGGATGCGGATATGGTCCAGGCTCAGGTTAGCCAATCATCCAGGTATGGGATTACATGTATCCCTTCAGCTCTCAACCTTGCTGCCAGGGTTGCCATGACCTTATTGAAGACCCTGGGTGCCAATGCTAGGCGGAACGGAAGGCATCAGTACTGGAAGTGATGACCGAGGACACAGAACATGAGAAACCTGCAGTGGCTCGGGCGGATGGGTATGTGGAGGTATGCATCCTTTAGATCTATGGATGTAAGCCAGTCCTTCTTCTGAGTGGCTGCTATGGCGGAGCATAAGGTTTCTACTTTGAATCTCCAGTACCGGACAAACTGGTTTACTAACTTTAGGTCTAGAATGGGACGTAAATCTCTGGTCTTTTTTGGGACCAAAAAGAAAATGGAATAAATGCTGGACCCTTTCTCTTCTGCTGGTACTGCGACCATGGCACCATCCTGAAGAAGTTGTTTTAGTATTTGTCTGACTTTGTTGACTGAGATTGCGCTTGCTGAGAGGTGTGACTGTATGAACCTTGGTTTCCAGGGTATCGTGTTGAATTCTGTTGCACACCCCCTGGTTATCACCTCCAGCATCCACTTGTCTGTGATGGTGTTAGCCCAGGAGCTGGCATAGTGTTAAAGTCTTCCCCCACTGCCAGCTCTGGATCCTTGGCCTGAGCCTCCTCATGCTTGGTTGTTCTTATGTCCAGCATTGCCTTTGTGTCCGCCCCGGCTCCGGATTGCCCTCCTCGGACCATGTTGTTCTGGTACCTAGCTGTACAGTTAAATAGTTGGGCTTGAAACTGAAGTTGTAACTTTCTTTCCCCTGGTTAGGGTATGCCTGGTGGTTTCTAGGATGGTAGTGTCAGAAATGGTTGCTCCGAAAAGAGGGTAGGGTACCTTATTTCCTCCCTTAGGTACAATGAATCTTTCCAGACCAGGCCTGAACAATTTGTCCCCTTTGTAATGTAGCTTCATTAGCATGCTTTTTGACTCCTGGTCTGCCCACCAGAGTTAAAGTCATATGTGTCTCCTGGCCCTGTTAATGGTTGCTGCTGCCCAGGCCATCATTCTGAAGGTACTGATAGAAAAATCGGCCACGTATTTCATGGCTTGTAATGCATAGCCCATGGTGGCCTTGTGGGGGCTAGTTTTTGGAATATCCTATTGGCTGGCCTTGAGCCATCTTTCTATGGTCCTTGTGGTGGAGGCCCTAATTGGCATAATCAGAATCTCATGAGTGTTCTTAATGGTCTCCTCCACTTTCTTGATGGTGGGATCATTTAGTGCTGAGGAGCTCTCAGAGGGTAGGACTGTCCTGTGACTGAGAGAGGTGATCTCTGGGTCCACTTTGAGAGGGGGCAGGTCAGGTTGCCTGTTGCCTGGCACGGGTGAGGCTAGGGTGCTCCACACCATGAGATTCAATCAATGGTTGAAAAACTGGTGCAGAGCTCAGGGATTTGGCTTCATTGGGGACTGGGGGTCCACCTGGAGGGATGCAGGCCTATACTGGCATGATGGTCTGCATCTGTCCAGGAGGGGAACGAGGATCCAAGGTGATAGGTTTAAATACTTCATTGACAAGCATTTAAACTAGCCAAGGGGGGAGGCACTGTAAAGGAGCAGGGACATCCTAGCCCTCCCCAAAATATCAGGGTACTAAGTGAGGAAGACACCAACATAGAGATGTCGATAGGGAGAAGCGCAGGGGTAAATGGAGAAAGTGACAAATGCAATATGGACAGGGATGGGGCAAAAAAGGGGTAAGGCCATCAAGAAATGGAGGGTAATGAGTACCAACGCCTGTAGTCTGGGCAACAAGCTCCCTGAACTGGTGGCCTTGATGGAAGAGGGATGCCTAGATATTGTAGCAGTCACAGAAACGTGGTACACAGAGAACCATGACTGGGATGTTAACATACCAGGGCACACAACCTAGAGGAGAGACAGGGAGGGTAGAAGGGGGGGAGTAGCTCTCTATGTAAGGAAAGGGATAAAGGCAACTGAACAAAAGAGTAAACAGGGAGGAGAGGAGGCACTGTGGGTCACCTTAGAGACGAAATGGCACCACAAACCGCACAGGGGTTGTATATAGACCCCCATGTCAGGAGGAGGGAATGGTCAAGGATTTGATAGAAGGCATACTTAGGATGGCAGAGAAAGGGCAGATACTATTGATGGGGGACCTTAACATGCCAGATGTTAACTGGAGCACCTTTGAGGCAGCCACATCCAAAAGCAGGGCCATTCTTGATGCCCTTCAGGTGGCATGCCTCAAACAGCTAGTTTTGGAATCTACTTGTGACGGAGCAATCTTAGACCTCATACTCTCACATGGGGACAGTGAGAGGATCTCAGATCTAGAAGTGGGTAGCCATTTGGGAACAAGTGGCCACCAATCAGTGTGGTTCACAATAAACTCAGCTACAAGGTCAAGCCATACAAAAGTGAGGGTTCTGGACTTCAGGAGGGCTGACTTTGGCAAGATGGGAGAGTGCCTTAGAAAAGCACTAGCAAACAGGCTAGAAGGAGGGGTGGAGCAACAATGGGAAAATATCAAAACTGCCATCGCAGAGGCAACAAGCCTTTGTGTGAAGCAAATAAACAAATCAAAACGAAAGAAAATCCACTATGGTTCTCAAAAGAGGTGGCGGTGAAGGTTAGGGAGAAAAAGATAGCATTTAGGAAGTATAAGGAAACACAGAAGGAGCAGGACAGAGAATTGTACCAGTTAAGGCAGAAGGAAGCAGGCAGGGTAGTCAGAATAGCAAAGGCACAGACTGAGGAAAAGATAGCTAACTCGGTTAAGAAGGGGGATAAAACCTTTTATAGGTATATCAGGGAGCGTAGAAAGACAAAGGGAGGGATAGTGAGGCTGAATAGAATGGAATGAATGGTGGGTGGGCAGAGAGTGACAGTGAAAAAGCAGGGATACTGAATGAATACTTCTGTTCAGTATTCACAAAAGAGGAAGTGGGGGAGGTGCCTAATCCAATTAACAGAAGCACTCTGGAGAGGGTGGTTGATCCCAGTCCTTTCACAGAAGAAAGGGTTCTGAAGGAACTCCTAAAACTGAAGGTGGACAAAGCAATGGGGCCAGATGGAATTCACCCCGGAATTCTAAAAGAATTAAGCAGAGAACTAGTGATACCACTGACTACCCTTTTTAACAAATCATGGGAGGATGGTGTAGTACCTGAGTACTGGAAGAAGGCGGATGCGATTCCCCTTCACAAAGGTGGGACCAAGACAGAGGCAGGAAACTACAGACCTGTCATTTTGACCTCTGTGGTAGGGAAAGTGATGGAATCAGTTCTGAAGGAAAGAATTGTTGAGTACCTATAGGCCAGTGGTGCACAGGACCCAAGGCAGCATGGGTTCACAGCGGGAAGGTCATGTCAGACGAATCTAATTGATTTCTTTGACTGGGTGACCAAAGTAGTAGACCAGGGAGGGGCTGTGGACATGGCCTACCTAGACTTGAGCAAGGCATTTGACACAGTCCCACACAAAAGATTAGTAGTCAAATTAACCAGCCTGGGAGTGGGTCCCAGGGTGGTAGCCTGGTAAAACATTGGCTGAACAACAGGACACAGAAGGTAATTGTAAATGGAGTCCCTCTGGAAGAAAATGGGTTACTAGTGGGGTGCAGTGAGGTTCAGTACTGGTCCAGTCCTTTTAATGTCTTTATAAGTGACATTGCAGAGGGACTGGAAGGAAAAGTATGCCTCTTTGCAGATGACACAAAGATTTGCAACAGGGTTGATACACAAGGAGGCGTGGAAAGGGTGAGAAGGGACTTGGCAAGGTTGGAGGAATGGTCAGAAGTATGGCAGCTTGGATTCAATGCAAAGAAGTGCAAAGTAATGCACCTGGGGAACAAAAACCCAGGGGAAGATTACACAATGGGGGAGGTAGTAACAACAACAAAAATGGAAAGGGACCTTGGGGTAATCATATCAGATGACCTTAAGGTTGGCAAGCAATGTGAGAAGGCAGTACGGAGGGCTGGGGGGATACTGGGATGTATAGGGAGAGGTATCACCAGCAGAAAACAGGAAGTTGTTATCCCCCTGTACAGACAGTTGGTGAGACCCCATCTGGAGTACTGCATCCAGTTCTAGAGACCCCATCTCCGCAAGGACATAGACAGGATGGAGGCAGTTCAGAGGAGGGTAACTAAAATGGTGCAGGGTCTGCAAGAGAAGCCATACGAGGAGAGACTGAAGTAGCTTAATATGTATACCCTTGAGGAAAGGAGGGAGAGGGGGGACGTGATAGAAACGCTTAAGTACCTCAGTGGAATCAACAAAGTCCAAGAGGGTAGCATCTTTCAGAAAAAGAGATGTGCAAGAACAAGGGGACACAATTTGAAGATTGAGGGGGGACGGCTGAGGGGCAATGTGACGAAGTATTTTTTCACAGAGAGGGTGGTGGGTGCATGGAACAGCCTTCCTGAGGAGGTTGTGGGGTCTAAAACTGTGGGAGAATTCAAGAATGCATGGGACAGACATAAGGCAATTTTTGTAGGAGGTAGGAAGAAATAGGCTGTTGGTTAAATAGGATCTGCAGCTTATCCTCTACGTAGGGAAATGGGCAGACTAGATGGGCCAAGCGGTCCTTATCTGCCATCAAAGTCTATGTTTCTATGTTTCTCTTCTGGTAGAGGGTATCTCCTCTCTAAGCTGGCTTTTCTCTAGTTTTTGTGGGGTCTGAGCTCTCCCATTCCTTTGCCAGGATGCTCTTGAGGGCCTTGCATACACAGAATATGTTAATACACTTGGGTCATTCTCAGACCAGAGAGTCCAGCTTTTGCTCCTGTGGTGGGGCTGCACTCTTGAACTCAAGCATTTTGCAGACCACTCTGATGATCTCAGGAATGAGGTCAAAGGGGCATTGCCAGGCAGATAGGTCCTCTCTGGGTTCTTCATCCTCCTCCTCTGAGTCACCATCCTCAGGGTCCAAGTCCTTCTTGGAGTCCTCTGACTCCTGTGTGTTCTCTTTCCTCTGTTTTTTTTTTGGGGGGGGGGCCTGTCTGGTTTCCATGGGTGTTTGGAGTAAGCCAGTACCTCTATCTTGTCCAACAACTTCTGAAACATGTCAGTCATGGTTCCTTGGGATACCATGGAACATTGTCTTCAATGGCCTCTTCCGCTGAGGACCTTGAAGCTAGGTTGTCCACTTGCAGGTCTGCATCCACCATGCATAGGGAACACAGGTCCCCCGAAGACTTCAGGAGGAGAAGGTTGGGGCACTTGTGGCATATCTGTTGAGTCTTGCCCATCATAAAGGAGGAGTGACCTGGGGGCAAAAGGGGCCATGAGACATGACGGTTACGGTTGAGGGGATATAATAGTATTTTGGTAAGAAAAAAGGGTGCTGGACATGGACTATCACACATAATGGCCGAGAAGGGTGAACAAGAGCCACATTTCAGAGGATGGGAGAAAGGAGATGAAAGCTAGAAGCCCCCAACAAAAAGGGGGGAGAAGAAGAAACAGGATGTCCAGAAAGTATATAAACTTATACCTGCCGGGGGATGAAGGAGTACTCGAAGGAACAGGCAAAATACAGGGTAAAGACCTGCTAGCTTAGACTGCAGACTGCAATAGACAGTAAAAATTATTTCAAAATACAACCAGACATCAAAAACAATATCAAGAAGCAGCACAACAGTGTAACGAATCAGAACCAGCCTGACCAAATCAGTATCAAAAAATAATCTGTCACCAAGAGCTCACAAGACAAAAACCAGAAGCAAGGAACTCCCGCAAAGCACCCATAATAGTTAGAATCCCCCACAGAAAGCAAGTACAGCTGAGGTGGGATTCAGACCCCGATCTGCTGGGGGATCATTCATCTGTCATTTCTGTAACTCACAAAAGTACGGTCAGCCTCCGAGGTAATTCCCCTGTCGAGATAGGCCACTGAAAATGCAATAGCAGGAAGTTGATGGCTTACATCAGCACCATTCTTCCATCCAGAATGTAAAGAAAGTGGGACGTTGCCTCCATCCCAACTTTCACAGGCAAAGGTTGAAAGCTCGGCTGGAGCACCCACCATCTTCCATCTTGAGAGTGGTGAAGGCAGTAGTTCAGCAGACCCAAAACAAGATGACCACCAAGTCTTGAATTTTGCAAGATCCTTCAGGTAGAGACATGGCCGCCAAATTTCATGGCCCGTGGGATCTGCTGGGACAAAGGAAAGGGGCATACTGGGCATGTAATACAAACAGTGTCTGGGGAAGCAGCTGAGCATTCTCTGTAATGGTGACATGCAGCTCAAGTGGTGGGAGAAAGGATGCTGAGAAAAGCACTTTCTCAGCATCGGGACACTTGAGTCAAGGGAATGGCCCTCTCAAACAAAGAATTATCCTGTTTGCTCCATTTTTCACTGCCCTTGGGCTGTGGCTGGGAAGGTTAGGGAAGGGACCACCAGCAAACATAAGAAGGAGTGGATAAAAGGGGCAGGTAATAAGGGAGAAAAAATAATGCAGGGATAGTAAAACAGGCTGTAGGCACAACAGAGGAGCAAGCTAAAGGAGAAAATTGATGTCTTACTGTAGAGATTGTAGAGACTTGCACAGAGCCATGGAGGGTGCACAAGCCTGGAAAGATGCACAAATAGAACTGAGGAAGGAGCCAACAGGAAGGGAAGGAGACAGGTCGGGTTTCACTCATTTGAATATTTTGTTCACCAGCCTATGAGGAGACACCCACTATGACCCAGTTGTGACTTTAGAGTGATGTAAAAAGGTGCAACAGATAATGGCTATTTTAACAGGAATGCTTGTCTTGCTGCTAAGTTGTTTCTGGACGTTTTGTTAATTTAATGTTTAACTGTAGTTTGCGATGCATTTTAGTTGTTTATTGTTTTTGTATATGTGTCCATTTTAATATTGTACTTTTCGTTTGTGAAAATGGGATTGTATAGCTAACAAGTATAAAAATTAAAAAATGAAAATGAAGTAAAATACGTAAAACAAGGCAGACTGAGGCTGCAACAGTTTACAATATTGCAAAACCTGTAGTATGCACCCAGTCAACTTCTGAAAATGGGCAAGCGTGACTCAAGGCTTTGCTTGCAATGCAGCAAAGAAGAAGGGACACTACCGTATTTTATGGTTATGTAACAAAGTAAAACCATTTTGGTCTGATATTAAAGAACACCTAGCCCCAATGCTGGGCCTGCAAGAGGCTTTCACACCAGAAATCTGTATCCTAGGTTTGTATACTGGTAGAGTCTTTGGGCCAAGAAAGGGGCACATAGCTCTTATTGCAACCATAGCCAAATTAATTACATTACGACACTGGCTAGATGAGGTGGTGCCTACTCAGGTGGAGCGGCATAAAGAAATTTTGTCTGCCCTGAATGCTTAAAACACAATTGCAAGCATTGAACATCATTACAAGGCATACTGTAACAGATGGGAAAAGTTACATGTATTTTTATGTTGATTGCGCGCACGCGCAAGAAACATATTACATCAGCTTTCTCCACAAGCAGGTTGTGGAGGCGTGGCACCGTTGTGCCCAATGCCCCCACAGCCTGCAGAGGCTTGTCACCCATCCCCCAATGCTGTGGCATGCTGCTGCTGATACTAGTTCAGCCAGCGTGCCACAACTTTCTAAAAAATCAGCCGCTGCAATCAGGGGCCGCCTCGTCATTGCAGCGTCAGCCATCCGTTGCAATGAGGAAGCGACCGTCATTACAGGAAGGATGTGAAACCCTGATATTGTTTGTGAACATGGCGGCAGCTTGCGCGTGTTCACAATACAACCACCCTCACCGTGTTTACTTTGCTGCCGACGGGAGCCCACCCTGTCGGCATTATAATCCATATTTTGTTCCTCAAGCAAGGTGCCCAATCCCGCTTGGCATAATGAACCCCAGCCCCATGGTTTTGCTCCTGCCGATGGGGTGCCCAATCCCCATCGGCATAATGAACCACACCCAGCCCCTTTTTCTTCCTGCCGATGGGGTGCCCAATCCGTCGGCATAATGAACCCCGCTGTTCCTGCTGACGGGGTGCTCAACTCGTCGGCTACTGCTTGCCTCAAACTGGAAAGCCCTCTGCTGGCACTCTGGGAGCCCACCCCAGCTGCCAGATATCCCTGTGGAAGGGAAAACGGTCCCGCTGATGTCTTTGGTTTTTTTTCACCTGGAAAAAAGGAACGGTCCTCGCCGCCCCTGCCCCCACCCGCAACCCACATCCACCCCTGTGCACCTTTGCCTCCCCACACCCTCACCCCATACTTACCTCCGGAGCTCGGGCGCGACGATCTTCGCTTGACTGGGAACACGTCTGTACTCTTCAAAGCCAACCGCAAACTGAGGAAACGCCAGTAAGCTGTATAATGTAATAAATAGGGTTTTTTTCAACTTTAGTGCATATCTCGGGCATTTTGGGGATTTTTTTCACCAAATTTTCAACATGGGGTTTTTGGGACCCCTCCTCATGAATTCTTGAACTGTCATGGTGTTAATCAGGCCCGAAAGGTGGTTTCGCGGTCACTGTGCGGAATTACACTTCAGGGATGATTAATGAAATGACAGTGCTAGTGTTCATGAGATGGGTTCTCAAAAAGCCTATGTTGCAAATTTGGTGGAAAAAATCCAAATAATGACTGTTTTACGAGCGTGCGTTGTGCAGTTGCTATGCACGCTTGTAACTTCACGAATTTACAATATTTTCACGCCAGATTTTCAGCATTGACATTTTGTCATGCCTCCTTGTGAGAAGTACAGCTGACATTTTTCACATCCTGGCCGAAATGTGTTTTCACACTTCCGGCGCAGAATAGCGCAGTCGCTGTGGGAAATCAGTGTTCAGGACAGATTAAGAAAATGACAGTGAACTGTTCATGAGTAGAGCTCCTAAAATGCCAATGTTGAAAATTTGCTAACGATACTCCATAAAATGACTGTGTTACGGGCGTGCGTTGCACAGTTGGCACGCATGCTCATAACTTCACAAATTTATAATATTTTCACTCCAGATTTTCAACATTGCCACTTTCCCAGACCTACTTATGAACAGTATGGCTGTCATTTTTCCCATCCTGGCCAAAATGTGTTTTCGCCCTTCTGGCGCAGAATAGCGTGGTCGCTGTGGGAAATCAGTGTTCAGGACAGATTAAGAAAATGACAGTGACACTGTTCATGAGTAGAGGTCCTAAAATGCCTAGGTTGAAATTTTGGTGATGATAGCCCATCAATTGACTGTGTTACAAGTGTGTGTTATGGACTTTCCACGCACCCTTATAACTTCGCAGCTTTGTAATACTGTCACACCAGATTTTCAACAGTGCCTATTTTCCACACCTCCTTATAAGCAGTACAGCTGTCATTTTTCACATCCTGACTGAAATGTGTTTTCATAGTTCCAGTGCAGAATAACGTGGTCACTGTGGGAAATCAGTGTTCGGGATAGATTAAGAAAATGACATTGGCACTGTTCATGAGCAGAGGTCCTAAAATTCCTATATTGAAAATTTGGTGACGAAAGTCCATAACATGACTGTGTTACAAGCGTGCGTTGAACTGTTTTCACGCACTGTTGTAACTTCGCAAATTTGTAATACTGCCACGCCACGTTTTCAACAGTGGCATTTTTTCACAACTTCTGAACACTACAGCTGTCATTTTTCACATCCTGGCTACAATATCAATATGTATTTGCACTTCTGCTGGACAATAGCATGGTCACTCTAAGACATCAGTGTTTGGGACAGATTAAGATCGACCGAGTGAGAGGGGGGAGTGACCGAGCTCAACTGAGCTCTGTCGGGAGTGCTGTGGATTTGTTTGTGTTCAGACAAAGGCCCCAACACAAGAGCCCAGTACAAAAGGGCAGCCTGCAGCACTGGAAGAAACCGAACAAGAGAGCGAGTGAGGGAGGGGGAGTGAGCGAACTCACCGAAGCGCTGTCAGGACTGCTGCGGATTTGTTTGTGGGCAGAAAAAGGCGTCAATACAGGCAGGGGCCCAGTACAAAAGGCCAGCCTGCAGCAGTGGGAGAAACAGTACGAGCGAGTGAGACAAGGGGACTTAGTGAGCTCAACGGAGCTCTATCAGGACTGCTGGGATTTCTTTGTGGACAGAAAAAGGTGCCAATGCAGGCAGGAGCCCCGTACAAAAGGGCAGCTTGCAGCACCAGGACAAACAGAATGACCGATGAGAGAGGGAGATTGAGTGACCTCAATGGACCTCTGTCAGGACAGCTGCAGATTTCTTTGTGGACAGACAAAGGTGCCAATGCAGCCAGGAGCCTCGTAGAAAAGCGCAGTCTGCGGCGCCAAGAGAAACAGAACGAGTGAGTGACAGAGCGGTAGTGAGCAAGCTCAGTGGAGCTCTAGTGTGACTGCTGCAGATTTCTTTGTGGGCAGATACTGCGGCAACGCAGGTAGGAGCCCAGTACAAAAGGCCAGCTTGCAGCGCCGCCAGAAACGGAATGCGAGAGTGACAGAGGGGGAGTGAGCGAGCTCAATGGAGCTGTGTCAGGACTGCTTCAGATTTCTTTCTGGCCAGAAAAAGCTGCCAGTGCAGGCAGGAGCCCAGTACAAAAGGGCAGCCTGCAGCACCAGGAGACACAGAATGAGTGAGTGAGGGAGGGGGAGTCAGTGAGCTCAACGGGGCTCTGTTGGGACTGCTGCAGATTTCTTTGTGGGCAAAAAAAGGCAGCAATTCATGCAGGGGCCCAGTACAAAAGGGCAGCCTGCAGTGGCAGGAAAACCAGAATGAGCGATTGACTGAGCTCAACAGAGCTGTATTGTAACTGCTGCAGATTTCTTTGTGGGCATAAGAAGGCAGCAACGCAGGCTCAACGGAGCTTTGTCGGGACTGCTGCAGATTTTTTTGTGGGCAGAAAAAGGCGCCAACAGAGGCAGGAGCCCAGTACAAAAGAGCAGCCTGCAGCGCCAGGAGAGCCAGAATGACTGAGTGAGACAGGGAGAGTGAGCGACCTCAACAGAGCTCTGTCGGGACAGCTGTGGATTTCTTTGTGGGTAGAAAAAGCCATCAACACAGGCAGCAGCCCAGTACAAAACGGCAGCCTGCAGCGCCAGGAGAAACAGAATGAGCAAGTGAGAGAGGGGGAGTGAGCCACCTCAATGGAGCTCTGTCGGGACAGCTGAGGATTTTTTCCTCAGCAGAACAAGGTGCCAATGCAGGCAGCAGCCCAGTACAAAAGAGCAGCCTGCAGCACCGGGACAAACACACTGAGCCAGTGACACAGGGCCACTGAGCGAGCTCAACAGACCAACGCAATCAACATTCGGCATTGACAAATGCTTGTTATTAATTATGTAACTGTGTAATATGGGACTACATTCTACCAAAATCTATGATTTGCTTTTTTTGCCACATGGCAACATGCATTGTTCTTAATTATGTAACTGTGTAATATGGGACTTCATCCTACCAAAATCTATGATCTGCATGTTTGCCACATGGCAGTTTTTGTAACTGTTGAACTTATTGCTGCTGCACCTACCCAGAGAGACTGGGAGAATGTTGTTATTCTGGATTGTCCTCTGTGCAGTATGTAAGAAGTATGGTTGTCACTGCTGGAGGGGGCAAGGTGTGGGGAATGTATGGTGTACTGTCATTTGTTTGTACAATGACTGTGATAGTGTCCTGTTTGTGTTTTGCATGTAAAAGAACATTTTTCCAATAAAGCATACTGAATTAAAAAAAATGTAGTTAACACTTAATTACATTTACCTTAGGATTGCCTTTTATGCTGTGATACTCAGTCATCTAAGGTAAACTCCTCTGAAGAGAATCTATCTATCTATCTATCTACTGTCTGTCTATCTATCTGTCTATCTATCTATCTATTGCTATCTCCTCTGAAGAGAATTTATTCATTCATTATTTGTTTTCTGAGTAGGTACACTTGCGCCAGGTGCCTTTTTCAGGCACGGCCTGGATACTGCAAGTACATAGTATAAAAACAAAAAATACAAGTAAAGATACAGCACGTTATAGAGACCAGTAACAATTAAGGTGCAACAAAATGAACACAATTATACATTGTACATAGTGTAAAATAGATGTACTTATGAGATATGACAAACATGGACTGTGCAAAAAGTCAAGCAATGGTTTTTGAGCCAGTTTAAAAACAGAGCGTGATAAGAGAGTTATATAACACAGGCACATACATTAAGTTTCAGCAGATGCTCCTTCCTTTGGCGCACAAAGGCTTTCGGGAATGATGGCAATCTGATGTGAGAGTGTAAGGAGCTCCAAAGTAAGGCAGCACGGTAGTTAAACAATCTCTGTCCCTTGCCTATTCGCATTAGCAGGATCATTACAGGATTGTTCACAGTGAAGTGTGAGTGCAGGAGGTTAACAGGTGTAAGCAGCTCAGTAAGGCTCTGAGGCATGTTACCATGCAGAGTCTTGTACACAAAGTTAGCTAGTTCCTGTTGCAACCAGCTGAGCTGATCAAGACTAGCACAGTGATGAGACCTTGGGCCCATGGAAGTAGCGTGTCTGGCCACTTTGTAGTATATGTTTTTTTCTTTGCACAGCCGGTCTTGGGAGCGGCATCTGTTACAATGGCACCATAGTCTAATAAAGGAAGATGGTTAATTTGTGCTGTCCTTATCTTGGTGTCCACTGTGGAGATGCCTTTGTGTGCAGTAAAGCTGCTCCAGTTTGGTCTAGTTCAAAACTGCATCATTCTGCTATTTTATTGCTCACCATACAGTCTATTCGCTTTTATTTGTATGTATTCATACAGTATGTAAATCTTCTGTTATCTTATGCTATTGTACCAAATCTCTGTATTCAATCCTCTTGTTCCCCTACCCCCCAGAGCACACTGGGAGATGAGCAACTTTTTGTTCAGTGTGCCTTCCTGGTGAAACATTTCAATAAATAACCAAATAAATAAGTTTCTGGTGTATGGACTTTATGGTGTTGTTTAGTTGGTAGTAAAAAGTGAGGCATGGGTCCAGGGTTATGCCTAGGTATTTAAATTCAGTAACCATGTCAGGCTGGGTGCCATCCAAGGTAAAGACTTTGAAGGTCTTGGGAGTGGCAACTGATTTTGTGAGCTGTGCCAAGGAGCATGGCTTTCATCTTTGGCACCTTAAGGACAAGCTTTTTACTTTGGAACCTTCGTAAATGAGCTCTGCTCAAAGGTGTTACTATGAATATTCCAATAAATAAATAAACATTGAAGAGAATGGAAACTACACACTAGGGCATTGTTAATGTCAGCCATATCTCTATCATTGACAAAGCCAACTGAATCTTCTGCATACAGCAGGGATTTGCAGCTGTGCAGGGCAAAGGCAGATTGTTAATAAAAAACTGTGAACAGTAAGGGTCCAAGTTTCTCACTGGAGGTTGTCTTGTCAAGCTTGACAGACTGAGACCTGTTTTTGAAGAAAGCCTGAGAACCGCTGAGTAGCTGCAGTGCCCAGACCCAAGAAGCTTAGCCTATGTAGTAGCAGACTGTGATCTACCAGGTAGAAAGCTTTGGTCTGGTCCATGAACACTGCACTGGTCATCAAGCCCCTGTCCATAGCTTGGTTTACAGAGTTCCTGAAACTGACTAGAGTGGCGAAGGTCCCATGGCCCTTCCTGAAACCATGCTGCTCCTCGCAGAGAAGCTTGTGCTGGTCTAGGTATGAGGTTAGCTGGTTGTGGGCAGTTCTGTCTTGCACCTAAGCTGGGACTGAAAGGATGGAAATGGGCCTATACTGTCTAGAACAGTGCTATTTTCCTTTTTTTAAAAAGGACAGAACTGTAGCTGACTTCCAGATGTTAGACACTGTTTGTGTCTCACTGTAGAACTTAAAGATTTTGACGATTGTAAGGGCACCCTGGATAACAGGCTACTTAAGAAATTTGGGAGGCAAACCAACGCTGCCAGCAGATTTATCAGCCTTTAATCTGTCACAAAGTGCATAAGCTTCATTGGTTGTAACCTTTTTATGTAAATGGGGAGTGTGCATTTCTGTGTACAGCTCGAAAATAACTTTTTAGGGCTCCTTTTGTGACGAGCTGGCTAAATATCTCTAAATTGCAGAAATGGGTATTGAGCAGATCTGCCACCATCTTGGTGTCTGTGTGCTCAGTGCTGTTTACTTCAATAGTCATTGGCAGAGACCCGTGCCCATTGGGACCTCAGATGTCCTAGGGTTGATTATCTTATTTATTCAAGACCAGATTTATTTTTAGGATTGCTTAAACTGGCTGCTTGTTGAGCTTTGAGATAAAAACTCTTGTTTAGGTTGAGTTTGTACAGTGCATTTGTTCCTCAGATGCCTGTAGGTCTCCAGAGCAGGTTTAGAATTGGATTTTTTGGAAGATAAGAATGACACTATAGTGATTTATTGTTTTTGTTATGAGGTCTGTGACTGGAACTTTTTTGAACGGTTTTTATGTCTGTGGTTTTATAACCGCTGTCAGCCAATCAGGTTTATTTATTCCTTGAGACCATTGTATAATGTGAAGTATAAGCTGACATTTATCTAAATGCCATGTTTTGTAATGGTTCTCTAATGACATAAGAGGCTCTTTGTCTTTAATTACATTCAGTTTTGACTTGTCCTGGCTCCTGGACCATTTTACTGTCTCTCTCTCTCTCTCTCTCTCCAGTGTGATGCACTATTCCCATGGCACGAGGCCAGACAACATGTTTGAATCTCCTTTTTTAATAACCTGTAGTTTCATTTAACTTTCAAATTGGCAGAACATCCTATTATCTTTCTGGGAATGAGAACTGTTGCTGTAGTTCAGGGTATGTGTGATTTGGAACCCCTCAGCTGGATTTCTGTTCTGCATCATGCCCATGTGCAGGGCCATACACGGAGCTGAAATGTGAGATGGCTGGGAAAAGTTCACACTTCAGAAAAGAGCTGCAGAAATAACCCCATTGCCAGTTCTCAAAACAGTAGTGGAGGAGTGATTGTTTTTTTTTTTCTTTCTTTAAATGAGATGGTGCGTGTTATTTCATGGGAAGATGTAGGCTGTTCTTGACTGGCAGTGAAAGCTTCATGGACTGGCAGTATAGTCAAGAGGTTAGAGGAATGAGGTGTGAATGAGCTTGATACATACAGCAGACCAGACCTGAGTTTTATTCTCACAACCTCCACTTGCATACTGTGTGACTCTGAGCAAGTCACTTAACTGCCCAGTGCTCCCAGGTCACCCCTGAAAACAGACACTTGTGCCTAGTGGGCCTTACCTGCATACCAAAGACTAAAAAAAAAAATTAAAGGTTCCATGTCACATTTCCCAGGCTTTTTATTGTCTAAACTCATACAATAATAATGGTAATAATATAAAGTACATTGTCTATCCACTCACCTTCATGTTTAACCTCTCCCTTACTACAGCCTCTGTCCCCTCTGTCTGGAAGCAGCCCACAATTGCCCCCATTCATAAATCAGGTGACCTTAGTCTTATGGACACTACTGTCCCATCTCCATTCTGACCCATCTTGGTAAGCTCCTAGAAAAGGCAGTAAACTACCAAATTACAGAGCATATCTCCAAATATAAACTCCTTTGTCCTCAGCAACATGATTTCCAGAAGGGGCACAGTACTACCACGGCCCTTAGCTTCTTCACCCACCATGTGCTGAGGAATATGGATGAAGGGAAGCTAACTGGTGCAGTGTTTGTTGATCTGTCCAAGACACTTGACCTTGTAAATCACAACATCCTGATAGCAAAACATGAAGCCCATAGTTTCCTTGGTTTCTCCCCTGCCTCTATCACCTGGCTCCCTAACTACTTCTTTGGTAGGTCACAGATGGTCTGTCTTGGCGGTGCCACATCCCCCTACTTGCCTGTCTTTGTGGGTGTCCCCTGGCCAGATCTGTCCTTGGCCCCCTCCTCTTTTCCATCTTCATTAACTCTCTCCCGTCAGAGGGCCTATCCTGTAAATCACTCCTCTACGCTAATGACTTAATACAATACTAAAGTGATCCCTCCCCCTCCTCACTATCTGCCACTCTTACTGATGATTTCTGCAAGGCCCATTGTTGGTTCGCCACCAACAAACTGATGGTCACAGCTGCCAAAACGAAGGCCATGCTTTTCAGTTCCAAACCAAAACGCTCCACTCTTGCCCACAACAGCAGCCTTCTCACATGTCCCAAGATGGATCTCCCCTTCACACTGCTCCCACCTTCAGGTATCTGGGAGTAATCCTGGACCCGTCCCTAACCTACACTGACCATATTGCCTCACTGATCAGGCACCTCAACCAGAAGATAGGGTGCTGCTATCGCATGATAGACCACCTCTTGCTGGAAGCCTGCTTTGCTGTTGCCTGTGGCAACCTCCTCCCCTTCCTTGACTATGGCTGTCCGGTGTACTCCCTCACCTCCATTACCAACCTGAACTGCCTGGACGGTACCTACAATCGAATATGCCACCTTGCTCTTCACACCCTTCTCCTCACTCACCACTGCTCTCTTTACCAGTCCCTTAACTGGCCCCTCCATAAGCGCGATGCTCCTACCTGCTGGGCTGGACCATTGTTGATACCTTGCACAATCCCTCCTACTCTCCACTGTCCCTTCTTATCTGGCCCAGAACCTACTGCCGCAATCTACATCAGTCTTCCCAACTTCAACTAGAACACCCTAATATATAGCTATAAGGATGGGCCTAAGAGCCTTCTCTGCAGCTGGACCCTCACTATGGAACGACCTCCCCTCCTCCCTACATTCCCCCAATCCACCTCTAAATCTAAATTCCCTATTAAGAATGCACTTTCTGTCCTCCATGACCTGAGTCTGTCCACAGGCCATTAGCATGGCTACACCTCCCTTGCAGCCACCCTTACCCCTTTAGTGCTCTGCTTTCCTATCCCACCCTGAATACTATTGTTATTCCTATTGTTGAATGATGGAGCAACCTCACCCTGTCTACCTAAATGTTATAAACCTTGGTTTTCTCAATTATTGATGTACCTGGTACTGTTTACCTTATATTTTCACTGTTAGCTTGACCTACACTATGTTCCCTGTATGATCTACGCTGTTCTCTCACTGAATTTGACACTGTTTGTGCCAGTTTCTGGTCTGGGCTGTGCCTGAAAAAGGTCTTCAGATCAGTGCACCAACCCAGTTACTAAATGAATAAATAAAAAATAAATAAAGTACCTCCAAGTGTGCATACGTAGGCTGTAGTTCCAATGAAGGCTTGAGGGGACCAATGAGAGTTTTAGAGTTTAGAGCAGCAATGGTAGGGCCAATTACATCACAACTGACCTTTGTTAGACTTATAATTGGTCAGTTGTGATGTTATTGCTTTGTGGTCAGCTGGCTCTGATGTCACAACTGTCCAACTATAAACATATAAAAAGCCTGCATTAAATATGGAGATTATGTTCTACAAATTATGTAAGGAATAAAGAATACACAACCATACATAATTAGTAGCTTTGGAGACATTTATGTTTGCCTTCAGAACACGAAGATAGAAGCAAAATAGATTTTGTCAGCAGAAAAGACTGCAAGGACCCTCCTGTTTGCTCTAAGTCTACCTATTCTGCAGTGTGTGCTGGCAAGGGCCCATGCAGCCCCCAGCTTCCTCCACCCTCTCCGGGTGATTCTTCCTTTTAATGATTCCTATGTGCCTGTCCCATGGATGCATGAATCCTGTCACTACCTCTGCCCTCACCACTAGGCAGCTCCTTACATCTAGCCACTACTCTTTCAGTGAAGACATGCTTCTACACCTCCCTCTTGAAAATTTTCCCCACTAACTTCATTGTGTTCTCTTTTGTAACCATGTTTGTACTCAACTTAGAAACCTCCCCGCACTCCACCATTTACCCCTCCCCGAATTATATAAAGGTTTTAATCATGTTCCCCCCGGCTCTCCTGTGCTATTAGGAGTACATGTTGAGGCCATTCAGCCTTTCCTCATAGGGCTTCCCCTGCTGCCCCTTTCTCAACTTGGTTACCCTCCACTGCACAGCTTCCATCCTGTTGCATGGAAGTTGGTGTCATTACACCCATACTGTGTAGGGTTTGATATGTTTTGGTCATTTTTTATGTGCAATAGTATATGCTTCTTAGCTGGAGTGACATGCCATAAGCACTGAATAATTACAGCCTTATGAATGCTCAATGCTTACATCACCTCTTGGAGAAGCAGTATAGCGTAGTGATTCAGGGCACTGAGCTGCAAACCTGGAGACTGGTTTTGAATCCCATCAGCCCCCACTTGCATACTGTGTGATCCTGAGCAAGTCACTTAACTTCCTTGTACTCCTAATTAGCACATGGAAACAAGATTCAGCTCAGTGTGCCTTTTCTGGTTAAACAATTCCCCTCCCCCCTTCTTAATGACTTGGTGCTGACTTCTCATCTTGTGGTTCAGTTCCTTTTTTTATTTTATTTTTTTCTCTTTTCTTTTCATGTCCATTCTTGCACTAGCCTGAAAGCCATCTTTCTCAGGAGATTCAGCCTCATTGCCCTAACCTACAACCCGAACTGACCACACCATTTACCCACATGGGAGGGGATGGGGAAGTCTGGTTTAGCAACTAGGGGTCAACGGGTGGCTTTGGGAGGCCAGAGTATGCTAGGCCATTATCTTCCCAGGGTGGAGTTTTCTGGCCTTTATTGCTTCCAACCACACTGGACATCGCCATGCATGGAACCATGAGTGCACAGCAACGTGCACATCCCCAGGCTCAGCTGATTTCCACCGAACCACTTTGATTGTGTTGCACTGCCACCCATGGTTAGCCAGGTGACAGTGTTGTGGCGGAGGCTGTGACACTGCCTACATGGAGGAGAGCATTTACTGGGATGCTTAATCTTCCTCCCCTGACCAGCCCTAGGATGACTGCCGCTTGTAACACCCAAACCAGAGTTGCTGGTGTTACAAGCGGCAATCCTGCCACTGTTCCAGTGGGATGGCTTATAAATTGCTCAATTGTGATAAACACAGAGCGATTATACAGTAAGTCTGCACTATCCTGAATTTTCATAATTCATCTTATATTATAAACACTTTACTCATGTGAATAAGGAAAGAATTAAATAGGAAAAGGGTTAACCCTATTTGAAAGACTGGAGCAACTGAATCATCATATGTATGACAGCATGATCTGCAAAAAGTTATATTTCTGTTTTTTATATCTGCCCTCAGTAGTTTGTTTTCCAAATAAAAAATGTTTAATTTAATAGAAACAGAAAAGTGGTGGGCAGAAAAAGACAGAAAAAACTGTCTATCTAGTCTGTCCTAAGATTCCCTATTTGGAGATGTTCTAGTCTCTGTCTAGTCTCTGTACCTTCTTCCCAGTCACCCCTTCCCCCTACACTTCTCATCTGATAACTCCTTTACATACAGTACAGTATGCATCCCACTTTCCCTTGAATCTGATTTGCCTTTGCCTTTCCAGCCTTGTCAGGACATTTGTTCCACTCATCACCTCCCTTTCTGTGAAGCAATACTTCTTAATGCAGATTGTGATCCCTTCCCCCAGCTTGAGTGCATGCTCACTGGTGGACTTAATGGGCTGCATTTTCAAAACATGGTGCAGGCTTGCACCAAGCCCTGTGCCATGACACTTAGGTTTTGGCAATGCGGCAAACCCCCTCACTGCAACTGCATCCGATTTTACAATCTCGGGTGTAGTTGTGACAGTTTCTACGATTTACAGCAGCTTGTGCTAACTTTCTGAAAACAAGCTCTATAGAAAGGCCATTGGGATTGTTGCAAGCTAGACCACAAAAGGTTGGTCTAACTTGTGGCAATTCACCTACGGGATAGAAAATCCCAATCACCAGCCAGGAGAATGATGCAGGCTCCATGCGCCATATGTTCGGTATGCCAGTGGCTTGCAGCATTCTCAAAGGTTTGAAAATCCTGCCCAATGAGTCAAGAGGTGCCTTTATACTACAGGATCTGTACCATTGCAGGCAGTGCACTAGTTTCACCGGTGCAGATCCTGATGTGTAAACACCTGCCAAAGCACTGTATATCACTTCGTTGCAGGCTTACAGCAATCCCTGTTTTGTTGGGATCGTGTACTGGGTCAGGCATTTTATGCTAGCATGTAAACTCGCTGATCCACCTGCACTTGTGCAGCCCCACAGTACCCCATGCCAAAATTAATAGACCCCGCATTTCTTACATTACTTTATTCTCTTGCTGAGCAAAAAATAAAGCCAGTAGAATCCCAAGGAAAAGGTGAATAATCTTCTGTTGTGAGCTGTTCCTACCAGAAATGGCACTCTCAGGAGACAGACTGCTGTTTTGTTTCCCTGAAGAAATATGCTGGATGACACGTCAGGACACACATATGATACAAAGGGAAGTCAGTTTAACACAGGCCCTCCCACTCTCAACACCCAACAGAAATGCCAGGTACAGCACGGCCTGAATCTGCACCTCTACAGATAGGCATCATGTAAGTGTGGCTGGAGCACATCAAGAAGAGTGGTGCTGGAGCAGAGCAGACCACGTTTCCTTCCAAGTAATGCAGACAAGCCTTTAGATTGAGCAAAACTCTCTGTCGAACCCTTTTATGAATTTAAAAGTAAATACCATGTCTCCCATCTCCTTTCTGGCCTCCAGAGAATGCAAGTTGAGACTTTTCTGTCTCCTGTTGAACACCTTGTCCTCCTTGCTATGGACCCTCTTTGTGGCCCTATGTTGCACTGTCTTTTATCCACTGCTGTGCTTCCACAGGTGCAGTCCCCAGAAATGGACACAGTATTCCAGACGTGATCTCATGAGTGATCTACATAGAGGCAATATCACCTCTCACCTTCTTCCTCTCAAGGGTTGCCACCTGTCCTGATTTCATGACGACAGTCTTGGTTTGAGGGGACTGTGTCCTGCTAAAAAATAGGAAAAATGCAACATGTCTTGATTTTAAGTGAGAACAAATTTCCTGTCTCTCCTACAAAAGAGGAAGAAAACTAAGATACCTTAAATAAAGTGCCCCAAAATGATAGGAAAACACTTGCCCCTACACATTAAGTGGTGCATTGCCTATGCTTCTGAGCCACTCATCAGGGGTCCCACGGACCTCTGCCAGCATGCACAGAAGGTATGTGGGCAGCCGGACTGGGGAGGGGTGCCTGCACTCCAAGCCATTCACGAAGGGCAAGGGGGCACATGATACAGCAGCGGGGACTCTGCCATATTGTTTATGTGCCTCCAGTTTACACCCATTGGTTGCAGTAATATGAATAATCCCCCACCATGCTTCCCCAGCCCCCCAACTGACTGGAAGGGCTGAGGGCAGTCATTCGGGTGCTCACCTATCCTTGAAAGTTTCAAAATTCCACACCTTCCCAGAATCCCCTTCCTCACATCCTGTCTCATAATGTCAGTCCCTTCTTCACTATGTTGTTTTGTGTTGTCTTGTGTTGTGTTAGTATGTTAGGGGAATTGTGCAGGGCTACACTTTGTTCTATGCAGTCCTGCCTGGGTGATTCTGCCAAGCCATTGTAAGCAGGATTTATGGTTTCCACCAAGGAAGCCTAATGGAGTTACATGTAAGATATTCCAGTGGAGAAAGTTTGCATTTTAATGAGAGTTTTTTTCTGCAGAACTTTGCAAAATATTTGGAAAAATCTTACTCTTCCATAAACATTATGCATAAGTGCATTACTTAGTGGCACCCACTTCTAGTCTCAAATCAATAGCTACAGCATGGCTGTAGTCTAATGATATCTGAGATACAGTGCCCTGTTAGAGCCCCATTCTGAGAAAACATACATCTTCAAACAACAAACAGGTCCTTATGCCCACAAGGAACTGAACACTGAAACTCCAAAGTTCACTCTGAGGTAACGTACTCAAAGAAGAGGTGGTTACTTACTTACACACCATTCGTGGGGAGAGTGTGAGTGCTCCAGAGGAAGCTGACAAAAGAAAGTATGTACTTTCCAATGTGGAAAAACCAATGAATGCTCTCCGTTGCGTCTTGTCAGAGATCACCTTATGTAATTGTACTGATCTCATAGGGACCACACAGATCCCAGCATGCTCGCTTAAGGTGCCCATGAAAGAGAATACCACAGTGTGTATAGTTCACCTGCACCCTTCCTTAAATAAATTAATTGAGCAGAAGGTTCACAGTCATGTGAATTCTAATTTTGGACAACTATTAGCTAGTGTGATCTTTATTAGATCCACATTGATATTGAATCTGGATGTTGCAGCAACTGTCTCCTAAATGTAAAGGTCCAAGCTGCTCCCTACTGCTGAAGATCTTCCAAGTGTGGTCCTGAAAGCTTATCAAAATGTAGAATCCAAGTACAATATCTGTGTTGGGCTAATAACAGTTGCACCTACCAAGTCTTATTAAAATGGCTGTAACTCTGATAATACATGTAATGTGCTGTTCTAACTTACTCTAACTTCTGCTTTAAACATATGTTAAACATGAGTGCTTTGACAAGGAGCTGTGGTAGATCAAACGTATTTTTCCATGATTCCAGTGGCCACTGGCAAGCACTGAAAAGAAGATGAGGACTCCAACCTGGTAGGGTTGTTGCTACTATACAAAAGATACAGAGTTCATTTTGAGCTCTGACAACATTGTGGGAGGCTACTCTTTCAGACCCCAGAAGAAGTATGGCATCCACTTGAACAGCACCACCTACATCACTCCCAGCATGGCCTTTGTGATGCAGGTGACCTTGTATCAGTTCAGATGTCATGAGGTACATCTATAGTGTTGGGATTGTATGGCATTCTTACATCATAGGAAGTTTGGCTATGGAGAAGGAAGTTGTATAGAAAAAAATTGACAGGGCCAAGCAGATGGTATGGCCACTTGCCCCATGCCATCAAGTGCCATTTTAGTCTGTAACCCACCTCCTGAAGGGAGTAAACTGAAGTGGAGGAGTTCCCCCCATGACTAAAGTTTCTGAAATGGAGAAGATTCCTCCCATTGGCATTAGTCCTCAATGGAAAGGAGCTCTCCCAGTCCCTAGGGGTTGGAGTTGGGGGAGTAAGTTGCCTGAGTGTTCTTCATGGATCTCACTTGGCCTATCGGACTGGTAGGAAACAGTAAGGGAGGTTGAGAACAAAAGAAGGAGGGGGAATAATTCCACCCATGCTTGTGTAAGTGAGCAGGCCTCTGAGTGGAGTAGTTTCCATGGTTGGCAGAAGGCCTGTATTCTATTAGGTCCTGTTGTAGCTGCGGGTGGAAAATCAAGGATTATAAAAAAAGAAAACAATGCAGCCAGCATCAGACCTCCTTCCCTCATAGTGCCATACTGTCTCCACCTCATCTTTACAAGCAACATTGCATGAAAATGTTATTTATTGCCTTGATGGGTGCACAATGACAGAATAGAATGTGTGCACAATGACAGAACAGAATGTGCAATGAGGAGGTAGAGGTAAGGGAAGGACAGAACAGAAGCATGTGAGTGATATTGCTGAGGAAAGGAAGAACTGTTTTCTAAAGATCTTTTCTATGGGCGTACAATGTGTGATTTAAGGTTCCGGAAGACTCCTGAGATGGGAAAGGAGTGCAGTGGGATTAAGCACTGACTCACCCTAAATGTCAACATCTAGGCACTACATAAAAAGGGGCCATGGCAGGGAATACAGAGATGAGCAGGACCCTATATCAAAGATTGTAAATTTATTTATTGATTGATTGACTGATAAACTGGTGACAGGGAAAGGCACACTGAGTCTAAATCCCATTTCCAGGTGCGACTTTGGTGAAGGAGTACATGGGAGACAGGGTACATAAATCCAGAATACAATAGATGGAATGGTAAAAAGAAGAGAGTTCAGCATTCAGAAATACAGGTAAGCAGTCACCGTTCAATGTGCCGATGGTGCAAATAACAAGCAAATAAAACAGAGTACATAATACAATATGCTACAAAGGCACAAGACCAGGTGACAGAAGCAGAAGCCAGTTAAGGAACAGGGGTGAACCAGAGTGAGAATATCAGAGGGAGGATGCCTGGAGATGTGGAGTAAGCACTGGGCTGGTTTAGATTGCAAAGGGGGAAGCAATGAAAAGGGAAGATGAAGAGACAAAGGCCAGGAAAACAGCAAGGCAAGGAAATCTCACGGTTGCGAAAGGGAAGAGGAGAGATATGGGGGAGGCAGAGATTTCAGGGAAGCATGAAAGACACAGGAAGGGGAACAGCAGGAGGATAGGTAGAGGCATAGGAAGGAGTGAAGTGGTCCCTTAGGGACTGAGAGGTAGGAGGCCAAGAGGCAGAGGTGAATAGGAAGGTTATTCCAGAGTGTAGCATGTAGTGTTCTGCAGCGGGGAAGTGAAGGGTGTGAAAGTCAGTGGACAAAAAGTGAGTAAGAAGAAGTGGCAGATAAAGAATGGAGGGTAAAGAAGTAGTGGGGAGGGAAGAGTACCAGTACTTGCAGTGGAGTAAGAGGCAATTGTAGAATCATCAGGACTCAAAGGAGGCAAGTGAAACATTTTGTTGGAGGGAGTACTGGAGGATAAGGCGAGTAAAATTGAAGGCAAAGCAGAAGAAAGAATGGAAGAAAAAGCAATCCTAGAACAGGAGGAGGAGAAGGAACTGAACTAAAGCAGTAACTAGGACAAAGTTAAGTGGTGGTGGGGGGCTCTGGAAGCAGTGATGGATATATTTGGCATGATCTTGTTGAGCCAGCATGGTACATTGAGATACAGTATGAGTCATTAACTTATACAAACTGCAGAGAAGCCCCACTGTTTTAACAGCTGGGGATCTAAATATGTCCCATCCCATAATATGAAGTCATATCTAGTGTAGAATGATATGGATAAACCAGATCGGATTCAGTCCAGATCTGTTCAGATGAGCTGGCTCAAATTTCTAGAGATGAGGGCCAGAATTCAAAAGACCTGGTCACTGAGAGATTGTCTATAACCTAACATTTGACCCAGCTCAGTTTTTTTGTTTATTCAGCATTTTAACAGATAGTATCCAAAGAACCATGCACAAGGTAAACGTGGTGCTCACAGCAGTACAAGGACAAATATCTAAAAAGATGCAGCACACACAAATCCCAATAATGGAGCGGACCCAGAGCTAAAGAAAAATATTTATTACACCAAAACAACCACTTGACGCGTTTCGGACAGAAAGTCCTTTATCAAAAGCTAAAAGACTACCAAAAACACCAGCTTATATAATACAATCAATTAATTACATCACAATACTATCTAACAAATCATTGGTTATAGGATAAACACCATCACCTCTAAAATCACAGAAGCATTTATTTAAAGATATAGAAACACGTTACAGAGCAATGACTCTAAGTAAAAAAAGGAGATCTAAATTAAAAACATTATCTACACTCCAAATATGGTCTCAATTCCAAATGTGTGTTAATTCCTGGAGTTTTATAAGCATTAAGTCGCAAAATCCATTCATTTTCCTTCCTCAGAATTTTGTTGCGATAATTACCCCCTCTCGAATCATGAAGGACTTTTTCTATACCCAGAAACTTAAATTCATGCAGGTTAAGTGCTGTCTTATTTTTAAACATATGTGTAGCAGTGGCATAACTTAAATCATTTTTCTCAATAGCGTGAACATGTTCCATAACTCTGATCTTAAAGGATCGTTCTGTCTTTCCAACATAGTATGCACCACAGTTACAAAGCGCTAAATAAATGACCCCCTGTGTATTACAAGAGATTAACTGCCTAATGTCATACTCTTTATCGGGTTTACTTTCTAATCGAAATTTTTTCCAATTTAATATGAGTCATTGCTCTGTAACGTGTTTCTATATCTTTAAATAAATGCTTCTGTGATTTTAGAGGTGATGGTGTTTATCCTATAACCAATGATTTGTTAGATAGTATTGTGATGTTATTAATTGATTGTATTATATAAGCTGTTGTTTTTGGTAGTTTTTTAGCTTTTGATAAAGGACTTTCTGTCCGAAACGCGTCAAGTGGTTGTTTTGGTGTAATAAATATTTTTCTTTAGCTCTGGGTCCGCTCCATTATTGGGATTTGTGTGTGCTGCAGCTTTTTTGATATTTGTCCTTGTACTGCTGTAAGCACCATGTTTACCTTGTGCATGGTTCTTTGGCTACTACTTGATTTTTTTGGGACCGTGGCACAGGTTTTTGCTCGTTGACAATTAGTCTTCTAGAGAGAGTGAATTGATCCCGTGGATACCCATTGTGAGCAATTATGACTGCAAGAAGTGCTACACCAAATGAGACGACTTTGAATGAGAAACCCACTGTTTTATGTTGATAAACTGGTCACAGAAGTAAGTGTGGTTAATCCGTTTTTAATGGAGAGAAATGGGTTAGATAACTCATCCTCTGAAGCACAGTCATTGAAAGGTGTTTTTAAAGATTTGGAAAAGACCACACAACAACTTAGGAAAATTTATTGGAATGTGACTAATTTAGAGGCATACCTGCATTTACAGAGAATACCCAGGGGTCTGAGACTGATTAAGAACCCTGCATTTGGGACTGATAATGATTGTTTTATGCAGGAGTGGGAGAGTATATTAAGTGAAGCCAGCAGTAAATTGATGCAGTTAATTATCAAATACAGTAAGGAAAGAGAGACTGTTTTGAAAACGGAGTTGAAGCAAATTGAAATGGAAGCATTGAAATGTAGGAATGTGGAAGGATTTGATTCATATAATAAAAGACTTCAGGATTTTATTACTAAATTGGACTGTGAATTGAAAAACATTAAACAAACTAAATTCATTCGTGATAAGGGGGACTATGAAAATAATCGTGTATATTCTTGGAAGAAAGAAATGAAGAGAGGCATTTTAAAGCGTCCTTCCCGGGTCTCATTCAGTTATAGTACAGAGGATAGCGTATCAGAGGGGGAAGAAGGTACACAAAATCGTTTTTTTCAAGAGGACCAAGAAAGTATCGAACCTTCACCTCAACAAGAATTGTGTCGGAGCCCCAGATTGGTAGATTTTGGTTCAAGAAACGCACAAGAAGGGGACAGAAAAAATCACGAGCAGATGGGATGGTACAACTGGAGGAGGAATGGTCACAGGTGGAACAACAGAACGGCGAGGAGGTGAGTGGAGAAATACAAATTATTAATATCTCCGAGCATATTTTGACAGAATCTGAGACATCATTACTAAAAAAAGGTTTGAGTTTCTCACCCACGATCAATTTGAACCCTATACAGACTGTGATAGACTTACACCTCATGTGTCGCAATTTAAATGTGACAGCATTCTACAATAGACAGGGAGATCGTGACCAGAGTTGCCCTGGTATTAAGGTTGGGACTTTCAAACCAAACTCGATCTTTAATCCTCCCCTCTGTAGCGCAGTGAGCATATTTAGAGACCTCTGTGAAATGGATTTTGAGACATTGTTTGTGAACTCACCCAGGACACCTTCTCATAATGTGACTAAAAATGAACGTGAAGCACTTCAGTCTTTACAGAATGACCCTACAATAGTTATTAAACCTGCAGATAAAGGCGGCTGTGTTGTACTATGGGACATTAATGAATATAAACAAGAAGCTGGCAGACAATTGGGTGATGTGACTTTTATGAAAAATTGCGATTTGATCCGTGTGGGAGTATAAAACCTGTATAGATGAAACGATTGATGAAGCCTTTAAACAGGGCATTATTACAGATCAAACTAGAAAATTTTTAAAAGTCGACCACCCTGTCAGACCGACCTTCTATATGTTACCCAAAGTACATAAAGACAGTAAACATCCACCGGGACGTCCTATAGTCAGTGGATTAAAGAGTCTAACTGAACCATTATCTCAATATGTGGACTTTGCTCTTAGTGACTTTGTGAAAAAAATACCATCTTATGTGAGGGATACAAAGGATATTTTAAAGTTGCTAGATAGTTGTAACTTGGAGAATGACTGCCTTTTAGTTACCTTGGACATTGAATCCCTGTACACTAACATTCCCCATGAGGGGGCTATGGATGCTGCTGCCTATTTTTTGAACCATCTGGAAATCGATCTGATTTAGAGATTATTTTTATTTTGAAACTTCTTGAACATGTTTTAACAAAGAATGTATTTACTTTTGATAAAGATATTTTTAGACAGGTAAAAGGTACTGCGATGGGGGCTACCTGTGCACCATCTGTGGCTAGTTTGTATGTGGGAGTATGGGAAAATGACATTGTTTTGAATAAGGATATTAATCCATTTTTTTATAACATCAGGTTATGGAAACGTTTTATTGACGATATTTTGTTAATTTGGTTAGGTACTGAAAAAATGTTAGCAGAATTTGTGACGTTTCTTCATAGTACTACCCAACATTTGAAATTTTCATATTCTGTGAGTGAGGTATCTGTTAACTGTTTGGATTTACAGATAGTTCGAGATTCCCTAGATGTGTTAAAACTAATCTTTTCAGAAAACCCACGGATGGTAATACTTTACTATTTGCCACTAGTTGTCATCCTAAACATGTTATAGACAACATCCCTAAAGGTCAATTTTTGCATTTAAAATGGAATTGCAGCACACAATACGATTTTGAGGTTGCAGCAGATTCATTGAAAAAACGTTTGGAGAACGGGATATTCACACAACACTATTGATAAAGGTTATGGGGCAGCAGTTAGTATAGGTAGAGAAACTGCTAAAAGACAAGGAAGAGAGTATGTTAGGAACAAGTCAGAGGTTTCATTATGTTACATCTTATAACAACCAGAGCCATGCAATTGTGAATATCATTAAATGACATTGGCATGTACTTAGGACTGAAGTGGGTTTATGAGAGGTATGTAAAGAATTGCCTATAGTAACCTATCGACGAGCACCAACTTTAAAGGATTCTCTGGTGAAGAGTCATTTTACACATGCAGTGGTACACCCCAGCAGTTGGTTGGGTAATTATACTGGATGTTATCAATGTAAAAATTATTGTGCCTGCAGGCACATATTAAATCGGAAAAAATTTTGATTAGAAAGTAAACCCGATAAAGAGTATGACATTAGGCAGTTAATCTCTTGTAATACACAGGGGGTCATTTATTTAGCGCTTTGTAACTGTGGTGCATACTATGTTGGAAAGACAGAACGATCCTTTAAGATCAGAGTTATGGAACATGTTCACGCTATTGAGAAAAATGATTTAAGTTATGCCACTGCTACACATATGTTTAAAAATAAGACAGCACTTAACCTGCATGAATTTAAGTTTCTGGGTATAGAAAAGTCCTTCATGATTCGAGAGGGGTAATTATCGCAACAAAATTTGAGGAAGGAAATGAATGGATTTTATGACTTAATGCTTATAAAACTCCAGGAATTAACACACATTTGGAATTGAGACCATATTTGGAGTGTGGATAATGTTTTTAATTTAGATCTCCTTTTTTTACTTAGAGTCATTGCTCTGTAACGTGTTTCTATATCTTTAAATAAATGCTTCTGTGATTTTAGAGGTGATGGTGTTTATCCTATAACCAATGATTTGTTAGATAGTATTGTGATGTAATTAATTGATTGTATTATATAAGCTGGTGTTTTTGGTAGTCTTTTAGCTTTTGATAAAGGACTTTCTGTCCGAAACGCGTCAAGTGGTAGTTTTGGTGTAATAAATATTTTTCTTTAGCTCTGGGTCCGCTCCATTATTGGGATTTGTGTGTGCTGCAGCTTTTTTGATATTTAGCATTTTAACAGACCAGAATATTCACATTTTGATTAATTGGCTACTTTTCAGGAGGTGGGTGAGGTGTGGGGGGAGCAGATACAGCAAAATTAGTAGACAGTATAGTGCAGTGGTTAAGAACATTGAGCTGCAAACCTGGAGAACTGGGTTTCTACTGTGTAACCTTGACCAAGTCACTTAACTTCCCTGTGCTCCCAGGATGCTCCCTAAAAGAAACCTCAGCTTAGTGTGTCTTTTCTGACCAAAAACTGAAAAATAAATAAAAATACAAAAAGAATGGAGTTGCTAACATCCAGAGTTTGAAAAAGTTTGATATGCAGTTGGCCCAGACACTGGGGAAATTCCTCTACACATTTTTATGTTGGCGCACTTGCGCAGCCAACATCTTGCGGCAGTGGGGATTTGGAGGCGTGGCCACTGTTGGGCGAATGCAGGGCATGCATCAGAAGGTGCGTCCCTCATTCCCCAATAAGCCTGCATGCCAGCGCCACACCATGCATGCTAATGTGGCGAGCACATCTAAGGAAAGGTCCACTGCAATCCGAGCAAAGCTCATCAGATGCAGCAGACCCTTCCTACCTGCTCGCCACATATGCAGTATAGCGGGCAGCTGCCCAACGTCCAACTTCGGGGATGCCCAATTCCCCTGCAGGCTTACTGTAGCCACACAAATTTGCTGATGGGGGAGCCCACTCTCCTTTGGCATAAAGCAGCCCCCCCCATTTCTTATATGCCGAGGGGGGTGCCCAATTCCCCTCAGCTCTTGCCTCCCCCCCGCTTTCATTGTGTGCTGACAGGGGTGCCCAGTCCCCATTGGCATAAATTCACCCCCTGCACAGGCGTGGATGAGGGTGCCCAATCCCCGTCCGGCTGCAGCACCCCCAAAACAGTTAGGTGGCACACTGGGAGCCCACTCAGCTTGCTAGGTCCCTGAAAAATAAAACTGTCCAGCGATGTTGTTTTTTCTTCCTCCCTGTAACATAAAAATGGTCCCTCGTAGTCTCCTGCCCCCACCCACACCCACCCACTGTGCACCCTGCCTCCCACACACACCCTCACCCCATACTTACCTCCGGAGTCCGGCGCAACAATCTTCGGTGGACCGGGAACACGTCTGCACTCTTCAAAGCCGACTGCGAACAGAGGAAATGCCGGTAAGCTGTATAATGGAATGAATAGGGTTTTTTCAACTTTGCTGCATATCTTGGGCATTTTTTTAAATTTTGGCACCAAATTTTCAACATGGGGTTTTTGGGACCCCTCCTCATGAATTCTATCACTGTCATGGCATTAACTGGCCTCGAAAGGTGATTTTGCAGTCACTGCACGGAATCACCTTTCAGGACCCATTAATGAAATGGCAGTGCCAGTGTTCATGAGGTGGCCTCTCAAAAAGCCTATCTTCCAAATTTGGTGGAAAAATCCAACAAATGCCTGTTTAACAAGCGTGCATTGCGCAGTTGCTACGCAGGCTAATAACTTTGCGAATTCACAATATTTTCACACCAGATTTTCAACATTGTCATTTTTGTACACCTTCTTGTGAACAGTATAGCTGTCATTTTCCACATCCTATCCGAAATGTGTTTCCGCACTTCTGGTGCACAACAGCGCGGTCGCTGTGGGAAATTAGTGTTCGGGCCAGATTATGAAAATTACAGTGACACAGTTCATGAGCAGAGGTCCTAAAATGCCTATGTTGAAAATTTGGTGATGATACTCCATAAAATGACTGTGTTATGAGCGTGCATTGACAGATTGCATGCACGCTCATACCGTCATGCATTTGTGATATTTTCACTCTGGATTTTCACCATTGGCATTTTTCTACACCTCTTGATGAACAGTACAGCTGTCATTTCACATATCCAGCCCAAAATGTGTTTTCCCACTTCCGTCACAGAATAGCGTGGTCGCTATGCGAAATCACTTCTTGGGACAGTTTAAGGAAATAACAGTGACACTGTACATGAGCATAGGTGCTAAAATGCCTATGTTGAAAATTTGGTGCCGAAAGCCCATAAAATGACTGTGTTCCAAGCGTGCATTGCATATTTCCCATGCACCCTTGTAACTTCGCAAATTTGCTATATTTACATGCCACATTTTCAACACTGACATTTTTTTACACCTCCTTATGAACTGTACAGCTGTCATTTTTCACATCCTGCCCAAAATGTTTTCCTGCACTGCATTACCAAAGCTAATGCCAGCGTGACAACATTCGGCATTGACAAATGCTTGTTAGAAGTGCCGTGGGATCTTTAACAACCATCAGAACAGGAAGACAGGACCTTGGTTTAATGTCTTATCCAAAAGATGGCACCTCAGGATTGCAGCACCACAGTGTCACTATTAAGATTTACCTCAAGTTCCTGGTGTGAGACTAGAACAATCTTTCAATCATTCAGCCTCAGAGGCGAATGTACAACCTGCCGAGCCACTGACACTGGCACTTATAATATAGATAAATGGATGAATTAATACTTTTACATGTGTATTTTTTTTTGGGGGGGGGTAAATTTATCACTTTAATAAACATCATATTTTTTTAAAACAAAACTTTTTATTGAATTTTTCAACAGATGTTTTTTAAAACTTCAACTTTATTGGCTGATAAATGACAAACAACAGATATGACCAAAGCTAGTGACAATACTACTTTATGTGTATAGTGTATTATACATACTACAGATTTAGGAAAAAAGGCCATTCATTTATCAGATACTCCATATGTAAACAAGAAAACAAATCTATTTTACAAACTCTATCCTTAGTGAATATGTGGATGACGTAACACAATTTTTATTTATTTATTTAAAAAAGTTTCACCACGAAGGACATACTGATCTGGTAACACCTCATTTCCAGATGCATCCTGGGGGAATGGTATGGGGAACATCATATAAAGCATGTATAATATATGTATAAATATACAGTAGTACAGTTTAAATGAAAGTATATTAAACTTTGAATAAAAATAAGAATAATATATGCCTAGGTAAGGGGACTATAGATTGTCAAGGCAAAGCTAGTGAGAGGACGAAAGAAGAGGGTCAAGGACAGGTGCAGGAGTGAGGAAAAAATATGAAAGAGAGACTTTAAGGAGGACACCGAAGAGGCAGAGTGAACAGTCAAGGGAAGGGAGGACCAAATTTTAGGAAAGGGATAAGAAAAGGCAGATTGACCAGCTGTAGGTTTCCTATTAGGAATAGCAAGGGAATGAGAAGCAATGTTACATAAAGGATACCAGGCAGCTGAGAGAGAGAGGATAAGAGGGAAGTAAGGTAGGAAGGAAAGGAACCAAACCAGAATTTAAATATAAAGGAGACAGAGTGTGAAAGATGTCTGGCATCAAGAGAGGGGAGTGAGAGAGTAGAGTAGAATGAACAGTGGTGAGTACATGGGGAACAATCTAAAGCAAAACGACAAAAATTAAAAAAATGAAGAGAGTGTCCAGTCTGGCAAGGGTGGTTTTGGGAGCACCACTGTAGTCTATATCTCCATAATCAAAAATACTGAGGATCATTTTAAAACAATCTTACAACATACATTAAGCAAACTTCTAAATAGTTTCTCATTTGAGCATAAATTAGTTGCTATTAATTTACACTGTTTATGTGCTAAGGAAGGCAATAACTTAGAAATGTTCACACCATTTGTGCATGATTTATTTGTGCGTCTCATTCACGAATATGAACTTGGAATAAAGCATTTATAACCAAAGTGGTTTTCACAGGACTAGATTCACAAAACTATTTCTAGGTTCTAAGTAATTGTAGGTTCTAAGTCTCTGTAATTGTTTTACCTGACCCTGCCTTACTACTTGAATTGAGCCTCCCACTCTCCATCTCCCCCTGACCCCTATTCTTTCTGTTCCCTTATCCCCTCCTCCCCCTTGCCTTTGACCAGCATCCTGGGGCCCATCGTCATGACATTGGTGGTCTCAGCAGCACTCTGCGATCAGTGGCCACCATATGGCTGCCACTGCCCATTTAGTCTTCTACCCCTCTACCTACTCCCTTCTAGGTGTCTGTGCCTTCCCCCTCACTTTATGGATCTATCCTTTTACTTCATACCTAATCTAAGAGCCCTCTCTCTTGTACCCTGTATAGTCCTTGTAAACTGTATTTATTATTCCCTTCATACAGTCCAGAGAATCTCATGTATATCTTTGTGTATATATATATATATATATATATATATATATATATATTATGTTTCTACCAAGAATTAGTACTGTTATCCATCCGAATTCTGTACATTGCTCCATGTTCAATTAATATTGTATTATGACTTGTATTATGATTCTGTTGTGTATGTATCCCTTCTATGCTTGACTATGTATCTATGTCCAGGTCCACCTCTAAAAAATGAGCTTTGCTCAACGGTGTTCTCCTGGTTAAATAAAGATCTTACTTCGAGGAGAAGCTCTTGCAGCAGGTTACACATTGAGGACTGGCACCACCTGGCGGCAGTTCCAGCAACTTTTTCTCTAGTAGTACCAATGTGGGAATGCCCCCAGGCCAACGTCGGCTCCACCCCGACGTCGCCTTATATAAGGGAGGAGTTCCCACATGCTCCAGTTCTTGAACGCCCTCTCCCCATCAGGCAAGTAAATGACAGGCAAATACTAACTGATTGTCCACGGACAACCAGTCAAAGATGTAAAAGACAACCTGAAACAAGGCCTGATCCCTGGGGGAAGGTGGGCGGGAAATATACCTGTTGCAAGAGCTTCTCTCTCCCACAAAGACATTTGCAAGTGCTTTGTAAAGTGGGTGGAGTTCACCGTTGCCCCTTTGCCAGTCAACTCCATGTACTCTGTTTGCATTCTTCATTTTAAAAGGTGTGATGTTTTTTGGCTGTAATCCCACCGTTCATCCCTTACACCAATGCTATATCAAAAACATTTGTCCTTATTTTCTGATTTTTATTACACAACTTATTAGAGGCTGTAACATGCTAAACACTTGCTTTCCACCCAATGTCTGCACTGTGTGGGTCAGCCCTTTGTTTTTAGTTATACTGGTCTATTCTTTTGACCCCTTAAGACCTCCCTATATTATTTATTATACCTTTATTTCTTTTTATTGTATACTTATTGGACAAAATGACAAAAAAAGTTCACAAATAGCACAGTTGTCGACTTATGTGATAATCCGTGAAATAAAACAAATCCAATATTGCATTTTACTGTATTTATCAGAACTTAACATGGATACATCTACACTTTTTGCCTTCCTAATTTCTACCTGCAACCTGTTCCATGTTAACCACACTTTGGGTAAAAAAATGTTTCCTAGTATTACCCTTACCCTCCCTCCTTTCAGTACGAAGCTATGACCACTAGTTCTAGTCAATTACACAAGTTCTAATGATTTGCCGTGCTGTATTGGGTTAATTTCTTTTGAGAGTTTAAAGACTACTATCATATCTCTCTTACCTTTCTCCTCTCCTCTTCAGTGTATATACTCCTAATTTCCTTAGTACTGTATATGCTTCAATTGTAGTTCATGTCCGCCAACCTTTAAATAAGTTTTGTCACCTGTTGCTGCACCCTTTCAAATACCTGAATTTCTGTTTTATAATGCAGTGACCACAACCGTACATGGTGCTCCAGCAGCAACCTCACTAATACACTGCAAAGTGGAAGTTTCCTCTCTTTGTGGGTTCTTCAGTGGTTATATGACTGTTGGTACTTTTTTTTTTTTTTTTAATTCTTTGATAGCTGGGTAAGACCCACTAGGCACAATACCTGTTTCCAGGGGTGACCCAGGAGCATTGGAGAGGTTAAGTGATTTGCTCAGGATCACACAGTATGCAGGTGGGGGTTATAGGAATCAAACCCAGGCTGGCCTGCTGGTGAAGTGGCAAGGTTCCCATCTGTGATGCCAACATTCTGAGTTCGGGAACGAACTCGTGATTTGGAGTACCAGCCGGGGGAGGGGGACTGAGCATCCAAGGGATGGCTCTCCTTCTCCGGGAAGAAGGGTTGAGTGTCCAGCACACTATGGACCCCTGGTGGAGGCTGGGGTTCTGCTGTGACTGGCACTTGGAATCTCTAGGGAGGCGTGCCAGACGTTGATGCTCTGCATTGCTGCATCATTGCACACCATGCCTCCCACTGGGAACTCAACCAAAAAAATCAGCAGCCGCCATATATGATGTGCTGCCTTCTCAGCCCTGATCACCTGCTGTGGCACTCCTGCTGTTGAGCTATCCTGTCATCTGCTGTGTCTGGCCTTACTCCTCACCTTACCCTGGGGGGTAAGCCAGGGAGGTAAAGATGGTAGGCACTCCTGCCAGAATCCTTCTCCCATCATCATGTGGGTTTGCACCAGTGCAGCAGCCCCACCATGGGGGCAATCCAAGGGGTATCGTCAGTATGGAGGTAAGTCTCGAGGATGAGGAGGGGGTCCAGGGTGGGCGGGGGGCAGAGTCACAGTGATACATGGGGAAAAAAACATGCTAAATTTAAAAAAAAGGAATCAAGCCCAGGTCTTCTGGATGTACTAAGCTCATTCACAACTCGTTACTCAAACCTCTAGGCTATACTGTAAGCCCCAACGTATTATTGGGGGGGTGGAATTTTGGCCCAGCTTCATCTCTGAATGTTTCTATGTTTCTATCACTAATTCATTTTTTTTTTTTATTTAGTTGTTTAACCAGGAGTAGCACACTAAGCTGAAAGCTTTTTTACAGGTGTGACCTGGGAGCACAGGGAAGTTAAGTGACTTGCTCAGGGTCACACAGTATGCAAGTGGAAGCTGTGGGATTCAAACTCAGGTCTGGTCTCCTGGATGTCACCAAATTTGCAGCTCAGAACCTTAAACCACTGTGCTATACTGCCTCACTACTGAGTGTTTCCCAACCTAATGAAATGAGTTGGGATGGCTTCTGCAAGTACTGCCCTGTTCCTGTATGCACTCACATATGCATGGCGCTGCATTTTCTAAGCCCAAGCTTTTATTATCAGGACATTATTTTAGGTTCAGTAATGCACTTCAGGGTGCAGCATTAGTTGGGGTTCAGCACACACCAACGGGGAGTGCCTATATCTCCAGTGAATGCACATCCTGTTGTGTCTTATTGCTTACTTCTTGTTTGAGAAACATATAGTTCCATGATGCCCACTGCCTTGTAAAGCAAATAATCCAGTAGTCTGGAGGATTTGAACCTGCAGTTGTCCGGATTTTCCCTGTCCCCTCCCATTGTCCTATACTCCGGAAGAGTCTCTGTCTCTCTGTAGCAGATCCAAAAATCCAAACAATAGAAAGGCTCAACTTCTAGTTGTAATCCCATGACATTTCCAGCTGCAAGATTGTGGCCGCTCCCAAGATGTTTTACTTGCTACAGGACGTTTAAATGTGCCTTTGGCCATAGGATATGATACGAATACATGGGACACCTGACAGAGTTGGTAAGCTGTGGCAATGTTTACGTTCTAGCCAGAAATAAATGTTACAGTTCAGCTCCAGCAGGCAACATTGTAAGTGTTGTAATGTTTCATTAGTGTTAAACCACCGTTGCTGATGATGTCGCCTCATGCCACAAAACGTTGTGCACTGGTGGAAGCATACCTCTCAACCTTTTGTCCCCCAAATGTGGAACATTGCCTGGCAAAATGTGGAACAAATGGGCAAAATGTGGAACACTTAATCAAATCGTTACCTAAGAAGCTCAAAATACTGTTAAAATGTTGCATTTATGTTCAGAAAGTCTGTTATTAATTGAATAATATATTTTTTGCATCATTTACTATGGATTTTTGCTTTAAAATGTTGACTTTGAATGTGGAACAAGTCCTCACAATGTGGAACAGGGAGCTTTTGTGAAGAAAAATGAGGAACATTCCTCGTAATGTGGTACAGTTGAGAGGTATAGGTGGAAGCAATAAAGAAACACAAATGGATTACAACTAGGAGCTGAGCCTTTCTTTCTTTCGTTTTACTTCTTGTTTCTGCATGTTCAGATGTTAGACACAAATATCACAAACCAAGTTGCACCATGAGGATTTTTTTTCCCTTGCTTTTTAAGAAGACTTGATTCTTGTGTTGCATTAGACTTGAGAGAAAAAAATACTAATTTCCAGCTGCACACACTTGGATTGCACTCCCTTATGAGAGTGAAAAAAAAAGCATTCTGTGTTCACGCTTGCTTTGGGTGAGAAACTTTTTTTATTTAATGTTCCTTGGTCCTGTCGGTGTATTTTATGGGGATGGCCTGTACTTGACTATAGATGATTCAGTATTGTTTCAAGAATCTGAGATGAGAGTCTAGCACTGAGTGGTAGTGAGGTCACAGACAGCTGACACATGGCTGTGAAAATTCTCAGATTCCATTAGATGAAGTGTTAGTTATACAGCTGCTCTGTGTAACTTGGATGACATTTATCTTCCATTATAAAAAAGAAACACGTTATGTTTCCTATTTTTTATGCTTACTCAGATAAATTATGCAAAGGATATTGCTGCTGTGTAGAGTTTATTGGCCTAAAGCAGCTGGGGTGCTTTACTGCTGTTGTTCCCACTTATATCATAATATTCTCTTTTTTTGTTTTTGTTTTTGTTGGCAATGTATGTGTTATTATACTGAAAAGGTTTCCACTGACCAGTCACAATGTAGTCATTCTGACTGTCCAGTTGATCTGCCATAACCTTATAGCAGACTCAGTAATTGAACAGTAGGCTAACCCTTGCATTCTGATTGGCTAATACTTACAAACTGCTCTTCACTGTCAACATTCAGTCACTCTGTCAGCCACTGCCAATGATGATTCCCCCCCCCAAAAAAAAATTATTTTTGACTTTAAAACTGTTTTTGTTTATGGTTTTGATTGTTCAGATTATCCTAATCTTTTTGAAGGAACACTACACCCACTCATATTGTGCATCTTTCCTTGTCACCAGTGATCTTGATTCATGTAGCTGTTTGGGATTCAAACTGTTGGTTTAGTTAACTTTTCACTACATAGAATTTGACGGCAGATAAGGACCGCTTGACCCACCCAGTCTGCACATTTCCCTAACTGATGGATAAACTGCAGATTCTAATCAACAGCTTACTTCCTCCTGCCACCCACTAGAATTGCCTTATGCCTGTCCCATGCGTTCTTGAATTCTCCCACTATTCCTCACTCCACAACCTCCTCAGGAAGGCTTTTCCATGCATCCACAACTCTTTCTGTGAAAAAATACTTTCTAACATTACCTCTGAGCCGCCCCCTCTCTATCTTCAAATTGTTCCCCCTTGTTCTTGTACATCTCTTCTTCTGAAAGCTACTACCCTCTTGTACCTTAATTCCCTTGAGATACTTGAAAGTTTCTATCATGTCCCCTCTCTCCCTCCTTTCCTCAAGGGTACACATACACTAGCAGTAGTAGTCCCCTGTAACTATACTGGGTGGCTCCATTTTCAGATATTTGAAATCTCATTTGTTCCAAAGATCTGCATTAGCAGTGAGAACACGATGTCACAGGACCCATTTACACCACATAGCTCTAAGTCACAGCACCCATTTACACCACATAGCTCTAAGTCACAGCACCCATTTACACCACATAGCTCTAAGTCACAGCACCCATTTACACCACATAGCTCTAAGCTGCAAGCATAAATAATCTGCAAACCTCTCTGGAGACACATAAAGTGAATGCAGTTTAAAAGAAAGGAAAAACCTTGCACTACAACTCCTAAGCAGTTCTCAAAGGTAACTGAAGGTAAATGTGGCATTTCTCACCTTGTTTTGTTGAACTTTAAATAAGCAGACAGGCATACTGCTGCATCTAAAGGGTGCTGACACATCATGTTTTCATATGCTAATGCAGCTGTCAGGGGCAGTGAGATTTCAACACCAGAAAATAGAGTCTCCTAACATAGTTTGGAGGGGACTAGTACGAACATTATAAATCACGATTGTGAGTTCAGCCAATCAGCACGCAGAGCCACTGCATAGCTTATCCTGTGTACAGTGTGCTCTTGAGTGGGAGCGTTTGGAGGCGCACTCCACTTCAGCACCAAAGGGAAGGACGGTATAATAAAACAGAAAAAAATTAACTTATTCTAAGGCAATCACATTAACATGAGTGATATATAATAAGTTAACCCTTGCTGCACCATGGACTGGTATCAGTCCAGTATTCCTATATGTTCTAATTCTGTTGGCAGCCTAAGGGTTAATAGAGCCTCTAAGGAGCTTCTCTTGTGGCATAAGAGACTCCTCTCCTAAGGTCTGGACAGACAGAATTGCTCCTCTTCACTTCATGCTCCTCTTGCCCAAAGCTCATGCTCAGAGTATACCATAAGAGACATCCCTCGAAGACCCTATTAACTAATTGTGAAAATGAAGAAAAAAAAAGACATACTATTTATCCCCAACAGCTACAGGAAAAGAATTGATTGTTGACAAGGGAACAAATACAATGTACAAGCTATAACGGTGTAGTACGCCTTTAAAATTGATATTCTCCAATATTAATTGATGAGAAAAAAACATGACCTGGACAAGAGATACAAAAGAAAACAGAGAGCAGAGATTTTTCGTATGGGTAAATGCAGATACGATTGCATTGTTTGTGTGCATCTGCCCAATGGCACCAAAACTGAGAGCCCTACTTTCAAAGGAGCCAAAGTTTTTGCTGCATTATCACCAATTTGATGTAGCTTGTATTGGAGAAAGGATGCATGCATCGAAAAAATGTTGCATGCATGAAAGGACATATGGCGCACGTGTTACTTTGTTGACGCAAGTTTTATGTTCTGTGTTTAAATTGCCAGACCATCTAATAGATGGTCTAACAGTGCAGATGGAAGTCTGCTGTGAACATAGTGAAAATATAGGTGGACATATCCGTTTTCAAAATTTTACCCCTAATGTAACATATTGAATGTAAAATAGAACAAAATAAAAGCTATGGCTGCCTAGACATTTACAAATGTCAGCATAACACCTTATGCATTATAATTAGGGTTTCCAGTTTTACGTGTTTATTGTTTAACAATAAAGGTGTTTATTTTTCAACTTTTCTTGCCCGTTTTTCAAGTAGTAAAATTCTACATTTTCCGGTGTAAATAAATAAGTCTTAACACATTTTCAGTAGTTATCAGTGTTTATTGTAATACATTTTTGTATTTTAATTGTTTTTTTAGTCACTGTGTACATTGTTGTTCCAGTTCAAGAAATTGCAAAAATAATTAGAATTGCACATAACCCCATTAGTAGCACCATATCCCCTATTATTAGCATAAATTATACTGCACATATTTATAGCACCATAGAATCAATATCTGCACTGCAATTGTTTTGTTTAGCTGCTTTTAATTTACCTGCCTTTGTCCAACTTTATTTTGTTTCAGCTCCCCTTCCCTTACTCTGAACTTTTACTCGCTACTTCCCTACCTTGTTCTCTCGGTCTCCCTAGCCATTCTCTCATCTGCCCCCTGTTCCTGCTCCACCTCCTCCGGTGCTTGGCGCCAACCCCCACACCACTTCTCTCTCTCTCTCTCTGTCTCTGTCTCTCTCTCCACAGAAGAAGCCCCTGACTCGGGCACGCATTCCACCTGAGGTGCAGTGCGGCACTTCTCTACAGCCACCCGCCTTATGCTCCAGCAACCAGCTGACTCTTCAAGGTACAGTCTCTCTCTGCAAGTGCCACTCCTTTCGAATCTGGCGCTACCCACCCACTACTCTGATTGTCCGGTTCTCTCCTCTGCTCCCTCACGGATTGTCTCCCTTGCAGTCCTGTTTCAGCTTCAGCTTAGAATTCTTGGCAGCTGTCAGCGCTCCAGCTAGGATCAGAGTTAGGAATAGAGTTTAGAGAGAAGAATCTGTTAAACTATATATAGACTATTATCCACTGGGGGGCTGTTGCAGTGTGATGATGGTGTGTGACGAGAGCTCCGCAGGTGTATGCATTCCGGGATTTATCGGTTTTAACCGAAATCACCAAAAAGCATGTCGGTGGTGTTTTATCGGTGATTATCTGTTAAAAACGAAAACCGGAAACCCTAATTATAATACATTATACTCACATTATTTAAAGGGACACTGTCAACCTGTTTTTCACCATATTGTTTCTAGTTAAAAACTTACATTTTATGAATGCTTACCTTCTCTAAAACACATTGATGTTGCTGTTTGTTTTGTCTGTCTCTGTTTAGTAGAACTGAAATGCATGCTAATGGATATTTATAATAATAATAATAACTTTATTTCTCGAAGCGCCTTTCAAATTATCAAGGTGCTTTACAAAAAGATTGAATAAGAAATAAAACAGTAAATACAGTATAAAACATAACAATAATCCACAGGGTTCAATTCACTAAATACCATTAAAAGTCTGGGACCATCGAAAAGTTTTTAATGCTTGTTTAAAGCCTCCCATTGTCACACACTCCCAAAGCCGATGGGGTAGAGAATTCCAGAGGGTAGGGGCAACGTACATAAACGCACGGGCCCCAAAAGATTTCAAAAACACCTTCGGGATCTCCAGCAACCCCTCGTTGGCTGAATGCAGCTGTCACTCAGGATGATAGGGAACCAGAAGCTCTTTCAAGTAGTCAGGGCCAAGTCCATGTAGGGCTTTATAAGTCAGTAAACCAACTTTAAAGGTGATCCACCACTGAATCGGCAGCCAGTGCAGACTATGCAGAATGGGGCTAATATGAGATGTTCGAGAAACCCCATCAGCAGTCATGCTGCAGCATTCTGCACTAGCTGCAAGCGGTGGATATCAACCCCAGGAAGCCCCAAGTTCAGGGAGTTGCAGTAATCAAGGTGCAAGGTCACAAAGACACGAACGAGTGTAAGGAGGTCTCCGGACAGAACAAGGTGCTTAATCCTGGTGATATTCCTGAGATGGTAAGAGGAAGACTTGATGATGACCGACACCTGAGATCTTAGGGTCAGCCCATTGTTGAGCACAACCCCAGGTCCCACACCCGTTCAGAGGTAAGGAACTGGGCACCCCCTAGGTAAATTCCAGAGGGCTGGCCAATCCTCAGCCCCTCTATCCGGTGACCCGGCTTCACAACCATCACCTCAGTCTTTCCCGCATTCAACTTTAGCCAGCTCGAATTCATCCAATCCTGGATTTCAACAAGGCAGTTATTAAATACTGAGAGAGCACTGTCCTGGTCAGGTGCGAAAGACAGGAGAAGCTGGATATCATCAGCATAGCAGTGAAACCTCAGCCCATACCATCTTACAATGTCTCCGAGGGGCAGCATATACACTGCAAACAACAGGGGGGGGGGAGCACTGAGCCCTGAGGTACCCCACATTACAGTGAAAATGGGTCAGAGGAAAATACCCCAGACATCACTCTCTGAGTTCTGCCAGTGAGGAAAGATGAAAACCACCTGAGGACCATATGAGTCAGCCCGCAGATGGACATCAGGCACCCGAGCAATACCCCATGGTCCACAGTGTCAAAGGCTGAAGAGAGATCAAGAAGTACCAGAATAGAATGACTTCTCGGATCTCTCACCATCAGGAGATCATTGAGCACCCAAACCAGTGCAGTCTCGGTACTATGCCTCTTTCAAAAACCGGACTGGAGAGGTTCATAAATGTCATGGACGGTCAGGTGAGTTCTCCAGTTGTACTGCCACTACTTTCTCAATAACCTTCCCTATAAAAGGGAGGTTGGAGATTGGTCTGTAGTTAGTCAGAGAGTCGAGATCCAAAGAAGCTTTCTTCAGGAGGGGTGTTACCACCGCCTCCTTCAGGGAGCTTGGAAACTCACCTGAATCAAGGGAGCACCAGACTATCTGAACCAGAACCGGGTCAATGGTGTCACAACATCCTTTAATCAGGGAGGTGGGGCCCGGCTCCAAACTACAGCATGTAGGGCGCATACTCTGGATGATCCGCATGACTTCCACAAACTCTGGTAGGTCAAAGGAGCTCCAGGAAACATGAGGTGAGGTTACCAAGCACCGATCAATAGCATCCCCCATAGAGTGAGTCAGAATGATCTTTGACCTGATGTCGTCCACCTTATTCTCAAAGAATCGAGCAAGCTCATCGCACTCTATTTGCGAAAAAGGTCTTCAGAACTGTAGGCAAGTTGGGTTGCATAACCTGTCCACAGTTCAGAAGAGCTGGGCTAGTCAATTTTTAGTGGCAGCAATCTCCCCAGACAGGAATTCTGCCTTCTTACAGGAGATCGCTGATTGGTAGGTCTGATAATGCTCTACCAATTTAAGGTGGTCAACCTCCCAGGGCAGATTTCTGCCAATGACTCTCTAACCTACGTCCTAGTTGCTGCAACTTCCTCAAGGACCCATCAAACCAAAGGGCCCGAGGGTGAAGGGGGAGAGGACAAACACGGACAGGAGCAATCAAGTCCAGGGCCGTGGAAATGGCCTTATTATAGGCAGGTACCAAAGCCTCTGGACTTGTGCTGGCCATGGGAAACTCTGAGAGGTCAATCACTGCTGCCAGACCTTTGGAGTTCACCTCCTGTAAAGGGCAGTAACTGACCATCTCCACAGGGGCAGGCCTACAAAGGGGGATGCAAAAGTTGAACCTCACAGTGTAGTAATTAGACCATCCGACCCATTTCACCCCCCCAAGGCGAAGGCCTCAATCTCCAGAAGGAAAACCAAATCAACAGAGTGGCCATGCAGATGGGTGGCAGAGGTAACAAACTGTGTAAGGCCCAGTGATCATCAACTGAAGGAAATGCTGTCCAAATTGTGAGAGCTCATCATCGACACTGGCATTAAAGTTACCCAGAACCATCAATCTGGGCAACTCCAGCACCATGTCAATGATGAAGTCCGCTACTTCCTGCAGGAATCATTTCTCATCCCCTGGTGGATGGTAGATAAGAGCTATCCTGCAGCCCACACCTGCCACCATGATGCACTCAAAAGATTCAGCTTCCTCAGCTGGTACAATCGTGAGGCCCAACTCAGTCTTAAAACAGACCACTATCCCCCCCCAGTCCAATCTCGAGCGGTGGATCACCGAGTACCTGGCTGGAATTGTAGCTTCCAATATGGGGCCAGCATTTTCATCCAGTCAGGTATCGGTGATGCAAGCCAGGTCAGTTGTTCCTACAAGGTCTGCAATAATTGCAGTCTTATTCTTAATCAACCTAGCATTGCATAACACTGCTCGAGTTAGACGGGTCTCAAGAGCCGCCCCGGCTATTTGACCACCAAAAATGGTGGTGCCCTTGGGTATGGAGACTAGACATGGTGCACCATGTTCCAGGCTCTATTTCACCCCACGGCATCTTCTGGACCTAACAACCATGATGTGAGAGCCCCATTCACTCCCCCTCTGATATCCACACACCCCCGCCACCTCCTCTCCTCCTAGGAGCAATAACCAACACCCAACAGCGCTGGTAAGTTAACAACTTCAACAGAGGAGGAGAGGATGGATGGAGGGAGTGGAGGGCAGAGGAGGAATAGCACACGACCAGAGTGGGAGGCCCACACATCATACAAGCTAACTGTAGTACCCAGGTACCTACCTAAGAAAAGAACCCCAAGAAACAATAAAAAAAAATTATTACCCAGTTGAACGAAACAAAACAGAAAGTAAAACAAGAAAAAAATCAAAAACCCTCTGAAAATATACAGTCCACTAAAAAGTTTCTATTTAAAAGCCTACCCCTACACCACATGGATCCCCTAACCCAAAACTAAGCACATGGAAAACATAAACTGGTCAATGAATAATAAACTAAAGCCAGCTAGTAAAATGTTTACTGCAGACCGATCTCACTGGAATGCAGATTAAAATATAACCCCAACCCCCAGGTCCTCTCACAGTCTGGAAGTAAGAGAAGACGAGGCACTCTGGTTTGAAAATCCAAAGTATGCCAAAACAGATCAATATCCAATTAATAATCCAGAACAGGAAATCTTCATTGAGTATTAAACAAAAAATAATGAAATGTGGATGCCCAGGTCCTCTCACCACCAGGGAAGACCACAAAAGGACACTCTCACTGTCTGAGCACAAAATTAGTTTGTATATCCAGGGCTGAGTCATATAGGCAATCCAAAAGGTGTAGGTAATCCACGGGATAATCCAAAGTTGAACAAAAAAACAGCCAAACGATCCAGTTAGCAGAACGGCAAAAGTGGCTATTAGGCTCCACTCCAAGTGGCCCAGTCGGAAATAATTATCTGGACACCTCAACACCTGGGGAATGACTAGGCCATAACCAGACCCTGAGAGTCTAGGGGAACAGTAGGCTCATCGGTCAGTTCCCTGGCCGATCTACAGCCCAGTCTCCCGTATCCACAGCAAATCTGGCTGTTAAACGCTCGTGCTGCCAAGCCAACAGCCGACCCAGCAAAACAGTCATGAAATCCCTGCAAATATTCTGTGCCAGCAACCAAGAAAAGGCATATTGCACAAAAGGTCAGACTTGGCCAGTTCCTACGGATAATTTCTTGGAAAGAATCCTCAGCATAGCGGGCTGCACACCACAACTTCGACCAGCTATTCCGGATCCCTCAACTCGAAATTCCCAATTCCCATCCATACAGCGGAAAACACCACCTCTTGGGATTTCAGCAAACCAAATCAAATTAGCCAGACAGATTACGGGAAATACCCCCAATAAAATCCAAACGGTAACAAATTATAAATAACCTTGTTTTGTTTACAGTCCTGGATCAGTTCTTACTGCATACATCCTGAGCATTAGAAACACCCACAAACAGTGCCATCACTCATGATTCATTAGGCCCCTTTCCTCCCACTGCATCATGAGTGGCTAGACTGTGTTGTGGGTGTTCCCAAGTCAAGGAAAGATGCAGTTGGAGATGATCAAGAAATGTAAACAAACCTGTTTTTGTGTGGTAACACCAGTATGGTGAGCAGTCTGTTTTTCACTTTTAAAGAAAAAAAGAGTCAGAATCAAACTACCAGCTACATCAGCAATCTTTACAGAATGTTGGTAATCATAAAATGTGTTTTTTAAACTAGGGACACTTTGAGGCCTAAGGGGATTGACAGTATCCCTTTAAGGCACAAAAAGGACAAAATCAATAGTATAATTCGATCCCAAGGAAGAGCAAATCTAGCTGGCCCTGTAGTACATTGTCTGTCTAATGCAATGAACAGGGGGGTGATTGTGCTGAGGCATGCATTGAAGATTAAAAGTTAACTTGGAACTGTTTTGACTAAGGGTACAGCCTTGTCACCATAGGTGTGTGAAGTGCACAGTCACAAAGCACATTGTCAAAATCACCTAATTACAGAGACAACCCCACCCACAAGCTCCCCAAGGGGGTAGGTGATGCCATGTGCCACATTAGCAATGGTAATCTTCTCAAAGTGCAACTCCTCTTGGCTTGCCCTAGAGAGGAGCCACCTCAGGTAAAGGCACCATGCCATTTGAACTATGAACTTCCAGCTACGAGCCCCGGGCAATCTTCTGAAAGGGAAGACCCAATAAGTCAACTAGAGCTGTGTGAAATTTAGAATTCCACCAGCGGGATTCCTGCAACATGGCAATTTCACTTCCAAAATACAGCTGTGTTTGGGAAATTTAACAGAATTCTGGCAGCAGTGGAATCTGAGAACTCCACACGGCTCTAAAACCAACCTTTGTGATCAGGGGTTACGTAGCTATAATGGTCTGGGTTTAACTCTGTTATAACCTTATCTTTTAGAACATAAACACAACTCACAGATACAGTTATTATTTAAGCAATAAGGCATGACAGGGGGTGTGTTATGGTGGGATAACAGCCCACCTCGGGTGGGCCATTAGCCCACAATAATGCCCCTGGAATGCTTTATTGTGATTACAAAATGGGTCCATTTTAGTAAAGTGGATGTATTTTTTAAACATATTTTTATTGAATGATTTTCAGCTGGGCTGTTGTGCTGGGATAACGGCCTTGTTGAAGGTTCCTCTTGACCAATCAGGAGCCAGCATTCTTTCTACCCATTTCATAGTACACAGTTCAATAAAATGTGGAGAGAACTTGCTGCATCCTCATTGGCCATGAGGGTTTGGAACCTGGTGCCTTACGTGGTGACAACCACCAAGTCAGGAAATATTTCAGCAACCAGGACTCAGTGCAGTTAGATAACCATGCCTTACAAAAATTTTTTGAAAAAAAAAAAAAGATTTCTGGCTAGAACCATGTGAGTTGGCAAATTTGACGTGGCAGGCTAAGTTCGAGTCAGGTCGGACCAAACCCGAATTTAACTAATTTGGCCAGAAATTAAATGAATGGTTCAAGGTTGTTTTTTTTTCATGACGTTCTACCCACAGGACATCCAACCCGCATCATAAATAACCTCCCTGCATGATTTGTTAGGCTATGAGAGGTGACTGTTACCCCTGCAACTAGCCTCTTTAAAATTAGAAACAGGTATCCTTAAGTCCTTACTAATATAAAAATAATTATGGGTTGCTTTTCTAGGTTTTTTCAATTGAAAGCCAATTTGGCCCATTTCACTGGCCCTCCCCTAAGCCTGACAGAACTGAACCTGTGGCCCACCCCAATTCCCAGCCCTATTTTTGGCAGGTGTGTTTGCAATGTAAAAGAACTTAACAACCCTGCCTTGCCACACGTCAATAAATACAGTTAACAGCATATTTTAAAAACTACCCATCCAGCAACAAAGAAACACAACCCAGACATGTTAAAATAAAACAGTTAATTCCATTTTCTTACCTTCTTTTTTTTCTCTCTCACGTTTTTGTTAGTAGGCCTCCGTGCCTTGATCTTGATTTTGCCCCATCTGCTGCCATACGGTAGAGTCCATAGTGGCTTTTCACCTCCCAGCCACTCATCCGATCATCAACAGCCCACTGACTCACCAATACCACTCCACATGGAGGCTGATATAGTCAGTTTTGTTCCTTGCTGTACATCATAATCATGGTGACCTCATTGACTGTGATCAGTGGTTAAATTGGAAATGCTTAGCTGGGGTAACTCTTACATCTGGACTATTTTTTTGGGGGGGCTATTATTTCTAGGTGGTGGAACTCTCCTAGAGTATTCAATGGAGAAATATGAGAGAGGTGCAGGAACTCTCGTACAATTTTGCATGAGGTGGTAGAATTGAGTTCCTGACTGCTGCCTAATTGAGCCCCTGACTGTGACATCACTTATAACCCAAAAAAAGCCAGTGTCCTGCTGCTTGATTGGCAACACCTGACACATTATCAATTAGGCAGCAGGAGCTGTGAGGTAACAATAGCTTGGGGTTTGTTCCTCCAATGATTCACATTGGTGTGATGTGAACACAGCCTGTTTCCTGGAACTGTTATTTGTGATATTTACTACTCTAACTCACAGCCACTGTTGATCTCCATGGTAGCTTACACGGCGCCTGTTGCAGAATGTGGTAAAAAGTAATACATGCAGTAATCTGGAATCAAACCCCTGCCTGGTAGTGTTCCAGAAACAGTGGGCAGGGGACGGGTGCAGTGCACCACCCAGCTAGCACTGTGGGTGGTATCATTCGGGGCCTTTTCAAATGTCCATGACATCTTATGTTGGAGACAAGGAGAGATGATGATGTGTTTCTGACGAGTGGTAATGCAAATCATTGGAAGAGTCTGCATATATGAGTGAGTTCACATGCTGATGATGTAGTGGGAGGAACAGAATTGGAGCTGTCTGATTCCAGGTGAAGCACAGCTTTTTGCATCACATCCAACATTAGTACATAGAAAACTACCTAATGGGCACATAGAAAAAGGAAAACACTTCCAAAATAAAAAGTAGTAAGTGATCCCTTTGGTGGGGTAAGTACCAGCCGTGAAACAGCCGGTGAGAGGAATGGAGGAGGGGGTCGAGCTCAGGTACTGGGAGTGGTGTGGGGCCGCGGGTCGGGGGACCATAGATAACACCCCCGCCCAGCCGAGGAGGGAATAAAGTAACTAATAAAAAAAAGTTAAATTTTCTGCCTGCTATTTTTGGTACAAATAGCTTGTTAAGAAAAAGCATTTTCAGAATGTTAAGGGAACGTTGAGCATGACCTCAGCTGAAATTGCAGTTGTACTCATAAGAACCACACACTCGAACTGTATTTTAATATTTAAAAGCATTGACTCACCTATTCAGTCTCCCATAATAAACAATGCAGCAACATAGGGAATACATTTCTCAGTGCTTGTGATAGCTTCATTTATTTCTCGTTTTGACCCTTGCTAACATACAAAACCATTTTAGCTTTGAATTATAAAAATGAAAAAACACACAAAGTGTGAAGAACTCATAGGTTCACACACTTCATGGGTGCTGTGACACCATGATGTCACAACACCCACTAAGTGTGTTAACCAGCTTGTTCTTCACACTTTGGTGTTCATAGTTCTCTGTTTTCTTCACTGCTTTTAATACTGTTCTCTTGCTGACCTAATTGCTTTTCTGATCTTGACAGCACATCTAATCTGCACCATATTTTGATTGAATTTTCTGCATTTTAAATTTACATTATTCTGCTGGCTGTAAATTGCTTATTGCTGTATTATTTTGTTCGCCTTAGTGCTTGTTTCCCCCAGGATCTGAAAATTAACGGTTTCCCAGCTCATCCTTCTTCTTTTCACGGTCAAAATTCTAAATAAATAAACTGAGCTGTGAGGAGCAAAGGTGAGTTTTGGGTCAGGCAGGGGTCCCAGATGTCTGACTGAAGGACACAGAGAATGATGAGCCAAGGAGAGCGGTAGAAGTAGACATGTTGTGCAAGAGGATAATGCTTTTAATGGTGGAGGATCTCCGCTATAAGAATGTTAAGTTTAAGGAAACTGAGTCAGAGTCGAGAATTGAGTTTATTGAGACAGCAGGCAAGGGAAGCTAGGGCAGGATCAAGAGAGTTAATATTGAAGAAGCCAGTTTGACTAAGGTTCAGAAAGTTCAAAGTTCAAAAATTGTATTGCTCAGCACAAGGCCATTACAATATAGAATAAAAGAATATACATATATTCAGTTCATGTTACACTTATAAAAATATAAATATGACATATAAGCAGATAGTACAATGTTATAAATAATGCAGCAGTTACATAGTTTTACACAGTTCATAGGTGGGTTGCTTGTAAAAAACATACAACTTTCTCTAAGACATAAGTATCGTTTGAATTTAATAGATGGATTAACATTGTATCCGGAGGGAGGTCGAGACCAGCCATGATGTCACCCAACCATAACTAAGGCTGAGAATAGAACATATTGACTTGAATGTACAGTACATTCAGTGAGGGAAAAGGGAAATGAGTGGCTAGGGATTATCAGCCGAGAAGTGATACCTGTGGGGATGCAGATCTGGTGGAGAAGGCAGATAGAAAAGAGGAGCAGACCAAGAACAGAACCTTGAAAGACAACACAGAAAATAGGCTGAGGGACGCATGCAAAAACATTACTTGAGACAAAGAAGGCATGTTGGAGAGATGGTAATGAAACCAATGAAAAAGGGCTTGAGATGGCCAAGGAAGACTGTCATGGCCATGTCTCTCCATGTCTGGTTCTTCACTTTGATTTATCCAGGATAGCCCACCTAAGATGCAGTATCTCATTTTCAGTGTCGCTCCATTTTTACCCATTTTTGAGTTTGTCGTGGTGCAGGTGCAGATGAACTCATTGTTATAAGAGGTGCTACACAGGGGTGTGCCCAATGGAGAGCTCAGTTTCAAGGGACAAGTCAGCAGCAGGCGAATCAGTCAGCAGGCTGGCGATGATCCCCTTTTGGCTGTTGGGGCAGAGCTGGCCAACTTTTCAAAGGATAGAGCCTAACCAGTAGTGGTGCGGCTCAGTTCTTTGATGTTGCATTCCTGCATTGTTAAATTCTTGGTTGTGCATTCACACTGCTGTAGCTTACAATGTGAATGTGCTGAGCCCAGGCTGTCAGCATGTCCCCTTCCAGTTTCAAATAAACAAACAGCAGCGGCTACCACCGTCCACCTCTTACAGTCCCCATGAAAGCCAACAGGGGTGCCCAATGCCCCTGTTGGCATGCCCCCTCCCAGTTCATTTGTCAATGGGGGAGCCCACTCCCTGTCGGCATAATGTCCCCCCCCCATTTGTTGTGTGCTGAGGGGTGCCCAATCCCCCTCAGCTCATGTTCCCCCAAACACTCGGTATGTGCCAATGGGGGTGTCTACCCCTTTGCTACAGCTCCCAACAACACCAGATGGCACACTGGGAGCCCACCCCAGTGTGCCAAATTTCCTGTTAAAAAGGAAAACCTTCCTGTACTGGATTTTTAATTTTTTTTTAACCTGTAAACAAGAAAATGGTCCCTCGCAGTCTGCTGTGCCCCCTCCCCCAACCTGCACCTACCCTCTGTGCACCCACCTCACCACACCCCCCCCTCACCCATACTTACCTCCAGTGCTGGTGCAATGATCTTCGGTGGAGCGGGAACAAGTTTGTACTCTTCAAAGCCGACCGCGAACTGAAGAAATGCTGGTAAGCTATATAATGGCATAAATGGGTTCTTTTCAGCTTTAGTACATATCTCGGCCATTTGTGTGAATTGTGGCACCAAATTTTCAACATGAGGTTCTTGGGACCCCACCTCATGAATTCAGTGACTGTCATCTGGTTATTTGGTCCCGAGAGGTGATTTCACAGTCACTGCGCAGAATCACCTTTTGGGATTAATTAACGAAATGACAGTGTCACTGTTCATGAGGTGGGCTCCCAAAAAGCCTATGCTGCAAATTTGGTGAAAAAGTTCTGAGAAATGACTGTTACGAGCAAGCGTTGTGCAGTTTCCATGCACACTTGTAACATCACAAATTTGTAATATTTTCACTCCAGATTTTCAACATTGGCATTTTTTTACACCTCCTTATGAACAGTACAGCTGTCATTTTTCACATCCTGGCCAAAATGTGTTTTCGCACTTCTAGCACAGAATAGCACAGTCGCTATGGGAAATCAGTGTTTGGGACAGATTAAGAAAATCACTGTGACACTGTTTATGAGTGGAGGTCCCAAAATACCTATGTTGAAAATTTGGTGACAAAAGTCCATAAAATATTTATGTTACTAGCATGTGTTGCGCAGTTTCCACGCACACTCGTAACATCAAGAATTTGTAATATTTTCACTCAAGATTTTTGACATTGTCAATTTTGCACACCTCCTCATGAACAGTACAGCTGTCATTTTTCACATCCTGTCCAAAATGTGTTTTTGCATATCTGGTGCACAATGGCGCAGTCGCTGTGGGAAATCAATGTTTGGGACAGTTTAAGAAATTCATAGTGACAGTGTTCATGAGCAGAGGTCACAAAATGCCTATGTTGAAATTTTGGTGAAATAATTCTAATAAATGACTGTTCCTAGCGTGCACTATGCAGTTTTCACATACGCTCGTAAGTTTGAGCATTTTTAATATTTTCACTCCAGATTTTCAACACTGCCATCTCTTCACACCTTCCTATGAATGGTACAACTGTAATTTTTCACTGTGTTTTCACACATCTGGTGCAGAATGGCATAGTCTCTGTGAGAAATCAATGTTCGGGACAGAGTAACAAAATCACAGTGCCACTGTTCATGAGCAGAGATCCAAATCCTGGTTAAACAATTAAAAAAAATGCTTTCATGAGGTGGGGGTTGCAAAAGGCCATGTTGAAAATTTGTAGTGCAAATACCAACAAATGCCTGGAGCGTTAGGGTTTCTAACCATAACGTCCCCCCCAATCCATGGTGGGGCTCCAGTGCCCTCATCTTCTCTGAACCATAGACACATCTTCACTCTTCAAAGCCAGATCATGAATTGAGGAAACAGGTATGCACTTCACTGTATTTCAATGGGAATTTGAACTTGGTGGCATGACTTGTTCTTTCTGCTGGGAACTGTAGTCCTGCCAATCGGTGCGTGCCAACAGCAATTCCAACAACGAACTTCGGCGTTGATAAATGCTTGTTATTGCTGGTATTCCTGGTTTCCCCTCCTCTAAATAGTCTTCTATTTCACAATTAGGTCCTCTGTTTTCTAGTTCAAGGCACTGCTATGTGGGTTTTCCTCTGCAAGTTTGTATTTCAGTTAATCAAGGTGAAGTCAAGAAAGGAAGACAAAGTACATTGAGTTTGACAATGCAAATCTTTCCCCAGTATAGGTTTCTTCATTTGCAAACGTCAGTACTGACCGGACCCTAAATGTCTTTTTCATCATGGCAAAACTAGATACCATAACAATAAAAGCATACATGCAACCCCAGAGTATCCTGAGGATGCATTCCTTTCCCTATGCAAACTTTTTCAGGAAAGGTTAGGCATATCCATGGAACTTCATAAAAGCATGTAGACATTTTGGTATTGACTACAATCATAGTTTCTTTGGTGGGATCTAATATAAGATAAATTCAATAAGAGTTCAGGATGGAGTGATTTCAGAAGCACTGGCCTATTGTGTCTCTTTACCTCACATTGGAGGCTTCTTTCTTGGGATAAGGGAACTTCTCTAAAGAAGGCTACAGTTCACGACCATCATGACTGCTTGGAAATCGGACCTGTATATGCTTTCTTTTGAACCCAAAGTCACTTGTTTTACTTTTCAGGCTTTTAACCTTGTTGATTTTGAACCATGTGGTTCTGGTTAACACAAGTCACATGGCAGTTGTACTGTATATTAACTAAACAAAGAGGGAGATTTCAGATCATTAAAGTTAGTCCATAAGCCATGGAGATTTCATGGTCGGTGTGCTTTTTTTAACCACACCCATCTGGTGGCAACATTTCATGTACGTCAGCAGAATAGTCAGTTAGACACTTGGAACCATCTGAGCAACGTACCCCATGACTGACATTTTCTCTAGGACGTCCTGGATTTCCCATTTCAACAGTGGGGCACTCCACAAATAGACTTGTGCATTTCCTGGAGGAAAAGGTTCCCTTTCATTTCCACTTCTTTATCAGAAAGTGATAATGCCGTTGACTCTTACTGGAGCTATGATATTCTTCTATGAAAACCTTTAATCTTTTCTCCATGCTTTAAAAAGTCTTCATGGAAGACTAGTAGGAAAAATGTAGGGTGATAGTGATGATTTTGATTTTAGCAAGCCAACACTGGTCCTCAGATAAACTCAGACTGAGTTTTCCTTATTTGTCATCACTGGGGACCTTGAGTGGATTTTTCCCAGTCCAAAGAGAAGTTGTTTGCGGAGCACTCTTCCTCCACTTGATCTCAATTTAATCCTCAGTACATCTTTGGATTCTGCAATTTTGAGCCAATGGCCAGACAGTATGACAGTACTGTAGGCAGTTTTATACCTTTATCCCTCTTCTTCTTCACAAGGCATGTTCCACTAGATATATGGTGCCCTCTATGGCTGCTGTCTGGTATACTGCCTACTCAGAGCGCAGTAGGAATTCTGCCTCATCCTCTACCCATATGATCTCTTAGCAATGTACTGACCTGTATTTGCAAAGGAATGCCAGTTTGAGGACCACCATCCTAAAGAGCATACTCCGTGACTAAGCCCTAGCCCTTTTTTCTCAGACAGGTTCTGCTTCATAGTCTGAGTAATTATGACCATGCCATTTCGGAAAGATCACAGTATAATAATTCCAGTTCACAGTATAACCATTCCAGGTAAAAAAAAAAGTCACAGTGCTAATGTAGCATAACCCTAGACAAACCCCATGTTACCAGCCCCGATAATGGACAAAGGGCTTTTAAAGAGACAGTAACAATCCAAAACCTATGCAACAACTGCAACTGCTCTTGAAACACTCTATTTCCTTTGTCCATAAAAAACATTTTATAACTAGAATAACATATTTCAGATCTGGGATTATGCTTGATACCATTACATCCCTGATAGTTGATATCCCTCAGTCTGTGACTTTGCGCTGCCAACATAGCAATCATGATATTACTATTGCATAATCCTTGGTCTGTGATGTATTATTCTTTAAATACCCCCCAAAGTGCCTTATCTCCTTGGAAAACAAACCACTGTGCGAGTGCTTCAAGTATCCTACAGCTAATAGCCACTCTCTAAATAACTGAGATTTTTTTTTTGTCCCCAGACTCCCATGGCTCAGCCTATGCTCCTGACCTCCCTCACGGAACCCAGGGTCTTACTTTGGCACTGATCCTCCCAGGTTTGCCCCCCCTCTCCAAGGTGGGGCTGTTGAGCTGGCATTCCCCCATTGGACGAAAAAGGGAGGTACCAGGCAAACTCCCATTACCGGGAAGCCTTCTCTGGTTTGCCCTCCAGGGATGGAGCCACCAGATTCAGACTAGCCCAATGGAACACTATGCTCAGGTCGATGACCAAGTGCCATGGTGGGTGGGGGGGATGATGGAGCGGGGCATCATTGAGGGAGCTGGTGATTTTTCTGAAATGCTAGCACCCCATGGGAGGTGTGGTGTGCAATGGTGTAACACACAAAGTGCCAACACCCAGCACACCTCCCTGTTAGTCAGGTGCCAGTAGTTGTTCCCTCTGGCCTCCACTAGAGGTCAGTCTAACTCCGGACACTCACCCACCCACCCTCTCCCCGGAGGAGGAGGAGAGCAACCCATCGGATGCTCAGTCCTCCTCTCCCCAGCCACCCCTCAAAGTCCTTGGGTCTGTTTCTGAACCCGGAGTGTCAGCATGGCAAGTGGAAGCCCTACCGCTGCACTGGTGGGCCAGCCAAAATATCCAAGATATATAAAAACAAAAGTTCAGATATGGCTGTTGTGACCTAAAAACTAACCAATCCATGCCTTTTGTTGTATCAGACAATTCTCATCCTCCCTCCCTAGTGTATGTCTTGTACCATGACTCATTCAGCTCAGAAGTATAAAAACAAAAAAACACTGGTCTAATGAGGACAAGATAGAATAATCTGGAAAATGCTCAAAGCAAGCAATAATACCCAACAGGGTGGGTGGTATTGGGCAATACAGGACCGCCCGGGGGCGTAATGAGGCCCGACGTCACAAGCAGAGGGCCTTATAGCCCCTGGAAGGTCCGGTATTGCCCATACCGCCCACCCTGGAGGGTATTATTGTCTGATACAAGAAAATGGGCCACCAGTAGTATTTCTATATGTGATTTAAGTAAAAAATGAAAACAAATAATAGGGAAGAAATGAAGCTGAAGTGTGTCTGTTGTAAAGTAGTTCCTTGTTGTCTGTGCTGTTCTATTGCCATTATCTTATACTCTCCACCCTCCCCTGCATGAGTTCCTTAACAAGGCATTAGATTTTTGGCATAGTTTCCCCCAATACTTGTTTTTTAAATAGTGAAAATAAAATGTTTTCTTTATTTTGTCCTTCTTGCTAGAGACTTTTGTTTTGAAAGTTGCAATTGTGCACCATGAAATCACATGCAAGCAGGAAGTACAGAGCTGGAAAAACAAGGTGGCAGGACTAAATCAAAATGTTTTTTATTTTTAATACTAAAAGCATGGTGTTAGTTTTGCATTTAAAATGCATCGAAACCCACTGTGACTGCAAACGGTGTTGTGCTTGAGTGAATACCTTTTCGGCGGTTACGGGGAATGGAGAGCAGAGGAGGCAGAAGTGCTTTTAAAGAGGTGAGGTAAAAGCCCATAGGAGGAGGCAGGGGTGATCAGTATGCTGAGCAGAGTTTCTTTTAATATGGGGCATCACTATGCTGAACATTTTTTTTTTTTTAAATATTCAAAAGTTGAACCAAGGGACCGCTCGCTACTGAACAGAGCAATCTGATGTATAGAGGAGGTATGAGAGGAGCGTCAGGAGAGTGTTGCTCTTGCCATTGTGGTCGGTTCGGAAAAATTATGTTTGTTGTAGCATGATGCACCAATAAAAAAAAATACACTGTTTCTTTTTTTTTATACATGCTTGTTCACATGTGGTGGCCACTCTATTAAAGGACCATGCCAGTCTTCAGACCAGTATCTCTCGCTTAACAAGAGAAAAAAATGGTGGTGATTTTAAATTTTGTTTTGTTGGTTTTGACCAATTGCAGAGGAGGGTGGGTGGGCACTAGGATATTTGACTGGGTTGGCATTCCTGGCACTTTTAACTTACAGGGCTCTCACTGTAAGTTAATGTACCCCATGCCAGTCAATCAGATTACTTTATTTCTAAAGCCCATTTTCTAAATTGGATTAGAGCATATCACTGCAAGGGCTCAGCATGTCTGCAGGACCACAGTAACTGTTAGAGTGCCTGCAAATGAGTACCACTGGAAGAAACCAAACAGAATTGGACGATGATGAGAAAAGCCAAACCATTAAGAAAATGGACCTTTAAGGAGCTTTGTGTTTGCACTGCTGCTTTAACAAACAAACAAATAAACAAATACATAAATAAATAAATAAATAAAATCATTATGCAGCTGCAGAAAATGACCTGTTCGGATATTTCCTGAAATGTCTGACAATTTTATATGAACTTGCCTGCATGAATTACTGCAGATATAATCTCTTTAGAAATATTCCAAAATATATGGGAATATCTGACCATGTCTGTTGCTGCAACTGTAAGCAATTTTTAACCTTGAACTGCTTGGCAAGAATGCATACTGGTAACAATTTTATGCAGCTAAGATTTCAAAATATTACATTTTCCTTTCAGTGCATGGAATCTTTTATTCAGTATATCAATATAGTGGCTTCTCCTGTACTCGGTCAAGCATGAACACCAGTGAACCATAAGCCTAGCTCTGCAATGAAAAAAAACACACACTGCCCACGTGCACAAATGGCTGTCTTAGAGTTTTCTTATACACTTCCTTATTTACAAAGCTAGGGGAGCTGGAGGTCAGTACATTTGTGTTCGGTGCTTTCTCATGTAGGTCTTTGTAGCATTAAACTATCATTACAGCTGGCCCAGTGGTACTGAGGGCAGAGGTGCTGGATGCCTTACCTCGTACCACGCTAGCGACCCATGTTCAGGAATGAGCACGGACCACTGGGGGTCGGCCAGGGAGGAGAAGGATAGAGCACTGACAAGCTACTCTCCTTCTCCAGAGGCAACCTGCAACCTCCCGCCCATAATCGCCACCTGGGGAACTCAGTGGTAGGTGCAGTAGAGGGAGGTAGCAGCACAGGGACAAGGGCAGATGTTGGCAGAGGAGCAGGAGGCGCGTCTCAGTGCATCTCCTCACTCATTGGCCCTCATTGCACACCGATGCAAGCTAATATTCTTCAGGTGATGCTACCTCTGGCTGAAAGTTGCAATACTGAACTTAGGATCTGCAAGAAAGCAAGTCGTGCTCACAGCAAAGGGAGGTGAACCTTACTTTACAATTTATAATTGTTCTTTGGTTTATAGCAGATTCATCAGAAAAGCTAATATTCTTCAGGCGGAGGCTACTTCTAACTGAAAGGTGAAATAAGGAACTTAGAATTATCAGGAAAGACAGTCTTGCTCTCAGCAGAGGCAGGTGTACCTTACTTTACTTGTTACAATTGTTATTATTGTTTTCAGTGCAGGGACTTGCAATACTGCTTTGCAGACTGGGAGTTTGAACCCAGAGGGATTGCAATACTGTTTACTGTGTCTGTCCTTGTGTACAGCTGACTTGTTTTGGGGCTGATTGCTTTCAGAGCACAAATCACCAGGCTGTATTGGGGCTGGGGATTTTACCTGTGTCTGACTCAGATGTTTGGATTTTTCTCTATTTGATTAGCAGGGTATTTTCTCTGTCAAATTGTCGTGTAGGGCATCTTGCTGATAGGAAGGTCAACACTCATCCAAGCGGTGGGTCAGAGCTTTTAGCTGATTGTTTCGTGAGGGCACAGTTTAGGCGAACCCCTACCCACCCTCACCCACCCACCCCTGATAACATTTCTTTATACCTGGAGTTCTGACATCATTTCCTCAAGAGGGACGAGGTGCATATCACTGTCATATCCTTTCTAGCACATTGCATTGACAATATAAGCATACACATTGTATAATATATATTTTTATATATAACAAAACAATCACACACAAAAAAAACAGGATAAACAAGAAGGTAGACAGACATTTGGGGAGTAGTGCAATGTAATGGCTGAGGGGCATCAGTCTTCTGGGAGTCTTTCTGGAGGCTGAGATGCTGCCCTATTTGCAGACAACTCTCTGCACTGAGGGAGGAGGTTGCCCATCTTCAGGCCACACTGGACAGTAGTAAGGGAACTTCCCCCATTCAGGGAGCACCAGAGCCACCACCACTACCTCAGAGGTTGCGAAGAAAGCATAGCAGTTGGACCACAGTGGACTCAGGGAGGGTGAGGGTGGTGAAACAGAAGAACACCCAGTCAATTGTACCACTCCACAATCTATACACCATTCTGAGGGAGCATAGTTCCCCTATGGATGCATCCACAGAGGAGACTAAGGAGGTTGTGGACAACTGTCGCAAGAAAGCCCCACAGGAAGGAGGCAGAGGACACCACAGGGAAAGGAAGCAGCTCCTGATGGGGGACTCAATCATTAGGGGGATAGAACTGAGGGGAGCAGGGAAAACTGAAGTAAGGTGCCTGCCTGGTGCCATGGCTTGGAGGGACAGGAAGCGCATCCTCAGGATCATGAGAACAGCTGCACAGAAGACTGATCTGGACATCGTTGTCCACCTAGGGACAAATGACTTGACTCAACATGAGATTAGAGCAGTGCAGGAGGAGTTTGTGGAGTTGGGGAGGGGCCTAAGGCAAGTAGCACACACAGTATCCTTCTCGGAGGTGCTGCCTGTCTATGGCAAGGGTGAGGCGAGGGTACTTCGCACCATTTGATTCAATGGATGGTTAAAACAATGTTGCAAAGCACAGGGTTTTGGCTTCATTGGGGACCGGGGTTCCACCTGGAGGGATACCAGCCTATACTGGCAGGATGGTCTGCATCTGTCCAGGAAGGGAACAAGTCTTCTGGGCAATCAATTTAAACGCTTCATTGGCAAGCTTTGAAACTAGTCAAGGGGGGACACACTGATAAGCACCAGGGAATTCTCAGCATCCCCTACAAAACAGGGTACTAAATGAGGGAAAGACCAAGGTACAAAGGTCAGTAGGGAGCAGGACAGGGGTGAATGGAGAAAGCGAAGTCAATGAGGACAGGCATAGCGCTAAAAGAGGTAAAGCCATCAAAAAATGGAGAGCAATGAGTACTAATGCCCGTAGTCTGGGTAACAAGCTTCCTGAATTAGTGGCCTTGATGGAGGAGGAACATCTGGATATCGTGGCAGTCACAGAAACATGGTACACACAGAACCATGACTGGGACGTAAACATACCAAGATACACTATCTACAGGAGGGACAGGGAGGATAAAAGAGGAGGAGGAGTAGCTCTCTACATAAGGGAAGGAATCAAAGCTGCAGAACAAAAGGGTAAACAGGGAGGAGAGGAAGCACTGTGGGTCAATTTGGAGACAGGCAATGGCACCACAATCCGCAGAGGGTTTGCACACAGACCCCCATCTCAGGGGGAGGACATGGACAAGGAAATGATAGGAAGTATCCTTAAAATGCAGAAAAAGGGGAGATATTGCCGATGGGGGATCTGAATAAGCCAGATGTTAATTGGAGTACATTTGCAGCAGCCACTTCAAAGAGTGGGTCATTCTAAATGCCCTACAGGAGGCATGCCTTAGACAACTAGTATTGGAACCCACTCGAGAGGGAGCAATCTTATACCTGGTACTCTCAAATGGAGATGGCGAGAGGATCACAGATTTAAAAGTGGGTAGCCATCTGGGAACTAGTGACCATCGAACAGTATGGGTCACGATAAACACAGCAGTACAGTCAAGCCATACAAAGGCAAAGGTACTGAACTTCAGGAGGGCTGACTTTGCCAAAATGGGTGAGTGCCTAAGGAATGCACTAGCAAATCGGCAGGAAGGAGGGATGGAAGAACAATGGGGAATAATCAAAACTGCCATCACAGAGGCAACAAGCCTTTGTGTGAAGCAAATAAACAAAACAAAACGATGTAAGAAACCACTATGGTTCTCAAAGGAGATGGCAGGGAAGGTTAGGGAGAAAAAGAAAACATTCAGGAAGTACAAGGAATCACATAAGGAGCAGGACAGAGAATTGTATCAGTTAAAGCAAAAGGAAGCTGGGAAGGCAGTCAGAACAGCAAAGGCCCAAACTGAGGAAAAGATAGCCAACACAGTTAAGAAGGGGGATAAAACCTTTTATAAGTACATCAGGGAGGGAAGGAAGACCAAGGGAGGGGTAGTGAGGCTTAATAAAGGGCAAGGGAGGTGGGCAGAGGTTGACTGTGAAAAGGCAGAGATACTAAACAAATATTTTTGCTCAGTATTCACAAATGAAGAGGGGGGGTACCTAAACCAAACAATAGAAACACTCTGGATACAGAAGTTGATACCAGCCCATTTATAGAAGAAAGGGTTCTAAAAGAACTCTTAAAACTGAAGGTGGACTAAGCAAAGGGGCCTGATGGGATTCATCCCAGAATTCTAAAAGAACTAAGGGTAGAACTAGTGACACCACTGACTACCCTCTTTAACAAATCATGGGAGGATGGGGTGGTACCTGAGGACTGGAGTAGGGCAGATGTGATTCCACTTCACAAAAGTGGGAGCAGGGCAGAAGTAGGCAACTACAGACCTGTTAGTTTAACCTCAGTGATAGGGAAAATGATGGAATCACTTCTGAAGGAAAGAATTGTTGAGTACCTAGAGGCCAGAGGGGCACAGGACCCAAGGCAGCATGGATTTACAGCGGGAAGGTCATATCAGACGAATCTAATAGATTTCTTTGACTGGGTGACCAAAGTAGTAGATGAGGGAGGGGCTGTGGACATGGCCTACCTAGACTTTAGCAAGGCATTTGACACAGTCCCACACAAAAGATTAATATACAAGTTAGCCAGCCTGGGAGTGGGTCCCAAGATGGTAGTTTGGGTAAAGAATTGGCTGGAAAACAGGACACAGAGGGTAATAGTAAATGGAGTCCACTCTGTAGAAAGGGGGGGTTACTAGTGGGGTACCGCAGGGTTCAGTACTAGGACCAGTCCTCTTCAATGTCTTTATAAGTGACATTGCAGAGGGACTGAAAGGAAAAGTATGTCTCTTTGCAGGCGACACAAAGATCTGCAATAGAGTTGATACACAAGGTGGGGTGGAAAGGATGAGAAGGGACTTGGCAAGGTTGGAGGTGGTCTAATGTATGGCAGCTTAGATTCAATGCTAAGAAGTGCAAGGTAATGCACCTGGGAAACAAAAACCCAGGGGAAGAGTACACAATGGGGTGAGATACTAACAACAAAAATGGAAAGGGATCTGGGGTAGTCATATCAGATGACCTAAAGGTGGGCAAGCAATGTGAGAGGGCAGTAAGGAGGGCTGGGGAGATACTGGGATGCATAGGGAAAGGCATCACCAGTAAAAAACAGGAAGTTGTTATCCCTCTGTACAGACAGCTGGTGAGACCCCATCTGGAGTACTGAGTACAGTTCTGGAGCTCAATCTCAGCAAATACATAAACAGGATGGAGGCAGTCCAAAGGAGGACAACTAAAATGGTGCAGGGTCTGCACCTGCAGACATATGAAGAGAGACTTAAGGAGCTTAATATGTATAGCCTCGATGAAAGAAGGGAGAGGAAGGACATGACGGAAACATTCAAGTACCTCAAGGGAATCAACAAAGTCCAAGAGGGTAGCATCTTTCAGAAAAAGAGGTGTGCAAGAACAAGGGGGTACAATTTGAAGATGGGGGGGCGGCTAAGAGGTAATGTAAGGAAGTATTTTTTCACAGAGAGGGTTGTGGATGCATGGAATGGCCTTTGGGAGGAGGTTGTGGAGTCAAAAACAGTGGTGGAATTCAAGCATGCATGGGACACTCATAAGGCAATTCTAGGGGGTGGGGAAGGAAGAAGTAGGTTGTTGGTTAACTAGGATCTGCAGCTTATCCATTAGGTAGGGAAATGGGCAGACCGGGTGGGCCAAGCAGTCCTTATCTGCTGTCAAATTATATGTTTCTATGACCCCTGGGGATAAAGAAGGAAACAACCCCCAGTCTCTCCTAGGTGATGACTCCACTTTGCACATCCTCGGCTCGTCAGAGCAGACTCCGTTGTGCAGGTCCACTTCCGTAGCAGAGCTGTTGGGAAGATAAGTGGGTCTCCTCCTCATCCCACACAGGGGGGTTAACCGGGCATCTAGGTCAGAGGAGAAGTGGATTGATGTACTCTAGGGGCAGACACCGACGATGAGGCTTGTGCATATGGGGCAGTCTGAGAGAGTGGAGAGAGAAGGGCAGTAAGGGGCAAAAAATACGGAGTCAAAAAAAAAAACTTTCATTACAAATCACTTACATGATTTCAGCCAATCAGCACAGAGCCACTGTACCTTTTATCCTGCATACAGTGGTCTTTTGTGCAGGAAAATTAGGAGCAGAGCATTACTTTTCACAGTCGGGGAAGGGGGGCTTCATAAACCTATTGAAATTTGAAGGAAACAGTCATAAATCCTTTGCCAATTACTAGGGCTGCAGAAATGCCCAATTAGCACAGCCATTATCTTTTTTAAGTTTGCAGCTAACATATGGTATTTAATTGTGACCTTTTCTTCCCTTGATGGTGGTTGCAAATGCTCTCATGAAAGTGCCATTATGAAAGTGCTGCCGCACTGGAAGACTGAGCTTGACCTTGTGGGTGAGTTGGTGAGCTTGGTTATCGTCCTGGTGTGTGTCGGAATGCTCGTTCATGATGATCGGAGCATGTTTTCATGAAGCAAAAAGAAACATGCCTTATAGTATTCTTGGAACTCACCTTTAGAAGCAAACCCCATCGAAAATGAAGCAGTCTAACCTATTTAATTTTGTTAGTGAAAGTTTCAGCTCTAAGTTCGGGCATGCATAGTAGCGCTAGGCGCTACTGCGTCTGCCAGACTCAAACTGCAACTCAACAAATTAAATAAAGTTAGACTGTCCGCTTTGATGGGTTTGCTTCTAAAGGTGCAGCTCCACGAATGCTACAAGGCACAATGTTTCTTTTTGTTTCGTGAAAACATGCCCCAATAATCATGAATGAGCATTCTGGCACACACCCGGAAGATAAGGAGTCTAATTTGCATACAGGTTGCAGCTCTGGCTGCTACTATCTCTGACAAGGTGCCTCTGACTCCTGGACATATCAATACAGATTTTAACTAAAGGATACACCCTACAACAGACATGAAACTCTCTCACTGCAAGTTGGCAGGTGAGTAGAGGCTGGGAGGAAAATGTGGTTTATGACAGTTTTCCTTTAAATAAAATGTACTTAATTCTTATTATAAGTCACTCAGCCTAACTTTCAGTGATTTATAATAACCTAATAGGAGCTCTGTTGGGTGTCTCTTATGTTACAAAAGACTTCTCTTCTGAGGTTTGGGCAGACAGAACCACAGCTTTGCTTTCCAGTCCTCTTGCCCAAACCTCATACTTGGAGTCTCTTATACCATAAGAAACACCTCACAGAAACCCTATCACCTTATAACAATAATCCATGAAATTGTTTCAGTTAGGCTTCTTTTTTGGAGGGGGGAGCTATTTTAGAAACACAGAAATAGAATTTGTTGGCAGATAAGAACCGCTTAGCCCCTAGTCAGCACCTGCCTATCTTGCCACCGCAGACTGTACCTGGTCTACAACTGCCACCCCCCCCCCCCCATCGCTTTGATATCAGTTTTTCTTTATACCTATCCCATGCATGCTAGAAACCCACCCCTGTCTTCCCCACCACCACCTCCTCTGGAAGATTGCTCCAGGCATTCACCACCCTCTCAGTGAAGAAATACTTCCTTGCATACCTCTTAAACTTCCCCTTCCAGCTTCACTGCATGTCCCCTAGTTTTTGGACACCTTCTTTTCTGAAAAATGCTCCCTTCTCATACCTTATTCATCCCTGTGAAGTATTTAAATGTCTCTATCATATCCGCCTTCTCCCTCCTCTCTTCCAGGGTGTGCATACCAAGATCCTTTAGTCTCTCCTCATAGGACCTTTGATGCAGACCTGAACAATTTTTGTTGCCCTTTTTTGGATGGCCTCTATCCTGCCTATATCCTTTCTGAGGTGTGGTCTTGAGAGTCAGACACAGTACTCCAGGTGTTGCCTCATCAATGTCCAATACAGTGATAACAGCGCCTCCCTCATCCTGCTGATCTTACCCCTCCCTATGCACCCCAGCATCTCACTGGCTTTCCTACTGCTTTGTCACATTGTCTTGCCACCTTGAGGTCATCCGTTATGATTACTTCTAGTTCCCCTTCCTGTTTAGTGATTGTCAGTACCTACCCCCATTCTATATTCTACCTCTGGGTTTCTGCACCCAAGCTGCATGATTTTGCACTTTTTTATCCCGCTGCCATACACGTGTCCATTCCTTGGGCTTTTTCAGGATTTTCTCCACCTCCCTCCCCACCCTGGAGGTTCCACCCTATTACATACCTTGGTGTCATCTGCAAAGAGGCACACCTTCCCTTCCAGTTTTTCTGCAATGTTACTTATAAAGACATTAAAGAGGACTGAACCCAGTACTGAGCCTTGAGGAACCCCACTGGTCACTCTGCCTTCCTCTGAGTGAGTGCGTGCTCTTAACCACTACCATTTGTTGCCTGTTAGCCAATTACGTATCCAGTGTACCACCTTGGTGCCTACCCCAAACTTTCCAGTTTTTTCATGAGCCTTCTATGTGGTATGGTGTGGAAGACCTTGCTGAAGTCTAAGTCGGCCATGTCCATCACTTGCATCCCCCGATCTATTTCTCTGGTCACCCAGTCAAAGACATCTATCAGGTTTGTCTGACATGATCTATGAATCAATGCTGCACTGTATCATATAACCTGCCAGTTGCAAGGTAATCTACAAGTCTTTCTTTTAGAAATGACTCCATTAGTGCCCCCCTACTGATGTCATACTGATCAGCCTGCAGTGCCAGCCTCTTCCTGCTGCAACTCTTATGGACTGGGACTACATCTGCTCTTCTCCAGTCCTCTGGCACCATCCCTGTTATCTAGCGAGTTATTAAATAGAGCTGTCAGAGGTGCAGTCAGTACCACCCTGAGCTCCTTCAGTACCCTTGGATGTATCATATCTGGCCTCATAGCCCTGTCCAGATTTCTAGATTTGTAAGTCCCTTCAGAACTGTTTCCTCTTCGAATGGACTTGTGTTTACTTCCATCCCTTCAGTGATTCTGTAAGCTATATGAGGCCCATCCCCTTCCCCTTCCATTGTAAAGACAGATCAAAAGTATTTGCTTAGAATATCTGCTTTTTCTTGATAATTTTCTGCACAGTCTCCCTCTACACCCCTCAGCCTCACAATTCCTTCATTTGTCTTACCTTTTTCCTTATATACCTAAAAAAGATCTTGTTGTCCTTTGTTACCCCACTGGCTATTCTTTTTCTCAGTCTGTGCCTTAGCGCCCCTCGTAGCCTTCCCTGCTTCCCTCTGTTTTTGCTGATACACCTCTTTGTCCTCTTCCCTCTGTATCTCCTTGTATCTCCTGAACACTGCCCTTTTTGCCCCTACCCTTGCTGCCACCTCCCTTCAGAGCCATACTGGTCTCTTTTCCCTCCTGCTTTTGCTCACCTGTTCTGTGCAGATATCTGTTGCCGTCACTATTCCTTTCCTTAATCTGGCCCACAGTCCCTCCACTCCATCAGGTAATACCCTCTGCCAGAACATCCCTGAGCCATACTCCCATTTTTTTTAGTCTGCCCTCATGAGGTGCAGGACCCTGGTCCTTGTGTGGTTCGCCTCTGCTGCCATCCTGATGTTAAACCACACTGTCCATTGATCACTGGTCCCCAGGTGGTATCCTACCCTGTTGTCTACAGCATTTTTCCTGTTTATAACCACCAGGTCTAGTACTGCCTCATCATGAGTGGGTTCCTTGACTAGTTGTCTCAGAAATGCCCACTGCAGGGAGTCTAGGATGACCCTGTTTCTAGCTGAGGCCACAGCCTGGAGGCTTCAATCAATATCTGGTAGATTGAATCGTCAGTACCTCCCCTTTATCTACCATCCTGCTAATCACTTCCATCATTTTGTTGTCTAGATTTTCCCCCTGTGCTGGAGGTCTATAAATCATCCCAGTGTGAATGGAGGCTCTGGCTGATGTCTCCAAGGTGACCCACAGTACCTCCAGGCCCTACTTACCCCCTTGCATTGCAGTTGCCTTGATATCTTCCCTAACATACAACATAACCCCTCCCCCCCCACCTTTCCACCCCTCCCTATCCTTCCTGACATGCATGTATCCTGGTATAGCCATGCCCCAGTTATGGTTTCCAGTGCACCATGACTCAGTGACATAGCCATTATGTCCAGGTCTGCATCCGCCATGTTAGTTTTAAGATCTGGAATTTTATTTCCAAGACTGCTTGCATTTGCAAACATGGTTTTCCACATCTTTCTCCTACCCTGCTTGCAACCCCCCTGCCTTCCTTTGGCCCTGTTTTATTTTCCTCTCTCATATTACTACGTTTGTTCCTTGCCCATTTGTTTCCAGATCACCTTCTTTTGCCTTGAAGCAGTTCTCTGAGGAGTCCCCCCCCCTCAGGTTCTTCTTGCCTCCTGCCTTATTTTGTGGATGGGGTGGCAGTATATGCCTCCCTCTGTCCTCCCCAGCTAGTTTAAATGTTCATCAAAGTAACATTTAAACCGTCCACTGAGGACTGCAGTTCTTATCCTAGAGGGATGCAGGTCATCACCTTTTTACTCCTGCCAGGTTTATCCCCAGTTCCCCATGTAGCTAAACTCCTGTTCTCTGCACCATTCCTTCAGCTATGAGTTGAAGCTCCTGATGTGGAGTTCCCTGTCCTCACCTTGGCTATATACTGGTAGCACCTTGGTGAAGGCCATGGCATCCACTACCTCTTTTAGACCCCTTGCCAGAACCCTGAACTCCCATGAACAGTCCCAGGTGCATCCCTAGCTAGTCACCAGAGAAGGGTGTCGAAGATAATCCAGGGTCAGCAGGGCAACATCTGCAAGGAGAGGCTCATGGAGCTCAACATATACTCTCTTCAGGACAAAAGGGGGGGTTTTGTGATCGAGACCTTCATATACCTGAAAGTTATTAACAAGGTGAATATTGAGGGCCTCTTCTGCCTTAGTGATAACAAGCCCAACAAGCCAACTAAGGGGCATAGTATAAAGCTGGTAGGGTGAAGACTGAGGAGAGAGATGAGGAGGCACTTCTTCATCGAGAGGTTGATAGCCAAGTGGAATGAGTTGCCAGAGATGGTGGTCTCCCTGTAAATGGTGGATAGCTTCAAGAGAGGATGGGACAGAGTAAAGAAGAAAGTAGCTGGTGGTGAACGAGAAAGAGGAGAGGGGGGACTTGGGAATCGGGTGATTTGGGAAGTGGGCAGGTCCTTCTGTAGATACGGAGGGACCTGCACACTTGAACAGACTAGCTTGAATGTAAGGCCTTAATGTGCTGGCATATTCATATGTTCATATGTATGTCTTTCATTGGTCCCCTGGTGGGCAATGACATCTGACTCCCCCCTGCCCTGCTTGCATAGAGATCCTTAGGATTCGTTGGCCATCCCTCTGAGCCACAGTGCCAAATAGACACCTTACCTCCCTCTCCACCCTTATCCCTCTTCCCAGATCTATCCCCCAATGATAGAGTTCTCCACCAGAAACTGTTTCTTCTTCTGCTGGGGTCCTCTGCCACTCACCTTGGGTTCCCCCTTCGAGGGACCACCACATCCTCCCATGACACTAATACAGGTGCCACCTACAAGCAGTCCCATCCTGCCAGAATGGAAGAGTTGCGTAGTGGCAATGGTGGAGAAATGAGCCCCTGTCCTGCCACACCACCCTCCCAGAGCCCACCACTGTCCAGCACAATGCTCCTTCCCCATGACATCCATGTGGCAGCGGCGGTGGATTTGGTGGCCCCTGGGTGAGGGATGAGGCAATCTGGATCCAGGTCAGCTTGGGCTGGAATCTAGTGACCTCCTCCCTCAACCCGGAGAGGTGCATACATATGGGGCAGCACCTCAATCTCCAGAATGTCTCCCTGAAGAGTGTTGCGCCACACCCACTGCATTGTACCACTCCCCTTTGTGGCTATATGTTCTTCCTCCTGCTCCTGACTGTGGCCTGTCCCTCTGTTTGGTTCTACCCCTCTGAACCTCCTAGCAGACTTTCCTATGTTACCCTACCCTCAATAGCGCGTCTCCTGACTTTCCCTTTTACTCTCACTTTCCTGTTTATTACCTTCTTTAAATTCCTTCCTGCTCCCCTCTACCTCTTTATTACTTTTAGATCTTTCCCCTCACTGCTCCACTAGAAACCTTATTTCACTTTATCCTAGGTAGGGTGTTCCTCCCATTCCCACTAGTGGCCTGCCTTCAACCCCTAACCATTCCCTGCAGTGAGTGTAACAACAAAAATGACCAGGTTCCTTACCTCAGCTGACAGTCAGAGCTCCCTGCTTCCCTGTGGCCTCCAGCAGACACCTTCTGACACCTAAGACCCCAGTACCTGTTCCACTCCTTCACTGTTCCCCTTACTCACTGCGAAATGAGTGTGCTGGGACACACTGGAAAAGGGAGTCTTTTATAGTGTACTTGTTAGAAGATACTAAGCCTCTGTCAGCTCCACCCCCTAATTACATACTTGATTCACAGGGCTTTGTGAATCTACTCAGCCCTAAAATTAATCTCCTAAATTAGCTTCCCCTACATTACTTGTTACAATTTTAAAGACAAGTTTAAAGTGCCCCAAACACTGCCTACAAATCTCTTTTTTCTCCCCACTTACACCACTACTTTCAGTATGAAGAGATATATAAATAAATATACCTTTAAGGTAAAGCTAGGTGCTTACACTCCCCTCTATTAGCAAAGTCCGTGCTTCCAGCTTCCAGCTGTGCTTTTCCATCTTTACACTCAAAAAGTCTTCATTCTGAAACTATTTAAATAACAAAGCTTCTTCTGCATACTGTTATAGTGTCCTGGCACATTTCTAGATAGCTTTTATTTTTTCTTAGGTGCCAAAGTTGAGGTCTAATGGTCTAGTAGCAGGAGCACAGGCTTGAGAAATCAAGGATAAGAGACCCAGATTCAAACCTCACCATCCACTAACAGGTATTATAATCCTGGGCAAGTAACTTCACCTAGATTCACTAAGATAGGGCTAAAGGAGCAGAGGGCAGAAGCCCATGTAATGCTCCTATCCTTCACTCTTAATAGACTAAAGAGCATTCTGTCGACATATACTTGTCTATTTTGAGCATTTCTTTTGACTCACTAATAACTACTGTAGTGGGTAAAGAGTTCCGTGGTTTTATTATTCTTTGTGAAAAAAAGTTTGCTTGTTTTTTAGTTTGAAATCTTTTCCTACTCAACTGTAGAGGATGCCCTCTAGTGTTGATGTTTATTTGTTTAAAGTCAAAACCTATATTATCCATAAGGTATTGGCCATTAGTTATATCCCAAGTCAACATAAGATCCCCCCTCAATCTTCTAGTTTGTAGTGACATTACATCAAAGAGGTTTAACCTTTCATCATAGGTGAGTTCTTTAGCTCCATGTACATATTTTGTTATTTTTCTTTGTATTTTTTCACTACATGCAGTATCCTTTTTTATGTTTGCTTGGACGCATGTGCAAGAAACATAGTGCCATCATCCGAGTTTTCGGAGGTGTGGCAGCCCTCTTCCAATTCAGTCAGTGTGTTTGCAGACGCGGCCGCAGTTCTTCAAAGCCTGCTTGAGCTGTCTATGACAGCTCCAAAATGCAGTGGCGTACAGTTGAAAGGGGGAGCTACACTTCAGTGAGCAGCGATAAGATATCGCCTGCTCATGCGCGCTCCCCCTACACACACATACAGACACACACACGCACGCATACTGCGTGCTCGCCCCCCTCACGCACACACTGTGTAGCCGACGGGGGTGTCCAATCTCCCGTTGGCTGTGCTGCATCCCCCCCCCAAAGCAGAGTTACATATGCCACGCTGGGTGCCCACCCCTGGCGTGGCTGCCACAGCGTATAGCCGACTGGGGTGCCCAATCCCCGTCGACCATTGTTCCCCCGAATACAGTGTGCCACGCTGGGAGCCCACCCAGCGTGGCAACAGATGCTGCTGCCGATGGGGGTGCCCAATCCCATCAGCGGCACGCCCCCACCACCAGCCATCCTTGTGCCATGCTGGGAGCCCACCCAGCGTGGCACATTCCCATCGTCATTTAGAAAAAAACCACAGAAGCTTAAGCGGTCCCTGCGTTGTCTCTGCCCCACCAGCCCACCACTCGCACCCCACCTCCCCACCCCCTCACCCCATCTTACCTCGGACTCGGTGCGATGATCTTTGGTGGACGGGAACACGTCTGCACTCTTCAAAGCCGACCATGAACTGAGGAAATGCGGTAAGCTGTATAATGGGATAGATAGGGTTTTCAACTTTGCTGCATATCTCAGCCATTTTTGGAATTTTGCACCAAATTTTCAACATGGGGTTTTGGGACCCCTTCTCATGAATCTCCACTGTCATAGCATTAATCGGGACCAAGGGTGATTTCATGAGTCACTCTGCGAAATCACCTTTCAGACCTAATATCGAAACGACACTGCCACTGTTCATAAGGTGGGCTCTCAAAGCCTAACATAGAAACATAGAAACATAGACTTTGATGGCAGATAAGGACTGCTTGGCCCATCTAGTCTGCCCATTTCCCCTACCACAGGATGAGCGCAGATCCTAATTAACCAACAGCCTATTTCTTCCTACCCCCAAGAATTGCCTTATGTCTATCCCATGCATTCTTGAATTCTCCCACAGTTTTAGACCCCACAACCTCCTCAGAAGGCGTTCCATGCATCCACTACCCTCTCTGTGAAATAATACTTCCTCACATTGCCCTGAACTGCCCTCCTTCTATCTTTAAATTATGTCCCCTTGTTCTTGCCGTCTCTTTTTCTGAAAGATGCTACCGTCTTGGACTTTGTTGATTCCACTGAGGTACTTAAAGTTTCTATCATGTCCCCCTCTCCTTCTTTCCTCAAGGGTATACATATTAAGCTCCTTTAGTCTCTCCTCATCTGGCTTCTCTTGCAGACCCTGCACCATTTTAGTTGCCCTCCTCTGGACTGCCTCTATCCTGTCTATGTCCTTGCGGAGATGGGGTCTTCAGAACTGGACACAGTACTCCAGATGGGGACTCACCAACTGTCTTTACAGAGGGATAACAACTTCCTGTTTTCTGCTGCTGATGCCTCTCACTATACATCCCAGTATACCCCCAGCCCTCCCTACTGCCTTCTCACATTGCTTGCTAACCTTAAGGTCGTCTGATATGATTACCCCCAGGTCCCTTTCCTTTTTTGTTGTTGTTACTACCTCCCCACCGATTGTGTATTCTTCCCCTGGGTTCTTGTTTCCCAGGTGCATTATTTTGCACTTCTTTGCATTGAATCCTAGCTGCCATACTTCTGACCATTCCTCCAGCCTTGCCAAGTCACTTTTCATTCTTTCCACGCCTTCTTGTGTATCAACCCTGTTGCAGATCTTTGTGTCATCTGCAAAAAGGCATACTTTTCCTTCCAGTCCCTCTGCAATGTCACTGATGAAGACATTAAAAAGGACTGGACCCAATACTGAACCCTGCGGTACCCCACTAGTAACCCCTCTTTCTTCAGAGTGGACTCCATTTACAATTACCTTCTGTGTCCTGTTGTGCAGCCAATGTTTTACCCAGGCTACCACCCTGGGACCCACTCCCAGGCTGGTTAATTTGACTATTAATCTTTTGTGTGGGACTGTGTCAAATGCCTTGCTAAAGTCTAGGTAGGCCATGTCCACAGCCCTCCCTGGTCTACTACTTTGGTCACCCAGTCAAAGAAATCTATTAGATTGTCTGACATGACCTTCCGCTGTGAACCCATGCTGCCTTGGGTCCTGTGCCCCACTGGCCTCTAGGTACTCAACTATTCTTTCCTTCAGAAGTGACTCCATCACTTTCCCTACCACAGAGGTCAGACTGACAGGTCTGTAGTTTCCTGCCTCTGTCTTGGTCCCACTTTTGTGAAGGGGAATCACATCCACCTTCCTCCAGTCCTCGGGTACCACACCATCCTCCCATGATTTATTAAAAAGAGTAGCCAGCGGTTTCACTAGTTCCTCCCTTAATTCTTTTAGAATTCTGGGGTGAATTCCATCAGGACCCATTGCTTTGTCCACCTTCAGTTTTAGGAGTTCTTGCAGAACCCTTTCTTCTGTGAAAGGACTGGGATCGACCCCCCTATCAAGAGTGCTTCTGTTAATTGGATTAGGCACTTCCCCCTCCTCTTTTGTGAATACTGAGCAGAAATATTCGTTCAGTATCCTGCTTTTCACTGTCCCCTCTGCCCACCACCGTTCATTCTATTCAGCCTCACTATCCCTCCCTTTGTCTTTCCGCTCGCTGATGTACCTATAAAGGTTTTATCCCCTTCTTAACTGAGTTGGCTATCTTTTCCTCAGTTTGGGCCTTTGCTATTCTGACTTCCTCCTGCTTCCTTCTGCCTTAACTGGTACAGCTCTCTGTCCTGCTCCTTCTGTGTTTCCTATACTTCGAATGCTATCTTTTTCTTCCTGACTTTCACAGCCACCTCTTTTGAGAACCATAGTGGCTTTTCTTTCATTTTGATTTGTTTATTTGCTTCACACAAAAGGCTTGTTGCCTCTGTGATGGCAGTTTTGATGATTCCCCATTGTTGCTCCACACTTCCTTCTAGCCTGTTTGCTAGTGCTTTTCTGAGGCACTCTCCCATCTTGCCAAAGTCAGCCCTCCTAAAGTCCAGTACCCTCACTTTTGTATGGCTTGACTCTGTAGCTGAGTTTAGCGTGAACTACACTGTTTGATGGTCACTTGTCCCCAGATGGCAACCCACTTCTAGATCTGAGATCCTCTCACTGCCCCCGTTTGAGAGTATGAGGTCTAAGATTGCTCCCTCACGAGTGGGTTCCGAAACTAGCTGTCTGAGGCCCGCCACCTGTAGGGCATCAAGAATGGCCCTGTTCTAGGATGTGGCTGCAGCAAACGTGCTCCAGTTAACATCTGGCATATTCAGGTCTCCCATCAACAGTATCTTCCCTTTCTCTGCCATTCTAAGAATGCCTTCTATCATATGCTTGTCCATTCCCTCCCCCTGACATGGGGGTCTGTACACAACCCCTGTGCATATTGTGGTGCCCTTTCCAGTCTCCAAGGTGACCCACAGTGCCTCCTCTCCTCCCTGTTTACTCTTTTGTTCAGTTGTTTTTATCCCTTTCTTTACATAGAGAGCTACTCCTCCCCCTCTTCTCCCCTGCCTGTCTCTCCTGTATGTTATGTACCTGGTATGTTAACATCCCAGTCATGGTTCTCTGTGTACCATGTTTCTGTGACTGCTACAATATCCAGGCATCCCTCTTCCATCAAGGCCACCAGCTCAGGGCTTGTTGCCCAGACTACAGGCATTGGTACTCATTACCCTCCATTTCCTGATGGCCTTACTCCTTTTTGCCCCATCCCTGTCCTTCTTGCCTTTGTCACTTTCTCCATTTACCCCTGCCCTTCTCCCTGTCGACACCTCTATGTTGGTGTTTGCCGCACTTACTACCGTGATTATTTGGGGGGCTAGGATTTCCCTGCTCCTTTCCAGTGCCTCCCCCCTTGGCTAGTTTAAATGCTTGCCAATGAAGCATTTAAACCTATCACCTAGGATCCTGGTTCCCCTCCGGACAGATGCAGCCCATCATGCCAGTATAGGCTTGCATCACTCCAGGTGGACCCCCAGTCCCCAATGAAGCCAAATCCCTGAGCTCCACACCAGTTTTTCAACCACTGATTGAATCCCATGGTGTGGAACACCCTAACCTCTCCTATGCCATAGATGGGCAGCACTTCCGAGAAAGGTTACATGCGTGCAACTTGACTAAGGCCCTCCCCAATTCACAAACTCTTCCTGCTCCTAATCCCTTTCTTAGCCAGGTCATTTGTCCCTAGGTGGACAATGACATCCAGCTCCCTCCCTGTGCAGCTGCTCCGGCAATCCTGAGGATTCGCTCCCTGTCCTCAAGCCATGGCACCAGGCAGGCACCTTACCTCCCTCTCCCTTTCTCCCCAGTTCTACCTTCCTAACAAAGGAGTCCCCCACCAGGAGTTGTTTCCTTCCCCTGCGGGGTCCCCTGCCACCCTCCTGTGGGTCTCCTTTGTGGAGGTTCCCAGCATCCTCCTTGGTCTCCACTGTGGGTGCCTCCATAGAGGAACCACACTTTGCCAGAATGGCATAGGAATTGTGGAGAGGTACAACTGGAGGGATGCGCCTCTGTTCCACCACCCTCACCCGCTCTGAGCCCACTGTGGTCCAACCGCTCCTCTTCTTAGCAACCTCTGAGGCAGCAGCAGTGGCACTGGTGGTCCCTGGATGGAAGGGAGGTCCCACATCCTGGCCAACTCAGCCTGGAGATGAGCAACCTCCTCCCTCAGCCCAGAGAGGTGCCTGCAGATGGGACAACACCGCATTCTCCAGAACGTCTCCTGGAAGACTGCTGCTCCACAGCCACTGCACTGCACCACTCCAGTCATGTCTTATTTCTGGCCCCTTAACTTTTTGCAATCCTTACTCTTTCCTCTGTTTTTTTATTTTTCTCTCTCTGTTTACTTTCTGCCTGTGTGCCCTTTAAGCTCCTGATTGTCCTGTTCTGAGACAAGAATATCCTATATTTCTCAGTAGACCCCTTACTTGCTCAGAGGCAGACCTCCAGCAGCTAGAGGGGTCTGGAGAGCTACTCTTGCCCTTCTAGGATGGTGAGTCTTTGGTGGTTCTGTGATCACTCACTTCCTGCTCCCAAACAGGAAGTTCCTGTTGTCAGTCAAATCCTGTGCCTATAAAAATAGAACTAGCTTTGGGTGGGGGGGGTGGAGGGGAGGAAAGGAGGGCAATATAGTCCCATGTTGAAAATTTGGTGGAAAAATTCCTAAAAATGACTGTTTTACGAGCGTGAGTTGCACAGTTCCTACGCACGATCGTAAGTTCACAAATTTTCAATATTTTCACTCCAGATTTTCAGCATTGCCATTTTATCACACCTTCTTAGTAGCAGTATAGCTGTCATTTTTCACATCTTGCCCAAAACTTGTTTCCGCCCATGTAGCGCACAATGGCACAGTCGGTGTGCGAAATCAATGTATGGGACACATTAAGAAAATCACAGTGACACTGTTAATGAGCAGAGGTCTTAAAATGGCTATGTTGAAAATTTGGTGAAAAAATTCCTAAAAATTACTGTTTTACGAGCACGTGTTGAGCAGTTCCTATGTACGCTCGTAAGTTTGTGAATTTTCAATATTTTCACTCCAGATTTTCAACATTGCCATTTTATTACACTTCCTTATGAGCAGTACAGCTGTCATTTTTCACATCTTGCTCAAAACGTGTTTCTGCCCATGTAGCACACAATGGCGCAGTCGGTGTGCGAAATCAATGTATGGGACACATTAAGAAAATCACAGTGACACTGTTCATGAGCAGAGGTCTTAAAATGGCTATGTTGAAAATTTTGGTCAAAAGTCCATAAAATAACTGTGTTACAGTGAGCATTGTACAGTTTCCGCACCCTAATAAATTCATGACTTTGTAATATTTTCAGTCCAGATTTTCACCAGTGCCATTTTCCACACTTCATATGAACAGTACAGCTGTCATTTTTTCACAACATGGCTGAATGTGTTTTCACCTTTCAGCGCGAGAATCTTGAGTAGCTGGGGAAATCATTGTTCGGGACAGATAAAGAAAATCACAGTGACACTGTTCATGATCGAGGTCCCAAAATGCCTGTGTTGACAATCTGCTGTAAAAATCCCCAATTTAATTACATTACGATTGTCGTTGCACAGTTTCTATCTGCACCTCATGACCTCACCAGCTTTTAAATATTTTTACTGCAGATTTGCAACATTGCCATTTTTACACCTCCCATGAACAGTACAGCTGTCATTTTCACATCCTGTTCGAGATGTGTTTTTGCACCTGTGGTGCTAAATGCCGTAGTCGCTGTGCATAAGCAGCTTTCGGCTAACAAACTGATATTGCCACTGTTCATGAGGTGGAGGTCACAAAAAAAACATGTTGAAAATTTGGAGTGAAAATACCAACGAATGCCTGAGGTGTTAGGGTTTCCAACCATAACGGTCCACCCTGTAGAGAATGACAGGCATCAGGGGTATGACTTGGGATTCTTGCCTGTAATGCTCATACCATTCTACATCCTGCAGCCAGTGAGAGGCATCGAGGTATGCCTTGGACTCTTCGGCCCCAAAGTTCACCCCATTCTCCTGTACCGCACCCATCTCACCGTATTTCCTGATGGAATGGGGTGCGCATAAGAACCAAGACCCCAAAGGCACACCGTGACACTTGTCAGTGTCTGCAGGGTAGGGTGTGGTGAAATGGCATGGCCATTATGCCTGTCGACCCAAAGGCACACCCCAATGCCTGTCACTCTCTGCAGGGTGGTGGTGGGGTTGGCTTCAGTTCAATACTTCACTGCCATTTCTATTATGCAGCTCTGTAACTTCTACATTACCAATGCCAATGCCAGCAAGCAAACATTCGGCATTGACAAATGCTTGTTTTATATGGGCTCCACAGTGGTGAGGCAAAATCCAACAGAGGGCGTATGTAGGCTCTATAAAATGGTAAAATAAATTATTTTTCTTTTGACTTAATATTTCGTCTAATGAACCACCAAATTTCATTGGCTTTAAGTTTTCTGTTATTTGTTTGTCAAAATTGTTTGATAGTAAAACTCCAAGGCCTTTTTCAGTTTTTGATTTATTTAGCTGGTGTCCATGGAGAAAATAGATATGCTCTGGATTTTTGGTCCAAAATGCATAGCACTGCATTTGTTGATATTAAAGTGAAGGCCCCACCTGTTGGACCATGCTGTCAATTTGTCTAAATATGTTGATTTATTTCCATATTGTTACTGCATGTACCACCAGTTTTGCAGTCCTCTGCATATTTTATGATCCAACTATCTATTTTAATTGTCAAATCGGATATACAAATCTGGAAGATTAATGGGGCCAGTACTGATCCCCGGGGAACTCCACTAGACACTGGATTCTAGTCAGATGGATGACCATCTATGATTATTTGCTGTGAATATCCGGTTAGCCAGTTTTGCATCCAGTTGATTAAACCGGGTGTAATATTCTTGGTAAGTGATTTCTGTAATAGGGCCCAATGTGGTACTGAATCAAAAGCCTTTTAAAAATCAAGAAATATAATGTTGCTTGGTATTTTGCTATCTGTGCTTTTACTTACATGTTCATAAAAACAGAGAAAATCTGTGGTGCAGAACCTGTTCTTACAAAAACCATGTTGATTTTCATCCAACATTCCAGTTTGAGCTGTTATTCTATCTTTGATTCCCTCCATCATTTGACAGACTAATAGGTCTATAATTGTCCTTGTTACCTTTTTCTCCTTTTTAAGTAAAGGCATTACACTAGCTTTTAGCCAGTCTGTTGGAACATTTCCTGTCTGCATGCTTTGATTAAAAATAAGCTGTATAGGGAGAATAATATGTTTTTGCATTATTTTTAAATACATTTGTAGTTATTCTGTCTAGGCCTGGAGAGGAGCCTAGTTTTGAAGATTTTATTTTATGGTGCCTCATTGCAGCCAGCTGTAAAAAATGGGTAAAAGCAGGACACCACAGAATACAAGATAATGCCTCTCAGCTGGACCATCCTGGGTCAATTATTTTATAAAAATGAGACAAAATAAAAACAGTCTGAGATAAGGTTTTGCTGTTGCACTATCTTCAGTCCGTACTCCTTACAATCCCACATCACTTATGTTTGTGTCTGTGTCTTGATGAATGTTAGCTTCTCTTGCCTGATAGATTGAGGAATTTTCATTAAAAAATAACAACTCCCACTAGAAAAGGGATGCTGTAAAGAAAGAGACACATTTCAGACTGAATAGATTTTTACTTTAACCAAAAATCTGCTGCTGAAATTCTTTGATTTCCCCCAAATCTCTCCTTTAACAACTTCAGTACGTATGAAATGCTGTGGTCTGCTTCCCAATGTATCCCAAGAAGTGCAAGCACATCACCCTATTTTAAAACAAAACTTGCGCAGGTTCCCAAAGTTTTCTAACTCCAGCACAGAATTGTCCATACTACTGTATTTTGAAAGTTTGTCATGGTCTGGCTCACGTATACTTCCCTGATTCAGTTTCTCCTTAACTTCCTTCTCATTCTCTATATTTTCTCACCTGCCTCCCATCTTTCTCCATCCCCTGTTTCCCTTGTCTCTAGTGGGGATTGTTCATTCAGATTCTCTGCTCCTCTTTGGGGAAAAAAACTCCCTCTTCATCAGTGGTTAAAGCAGACATTCATAACAGGGGGAACTTTAACCCTACTTATACCCCCTAATGGGTACCATGAAGGGCTGTGGGGGAACTAGTTCCCCCGAGTTCCCCCTCCCTTTAATCACTGCTCTTCATCTTCCTTAAAGTGATTCTTCACTGCAGAATGGCAAATGTAAGAAACTGCAGACACTCAGAAAGTTACAATTGCTTAAAGGAGTAGTACAGGCAGAATTTGCAAAAACATATTGTGCAGAGTGTTTTGATTTGTGTGTGGCCCTGTTGTGGTCTTCGCTTTGATTGCTATTAAGAGTTTTTTGTAAATTAGCCTGCTAGTTATATGGTAATTTTATTGCCCCTGGGGCTCTCCATCTTAACAAGATTTATTGTCCTTCTTTTTCCTACAATGCCTCCTGTCCCATGTGACAGTGATGCATCTGAGACCACTGATTCAGCAAGTACTAGAGATAGGATCTGGATGTTTTGGCCTCCACTAAATAGATCTAATTCAGTATTTTTGTTTTCTATGTGTGTGTCAGGTCAGAAGTAAGCGTTTTAACTTTAAAAGCTTTTCATTTGATCAAACTACACCCAGCCATACACCTGCTCTACCATAAGAAATCACAAATCACCCCAGATCATTAATGCTAAAATTAGTAAAGGCTCTAGCTGTTTTCATAGAGTATAACTCACTCAGTTAGCCCTCAGTTATTTGCTAAACTGTAAATCTAGCCATTAATGCTCACTGGATAAGGAAAGTTACTTAATATCACAGCTCTGCTGTTGCAAATTAATTCTAAACCAGAACTTGCTGAATCCATGGTCCCGGATACACTGGCGTCACATGGGACAGGAGGCACTGTAAGTACAAGAAGAGCAATAAACCATGCTGAGATGGAGGTCCCCAGGGGCCTAAAACTAGCAGGCTAATTTAGAAAAAAACTTCTAATAGCAGACAAAGGGAAGGACACACTGGGACTGCACACAAATCAAAACACTCTGCACAACATATGATTTTGCAAATTCTGACTGTACCACATCTTTAAGGTCAAATCTAGTTTAAACGACCACTGTCTCAACCGATGAGAATTCTTTTGGGGGAAAAAGCAGCTTTCTGTCCCACCCATGCCCACAGGATTATAAAATGGCCAGAACTGCATTATTCTGGTTCCTTGTTATAAACACTTTATGCAGTCCCTATTCTGTGGTCTCCCCACCATGGAGCCAGAGTGCACATCTTACTTCGGAACTGGTTTTCTTTTCCTCTGGGATCAGGCAATGACTACTCCATTGTTCAACACAGAGAAACAATTGTGTCTTGAGTGCCTTGCAGTTGAAATCAGTTTGTGGTTGACTCAGATTAACCCCAAATTGAAGGTGTTTGGGTTTTGCTGTTGTTATGCAAGAGATGATTAGCAACATCGGCTGCTGCTTCCTTTCTGCTTTGCTTTGCAGGGGCTCCGTGTCACTGGCGCTGAGTGACATACACTGGTGGTAATGGAGAAGAGTTCTCCTCAGACTTTGATACGCTGATGGCTATAGTATATGAAAGCTAGGCAAAGTGTTCAAATGTTAGCTGGTTACTCACTGAAGTGCACTACAGTATTTGCACATTTCACTTGCGTGATTGGTCAACTTTACAATATTGTAAGTTTGTTACACAAGTGCAGGGAAAGAGTCTGTCCAGCTTTGCGTGAGCACAGGTGGCTAAATTCAAAAGCAGTTTGCACCAGATTATTGCTTATGAAGGGATACTTAATGAACTTCCTTTTCATAGCTGTAAACATGAAACTCCAACCATCATGAAGACTGTTGAATAGTTCTTTTTTTATTTTCTATTTTTACTTTCCAATTTTTCCAGGCCAGTCATGTCAAACTCCTTCCCTTTATCAAACCCATTATCCCACCTGTCTAGCACCAGTGTTATTTATTTATTTAAACATTGGTAACCAGGAAAGGCACACTGAGACAAAGCTTACTTTGAGGTACAACCCAATCCCAGTTTTCCCTCCCCCAATAGCTTTTGCTTCACTTTCCTTTTCTTCATTTCACAGGAACACAATACTTGTCACCCATAGGCTAGTCACTGTTGTCAACCAGCTCCCCAGGGAGCTATTTGGATTTGACAATGAAGCCAGGTAGGAGGAACCAGTGAGGATGGTTGGAGCTTGGTGAGACATCTTTGAGCTTGAGTGGGTGGGGGGATGCTTGCTAGAGTGCATTTTTCCTCCTAATCTTTCCTTAGCCTTCCCTTGTGGCTTTCAGTGAGGGGAGAGTCCTGCACCAATTGATTATGTCAGAGTGTGGGAAAACCTGCTCTTCTCTGTAACTCCTTTACTGACCCCACTGTGGATATGTGAAAGCTCAGTGCTGTACAGCAGGTGAGTGAGTACACACCAACATGAGGCTCCCCCTGTGGGCTATGAAGTACTTCCTGCATTACTCCTTTTCCCCAAGGCCACCAGGTGGGCAACCATACCACAGTAGCAGCCAATCTCCATCCCTCTGTCCCTGAGATGGTAAGTATCTGGGGACCCTGCATCTGCTGGTTGGCTTCCAATGTCCTGGTCTTGAGCATAAGTCCAGATCACTAGCATAGCAAGCATCTCTGCAGCTGCCATATTACCAAGCTGCTGCACATAGATACATAGATGATGATAGCAGAAAAAGACTAACGGTCCATCTAGTCTGCCCCGAGTTCCCTATGTTCCCCAGGCCCTATTGTCCATAGGAGGTTTTATCCTTCCCTGTCCACCCCTCTTTTCCCCTCCTTGTTGCTACTGACCCGAGCAACAACTAAACTATCACTCTTGTTTGCAGAAAGTCAGCGCATTCACCCCTTCAAAAAGATACTCCTTGGCAGCTATAAGTATCGGACTGTGGCTGCAGTAAATATGTTTATGCATTGAAAACAGCAGCATTTGTGGTCATTTGGAAGAGGCGAGTCTGCTGACTTTCTGCAAGCAAATGTGACTTATTTGTCAAGTGGCACCACCATCCCAGTGCCTGTCTCACTCCTTAATTAAACTCTTCACTCTGTCCAAGCCATGCTTGAAACCATTTATGGTCTTGGCACCCACCATCTCCACTGGCAGACTGTTCATGGTTCAACCACCCTTTCTGTAAAATAGAACTTCCTCACATCCCTCTTAAACTCCCCCTCCACACACACACACACACACACACACACACACACACATCTGTTTCCACTTGTGACCTTGGGCTCTTGACTCTGTACTCCTGCTAAACAGTTCCCCGCAGTTCACTTTGTTTATTCCCTCCAGGAACATGAGAGTGTCTATCATATCCCTCCTCTCTCGACTGGTCTCCGGTGAGTACATATTCAGTGCCTTGAGACAATCTTTGTAGGACCTGCCCTGTTGGCCTTGAGTCAGCTTGGTAACCATGCATTGTATTGTCTCCAGCCTGTCCCTCTCCTTCTTTAGGTGAGGACTCCAGAACTGAGCACAGTATTCCATGTGCAGCCTCACCACTGATCTATTTAGAGTTAGTAGCACCTCATTTTTCCTGCTGTCAGTACCCTTTCCAATACACACCAGCCTTACTATAGACATTGTTACACTGGCTTGATTGTTTGAAGGACTCACTAATGATGACTCCAAGGTCCCTTTCCTCTGACTTAGTGCTCAGTTTAACCCCTGCCATCCAGTAATCTGTCCTGTTTTTTTTTCCCTAGGTGCATAACCTTGCATTTTGTGACATTGAGTTTAACTGCCGAACCTTGGACCACCTCTCTAGCCTTTGTAGATTCCTCTGCATCTCCTGATTCCTTTGTCACTATCTACCCTATTGCAGAGCTATGCATCATCTGTGAGGAAACACAGCTTACCACAAATGCCCTCTCCAATGTTGCTGATGAATACATTGAAGAGGATAGGACCCAGGACAGACCCCTGCACCACCCCACTAGTGACCTCCTCCTCTTCTGATTTGATCCAGTTACCATCACCTTCTGCTGTCTCTCCTTCAACCAGTTTTCTACCCATCTAACTATGTCCCTAGTCATGTCCTGGTCCTCCAATTTCTTCAACAAATTTTCTATGTGACACCAAGTTGAAAGCCTTGCTGAAATCGATTTAGAGAAAATCCACTGCATTGCCCTTATCTACTACCTTTATTACTCTGTCAAAGAAAGCTATCAGGTTCATCTGACAAGACCTCCCTGCTACAAACCCATGCTGCTTACTGTCCTGTAGACCATTGCTGTCTGGGTAGTCCACAAGGTCCTATTTGATCAGTGGCTCCATGAGTTCACCCACTATAGAGGTAAGGCTGACAGTTCTATAATTCCCCCAATTGCTCCCCCCCCCCACCCTTGTGTAGCAGGACTATGTCTACTCTTTTCAATTTTTCAGAACTGCTCCTCCCTGAATTGAGCTACAGAATTGCCTTACTAGGGGTTCAGCCTGTTCTGTAGCCAATTCCTTGAGTATTCTTGGGTGCATCCCTTCTGGCCCTGGGACGTTATGTAGCTTTAGGACTTCAAGGCTCTTCTGGACCCTTTCTATGGTAAATACTGGCTGCCTCATTTCAGAATTGTTCCTGACAACTGTCTTGATGCTACCATCAGTGCACATTGTGCTACTGTGTTGTTTAAAACTGTTTTAGCACTGTTTGTGCATGCTCTCTACCTGTCCAGAATTTGTACCTTAATTAATTTAATATCTCTTGACAGAGTGTTACTGATTATTTTTCTGCAGCTTGTGACTCGTTTTAGCCTGATTGAGACATTTTGCACAGCTTACCTGGATCGTATCTCACCAGTTCTGCCTACTCCGAATTTACTGCTATATTCCTGGCTGTTTGCCTGCTCGCCATTTCTGTGGCTTACAAGTTTGCACATGCACAGATCAGTCATCCCCCACCCTTATCCTTTCATCCTCCTGCTGTTTCCTGCCCCAAGAGTCTAGTCCTTTGTTACTTGAACAACCTTCCCCTTGCTTAATTCTGCTTCCCCTTGTATCCACAGGGTCTCCCTGGAAGTGCTCGCACATGAAGCTCAGAAACTGACACAGGAGGCTGCCAGCAGCTGCCAAAGGTATCTGAACATTGCCTCCAGAATGCACATTGTGCTACTGTGTTAGCTCATCGCTGCGCACTTGTGGCAACTGCCCCCCACACTGTGGTTTGACCCTCAATTTTATTTATTCTTTATTAATTGGGTAAGACCCACTAGGAACAAGGGACTGTTTTCAGGATTGACCTGGGAGCTTTGGGCTGGTTAAATGACTTGCTCAGAGTCACACAGTATGCAAGAGGAGGTTTTGGGTCTGCAGGTACCAAGCTCATTTACAGCTCATTACTCTAACCTCTAGGCTATACTGCCAGCCTCATTTATAGGTGTGTCAAACGATTGGTCACGTGACCTATTCACTGGCAGAAACTATCAGTCTACGTTCCCTAATGTTTCTTATATTTTTGTGACCACTAGGAGTCACTACTGAGCACATCACAAACCTCCATTATAAGCTCAGCACTTCAGCCCTAATACACAACTTTACTTTCTTTTCTTGCCCTGCACCTTTTGCAAATCTACCTTATTACCTAGGTTTGTCTCTTTCCTTCCCTGGCCTTGAACCCCCAACCCTCTTCTCTTGAGGCAGCAACCTAACCACTGTGCCACCAGGAAAGCTACATTACGACATGAACCTGTCATAGCAGAAGCAGACATCCAGGAAAGGAACAGCAGCAAGTGAAGAGGTGATTGCTATCTCAGTGGAAGGGAAGTAACTGCAATCAAGGAGCTTTCATTGTTACTTCTTTGCATTGCTATTTGCATTGTGGAAAGGAGGAGTAGTAGTTTGAAGAAGGTTGTGCAATAGTTACTTAAAGTCTCTTTTGGGGTGTGGATAGGAAGGATAGGAATGTAAATAGCAATTGCTCAATCTATCTAAATGTGTACAACAAAGGGGGTAAGGGAAATTAAAAAAAGAAGAATGTTTTGCACTGATAGAGGGGAGAGAGGGGAAACTTGGGGGAGTGTTTGGTATCCTTCATCTGGAAGGGTGGGGGGGTCGCTGGTGGGCAATGAGAGCAATGGGTAGAGTGGTAGGCTGCACCAACTGTGGTGCACCAATATTTCTAAAAATTGTCTGGAGGGTGGGGGGATGTTTAGTGTGCAACCACATAAAGAAACTTAGAAAGGAGATTGAGGGTCTGCAGGAGGAACTAAGACAGGCAAGGCAGACTGGAGGCGGGTTTAGCCCAATACTGGAGGGAGGGAGGAGGGGAGATGAGGGAGGGCAATTTGAGCCAACAGTGGTGAGAAGAGAGTCAAAAGAAGGGAAGCAGAGACAAAGGGGCCCAGGCCAGGAAGAACGATTGCCAGGGAAACTAGGTCAGGAGACAAAGACAAGCGGAAGGAGGAGACAGGGACTTGTGAGGGAGGAGAAAAGTGGCAACAGTCATGAAGTGGAAAGGAGGAACAGGTTACTATGAAGAGAGAGGCGGGCATTTGAGGGTCTTCAGAAAATAGTTTTGCACTGCTAGATGGGAAGAAGAAGGAGGGAAGTGATGCAATTGGAGGAGTAATTGATAAATGCTTGGACCAAACCGGAGCGGGGGGGGGGTTCTTCTGGGAGAATTGCAATGGGGCAAAAGGGGAAAATCAAATAATGTGCAGGAGGAGGAAGAGGAGCCAGGAATGAGAGATGGAGATGAATGGAAGCAAGCAGGAAATAAGGGGGTGGAATCTTAGTGCTGAGGGACTCAATACTAAGAGGAGTCAGATGGGGTAGCAAGGGTGAGAGGCATAGTCACATTTGGGTGGAGGCCATGCCAGAAATGACAGCGGAAAGGGTGGGACAATCTGTTCTGAAATATGCTAGAAGGGGTAGGGACAAGCCTCATTTAATTATACATCTTGGGACGAACGACCTGGCTGACAAGACAGTAGATATAGTCCGGAGGAGGTTTGAGGAACTAGGACAATTATGTGAAGGGGCAGGAAGATCAGTAACTTTTTCAGAGATATTTCCAGTGCCCAAGGCAAGCACAACAAGAAAGCTGAGAATAGAGGAATTTAACGGATGGCTAAGAACCTGGTGTTGTGTTAAAGAGTATGGCCTGTTGGGGGGGTGGGGAGGGACCTGGGAGGACAGTAGTCTCTATGTCAAGGACAGACTACACTTGAGTGAGGAGGAAGAGAAAGTGTTGAAACAGAATATGGAGAAGTACATAGAGGAAGGAGGGAATCTAAACTAGGAGCAGGGGGTAGCAAGTGGGCAAGAGACATGCAGAAACCATAGGTTGGGAAACCATATGAGCTTACCCCTCATAACAGTGACAGAGGACAAATGGCAAGTACTGTTGGTGATGCTAGTAAAGGAGGGCAGGATGGGAGGGGAAGGGTGGAAGGTGGTTACCCTTAATGCTAGGAGCCTTGGGAGGAAAACTGCAGAGTTACAGGTTCTCATGGCAGAGGGAGAGGTGGACATTGCAGCCATCACGGAAACATGGGCCACCCAATACAATGACTGGGACCTGTCTGTACTAGGGTACAGGTTGTTCGTGGGACAGGGTGATTGGGAAAGGGGGGGTGGCACTATATGTGAAGGAAGGACTGAAGTGTGTAAGGGAGGAAGGGAGGGGAGGAGGGTAGTACGGGGTCATTTTGGATGCAAAGCCAGGATTCCAAGAATAGGATTCTCAGAATAGGAGTGGTGTACAGGCCACCATCTCAGGTGGAGAAGTTAGACAGGGAACTAGCGGGACAGATCAGGAGGACCTGCGAGAAGGGTAGTGTGGGGATTGTGGGGGACTTCAACATGCCAGGAGTGGACTGGAGTACCTCAACAACCAGGAACAGAAGGGAGCAGGTACCGCTGGATGCCTTCCAGGATAGTTTCCTGCTGCAAATAGTCAGTGAACTAACCAGGTTAGGGAATACCCTTGACCTTGTGCTGGCAAATGGGGACTTCATGAGAGAACTTATGGTGGAAGAACCACTGTCAGGGAGTGACCACCACTCAGTATGGCTCACATTGGGTATGGGCAAGGAAGGAGTGGAATCTGGCACAAGAGTGCTGGACTTTAGGAGGGCCAACTTTGGGAGGATGGGGGAAGTGGTAAAAGGGTACTGGCCAGAATTCAACCTAGTATGGACACTAACCAAGAGGTGGGAGCTCATAAAACTGTGGATAGTGGAGACAACCAAAACATGCTGCAAGACCCAGAGCAAGAAGGCTAGGGCTAAGAAACCGAGCTGATGGAGCAAGGAGGTCATGGAAAAGGTAAGGAGGAAAACGGGCAGTAAGGGAAGCCAAGGTATCTATGGAGCTCAGGCTGGCACAAGGCATTAAGAAGGGGGAGAAGGACTTCATTAGGTACATCAGGGAGAAAAGGAGCTGTAAGGACCACATAGTAAGGATTAGGAAGGAGGGGGGCTGGGTGGAAGCAGGGTACGATAAGGCAGAAGCACTAAATGATTACTTCTGCTCAGTATTTACTAAGAAGAGGTGGGTGATACCCAAGGTGGGAGGAACAACAGAAACAGGGGGGAGGGGTGATAGATGGGGAAATCATGGAGGGCAGAGTTTGAGAGAGTTTGAAGGCACTGAGGGTGGACAGGGTGCCAGGCCCAGATGGCATCCACCCCAGGGTACTGAAGGAGCTGGCAGAGGTCCTTGCGGGACCTTTGGCAGACCTATTTAATGTCTCACTACACTCAGGGTGTGTACCTCAGGACTGGAGGATGGCTCATGTGGTGCCCCTCCACAAGAGTGGCCCCAAGGATGAACCAGGGAACTACAGATCAGTGAGCGTCACATCCATCGTGGGTAAGCTAATGGTGACTGTCCTGAAGGAGAGGCTGGCAGCCTTCCTAGAGGCCAAAGGACTACAGGACAGCAGACAGCATGGCTTCATATGTGGCAGATCCTGCCAAACCAACCTGGTGGAGTTCTGTGACTGGGTAAGTAGACAACTGGACAGGGGCCATGCAGTGGATGTCCTGTATCTGGACTTCAGTAAGGCATTCGACTCGGTGCCGCATGGGAGGCTGGGAAGTAAGTTAGAAGGCACGGGGTGGGTGCAAAGCTGGTGAGATGGGTAGGGAACTGGCTTCAGGGAAGGCAATAGAGGGTGGTGGTGGGTGGGGAGCTCTCACACCCAAGGGTAGTGACAAGTGGTGTTCCACAGGGCTCGGTGTTGGGACCAGTGTTGTTTGAGATATTCATTGCAGATGTATCATTGGACATCAAGAGCAAGATCAATCTGTTTGCTGATGATACCAAGATGGGAGTGGTGGTGGATGACCTAGGGGGATGGCAGGGGTTGCAGGATGAACTGGCAAAGCTTGTAAGCTAGTCAGACACCTGGCAACTGGGTTTAATGCCAAAAAGTGCAAGGTGCTGCATTTTGGGATGAAGAACCCAAGGAGGAGTTACCAGCTGGGGGGAGTGCAGCTAGCCCAGACAGAGGAGGAGGAGAAGAAGGATCTGGGAGTGCTCATTACAAGGTCAATGAACAACTCTGCACAATGTAGGGAGGCAGCTGCAAAGGCCAACAAAATGCTGGGTTGTATTGCAAGGGGTATATCCTCGAGGAGGGAGGAGGGAATTCTGCCACTGTATAGGTCATTAGTTAGACCGCACCTGGAGTACTACATTCAGTACTGGTGCCCATATCTGAAGAGGGACATTAAGTTACTGGAGGGGGTGCAGCGCAGGGTGACAAAGATGATCAAGGGGCTGGGGGACTTATCATATGAGAGGAGGCTGAAGGAGTTGATCGTGTACTCGCTGGAGGAGAGGAGGGATGGGGGGACATGATTGAAACCTTTAAGTACATGAAAGGAATAAACAAGACAGGTACAGAGGGGCTGTTCAAAGTAAGGAAGGGGAGGGCCACCAGGGGCCATGATATGAGACTGGAGGGAGGAAGGTTCAGGAGGGAGATGAGGAGACACTTTTTCACAGAGAGGGTGGTAGCTGGGTGGAATGCATTACCTGCAGAAGTGGTATCCAGTAGAACAGTGGACTGCTTCAAGAAGGGATGAGGCAGAACAAGGTGGGTCAATGGAGGGGAAGAGTGGAAGGGAGGGGCAGCTGCAGAATAAGGGAGCTAGCTGCACATTCGAGCAGACTTGATAGACCTCTAGGCCTTTATCTGCTGACAAATTTTGTATGTTCGTATGTTCATAGTCTGTAGCATTTGCTATCCTTTGACTTTACTCACAGCTACTTTACCTCTTTCCTGGCCACTTCCACCTCTCCCAGCAGAAATAATAATCCTGTCTCTACCCCTTGCCTTCCCCACCACTTACCTCATTGTACTCATCCAGCATTATAACCCCTCTCTCCCTTTATCTCCTCATGCTGCCACCACTGTGTGTTATTTTCTCCCCTGCACCTTAACCTATCACACTTATACTTACTGAGTAATCTCACCTCAGGGCACTAACCCTTTAAGAAGCCAACTCTTCAGCACCAATAAGCCTTTTCCTCTGCTAAGTAGCTCAACACACTACCTCCTGTTATCTGTATACCCCTTTCTCCAGCTTCGCTCATACACCAATATCAGTCCTATTCCTGAAAACACCTCTAGGCGTAGGCACCCCCTCACACTCAAGCTGCTCAAGCAATATTTAGCTAGGGCTGCTCTGCTTCTCGTCCTTTGCTCTGATAATTTCAACCCCAACCCTTTCCTACCCATCCCCAAAATTTCAGAGCTGGGAGAACAAGTTCCTAAAGCTCACATCCCTCAACATCCGTAGCCTACTACCCAATCTTAATGATCTACAAGTCTGGGTAGTACAACATAAGCCAGATGCTATCCCTCAATGAAACCTGACTTTCTCCCAAGGTACCCGACACTGCAATCTCCCTGCCTGGCTATACTCAAGGTTAGATCATCTCAGTAAAAGGGGAGGGGGCTGTGCAATATATGTGAAAGATACCCTCCCTCAAGTGACTGCAGTAAATAACTCTCAGGCCCTTGCAATCAACATACCCCTTGGGCAACAAGGGAAATCATTTACCCTAATCTCTGCCTACATCCCCTCATGTGACCAGGCATCTAGCTTTAAAATGATCCTTGACTACTTGGAAAACCTTCCTCATTGCTCTGAAACAGCAGTTATGGGCAATTTCAACATTAACTGACTTGCCCAGAAGCTGACCCCTATAGATACACCATTGCTGGACTTGTTCTCACCACCCACCCAAATATAATTATTTATTTATTTATTTAGTTAATCATAGGAATAACAACCCTTTGAGTCATAGACTCATTTACAAAGGCTCCGCGTCAGCATAGTCATACATTCAGAGATAGTACATTAGTGGGACATCACATTTCAAGTAATTACATATAATAGCCAAGATGGCTGAAAGTCTATACATGCAGTAGCTAGGGTATTGATATTATTACAGTGGAACAATTATAATACAAGTGCAGCCTCTGGGGCGTTGTCGTATAGTAGTAACAGTGATCTATACAATAGTGAGACAACACAGTTTTAAGGAAGTATTTACATATAGTAGCCTGGGTGGCTGTTGACCTATACATTTAGTAGCTAGGTATTGGTATTAGTACAGGAGGTATAGTTACAGTGTGGAGTGCAGCCTCTAGGGCATTGTCATATAGCAGAGACAGAGATCAGCAGCAGAGATGTCCTATACAGTTAGTCCTATACAATTGGTAGCAATGTCAATGGGGAGCGGCCATAGTGCAGCTCTGTGCAGGTCAGTTAGGAGGATTAGCAGCTGCACTGGCATTGGTGCAAGGAGAGAATGTGTCTTTTTAGGATGTCTTGAAGTGTCCTAGATTGGGAATGGAGGTTATGGTTGGGGGGAGCTCATTGTACCAGGCGGGAGCTCTGTAGGGGAATGATCTCTGAGCAAGGGAAGTTCTGACCCTGGGCACGATCCACAGATGCTTGTTGGCAGAACGAGTGGTTGCAATGCAGGAACATGAGAGTAGTGAGGCTGAGACCCCCAAAGGAGTTAACCCTAGGTGGATTTTTTTTTGTGAGGAGAAAGGATTGATATTGTAGTCTTTCCTCAAGGGTGAAGATGTTTGTAAGAGCGTAGAGGGTGCAAGTATGGGAGCATTTGTCTGCACCTAGGAGGACTCAGCACACTTTATTAATGGCTATGTGAATTTTGTTTAGATTGGTGTTGTTGTCTGCAGTAGAATAGATAGGGAGCCCCTAGTCAACGAGAGAGAGGACAGAAGAGGTGACAGCCAGGTTGAGAGCCTCTGGTGTCAGGCAGTCTTTGTGCCGGTATAGGAGGCTGATGTGGGTATTAATGGCTGAGGTCAGGATGGTAATGTGGGCATGGAAGGATAGGGAGGTGTCAAAGGCAAGGCCGAGGTATTTATAAGTAAATACTTGTTCCAGAGGGAGGTGAGCGTGTGAAAGGATTTTTAGTTCAGTGTCCTTAGCCTTGCTCTGCCGGTGGGCAAATAGCATAGCTTTGGTTTTTTTGATGTTGACCACAAGTCTGTGACTGGTGAGCCAACTTTTGATCTGGTTGAACGAGTGTTGGAGGGAGGACTGTAGGTTGTCAGGGCAAGGGTGTGCGGTGTAGAGAACCGCATCATCAGCATATAACATTAGGAAAGTCAACGGAGCAGGATTTGGGTAGTGCATTTAAGTAGATACTGAAGAGTAGGGGGCCCAATATGGATCCCTGGGGGACCCTCGAGCGGACAGGCAGGGTGGAAGATAGGGTGTCATTTATCTTAACACATTGGGAACTGGAGGTAAGGTAACTATTAAACCAAGAGAGTGGTCCGTGTGATAGACCAGTGTGGTGGAGTGTGTCCAGGAAGAGGGGGTAGGAGACCGTATCAAAGGCCTTAGAGAGGTCCACGAAGATGGCTCCGGCCAGATGTTTATGGTCAAAGGCAGAATGAATGAAATTTGAGAATTCGATGAGGGCGGTGATTGTGCTATGGCCTGATCTAAAGACATGTTGTTCACTGCATAACAAATTGTGGGCTCGCATATACTCAGTGAGTTGGTCGGAAATGATTTTTTCAAGGGCTTTTGAGAGAGAGGGATGGATGGATATGGGCCGATAGTTGTTGGGGTTGGTATTGTCTCCACTTTTTAGTACTGGGGTAATTGTTGCAGTTTTCCAGGCTGTAGGGAACTGTCCCAAGCATAGGGAGTGGTTAAAGAGGTCAGTCAGGGGAAAAGAACAGTGTCAAGAACCTGGTAGAGGATTTTCATGTCAAAGGAATCTTTGCAATAGTTGGAGCCACCGAGAGCTTTGGAGAGGTAGGATTTTGCTTCCTGCTTTGTAATGACCCTACGGTGGAAAGGGGAGTGCTGGAGGTTTGATTCAGAGGAAGCTGGGATAGGATCGAAAAAGTCACTCGGGAGGACTGTACTAAGATCGGAAAAGGTTGAGTTATGGCAGTTAGCGATAGCCTGTGGGTCGGTTGAGGTGGCATTGTTGGTGCAGAGCTGGGAGGGTGATGGGAGGCAGGATTTGCCATTAAGCTCTTTAATGTTGTCCCAAAACTTTCATGCACTCCCCAAGGAGGAAGCCAGGGTGTCTTTATAGTATTCAGCCTTGGCCTTGCGTATGGCCCAGGTGCACCTATTGCGTGCTGCTCTGTATGTTAGTCTGTCTGCTGGGGAGCCAGATTCAATGGCTTTGTGCCAGAGGTCATCTCTTTGTTTTAGTTGTTGCCATAATGTGGGAGCGATCCAAGGGAAATTACATTTTACAGTTTTCAATTTAGTCAGGGGGACAAAAATGTAACATGCTTTGTTGAAAGAGCATGTGAAGTAACCGAGGGCTAGGTCAATGTTAGGGGCCTGGGTTATAGGGGCCCAGTCCCACTCGGCCAGGTAGTGTTTGATTTTTTGAAGGCCACCTGGTTGCAAGTGTCTGTGGGTGGAGACACTAGGTTGGGGTTTGGGCAGGTGACATAACCAGGAGCAGAGGATAGGGGAGTGGTCACTCAGAGAGTCTGGGAGGACCAGCAGGTCAGAGATTCTCTATGGTTGGTTAGTTAGTAGTATGTCCAGTAGGGTCTGGGAGTTGTTTGCGGTGTTTACCCTGGTGGGTTGGTGGACCAGCTGGGTATGATCCAGAGCTGCAAAGGAATCCTTGATGGCAGCTGCTGACTTGGCGAGCCAGTTAACATTTACATCACCGACCAGGATATGCTCCGTTTTTGGGGGGAGGTTGGAAATATAGTTTGTGAGGGATTGTATGGCCATAGCTTGGTTGCGTGGGGGAACATATGCCGCTGTGATAGTTAGGGGAGCTCTAGCGGGGTCCGAGGTAAGTTTTATGGATATGGCATTGGTGCCATGGTCTAGTGAGGGGATTGGGAGAGCTTGGTTCAGTAGGGAGTCTCGAACATAGAAGGCACAACCACCGCCCCCGTTTTCCCACTCTGTCAGCTCTGTGCAGAGTGAAGCCTGGGAGTCTGATGAATGAATCTGTTTTTTTTTTAAAGCCATGTTTCAGGGAGTGCAAGGACATCCGGCTGATGTTGCGCTATCCAGCTTTGGAGAAATGCTGTTTTTTTGGGAAGGCTGCAGATATTCATGGTAGCTATGCAAAGCCCTTGGTGTAGTTTCTGTTGACTGTTAGTGGCGGGGCCTGGGTTGGGGTGAATATTTCCAGATATGAGAAGCAGTAGGGCTAGGACCCTGAGGAGAGAGAGAGAGGGATCACCATTTGGTGGTTTAGCGTAGGTGAGGCACATGTTTAAAGAGAGTAGCACAGGGGAATGGGTAAGTTGAGGAGGGCAGGAAAGGTAAGGCAGATGAGTTTGTAGGAGGGTTGGAGGTGCATGTGTAGGTGGCAGGTTAAGCGGGGTGGTGGATGCTTGTCAGGCGTTGATAGGGTGGGTGGACAGTGGTAAAAGGTAGGAAAGGTAAGGGGTGAGGTGGGTGTGTGGGTGGGGGGATGGCTATCTAACCCGGTGAGGAGTATGATAAGTGTAATAGGTAGAAGATAGGATAGTCTGTTGGGGAATTGGAGGCTGGGCAGTGGGAGCTGCTATACCAGTTCTGGTTCAAGGGGGGCAGACTGACAACCATCATAGTGGTGTGTGCCTTTAAGATGAGACAGACCAGGGTAAAGAAAAGAAAAAAAATAGTAAAATAGTCCATGTTGCTCAGTATACAGCTGAGGGTAGAGGAGGACTTGAGAAATGGGCAGGAAACGTTACGTATTTAATAGCGGCTGGGGTTGGTGTGGTGGTTTCTATGGCACAGCGGTAGGGTGACGGACTATGGTTTGTTGTGGTGTAATAATCTGCTTTAGGGAAGAAGGACCCAGGACAAGAAGTGCTTAGGGGATAGCAGTGGGAAGAGGAATGCAACTTCCAAGAATTGTTGCCCTCTAGTGGCTTTGCAGCATACTTTGCAAATGAAAAAAAAAAAGCTAGAAAAAATTAACAATCCTGTTCCACTAACAGCTGGTACAGGTAAACTCAGCATTAGCAGTTCTTGTTTTAAAAAGGAGGTCTCAGGAAGGGTAGAGTCAAAAGCCAGTAAGGGAAGGGGGAATGGAGTTCTGCCTAATCAGAGCTCAGCAGCAGTAGTAGTAGTGCAGCCAAATGGCCTGAAAGGCAAAAAGTGCCAAGTTCAATCCTGTCGGTAGCTGTGGGCTGCTCTTCAAAATGTGTACCTGGTTGTAGGCTGAGAGGCAGGCAGGTCAGTGCAGAACAGCTGCTGGGTTCCGAGCAGCTCCTGCGGCTTGCAGGAGGAGGCAGTCACCCATACCGGGCATGATGCCAGCTCCCTAGTTCTTCCAGACTCACTGAGTGACCACTCTCCAATAATATCTAACTGGTCAAATAAAGCCCCCAAACCACAAACTAAAATTACTTACCAACGTGTCCTCAGAAAGGGTAAACTTGAAAATTTCAAAGTCTACCTCGCACATTGTGACTGCTCTCCTTTATACTCATCCAATAACGTGGACCTAGCTTTGAACTACTTTGTCACTCAGTACAATAAAGCATGTGCTCTGTTTGCCCTGTTCCGTAAAACAAAGACAAAGGGTTCAACTAACCCTTGGATTACTGCTACCTTATTTAACCTGATAAGAGAAAGGGACAACCTCGGCATTGGCCAAAGCCTCTGGGAAACAGGCTGATATGCAGCACTATAGGGTTACCAGGAACCTGTGCACCCATGAAAATTTGCCATGCCAAAATAGAGCATTTTAAGGGTGAACTTACGAACTCCTGGGGTAATAGCCAGAATTTCTGGGAAAAGATTATGGACCTTACAGGAAAGCCCAGTACAACATCTTCCTCAATGTTAGATGTAAATGGCATTACCACACAGGATCACAAACAAATTGTGAACGCTTTCAATGATGCCTTCACTGACCTTAGTGCTGTACTCCCCTCTGACTTCTTTGATGAACCTGTCAAGACAGGCATAAGTGCTACAGCTGCCCCCCTCTTCCAGTCTCCCTCCCTTCTACTTTAGGAGAGTTTCACTGGTGGAATCCAAAAGTTACCTACAAAGGATCCTCGGTAAACCCAGTTTCAGCAGTGATTCCTTAGATCTTAAACTCCTGAACCTTTCTCTTGATGTTATCCTAGCATCTCTCTCCAAACTCCTAAACCTAACTCTGTCCTTCAGGCAATTCCCCAGCTAGTGGAAAGCAGCCACTGTCACACCTGTCCACAAAAGTGGTGACAGGTCACTACGTAACAACTATCACCCCATATCCATCCCCCACCCCCCAAAGCCCTTGAGAGTATTGTTGCAGTCCAACTGATGGATTATCTATACAAATACAACATTCAATGCCTGCAACAACATGGCTTTAGAAATTTGCATCACACAACTACTGCCCTTCTTGAGTTCACTGACCACATACACAAAACCTTTGGATCATGGCCACATAGTTGGGTTTATTTACATTGATCTAACTCTGGCTTCAACACCATTAACCACTCCCTTGTCCTACAATCTCTCCCTTCCCTTTGCCTCTCAAGTGAGGTTACCAGCTGGGTTAAGAGCTACCTTGGAGGTAGATCCCAGCAAGTGAAAATCTGTGACACTCTCTCCAATAGCCTCCCTGTGTGCTCAGGCATCCCGAAAGGGTCCATACTGGGACCCTTACTCTTTAGTCTGTTTATCAATAGCCTCCCAAAAGCATGTAAAAACATGGTCCTATATGCAGATGATGCTGTCCTTTTCATAAGCCACCCTGATCCACTCTCTCTCTCAAAAGACCTTCAATCCAACTTTAACTCAGTTGAGACCTGGTTTGGTCAACACAAATTACTAATAAACTACAAAAAAGCTAAGGTCACACTTTTCTCCAGCCCCCACAATAAACATAAAACTGCTAGTTTAACTATCTTTAACAACCACAACCAGCCACTTGAACAAGTACAGGATTTCAAATACCTCAGAATATTTCCCGACACTGCCCTGTCTTACAATCTGCATGTCAACCAAATTGACAGGGTTGTTAACACTAGGCTTGGGATCCTCTATCGATACCATACTGTATGTCCCCTAAGGCTTTGACATTGGCTGTTACAAGCTCACTTCTATCAATAATAGACTACGGATTAGTAATTTATGGTGCCACCTCCGACACCACTCTCAAAAGAAATTCTTTTGTGCTGAACAAGTCATGTAGACTTGTCTGTGGGGGTGACAAACATACCCATACTTGTGAACTGTATGAACGGACCAACTGGCTTCACCTTAAGGGACGGGTCACCAACCAGACATGCCTACTCACAAAAAAGGTAAGCCTTGGCCTAACACCTCCTGCCACTGAATCTCTTATAACTCTGACACCTAAGCCCCACTGTACACGTAGTACCTCCAAACAGACATACTTTGTCCCTTTCTGCAGGACCTCACAGGGACAATTGACCTTCAGTTATAGAGCACCTATATGGATTAATGTCCTCCCATCAAATGTTTCTGTGGAGTCCAAGCTTGATCCTTTCAAAATCAAACTGCACCATCACCTCCTTACTCTATGTAGCTGTGATTGTAACACCTAACTTGCATCCGGCATTCTGTCCTCCTAAACATCTTTCATTCCCTACCTCCTGTTCTCCAACCATCCATGCTGCCCTGTCTTCCACATCTTCCCTCTGCCCTCCTCCCCATTCCATCTTTCCACGTCCTTTTCTGCACCTCCCCTCCCTGCCCACCCCATTTCCCCCTCTGCCCTCATCCCCTCCCCTTGCACTTACAGTACTTGCCTGCCTCTCATTGTTTGTTTTGGAATCAAATTGTATCGTAACCTCCTTGATTTGTAACTTATTGTACTGACTCTTTGCTCAACGCAGAACCTTTGTAAAAGAACCCCTGGTACAAAGGTATTTGTAATCCTAGCTATCAATAAATAAATAAACAAAAAGTCTACACTATCCCAACCCTTTAACATTGCTAAAGGTATTAGGCAAGGATGTCCCCTATCCCCATTTCATTTTAGCCCTCGCACCCCTGGCTGCCACCCTCCACCAAACTAATGAGATTAAGGGTATCTCTAGCAGCAATACACAGTATACCTCCTTGTCCTATGTTGATGATTTGCTAATTCTACTTGAAAATCTAGAATCTGATGCTCAGTGTCTTACACAATTGCTGAATATGTTTATTGGTTTATCTGGGTTGGTGGTGAATTATAAAAAATCTGAGGTACTGCCTTTAAATTTATTTTGTAAATTCTATATAAAGATCCCCTTGGGTTTCAGTGGGCTTCTCAAGGTATTACTTATTTAGGGATTAAGATCCTACCAAATATTGATAAGATTTGGGAAGCGAATCTTCCCCTTTGCTTACTGACATTAAAACAATTCTAAATAGATGGAAAACCCTCAATCTATCTCTCGCTGACAAAATTGCCACTACAAAAATGACTAGCACATTGAAAATAACTCTACCTGTTTTATAACATTCCACTAACTCCCCCCCCCCCCTTCTTTCGTCCAAAATAGACAAATTAATAGGGGATTTTATTTGGGAAGGATGCATCCCACGGTTCAGCCAAATTAAATTACGAGCTCATTGGTCTAGAGGTGGCTTTGGACTTCCCTGGTTCTTAACATATTTATGGGCCTTTTGAGCTTCACAAACTATTAAATGTTTCATTAAGCCCAATGTTGAAACTTCTTTATGGGTGGACATGAAATCATCCCTGACTCCAGGCAAGATCCCCTTCTAATCTTATATTTAAAACCCTGACTAAAAAATTAAGGAAACACCCTACTATTGCCCCATCAGTCTGCTACTGGCTTAAATTCTATAAATGGATGAAAACCAATCCTGCTCCTGCTTTCTATGCTCCCATTTTGGGTAATCGTAATATTACCCATGAAGGTCAACCATTGTTTTGTAACTCATGGAAGTGCAAAAATATAATCTCTGTTGGTGACATCTTAGTCAATGATGTGAGCACATTAAACTCCTTTACTTCTCTACAAGCTAAATGGGGCATACCTAGACAGGAGTTATGGAAATGTTTACAAGTACGATCTGCATTATCCCTTCTATTACAACAAATGAAAATGCAACCTCCTTCTGCTAATTATATCATTTCATGGATTAATAACATATCTGGCCTAGTTAACAGAATATATAAGCTTACTAGAGGCACCCTACCAGACCAATCTCTCTTGGCCAAGGCCAAATGGAATTTAGTTCTACAATATAACATAACCGATTCTCAATGGAACGGACGTTGGACCCTCTGCCATAAAACCTTCAAGAATGTTCATAGTATGAGCATTCACTATAAAATTTATTCACCTCTGGTACAGAACTCCTTCACTTCATTATCGATTGGAGCTAGTACCAAATGACCATTGCTGGCATTGTAGCTTTCCAGGTGGAGATCTGTTGCATATTTTATGGTTCTGTAAACCAATCTTTACACTATGGCGGTGTATTCACCATTTTGCTTCTAACATTGTTGGATGCACCATTCCTTTTGACCCTAAATATATCGTTCTGGGAGTTATAAATCTGGATATTAGGCTTTCAACACACCAACATAGATGGCTGCATATACTCTTTATGCAGATGAAACGCCTAATTTGAACTCATTGGAATTCCCCTATAGTATCATTTGTAGTTGCCCTTTATAACTTAACTCAAACTGCATCTTTTAAGTGTCTTTCCTATTTGGCCTTAGACCAAATAAACAAATTTAGACTCTGCTGGCAGGATTATCTTGATTTTTTTACAGTCTACTTGATCAGAAGGCATCCTTGGGCTCTCTATGCAATTTTGTCTTTTATCTATACATCATTGTTTGATATAATTGCTGTATCTCTCTACAATATGTGATTGTTGTAATTGTTATTTTAGTAGTAAATTGTTCTTGGTACAGCGCAGAGGACCTGTTGGTCTATCCTTTATATGTTACTGTATACCAAGTTTTGCATTATGTATGTGCAATCTTCTCTTCTCTTTTCTCTTATTTTTATTCAGTTGGTACTGATTACAAATCATAACATGTTGTTTTTCCCACTCTTCTTAAAAAAAGTTATCTGTACTTCTATCTGTGTATTTACTCAATCAATCAATCAAATCTTTGTTTATACAGTGCCTTTCCAAAACCAAGGTACTTCACAATTGAACTACAATATAGGAGCATAAAATGTACACTAAAACAATAAATATATCAGTGAATTAAAATTTGTCTTGGAAGGCTAGATTAAAAAGATATGTTTTCAGCTCAATTTAGAATCTGTCGATGGTCAGGCATTCTTTTAACCGATGAGGTACATTATTCAACAGGGTAGGTGCCACAAAGGAGAAAGCACGGGCACCTGATATTTTTAAATGAACCTGGGAATCTCTAGCAATCCCTCTTTAGTGGATCAGAGAGGACTGAGGGGGAAGTAAGGAGTCAGGAGATCTTGCAGGTAGCCAGGTCCCTGTTTGTGTAGGGCTTTAAAGGTTAGCAAGCCAACACTAAAGGTGATCCACCACTGAACAGGCATCCAGTGCAGTTTACGCAACACAGGCATAATATGACTAGCCCTTGATGTACCAGTCAGAAGCCTGGCCACAGCATTCTGCACTATCTGCAGGCAGTGGATATCAACCCCAGGAAGCCCTAGGTAGAGGGCATTGCAGTAGTCAAGGCGGGTGGTGACAAAGGCATGGACCAGTATTGGAAGGTCATCTGGCAGAGCCCGGTGTTTCACCCGGGCGATATTCCTCAGATGGTAAAATGACTATTTAACCACGGTCGACACCTGAGATTTCAGGGTCAAGCCATCATTAAAAATAACCCCCAGGTTATGCATCCTGTCTGAGGTAGTGAGCTGAACACCATCAAGCCATAAGCCTGATGCTTGTCCAGCCTCCAAATCCACCCCCCGGATGACTTGGGTCCACTACCAACACTTCAGTCTTGTCCAGATTCAGTCTCAGCCAGTTGGTGCTCATCCAGTCCTTGATCTCAGTGAGACAGTTGTTTAGCACAGAGACTGCATCATCCTGTCCAGGTAGAAAGGACATATACAGTTGAGTATCATCTGCATATCAGTGAAAACTCAAACCCTATTGCCTGATGATATCTCCTAATGGCAGCATATACACTGCAAATAGCTTGAGTGTCACTATGGAGCCCAGCGGCACCCTGCAGGACAGGGGGATGGCATCAAAGGAATAAATTCTTGTGACCACCCTCTGAGACCTGTTCACAAGGAAGGATCAAAACCATTCAAGGACTGTACCCGACAGCTCACAAAGAAGTCACAAGCACTCCAAAAGCACACCATGGTCCACAGTGTCAAATGCTGCAGAGAGATCAAGAAGGACCAAGATGGTAAGAGTCTTTCAATCTCTCGCTATTAGGAGGTCATTCAATACTCGGACAATTGCAGTCTCAGTGCTGTGTCTCTTCCTAAACCCAGACTGGAGAGCATCATAGACATTGCGGGTCACAAGGTGATAATCCAATTGCAATGCAACCACCTTCTCAATAACCTTACCCACAAAAGGCAGGTTAGAGACAGGCCAGTAGTTAACTGGACAGTCTGGACTCAAGGAGGACTTTTAAGGAGTGGTCATATGATCACCTCCTTGAGGGGATCAGGAAAGACCCCCTCTCTAAGGAACTCCAGACAGTTACAGCCAGGATTGAGCAGATAACATCTACACAATCCACTAATAGGGGTGTAGGGCCCCAGATCCAAACTACAACTGGTTTGATGCAGAGTTTTGACAGTCTTCACTATGTCTATGAATTCCAGCTGGCTAAAGTCCATCCAGACAGACCAAGTGCTCACTGTGATGCTTGAACAGCTGGTTCTGATTATCTATGATTTTTGTAATATAAAAATGTGTTATTGAGTGTCTCTCATGAGACATGCTGTTTCAGCTAAAAGACAAAGGCCAGGAGATAATTTCAGGCTAGAAGAGACTTAAATTAAGGATCTCCTGTTTATCTAGCTTAATTGTAGCTGCCAGCTGCTTGGCTGGAAATCATGAACTTTTATGACGTTTAGAGGAAGAATACAGGTTATGTCACTTTGGTGCGAAGTCATAAATGCTCTTGATGTCTGTGAAAAGCAGAATGCTGCTCATGGATGAAAGAAAGAACTTGGAAAATTATAGACTTGATTGGGAAGTTGTGTGGGGAAATGAGTTTTTGCTGATGTCACCTTAATTAATTTACCTTCAGAGGGATAAGGCATCCTGTTTGTATAATTTTTAATAAACAGAGGAGGAGCTGGTGACATCATGGAGAAGGCAGGCTCAAGACTGTTGTTTTAATTATGCTGTGACTGTCTTTTACATACACACATGTTTGGACTCTGAAGCTACAACATCTTTCATCACTGTAAGATTAGAAGATTACATTAAATGAGTCTAAGTGTATGGTTGGTAGGAAATTGCACTTTTAAACCTGTTTTTTTAAGTGATTGTAATGTTTTGTGATATATGGTTCTGCGTTTTACATTTGACATTTTTATTTATTTTTAAGTAAACGTCTCATTTTAAGAGACTACTTTGTGTGCCTTTAAATTTCTTTCTTTGACAAGTGAAGCATATATGGTTAAAGCTGACACTGTGCAAAGCTTACTGGTTTTACCAAACTGGGAAAAGGTATGAGTTTATTCTGAGGTCTTTAATAGAGTTTTTAAGGGTTCATTTTGTACACCTGGTTGGGTGGCCGTAAGCAAAAGATATCCGGCATCCCCAGAAGAGCAGAATGATCTGGGCCTGTACATTGGGTATGCTAGCAAGAGATTCACAGTTTGAATCCCTCCAAGAACATGAGACCAAAGATTGATTCAAACCCACAAAACAGACAAAAGGGTTACCCTGTTCTGTTAACTGTTCACAATACTGTGCTCGGAGGTTGGCACTGTGGGAGCAGATGGTCTGACCTGCTGAGTGGGGTTGTGACATTCACCACCTCCCGTCGACCTCCACAATCCCTCGTAGGGGGAGCCAGGCCGATGCCAGACCTGATGCTGGCAACCTTTTTTGCAAAGCATTGAGCAAACTCCTTGCATTTAGTCTATGAAGAGGCTCCTCTGGGTTGGAGACAGATTGGACTGCACAGTCTGTCAAGAGTCCAGAAGAGCTGAGACAGTTGATTCTGTGGAGCAGAAATCTCCCTGTACAGGAATTCTGCCTTCTTACAGTTGATTTCTGATTGATAGCCCTTATAATGTTCCATCAATCTAAACTTGTCAGCATCCAGGCTGGACCTTCACCATGCTCTCTCCATCCTTTGACCAGCTCGCCTCAGCTTCTTCAAGGAACCATCAAACCAAGGGGTCTTTGGGTGAAGAGTGGGTGGTCAAACACAAACAGGAGCAATCATGTCCAGGGCATCTCCCACCACACAATTATAGACCAGTGCAAGATCCTCTGGACTCATGCATTCACCCAACAAACCCAATAGGTCCAGCACCACTGATAGACCATCTGGGGTAACCCCCCTCCTTAAAGGGTGGTACTGTACCATCTCTGTAGGGGCAGGCCCATTGTGGGGAGTCTCAAAACTGAACCTTATGGTGTGATGGTCAGACCAACTGACTGGTTCCACCCCAAATCGCTGATCTCCATCCCCAGGAAGAACACCAGATCCAATGAGTGACCCCCTATATAGGTAGCGGAGGTAAACATCTGTGTGAGGCCCATCATCATCATTAGCTGGAGGAGATTTTGTACAAATAGCAAGGGTTCATTGTCGACTCAGGCACTGAAGTCCCTCAGAACTATCCATCTGGGGGACCTCAGCAGCATGTCGACGATGAAGTCTGCTATCTCCTGCAGGAATTCTCCACCATCACCTGGTAGACAGTAGACGAGAAGTATCCCGCAACCTACACCCTCTCACAGGATACACTCAAAGGATCTGGTGAGCCCCACTGGTACATCCACAAGGCCCAGTTCCATCTTAAATATAATAGCTACACTCCCGCCCCTACGATCCAACCTCGGGAGGTGTATCACCGAGAACCCAGCCAGAACAGCAGAGGCCAGTACAGGACCTGCATTTTTGTCCAGTCAGGTCTCAATGATACATACCAGATCTGTTGTTCCAACAAGATCAGCTATAATAGCTGTCTTGTTCTTAATAGATCAGGCATTACATAGCACTGCCTGAGTAGTATGGGCTGTTGAGAAAGACCTCGGCTCCTGCCCACTTACTACAGAGCTCTTGGGTATGGGGACAAGACAGGGTATACCTCTGTCCTGGCTCTATTTCACCCCAGGGTGTCTCCTGGTCCCCACTATCTCAATCCGCTCTCCTCTTTCCCTCCCCCCCACCAGGCCCAGTTCTTCCCCTTCTCCTAACTATCCCTAAAGCTTGACACCGTGCATAGGTCTGTGATGACAAAGGGGGACATTCAAAAGGATGCAGTTCCCTGAGCCTAGTGGGGGAATACTGCCTGACCATCTTTAAACCTCTCCAGCACATTCTCAACACTATCAAAGCAGACACAGCCAAACCAAATAAATTCACACACACTCACACTTACAGTTACCGACCCCCTATCAAATCAACACACAATTCCCATCCCAGCTCAATATTATTATTATTGGAGTAATTTTTCAATAAACAGATTAACTGCAAATAAATAAATATGTCCCCTGGGGCCACTCATTGCTGGATAAGAGTGGTTTCATGTGCATTCTGCTCAAGAGAGAGAGAACAGCAAAGCGAAGCCCATTACTTTGATATTTAAAACAGCATTTAAGAAAAGAGCAAATAATAGCAAATGGAGTAACTTCACCCTCGGGGTTTATGTAGCATCCCACACCTTGGGTGCACATAATTTCTCATTTATTCACACACACTCATGCTTTGTTATGTGTAATTGCTGACACATCTATTTGTGCCACACAGAAAAAGAGAGAAAAGTAGTCATTCAACAATTTTTAATGAAGTAACATTTTAGCAATGCATGTAACAGTGCAGAGAAAAAACATTTCACATTTTAAACTTTTTTTTACCTTATTTAAGTCTTGTTGGTGGAAGGTGAAGTTAGGAATTAAAACTGTAGCTGTAACTGTAACTGTAGTTAAAACTGAAATATGAAGTCGGTATTTAGAACATTAAATATAAAACTTTTTTTTAACATTAATATGAGTCTGAAACTCATTAAATAGATAAAACATAGAGGAACTTTAATGAAATAGACCAATTTTTGCTGTTCTTCTGATGTGCTCACCGATGTTGGCTGCATGTTGATGTGGAGATTCGTCGTTGTTTTGTTTGTCGCCATGGTTTTTTGTGCTGTACGACTGCACATAGTGGTAGCACAAGCTAGGGAGAAAAGAAACTGTTGCGTGTTCGTTGTTATAACTTGTGGGTTATAATGGCGAATTATGAGTTAGTTTGCCTATGGAAAAAAAGACGTGCCAGTTATTACATAAAAATAATGATAGCAATATTGTAGTTTGATTATAGTTTGTTTAAAATTTAACTCAGTTTGGTTCTGATTTGTCCACCCATAGTTCATGCAAATTATATAAGCAGCATAGAGCTCCTTAAACTAAACTCACTTTATCTTTGGCACCATACAGTTCTGCTTAAAGTTGAACCAGCATAATATTTTGTGGTGATCTGCATATACAGCCAATGATGCTTTGCACTATGGGGGTATATGTGATTTTGTATCACTTTAGTCTAGTCTCTTCAGTCGCTTCGGATGATGTTTTATGGAAAGAAGGTGTTTTGTGGAAAAGAGATGTAGGTTTGCCCAGACCAAAGGTCAATAGTCAGTTGCAATTCCCATGGGCAAACAAAACAGGAAAAAAGAGAGAAAACCAAGAGTGGTGCAAAGCAGAACAGGACACAGCTGGATGCTGGGAGCAGTTCCAATTGCAGTTCTTTAGGATCAGGTTCCTTATGCCAGACTTAGAGTTTCAGATTTGAGGAGAACATGATAAAAACGTGCAAACTTTTATTAGTTTCTGTAACTTCTGCTGGCTTTCTGTTACCTTCCTTGCTTGTTAAAAATAAGAGACTTCTGCTAACTTCTGGAATTCTGGAGTGCTTTGCAGTGCTCTATCATTGCAATCTCCTCTGTTGCATTTTCAAGATACAAGATAGCAGCATCTGTGGGGGAAAGCAAATAAACAAGGGCAGCTAGGGAAAAACGTTTTAAGGAGCCTCACAACACCAACAAATATAGGCTGCTAGGGTAAGGTAATGGTGTCATACCTGTTCAAACCATAAAACAACCTCTAGCAGCCCTGCTGTACCTGCTCCTCTGAGATCCTCTTCAGCAAAAGATGCATGCTGGAACACAACTCTGATGTCTCTTTAACATCTGTTCTGCTTCCTACTGATTCAAAAACAATTTGAGATATGGATTTTTCACTAAACACAGCTTAGTACATGTGTATTAAGCATGGGTGCAGGTTACCAGCTCATGGTTACAACTGTGGTAGAATTTGTTCCACAGTTCCTATGGTTACTGAGATATTCCTACATTTGCAGCACAAGGGTTACTTGGAATGTCTCTAGGCCTGTGCTATGTCTCTATAGTTATGGGTAGATGGGAGCAGAGGGCCCCGTATGGATACCATTACACAATCATGGGATCACAAGGCCCTCCATTAAGTAGTACTGGGAGCGTAGGGCCCAGAGGGCCCTGCACTTCCACAGAAGGATAGGAGTTCATTAGAATGTCTTTACACTTATGTATAGATGGCAGGCCCTGCACTCCCACATGAAAATCAGAAACAATTACAATATGCATGCATGACTCCCACAAACACATATGGGTAACATTACACTTTCTCAAAAAGAAGGGACATTTATTGCAAAACAAAAAAACCTACCCCATTCTCCTATACTGTACAGTCTCAGCTGCCCTACAAATGGAATAGGGTGAGAGTTAGGGCCGACAACCCCAAGGCACACCCTGATGCTTATTGGCATGTGGAGAGTTGGGGGGAGTGGTAGGGTTGTTAACCCTAACATCAAATTTCCAAATGTTTGTCGCTGTAATAGAAACTCTAATAGATGCATTAACAGAGTTATTTGCAATAAATATATATATATACACATACTGTATATATACACACATGCACAGGAAATGCACATACACCTGAACTAAGAAAAAGACAGTTGTCACTTACAATTTGTAATGGGTTATCGAATAAGCAATAATACCTGACAGGGTGGGTGGTATTGGTATATACCAGACTGCCCAGAGGTGTAATGAGGCCCAACTCTGCTGGCAAAGGGCCTTATATTTATTTATTTTTATTTATTTTATTTTATTACAGAATCGGAGAGTACCTTTGAGTCACAGACTCATTTGCAAAGGTTCCACGTCACATAGGTTATAAACAGACAGACATTACAGTGATTACAGTGCATATATCACAGGGAAGATACAGCTTGGTCACAGGGTGTCAGCTAGTCTAGCATAGCCCCTGGAAGGTCTGGTATATCCCAATGCTACCCACCCTGGAGGATATTACTGCACTTAGAAAATGGGCCACATGAACAAAGTAATGAGACAAACACAAAAAGTTTGTTTGAAGAAGAAAAAGTGTAATTTTATTTAAGTTTTAAGTTGTTTTAAACTGGAGGAAAAATTGTCCCTTTTTGGGGGATGGTGGGGAGATAAATGAAACACTTTTAATCCGGGATGCACTTTATTTTTCTGGATCCTGAAAATAAAAAAAGGCCATCTATTTTTGGTAGTTGATGAAGTTCACAGGTCTTGTAAAACTGCAATTCACTAAGTTGAATGAGTTTGGTGCTGCTGAAGTTGTTGCTGTGCTGGATCCTGAAGGTGGCATTGTTGAGCTGGTGTTTGATATTGCAGGCTGCTCTGTGTCTTCTTGTTTTCTTACAATCTTCCTCTGCCCACCCAGAATGCTGCTCCACTGTTCCTTCTCTCTTGATGATGCCATACAGTAGGTGGCCAGACTTGCCTCACACTGGTGTCCTCTGACACTGATTATTTCTCTGGGAGCAAGACCAGCATTGGACAACAGTTAGACTGCTGTTGCCCTGATGCTATGGCTGGTGTATCTCTGGCTGAACTGGGCTTCAGCACTCAATTTTATTGTGAGTGCTCTGATGAAGTTCTTCCCCATGGGTTTATTTGTGTGCCAGATGGTCTCTTTATCCAGGAATGGCTGTGGCAGGCATCCAGGATGCAGCTAGAAGGAATTTGCATCAGGTGGGATTTTGCTGATGTTTTTTAGGTAAGATTTTACAGGAAACAGTGGGTTGTCTGGCTGCTCATATATATATATAACCCCGGTGTGTTTCTTTATTTTGTTCCAGGGGGTCCTTATGATTTTTGATCTCTGGGTTGTGACTTAGAGTGATGTATCTTTGTCTGTTTTCATGGGTTTTTACTACAAAGGACAGTGGAGTTCGTTCTCATAAGCCCTCTCACCCATGTCTGGCCATATGTAACTAGCTGTTTCCTTGTTTCCAAACAGCCTGGAGAATTGTTCTGCCATTACTAATTCAAAATGGACTGTTACTGTGTTAGACATTTCAGTTGCCAATGGCTAGTGGGTACAATAGTGGGAACTTGCAAAAATGGCAGCTATCATGGTTTGAAATGGAATGTGGGAACATGGATGCCATCAGGTGATGGGTGCTGCCAGTTGGAACTTGTTATTTACAGGGCATTATTACAAAATAATATGTGGGTGCAAGGCTTTTTATCCAATCAGATTGAAGGATTTTTCAAGCCCATTTTCTAAATCAAGGTCTATACTTGGTTCATCATTTTTAATATCTAGAAGTTGTATATATTTGAAGTGTCCTCTGAGAACCAGGACAGAGAGGTCAGAGATGGAGTGATCAGACTAAGAGAAATGTTGTAGGTGTTTCAGTCTTGTTCTCCTTTATAGGTGCCTGTGTGAGTCCCTTCAGGTTGAAAGGGGTTGCCCAGTTTCCCCCACCTAGCCTCTATGTGGGCACTTCTTGCACTGGATGTAATAGACAACATTCTGGGATCCACATGTATAACTCCCCTGTATCTTGACTGGCTTGTTTTGGGGGGTGTTGACAAAGTCTGAAGTGGAAATGTGCTGACATGTTTTACATTTAGAAATATTGCAGATTACGTGCCTCCTAGTATTGATTGTCAGGAGAAAACTTGTACCTGACCAAAACAACAGAACACTAGGATACACTAAACCCTGCAATATTCCTAAATATAAAACATGTAAGCACACTTACTTTCCCCTGTATGACATATTCTTATCAGAGATGACACAAACTGTCTATTCAATTATGGAGATCGAACAATATTTTATTAAAAGATTTAAAATTTAGAGAAGAAGTTAAAGTGGCAGTCTGAGACTTTGTCACAATTTTGTAAATGAAAATAGTATTATTTCTGTTTGGGATGCATTTAAAGCCATATTATGTGGCATCATCACCTCAGAGGCCTCTTGGAGAAATAAAAAAAGAATGGTAATGTTATTAGAAGTAAAACAGACTTTATTGGAAATGGAAACCAAAATAAAAGGAGATATTTAAAAAAAATGAAAAAAAAATCTGAAATATATAAAGTAAAAACAGGAGACTATTAGTTTTTTTAAAACCTTGTGGATTTTTATTATATTTTATTCAATTGGACCGTTTGCTGTGGTGATTTATTAACTGTATTAGATTTATTTTATTGTTGAGCATTGAGCTCTGGAAAAGTGCTATATAAATAAAGTTCCTATCCCTATCCTATCCTATCCTATCCCTATCCTATCCTGTCCTATCATATCTTATTCTATCTTATCCTATCCTAAAAACAATTGGCATAACCAAAGAAAGAATCGGTGCCTGGTAAAGTGAGACTTCTGGCAAATGTTTTCCTAAAATATTGAAACTTGCAGAACAGAAATCAAAGATAGGGCAATATTTGACAAAAAATTGTGTATTGCAATAATGTTCTGGATTGTTCTCTAGATTTTTATAGATAATTATACAAATCATAAAATAGACCCTCAAAGGAAAATCTAGATTACTCTTCCATCATTTTTCAACTCATCTTGCCTTACTAAAGTAGACAAGGAGCAATTACTGACCCCCTATAAATCAAGAAGAAATAACAGTACTGTTAAATCCATGGCCAAAGGTAAAAGTCCAAGGAATGATGATATAATTGACTTACAAGATTTACATGATTCATTTTTCTAGGCTTCCCCTTAAGGACTTTTTGTTTTTGTATATTTTTTATTTATTATGTTCATATGTAATTGATTTTTTGAAGATCTTCTCCCCCAGCGTTCTCTGAAATGTTTATTATTTTGTCACTAGGCATGTAATTTTTAACTATAATTGAATTGAGTATTGTTGTTTGATTGCTTATAAGGTCTCCCATGTTTTCTATTATAATGTGGGGTTTGTATGTTTTTCACCTGTTGCTGTGCTGATGGGTGTTTCAATTGTGTGTAATTATGTGATGAATTACTATAAAATGCTTGCTGTTACACAGAGACACCCCCCGAAGAAGGTCACATGAGGACCCGAAATGCCAGGGTATGGTGCCACCGTCTTGTGGACCTCTGCCACAATAAACTCTGTCAGTTGCTCATTACCTTATTGACCAACAGTTTATTTTCTCCAGTGTGCAGCCTTACTGTGTGTTTTGTGACTGAGGCACTTTTTACTTTAGCTGGCACCCACACACTGTGCCTGAGCACATGGTGCTTCTGTTCTGTTCTGTCAGACACTGTAAACCAAGGTTGCAAGGACTTCGGAGTCAGTCACTCAGTAAGCTTTTCTTGAGGGCCCTCTAGAAGATGTTCTGCATTGTGGGCTTTTTCAGATCCATAAATGCATAATGCTGCCTGCCTGCAAAGAGTGAAAGGCCCTTGCTTCTTACTGTTGCTGCTGCTACTGTTGACAGTGCCACTAGATGATTTGGAAGAGGAGCAGGAGGAGGGAGGAAAGTTTACTCAATGGGCAGTCACAGCCATATAGTTAGTTGTCTGGCCACTGGTACACATATCTGTGGTGACATGAGTCTTTCTGCCCACTGAACCTTTCGGTGCATCAGTTATGCTTTCCCAGACAGCGTCATGTAAATCTGGGATAGCAACAGTTGAGAAATTGGTCTGGCTGGGCACCTGGCACTTTGGCACTGTGATTTCCATAAGTGCCTTAAAACCTAGGTTAGCCACAAAGCAAATTAGAAGCAAATTGATGGCTATCATCCCCCAGCTGCAGTTGTTAATCACCTTGCCTCAGGCCTGTTGGGCTTATCTTTCTGTGACTGCTCTAAAGAGTCTTTCAAAGAAATTTGAAGGCTGCTTCACTGGCTGGCATCACCTGATCTTTTGGACTGCTTCCTTTGACCTTTGCTCCCATGAGGGGGTGGATGTTGTGGTCATCGATGGTATGTGACTCCTGTTACGATGTGGTTGTGGTGGTGGACTCAAAGAGATAATGACATTCAGAAAATGAAAATGTGCTTTGACTGGAAGGTAGACATTTATCATCCTCCCCTCTTCATCAGTTACTTCCTCACCTTGTTAATATCCATGTCCTCATCCTCCTCAGCTGAGTGCAGCAGTACAACAGCTTGTGTGTGCTTCTTTTGTGCTTTTTGGTACCAATAAATGTGGGACTTGTTCATATGTCTTATGATTGTTGATGTTCCCATCCGAGTCCACTCTTTACCTCAACTTAATTTTGTTTTGCATAATTTGCAAAGTATAAGGCTGCAAGATGCTTTATCTTGTGTGAAAATAATCCCACACTATGGGAGGATATGTTCACCACCACCACTGCCCCCCCACTAGTACTGCCAGTATCTTTCTGATGTCTTTCCATGTGCACCTGCATGCCTTTTTGATGCACAGCCTCTCTGACTGGCTCAGCTCCTTCTGTTTCTACTTCTCTGGAAGCCTGTCCATCTTTGGTCCTCTGTTTTCCCACTTCCTGTGTGGGGTGTCTCCTTATACCTCACTATAATTTTTTTTCCCACTACCACAATCTTTCCTATAAGTCTTTTTTGTTCTTTTTCTGGTCTTGTAGTCCTCCTCTTCATCCCACACCCCAGAAGAGCTACTACTACTTGACAGACTGACTGCTACTTTATGTATTATAAACTTAGGATCTGTCTCCTCCTCATTTCATCCATCTTTCTGCTTACTAGGAACGACTGCTGCACTATGATGGCCCTAGTGCGCATTCTCTGAGTACCACAACTAGTTGCTCCTGCAATGTCCTGAATTTTCTGCACCATTGTTACTGTTCTCTGGATTGCCTGAGAAGTGCTGCTACTATTTTCTTTTTAACATCCATGGTTTTGCCTAAAGGCTCCGAAACATTAGCTTCCTGTCATTCTGTAAATGAAAATGATAATGGTTTCTAAAAAGGTTTTTTTATATCAAATGGTGTCTGCATCTCACAGTGCAAATACAAGGAAATGTATTCCCAAATAGGTCAGCAAAGCAAGCACTTTATAGTGGTTGCAACAAGTGTCAAGAACTAGGGCTGCAAGGTCAGTTTGACTATTCTTGTGAAATGGTCAGACCCCACTCGTTCAGACTAGTACTCCAGTGAATAGACAAACCTGACAAATTTGTGAATGTTGGTTCACAGTCTGCACCATGTAAACAGCAAAATCATTATACAACACTATTTTACAGTATCTATCCGGTATAACCAGGTTATACAATAAGTAACCAAGTTCTACCTTATTCTACTTGATTAAAAATTCACATAAGTATTTTGCATGTTTGGGAGAGTACATGTAGTCTAAGAATGGTAAGTTTTTGCAAAGGTTTTGGTACATTGGGAATCCTATGCACCAAAACTTTGCGAAACATGCCATTCTTAGTATTAAATGTACTTTCCCAAACATGCAAGAAACTTCACCAGGTAGAACTTAGTTATACATTGCAGAACCTGGTTATACCCAGTAAAACCTACTTTTTACTTGGCAGAACCTGGTTATATCTGGTAGAACCTAGTTATATCTGGTTGATCCTGGTTCTGCCTGGTTCTACCTGGTAGGACCTTTTTGAGTTCTACTCAGAAGCTTCATGAAGTAGAACTTTAGAGGTTCACACATTCCTATAGAAGATTCCAGCAACCTCAGCAGCAGAACTGTGGCAACCCCAGCAGCAGGATCTCAACACCCCAGCAGCAAGACTGCAGCAAAGAAAATTAGCTTCTGGAGGAAGCTTAAGCCTGAGCCATTATACAGCTCTGGGTGGGGACAGCATCTCTCACTGCCCTATTGAACTCTAGGTTATAGCCCTGTAAACAAACAAATTTTAATCCACTATATGCCCATGGTCTGGCTGTGGGCTTCTGCCTGAGTAATTCTTCTTGCACTGTCTAGCCCATCATTTTTTTTATGCCCCCCTATATCCAACACAGAGTTGCAGGGCCTGGACCCTACATTTTCTCACAGTTCCCAATGGCTGGTAGTAACTGACCTACCAGGCAGGTCATCCACCTCACAAATGTTTGGTTGGTTCTGGTGCCAGAGGTTCCACAGAAACAATGCTTCTCTCCTTTTTTTTTTTACCCCTTGGGTGCCATCCACTGTCTCTCCCCCGAGGGGGCCATTTGCCATCTGATCTTGCATCTCATTGGATGGCACCAGCTACCAGGATACCAGCCTGTCTGTCCACCATATTGCTGAGTCAAGGCAACTCATACCCTGATGGACAGAAACACCTGCATGTGTACATCTGTTGGTAGTGGTCTACAGTGGCTGTGGTGTCTTCAAAGCATCAGCACACAGGCACTGCTGGTAGCCACAGGGCTCCTTAGGGAACCAAAGTCATGACATCTGCCTCTCCTGGTTTCTGCTGCACATTCTGTGGAAAATCCTCTCCCAGATCTGCAGTAAGCACTTCAATGAGCATAATCTGCAAGTTTCTGCCTTTTCTCTATTTTAAGCTCCAGCTGGAACTTTACCTCCAAAGTGATCTGCTTGAGATATCTGTCCCCTGCCTATTAGTCCCTTATGGGCACCTGATAACATATCTGTCCTCAGCAAGCAGAGCTGGAACTCCCTCTTCAGTTACTGAAGTTCAGGCTCCGCACACACAGACTCTGGACTCTCTTTTCTTATTGTTTGTTTGTTTGTTTTTATTTTGTTAACCAGGTGAGGACACTGGGACAAACCCTTTTTCAGGTCTGATCTGACACAGAATAACATATAACAATAAAAATACAACTAATGCAACAAAAAGTTACAGAATACAATAATTAATAACATTTACATTCATGCAATACTGGCAACCACAATTCATAGAAGAATCACTTTTCAAGTCCTCAGGCAAGCTATTCCATAGGGGTGGGGGGTGGGGGGTGGAGCTGTGGCTGAAAAAGCCCAAGAACCAACCTTAGCGGTAGAGGGTATGGGTGAGAGTAGAATTCAATTGAAGGATCTCAGATTCAAAGTATTATGATGAATACATAACAAATCACTTAATGGGTACAAATCTAAACAAGATAGGGATTTAAAAACTAAACAACAGAAATAATAAGTAAATCTAGCATTATGGGGGAGCCAACCAAGGGAGAAATATAAGCAAACAATGGCATACAAGGAGGAGCATTCAGCACAAAATGACAAATGTTATTACATACGATTAAAACCTGAATTTCTCTAACAAATTACAGATGGATGGATGGATAGATAGATAGATAGATAGATAGATAGATAGATAGATAGATAGATATTTTATTTATAAAGCACCCATTTCCATGGGACTCGGAGCACTGCACAGTTAAAAAAACACAATGCTACAGACAGCATAATAAACAAACACTTCAGGTAGAAATGACAGCTGTATGCATAAAAATATCTATCACTAGATCAGTAATTAAAACCCATTAAAAACCTGGTTAAATAAAAATGTTTTTAACCCTTTTTTGAAGGATTCCACCAAGGCAGCCTCTCGAAGCTGTTTAGGAAGGGAGTCCCATAGGGTGGGCGCAGCCACAGAAAATGCTCAATCGCACGATTGTCACAAACTCACCCTAGGAACATCAAGGAGGCAACCCTCAGTGGAACAGAGATCCCAGGTTGGGCAGTGGGGGACAAGGAGATCTTGCAGATAAACTGGTCCCTTACCATGTAGGGCCTTATAGGTCAGTAACCAACCTTGAAGATAATCCTCCACCTGACTGGCAGCCAGTGCAGTTCACAGAGGACAAGCATCCCAAACACCCAACATAATCAAGATGGGACAAAAGTACCCCAGTAGCTATAGCCCTTCTGGTCTCCTGAGTAAAGAACCTTTTCATTTTCTATAAAACTTCCAGTTTCTGGTTGACCTTCCGGCGGACAATTTTAAATTGAGATTGAAAATTTAAAGCAGGATCGAGCAAGAACCCAAATACTTAAAATCAAAAACATGTTCCAGACAAATCCCCTTTTCATCAAAAACCCACTTTGAGGAGGAAATCTCTGGGGATCCAAGGCCTAGGTCGCCTTCCCTCCAGGCGTGGGGTAGTTTGTTTAGTGATGGCTCTACTGCTGCAATTTGACAGCCCAATCAAAGGGGTGGTAGAAAATGTTCCAATTTGTAGGAAGGCTCTCACACTATCCCTCTAATGGGAATGTCATGAAGGGTTGTGAGGGAACTTTGCAACACAGCTCCTCCAAGGCGGGAAGAGGAGAGCAACGACTGCTGAGGCACTCAGCTGGCTTACCGATCTAAAAACAAACCAAGTGAACCAGAGGCAGTCATGGGGAGAATAGCATAGAAGGTGCTTTAGGCAGCTGGTGCAGCAGTTAAAGGATAGCAATATAGCCTCCCTTCGCAGCTTAGTCAAAATTCAACATCAAAAGGCATTGCTATGCACAGCCTTTCATACCATTCTCAGTACTGCTGAACAGCTAAAGCTCCACCTGGAGTAAGGACATTCCCACTACGGACCAGAAAAGAAGGACCCCACACCAGACATCACACCCTCAGGATGTGGACTAGGGAGCAGAGCAAGGCTGGGAGTGAGCTGGAGCCAAATTGATGGGCATGGTCAGCTAATCTCATGTAGCAAAGGAGCAGGCCATACAAGGCACTGGAGAGAATATCATGTACTAAGCAGCAAAGAAACACAGCAGGTACGATACAGGTAGCAATAAGTAGCTGGGTAAGCATGTGGAACAATGGAAGTGCTGAGCATTGGAGACCATATGTAGGTCAGACATGTTTTAAAGCAAGCTTAAGGTAACCTGGGCTTTTAGCGGGGTGAGGCTAGCCAACTAGTCCATCAATGAGTGCCAAAGAAAGGTGACAAATACTTGGAGGATTTTAGCAGTGGAGGCAGTAGCTGAACATGAGGTAATTAGGCCACATGGGGCCATGACTCTTCAACAAAAGCCCCCAGTCCTGTGCCATAGGAAAAACAGGGAAGCAAAGTGAAAGCGCAGTGACCCACAAGCAGTTTTTAAAACTAATTTACAGCAACAGCCGTAACTGGGCTGACCTCCAGAGTATAATAAAGTAGTTTGCAAAAGTAATTGAGCAGCATCCAGCAGCAATTAACTATAGCTTGCAGGGGTAGCAATCTGAATGAACATAGAAACTGTAGAGAGAGGCAATGCACTGGAAACAGCAGCAATATTGTCTTGGTATAGGTTCAGGAAGCAGGACTGAGTACCATGGCCTAGGCTGCTTAAGTTATTGTAAAGCAGTAAAACAGGGAGCAGTTGTTAGCTAGGCAGCAAAGCAATGAAGCAGGTGTAATCAATTAAGGGGAGCAAGGCAGCAGATTGCAGTGTGAGCTGAAACATACAATGGCAATTGCAGGGATTAAGTTTAGTTAGGCAAAAAAGCAGGTTGAACTAAAGCATAGAGAGAACAATGCAGTGAACAGAGGGCTGCAATATCAGGTGAGAAATGGAGCCAGCAGGTACAGGCACAGGGCAGCTTGAGGCAAGAAAACATAGAGCGTAACTTGAAACACAAGTAGCAATGTATACACAGGGCACTAGAAAACTAGAACGCCCAAAAGAAACAAACAAGGCAAACACAAGGACAGGAGCAGCTGGAGGCCAGTAATACAAACCCAAAGCAGGAGAACAGAAAAACAGAAGCCCAGCACAAACCAAGCAGAGACCAAGCATGTACGGGGTGGGAGGGGAGACCCAGTAGGCCCCAAAAGAGAAGACAGAGCCTCCGGGTGCAAGGAAAAAATGCTTGTGTTTGGAGTGAGGAGAGCAGCTCTTAAATAGGCCAAAGAGGGAAGTGGCATGTTGCACCACCCCCTTGAACTACAGGCTGATTGCCTTCCAATTAAAGTGTGATTATTCCTCAGCTGGGGGGGGGGTTCCGAACAACATGGTTTTAGTTTTATCTGTATTCAAAACAAGAGTATTTTCACTAAACCAATGGCAAATAGTAAGAAATTCTTTCTCCAAGGATGAAATCAGTAAAGAAATAGTATGAGATTGAGAAAAGAGAACCAAGCCATCAGCATAAAGTAAACTATCGCAAATGGAACAAAGGGAAGGTGACCGGTTAATAAACAATGATCCATGTGCCAGTCTAAAGGACTCTTCTGTATTACAATGTGACCTAGACAAAATCTCAACCCTGGGTCTCTGCTTGGGGAATGAGATTAAATAAAGATAAGTGTAAAGTTATGCACTTGGGCATAAAAAATCCAAACACTTTATATGTGCTGGGTGGTGTCACCTTAAACCCTTGTTATGAGGAAAAGGACTTAGGCATTACTATCGCCAATGATTTTAAATACACCAGACACATTAATGAGGTTAACAATAAAGCTAATAAAGTAATGTGGTCCATTAGATGTAACATCAAGTCTTGTGACCTAAAAGTATTGTTGCCCTTGTACAGAGCTTATGTCCATCCCCATCTGGAATATTCCTCTCAGTTGTGGTGCCCCTTTAAAAAAAATGAAAGTCATCTCTTGGAAAATGTCCAACGCAAATTCACAAAACAGATGTATGGCTTGTACGATGAATCCTATGAAACTAGACTGACTAGTTTAAATCTTATGATTCTGAAAACAAGACATCTATGAGGAAATTTGCTATTTCAGTATGTCATACATGATCTTTATTTAATGGTGGAATGAGGGCTGGAGTTTAAAGATTGTTCTTATAATTTGAAGGGTCATCCCTTGCAATTAGTTGATAGAAAATGTATTCACATTAGTAGGAAATATTTTTTCACCTTGAGATCTATTAACTCCTGGAACTCCTTGCCTCTTGAAGTTGTGATTAGTGAAACTAAGTCTATATTTAAGAAGTGTCTTGACTCCTTTCTGCTCTTTGGTAACACTCTTGAATATTACTTGTAGATTTGATTAGGCGCTTCTATGGGCTCATTGGCATTCTTGCTTCTTATATACCTTTACTATGAACAAAGAAAACAGAACAGGACCCAAGATAGAACTTTGAGGAACACCAGAGTGAATAGGAAAAGTAGAAGAGATAGAAACTGCGATACTAACAAATAATGAACGATTAAATAAATAATCCTTAAACCAAACCACCACATTGTCAGAAAGGCCCAATTTACCTAATCCAAACACAATAAAGAGTGGTTAATAAGGTTGAATGCCTTGGTCAGGTCCACGAAAACCATCCCCAGCAAAAGGTCATTATCAAAGCCCCTGAGGGCGACATTTGTGAACCTGACCAAGGCAGTCCCAGTACCATGGTTAGGCCAAAAGCCATGTTGCTGGGAACATAGTACATTTTGCTTTTGTAAATATGTGGTAATTTGTTTATTGACAATTTTTCAAGGATCTTGCTCAAAAGATTCAATATGGAGATCAGTGAAAAGTCATCTAGATTTTCAGCACCAGGTTTCTTCTGGATGGATACCACCCTTACGCATTTCCAAGAGAGGGAAAATAACCTGATGTTAAACTTAAATTAAAAGTAGTACATAAAGGAGCAGCAACAAAAGGTGCAATCAGCATAAAGAAACAACCATCCAACTCCTCCCCACAGTCGTTATATTTGTTTGGAATGGATAATAGTAATTTCAAAACTTGTTTATGGGATATTTTACAGCAATAAAAAGAGGGTCTAATAGGGGAAGAAGATAAAGCATTCCCAAATGAAGAAATGTGCTCACCAGCACCATAACCATACAAATCTGAAAATTTAAAACCAAATAAATCAGAAATCTCAGTTGGATCAATTGTCACCCCATTGGATGTGGCCAATTTTTGAACAGCACACTTTTCTCTGGGGGATAGAATTTGGTTCACCGAACTCCAAAAAGACTTGGGTTTGGACAGGTTTACTTCAAAATGTTTTCTATAAAAATATTTTTTAGCATCCCTCACCAAACTAGAAACTTTGCTATGAAGAAACCTATACCTACCCATTAAAGGACAAATAGGCAACTGTTTATTATTATTCCAGGTAATATCCCTGGCCTTCATCCAGTCTTTAATATCAGCAGTGAGCTAATGACTGAACACCCCTTTAGCTAAAATTTTATGTAAGGGGAAAAAATTAATTTTGTAAAGGAACTAACTGCTTGCAAAAAAATCTAGAGCATTATCAGGATTTGGGATACTATCTAGAAAAGACCAATTGATGTCTAACAATTTAGTGTGAAGGGCAGGAAGATCAATTTTCTTTAAATTCCTAAATTGAAGAAAATGTGAGGGAACATTTGGACACCTAAAATTCAACACACAAAAGATTGCTTGATGGTCACTAGCAAAATCATCAGAATATTGGCTCAGATGCATGGAGAAGGCTTGTACAGTTCCAATAGAAATATCCTGCGTGCATGCTCTGCAAACTCCAACTCCTTATTGGTCCATAACTCTCAAGCAAAACTTGCAGTCTATGCAGAGTCATACAGCATGCATACACTGCAATATCCTGAACTCCTGGTTGGCTAGCTTCTGTCCTTTGACCTCTATCCTACGAGTCTGGTGGAGTCAGAGGGCACACAGCAAGGATGTCGTCATGTTCAGTTACGTTTGTCATCCGGTGTTTCTAGAGCTACTGAGCAACCTTTCAAGAACCCTCAGAAGTTGATTTATCCATGTCCAGCCCCACTGCATGTCCTAGAGCCAGGAAATAGTCTCCAGTTGTGGGCAGAGGGCCTGATCGACTCCTTCAATATATAACAATAGAGCCACTGTGCTGTTAATGCTAACAGTGTGATTTTAAAGATGAAGACTTCACCAGTGTTTGTGGAACATTCTGACTGCCTTTCTGGACAGTACACATGTCATACAGCTCCCTCTGATGAGAACAGGCTGACCACAAGACTGCGCACCTCTGCTGTGTTGACTATGGCTCTGTGATAGAAGCGTAGTAAAAAGAAATAGTTTGAAAAGGTAATGCTTTCATTTATAAAATCACAAGCTGCAAGGTAAAAAAATAGAATGACTCAGTATACTATGAATGAAACTCATTCTAACTTGATGCCCTTTGACAAATATCTGCTTGTCAATGCCATTTCTGAGGTGGCCCCCCCAGTGCAATAGTAGCACTACCACTTGTGGTGTTGATGACTCATGTTTGGTAGCGAGCACAGTGCATCAGAGGGCTGGCCAGGTGGAGGCTGGTTAAGCATCCTAGGGACAGTTCTTCACCTGCGGGGGTGGAATTGTGGCTCCCGGCACACTAGTGACACCTAGTGGAGACTTGGTGTCCAGCAGCCAGGACCACCAGGCTCAGTAAAGCATCATGGAAGTCTGTGGGATGGGTGCAGGATCATGCCCATTCTGTGCTGATGTCATTGCATGTCTGTGCTCCTGGCGGGGAACACAGAAACTCCCCTGTCCATAGAACTCTGTGAAGCCCCCAGACCACCTCCCAAATGATGCCCAAGGTGTAAGCCTAAGCTGGGGCCAATGGTTGATATTGGTCTCTCCCCTCAGCTCCTGGGAGAGCCCCACCATATGGGGCAAGCTACTGGCCACCCAGCTGGGCAGCCTGGTGGAAGATCCCAGGAGAGCAGACAAGGTGCCAAATAGATGATCCATCCCCCAGGCCAGGAGAAGAAACAGAATTTAATTAAAAAATGCCATTTCTGAAGTGTTTAGTTTTAACAGTTGTGCATGCCCTTTTGGCTTTCACATTACTCAGGAGTGTAAAGCTCCAAGAAACCAGTAAGTCAGTGTGCTGCATGGCAAGGTAGTCAAATGGCATTGAGTAACTGCTGATAATTTGAAAAGTTCCAGCTGTTACTTTGAGGTTTGAATGTAGCTTGGGAAACATTACTTCAAACTGACTGACCGGTACTCTGCTAGATGTCCTTTGCCACAGCATGCATTTCCTGCCAGGAAGCTTTACTACAGTGTTATAGTTACAGTCTACCAAGCAGTAATGGGTAGGGGGCCTGGTTTCAATCCCCAGTGTGGGACATTTTTTTCTTTCTCCCTGCAATTCAGGTAGTACGAAAGAAATTGTTAGATGTCATTGCTTATGCTAGTGTTTCAGCAGGATTTAAATTTCTACATTGCTGACAACTGGAAAAGTTACAGCTGAGACCCTGAGGTTTAAATGCAACATGGGAAACATTACTTCAAACTAACAGCATCCCTCATTAATAAATCCACTACATCTTGGGAGGGGTCTGTATTCAGTGCTGGATGCCCTTTGCTACAGCCTGCAGTTCCTGTCAAAGAGATTTAGTACAGCAGTAGAGCTGTAGGCTACCAAGCAGTGGGGGGCTTGCATTTGATCCCCAGTGTGGTATATTTTTTCTTCCTCACTACAATTTATGTAGTGTGAGAGGAATTGTTAGATGTCATTGTTGATTTTAGTGATAGAGCTTCATCAGTATTTGACGTTCTATATTGTTGATGACTTGAAAAGTTCTAACTGAGACATTGGATTTAACTTGGGAATCATTACTTCAAATTGACAGACCAGCACTCTGTGCTAGATGTCCTTTTCCACAGCATGCATTTCCTGCCAAGAAGCTTTACTACAGTGTTACAGCTAAAGGGCTACCAAGCAGTAGTGGGTAGGTGGCCTAGGTTCAATCCTCAGTATGAGACATTATTTACTTTCTCACTACAATGTATGTAGTATGACAGAAATAGTTCAATGGTATTTATGATGTTAGTGATCGCGTTTCAGCAAGATTTGAAGTTCTGTGTTGCTGGTAACATGGAACATTCCAGCCGAGACTTTGAGGTTTAAATGCAACTTGGAAAACATTACTTCAAATTAACAAGCTGGCACTCTGTGCTGGATGTCCTTTGACACAGCAAACCTTTCTTACCAAGGAGCTTTAGTATAGCAGTAGAGCTACAGCGGTAGTGAGGGGCGGGGGCTGGTTTTGATCCCTAATGCAAGACATTTTTTTTTCTTTCTCACTACAGTTTAGGTAGTAGGAAAAAAATGTGAGATATAATTGCTTATGTTAGAGTTTCAGCAAGATTTGAAGTTCTATATTGCTTAGAACTTGAAAAATTTCAGCTGAGAGTTTGAGGTTTGAATGCAACATGGGAAACATTACTTCAAACTGACAAACTCCCTCATTAATTGATTTATTTAGTTTTTGTTCACCAGGTAAGTGCACTAGACAAATAAAATGCCTATTTTCAAGCACATCCCAGGAGAATTACAATAGCAGGATAATACACAAAACAAGATAGGCAAAAACAGAATGACAAAGCATAAAAAGTGTTTCTAAAAACAGCTGCAAAAAATGAAATAAAACACTAATAATAGTGCAGATGACTAAATACAGAAACCCAAAGCAGATAGCCATGAACAGGCAAAAAACAAACAAACAAAAAAAACACTGCAGGTGGACCTGAATTAAGTAGATAAATGCAGGAGATGGTAGTGAGTGAGTGTGAAAACAGCAGACAGCAAGAGTAGTGCAATCAAGTATGTGCTGGCAGGAACATCCAAGATAAAACAAAAATATCCAAAGGTAGGCAATGAGCCAGAAGAACAGAGCAAAAGTGAGAGGAGAAAGCATCACTAGAGGATTAAGGGCAGGGAGGTGTAAAAGTGGCATTAGGGAAGTCAGGAGGAGGAGTATACCTCAAAGGGCTAAGATTAATTAATTTATTTATTAAACTCTAGGATTACAAGTACCTTTGAGCAGGAACTGCTCATTTACAAAGGTTCCACGTCGGAGGATGGGGGGTAACATACAACAATGGTAACAGTCATAACATACAGATTACTTATACATAAATAGTTCATTCAACATGTTAAAGTAGAACAATACTAGCTAGCTTATTTACAGTATCCAAGCTGAAACGGTATACATGGTCAGAAGGAGTCATGAGGAAGCCGACTGGGAGGTGCCATTGTCAGAACAGGGATGAAAAAGAGAGGGGGACAGGGGCCAGTGGCCAATGGTATGAGTGGGTCGAAAGAAAGAGAGGATGAGAGGGTGGGGGGGGCAGAGTAAGAGGGGGAGGGGATGGTGCCACAAAGGCAGGGTTGCAAAGGCTGATAACAATACCAACACTCTCTAGAGGGTGATGACCATGACTTAGGGGAGGCAGTCACAGTGTGAGGTAGTGAGGAGGAATAGACGCAGTTGCCTTTTAAAGGGGCTCAGTGTAGTAGCAGCAAGTGATTCTTTGTTAAAGGGTATTGAACCACTGAGGAGCCCTATACATGAAGGATCTCTGACCCAGCGAGGTCCGGCACCAGGGGACCTGGAAAGTCTGGGATTGAGAACTGCGTGTTGGCAGGGTTCAGCTGTTGGTAGTAAGGAGATTCGCCACACCTGGAGGCATAAGTACAAGAAGAACTTTTTTTGTAATAAGACAGGTTTGGTATTGTATTCTACTTATCAGAGGTAGCCATCCAGCCTTGGCTTAAAGGTCACAGGTGTGCGTGAGGCATTCCGCCCCAATGAGAAGTCTGCAGGCCTTGTTAAGAGTCACTGATATCCTCCTGAGGGCAGTAGCAGAGGCAGAGCCATAGGTTGCAAGACCGTAGTCGACAATGGAGGTAACAGAGCTGTGGATAGCCAGTCTAAGGGCTTCAGAGGTCATGCAGTGTTTGTACTTGTGGAGCAGGCCAAGGCTTATGTTGGCAGTCTTTGCAACCTTCTCAATGTGCTGGGCGTAAGACAGTGAGCTGTCCAGGGTGATGCCTAGGTATTTGAACTTGTGAACCTGATCAAGTGAGGTCCCATCTTGATTCTTGATGGTGAGGGGTAGAGGTTTATACTTGCTACGTGCATTGCAGAAAGACATAACCTTAGTTTTACTATAGTTCAGGACAAGTTTGTAAGAGCCAAGCCATTTTTCCACCAGGATAAAATCATGTTGCATTTGACTCTCAAGTAGGTTAAAGTCCCGGTTGCTAGAGAAGAGGACCGCATCATCTGCATAGAGTAGTATCCTCTGTTGGCAGATGCCAGGGAGGTTGTTTAGGAAGAGAGAAAAGAGTAATGGGCCCAGTAGTGACCCCTGAGGGACACCCGAGAGGACTGGCTTTTCAGCTGATGAGACTCCAGCAATTTTAACACTTTGAACTCTCTCCCCAAGGTAGCTAGCAAACCAGGGCAGTGCATCAGTGGAGAGCCCAAGATCAGTCAGTTGTCTGAGTAGTAAGGGGTGGTTAACTGTATCAAAGGCCTTAGTCAGGTCAGTGAATATGGCCCCCCATAGTCCTTGGTCCAAGGCATCATGGATATAACCGGTGAATTCCAACAATGCCGTGGTGGTACTTATTATTTATTATTATTATAATAATTATTATTATTATATTATTATTTAGAAACATCCAAGGAAAATCAAAAGTAAGCAAATCCACTGCATCTTGGGAGGGTCTGCATTCAGTGCTGGATGTCCTTTGCCACAGCATGCGATTCCTGTCAAAGAGCTTTAATAAAGCATTAGAGCTATATGCTACCAAATGGTAGTGGGTAAGAGAGCCTGGGTTTGGTCCCCAGTGTGTTATGTTTTTTTCTTACTTACTATAATTGATGCAGTGTGAGAGACATTTCTAGATACCGTTGCTGATGTCAGTGACTGATTTCAGGAAGATTTTAAGTTGCATATTGCTGAGAACTTGAAAAGTTCCAGGTGAGACTTAGTGATTTGAATTGGTTCACCCAAGCTGCAGCGACAAACATGTTGCTGACACTGATTATGGTGCAGGCAGCATGCTGCCTGGTATTACAGCACCAGGCATTATGTCTCCCGGGAGTTACAGTGCCAAAGCACCCTCACAGAAAACAGTCAGCTTTTGTGGGGGACTTTGCCACCTGCACCCCCTAAAACTAAATATAACCTCCTCTGGGGTCGGCATGTCCCAGACAGGACAATAATTGTATGGGCACAAAGGGTGACATGAATGAGGGGCAATCTATAATCAAGATTGCCCCTTTCACAGTCACCCTTGTTACAGTGCCCTAACTGTGAGAACACAATGTACTTGGCAACTTGTCAGGATATGATTTGAATGTAACTTGGGAAACACTACCTCAGATTGATCGACTGGATCATTAATCCCTCTAGTGCCTCTGGATTTACACTGTACGTTCTGAACTTTATTTTGATGTGTTTGTCTCATTTTGACATCTTTTAATCCAATATCCATTGCTATGCATCCATAGGACATCTTATGAAATGAATATAATATCAGAAACTCTGTGTAACAGAAACAAATTTGATAGGTAAAGCATAATTTTTTTTTTTTGCAATTAATGCTGTTTCTCCCCTGTCCTCAATCAGCCCTCCAGATGCCAAACACTTCAGTCCATCTTCCCAATCAGTCTGATTTTCGGTCAGGGCTTACCATAGTTTCAAGGCAACATGTCCTGGGTATTTGTCGGGTGAAGGAGTTACAAGTGGCTGTAAGTCAGTGACTTCCCAGGAGTTCATTTTTCCACAATTTTCTCACTTCCTCCATTGAGGAGTGGGCATGCAATGCCACCCAGATGTCACCATGCATGCATACATATGTGGGATGACAGCAGCCGCCACTCTGCCTCCCTTCCCTATCTTGACAGTCCCTGACTGCCATACCCCTAGCTAATGCTAGGGGCAGACTAACACTGGGCATTATAACCCTCCTTCCCTGGGAGAAAAGAGCAGTCCTCCAGATGCTCTGTCTTCTGTCCAGCTGATTCCAGATGATCCAGTTCCGTTCCCGAACCCGGGTCAACGGCAAAGCGGCAGGTTAAGCACAAGTGCCTCAAATGTCTGTACCACCGGGCCAGCTCAATGTGCTTTTCTTTTAAATGGGAGTGAAACAATGGCCACAAGATAGCATTGCAGGATAAGGAATGAAACAGGTCCCCTATACAATGTGTAGGAAGAAATTAAGAACTATTGAAACTTTATTCATCTATATGTAAAATATTTCTAACAAAATTTCCTTGGCAGTGAATGGACTACTAAATCCATTCCAGCTATGGAGAGAGGGGGTCTGCACTCAGTGCTGGATGTCCTTTGCTACATCATGCGTTTTCTATCAGTAAACTTTAGTACAGTGATAGAACTAAAGAGCTACCAAGCAATAGTGGGTAGGGGTCCTGGGTTTGATCCCCAATGAAAAGATGTTGCTGACTCCAGAGGCCCTAGTGCAGGAACTGATCAGGTTAGAAAGTTCTGAATTTGTGTATTATGTGGGGTATGCTTGTTTATTTTTTGAGGTGTCTGTGTACTTGCATGCATGCATGCATGTATGTGTTTATAATTACTGGTGAACCTAATTATCAACCGGATTATCATCAGTCTCAAACACCATAATAACCTGAAAATGGGTTATTATGGCATTCTGAAAACAATTCACTTGCACTGTCCTCGAGAGCCACTTTCAGTTTCCTGGCAGCATAACGTGGCCGAGCAGTGTTTGTTCCGGAAAATAATATTGCCGAAAATGTACACAAACTACAGTGCTTTGTTTAAAAATTCTGTCCATTGTAACAGTTAACCTCATTTTTCTTATTTTTTTGAGTTAGGTAAGCTGCTGAGTATAGACTAAGGAGAGCGAGTGACTCGACGGCTTCAGAAGACAAGATTCAAGCGTGAGTGTTGCTACAGCAACACTCGCTTATGCTTGAATTTCTTCTTCTGAAGCCGCCAAATCACTCACTCTCCTTAGTCTATACTCAACGACTTTAACTCAAAAAATAAGAAAAATGAGGTTAACTGCTACAATGGACAGGATTTGTAAACAAAGTGTTTGCGTACATTTTCAGCAATATTATTTTCTGGAACAAACACTGCTCAGTCACCCTTCACTAAGGGACCCAAGTCACTCACTAATGGGCTGCAGAAAGGAAACAGATTGTCTTGGGGAGTAAGTCTTTGCACCAGTAATTATAAAAAATAAAGTCTAGGTAGGTGTGTGTTCATGATGTTTTCTTACACACCCTTGGTGAGTGATCAGATCACAAACATCTCGAGCTTTGCTCATGAGATTATGGCTCATCACTCTCCTTGGGTGTGTAAAAAACATCGTAACACACACCTACCTAGCCACTATTTTCTATGTATTGTGCAGCATCTGTGTATATGTTGTCCAGCATGTGTACGTGTCTTTTACTACACAAAAATGACAGATCCATATGTTGGCACCACTCAGTACCATTGGTACTTTGATGGTTCTTGTTTTCTTGCTTATAATTATTTCATGTTTACAGCAGTTGATCTACTTCTGTATTGTCCTTGAATTGTAGTTAGATCTGATTTTTGTTTAATAAAATTCCCCCTACTCTTTTGGAAAAAGTACCATGGGATCTTTAACATCCACCTGAACAACCCTCAGAAAAGGCAGACAAAATCTCAGTTTAACGTCTCATATGAAGGCTGGCACAACCCAGCAATTTAGCCACCCCCTAGTACTGAACTCAGGTGCTAGTGTTTATGGTATAAGCCCAGTCCAGGTATGGGACTAGAACCCATGACCTTATGTCCCAGAAGAGGGTGTGCTAGCAACTGAGCCATACTGACACCTTTATAACAGGAATGAAAATTAAAATAAGATGTGCTGCATGGTCTTAATTTGTTTAACTATACTTACGTACCTATCAGCTTGAACTCCCACAGGAGGCCTGGTTTTGGAGTCTCTGTCTTAAAAGTGCTTATTTCCTTCTGCCCAATCCACAAAACACCCAGGATATGCATGATTCATGCATATCTGGGCCACAAGTTCTGCACCCCTCAGACTCTACAACTCTTGGCTTAATTCACAGTCCCTGGGGCAGAGCGGTGTCAGACACAGATCATCCAGTCAGATGCCCAGGTTGATGGCAGAGTAGATTTCTTGCTCTGCATAGTGCTGTGGATTATGGAATATGGAATTCCACCACATGAAGTGAAAAATATATATTTTTTAATACCCACTTTGAGTATTGCCCATCGAGGCAGTGCCAGGGAGGTTTCTTGCAACACCACCAACCTGGGTTCATGCCCTGAGCCTGAACTGTTGGAGGGCCATCGGGGAAGGGTACAAGCATCCCGGAGGACATGCTCCTTCTCCAAGGATGGTAGAAGCCAGCCACTGTCACAGCACTGCCACTTGGGTGACCATGAATGAAACTGCAGTTGGAGCTGATGGGGTGGTAGAACAGCTGCTTGGTGACATGCAGCTACATGTGTGCCCACACACTGGAGCCCTAGCATTCAGAAGTCCAGAGGAGAAGGACAAAAAGGGAATCAATTCCCTGGCCTGCAGCATGACATCTGTTACGCTCAGGTCTTAAACAGTCCACTGTACTCCTAACTACATTTAGGTGTTTTGGTGAGGGAGGGAGACTTGCATTTATCCAGCCCCACCCAGGGGATAAGCTGAGAGGTTAAAAAGTGAGGGCTATAATTGGGGCAATGAAACTGGATGATCATCTGGGTCAGATGAGGAGCAGAACTTGGTTGCAAAAAGTGCAAATTTTTGAAAAAAGGGCCCCATTTGTGCCTCACAGCCCTCCAGACAATCTTAAAGGGCTGGGGCAGTAGGTGGTGGTACAGCCAGGCTGAACACCAATCCAGGGAGGCTGTGCTGGTGGGTGCATAAGCGCTACTGCAATGGTCCCACTGATATAGCATCAGCACCCTTCACGAGCCCTTCACACAGTCAAAGAAGTGTTTGGGGGCCATGTGGCTCATGAGTCCTTCCCCTTGTCTACCCCTGACATGACCACATCTGTAGTACCGCAAGCAGGGTGGAATCAGATTTAAAGGGTTCAGTGTGGGATGTGCATCTTCTTTTGTGGTGGCTGTTGTGCTCCACATGTGCAGAGTGGGCATTCTGTAGTGCTCCTGGACCTCTGCATCTTTGGAAGGCTTTTTTTGTAGTTTTGCAGATTGGGACCAAAGTCCTTGTCCCCTCCTGCTGGGTACTGCTTATAGTGTACTATTTTGTGGACTTACAGATGAGCTGACATATGTAACCCCCCTGCAAATGGGGGTTCCCAAAAGACTTCCAGGAGCTTACTTGAATGCTCCAAGCCTGAATGGTGTTTGGCGTTTAAGCCATTTATCAGTGAGTGTTTTTAGAGCCTCTGGTACTGTCTCTTTAAGAGCTGTCTGCTTGCAGACATAATTAGTTTGTATGGGAGGACTGTGTGCTTCTCTGCTTGAGTACCACTCGAACTGCTGCCAATTCACTCCATTTTTTGCAGTCACTAGGAGTGCAAAGGGAACCTATCTGAAAGATGTAACTGTTTGCCAGAAATCATTTAGAGTAATAATGAAAATACAGTTTGTCTAACCTGCTTTCTTTGCAGTCAGAACTGTGTTTGCCTAGTTCCCCATTCTAGTTTTGAACTGCTGAACTGGACCAATCAGTGTGAGATAAGGTAGCTCTAAAATGGTGCCTTGGACGAATCAGAACTTGGACTCGTAATCTGAGCCAGCCACAAGAGGATTGTATGGGCAGTGACTCTGGGAGATGTAGTTTAGACTTCCGGCACCTTTTTGGACCAACAAGGGCAGTCTATTGTGAGTGACAGCCAATCCAGCCAAGAACTGGGAGGAACTCAAAGGAAATGCCCGGTTTTGTCTGCTGGAGTTTCAGTTGAGCTCTGGCAGTGAAGAAGGAAGGAGCCCTGTGCTTTTTTCGGTGTGCAGTTTTAGTCGGGAAACGTGTGTAAGGCCCTGAGTTCCGGTCTGCAGCTTGTGTAACTGCTTGTTAGGACTGAATCCATCCTGTGAAAAGAATCAAAGGATATCTGAAGAGTAGAAACCAGGCTCACCCTGTAGAAGACTGGAGAAATTGCTGAATTGCACTCGGTCTGTCAGGAACTGAATCTGCTGTGTGTTATCCCGGGTATTGTGCAGTAATTGCGATCGGGATAGAGAAGCAGCCTGCCTGGTATAGTACTTTCTTTTTACCATATAAATGTGTGAAGAGGCTTGTGTAGCTCAAGTGAATCCTGCTGCCATTAAAGGACTTTTGCCTGTGACTGTTTACCATATAAATGTGTGAGGAGCCTCGTGGAGCTCAAGAGTAGCCCTGCTGACATTGAAGGACCCTATCTTGTTTGGAGGTCGTGAGTACTAATTCAGGGTCGCTCCCTGTTGAATTGCCACATTAAATCCAAATGGAATTACTGTACTGCTGACTGTTTAATTTTTCTTTTCTCTGTGTGAAAGGGCCCCTACCAGCTGCCACGGTTTGGACTAGCCGCTAGGGCTTGGGTACCCAGGGACAGTAACTGGTAGGGATAGGCCTGTGCACAGAGCCATAGGTAGATGAGTAAAGTAATAAGCTAATTAACCTGATTTCCCCCTGTCCTTGTTATATTCCCCCTAAATAAATCAGAGCTGCTTGTTTCAGCAAAGTTATACTGCCTGAGGTATTTGTCTATGTTAAAGTATTGTACTGTGATTGTTGAACTGTATCTTATTTTACAGGAGGTCCCAGTGCCTGAACCAGTCCTGGGGGTAAGTGTATACTGTGAAGGTAATTCTGATATATTGTGTGGGCCACTAGTGGGAAGAAAGGGGGGTTGCAGTGTCCCAGAGGGCTGTGACCAAGTTAGTTTAACTATTGCAAACCCTGACCTCTGGGTGGAGGCACCCGCCATCGGATCCAGGCCCCTCAACCTGTTAGTGGCAAATCAGGCAGGGGTAGTAGCCCCTGGGATAGCGCCATCTAGGGGTTACACATAGATAGAAGGAACCACTTACCTGTAAGCATAGATATTCCAGTAGTACTCATCCACAATTCCAAGTGACCCCTGCTATCCAACATGCGCTCAGCTTGGATTTTTACTCATAGTTTCCTCCTTTTGAGTGATTAGCATCTGATAGCTGAAGGAATGGGTGCAAGGCATAAAGCAAGATGCAAATGACAATATTGGAATGCTCAAGACATTCTGGATATTCTGTACATGCATGTGCAATCCCGCTATAATGTGGCTTTGCTTGAGAGCAACTAAAAGTACACTTATAGGATCTGAGTCTTAAAGAGCAGCTGACGTCTTTGGGAAAACTTTGGAAAACGATATTTATGCAGAAGTCAATTTGTATTTCATATATCTTGTATAGATTTCTCCTCTTCATTATTCATTACTGAAGAAATTCCAATGAAAACAAGATTTGTATCCCTTAGAGTTCAACTGCATCTGCAGCTTATTCCCATAATGCCCTGTTGTTACATCACAGTCTGTCGCCATGGGAATAACTGTGATGTCACAAGCAGAGTATTATGACATCAGGTTAGGAAAAAGCAATAGGAGCAGATGAACCCCCAAGAAACAAGTATCTTGTTTTTGAGGCAAATGACCTCACTAATAAGTAATGGGGATAAGAAATGCACAGCCGATGAGAAATATAAGCTGCTTTGTGTCCAACTAATATGTTTTGGAAAGCTCTTCTTGAGGTGTCAGTGGCTCTTTAAATAGCATCTTTCACACATACTGTGTCCCAAAGTGCTTTACATGCCATGAACAGTTGTGGCAGTCATTGGGTGAGCACAGGCAGGTTAAATGAGTCAGAGAAGAATAAAGGGGAAAGTAACATTTCTGAGTCACTAAAATTCAGAAAGCCCATGAAAAGATCAAGCAGATGCGGTCAGGAGACCTGAGATATAAAGATCGAAATCCTCTGTAATTTAAATCGAGGCAACAGCCCTTTCATGTAATCTTGAGGCAGGGCATGATGTCACTGAGAAGCAAACTGTATGATATAAATTACAACTTGTCCCTCAGTGACATCACCTTCTGCCTCAAGAGTCCATCAAATGAATGCTGCCTTGATTTAAGTTATGGAGGATTTAGATATATAAACTGAGAGATATAAACTCAGTATTGTGCTGTTGAATTATATGCAATGTTTTGTTAAAATTTTGAAACCAGTTTGTTTTATGTCAAATGCTGGGCAACTTTGTAAAATAGGTCCCTCAGTCCTAAAGCTTTATATCCTGTTGAAAAATTAAATTTTAGTACTAATACTATGTATTTATAATACAGTATCTCAGGCCTGCTGACGCCTACAGGTAACCCCAGTACCTGGTTTGAAAGATCTTCTTCTGGGCTTGCACAATGTGAATGCTCTGTCTATGCTTCCTCCACCTTTGGGGGGGGGGGGGTAAGAATTGAGCACAGATGTGATACACAACTTAATCAAGGTTACACAGTGATTAAGGCCCTGTCCATACTACACCACTTACAGTCTGTAACGGTTCCAAACCATTACAGACCGGATCCGTTACAGTGTGTCCACACTGCCAGCAAACAGTTTCGATAACGGTTTGGAACTGTTACAGCCCGTCCACATTTGTGGGTGCCCTGTAACGTTACAGCTGCACCCTATCCCACAATGCAGTTCATGCTGCACTGGGGGAATACTGGAGCTACACGCTCACGCATCCACACTATGGCCGGTAACGTTACAGGGGCACAACCGTTTTCATAACCGTTGTTCAAACCACCTCATAAGTGGTTTCAACAACGGTTATGAAAACGCCTTCTGTAACGTTACAGATGTAAACGCAAACCATTGCGGTAACGGTTTGAAACCTCTGTAACGTTACAGAGGCATAGTGTGGACAGGGCCTTAGTGGTAGTTGTGGGATTTAAACCTGTGGCTCCAGGATCCTGATTTCAAAGGCCTGGCATAGCCTAGTGACAAAGTCCTCATGTGCAAGTTGATGGTGCAGGGAAAAATCCTTGCACCAAGAAAAATGCAATTTTCAGCATTTATCTAAACACAGGCAACATCTTCCTATTTTGTGCAGGTGCACAAAACATGCTGCGCCTGCCAATCCCAAAAGTAGTATCATTGCACATTTGTGCCAAAATATTTGTTCAAGCTACCATAAAATGTGCAGAGGTCACAAAAAGGCAACCTTTTAAAAAAATAATATGCTTGTAAAGCAATAAAACTTTAGTAGCCTCCATTGCACAACCTTTTGGCTACTTTTGAAAACTCAGCCCTAGATTCACAGCTCTGAGGCCTGATTTTCAAAAGTGAAAAAATTGCACACTTGTAGCAAAAAAGTTGCACAAGAGAGGCTACCCCTGTACAACTGCATGTTTCTTTAGCAAGTGCTCACTTTTCAAAAAGGTTGCCTTTCTGTGACCTTTTCCACAGTTTACAGCAGCCTGCATACATTGTTACATGCAGCTTGGTAGTATTGCTATAGAAACATAGAAACATAGACAATGATGGCAGAAAAAGACCAGCAGACCATCCTGTCTGCCTGAGTCCTCTGTTTAGCCCTGGGCCCCACGGTCCTTCCAGGGTCTTAGCCCTCCCCATCCTTTCCATCACTCCATTCCCAGTTTCTGCCACCCCAAGCAACCACTACACCGTTCATTCTATCTCAACTGTTCTTGAAACCACCAAGGATTTTAGCACACACCACTTTAGCAGGTAGAATGTTCCATGGCTCCACCACTCTTTCTGTGAAATAATACTTCCTCATGTCCCTTCTGAACCTCCCTCCGGGCAGTTTCCACTCATATCCACATGACCGTGAACTATTGAATTGGTGCCTGGCATTACTAGCTGTAGCATTTTTTCAATACTTGCACATAAAAGTAAAATATTGTCCATGTGCAACAAATGCTGAAAATAGCATTTTCACTGGTATGAGGATTTTCCCCACACCAGGGAGTTGCATTCTCTGACTTAATCCCTTGGCCTGGTCGAGCCCTTTTAAAATTGGGCCTCTGTTCTCTAACCCCAGTGCTACACTGCCTCTCTTATTGATATGTAACCCCTCCCTATATAAATTTTACTCAGAAAATATTTTCAGTGAGAAACCAGGAGTTTCACTGCCAATGCAGTACAGGGTAGGATCATAAACAGATCATCGTTTGTCTCCAGATTAGCTTACTCAGCATCGCGAGTAAGACTTGGCATACAGCTTGTGACCAAGGTGAGCAAAAATACTCAGCTTTATTGAACAGCCAGTGGTGGTCATTGCCAGCTATCTCTTCCAACAGGAATCAGCTGTTAGAGTCCATGTTTACTGGTTCATGTTGCACTATTCCTAGGGTTCAACAAATATTCCAGTAAAATGAAAATCCTAAACTGGGGAGAGGGGTGCTTTTAATATTTTATGGACACAATTTGTATGTTAGGATGGGAAACAAAATCAGAGTGTAAAATTTATTTCTGTGAGCGTGGAGCCTCACTGACCTGTCACATTTAGTAAAAGAGGCAGTGTGGTATAGTACAGCATTATCACTGGAACCAGCAGATTGCTGGTTCAAATTCTGCTAAACCCAAATACTCACTGTTTGACCTTAGGCAAGTCACTTAACCTCCCAGCACTCCGGTCCAACCAGTGGCAGAAATGGGTAGAAGTAGGACCCCTCTGGAAATGAGATATAGTGTCTCAGCTGGGATATCCAAAGTAAATAAATTTTCACACAAAAGTAAAATATTTACATTTATTTATCATTTTTGTACCATAAGAGATCCTTGGATATGGATTAGCCAGTCAGATAACACCATTGCCTAGCTTGAGAGGCACTCATATTGTGAAGAGTGTCTCTCTCACTAAGCAATCCTTGTTTTTGCGTTTCCAGTCAATTTCATGAGTCGGTTCAGCTGTGCGCCCTCCCAATCTCACATCGTTCTATGAGAACCACTTGAGATGCAGCAGAGTGAGCAGCAAAGTTGGCTCAGAAGTTTAAAAACAGTGTGAATCGGGAGTCTTGGGGCATTATTAGACAGTAGTTTTCATGGCCATTTTCGATGGTAAGTCATTTTAAAAAAAGAACCTACTCAGATCTCTTATGCGTTAATACAATGTCCAGAGACACTCTTGGCAAAATAAGTGTGGTTTCACTTGCGTTCTAAGAGTGACAGAACTGCTCAATTTTGCTTCACTGTTTCTCTCACTCTTAAGAACACACAAGAAACCATTCTTATTTCCCTAAGAGTGTCTCTTGACACCAAATTAACACATAGTATAGTGTAACCCCTGGGTTACACTACCCACCAGGGTTTCCTAAGCCTGGGGAAATATACTGGACATAGTCTTAGAGGGAGTTGCCCTTTGTGCAAATGGTCTTGGACTTGGGAGTAGTGTCTGGCACTCTAGTCCCCCCCCCCCCCCGAACAGCAGCAGTGCACCCACCTTCTATGTTATTAATTAATTCACACTGCATGTTATTGAATCTGGTGGTACTCTGCCCCCACTTGAGACCTAGGAAAACTGTCCCTCAAGAAATTAATTTAAGCAGCAAGTCTGCAAGGGGCGTATACTTGATCTGGAGGCAAATTAACCTTTAACACCAATGCTAGCACTTGGCTCTGAAACATAGAAACATAGAATTTGACAGTAGATAAGGACCTCTTGGCCCACCTAGTCTGCCCACTGAAAATCACAAGTCCCCTTTTATGTTAAAATTCATGAACTGCCTTAAGTTCTGACTGTCTACCCTCTGTTTCTCCATCTAGCTTATCTTTCTTGCACATACAGTAGAAATGTCAAAAATAAGATTTCACAGCGGTACACATACATTATACAGTTCAGTCATTTATTTGATAAATGTGTTTTTCTTCTGAGTTTTGTCATAGTTTGGGACAGACATTATGTTCACTGTACAAGCACAGATTTTCTGGGGGCCAGAATGGGGATGCCTCTAGACTACTGAGATGTAAATACATGAATTATGCATTTGTGGAATATAGTCCAGTTATTTAGGTATTCAACTGTATTCAGGTATCAGACTCTAACTTTAAGGGCTATTGAACATAACCAAAAAGCTACAACAGGGTGTGCATTAAAGAATTTGCGGTGTACACCCCACGGGTGTAGTAAAGCAGGAGGCTGAAGGCCAAGTGTCCTTATGCCTCTGTCAAATGCATCACAAATCTTTTAATACACACACTGTTGCTCTTATAAAAAGGCTTCATGTCATTTGCTGTAATGAAGATAAAAACAACACTTTTTTGAAGTGAATTTGTTTTTTAAATATATATATAAAATGGGAACATTCTTGAATTATAACTAAATTGTCTCTGTTGTAAGCAAGCAGGGGGGCTGTTCTACCAGCTCATTGCTTGGTTTGAGTTGTAGAGACACTTGGTGTTTGCTTATTGTTACTTTCACGTTTATTTACAGTATGTACTTTATGTGGTCCAAATATGATGCCACGTGGTTTGCTGTTGTTGTTTATGGTGCGCATGGTCTGATGATGTGCTCAGTATAACTTCTAGTTAGTCATGATTCTAAGGTTCATACTAAGGTTTTGAGTGAGTAGAGAGCCTATAGGCCCATTGGTACTCACATACTAATCAAAGGTCAATAATATGTCAGAGAATTTTCTGATAGTAAATATGCATCCGATCTTGCTTTAAATGCTGCCCTATCTTTACTAATAATGATGTGAAATGGCAATTCAGTCCAAGGTTTATTACCCTTAAGGTGAAGAAGTATTTTCTCCTGATATAATTAAAGGATTTACCAATCAATTGAAGAGGGTGACCTCTAGTATTATGAGAAAAATCCTTAAACTGTAATCTGAGATCAGTCATTGCAGATTCTTACTTTGTTTTAATTGAAGCTGCCACGCTGTGGGAATGTTAGCTGTTGTTTTTTGCAGGGAGCTGGTCACACTGCCAGTGCAATGTTTTGTTTGTACTGCCATGGTCACTTCTCATGGTGCCTGCTCACTGATGGTCATGAGGTCACTCGTGTAGCTGACCCTTGCTTGTTCATGTTATAGCCGTACTTTTGATGATGGCCGTTACACTGCTGAAGTCCCTCGGTTGCTGTTCAGTTTTGGATATTGCTGCTCCCAGCACCTGCTCGATGACACCTGCCTGGTGATATTTTGGTTATACATTTATGACCAGCATTCATGTTACTAATGATGAGCTTATAAATGTAATTGATGTGATGTCAGATGCGATTTTTAAAACTTGAAAAATTTGGAAGTCTTAGTAATTTTATAACACAGAAGCACAGAATTTGTCAGCAGAAAAGGACCACTTGAAGCCAGCTCAAGGGGGCCAAGTGATGGGGCATTACTGTGGCACACTGGTGACCCAGGATTGCACCCCAAGCCTGGGTGTCAGGAATGGAGGCCAGCAGGGAGGGATTCAGAGAGTCCTGTGAATGCTTCCCCTCCCCAGGGGGGCTGGGTTGCCACATGCCACTCTGACAGCGGCTCCTGGCAGTGGCTTTGCGGAGGCATTCTTGGCAGCATGGGTGACCACATGCTGCAGAATGCCCCTGCCCCAGGATGCCATGAGTGACTGCATGCATGTGGGGAGGTGGGTGGGGCCCCAACACAGAAAAAGGAAAAAACACCTGCCTGGCTAGCTGGATGGTGGCTGCCAAGTTACCTGCTCCCCACAAAGCCCTTCGGTGCATTGCTCTGCCCCCCAGCCCTTGCACTCTCAGAAGCTGTGGAACATTTCTTCCCTCCCTTCCTAGCCGGGGGCCCCTGGCAGGGATACTCTGGACTCCTGAGGTGTGAACAAAAGCCTGGGGATGGAGGAGATGGCAGTGGGTACAGGCTTGAGGACAACGGGACCAACGATGTGTGGCCTGAGGAAGGGGATGGTCTGAGGGCAGGGGAAGGAGCAAAAAAAAAAAAAAGAAAACGAAAAGAATCTCTTGGCTCACCCAGACTGCCCAGATGGTACCTGCCTAGTCTGTCTTCACAGACACTAACTGGTCTCTGGCAACCCTTCCTCCTCCCTGCCTATTTAGTTATATTCCCCTATGTCTATCCCATGCATACTTGAAGCCCCCCTACTGTTTTCGCCTCTACCACTTCCAATGACAGTCTGTTCCAGTTATCTACCACTCTTTCAATGATGTAGAACTTCCTCTCAACCCTCTTAAACTTCACCTCCTCCAGCTTCATTGCATGTCCTCTGGTCGTGGTGCTCTTTCTCATTTGAAAGAGACTCCCCTCCTGCATCCTGTTCACACATGTGAGGTACTTGTAGGTCTCTATCATGTCCCCTCTTGCTCTCCTCTCTTCCAGAGTGTACATGTTGAGATCTCTCCACCTCTCCTCATAGTGCTTTTGATGCAACCCCTGCACTATTTTGGTTTCCCTCCTCTGAATTGCGCCCACCCTGTCTATGTCCTTTCTGAGGTGTGGCCTCCAGAACTGGACACAATACTCCAGGTGGGGTCTCATCAGCAAGAGATACACTGGCGACACCACCTCCCTCCTCCTGCTGAAGAGTCAAGAGACCACTCCCTGTGCATCCCAGCATCCCATTGGCCCTACCCACTGCCTTGTCATACTTCCCTGCCAATTTGAGGTAATCAGATATGACATTTCCTGCTTACAGATTGTCAGTACCACCTCCCAATCTTATACTGGGGGCATGCAATAAAGCTAAAGGGGAGAAAGGATAGATGTGCAGAAATATTTCTTCACAGAAGGTGGGGGTTGATGACTGAAACAGCCTGCCAGAGGAGGTAGTGGGGGCAAAGACTTTGGGGAGCTTCAAGCATGCATGGGATAGACACAAGGCCATATTATGTAGAGGAATGGGGGAGGGACTGACACCTATGGCCAACTTAGAATCAGTTGCAATGGATTAGGCAGGGACATGGAGCAGACTGGAAAGGCCTAAAGGTCATTTTCTGTCAACAAAATCTATATTCTTATGTTTCTATTCAGCTCCTGGGTTTCTAAGCTCTAGGTGCATGATTTTGTACTTTTTTGGCATTGAACCCAAACTGCCATACTCTGGACCACTCCTTGAGTTTCTCAAGGTCCCTACTCATTTTGTCCGTCCCCTTTCTCCATCCCCTCCTGAGTGTCCACCTTATAACAGACTTTGCTGTCATCTGCAAAAAGGCATACCTTCCCTTCCAGTTCTACAATATCACGTATGAAGACATTGAGGAGGACTAATCCCAGTACTGAGCCCTACAGCACCCCACTGGTAGCTCTCCCCTCATTAGGGTGAGTGCCCGTTAACCTCCACCCTCTGTTGACTACTCATTAACCAGTTCCTTACCCAATTCACCACTTCAGATCCCACCTTTTGGATGCTCAATTTCTTTATCAGTCTCCTGTGTGGCATAGTGTAGAAGGCTTTGCTAAACTCCAGAAAGACCATGTTCACTACCATCCCCTGATCTATTTCCCTGGTCACCTAGTCAAAGAAATCAGTCAGAGTCATCTGGCATGACCTTACCCCTTGAATCCTTGCTGTCTTTGGTCTTGTACTGGATTAAAGATATTCTGCCAGCCTTTCCTTTAATAGGGTTTCCATTAATTTCCCCACCACTGATGTGAGACTGGCCTGCTTATAATTGCTAGCCTCAACTCTGCTGCTGCGCTTATGGAGAGGGGACCATGTCTGCTCACCTCCAGTCCTTCAGAACCATGTCTGTTTCCAGTGAGCTGTTTAATAAGGTCATCAGTTGGGCAGCTAACACTTCCCTTAGTTCCTTTAGTACTCTTAGATGTATACCATCCATTCAGATAGCTTTGTACACTTTCAGAGCTGCAAGTCCCTTCAGGAATCTTTCCACTGACAATGAACTTGTGTCCATCTCCTCCCCCTTGTTCCTGTTGCTCCCTGGTGCTATGTTCCACCCATGGGAAGGCTGAACAGAAGTACCTGTTCAGGATGTCAGCTTTTTCTTGATCCTCTTCTACAAAGTCACCCCCTGTCACCCTCTTTATCCTCACTATCTACCATTAACCAAATTGAGGCAGTCCAGAGAAGGGCAACCAAAATGGTGCAGGGACTGCATCAGAAGACATATGAGGACAGATTAACGGAGCTCAATATGTATACCCTTGAGCAAAGGAGGAGAGAGAGGTGATATGATCAGGCATTCAACACTAAGGGCATAAACAAGGTGAAAGAGTCTAACATGTTTAAATATAAGAAAATAGCAGGACAAGAGGACACAGCATGAGATTAGAGCGAGGCCGATTAAGGGGAATGTGAGGAAATTTTTTCACAGAAAGGGTGGTGGATGCATGGAATGACTACCACAAAGTGGTGGCTATGAATACAGTGCAGGGCTTCAAACAGGCATGGGATAGGCATAAGGGAGCAATACAAATGACTATGAATAGATAGGTCACTGACAGAGCAAAGGCCGATGGCACATTTATAATGTAGAAAAAGAAATGGGCAGACTGGATGAGCCTTGCGGTCCTTATCTGCCGTCAACTTCTATGTTTCTATGTTTCTATGTACTATCTTTCCCCTTGCTTTCCTCTTCTGACTTATGTACCTAAAAAAAGTCTTTTCCCCCTTTAGCTACCCCTTAGGCTATATTTTCCTCTGTCAGTGCCTTTGCTGCCCTCACTGCCTTTCCTGCTTCACTCAGTTTTACTTGGTATACCTCCCTGTATTTCTCTCTCTGTGTTTCCTTATACCTCCTGAATGCCACCCTTTTTTCCCTCAGCCACCGTGATCACTTCCCTAGAGAACCATAACAGTCTCTTTTTCCTTCTACTTTTACTCACTTCATGCAGGGGTTGGTTACATTAATTATGCCTTCCCTTATTTTCCCAACTGTACCTCTACCCTTCCTTGGCAATCCCCACCTATGAGGCAGTTTCTCAGGCACTCGCAGCATTTCTTCAAATTCCACCCTCCTAAAGTCTAGGATCCTCTTCCTCATATGGTTTGCCTCTGTATCAGTCTTAATGTTAAACTACCGTGTATGGTGATCACTGGTACCTAGGTGACTCCCCACTGTGATCTCTGCAATGTCATCCCTGTTTGTAAGCATCAGGTCCAGCACTGCCCTGTCCCTAATGGGTTCCTTGTCTAGCTGCCTAAGAAAAGCCTCTTGTTGGAAGTCAAGGATGGCTCTGCTCCTTGCCAAATCTGCAACTGGAAGGCTCCAATCCACATCTGGCAGATTGAATTCCTCAACTAGCAGCACCTCCCCCTTGCTTGTCATCCTGATGATGGCTTCTCCAAGTGCATTATCCAACTCCTCTGTCTGGGTTGGAGGTCTGTATATCACCCCCCGCACAGACAGTGGCCCCAGCACCTGTCTCCCTTGTACTTCCATGGCCTTGATTCCCTCCCTTTCACTGTCTCTCCTGAGTAGAGAATAACCCAGTATGGCCATGCTCCAGTCATGGCAGTCAGTGCACCAAGACTCCATTACAGCCACCAAACTCAGGCTAGCCTCCACCATAATGGCCTCCGGATCTGGAATTGTATTTCCTAGACTCCTTGCATTGGCACACATGACTCTCCATACCTTACTCCCTCCCTACTTCCCTGCTTTCCCCTCCCCTCCCTCTCCTGCCTGTGCTGTTTCCTGAAGCTCCCCCTGACTACCCTCTTCCCTTGCTACATTTTCAGTTACCTGACACCTTTAATCCTTTCTTCTTGCTTTTCTGATCTATACCCCTTGTCTTCTGCCATGTCTCCACCCCAGTCTTCTTGTGCTCCTACCTTGGGGGAGTGTACTCCCATCAGGCTGTCCCTCTCTGTTGCTTCACTGTCTGGGGAGGGACAGTTGTTGCCTCCTTTTGTTTTACAGCCACCCTCCCCCTTACTAGTTTAATTGCTCATCCAAGTAGCATTCAAACCTTCCATTAAAGACTGTGGTCCCCTGCTGGAAAGATGCAGGCCATCTTTCCAATAGGGTCCCATTTCCTCCCAGGTTGGCCCCTAGTCTCCAATGTAGCCGAAGCCCTTCTCCATGCATAATGCTTTTAACCAATTTTAAAAAGCCCTGGGGTGGAGTGTCCTACCCTTTCCCAGGCTGCATATTGGTTATACTTTGGTGTAAGCCACTGTGCATGCCACCTGCTTGAGGCCCTTCCCCAGCTCCCTTTTCCCTGCACTACTCCTACCCTGTCCCTTGCCAGGTCATTGGTCCTCAGGAGGTCAATGACATCTAACTCTCTGTCATCTCCTGCTGCCCTAGCAATCCTCTGAATCCGCCTCCCAGCCCTCCAAGCCAAAGCCCCTCTCGGGCACTTCACCTCCCACTGTCTTTCTCTCCCTGCTCCCAAGTCTGTACTCCTAACAACAGTATCCTCTACCAGCAGCTGCTTCCTCCTTGATCCCTCCTTGAGGTCTCTCCATCTGAGAGCACCCACTTCTTCCCTCCCCACTGCTATGGGTAATTATTCATAAAACATAAAGATGCAACTTGCAATGTGGTCAGAGTGCGTGAGCAATGTGTATTTAGAAAATAGGCAAGTTAAATACTAAATTCTGATTGGCTTCTTCCATTCCATTGGCACCTGTTTATGTGCCAATATCCCCTGCAAAGAAAATGAACCTACATGTGATCGGGAATTTGGACAAATTACTTGCAGAATTGATGAGCCACATCATTCTTTCTTGAGCTCCATCACAAACATGGCTGCCACCTATACATAAGCAATAAGACACAATGGGGTGTGCATGGAACCAATTTTACTGCATGCCTAGGGGCGTAGTGAGATACAAGGCCACAGGCCGAGTGCCTGCAGCCCCTGGAAGTGCAGTAAAATCTGTTCCATACACACCCACGGAATTTCTTATTGTGCTTATAAAATGGGCTCCTTTTTTTACTTTTTCAGTTAAAAAAATAATGATTCTATGTAAAAAATCAGATTTGCTTAAGCAAATATATGATGAAATAGTCTTTCCACCTAGTAGATAATGACATAATTATGCAGTTCCCTTAAAATGTAGCTTCTCAATAATGTGTCCCTGACTTCTGTCAATGGTAAGTTAGAAACTGCAGCCTACAAATATTGTCTTGTTATGTGTAACGTAATGTGTCCCTGACTCTGTTCAGAGGAGGTGGGGTGGGGAGTGAAAAGTGCAGCTAGCAGAAGACGATCACTATGGCTGCAGCATCTATTATCAGTAATATGAGTCAGTGACAGATGCGTTTGAACACAGAAGCTGTAATTTAAAAAAAATGCAACTCATGAGATGGCTAGAAGCTTTGAACTTTACTTAGTTCAGATACAGCAGGGTACTTTGAGGCTGCGGTGTCTGTGCTGTGAACATTTCTTCCTGTCAGTCAGCTTGTACTCTCCCTACAAACAATAAAGTGATTCATTAAACAGAAAAAAATAAAATCCTACTGTGACCTGTATAACGCACGTGGTCACCACCTTCAGCCTGAGCATGGTCTGAGATGGAATCTGATGCGTATGGAAAATGTAAATTGTATGTATTATGAGCCTGTCAGTTACAAAATAGGAAAAACAAAACAGAAGTGGTCCGAGAGAGTGGGATGGGAGCATGGTATTGCCAGTGAAGACAACGTCAGCAGGCATGCTGCAGGAACCGCACTGTGGTCCTTTGATGACACAAGTACACATTAGGTAAGAGGCACTTAATCAGAAGTACACTAACACAGCAGAGTTTTTTTCTACACTTGTCTTTTTTCCGATAAAATGGGTAAAAAGTGAGGAGCGAGCAGAATCACAGAGTTTCCCTAATGGGGCAGCATGTCGGGGATGAGCCGGCTTAGCGAGAGATAAAAAATGGTGGCATTTGGAAAACCATCATTCTAACAGCACAATAATTTATTTTTTTCAATGCAGTCCCACTTTTGATAGCGAGCCTGGGCTTCGAAGGGCCACTTAACTAATAGGGACCCTATTAGTTGAGCAGTGGCTTTCAATTTTATCACATGGCAGTTTAAAGTTTAGTAAAATTGCTTTAAAAAATAGCCAGATAGACTTGTATGGGGTGTGTTCCCGTGCTCTCCTTGCTTCCACTTCACAAAACGGGGGAGCACAGGGGCACAGGGGCAGAGCAGGCACACCAGGAAGTGAGATGGGATCTGCAGGCTGGCAGTTAAGCCACAATTACAATCCCTTCCCAAATTTTACAGACTGCATTAAAGTTTAAACTTTTACCACAGAGGGGCTATCGCCGCACCAGGGTAGCGGGCTAGGAACCCTGAAGTGTTAAAAAAAATCACACATTTACTTAAAGATTATGTAAACATTGTTTGCTGTTTACATTTGCCATAATTCTGACACCACACTTGTATGTCATGTTTTGTGCCCTAATACCACTCCAAAGGGTCATTGCAACAACATTACACCCGATTCCCTGGCCTGCAGTAAATTGCTGTGCCCTTTTTAGAATCTCTACTTGATTGACACTGTCATTGGGTTTCCTGGATGCCCACTGGCAGTTGCTGAAAGAATGTCCTTTCTCCTCACAGAGGCTGCATCTAAACCAGTTCTGTCAAGTGAGCCTGACATGACCAAATTTGCCACAAAGTCTGGATCTAAGCTGGTCACATGCACTCGATAGGTGGGCTCTGGCTCCATATTTGTAACAGGCTGACCTGAGTAAGAACAGACCTCTCTATCCCTTCCCAAGAAAAAGCTACTGGAGAGATGTATGACCCATTCTTACTTTGGTTGTGCGCATGCGCAAACCAATGTATTGTTGCAATATGGGATTTGGGGGGGGGGCGCTGCCAAGCCCATTGCAGTACACAAAACCAGGGGCTTGCTATGGGCTCGGCAGTCGGCACCAATAACTACTTAGTGTGGTCCTGACACAATCCTCTGCTAGGAGGGCTGATTGGTCACGCACTTCAAAGGACTGAAGCCGCTCCAATCAGAGGGCGGTGGTCCTTTTGATTTGCATGAAGCCTGTGTCAGCAGAGCCAAGCAATCCTGGGATTCCGACACAATACAACCAACGCTGTCCTTCAGCTGAATTTGTACTGTGGTGGAGCAGGAAGACGACAACCACAGCAGCTGGGAGGGCCAAAGAGACAGGTGAGCACTCTCTCACGCAGCTGCCATACAAAAACTCGCGCTCGACTTTGATTCCAGAGGATGAGCTGGGTGTGGTGCATGGCAGCTGGGCATGAGCCAGAGGTGGTGGTGGTGACAGGAGTGTGCCCCTGTAATGATGTCCTCACTCCTCTGCCCCCCCCAAGGCCTCAACTGTGGTGCGGCTTTCTCTCCCCCGGTCCTCGCTCCTCTGACACCCCCACTCCAAAGGCTTCAACATTAGCCGTAGTGTGACTTTCTCTCCAGGTCCTTGCTCCTCTGCCCCCCTTTTCAACCTTAGCCACGGTGTGGCTTTCTCTTAAAGCTGACATTGGGGTGCCCAATCCCCATATTGGCAATACAACTCCCCCACACCACCACTAAAGGACACTGGGGAGCCCACTCCCAGACCCCCATATCTGTACCCCCCAATAGTTCAGGACACTGGGGAGCCCACACCCAGTGTCCCCATATCTGTACCCTAATAGTCCAGGACACTGGGGAGCCCACTCCCAGTGTCCCCATATCTGTACCCCCTCAATAGTCTGGGACACTGGGGAGCCCACTCCCAGTGTCCCCAAAAATCATTTACAAATGTACCTGTAATAAAAAAAAAAATGGTACCCCAAAGTCTTTTTTTTCCCCTGAAAAAAAGAAAATGGTCCCTCGTCGCCTCCCCATCCCCCTCCCCCATTCTGACCCTCCCTCTGCCCACCCACCTTCCCTTACCCCTCTTACCCCATACTTACCTCTGGAGGTCAGCGGGTGTCATCTTCTGTGGAGCAGGACATGTCTGCACTCTTCAAAGCCGAACCACAACTGAAGAATCAAGGTAATTATCATATAATGGCCTTCAAAGGCATTTTGAACTTATGCTGATATCTTGGCCATTTTTTTGAGTTTTTACACCAAATTTTCAACATAACGTTTTTGGGTCCCCATCTCATGAACAGTGTCACTGGCATCTCATTAATCAGTCCCGAAAGGTAATTTTGCGGTCACTGCGTAGAATCGCCTTTCAGGACCAGTTAACATAATGACAATGCCAGTGTTCATGAGGTGGGGTCCCAAAAAGCCTATACTAAAACTCTGGTGCAGAAATACCACAAAACCTTGAATTACATGCCATCCTGCCCAAAATGTGTTTATGCAACAGTGGCACAGAATGGCACAGTTGCTGCACGAAATCACCTTTTGGGACCCAGTAACGAAATGACAGTGCCAGTATTCATGAGGTGGGGTCCCAAAAAGGACATGTTGAAAATTTGGTGCAAAAATACCTAAAAATAGCCACGGTATGCATGTGCCTTGTGAAGGTTTCTATGCAGGTGCATAATTTTGCCATTTTTTTAATATTTTCACTCCGAATTTTCAACATACACTTTTATCACACCGCCTCATGAACAGTACAGATGTCATTTTTCACATCCTGCCCAAAACATGTTTTTACAACTCTGGCACAAAATTGAACAGTCACTTTGCAAAATCACCTTTCAGGACTGAGTAAGGAAATAACAGTGCCAGTGTTCTTGAGGTGGGGTACTAAAAAGCCCATGTTGACAATTTGGTGGGAAAATTCCTAAAAATAGCCGTGTTATGCAGGTTTGTTGACATTTTCCTATACACGCACATAACTTTGTGCTGTCCTTCCCCACACCTTCCATTCCCCATCCCGCTATCCAATTAAACCATCCAGCTCCCTCCCTCTGAGTTCTGTCTGTCCTGCAGCCTCCATCCCAGCATCCAATTAAACTCTCCCTCTCCCTCTCCCTTCCTCTACATGCTGTCCACCCTGCACCCTCCATTCCCCATCTCGGCATCCAGTTACACCCTCCCACTCCCTCCCTCTGTGTGCTGTCTGTACTACACCCTCCGTTACCCATCCCCCTCTAACACAATACACCCCGCTACATATACCATGCAAGGAAACATTTGGCATTGACAAATGCTTGTTTGATAAAGTGAGTTGGAAAGTCTGAAGAGTTTTGATCTTGCCAAAAGTCAGGAACTGCATTCTGTTTTCAAATGTTTTGAATTTGTAGCCTTTGCATGCAAAGTAGTAAAAATAACATTAATGTGGGCCAGTGTTTTTAGACTTGCTCATAACATTTAAATGCTGACTTCATAATATGACTGGTTTCTGGGAGTCGTACTGCTGCTGTTTCAGTTGTGCAAGAGAAAGGGTGTATTATCTAAACCCGCTTTATGCAGAACCTCAATATTTATATATGGAAATGCTGGTTAAAACAAACTTTTGGAGTTCATCTTTGGAAACAGTCACAGTAACCCAGAAGTGCAGAGCTGAGCTCCATGAGGTACATGTTAATTGGCAGGTTGAAGGGGTTTGAAGGCAGTTAAAGGTGTATGATGTTATTTGTTTACAGTGCGCGTACATTTAGTCACAATCTATACTCGGCGACGTTCTGAAAAAAAAGTCTGCTGTTTTTTATGCCATGTGTAAGACTTCTGCATCTTACTGGTTTCATTGTTTGGACAACAAAAGCTGTTGTAGGCACATACTTGATGTAATGCCTCTTACAGCATTTTTGCATCATTTAAAACTGAGCCTGAATCGGGCCCTTGCATGTTTGAAAACTGGACACTGTCTGAATTGAATGTATTGCTTTCTTGAAAGATAGAGAACATGGTTTTATTTTTACTGGATTTTGATAACCAGGTAGAGAAAAGGAAGGCTCACTGAGACAGAAATGTCCCTTTTTACATTGGTTGTGCATATGCGCAAGCCAATGTATTGTGGCAGTAGGGGATTTCGGGGGAGGTGTCACTGCCAAGCCCATTGCAATACACAAAACTAGGGTCTCGGAATGGGCTTGGCTGTCTACATCGATGACTGCTCAGTGTGGTCCTGATGCAACTCTTTGCTGGGTGGGCTGAACGGTCATGCACTTCAATGGACCAAAGCTGCTCCAATCAGAGAGGGCTTCAGTCCTTTGATTTGCATACAGTGGAGGGCTACCAGACAGATGGGGAAAACAAGTGCCCAGCAGAGTACCCACTGGCACTGTTGCTCTGAGACCAAGAGTAAGTGCCAGCAAGCAGGTCGGCAGTCCGCTCCACTGGTTCGGCCTGCCTGCCACTCTGCAGTCCTTCCTTCATTCATCCATCCAGGGCCAGACACCAGTGAGTGTACAGAGCCACACTGCCTCACAGTCTGTGGCCTGTACTGAGGCCCTTCCCGAACATTTGTTAGTTGAGAGCCGCTGAGACACCACCCGCTCCAGTCCACCTAACCATGCCACACCACCCATGGCCCGGGCCACCGAGCAGGCCGAGAATCAAGGAAGGATAAGGAGACGGGACATGGTTCCACAAGAAGAACCAGGCCAGCAGCAGAGGAGAATGGATGCCCAGGCCAGGCAGCAGTGAGGCAGGCCCAGCCCAGTCCAGCAGTGCCAGTCGCCTGGAGAGAGAGGACTTTATTGCCTGCCTGGAGTTGAGGAGTGATCGTTGGAACAGTCGTGGTCCTCACCCGGTAGAATAGCCAAGCCAGAGCCAGACAGTGCCCCATTGTTGCCAGCCTAGGCTGCCTGCAGCCTGCCAGCCCAGTGATCGACCCACCAGAGAGAAAAACCAGCAGAGGCCCAGCAGGGCCAGACCCAGTTAAGGTAGGTCTACTCTCACTGACTGACTGTTGCAACGTCTTTAACCTAGTCACCCTACCCTCAGGCTCTACTCTTGAGTCCCAAAAATGACTGTCAGTTCTTGGTTCCTCTCTCAAGAAAAACATCAAATTGTTTAACAAGCAACCAATGTTCAGCATTGACAAATGTTTGTTACCCCTGTCATAGCTTCACCTTAAACCTCCATCCACCAGTCCAGATTTGTTCTGTATCAGTTATTTGTTTGGGGGTGGGGGCCCTAACACGTCACACCTCTGTCGGAGCCAGTAATGAATGCCCCCAACATATACCCCTTCATTTCTAAACAAACATAATGGTCACAGTTCTACTGCAGGTTTGGAAAGGGGGATGGCAGTGAAGGGGGCCTAGAATGGGGTGTTCTTTACTTTAGTGTATTTTATTCAGAAACATTCTAACTGCAAAGACCTCCACTGACATTTGTAATAGTGCATATATTTCAGAAGAGAAAAACTAAGGAGTCTTTAATTGTCTTGCAACAAAGACCCTATCTGGTCATTCCTGCACACCCCCTCAATATCTCAGTCTAACTCCATTTTTTAAAGGGTCTGACTTTGCCCCTATTTGAATTAAGCCTGCAAAAGAAGGACCTTGTCCAGGTCAGTGGGGACTTTTATCATGCAAATTTCCTTCTGGATCCAGTGCATCTGGTGAGCTTGTTCTCAGTCTTGGCCTGTGATGTACCCTCTCTCTGGGGGGAATTCAGTGGTGAAAGGAATGGGGTCTGTTTCAGGGTCTTGTTTGTGAGACGCTGTGTACTTGCCACTCTGCTGATTACAGCACCCAGGGGATGGGGGGGGTGGCATGTTCTCAGATAGATCCATGGCTACAGACCTCTGAGGGATTCTGGGGGGAAGGGGAACTGAGATCTGTCCTTGTATAACACGACAGGTATTATATCCAGATACTGAATCCCATTCCACCATACCAGTGTCATCACTACCCTGGTTTCCTCCCTCCTCCCCCAATCCAGCCATACCTTTTACTTGTTGTCCAGCAATGTGCCCATCTTGTTATTCGGTACCCTCTTGTCCAGTTCTATGAAGCTCTGCAGCTCTTGTAGCCCTTGTAAGTTTCTGTTCTTTCAAAATCTTTGTCCCTCCTGCTGACACACTGCTGGTTGCTGTTGTGTTTCTCCCTGAGATTCAATTTGCTATGTAGTCTGTGATATGGGAGTTTGCTATTCTGCTTCTGCCCGATGAAGTCAAGGATTTTGTGCTTTGGATTCAGTGTCTCTGCAATTTTAGTACTGGGCTGTGTCTCTGTCTCAGCTTGACTATCAGTTCTCATCTCCTGTGAGCCTTCCATCTGCCTCACAATCTGTATGCTATCAGAAGCCCTGTGTAGCAGTTTGCAGGAGTGTGTCTCTTCCTCTGCACAGCTGCTGTGAGCATCGGTAGCCTCATTTTTGACACCATGGCTCAAGTGCTCCCTCATCCTTCATGTTAACCTTTTAGCAGTCAGGATAGTAGTGGACTCTCTGGCATCTGGTGTAGGTACTTCAAAACTGTCTCAGTGTAACCTTGCAGGATTTACATGGTCTTGGGTGACAGATGCTGAAACTGACTGTCGTGGTCACACAACATCCCTTGAGCCACGGGGAAACACAGGCATTGTGCCAGTGTTATTCCCCAAATCCCAGGGAACTGGCATTGTTGTTTGTGCATGTTTGGGGGGACTGACTTTGGCTGGAAATTGCAGTATTGAGCTGGGAAACACATTCATGAATGTCAGGGATACCAGAAGTTGCAGTTTTAAGAACCTCATTCATCGGGTGCATTTCTGCAGTGATTGGCAAGTTGTGCTTGAGGCTAAACATTGTTGTTAGGGTCCCCGTCAGTGTCTGGAGTCCAATCTCCAGCCTCTGTTTGCTTCCAACCTGCATTTGACAAAGCTCTTATAGGTGACCAAGGCCCTTTTTGAAATTGTGTAAGAATAAGTTTATTGGAACTACAAACTACAACAAAGAAAACACAAAATCACACCATGCAAAGTCAGTAAAGGGAATTTCAAATGGTTACACCACTGCTAAAACAAAAAATTAAAAAATAAAGATAAAATCCCAAATACCTTTTCCCCAAAATAGATTTTTTAAAAGGGTGAAAAAATGTCATAAGCAATAACTACAAAGAAAAAAACAGAAGATAAAGGAAACCAGCAAGTTCAGTAAGGAGGACAAGCAGATCATAGACTTCCCATAATTCAGTGTTGTTGATGTAGGCACAGACTAATGCCATCTAATAACCAAGTTATCCAAGTTCCGGGAAGGCTTGCTTGTTCACGTAATCCAAAACATGTGTCTCCATCTCTGATCGGGGTGCACTACCTGCCTCTGAAAGAAATGCATGTTTCACTTCAGATTCCACTCTGGCTAGTAAGTCCTGCAAACTACAATCCTTCAGCTGTAAAAAAGAAATTACATCTAGCCCACCAGGTACTGTATACTACATGAAACAGGTAATTAGCAGAATTATGATGCTAGCATTCCACTTGAACCAAGATCCTGTACATACCAAGATCAGAGTGTCATCATGAATAATAATAGTTAACACTGGTTCCCGCCGTGCATACACCACCAGAGATCAGAATGTTTTTATAAAGGTACAGGAAAAGAAAAGGTGTTCCATAGTCTATAGCTGTGAGATTAGAGGCAGGCCTGGAACAATACCATTCTGCTAAACTTTTATGTTTTTCATTAGATGTCACATTCAATTTTGAATGGCAACAAAGCCAAAGTGTATCCCACATTTTGGGTAGGATCTGGGGTCAGTGATGTGTGCCAGTAAGGGGATTTCTACACCTGATGGACCAGCTTCAAGCACTGTATTCACAGAGAAAGAAGTGTCTGCAGTAGAAGAACATGAGACCTTCCTTGTAACAGCTGTTACTATATCTGCAGTAATATTCCAGCTCCACAATTTCTGAAACACAGTCTTAAAATATTGGGGAAGCCATGTAATTCTTTTTAACAGTTTGTAGCCTGCCAGATTCCCAATCTTGCAGCCACAGGGAGCTGGAGGTGATTACCCCAGGTGTTCATAACTGGGAGAAATATGTAAGAATACAGGATTTTCTCCATTGTACTCCTGACCAACATTCCCCCTGTCAATAGCTGAAACTGACACATGCAGTTTAAAAACAAAGAGGTTTTGTGTGCTTACCAGTAACTGAAAAATAGCTTGGATTTGAAACTGGAAACTTTCAAGTTCATCAGATCCTGTCCCCAAGGATGATGCTTTTGGTGTTTTGGAAACAAAAAACTAAACACGATTTAACTGGCGCCAGCACAGCCAGTCTTGTTTTTTTTTAACAATGTTGTGTTTGTTTTTTGGTATTTCTTTTAGTACTGTACAGTATCTATGTATCTTAGCATAGAAGTCATTATGTCACTTTCACAACTGCATTTAGTTAAGGACCACGTCCATCTTCACCTTTACAGTTTTACTTTATATAGTACTGTACTGGGGTCCTGCTTGTACATATTTTTACTATATATTTACACAGGATAGACCAAATTAGATGCACTATCTCATTTTCGATAGTGTCCTGCTTTGAGGCATTTTTACTCTGTGTTTACACAGTATAGCACTGCTCAATGCAATATCTTGTTTTCAGTGGGGTCCTGCTTTTACCCAGTTTTACACTATATTTACCCAGGGTAGCACAATGGAGATGCAGTATCTCATTTTGGATGGGGCCCTGCTTTTACCCATTTTTATAATGTTATTTTCCAAGGATAGCTCAGCTGAGACACAGTTTCTTATTTTCAGTGGGGTCCAGAATTTTTCCCAGGACAGAGCACCATAGATGCACATTTCAGTGGGGTTCTGCTGTACTGGGGTCCTGATTTTACACATTTTTACTCTATGTTTATTCAAGATGGGCCAGATGACATGCAATCTTATGTTCAATGGGGTCCTGCTTCTAAACAGTTTTGCAGTATACTTACCTAGGATAGCCCAGGTGAGATGCAATGTCTCATTCTGAGTTGCAGTCCTGTTTCTATCTGTTTTTACAATGTATGAGGCAAAACCTCACTGCTGAGAGGCAATGTCTAATTTTCAGTAGGCTTTGTTATTTTGACCCCAGATTTCCAAAACAGTCTTTTTATTACCTCACGGTATGATTAAGATAGGTGGAATTTTTTAAATCCAATCTGAAAGGTGATTTTGCTATGTGACTGCAAAGACATGTTTAACAGGAGATTCAAAAAAATGACACCAGTCATATTCATGAAGTGGGGTAATACAAGGTCTATGTTTACATTTTTGGGCCAAAATCTGCACAAATGACAAAGTTATGAGTAAACACTGGAAAAATTCAATGTGAGCTCATATACTGTAACTTAGTTGATTTTTCTTTTTAATTTGACCTTCCAAATTATCAACAGTAGTCTTTTTATGACCCACACCCTATGATCAAACCAAATGTAATGTTAAAATCCTGTCTAAAAGGTGATTTCATGGAGTGACTGTGAAAACATGTTTTGGAAAGTGACTCCTCTCATGGTCAGGAGGTGGAGTACCAAAAGAGCTATATTGAATATTTTGGTGCCAAAATCTGCTAAAAATCACAAATGTATAAGTAAACATTGGAAAAATTCAATGTTTCTTCATAACTTTGTTTTATGACATTTTGATTCCAGGTTTTTAATATTGCCTTTTTATGACCCCACCATATGATCAAGACAGTTGAAATCTTTTTTAAATCCCCTCTTAAATGTGATTTCACGGAGCGACTGCTAGGACATCCATTTGGGGAGATTAGACAAATTTCATCTACCTGGTTCATTAGGTGGGGTACAAAAAGGCCATACTGGAAATGTAGGGCAAAAATATTTAAAAAAATGACAAAGTTATGAGTAAAAGTTGAGAACGAATTGAAAAGCTATTAACCACGCTTACCTTGTTATCAGCCACTTCACAGTTTATCTTGGAAGCAGGAGGACATTTAAGAGGCAGTGCTGGACCCACCAGATAACAGAGGTGGGATGGTAGGTGCAGAGGAGGGTGATGGGGATGGGGGTCAGAGGGTGGGGGTACAGAACTCATCGAGGAATTTTTTTTTTACATATTTAAAAAAAGACTACGAGGGAGAGTTTCATTTATTTCAGGTACTGACACAGGGATTTGGCACTCCAGTGTTGGGTTCTTGTTTGGTGGTATCTAGGGTGGGCTCCCCGGTGTCGTATCCCATTTGAGGAGGACAGCAAAACATAGATTAGATAGGAGGGAAAATGGGAGGAAGAGAGTGTTGTTTGGTGGCACCGGGGGTGGACACCCCAGTATTACATTGTGTTTGGGGATGATGATGTTATTTGATGGCACTGGGGGTGGCCACACCGGTGTTGCATCATGTTGGGGGGGGTGTTGCTGTTGTTTGTGGCACCTGGGGACTAGATCGACCATAAGGCCTTTTTCTGATGGTAGTTTTCTGTGTTTCAACAATTTTTTTAAGTGAAATATTGGAGAATGATGTGCAAAATACATTGTTCAAGTAGGGATAGGTCACCATATTGCAGTTTGGATCCAAAACAGTTGGAATCTGAAAGAAAACAGGTTTAAAAAGATTATTTTTTGCCAACCTCTCTTGAACTTCTAATCTACACACACTTTGTAAGTAGTTAATGTGCATATTTTATGCAAATTACATTGTTTGCATTTTGTACCACCCAGCACATGTAAGGCTGGAAGACTTGAAGTTTTTTTACTTACTGGTTTGCCCATCCCTATCTTCAATCTGGTTTCAAACCACAAAGTGTTTCTTGAACTACAAGTGTAATTTTCTTTTGGTTTCCCCACATAGGGTTAAATTTTCGTTTCATTTATGGAGGTGACCTTCCTCCTCTCAGTGATGCACTTCATTCTCCTGCTGCTGCTACACCTTCACAGGACTGCAGATGCTCAGGTCAATCCAGGTAAGATACACACCAGCTCGGTTACAAATCATTGCAAAAAAAAAAACCCTTGTGAATAAATTGTAATTGACTGGGACCTAGAGGGTCTGCACCACCAGCACGGTGCACTTTCATCACTGGGACACCAGTGTTCACCTGCAGACTTGGATGCTTCTCCTTGGGATCAGCAGGGGATAATATATTGAAGAGGATGGAGGAATGGTTTTGACTCCCAGGAATTCATGTACCCCTTACTGGCCTACCACAGAGTCAAATTGCTAATCAGCTGTGAATGTGAAGGCAGCTGCTCACCCAGTTCAGTGGAATAACATAAAACTCAGATACACATCATTTTGCTTTAATTAAGCAATAATGACAGAACAACTGATCATTTCCTGGGGATTATTGCCCCACTGAGAAGTACTTATGGCCCAAGGTAAAGTGGGTGTTAATTCATAGAAAAAAAATAGACAGACATCCACAGAAAAATGCTTATAGTCTGCCTACCCATTTTCTTACCTGAACCATTCCTACCAATCTTTCGACATGCCTTGGTCAATGCTCTGGAGGGAATTCAGCCTCTTATTCCTATCCCCACCACTTTTCCCTGCCTTTGCTTTCACCAACCCTTTATAGCTATTTCATGCTGTCTTGAAACCCATCACTGTCTCTATGTTTACTACCTCTGTGGACAGGCATTATTATTTTCCACCAGTCTTTCAAGGGAGAAATATTTCCTCACTTTGTTTCTGACTCTATCCCCCCACTACCGCCACCAGTTTATGACTGATCTCCCTGGTTGTTCATACCTCGCAACACTGAAACAGGTCCCACCTCTGTACTGTTTATTCCCCTCAAGTATTAGAAGGTTTTTATCATGTCCTCTCTCTTGATGCTTCTCATCTGTTTTCCCTTGATGACCCTGTAACATTTTTGCAGCCCACCTTTGAACAGATTCTGTATGGTCATTATCCTTTTTCAGGCATGGGATCTAGAACTGGACACCGTACTCCAGTTGTGGCCTCACCAAGAACACATAGAAAGGTATCAGCACCTTCTTACTCCTATTGGAGAACATCCTTCCCATACAGTAATCCTAGCATCTCTATTGCCTTCCCAACTGCCCTGGTACACTGCGCTGATGGCTTGAGACTATCACTAATGATGACCCCCATGTCCCTTTCCCCTGTGGTCACTTTTTCACCACCCAAAACAATAACCCATTCTCGGGTTTCCCCTGCCTATGTGTGTAATTTTGCACTTCTTAGCATTAAACTTCAGTTACAAGATGCAAGACCTTGGACTGCCCTTCCAGCATTTCTTGGTCCTTTTTCATATCATCTTGTCCCATCTGGCCAGACCACCAGTGCAGCCATAGCACTACTGCCTGTAGTGCTGACAATCTATGTTCAGAAGCAAGCACAGTACATCAGAGTGTCAGCTGGAGGGAGGTTGGACGAGCATCCCATAGACAGCTCTCCACCTCTGGAAGGGGGAAGGTTGTGGTCTCCTGGCATACTAGGGACACCCAGTGGAGATTGGGGGTTCCAGTAGCCAGGGACTGCCTGGCATGATCAGAGGTGACAGCAGATGACTGTGGGATGGGTGCAGGAGTGTGCCCATCCTGCACTGATATCATTGCATGTCTGCATCTCTTAGGGCAACTATGCAAGGGGAAACCCCAGGTGTCAGAGCTCTGTGAAGTGCCTGGACCACCTCCAGAATGATTCCCCAGGAGTAAGCCTCAGCTGGGGCCTCTGGTGGATCTTGGTCTCTTGCCCACCCACCCCCAAGGGAGCCCCACCATACGGGGTAAGCTACAGGTCACCCAGTCTGGGCAGCCTGGAGGGGAATGCCAGGAGGTAAGTCTGGGTACTGAATTGGGAGTATATCCCCCTCCCATCTACCTGGTGATAAACAGAGTCAACAAAAAAAAATCTAGTCCCATCTTCAGTGTCTACCCTCCATAGAGTTTAGTGTCATCTGAGTTTATTGTCAACTGCAACGAGGCATATTTTACCCTTGATCTCTTCATCAACATCTCACATAAACACATTAAACAGTATTGGGCCCATCACTGAACCCTGTGACACCAAACTTGTGACCTGCCTGACCTCTGAATGATCCTCCTTTACTATCAATTTTTGGGTCCTTTCTTCCAGCCAATTTACTACCTATCCGGTTAGTTTCACACCCACCTCTAGGTTCCCAAGCTTCCTAACAAGCCTTCTGTGGGTCACTGAGTTACAGGCCTTACTGAAGTTTTGGTACTGCAGATTGACCACCTGTCCCTTGTCTATAGCTCTCATCACTGAATGGAGGAAGTCTAATCGGATAGGTCTGGCATAACTTTCCATTCATGAAACCATGCCGTCTCCCTTCCTGGGCCACATTCACTACTAGAAAGTCTACCAGTTACTCCTGAATGACAGTCTCTAGGAGCTTCCCCTCTGTAGAGGTCAAGCAAATAGCCTTTGGTTTCCTGAGTCTTCCCTCATCCCACTTTTGGGGAGGGGACCACATCCACTTCCTGCAGTCCACTGGGACTACTCCACTCTCCAGGTAGCAGTTGAACAAGTCCACCAGAGGCCCTGTAAGTTCTTGCCCTGACTCCCTCAGCACACTGAGGTGCAGTCCATCTGTTCCCAGAGACGTCTCCACCTTGAACATCCTTAGACCCTTTAGGAGCCTTTCCTGTAGCACCAGTTCTAATTCCAAGTCCCTCCTCACCCCTCCCTTTGCCTGCACTCCACAGTCAAGGAGTGGTGCCCCCTAACTCCACCATAAAGACCGAGCAAAAGTACTCACTAAGAATGTCAGCCTTATTTTGTCATCCTCCTCCAAATCATTATCTGATTTTACCTCGCTAGAACCTCTTTGTTTTCCTCTTCTTCTAAAGAAGATCATGTCCTTTCCATTTATACCCTTGGCTATCTTACATTCTGTCTCTGCTTTTGCCCTTCTTGTGACCCCATTGCCTCCTTCAGTTTCTTAAAGTATATTTCCCTGTTACCCTTGAATTAATCCCTCTCATACCTTTTCAGTGCTGCCCTCTTTGCCCTGACAGCTTCTCCCACTACCCTGGAAAACCACCAAATTGGTTCTTAGTGTTTTTTGTCCTTATAACCTGCTTAAGACAGGTTTTAGTAATCTCAAGCAATCTCTATTTTATAAGTTCCCACTTTTTCCCACTCTCTTAATCCCTTTGCCCCCTCTCCCCCTTCAGTTTGTCACAGAGGTCCCCCCTCCCATCATTCTGAAATTCACTGCCCCAAAATCTAAACCATTGTCCCTATGTTCATCCTGTGTTCCCCTAGGGCTAAACTACTCCAGACTGGGTTGTGGTCATTCATTCCCAGGGGCTCCTTTACCCTGATCTCCCAAACCATGTCCAGGAGGTTCAACAGTATGAGGCTGAAGATGGCTCCATCCCCAGTAGGTTCTTTTACCCACTATATAAGGAAGCTCTTTTGCAATGAATCTATGAGAGCCTGGTACCATGCACTCCAGGCCTCTAACATTTCTAGCTCCACATCTGGTAGATTAAAATCCCCCATAAGTACCATGTTTCCTAAGGTGACAGCCATTGTGATTGGCTCCCCTACCTCCATGCCCCCTTTCTTGAACTGGATTTGTGGCTTGTAGGCCATTCCTTCTCTGAGGATCCCCCTCTTTTGGACCACTGGAAATAACCAGCTGTGGGGTCCTCATTGCAATTAAAAGCCTAATCACTTTTTAGTCTGTGATGTTCTTTGACAAAACTATGCCATTTTGACAGAAAGACACTGTCTAAAGACAAATTTTGCACTTTCATTTATGATAGCCTGCACTATTGTATGCTGAGCTTTGTTTTGACTGTTGTGCTCAGCATTGTTAAGAGAGTATTGCTTGGCACAGCTGCCAGTTACAGTAATGTCAGGAAGTTATTTTTTATGGAGAGGGTGGTGGATGCATGGAATAGCCTACCTCAGGAAGTGGTGGCTACCCGTACAGTGGCAGGCTTAAAACATGCATGGGATGGGTATAAAGGAATATTAGAGATGGGAATAAAAGGCTAAAGCCAGTGACCAGATAGGGTCACTGGCCACTTTGTCAGGTAGCATAAACGAGCAGACTGGATGGGCTTGGTGGTCCTTATCTGCCAACAGTATCTATGTGTCTTAGTAACTCACATTAAACTGTCATGCCAGTGAGTTGGTTTTAAACTGTTTTGTTGTTTTACAAAAACATTTTTAATACATTTTTATATCACATAAGTGGATTTCATTAAACACATTTGACATCCAGCATTCATATTTAAATAATAACAATTTCATGTACTTAGCGCAATCCCCCTTGCACAGTCCTAGAGATGTTCCATAATACTAACATTAACCACAGACTAATACTTAAAGAATAAGTCAAATATGCAAAAGAGGTATTAATAGGGAAATTAATGTGTTTCATGCCATATCAAGAATATCGTTATCGTGGGTCACCATTGTAAATGGGCTATGTTCAATAGTTACAACCCTAAATAAATGAAATGAAAATGAAAATCATTAGTAGGTTTGTGATCAGTGGCATGTTCAAAGATCACCGTTTTCTTAAAAGTGGCTAACCATTCATTCTTGCTAAAAGGTTCTAGCAATGGCCGGCCCGGTGGCACTGAGGGTTGAGGCGCTGGACACCTTACCTCACACTACTCTGGTGACCAGGGTTTGGGAATTATCTCAGGGTCACTGGGGTGTTGGCATGGGGGGGTGGGAGTAGGATCGAGCGGTGGCTCTCCTCTCCCAGGATGGGGTGGGTCGCCCACCCATAGTCCTGCCACCACTGGATGGAGGTCCTGTGGCTGGCACAGGCAATCAGTGGCGCAACTGGAAGGGATGGGTGTCCCATAAGGTGTGCATGTGCATCCCTCCACATGCACATGTCATGTCGGGGGCCACGGAAATGAGTCAGGAGAAGAAGAAAAAAAAAGGTTCCAACAAAGGGGCATTACAATGAAGTGATATTATGTACTTGCTGGATTTATTAGCCAGTACACTGATTTTCTGTTCAGTCTTAGTGTGATTAAGTTCTGAATAGTTATTAAGGAGTATCACTTTAGGTGTGAATGGTATTCGTTAATGTAATTTTTTTCAAAATTGGGTATGAACTTGCTTCCACCAATCCTGTATTCTCATATAGTCTCACAGGAGACTGTAGTGATCTATCTTCAATGTGCCTTTACAGTTGTACCAACAATTAGGGTCTGATCCTGGGAACATTATATTCATTTTATGTGGGGTTACATACTGTATGCCCTGTCAAGTATTTTATACTGGATTGTTTTATTGTTTGCATCTGTATATGCTTTGTTAGCATTTTCCTTCTGCCAGTCAAGTGGATTTATTAGGAAGCTCATTTCTTTTTTCAATTTCTTCCTACTATTAGAATATGTTGGTGTTTCTTGATTAGTTATTAAAAAGGAAATGTAAGAAAGGGTCACTAAACTTTTCATTTTGCTATCATAACTAATCCAAGAATAAGTGTTTTGAAAATGAGTTTATCCACTTTTTAGTCCTGTGTTGTTTTTGAAATTTAATTTTCAAGGTTATATACTTCTTTAAACATGGATGCTTGGTATGTTTTTTTCTTTTGAGTACATTTTCTTTCAAAAACTGAGTAGGGAATTGTCTTATCTCCATCCAATGAGTCACCCCAGTTTACAAAATTTTGGTTTGACAGTTCAATTGCAAATTTTTGTGGATGTCCTATTCCCCCAAAAAAAAAAACTACTTGGTTTAAACAAATCTTGATAGTAGCTTTGTATTATTTTTGAATGTAGCTTCTGCCACTTAAGACAGACCAGATATACTGATTTTAGTATTTAATTCTTGGGATTTTTAAAAGTGTGTGGAAAAACTGTCATGTTTTGTGTTTTCAAATCCTTATTCTCTAATTCAGTTAGATTTTGCATGGTAGTCTCATATGTACCTGAAACATTAATCAAGTCCCTTTGTGGAGTTACCCATGAAATGGCCATTTTGAACTTAACTGCCCAATAATAACTTTCTGAATTTGGGGCATCTCATGCCCCCTACTTTCCTTGTTAACATCATTTTGTTTCCATGCTATACGCAGATTGGCTCCTCTCCATAAAAATGCTATGAATATTAATCTTATTTGGTCCAGGCATTGCACTGGTATATTGCCTTGCACACCTTGGTATGAGTTAAATAAATGGGACATTATAAGCATTTTAATGGCCTCTATACACCCCCATAATGACAAGGATTTGTTTTCCCATGCTTCCTAAAAGTATCTTGATTTAATTCTCAACCACCGTTATATTGTACTGTATGGTATTCTCTTGTTAAACAGATTTCCAAGTGTTTTATCTTAGCCTCAAATTTCATTTCATGAATTAAAGTCCTGGTCTGAACAGGATTTCAGACAAAGGTAGAACCACAGAACTGGATGTATTAAGCTGGGATCCAGAAAAAATAGCAAATATTTGAATTGCTTATATTGTTTCTGGATGTGATACTTCAGGTTGGGTTAATAATAATATGTCTTTCGCATGTACATTCAAATTTTTGTTTTGGTTAGCCATCTTTCTGCCTAAAATTAATGATTTTTTCCACACATATGTTAACAGATATTTAATATTCAATATGAAAGCAGAGTCAATAATGACAGCTGTGCCTTACACTGTCCAACACAAGCATAGGTCTGAATGTATACTGATTAATTTTAAAAGAAGCTGTAGGACTATTATGTAGGATTTTGACTAAGTTATATAATACTGCAAAGAATCCCCAGGCATCTAGTACAGAAAACATGAAATTCCAGTTAATCAACTCAACAGCCTTCATTACGTCAAGTGCTACTGCTATGGTGCCTTCTCATTTTCATGTTTCAGAGAGATGACTGCCTGCACATCCCTTAAACCCTTGAGAATGTTTTAGCCTTTATTAAAACCTTTTTGATCAGGATGTATTACTTTAAACTTTTGTTGGATTCTGACAATAGTTAGTATTTTATAATCCATAGTAAGAAGGGCAATAGATCGGTAACGTTCTGGAAATATTGGAGTTTTATTTTCACGTGGTATTAGAATTATACTAGTCTCCATTAATGAGGGGGGTTGGGTAGCACAGTCAGCCAACTGCTCAACCAACTTAAGCATCCATGACAAAATATCATCCAGGAAAGTGCTGAAAAACTCAGAAGCATATCTCTCTGGTCCCAGGGTATAATTTTTCTTTAAAGATTGAATTGTTTGAATCATTTTCATTCTAATAAATAGCTCATTAGGAAGACTTATTTTTGGAAGCTGAGCCAGTGCTGAGTACAAATTAATTTATTTTCACCTGGGCAGCTGTTTTTTAACAGGTTAAGCAATTAATGGTTTGAACTTCAAACAGAGCTACTAGAGGTAATAGGTTAAGGTCTTCTTTACTGATGTTTAATTAATTATCGTTGTACATTATTCTTATAATATTTTGGAAATACCACAGCAATTTCATTCTCTGTTGTTGCAGTCCATCCATTTTCATTTTTAATTTGTGTAATTGTGAGGGGTGCTAGAGAGCCATCTTCCAGGCAGGCTTTCTTCCCTGAAGTATCCTTGCATTGGTTTACTGAGTACGGTGGAGGGTGAGCTATCCCCACTCAAACCTCTCCTGAGGGGATTATCACAAGGATCCATACTTGGTCCCTTACATTTCGCTGTCTATGTTAATAATATTGATGACGGTATTAACAAAGCCAACATACACCTGTTCGCTGATGACACTGTTGTATATATAAGTTGGCTGACACCTGAAGCCACCTGTGCAGACCCCCAGGAGGAATATAACCAGCTCCAGAACCAGCTTCTTCACAAAATACTTCTTCTAAATGCTAAAAAGACAAAAGCAATGTTGTTCTCGCCCAATAGCCATATGATGAATCCATCCAGTTCAGGAACATTACCCCAGATCACTACAATTCTTGGGGAGAAATTGGAGTTTGTCACAAAGTTTAAATACTTAGGAGTGTGGTTAGACCTTAATCTTTCATTCACTGAGCATGTTGAAGACCTTAATCTCTCATTCATTGAGCATGTTGAAGACCTTGTAAAGAAACTAAGGCAGAGGCTGGGGCTATTCTTTAGAATTAACCAGTTCCTCACTAGTGATGCAAAAGTGCGCCTCATCCAAACTACTTTTCTCTCGCTGATTGATTATGCTGATTTCCTATATAGTCATTGCCCTAAAGCTTTACTCGCAAAGTTGGATACACTTTATCACAGGGCCATCAGGCTTATTACCGATCTCCCCATCTCCACCCATCATTGTTCCTTGTACAAAGCCATAGGATGGTCCTCTCTTATGTTTAGGCGTAACAGAAATGTAGTCCTTTGGACTTATAGAGTCATCATGAAAAGACTTCCACAATATATAATAGACTGTCTCCCACTAAGTGAGCCAGGAATGCACGCTTTAAGAAGCGCATCCTACATCACGTTATGTATCCCCAAGGCTTCCTCGCACTATGGCTGAGTGACCATTAGCTTCATGTTACCGTCCTTGTGGAACAAAGTGCAAAAATTACTGAAACTGAGCTGCCTCCGCAGTTTGAATACCTTTGAGTCCTTATATGCTCGATATGTGTGTAAGCCATGCAATTGCTTCCCCAGCCCCTGATCTTTATCTGAAGCTTAGGCTACTGCCCTTAAGCTTTGCTGTATTTAAAAGTGCTTGTAATCACTGGCGATTCTAGTTCTGTGAACCACTTATGACCCTAAATGTTTTTATTCATATAGAAACCTAAATGATCCATAGCTCCTTATGGCTGTCGAGACTGCTAGACTTCAGACACCTTACTGTCTCTACATATTACCTAATCTGTGGCTCTTTCTCAATAAATTTGCCCTACTGCATTATTGCATCTTCAGAATCTGTACTCTATTCTCATTATTACATCCCCTGTCCCTGAACTTGCTTCCCGGCCGAAGTCAAGCTCCACAGGGGCTCCCTGCACCATAAGCGTGGGATTCGTGGATACCAGGAGGTCAGCACTTCCACAACCACCACCTGAGACCCCAAGCCCAGACTCTCCTCTAGCAAAGTACGACAAAAGCCGCTAACCAATCGGAATGCGAGCGTTTTTTTTGGCTCTGGCTTCTGATTGGTCCCTGCGGTCTGTTCCTGTGTTTTCTTCTAAACCTAAATACAGTCTGATTTTCCTGCTGAAATCTGTTCAAAATAGCTGTAATTACTTTTTCAATTGACTGTTAAGACCTTTATTTCACTGTTAGAGTGTTATATGCAGGGAATCTGTGTGATTACACCCCTTTCTGAATCGCTGTGCTCGTGCCAGGCTCTAAGCGCTAAAGGAATCTACATCTGGTTTGTCTTGCTGTTTTGGCCCTTCTGCTGGTACGGATGTCCCTTGTCTGTGGCCAGCAATTACCCCATACCTCTTCTTTTCTTCCCTGCCAAGGACAGGCTCTCCACGAGCTCCCCATTCCACAGGCATGGGAAACTCTGGCACCAGCTGGTCAGTTCTGCCTCAGCCACCACCTGTGACCCCAAGCCCCAACCCTCCACTAGCAAGGCACGGCAAAAGCCACTACTCAATTGGAACATGAGTGCTCTTCGGCTCTGGCCTCTGATTGGTTCCTTCAGCTTGCATCTGTGTTCCTCCTAAACCAAACTAAAATCTGTTTTCCTCACTGAAATATGCCTAAAAAAGCAATTTGCCTGACTGCTAGTACCTTTATCTTTCTGCTCAGAGTTTTAAATTTAGGAAAACTGTGTGATTACACTCCCTTCTGAAACTCTGTGTATGCGCCAGCTCCTCTCACGAGTTGCAACACTCTGTACTGTTATGACTGTTGTAACATTGAGTACTTACGTGCAGTAATTGTATATATTGTATTATTTCTCTCTACTGTAAATACCTCTGTATGAACTGTACTACTTAGCCCAGATTTAACCAGGTCCATCTTGTAAATGAGCTTGCTCAACGATGTCCGCCTGAATAAATAAAGATTTTGATTGATTGATTGATTGATTGATTGATCTTCACGTGGGCTCCCAACACTGATCTTTTGACAGCAAAATATTAATTCTCATCTGGCATCAATTTTAGTTATTTTGTGATATTAATATCCCTAAAGGTCTACAGGGCAAATTGGTACCAAACTGTAATGGGATGTACAAAAAAATTAGCAGCCAAGTCCGTCCAACACTGCACAACAGAAGTAAGGGAAGGCTCAGGACCCATCAGTCAGCACCGAAGCAGGCAGCTCAACTACCACTACTGATCCTCCTTTGTACATGTTGTTGGAGTCGATGCGTGCCATGTAATTGAAACTTGAACAGACTCTGCACAAACTAGAATTCCACGACATACAGTCAAATGATTTAAAATCTCGAGTGACCAGTACTGAACGTTGTACCACCTCCACTCTCTCCACAGTGACAACTCTGACTGAGGAGAATGGGCAACTACTGGGCCACTTGGAAACCCTAGAAAATGACACCAGATTGAGTAACTTGCACATTGTGGGTGTGCCTGAAGTTGCTGAGGATGTGAACCTAATGTTATTTCTGAAGGAATGTATACAGAGCAAAATACACTTACCAAAAGATTTTGAACTTACATCCCTCAGGAGAGCCTACAGAGTCAATGAACAGGTAGCCACTCAAAATGCAGCCCAGTATCGTATCAAGGCTGCAAAAAACCACACCACCTCAGCCAGACGGGTGTAGAAAAAACATTTTATTCGATGAAAAACGCCATGCTTAAGGGAGCAGGCTAAAAGCAGATTCAATGGCTAGAAACCTCAACCAGTTTCATACACTCTAGTATGTCATCAGGAGGATGAGGTACTGGCATAGTAATAGGCTTATAAAGAACACTCTTAAAGTGACAGTGCAATTTTTAAACATCAGTGCATTAAGTTTGAAAGTGCTCAACAGTATCAATATACAAAAATATATAACTGTGCTATCTATATCAATATCTCTTTCACAAATACCTAAAACCACAACCATTATATTGTACCCAAAGGGGATTTTAATAATATCGCAATCATATTTATCAACAATCAGAGGTGCCATCAGTTACATTTAAATACCAACTCCGGGGTTCCTTCACAGATGCCCAGTTGGAGAGAAAAAATAATGGAGACCTCAAAAAAAAGCCTGGAGAGGAGAGAATAAATACAGGTATAACATGTATTAAATACCAAAGAAATGGCACGTTATACACATAACTGGACAGAGACCACTATTTGCAGAAGTATATGCAATCCAATTATTTTTTCCTTTTTGTACAGAGTAGGAGGTCAATGCAGTCATTTAGGCCTGGTGGTGTGAGTGTCCCAAGGATATATATGCAATATGACTCCCTAACCCTCAGGATTTCATCAACATCTCCCCCTCTAGGGCCCAAACGCACCACCTCCAGGCCACAAAATTTAAAGACATGATTTATTTCTGCACGTCTTGTCATTCTACAGTGATTAGCAAGGGCACTCCTTGCATCATTGTTGGTGACTGACCACAAATGCTCCCCAATTCTCACCTTCAATGCCCTTGTGGTCTTATCCACATAAAAGGCCCCACACTGACATGTGGCCAGGTAGACCACATTGCCAGTAGTGCAACTGATCAAATCCCTTATCTGAAAGTCCCTATCGGTTACAACTAGTGAAATTCCAACATTTCAGGATGGAGTTGCAAAACTTGCAATTGCCACATGGGTGCATACCCATAAGAAAGGGGGGCCTAGAGGAAGGAGGAGTGCTCCTTTGGAGATTGTGAACCAACCTGTCTTTAATATTGGGGCCCCTTTTGTATACCATTCTTGGTCTACCTCCAGTGACATCCTCCAGCAGTGGTTCCCCCTCTAGTATACTCCAGTTTCAATTGATTATTTTTGTATGTCACCCGAATGTCTCGTGTAAGTAGTGACAAAGTTAGTCCTGGTGGTACCACTGTTGAGAGTCTAGGTACCAATAAATTCTCCCTATCTATAGCATTCACTTCCCTCTGGGCACGGTTTACTAAACTCTCAGAATACCCCTTGTTTTTGAATCTGTTGCACATATCAGTGCTGTTCTGCATGTAATCATCCTCCTCACTACAGTTCCTATGTACTCTCAGTAGTTGGGCTTTTGGGATGTTGGAAACCATATGGTGCGGGTGGCAGTTGGACACCAGTAGCAGTGAGTTCCTAGCGGTCATCTTCCTAAATAGATTAGTGCGTAATGTACCATTCAGTTTCTTAGAAATCTGAAAGTCTAGGAAGGAGACCATGTTGGGATCACATTGCACTGAAAATTTCAGATTCAAATTACTTTTTTCCAAATATTTTATGAAATTGTCCAGCTCATCCAGCGTACCATGCCACACCATAAAAATGTCGTCTATAAAGCAATGTCAGATGTCGATCCTATCAAAATAAGGATCGCTCTGTGTGTCATAGACTATTATTTTCTCCCATTGGCCCAGGTAAAAATTAGCATAATTGGGGGAAAACATTGCCCCCATAGCCGTACCCTTGAGTTGTAGGTAGAACCTTTCCTGAAATAGAAAATAGTTTTTAGTAAGAACATGCTCAGCACACTACCAAAAATTATTTCCTACCATTACTAATATTGGGGTCTAAACTGAACCAGTACCTCAGGGCTTCCAGCCCCCCTTCATGGGGAATATTCGAATAAAGCGAGGTAATGTCCATAGATACCAACTACCAGGACATTTCAGTTTGCATGTCCCCCAGGACTACCAATATCTGTGCTGTATCACGTACTGTATGTATGATGGTAATGCTGTTACATAATGCTTGATGTGGGTGTCCACATATCTAGATAATGGTTCCACCAATGACCCTATACCAGTAACAATTGGGCATCCTGGGGGATCATGCAAATCCTTGTGTACCTTTGGAAGAACATACATGGTAGCACTTACAGGATGGTCCACAGTCAAAAACAAAAATTTCTCATGTGTGATTAAACCTTCACACTCAGATTAAAATAAAAATGCATCAGGAACTTGCTTGAACCTTGCGGTAGGGTCAGCGGACAGAGGTAGATAGAATTCAGTACTACTTGATTAACGATGAATCTCATTGATATATTTTTCAGTAGACATAACTACCACAGACCCGGCCTTATCCATTGGTTTTATAGTCAGGTTCAAGTTGTTCTCTAAACTTTTAAGGGCTTCTGCCTCAGCTGTGGTAATATTAACAAAATCAGGAGTGCCACTATTCTGCAATAGATCTCTAAATTGCCTTTCACACCTCCGTTCAAAGATCCTAACTGATTCATTGTATGAAGCATAAAGGATGACTGTGGTTTGAATTTGCTTACCTCCTCATTCCCCATTTCAGCTAGTCCCTGGGAGGTATTTGTCTCCTCCATGACAGTCCCCATATTGGTGTCCTGACCCATAGTATCCTTCTTGAAAAAAACTCTTAGATTTAAATTTCTTGTAAACCTATGAAGATCCATATAAAAATCAAATTCCCTTGTGTCCAAGGTCGGTATAAATGACAGTCCCTTTTGTAATATTCCCAGTTGGGCTTCACTCAGATCCTGATGAGAGACATTAATCACTATATTCTCTTCCACATTCAAGGTCTTCCCCTCCTTCCTCACCCCCCTGTGGTTACGGCCACCTCGATGTGTCCTCCTGGTGTGTGGCCGTTCCTGCTGGTTTGTCCCCATCCCCTCAATGGATATGGGTCCTGTCCTGGTCCTGTTCCTGAAAGTGCACTGGTCCCTCCTCTGAAAAAGGATCCTTAGCCTCTGACTTACTGTTGGAAGTGTTATAGTTGGGAGAATTACTTCTGTTTTTCAATATTGGTTGATATTGGGATGCTTGCTGACTGGTATTGCTAGACTTTTTCCGACTGCCACTTTATGTTTTACATTTTTTATTCTAGTCCCAGACCCAATTATTCTGATAATCCCTTTTATCTCGCTCCCACTTGGTTAATTTAACCTTTTTGATCTTATTTTCTTCCTTCTGAATAGTATTTTTCAGTTTCTTTTCAAATTTATCAAATTCAGGATGATCTTTGAACTGTGATACCTTTGTTTCTTTTTCAGTTATATCTGATGTTACTTTCTGCCTCTGGGCATCATATTCCCTAACAACGGTATTAATTAGGGTGTCTGTGCCAATTTGCAATGAATGTTCCCAATCTAATATAAAATGCTCTCTGTCCCGGCCATAACCTGGTTTATTGATCACTCGATGGCCATGGGGGAGCAGCCCATCCTAAGATAGGCCTCAAGAGCAACTTTGCCCCAGTAGTGCCTTCGGCCCCTCAAAATGGCCCTCTCTAGTTCTATGAATGCACCCTTAATGTCTATTTCTTGTGTTGGTTCATTAGTTCCCACTTGTGCACCAGTTACACTAATTGTCCCCTCTGGTCTGAGGTCTGTATCTATAAATAACACCTCTTCTCCTTTGGTAACAAATACACTTTCAGAAAATGAACTGCTTGCGTCTCCAATGTGTACATGAGCCTACCTTCTGGACATAAGGATTGCTCACTTTTATATATTATTATTATTACTGTAAGTGCAAAGTCCTCAGTATAAAGCGGTTACTGGTAACTCAATAAAAGAACTCATTACCACGTGGCATCCTATCACGAGTCACACACCGACAGTCACTATCTCTAAGCACTTTTCAAGAATAGATTTCAAAATTAGAGACAATAAATTCTTTTATCTGTTATCTTTTCTTCAGGCTACTGGAGCTAGTAGCCACCGTAAGGACCCATATACAGGTATCCACAATTCGGTGCTTAGGTAACTAAAATCCAGTACTATTCTCCTCGAAAGGAAGCATAGTTGTTAGCTTACCATTCAGCAGACTCAGTCCCACTCTTGAACTTCACTGTTTATTTTATAGTTGGCAACACCAAACGTAGCCCAATTATCTCAGCAGTGGTGAGTCCTATTCCTGGTTCCATTGCTAGCAATACCCAAATGAGAGTAACAGTAAATGTCAGGGAAAACAGCTCTTTTTTGGTCCTTTTCTTATCCACAGACAATTAAAGCATTCCGCTACCAAACCGAGGGCAAGCACTCATGTATTGAGTATAGCAGTTCATGTCCTTTTAATCCAACCCGCACCAATGCCCTGTGCCAATAGTTGTCCTTCGTCTTCTATCTCCATCTGTATCTGCCGCTTTACTTTGCTCTATTCTCATTTAGCAGTAGCAGTTATGAGAAAAAAAAACTCAATGCCTTTACTGACAGTGGCAATGGTAATACGGGCAAAAATACAAGGGTGGAATCCGCTGCAACATATTGCGTTCTGGCATCCTGCACTCAGAGTTTCAAATCAGGCATGCCACTACACCTTATAATTCACAAATCCAGCCAGCTGTGAGCAAGTAAAGGAAAGCATGAATGAAACAGGAGTAATTACAGCTCGACAGCAATGAGGGTGCGAGTTCAAAAAAATGATATCAAGGCTGCAAAAAAACGCATTACCTCAACCAGACAGGTGTAAAAAAACATTTTATTTGATGAAAAATGCCATGCTTAAGGGAGCAGGCTAAAAGCAAGTTAAATGGCTGGAAACCTCAATTGGTTTCGTACACTCTAGTACTTCATCAGGAGGATGAGGTACTGGCATAGTAATATGCTTATAAAGAACACTCTTAAAGAGACAGTGCAATTTTTTAAACATGAGTGCATTAAGTTTGAAAGTGCTCAGTAGTATCAATATACCACAACCATTGTATTGTATGTAAAGGGGATTTTACAGGTCATAATAATATCGCAATCATATTTACCAGCAAGCAGAGGTGCCATCAGTTACATTTAAATATCAACTCCAGGGTTACTTCACAGATGCCCAGTTGGAGAGGAAAAATGGTGGAGACCTCAAAAAAAGCCTGGAGAGGTACTATTTTGTTAAAGACACTGGGATCCAAGGTGAGAGAGGTGATGCTGGTGGCAGCGAGATCTGCTTATCCCTTGGAAATAGAGGGCAATGATGTGAATAAATATCCAAATCTCTCCTGTAAGACCAGACAAAAAAAATTCAATGCAGTTCATCACTGAGTCAGGGCCCAGGGGATCATCCATTCATTTCTACTGCCTGCCCACCTCTGGATCATGTATGGGGTTAAATTTTGGCAGTTCACAGACCCCAAAGATGTGTGTAGATGGCTGGAAAAATATGAATCTGAGTTTCCATGGAAATAGGAGTCTGCACCAGACTCACCAGAAGTTGATTCAGAAGGGGACTGACTTGAAATGTGCTCAAAAACAAGTTACCTAATACTGTCTTACCGGTTGTGAGTTGCAGAGACACTACTGAATTGTGCGATGTTTGTTGTTATTAATCTAAGGCGCAGTGTTACATACATTTATTTTCTCTTGCAAAAAGAACTTTTTCTATTTACTAGCATGTGTCATGATATTGGTGGTAGCATTGTGCAGGGTATGTCGGGGCAGGTATATGTAATTTGTCATTAAAATGACACTGGCTGCATGGTAGGTGGTATATTCCTGTAGATTAAACAGCCCCTTGCCTCAGCTCATGCCTTGCCACATTAGTTCAATGTAGTATCTGAGACTATTAAAAAGGTAATGTCTGACAGCTGCTCGTTAGCGGGCTGTTTCAAAGTAGGATATTTAAGTTGAATTGAGGCATATATAGTATTCTTTTATGTTCTTTGTATTAACCTGTAAAATTATATTAATTGCTGTTCAGGAGGATGGGGGAAGGGAATAACAGTAACAGACCGAGTTTACCTTCAAAACTTTATTTTTACTTGTTAAATAGCTGTCCAGAGTAAGCTGTTTTTTCTCCTTTCCTTGTTCTCCCTAATGTAATATACCAAAGCCACTGAAGAGGTCAGTTTTTGAAGACTGTCTTTGATCTGTTTTAAACTGATATCCCTAACTCCTATTGTACCCCAACATAGAGTGAGGATGGTTTCTGTATATCAAATGTATGTAAGAAGTGGCGTTGGCTACTTATGTAATGTACCTGCTACTCTATATGAGATTATGCTGTTATTTTGCAAATAAGGAAACAATAAACAATAATTTACAAAAAAAAAATTGTGTACTTGTAATAAATTCTCTTTTTTTATCACAATATTATTTGTCCACCACCGCAGACCTGGTAGGGGCTATGACCCCCCCCCAAGGGGTATGTCCTCCGGCCCATCAGGGCCATCATGGGTCCTACCGGGTCCTGGTATTTTTCCTCCATCTTCTCCGCTGCACCCACGCCTGTGCAATGGGTGCAGCAGCTGTCTCCACCTCCACCTCCACGGAGGCAGCCAAGCACCATGGGCGTGGGCCAAGCCCCTCTTGTTGTTCTGATGCACACAGAACAAACCCCCCACCCCACGGAAGGACAGCAGTCCAGGCACTCAATCCTTACCTCCCCAGCTGACCCCCAAATGACCTGAGTCCATTCCAAAACCCAGGTCACCAGCATGGCATGAAGTGTTGCGTCCAGCGCCTCAACCCTCAGCACCACCGGGCCGGCCAATAAATTATCTTTGTTTTTTCATTGTTTATACTAACAATCTTTCTTTTTGTCTGTGTGATAGTACAATGTATTTTTGAGCTTTAATGTGTTTTTCCCCATTTGTTGCATTAATCTTTCCTTCTTTAGCTGCATTTTTGTTCTAATAAATACTTGTTACAGGTTCCTCCTTTTTTTGTCCTATAGCTCCTTCATTTCATCATCTAATAGTCGATTCTGTGTCCTAGATGCCCTATTTCTACTAATCTGATATGATATTATGTCACTGCAGTGCAATGGGCATGGGGCCATAGTCATTTAGGGCAGACACCTTCTGGAGACTGAGGTGCTGACGCATTTGTACTCACCTCCCTGGATTTAGAGCAGAGGTTGCTGGACTCCTAGCTGAACTGCCAAGGGTGCAGAAGACCTTCTGCACCACCCTTGGGCCACCACTCTCCCAGAGGATGCCTAGGCAAAGGCAAAGTGGTTGGACCTTGGTGGGCTCCAGGATGGTGGGCGTGGTGGGAAAGATGCACATTTCTCAGCATGTACTACTGCAGAATTCCTTCACATACTGGCAGAATGGCATAACTGAGAGGAGGCATCCATAGCAGTAGGAAGAGAGGGAGGAAGGAGTGGTCCTCAGAAGAGGAGGTCCCAAGGAGGATAGAAGAGACCTCCAGGAGAGGAAAACACAGGTACTAGTGGGAGACAGTATTGTTAGGGGATAGACTTGGGAGCAGGGGGAGGAAGGGAGAAGTATGTGAAGTGCCTGAGAGGTGCTTCGGCCTGGGGGGATGGAGAGCATATCCAGCAGATCACATGGGAACAGGAGATGGGAGGGAGTGTGACATCATTGTCCACCTGGGGACAAATGTCCTGGAAAAGGATAGTATAGGGTAGTGCAGGATAATCTCAGGGAACCGGAGAGGAGTCTCAAGCAGGTGGCATGCATGGTGGCTTTTGCTGAGGTGTCCCCTGTGTACAGCTGGGGAGAGAAAAGGGTACTCCGTACAGTACAGTACTGGGAGATGGCGAAGAAAGAATGATGCTAAGTGTGGGTAACATCATGAAAACAGAAAAAGGAGGCAGGGCAAAAGATAATGAGGGCAAAGGAGGCTACTGAGGAGAGGATAGCAAAGCAGGCAAGGAGGGGGGACAAAACCTTATTTAGGTATGTTGGAGAAAGGAGGAGGGCACAATATGGGATTGGAAGACTAAGGGAGGAAAGTGGAAAAATCCTGGAAGGGGATTTCGAAAAAGCAGAGTTATTAAATAGCTATTTTGCCTCAATTTTCATTGAAGAAAGAGAGGGTAGGAGACCAGGACAGGTAGGGGAGGATGACAGCCACAGGCAGGCAGAAGTGGCAGAATTCACAACTGAAGGAATAAGGAAAGAGCTGGGTAGACTTAGGGTGGACAAGGCAATGGGGCCTGATGGGATACACACAAGGGTTCTCAAGGAGGTGAAGGATGAATTGGTGCAGCACCTGGCAAGGCTGTTTAACTTGTCCTTGGTCACAGGGGTGGTGCCAATGGACTGGAGGAGGGCAGAGGTGATCGCACTACATAAGGGGGAGGAAAGACGAGATTGAAAACTACCGTCCCATTAGTCTTACCTCGGTGGTGGGGAAGGTAATGGAAATGCTACTTAAGATCAGGTTGATAGAATACTTGGAGATAAATGGCATGCAGGATGACAGGTAGCATGGCTTCACCAAGGGAAGGTCCTGTCAGACTAACCTGATAGAATTTTTCAATGGGGTGACACAGGTAGTGGACCAGGGAGGAGCGGAGGACGTGGCCTATCTGGATTTCAGTAAGGCCTTCAACACCATTCCGCATTGTGTAATGGTGCATAAGCTGGACAGACTAGGGGTGGACCTTAGGATCACCAGGTGGGTGGAAAACTGGTTGAAGGGAAGGAGTCAGACGGTGGTGGTAAATGTGACACATTCCAGGGAATGGGCACTGGCCAGAAGGGTGCCACAGGGGTCAGTGCTAGGGCCAATACTCTTTAACATCTATGTTAGTGACCTAAGGGAGGTTCTTGAGGGATGGGTGTGCCTGTTTGCAGATAATACAAAGGTCTGCAATAGGGTGGATTCACCCAGTGGGGTGTAAGCCATAAGGCAGGACCTGAAGAGGCTGGAGAGGTGGTCAGACACCTGGAAATTGAAGTTTAATGCACAAAAGTGCTCAGTGATGCACCTGGGGAGGAGAAATAGGAGGGAACCTTACTCCCTTGGGAGGTGGTGATTAGGAGAAGGAATCAGTAAGGAATCTGGGGATTATGGTAGTACAAGACCTCGAGGTGGGCAGCCAGAGTAGCAGGGCAGTGGGAAAGGCAAATGGAAAGCTGGCCTGTATTGCGAGGGGTTTTAATAACAGAAAGATGGAGGTGCTAATGCCATTATACAGAACCATGGTCAGGCTGCATCTGGAGTATGGGGTGCAGTTCTGGAGGCCTCACCTACGCAGAGATGTTGAGCTGATGGGGAAGGTGCAGAGAAGGACAACCAAAATGGTATGAGGGATGCAGGATGTACCCTATGAGGAAAGATTGAGAAGGCTAAATTTGTACCCTCTGGAGACTAGGAGGGGGGGGGACATGATTGAGACCTTTAAATATCTGAAGGGAATAAACAAGGTGGAGGGTGATAGTTTGTTCAAATTGAAGAAGGGAATGAACATAAGGGGACATAGCCTCAAACTGGAAGGTGAGCAATACAGAAGTAATGTTAGTGGCAGTTTTTCACAGAGAGGGTGATGGAGGCCTGGAACAAGCTGCCAGAAGAGGTGGTGGCAGCTGCAACAGTGGAGGGGTTCAAGAAGGCTTGGGATGGATTTAAGGGGTTGGGAAGTGAGGGTGGAAACATAACAGATGAGGGGAGATAGGGTGTTGGGCACACTAGATGGGCCAAGGGGCCTTTCTCTGCTGTCACATTTCTGTGTATCTGTGTATATTGGGGATTGGGGACCAAACTGGGAGGATATGTGCCTCTATAAAGACGATGGCCAACATCCTTCCTGGAAGAGGGCCACAGTCCTTAGTGAGAGGTTTAAAAGCTTTTTGGATGAGCATTTAAACTAGCTGGAGAGGCTGTAAAACCATGAGAAGAAACAATTGTCCCCCCCCAGTGATAGAGCATTAAGGAGGGAGGGAGGGTCCAAGGGGAGTAAACTCCCCTAGGACTGGGGTGCAAGAAAGACATGGGTGGAGACAAGGCAGAGAAAAAGAGTGGGTAAATCAGACAAGCAAGAATAAATAATAAAGGAGACAGGGACTGGACAAGGCAAAAATGGAAGAGGTGGGTCAAGTGGAGCTTCAGGGGGCAGCATATGCAAGAAAGGGGGCAAGCAGGGAAGCAGGCAGTGAGGGAGGCAGGTATGGAGAACCATGTGCGCCAATACAAGGAGTCTGGAAAATAAAATTCCTGACCTGGGGGCCATCATGGTGGAGGCTAGCCTGGATTTGGTGGCCATAATGGAGTCGTGGTGCACTCGGCATGACAGGCACATGGCCATACCTAGCTAATTTTTTTAGGAGAAAAGGGGCAGGGATGATGGAAGGAGGAGTTGAACTGTATATGAGGGAGTGAATCAAGGCCATGGAAGTACAGGGTTACTTGAAGGAAAAGGAATGGCTGGAAGTGGTGTGGGTCATCATCCTGGAGCAGGATCATGGTCTGCTATCTGTACCAGGGTAGTGTACAGACCCCCAGCACAGAGAGATTAGTTGGATAATGCTCTCATCATCAGAATGGCAACTGACAATCTTGACTGAAGTACTCTCCATGAACTTATGTAACTTCTTACTTGACCTTTAATGTGTATTCAACTACATGCATCACTATGCACTCTTACAAAACATGCACTACTGTTTTTTCTTACAACTTAATGTACCAGTTTGCATTGTCTTTGAGAACCCTGTAATGTCATACTGTTGTTTTGTAAACCCTGTATTATCCTGATGCTGTACTCTCCCGGGCCGTGCCTGAAAATAGGCAAATAATTGCCTGGTGCACCCTACCCGGTTAACAAAAACTAAATAAATAAAGTAAAGGGAAAGTGCTGCTTGTTGGTGACTGCAGTCTGGCAGACATGGAGCGGAACCTTACAGCAGTGGCTTCAGCAAGGAGCAGGGCCTTCCTTGCCTCCCTACAAGGGTCCTTTCTCAGGCAGCTAGTCAAAGAACCCACTAGGGATGGGGCAGTGCTGAACCTGGTGCTTACAAACAGGGACAGCATTGTAGATGTCACTGTGGGCAGTCTCCTAGGTACCAGTGATCTCTGTACAGTGTGGTTTAGTGTAAAGACAGGAGCAGAGGCAAACCACACAAGGAACAGGGTCCTAACTTCAGAAGAGTAAACTTTTTCAAGAAATGTGAGACTGCCTCAGAAACTGCTTCATGGAGGATTACCAAGGAAAGGTAAAGGCACAGTAGGGAACAATAAGGGAGGGTATAATTAAGGCAACCAGCCTCTGCATGAAGGAAGTGAGTACAAGCAGAAGGAAAAAAAGACAGTTAAGGTTCTCTAGGGACATGGCCAAGGTGGTAAATTAAAAAAAGGGTGACATTCAGGAGGTCAAAAGAAACGTAGAGGGAGGAGGATAGGCAGGTATTCCTAGTAAAGTAAAGGGAATCAGGTAAGGTGGTGAGGAGAGCAAAGGTGCAGACAGAGGAAAAGATAGCCAAAGGGGTAGCTAAAGGGGATAAGACTTTCATCAGATACAAAAGTGAGAAGAAGAAAGCAAGGGGAGAGACAGTGAGGATTAGGAGGGCAACAGGGACAGACTGCACAAAAGAGGAAAAGGAAAAAGCTGCCTTCCTGAAAAGGTACTTCAGCTCATTCTTCTCAGTGGATGGGGGGGGGGTGTAGGAGCCACAGGGGATTAGCAGGAACAAAGGAGGGGACCGAAGTGAACACAAGTCCATTTTTAGAGGAAAGAGTCCTGAAGGACTTGCAGCTCTAAAGGTGGACAAGGCTATGAGACAGGACAGGACATCCAATGATACTAACAGAACTCAGGGAGGTGCTAGCTAACCCATTATTGACCTTCTTCAACAGTCCACTGGAAACAGTGTGCGCAAGCTCGAGCTGCTTCTGCTCGATGTGTCAGCTGGCAGACCACTCACCTATTTAGAGGAGTGCTGTGGCACTCATGGTAACTCTGTATTTGCAGCCCAAGATCAGCAGTCCTTGTGTGTTCTGACTCATGGGATCCCAAAACCACGTGTGGGGATCGGACACACCTTTGGTCTAAAGCAATGCTAACTGTGTAAATAGATGCTTATGTTTCTACACTGTTACTTTAAGAACTACTCCATGAAGGTGTTTCTGCCTGCCACAGATGGACTTAGTGTTATGGCACTAGTGACACGCAGACCAGGACTTTCTCAAAGCCCATTCAGTAACCAGATAACAGTCCAAGGGAGTAGCTATTGAACTGTGGGACAAGGTTTATTAAAACTGCATAGTTTACCTGCATTAAGACTTTAAATTTGAGGCAAATATAAATAGTTTACATTGGACACCATTTTGGTAAACCCTGACCCTGCTTTGCCCAATCCATGATTGAGGAGCTCCATGGACTGCAGCTATGGCTCCTGGGTAGGGTGACTGGATAATGTTCTTGGTGCCTTTAGTTTCATCCAATCAAATGTCAAGTGAGTTTAATGCATATTAATATTCCTGATGGACAGCTGGACTAACAAATGGAGTTAAGTCTGTGGCTCTCTGTGTGAGGAGGGGAGAGCTGACAAGTATGAGAATGGTGTTAAGAAGTGGTCGGGGTGTCATCAGCAATTGTGGGGACTTGCCTGATTCTGCTACCCTTTGGGGGTCCCAACCTATATACAAGACTGAGAGTTCCTGTGGCACCCATTAAAAGCCTACAATAGCGTCCCAAAATGGGTTGTTTCAGTCTCAAGACTGACCATTGCCCTAGCTGAAACTGGATTGGGAGAAGCCCGCTGAGTACCTGTAGCCTGGGGAATCAGAAAGTGTTAAAGCTGAAGCCCCAAAAGCTGGTGAGCCTCCATGTGACTAGTTGCCCTTTGTCTGGGAGTGAACCCAAGCTGCCACTGAGGTGCCAATGTATGCTGCCAGCCGCAGAGAGAGTGAAAGACTGGGTGATTCTTGAGCTCCTGAAAGAGAGAATTTTGTCAGCCTAAGACAGTGTGGGGAGAAAGCCAGGTAGTACTACTGTTTGGCATTACCCATTGTTTGCCCTGGGAGCATTAGGGGTGAGCGTGTGGCCCTGGTCCTCAATACTGGCCTGTTCCAGTTCTTGGTCCAGTCAGCTTGGAAGGTGACAAGCTGCTAGACTACAGCTCCAGTCAAGACGGCCACCATCCTGTTTACACTGCTCCGGGCCCCAGCTCAACTGATTGTATCTGACAGCCTTGTCATAGCTGTGAACTGAACAACAGAACCGTGAGTAAAACATGGCCTGCCCTGACCTGGGAAGTTACATTAAAGATTTCATAAGTTACAGTTTATTTTAAAGTGCACCAACACTGGCCAACCTGCAGCAACATATAGGTCTGCAACTTCTCTGTCTGGGTACCAAGTTAGACATTGGGGGCACTGGTACCAGTGGGGAGGTGGGTCATTTTTTACCTGTTGTTGTTGGGGAGTGGGCACTGCTGTTTATGCTGTTGTTATTGCATTGCAAATTGTTACATCAAATATTTCAACCTGCTTTTCATTGTTGTATTCCCTTTCCCCTATTAAATCTGTTACTGTTGTTGAAAACAATCTGTGAGCATATCATTAGCAATAGCCATTATTTCCATGCTCAGTAAAGAAGTGCAACTGTTTATGGCATTTCATGTGCGGGGTAACTGGAAGGGGAGGTGGGTAGGAACAGCATTCCCAGAGAATTGTACTGCACAAACATCTGGCCCACTACGAATTACTCTGGCTGCAGGCACCATGCTATTTACTTTATCTTTGGGAAAGAACCCCCCATTTCCATCAGAACAAGAGTCCAGACCCCTCAATCTTGGTGAGCCCACAAGGCAGGGGTAATAGCCGACTGTTACACTGCACCTGGATTACATAAAAGTGTGCCATATAGAGGAAGCAGATGTAGTGTCTGTATAATTGAATTGCCAGCCTCCCCTGTCTTAATTTGAACTATTTTTATTAAGTTTTGATCATGCAACAAGAGATTGTGATTGCATTGTTTTTTAAAGTTCAAAATAAACTGGTAACTCACATTGTGTTGTTTTTTTTTTTAACCCTTGACCAGCTGAAGAGCAACTTTCATAAAATGTTTTTACAACTCAACTGGCATGCATCTGCAGTTCTGTCACAATGCAAAACTAAGTTGATATCTTAGGCAACATTTTTTTTACATGGCTATGTACTGGATCCAGGCCCAGTAACACTTAAGTAACTGATTGAGGAATGCCAAAGCAACTAGTTGGTGAGGCAGTTTAATGCAAATTTTACTATACTACTTAACTCATTAATATTTAATTAGGCATATAACCTTCTGTATGATACTAATAGGATTCACCCTTGCAGGTAAGGCTAGTATACACATCACCTGTTGTGTTGCACCTACCGGTAGCAGAAGTCTGGCTAGAGTCCTGATGGGAGGAGCTCAGCTGTGGATGCATATAACAGCTTTCTCCTGCTGTGATGTCATTATCGGTGTGGCTCAGCTGTGTAATCCTGTGAAAAGCTCTCAGCTGTCCCGATATCATGGAAGGGCTGTTTTGGATAGGGCTGTACTTTTGTGATGGAAAATTCTGGAGAAAATCATGGTATAATTACTGATGAGCCCATTTATTGACTGGGCTGACACCACTTTCAAACAACATTATTTAGTGATTTATTTGCTTATTTATTGCAAAGTCCATGTATCTTATGAGTATATTGTATATTATATTGTTCTATGTATGTATGTATATATGTATGTATGTATGTATGTATGAATGTATAAAGAAGCTATCACTGTATCTGTATCCTCACCCTCTACCCCGGGTCCCACCTGGAAATGAGCCTCGGCTCAGTGTGCCTTTCCCAGTTACCAACTGTTTAAATAAATAAATATTTATTTATTTCAAAAGTTTCACCAGGAAAGATATACTGAGCTGGTAAAAGCTCATTTCCAGATGTGTCTTCTGGGTAGGGGATGAGGAAAATCATATACAGCCTGGAAATCAGCTGAAATCACCCCAATTCATAAGAATGGAGATCGTACAATACCAAATAACTACAGGCCAATCTCCATCCTCCCCCACCTCTCTCTAAAGCCCTAGAAAAAATAGACTCCACCCAACTCATGGAATACCTCACCAAATACAACATACTGTGTCCAGAGCAGCATGGCTTCCGCCCTGGACACAGCACTACGTCGGCCCTACTGGAGTTCTCACAACACATACACTCTGCACTTGATTCAGGTGACATTACCGAGGCAGTGTTCATAGACCTGTCTAAGGCCTTTGACACTGTGTGTCAACCCCTCCTGCTCGACTCCCTCCAAAATTTGGGGTTCTCATCAGGCCTCCTTGCCTGGTTCTCTAGTTACCTCCGTGACAGATCCCAACGGGTCAAGATAAACGGTACCCTATCAACTGCGCTACCTGTTCACTCTGGTGTCCCCCAGGGGTCCATCCTGGGCCCTACTGTGTTCAGTCTCTTTCTCAACACTCTTCCCAGTACCTGCTCAGGCAAAATGCTCTTATATGCCGACGATGCAGTCCTTGTCGCCTCCCACCCTGACCCTACCACCATCCAGGACTCCCTTCAGATCATTTTCAGTCAAGCTGAAAAATGGTGCCATGATCACCGCCTGGTTCTGAACCTCAAAAAAACTAAATCCATGCTCTTCACCCACCATCAGAGCACCACCAGTAATGCCCCCCTACACATTCTTCTCAGCACCAAACACCCCATTGAGCAAGTTACAGCATACAAATACCTGGGCATCACCTTCGACTCGGCAATCACCTTCCACGCCCACCTCAAAACCCTGTCCACTACAGTAAACACCCGGATTTGTCTCCTATACCGCCACAGAGACTGTCTCCCTCTGGCTGGCTATCACCTCCTCTATCCTGTCCTTGGTTGACTACGGGCTTCCTATCTATGCTGCGGCTGACAACACCACCCTCTCTAATGTCCAGACCTCAATAAACAAGGCCTGTAGGCTCCTGACAGGTGCCCATAACAGAACTCACACATGCCAACTCTACTCCTCAAATCTACTCTCCTTCAAGGAGCGCCTGCACTACCACACCTGTATACTGGCCAAAAAAACACTTCTTGGGCTCTCCCCCCGTGGGGTTACCGTATTCCCTAAAACCAGCCTCCCGGATGGTTGCCACCCGAAGTGCAGCCAAGGCCACCTTCCAGGTTCCGAGAGCTAGGACCTCACTCGCCCAAAGGTCCTTCTATTACAGAGCACCCTCCTGGTTTAACTCTCTCCCCCATCATATCACCAGCATCCCCAAAATAGGCCCCTTTAAAACTGACCTCCAGAAACACCTCATGGACACTCGGGTCTGTAGGTGCCCCTGACTGTCCTAGAGACTGCACTCTTTCCAGCTCTCTGTATCTGACAGTGTCCTCTTGGACTGCCCCCCCCAAGGTCATGGTCCTCACCCTCCCCAGGTACCAGCTCCATAGATACACTAGAGCTGGCCTATTATACTGTCTTGAGAATGTCTTGGTCGAATCTGTAATTAATTGTAAACCTATTTTCTTCTATGTAATTATGGAATTGCTCTGTATATTACCTCTGCTGTACCACACTTGTATCGTCCTCTTTGTCTTCCACTGTCATATGTTGTCTACCCTCCCTGTGACGAGGTGCCTTTGTAAATGAGTCTCTGACTTAAAGGTTGTAAATCCGATTTATAAAAAATTAATAATATATATGGAGAAACAATCGAAGTTCAAATAGGAATCAGAATAATATATGCACAGGTAATGAAGGAAACAGATTGCCTGGGCAAAACAAGTGAAAAGGGGGAGGAGAAAGAGGGTCAATGACAGCTGCAGGAGGGAGAAAAAAGTAATGAAGTTGAGACTTTAAGGAGAAAGCCAAAGAGGCAGGGTGACTAGGCAAGGGAAGAGAGGACCAAAGATTAGGAAAGTGATATCAGAAAGCAGATTGACCAGCTGTAGATTTCCTTGAAGGAATAGTGAGGGAATGGGAAGCAATATTAGATAGATGATAGCAGGAAGCTGAGGGAGAGGATAAGAGGGATGTAAGGTAGGAAGGAAGGGAACCAAACCAGAATTTAGATATAAAGGAGGCACAGTGGGAAAGGAGCCTGGCATCAAGAGAGGGAAGTGAAAAAGCAGACTAGAGTGAACAGTGGTGAGTACATGGGGAACAGTCTAAAGCAAACAACAAAAAGAGTTGAAGAGGGGGTCCAGTCTGGCAAGGGAGGATTTGGGAGCTCCACTGTTGACTATGTCACCATAATCAAAAATAAGGGGATAATCTTTAAAACAATCTCATGGTGGACAGGAAGCAGGATACTCACTTTGTTCCTGTAGAGTGCACCAAACTTGGGGTGAAGCTTTTGGTATATGGCATTAATATGAACCAAGAAATCAAGATGATGGTCAAGCCAGACCCCGAGGTACTTAAAAGAGGAAACATCCTCAATAACAACACCATCAAGAGTGTGAAAAGAAGGGAGACAGGAGAGTCTAGAAAGCCTCTGATAGGTACCAAAAGTCAAGGAAACTGTTTTTTTGAGCATCGAGGGATAGTTGGTTAGACTTGAACCAGTGCTGAATATTGTCAAAATCCAGCTGAAGCTGTGAGGTAAGACCATGGAAAGAGGAATCAGATGCAGAAATAACTGTATCATCAGATACATATGAATGGACACAGAGGAACAGACAGAGGGAAGGTCATTCAAAAATATGGAAAAAAGAATAAGACCTGGGACAGACCCTTGAGGGACACCTGAGCAGATAGGGAGTGGTGATGAAGTGGAGCAACCTATCCGGATAGCTTGAGACCTACCCCCCAGGTAAGAGCAAAACCATCTGGCTGCAGAGTCAGAAAGACACGTTGTTTTTAGCTTGTCCCGAGGAAGGGGATGTAACACTGTGTCAAAAGCTTCAGCAAGCTCAACAAAAATGGCAGATGTGATCAGACCCTGATCCATACCAGTGAGGATGGAGTCAGTAAGCTATAGGAGGGAAGTGGAGGTGGAGTGGAATTTTCTAAGACCAGACTGAAAGGGGGTGAAGAAGGAAGAGGAGTCAAGGAAAGTTGAGAGTTGTGATAGTACATGGTGTTCCTGTAACTTAATACTTCTCATTAGAGTGTGCACAGGGATGATGGTGCTCACAAATACACATCCTAAATAGAATCACTAACAATTCAGGCACATGCACCAGCCAGATGGTGGATGACTCTACCAGTACTTAATGCTTTACTACATTTATTAAATAAAATTTAAAAAAAGCCTGACACCAGAGTCAGAGTAACACTTGACGTGTTTCAGGTCTCCCTAGACCCTTTATCAAAATCTTTTGTTAAAGGGTCTAGGGAGACCTGATATGTGTCAAGCATTACTCTGACTCTGGTGTCAGGCTTTTTATTTTTTTATTTTGTTCAATAACTGTAGTAAAGCCTTAAGTACTGGTAGAGTCATTCTTCATCTGGCTGGTGTATGTGCCTGAATTGTTGGTGATTCTGTTTGTTCCTATAACTTAGCTAGAACAGGAAGGAGAGAGATCGGATGGTAGTTCCCAGGAGAAGAGAGATCACCACCTTTAGGGATAGGAATGACAGTAGCCTGATTCTAGGCATCAGGAACAGTAGCAGAGGTAAATGAAAGGCTGAGAAGCAGGGTAATTTGCAGTGCAATGGCAGGAGCTGAGAGAAGTAGAACCTTGGGATCAAGGCCATAATGGCTACCACTTTGGTGAGGATTACAAGCAAGTAATGATTTAAGGGTAGCTGTGGTGGTGGTAGTAGAGAAGGCTGAAGAAAGATTAGCAGAAGAATAAGGCAGAGGAAGGGAAGGAAGGGGAGAGGAGGAGGAGGAAGTGATAAGAGAGAGAGGGCACAAGTAGTAAATCAGGAGTTAAAGAATAGAAGGGTCAGAGATAAGGGAGTCATCAATCCTGAGAACAGGAGAGGGAGACTGGGTCAGAGGGGAGACGTAGGAGTGGATAACCTTCCAGAACTTTGAGGGATGATTAATATTGTTTTGGAGTGTGGAGGCAAATACTCAGATTTTGCAAGTCTTAAGGCTTTTAGTACAAGTGTTATTAAAGTGACGACAGCTTGCCAAAGCAGCCTGAGAGCCCGTGATCTTAAAAGAATGCCAGATAAGATCTCTAGTACGGAGGTATGTCATAACCTCCGCTGTAATCCAGGGAAGATGACAGCCCCAGACTCTGGTTTTCTCAGAGGAGCATAGCGCTCCCATATAGCCATAAATTTGGATTGAAAATATTCCAGGGCATAATTTATATTATTGGCTGTTGAGATCGGGAACCAATCAGTTGTCCTTAGGTCAGCAAGGAGAGATGGAAAGTCAAATGACCTAAAGGACCTGAGAAGAATAAATTTAGGGGCGCCTTGGGACGATGCATTTTACGCACACAGTAAACCATATGATGGTCACTGAGGGCATCCAGAAGGATTTCTGCATCCACAATATGATGGGGAGGAGAAGAAAGCACCCAGTCTAACAATGAGTGATTTAAAGTTTAGCCAAGCAGGTTCAGAGATCAATTGAGTCAAATGTTGTGACTCAACATTCTTAACAATTTTATTTGCTCTCAGAGAGAGCCAATTTATATTAAAGTCACCGTGAATATATAGTTCACTTCTAGAAGAGTTAGAGCAGATAGCTCAGTAACTGAAGCTGAGGAAATACCAGGGCAACAATAAACACCAGCAATAAAGATGGAGACAGAAAAAGGAAGAGAGAGTTTGAGTAGGAGCAGCTCATAGGAAGAGAGGGAAGAGACAGCAAGTAGTCACAAATTGGATACTGGTGGAAATACAGACAGCAACATCACCACCCCTCTTTGTACAATATTGCTTAGCTACAGTGTAGCCAGGGATAGGTACAGCAGAATTCTGTACCTTAGAGGAGAACCAGGATTTGGGTAAAAGTAGGACATCTGTCCGAAGGTTAACCATGATAGACTGCAATAGGTCAGTGTTTAGGAGAAGCCTACAGATGTTTAAATGGGCTACTCTCAAACCTTTAGGAAGTTGTAAGGACAAAGTAGTGAAGTGACCAGGATTAAGTTCAATGCCATCTGCTAACAAAAGTAACAAGGTAACAAGGAGCTTTAAAGAGCCAGAGTGCTGCCTGGACAAGGGAGACAGGAAGGAAGCAAAGGAGGGAGAAGAGGGGGGAAGAAGGGACAGAAAGTGCAAGAGAGCTTCAAGATGATAGAGGAGAGGAAGCAGGGTGAGTAGGGAATGCAGAGGGGAAATGACTAAAATAGGGGAAGGAGAAGAATGCAGAAGATTGTGGGAAAGAGATGAAAGGAGAGAGGAGAGTAAGAAACACCAGAGAAGATAACAGCATAGTGGAGCAAGCTGTGGAACAAAAAGTGGAAAAATAAATTACACAGTTAGGTAACGACTAAAATGAAGAGAGACAAAAAGGTTGCAAAAAACAGATAGATGAAATCAGATGGGCATAACAATCAGTGAAATACAGGAAAGTAGAAAAATAAATTAGTAAAGTACAGGGAAAGCAAATTAAACAGCAGACATAGACAGTCAAGAGGGATAATCTCCTGAGGCCCCTAGCTGCAGCAGTTACAAGTTAAAATAGTTGGGGGGGGGGGAGTGAGGAATATTTACACAAGGAGCAACAGCTCAGATTGCAAGAAAATCAACCAAATGTGAAAACAGACTTAAAATAAAAGTAGGCCTAGTATATTATTTAAACAAAGAGGGGGACAAGGGAGTGGAGTAAAACTGAAGGAGAAGATAAGAAACTAAATAGGTGACAGTATAAAATCAAGAAATGGGTTAGCCTAATAAATTGCCTAGAGGATTTACAATTTAAATACCACAAGCAATTATCAAACAGTATTAAAACCTCTGAATGGAAAATGAGAATAATGCTCTCACTTAAAAAACAGAGGGAAATAAAGGACCCTAATTAGGGTGAATTAGGAAACCAAGACAAGGAAACAATTAAAAGTTGCACTTATAAAACTAAGAGCAGTACAGAAACAGTTCCTTAAATAATTAACATATAAATGCTCTTATAAAATGGGTCAATAAAATGCCTTAAACTGATTGACTGAAAGGGCCTTTCGCCCGTGTCCTTATCAGCCGATATCTATGCCAACCGGCACTTCTCGTCCCTGGCCGACCTCACAACAGGGAAATATCAATGACCTCCGATAGCTTGAACCAGTCTTCACAGGCGAACACTGTGGAAGACCTGTACTGGCCTGGCCGACCTGCACCCCCGAACCATGCACAAGTGGAACCCAAGTAAAACAGTTAAAAAAGTCTGACCTGTACTCTCAAAAAAAAAAAAAAAAAAGCCTCTCGCAATCCCCACTTCAAGATAAGCTGTCCGTGATCCACCAAGCATCATCGCGTGCTTGAAATTCCTTTTAAATTAAAATTGACACTCGCGCCTCCTCAAGTCTTGTCGCCACAAGTATATGAGATATTTATTTAACTGCAGATAGGGAATACACTTTGGCACAACTCTGACCACCGTCTCTTTCAGAAAACCGCTCTGTGAACAAAACCACTCTCTATGGAAGCCGCTAAGGGACATGCTCGCTCCCAATTCAACTGCCGACAAGTAAATACAGTGTTTAATTTCAAAGCCTGCCCAAAACAAAATTCAAGAGAAACTCTCGGCAGACAAAATACAATTAAATCAATGTGTCTGTGAGTGCGGGGAAGTGGGGTACTAAAATGCAAAATCATGATTGGCACACACACTCGCTCTCACTACCAGTTGTGCCGGCCACTCTACGGCTACTGGCACCTACTAGACAAAATGAGAACATGTAAAACAAATAAAAAAAGCTAGAAACACAACATAAAAAAAAATTAAGTGTGCCGGGGGCAAAAAATACAAAGTGTGTGTGTGTGTGTGTGTATGTGCTGTCTGTGATTTTACATATGTTCTGCAGTTCAAATGCTGGGACTATTTTTTTCCACTTTTCTTAATTAACCTAATTTTTTTACAGTTATGAGACTTCTTTCATTTATTAACTTAATTTTCAAGGTAAAGTTTTTAGGAGGGACCCATTTTATAAGCACAATAAGACACTCTGAGGTGTGGGTTATCTCCTGATAAAACACGCCCAAATGTATAAGGCACTCAGCTAACAACACACCTGGGCGTGCTCTTATCAGGAGATAACCCACACCTCATCGTGTCTTATTGCTTGCTTAGACAATAAAACAGATTTAACACTTACAAGAACTGCATACAAAAGGAGAATAAATTGTAGTAGAATAAAAACACTTGCAAATTTAGCAGGCACAGAGAAACAGAGAGGGGTACACAGCTGAAACCATAGTAGAGTAGTATGGACGGTCACACAGCTTCCTCACAGCTCATTCCAGGCAGACTCCTTGATGCCCTTATGTTATGGCCCTTAAGCGACTGGACCACAGCGGAGGACCGCTAGGACAGAGGCCTTAAATAGGGAGAGGGGTGCTCTGCCCACAACCTCCAACTCCTCCCGACTGGAGGAATAAGTGGCTTAGTGAAGGGGATGAGTGGCTACAGAATCAAGCAAAAACAGTCCATGACTGTACAATCCTGAGAATGACTGATTTATTTCTTCCCAGAACAAATACCAGGCAAACTGCAGCACAGTATACAGAGCAGCTCGAGCGGACTTCAGAATATGCTCAAACAGAAAATAATTTGAATAGCTCCACCCACAACCTCTGACTCCTCCCCACTGAAGAAATAAGTGAGCTAGTGAAGGGGACAAGTGGCTACAGTCCAAGCAAAAATAGTCCAGTTATTACAGAATGGAACCTTGTTATTATGGTGTTGGTGTTAGCCAGTCAGAATGAAAATTAAAGCCACCATCATCTCATGTTCACAGAAACAAAATGCCACAGAAAGGAAAATGGCTGCTTTTTTAGCACACAACACTAAAAAGAGCAGCAATTATATAAAAGAATGGGGTGTTACATCATTAGTTTTTTACACACCCTCTGTGTAATGGCGTCACAAATCACTCGGTCTTCACACACATGGTTTATGTGGTATTGTCATTAACTGTAATGATTGCAATACATTTTATTTGCATTATTGATGGGTTTTTTTTAGTTATTTGTAACTTACTTTGTGTACTGCACTATGTATTTGCCTGTCTACACCTGTACAGTGCCCTGATCCTCCGGAGAAGTATGCCTTATAAAGTTACTAATCCTACTACTACTACTACAACTACTACTACTGCATACCTCAAATGTGTAAATAAAACACATAGGCCTGGATATTCAGATTGTGCCAGGCTGTGGCACAAGCCTGGGCACAGCGCAACTTGGCTGTGCAGGGGCGTTGACTGGGCGATATTCAACAGAGCTACGCCATGGCACAGCATCATTGAATATCGCACTCTGGCCACCCACAGTGCACATGACGCAGTGGCACTGTGCCAGCGCAAGTGGTCAGAGTGGAGCAGGGGGATGCACTAGTGCAAGTCCCTTGCGCTATGCGCAACAACCGTGATATTCAAAAGTGCACATGCAAATGGGGCCATAATGTATGCAAGGTGCAAATGGGGCCATGTGCATGTCAATATTGCCCATTTGCATGCAGGTACCAATCTCGCACCCCACCTGGCGCCTGCCAGGCAGCAGCCATCGGGACTGACGCCAGCGCGTGGCAATGCGCCTGCCCGATTGCAGGCATATGGTGTTTAATAATGTCCCATATCCCTGGTGGTCCAGTGGACCACTACACGCCCGATCACGGGCTTAGGTATATAATAAAGCATGTCCTATATCCCTGGTGGTCCAGTGGATCACTGTCAGCCCGATCGCAGGCTTAGGTATAAAATACCACATCCTATATCCCTGGTGGTCCAGTGGACCACTTGCAGCCTGATCGCGGGCATTTATATTAAAAATTAAGTCCAATATCCCTGGTGGTGCAGCGGTACCCCCTCACCCGCCCACTGGCCTGCACCCGATCCCCACGGTCAGTGAGGGCGGCAGCACCCCCCTGCCACCCTGCACGCCTGCCGACTGACTGCAACGTAGGTAGGCTGTATGCCCATTTGTCCACAGCATGAGCCAATGGGCATGGAGTCTATACACATTACACATTCAGATAAGTGAATGGATCCATTCACATATCTGGACTAGTATGGGCTGCATGCCCATTGGCTCATGCTGTGGACCAATGGGCGACAGCCCTACCTACGGTGTCAGTCGGCGGCAGCGGGTGGCAGGCGGGTCGGGAGCTGCCGCCGCCGCTGACCGGGGAAGGGGGTGGTGGGGCCCAGTGGGCGGTGGGGAGGGGGGTACCACTGGACCACCAGGGATATTGGACTTAATTTTTTTTAATACAAATGCCCGCAATCAGGCTTCGAGCTGTCCACTGGACCACCAGGGATATAGGACTTTAATTTTATAATACAAATGCCCGCGATCAGGCTGACAGTGGTCCACTGGACCACCAGGGATATAGGACGTGAATTGTTTTATACCTAAACCCATGATTGGGCTGACAGTGGTCCACTGGACCACCAGGGATATAGGACATTATTTATTTCAACAGTTGCCCATGATCAGGCATGGGGGGGTGCCGCCACGGAGGTGCAGCCAGAGCTCGGGTGGCCACCCACAGGTGGCAGCTGCTGTGTTGCGCCCTGCAATATGGCAGCTCACCTGTGGGTGGCCAGCCATTGTTCATTTCTTTTTTGGCTCACTTGTGTGTAGCGCAAGTAGGGGTTGCGCATGCATGGACTCAGCACATCCCGGGCTGAATATCAGGATGTGCGGAGTATGCATAGAGCCGCCCCCTATCTGCACTGCATACATACTGATGCGCTCTGGCACATCGGGATTTGTGCCAGGCACAATCTCCATTTGAATATCGTGCCGGGGCACATCAGTGGGTTGTGCGTGGCGCAACACTGTTGCGCCATGCGCATCCCTTTTGAATATCTGGGCCATAGTGTACAACACCCCATCCATCATTCTCTATATTATCATGGTCATAGTTACAGAAGTCATGGAAATCATAGTAAAAGTCACAGCAAGTCACGGCTCCATTATGTGTCAAACAGTTTACCTCTATTTTGAAATGTTGTTACATAAATATATCAGTAGAGATTTAAATGTATTAAAAAGTCATTGCTAGGCTGATCCTATTGCAGGAGTCAGCACAGTGTGTAGTTATCTTGGAGAGCAGGGCTCACATGCATACCCCAAAATCACACACAGGGGTCAACTGGGGACCACGTGCATTGTGAGGTTCAGGCACAAAAATATGGCTCTGTCATTTGCAAACACAAAAAACAGATGTTTTCATGAAAAAAAAATGATGAAAATCTTAGTGTTGCTTTAGGAAATGCCAAACATTATTGGGTTGTCATGGAAAATGCCAAATATTATGGAATTTTCCCAAAAAGGGGAAAATCATAGTGTCCATGACTTCCATTAGAAAGGTACAGCTCCAATCATGGAACGTGCTCTGCAGTATGTCATAGCTTTCTTCCAGTGTGATGCCACTTTATGAGAAGTCTCAGTGGTATAATCCTACCACAGCCTTCTTTCACAGTGATACTATAGTCATTATGGAAGGGGCTCAGTTGTGTAATCTGTCAGAGATCTCTCCCACTGTTATGTCATCATGGGAAGATTGTGTAAACCAGTCACAGACATCCTGTTAGAACTAGAGTCATAACTGTGGCAACTCAGCGTAGAAATTCTGCAGGCCATCTTAGGTTAGGCCAATGAATGGGAATTCCCATAGACAAATTTTCAGTTAAGAAGGGGCTCAGTATGTCTATGGGAATGCCCATTTATTGTTCTAATCTGAGATGGCCACAGTTTCTACATTGGCTCAAATTCAAAAAGTCATATGATTAGCACACTAGTCCTAATCAGATCTCTGTGGTCACAGTCCCGTATTCCCACTGAGATACTGTACGCAAGTACAGAAAGACTAACGCTTGACATGTTTTAAACTTAACGTCCTTTTTCAAAGGCTAAAAAAATCACGCCAAACAGCATTTATATAGGTCAATCATAAACATGTGATCTTAATGACACCCTGTGACACTACAGAACGTGATTGGTTAAGAGGCTTCTTTTAAAAGATAATTGATGTGATATGACTTTGATAACATAGCGAAAAAGAACACACTAAGTGAAATACCAATAATATTCACATCCTAAACATTCCTTAACCATATTAAAATCAATATATAGCAACTGATTAACTGCAGAATACGGAATGGAAATATACAGGATGGAGGGGGAACAGATACAGAATGGTGGTAAAAAAGAAGGATATAATAACTGTTAAAAAATGCTGTTAATAACAACAACTAAACAGATCACTATTTCATAAGGTATAATATAAAAATACAATCATATTTCCTTATTACTGAACTTCATAAGTAGATATAAGTATTCAAAGTTCTGTGTTCATAAGGGACACATTCAAACCACTTTTATCCCTTTTCAAAGACAGTCTGAAGGCACACCAAACATCATAACTGGGCAAGGAACAGGGTAAAAAGTGGGGGCAGGGGTGGGGAGGAAAAGAGGGAAAAACAGAACAGGAGCAAGAAGGGGAACTGTTGGGATTCAAACCTGTTAGATTCATCAATAAAACCCATTAGAATTTCAAAGAATTTATTGTATAGTCATAGTAGTTTATAAAAAAAAAAGTCCTTTCCATGTTTTCCAGTATCACACCTCTTGATTGGTCTGGATTTAATTAGAAAAGCATTTTTTACCCCATTCTGTTTCTGCACCCCCCCCCCATCTTGTATATTTCCATTCTGTATTCTGCAGTTAATCAGTTGCTACAGTATATATCAATTTTAATATGGTTAAGGAATTTTTGGGATGTGAATATTATTGGTATTTCACTTAGTGTGTTCTTTTTCACTGTGTTATCAAAGAAATATCACATCACTTATCTTTTAAAAGAAGCCTCTTAACCAATCACGTTCTATAATGTCACAGGGTGTCATTAAGATCACATGTTTATGATTGACCTATATAAGTGTTGTTTGATGTGATGTTAAGTTAGAAACATGTCAGGCGTTTGTCTATCTGTCCTTGCATTTTAATAACACATGTAGTTGTTATACTCACAACTTTGCTGTGGTGTCTCTTTTTGGGTTAGTGTGTGCAGGAAACCTTATGCAGTTTAATGCTTAGGACATATCAGAAAGATCCTGTTGGGTGGGAAGGGGACTAGCACAGGTCAGACCTATACAGTATTTGCCAGTGTTGCACCATTGACGTGCCGTGGTGTGGGGGTTTGAAGAACTTGGACTCAGGGAATATCTTCTTCATATAACAAAGATAGTGTAAACACATTACTTTTAAATAGGAACAAAGAAGATATTTTGTTTAGCTGCCCCAGTTCACAGGTACTACATACCTGTTTATTCACCTACAGCATTTGGACCTGGAGTTTTAAGACTTCCTTGTGTTTTTTTTTTTTTTTAGTTGTTTAACCAGGAGTAGCACACTAAGCTGAAAGCTTTTTTACAGGTGTGACCTGGGAGCACAGGGAAGTCAAGTGACTTGCTCAGGGTCACACAGTATGCAAGTGGTAGCTGTGGGATTCAAACCCAGGTCTGGTTTGCTGGATGTCACCAGATTTGCAGCTCAGAGCCTTAAACCATTGCGCTATACTGCCTCCATAGTGTTAGTGCTGCTGTTGTTGCTGTTGCTGTTGTTGTTGTTGTCATTGTTGTTATAGTAGTAGTAGTGGTAGTAGTTTATTTGGTATGGTGCCCTTCCCCCAACAAACAATCATAACTTCATAATAAACTTCATAAAATAAATAAGATAATAAATAGTAATTAATAACAAGGTATACATACTTGTTTACAAGGGCATGCATGCATAAAGAACATATATGGTGGTGGTGTAATTATGGAGGGGACATGGGTTCAGACTCCATCATTTCCTTTCAAAGTGAGCCCCTGTAGCTCATGCTTCTCTGCTGCAAACTTATAGTGGGGGCTTGGGGCTATTAAACCCCCTGTCCCTTTGCACTGGAGAGACCAAACTGAAAGCAGGTACAAAGAAAGGAGCTGACTTGATTTTTTGTGTGTGCGCTGGAGTTAAAGTATGATTCTGAATGTTCCAAGAATACCTTGTATTGTTGGACCGAACAGTTGCAAGCTCCAAAAATGTTTCATGTTGTAGACCTGAACTAGGTTACACGCTTAAGTAAAGCAAATGTGTGGTGTAGACTCTATTTTTTGAATATTACCTGATGGATGCCAAACCAATCTGACTTAACTTCCCTGTCAAAGGCCCCCGTAGAGGGATACAAATAATGATAAAGCCAGCTCACTTCCTCTGGACAAGTGAGTCTGCTTATTCACATTTCCTGTGGCATTTTAACATTTCCAGATTCGGCACATATGGAGTCAAAATGAACTTTTCTAGCCAGTAACACACATAGGACTAGTGACTGAAAATCCACGAGCAGACATGCTACCAGCCAACTTCCATGCAGGGGATGTTTGTCTCTTATTTTTTGACCAGGTTTCTCCTTTTCTGTCTCACTGCTGCTCCATTCAAGAGTTCTTCAGTCTATTTGTTTTTCTGCTATTTCACCAGTATCTTCCCTTCTTTTTCTGTTCTGCCCCATTATACATATCCTTTCTTATGTCACAGTGTTATTTCTGGCCTCTGTTCTTTCTCCTCTCTTTTCCCAGTCTCTCTTTTTCTTTATCATTTGTGTAGCCATACTACCCTTGCCCCGGTTATCTGCTCTTTCTTTTTTCAGTCCCCTCTCTTATGTTTCTACTGTCTTTATTTTGTTTTTCATTTTATATGACCATGATGGCACCAGTCCTTGGTTTTGCAAATGCAGATCCTTGACTCCTCTTTCTGATGAAACAGCTCCTTCTTTTGTGCTGACGCTGATCATCAGCTCTACCCACTGTCAGTTTGGGGCAGATGCTACCTAGAAGAAAATTGACAATTTGCATTTTCAAATAGAAATGCCATAAAATTATTTAGATTTCTGTGATTCAGGTGCATTTCCACAGAAATGTGAAAAAACTGTATTACCATCCCTGCCATAGCTATCAGTACTCATGAAATGTCATTTAAACACACACACACACACACACACACACACACACACACACACTCAACTACTTGGAGTTATTCTGTGGATGACTATGCATAACGCTAAGTTCACAGAAAAGGCACAGTATGTTATTAACCTGTCAGTGACTCATTAGGAATCAGCTGACAGCAGTACATCCATCCTTGTAGCCTCAGGAGGAAGTTGTTGAATTAGCGGTGCAACAGTATGATTGCTATTTTTCTTTGATGTGGTCATGAACCCTACCATCGCTATTTCACTAGCATGCTGCTTAATACTTTACAACTGCCTTGCCAGCAATTCTGAAATTAAATAAATTCCCTCCTGCAGACCGGATGTAGTCTTAGTAAATACAAAAAAAGGTTCTTTATTTACAGAAAAAGCAAAAGCTACAGTGCAGAATGCAGTAGGACAAATGGAGATGTTACTCTTTTTTTGGGTGGTGGGCTAAACACCCTTCTAATCATGCCCCCCAACCTCACTCCAACATTAGAGTTGCCGTAGTCACATCATGACTTCTAGCTGCAAATATGTACTTCTCCACTGTCCTACATTAGAAGGGATGTATCTCCATCTGTCCCAATCAGTCTGACATAGAAAAGATGCTGCCCATATGTACTGTACAGCAGTTGGTTCTGTAATTGTGGGTTAACCTTGTTAATACATTGAATTTTCTTTCTATTCTTTGTATACTGTATATGTCCCCTTCCATCAGCCCGCCCCCCCTTCTTCCACCAGTCTCCATTCTCAGCCCTGCCACCTGCCTTTTCTGGGACTTTTCTGTCTCCATCCTTGTGCTCCCATGGCCTATCCCACATGGCAGAGCTCTGTCATCAGGGTCCTGTGGACCCTGTAAGTCAACTCAGGACAGCTTTTTAGTGTGTAGAGGAGCTTCAGTTGATGGTGCGAGGCCAGCGAGAGGTGCCATTGAGTCATCCCACTTGGCTGGGGCCTTTTCCTTAGTTTCTCAAAGCCCCTAAGATGCAGACACACTAGGGGAGCCAAGGTGTGTACACACACCGAGTGTGCTTAAGCACAAGCTCCTGATTTGCATCTTAATCCCCCCAGTGCTCTTGACTTCACTGCCACCTGTGGTCACCCAAATGGCAGTATAGCAGCAAGGATGGTGACACTCTCTTCCCGGAGGAGAAAAGCATTCATTGAGATGCTCAGTCCATCTCCCCCGACAGGAAACTGATGACCTATGCTCGTTCCTGAACCTGGGTCACTGACTTCGCAAGCAGTAGCACTACCACTGTGCTGACAGGCTATCCATAATACACTGATTTGAGAGCTGTAAATTCTTCAGTGCATGTGTATGATGTCATACCAATGTGTTATGGAGTTTCCAGCCTTGCGCTGATCACATCTTCTTTTAAGCTGCAAGCACAAAAATAAAAATCTTTCTGTATAAACTTCTCTGGTTGTTCCTGCCATGCTTAGTTTATCTGCAATTTTGGCTAAAACCGAAAGCCAAACCATGTGCTGCTCATCCGGCAGCTTAGGATCACCAGAGGGGCAGGGTGTGGCTTGATTTCTGTTTTTATCCCTATCGCTAGTAAACTAAACATGGCAGAATCAACCAGGTAAGTTTTTATATGTATTAATTTAGTCTGCTTTGGACCCTAAGGTACCACCGACAGTAAAGCAGTGTATTCGAGAGGTAAGAAAACACAGTTTTGCTTTAAAAAGAAAATCAGCAATTATAAAAAAGTAAAGTTGTGAGAAATGTGCTTATTTTACAAACCCCTGGTGTGTGATGACCTACATAAACCTCTTGAGCTTCACTTTTGAGGTTCATTTTATTGTATTTTCATTGTTATGCGGTTACCCAAGTATGGCACAACTAGCATCCACAGTGTTCTCAGCTTGCATCTGAGCTGGTATTTTCATGTTAATGACATGCCCCTCATTACAAAGGCCAGTCTTCCACATTTTCCTATGCTGCGAGTGCAAGCATCCCACATTTTAGTGAGAAAAGGTTGAGAGATATGGCTGGGGGGAGGATGAGTGGCAGCTGCTAGTGATGCTCTGTGGTCAGCTGACAACTTGGAAAGTGATGCATGGATGCTGGGCAGCCTGTGCCCTCTTGTCCTCCCTAGTAGCTGAGCACCTCACTTTTCCAACAAGCACTGTCCCCTGAAAGCCACAGAGTAACGCACCAGACTCCACACTCAAAACCAGGGCTTCCATGTGGACAGCAACACAGCGCCACTGAGGATTCATCTTTTTTTATGTTGATTGTGCGCATGTACAAGAAACATGTTGCGGCAGATTTCTCCACAAGCAGGTTGTGGAGGTGGGGCACTGTTGTGGCCAATGCCCCCATAGCCTGTAAAGACTTGTCCTGCTTCCCCCAATGCCGTGACACGCTGCTGCTGACACTAGTTCAGCCAACGTGCCACCAACTTGTGAAAAATTAGCCGCTGCAATCAGGGGCCGCCTTCTCATTGCAGCGTCAGCCATTTGCTGCAATAAGGGAGCGACTCGTCATTGCAGGGCGGGACCCTGAAACAGTGATATTGTTTATGAACATGGCATCGGCTTGCTGCCATGTTCACAAACATTATCAAACCTTCCCCCGCTGAGGGGGTGCCCAACCCCCCTTGGCAGCATGTGCCCCACACTGTATGTTGCCGATGGGGAGCCCACTCCCGTCAGCATTATGTAAACCCCCCCACCACATTGGTTGTTTGCTGACGGGGTGCCCAATCCCCCATCGGCTACAGCTGCCTCCCAAACAGAAGACTCCATTGGCACACTGGGAGCCCACCCCAGCATGCCACATTTCCCTGTAAAATTAAAAAACGGTCCAGCGATGTCATTTATTAATTTTTTTTACCTGTAAAGAAGGAAACGGTCCCTCGGTGGTCTCCCTGCCCCCCTCACAACCCGCACAAACCCACTGCGTACCCTGCCTCCCCACACCCCTCTCACCTCATACTTACCTCCGGAGTCTGATGCGACAATCTTTGGTGGACCGGGAACACGTCTGCACTCCTCAAAGCTGACCGCGAACTAAGGAAATGAAGGTAAGCTGTATAATGGAATAAATAGTTTTTTTCAACTTTGATGCATATCTCAGGCATTTTTTGGAATTTTGGCACCAAATTTTCAACATGGAGTTTTTGGGACCCCTCCTCATGAATTCTATCACTGTCATGGCGTTAATCAGCCCCGAAAGGTGATTTCGTGGTCACTGCATGGAATCACTTTTCAGGACCGATTAACGAAACAACAGTGCCAGTGTTCATGAGTTGGGCTCTCAAAAAGCCTATGTTGCAAATTTGGTGGGAAAAATCAAAAAATGACTGTTTTTTTTAGTGTGCATTGCGTATTCTACGGACGCTCTGAACTTTGCTAATTTACAATATTTTCACCCCAGATTTTGACATTGGCATTTTTTCATACCTCCTTGTGAACAGTATAGCTGTCATTTTTCACACCCTGGCTGAAATGTGTTTTCGTACTTCCTGCGCAGAATAGCACGGTCAGTGTGGGAAATCAGTGTTCCTCACAGATTAAGAAACTGACAGTGGCACTGCTCATGAGCAGAGGTCCTAAAATGTCTATGTTGAAAATTTGGTGATGATACTCTATAAAATGACAGTGTTACGAGCACGTGTTGCGCAGTTTGCATGCACGCTAGTAAGTTCACGAAGTTATAATATTTTCACTCCAGATTTTCAACATTGCCGTTCTTCTGCACCTCCTTATGAACAGTACAGCTGTCATTTTTCACATCCTGGCCGAAATGTGTTTTCGTAGTTCTGGCGCAGAATAGCGTGGTCGCTGTGTGAAATTCGTGTTCAGGACACGTTATGAAAATGACAGTGACACTGTTCATTAGCAGACATCTTAAAATGCCTATGTTGAAAATTTGGTGACGAAAGTCCATAAAATTAGTGTGTTACGAATGTGCATTGCGCAGTTTCCACACACGGTCGTACCTTCGCAATCCTGGCTGAAATGTGTTTTCGCTCTTCCGGCGCACAATAGCATGGTTGCTGGGAAATCAGTGTTCAGGACGAGTAAGAAAATCACACTGACACTGTTCATGAGCAGAGGTCCTAAAATGCCTATGTTAAAAATGTTGTGATGAAACTCCATAAAATGACTGTTACAAGCCTGTGTTGTGCAGGTGCCACGCGCTCTTGTAAGTTTGCAAATTAGTTATATTTTCATGCCAGATTTTCAACACTGGCATTTTTTCACACCGCCTTATGAACAGTACAGCTGTCATTTTTCACATCCTGGCCGATATGTGTTTCCGCACTTCCGGTGCAGAATACCGCAGTCGCCGTGGGAAATCAGTGTTTGGGACAGATTAGGATCAAGCGACTGGGGGGCAGTGACTGAGCTCAACTAAGCTGTGTCAGGACTGCTGCGGATGTCTCTGTGGGCAGGAAAAGGTGACAACACAGGCAGGAGCCCAGTACAAAAGGGCAGCCTGCAGCGCCGGGAGATACAGAACGAGTGAGTGAGGGAGGGGGAGTGAGTGAGCTCAATGGAGCTCTATTGGGAGTGCTGCGGATTTGTTTGTGGGCAGGAAAAGGCAGCAATGCATGCAGGGCCTGAGTACAAAAGGGCAGCCTGCAGCAGTGGGACAAACAGAATGAGCAAACGAGAGAGGGGGACTGAGCGAGCTCAACAGAGCTCTATTGTCACTGCTGCAGATTTCGCCGTGGGCAGATAAGGGTGGCTAGGCTGGAAGGAGCCCAGTACAGAAGGCCAGCCTGCAGCTCCAGCAGAAACGGAATGAGCAAGTGAGACGGGGTAGTGAGTGAGGCCAACGGAGCTGTGTCGGGACTGCTGCAGATTTCTTTGTGGGCAGACAAAAATGCCGACAGAGGCAGGAGCCCAGTACAAAAGGGCAGCCTGCAGCACCAGAAGAAACAGAATGAGTGAGTGAGACAGGGGGAGTGAGCAAGCGACCTCAATGGAGCTCTGTCAGGACAGCTGTGGATTTCTTTGTGGGCGGGAAAAGGTGGCAATGCAGGCAGGAGCCCAGTACAAAAGGGCAGCCTGCAGCTCCGGGACAAACAGAACAAGCAAGTGAGAGAGGGGGAGTGAGCGAGCTCAACGGAGGTGTATCGTGACTGCTGCGGATTTCTTTGTGGCCAGGAAAAGGCGGCAATGCAGGCAGGAGCCCAGTACAAAAGGCCAGCCTGAAGCGCTGGCAGAAACGGAATGAGTGACTGAGAGAGGGCGAGTGAGAGAGCTCAACGGAGCTCTCTCGGGACTGCTGCAGATGTGTTTGTGGGCAGAAAAAGCCACCAATGCAGGTAGGAACTGTTACACGAGGCCCCTGCACCCTAATTGATACCCTCAGGGGTACACCGTAGACAGCTAATGTTTAGGCATAAGCTATACTAATACATAGGGCTAAGGGCATCTACCGTATAAGAGTAGATGTCAGGATATGAATACATATTATTGTAACTCACTTTGCTTGCTAATGCACACACATTATACCATGTATTTTCTGTCTATTTCTTACCTGTCAGATGCCAAGACACCTGTCCTTGAAGTAATTATAATGTGTAAGGCAACATTGCCATCTTTCTCGTGATGGACACCACTTCACCTTGTTATGTAAGACTTTGTATAAGAACGCCTTTGTTCTAAAACTGATGACTTTACAGAATTATATAATGTTATCTTGGACCGTGGAGCCACCTCTAATTTAGCCAATAGGCTCATCTCTGTAACTAGAAATGTTTCTATCTTTTAGTAACCATAGTAATTATCACAGGTATATAATGTTATGCACAGGTTTTACACCTGAGACCCGAGAGATCCCAAGAAACTACAGAAACCTCGGTGGTGTAGGGAACGCTTAGCACTGGCTCCTGGTTCTGATTTGTAAGAACTGCTTAGGCAGCTGTGATTTATCCCTTTTGTAGTAATAAACTTGTTTATTACTCGAATGCAACTTGTCTGTGAGTATTTGCATCTCCAATATTGCCAAGAACCTGAAGGTGAGGTTTAGACCTCTTACAATTGGCGCCATGTGCAGGTGCGATATTGGTGTTGTAAGTTTTCACCTGTTGCTATACATTTCCTTTTCCCACGAGGACTGTAGGTGTACACTCCCGCACTCACCTCCCTCTTTTCTACTAGTTTGTAGATACTTGCAAAGTCTAGCTGAATTTTTTGGGTGTGCTGTATGCAGTCTCACCCACTCCATAGCAGCTTTGAATTGCAAGCCTACAACTTAAACAGTAGCCCGGGCTGTGTTTAAAGTACCCGTGTTGTGGATCGACACGCAACACACGGTCTTTTCACAGTTTGAATTTTCGCTCCTCCCACACAATGGCCACCGTATCAGATATCTGCGCAGAACTGAGACTCGATGTCTCTAACTTTCTTACCTCCCATGGAGGATGGGCTGACTTCGCGTGGGATGCGAGTCAATCCGAAAACCCTGTACTGGGGATTTCAACCCAGCATGCAGAGACGCAACAGTCAACCAATAAGCACTGTGCTAAAGGGTTGATGGTCGCTGCTCTCTACGCTGCTTTGGAAGCCTCCGAAGCGAGGTTTCGTACTCTTGACCTGCAGATCGCATCTCTTAAGCAGGAGATGGGTTTGCAGGAAACAGAATGTATTTGGATACAGCAGAATTTGGAATCAGAACTCCAGTCTCTGCGTAATGAAAAGGATTCACTATTGCATCATTCCGCACAGGCTGGTGAACAAGAAATGTGTACTTTAAAACAGGAGCGTGAAAGTTTAAGACAGGATAAGAGTCAGGTTGCGCAAATGAATGATTTGTTGAGTGCTGCGAATGCACAGTTGAGTGATGAAATGGGTGAACTTCAGGACGAGATCAACCAGGTACGTAACGATTTAGAAACAGCTTATAGGGACAATCGCGAATTGAGCGCCGCGTACCGTGTTTTGCAGAAGCAGAAACAGGATCAGGTTGAGATGGATGTTGCAAGTGTGAATCATGATGAATGTCCAGCTAAGATGGATAAACCGCGCCATCAGCAGAGGTTTTGACTGGCCATGTTAAGGCAATGGGAGGCGTAGCTCTGTTTTCACTCGCCATCGGAGGGGAACCATCCGACTACCTACATCTCACAGTACAACGCCCAGTCACGCCCTACTATGGCCCAGATTCCCACCCAGCCATCCACAGTATGGTGGTCCCCGCCCACTACTCCTCAGGTCACACAGACGACGTCAGGATGCTCATCATGGAACGCCATCATGGCGGCGCCCATGATAGGGGGGGAGCAGGCCCAAGCCTGGTCCCGACAGCACCTCCGCTAGCCATTATTAGTGTGGAAGACAGGCAAGAAATTGAAACCATGATTGATAGAGCATTGGAAAATGTTCCTCTTCCTGAAAGAAGTATGAAAGCCATTAAAAGTCAGATTCGACAAATTTTTCAAGAAGCTGGCACTCAGGAAGGTGTTGTTCATACTGCGGCTGAAGCTGCAGCGTGCGCAGCATTGGATGGTGTGCGAGACGCATTACCTTTGCCTGATCGACCACCAACTAATCCCCTACAAATGGCCTACTCTGTTCAGCAAATTGCTGACAGCATTGGTCGGATGAACCCGTCTGACAATCTCAGCTGCCATTTGGAAAAGGTGCGCTCCAAGTGCGAGATGCTCAGCCTCCCGCAGAATATCAGGTCCAAATACTACGCCAGACCATCGATCCTGGTTTATGGGCCAAACTCCTGAAGTAGTTCACCAGGATGGGAACGCCACCTTGATGAAGTCGCAGCTGAGCTCATTTCTGCTCACAGCCCTGGTGTGTTGGAGTAATGCTAGCATACCCCGTGAAGCAAAATGCTAAAGAAAGCCCAGCGACCACCACCAGAGACTCTGGATGGCCTATCGAGCAGGAAACATCTGGCACAAGAAGTCATGATGTAGATCTTATCGAATATAAGACCCTGTTCCTTAGAAACATGATCCCAGCCGTAAGAGAGAAAGTAGAGTTAACCACATACCCAAATACTGGATAGGTTTGCCGATATTCTTCAGAAAACTGAGAGAGTTCATCAACTGTACATCCGTGATTTGGGTTCGGATCCAAAGGTTGCTGTGGAACCCGCTTCTGGGACCACGACACATTACACTGTGGAAGGGCAGGCCCAGCAACAACAGCCTAAACATCCATCGCCCTCCAGCTGGCACCCAGCAAAACCCCAACAGGGCCAACAACAACAACAACAACAGTGGGTGGGAACCGAATTGGCCTAAAACAGAAGGCACAAAGGCAAAGGGAAGCCATTACAAAGATCGGGTCCTCGATAAAGAGATAGCTGAAGAAAATCGAAAATTTCGGGAGTCCTGGGCAAGTGCGCTCAGAGCGGATGCTGTTCCCGTGACAAACACTTGCAGCAGTACAATCGGTGACCCATGACACTGCTGGCCACGGAGACACCGGAAGTATGGGCTCTCAGATCCATACAAGCCTGAACCCGGAAGCTCCTCCCTACATGGCATCAGTGCAACACGGTGAAGTCATTCATGCAAGCCAAACCCAACCTCTGCATGCCCCCAACAATATGGATTGACAATTACAGGCCCCAGTCCGCATTGTAAACAAGCTGGTCTTGGATACAAACGGAAGGCCCTGCACCGAGGCCGAGGTCGGGGGCCACCAACTAATTGTCTTGTTAGATACAGGTGCAGCTGTATCTGTGTTACATGATGACCACCCTGAACGTCCTCCGTGGTCTACCGGACGGAAGACCAATATGTCAGGAGTTGATGGTGCTAGGTTACCTGCATACCGCTTCGCCTTTACCAGTAGAACTAGGCCATTTAAAGACCTCACATGCTTTCCAACTGATGGTGTTGCACGATCATCCTAGTATCATCGGAATTGATTCTCCTTGCACCACACGGCTGTGTGGTGGATTTAGCAAACGTTGCTGATACAAATCCAGGGTCAATACCATACTGTCTTAATTCCTGACTCACATGCTGTAGCAACGATATCCATTAACAACAAAGAGTATGACGCCATAGATTTATTCAAGAATCATGAGCTTTTCCCGAATCTCTACCTATTCTGCAACGATTTCGGAAGGCTTGCAGTGAACAAACATGATTGTGGCAGAATGCATACCGTTATTGAGGTGCCAGGTCTGCACATGAGAGACAAAGGCAATATCCGCTTTCCACTGAAGCCTTACCCTCTTCGAGAAACAATCAAGTCACTTCTTAAACAAGGAGTAATCAGAACTTGTGTTTCCACTGCCAACTCTCCTGTTTGGCCTGTGAAGAAACCCCACAGGTACCTGGAGACTTACTATTGACTACAGGAAACTGAATCAGGTTACCCCAGTTGTTCCCTCAACTGTGGCATCTGCACCAGATGTGCTTTGACTTTTAACACCAGATCAGAAATGGTTCAGTGCCCTGGATATCTCCAATGGTTTCTGGTCATTACCATTGGCCCTCAAGAGTCAATATATAAGTTTGCCTTTCACCTTTGAAGGGCTATACACACGTGGACTTGCTTGCCATAGGGATTCCATAATAGCCCATCCTCTTCCATCTCCATATGATGGATGCCCTACAAGGTTTCTCAGCCCCCAATGTTCTTACAGTATGTAGATGACCTGTTGTTGGCTACTGCCACACAGGAACAACATCTGGATCTCTTGGATGAATTATTGACCTTATTCACAGAGCAGACTTGAAGTGTAACCTGCAAAGTATTAATATGTCAGAGAAGTACTCTTTCTGGTTTGAAAATCAGTGACCAAGGCCGGAGCCCTACTTGGAAAAAGATTCATGGATTACAAGACTTGCATTACCTACCAGTGTGGCAACTCTTCGGAGGTTTCTAGGTATGGTAAACTATTCCAGAGATTTTATTTGTGATTTTGCTCAGAAAGCCACTCCTGTACGATCTAATCAAAAAGGACATTCCATGGAGTTGGGGCCCTGTCCATACCCAGGCTGTGATGTCACTGAAGCAGGCCTTGGCCTCCGCCCCAGCACTGGTAAACCCCAACCCAGCATTACCATTCCATCTAGAATGTGCCACCTCTGACATTGCTATGTCAGCAGTGTTAGCCCAAAAGGTGCATGGCACCTTGAGACCTATTGCATATGCATCGCAGCTCTTGACCCCAGTGGAACAGAAGTATGGCCTTTGTGAAAGGAACCTTCTGGCCACTTATTGGGCAGTCAAGCACTTCCTGTATATCATTGGGTACTCTCCGCTGATTCTTAACACCAATCACACACCTACTACTTTTCTGATCTCAGATAGAGTGAAGGATGGGTCAGTCTCCAACACCAGGCTGACACATTGGTCACTCCTCCTCCTCCAGGATGGGGATATTCAGGTCCATCAAACCAAAGTTCCATCTCTATTAGCTCATGGCCTCCTTTTCCAGGGGGAACCCCATGACTGTGCCTTGCAGTCACCTGATCTCCCAGATCCGGGTCCATTCTTCCCTGCCACCCCTGAGATACTGGAAAATACCTCTTTGTGCTGCATTTTCACCGATGGTTCAGCATCATACTATCAGGGAGAACAGATTGCAGGGATGGGTATTATGGTGGTGTATCCTTATGGGAACACTGTCAGAATATCTAAACGCTGTAGTGTAGCTTCATCACAATACGCAGAGATGGCAGCGGTGGCCTGTGCACTAGAGTTTATTCAACATGGAACTCAGGATACCATCATTTTCACAGACTCTAATTGGGTTTGCTGTTTCTACAGAATTTCTCCTTTCTGGCAGAAGAACTCCTTCCTCTCCTCTGATGGAAGCCCAGTGAAATACAAAGAATTGGTGATCTACATACATGCATTAGCACAGAAATACCCACACAAACTTTATGTGCACAAGGTTAAAGCTCACTCCCTACACGATCCCTATCATGCATTTAATGACACAGCAGACACCCTTGCTAAGGAAGGCCCTGAGGGGGATGTCTGGATGATGGATCATCTAGAGGCCAATGCAGCTGTACAGTGTGCAGCTCTCAAAAAAGAAATCTGAATCTTTTCCCCTTGGATCTCTCAGCAGCTCAGCACTTGGACACTGAACTCAAAGAAGTGTTCAGATTCCTGGACAAGGGTACTGAAGAAAGACTCCCTACACACAACCCATATCGCAGGCATGAAGGTAAATTGCACTTATCCCCTGATGATAAACTTATTTGGTTCCAGCCAGAGGATACTACCACCAAATTGTGGGTAGTCCCCAGACATTTGAGAGCTGAAGTTTTGCACCAGGTACATGACACACCCACTGGTGGACACCAGGGGATGGAAAACACCCTCCAATGTCTCAAAACCACTGCTTGGTGGCCTGGGATTACCAAAGATATTAAACAATACATTGATAATTGCCTTGTTTGTGCACAAACAATCCAATACCTACAAAACAAAATGCCAAACTTTTACCACAGAGACACACTGGCCTCTTGCATATTCAGATTGATTTTATTGGTCCCTTGACCAACACTAGTAGAAACAAAGTATGCTCTTGTAGTGACTGATTTATTCTCTAAGTGGGTTGAGGCTTTCCCTACCAAGACATGCACCGCAAAGACAACTGCCAAGATCCTGGTAGAACAGATTTTCTCCAGGTGGGGCCTGCCTCTCAAGGTAGACTCCGATAAAGGAACCAGTTTTACAGGTGAGTTGATGAAAGAGTCCCTTGAACTCCTTGGTGTCCAGCAAAAGTTCCACATACCTTATCACCCTCAATCCTCAGGTCAAGTAGAAAGAGCCAACAGATGGATTAAGCAAATGCTTTCCAAATTCATTGAGGACAATCCTAAGACCTGGGATTCCCTATTGCCTTTACTCCTTATGGCAATTAGTACACCTCAGCCACCACCCAGCTTACACCTTTCGAGGTAATGACTGCAAGACAAATGAGATTACCTGAACACTTGCTCTTTGACCTGCATACCCCCACTGCAGACCGTGTGTCTGTAGATCAGTATGTGGAGAAACTCAGAAAAGACCTCATACACACACACTTGTATGCTGCAAACTGCATGGGCAAGGCACAGCAACAGTCCAAAATACAATTTGACAAACACACACAAGAAGTGGATTGGCAGGTTGGAGATCAGGTAATGGTACTTCGATTTGCACATCCCACCCACCCTTCTCCAACAAGTGGGAAGGCCCTCATCCCATTGTCAACAAGCTCAGTCCGGCAGTCTATCAGTTAGACTCTCCACAACAATAAATTGACTGACAAATGGTTACATGCAAACCAGTTGAAACTGTACAAAGGAACTTAAAATTACTTCTTCCTAACCCCACTGGGTGGAACTGTACTAATGTACTAATCTTTCATCTTCCTTTCAGATACATTGACAAGATGGCTATCTTGTTCCTATCTCTCCTCCTTGCAGGAGTAATCCCTTTGCCCAAGCACGGTAACGGACCTCCTTCGCACCTTGATCCTCCAGCACCTCCTACAGAGGGAGTTTCCATCAAATTCCAGATACTATGATTACTGTCCAGGAAGGTTCCGATGCATACCTCACTGCCCTGGTCGTTGCTCCTGACAAATCCACCTTCAAATTGAGTGGCAAACCACATCACAAGGACAAGTTCTCCCTGTACAAACTCTCTAAGGGAACTCTTTCAGGTTGGCCCAACGCTAAATTATCCCCAAATGGTTCACTGTCCTTGTTACAAACTGCATTAAGACACTCTGGTTTGTATAACATAACTGCTTTGATTGATCCTTCCTATTGTAATTCTCTTTCTCAAGATTCTGCCCACAGATTCTGTGCTGTACATCGCATGGCCTCGGTAGCCATGTATCTCTCTGTGCTGCCTCCTACTGAAAAACAGCTTTTGGAATGTCCAAAACATACCCCTGGTCCCCGTAGTGGTCTCACAGCCACTGCCCTCCCAGGTTCTTTGATTAACAATTTACAGTTTATGCATATACCTGTTTTATTTAACCTTACTTGCTGGAATATGAAAGAATTTGGTATGTGTCACAATACCAATACATCTGCATTCTATAGTACTTTATTGCTTGATAGTTTAGCTGCATTTCAGATTCGCACACAGGATCCCTTTACTGGGGTTTATTCTACCGAACACAGAGGTAATTTTAGGAGGAAACCTCCTTCTAGTACTCTTACCCAAAAATGTACTAGACGTGAAGTTGACAGTTCTGATGTTACAGGTGCTACATGTACTGTCACAGGTCTTTTTGGTACTGCTATGTCCATTTGGAACAAAGCAGACATCGCTGCTATCAAAAGACATTCTGCAAAATTCTCCACTGGTTTGGTTAATAATGTTTTACCACCTTTATTGCATGGTGTGGATGGTCTTAGTCAGGAAGAAAGATACACTGTACACAACATGCACGACATCGCAAAAGCATTCACTGATTCCAAAGATAAGATTAACGCACTCATACAACAGAACAACAGTGAAGCTGATAAACAATATATTGGTAGAGAAATACTTTGTTCTGCATATGGTTCATATATACTCACTACCATTAACAATCTCTTCAGAGACCTAGAAACTTGAAGAATCCCTGATATAATACATGACAGACGCATCTCTAAATGGTATTGTCCTAAATGTAAACTTCCATCTTGTATTTCCCTATGTATGCAACAGACACTGTCCATTCCTCTCCACAGCTCCAAATTTGGGGTTTGTGACCAGACATCCTAATACTGGTCCTTGTTTTCTAGTAAGAAATGTTCTCATAACAGATACTATGTTTGTCTCCCTTTACTGTCTCTTACCAATGCTTGATCCCACTACAGCCTTGTTCGACATTATGCTATTATTCTATTGGGCAGCTTTGATGATGACATCTACCGGTGAACGCCTGGATCTACCACCTCTACTGGTCTACCACCCTTCCCGATGCTCGTGGCAACGCGACACCGCATTGTTGTGCGAAAAAGCAATACATCTACCTGTGCCGATGTGATGTGTTTGATGTTATACTCCTGTTTGTGGCTACCTCCAGACAGCATTGATTGACTTTCACTATGTATGATGACATCACTGATAATGGCACCTCAACTTTTGAATTAACGCCAACAGATCAGCTCTACCAGTCCTATCGTGAGGAAGCTCATCGCCTGTCAACACGGATTTCCAAGACGACTCTACACATGCCCTGTCCAGCTGCAAAATGGAGACTGCCATAGTATGTTCACAGTATAACTCTGATGGAGAATACTGTATAGTGACAAATGTGAAATCTTATTCATATGGTTCTGTTACTTGTTCTATTGATTACCCCAACTTCTGTTTTGTTCCCTTCAAAAACTGTTATTGGACATACTGTCATAACCCCTGCCCTTATGGAAGCAGACATCATTGATGGTAACCTGATTATTTACTCACACTTTCAGAATACCTACCCTACTTTAATGTACACATAGATCCACTTCCACTACATTGAAATCACTTTTAGATAGAAAGGACACACACCTCATCCACATCAGCAATAATATAACCAAAGCCAATGAAGCAATTCTTGACCTAATGAATGATGGAGATATGAATAACGCATTGACTAACACCTGGTTAGAAATCACTTTTAAAGGTTTTGTTATAATACAAGCATTTTTGATATTTACTTTCTACGCCAACACCGTGAGCAGCTTGAGTTCCTTTACAAGGCTCGCGCCTCCGGATTGTAAAGGACCACTGCTCCTGTCCACACCTTGTTTTGCTCTGTGTTGCCCTTTGAGGCAACAAGGGGGGAATTGTTGCACGAGGTCCCTGCACCCTAATTGATACCTCCTCAGGGGTACACCGAGACAGCTAATGTTTAGGCATAGGCTATACTAATACATAGGCTAAGGCATTCACCGTATAAGAGTAGATGTCAGGATATGAATACATATTATTGTAACTCACTTTGCTTGCTAATGCACACACATTATACCATGTATTTTCTGTCTATTTCTTACCTGTCAGATGCCAAGACACCTGTCCTTGAAGTAATTATAATGTGTAAGGCAACATTGCCATCTTTCAGTGATGGACACCTACTTCACCTTGTTATGTAAGACTTTGTATAAGAACGCTTTGTTCTAAAACTGATGACTTTACAGAATTATATAATGTTATCTTGGACCATGGAGCCACCTCTAATTTAGCCAATAGGGCTCATCTCTGTAACTAGAAATGTTTCTATCTTTTAGTAACCATAGTAATTATCACAGGTATATAATGTTATGCACAGGCTTTACACCTCGGAGACCCAAAAGATCCCAAGAGACTACAGAGAAACCTCGAGGTGTAGGGAACGCTTAGCACTGGCTCCCGGTTCGTATTGGTAAGAACTGCTTAGGGCAACTGTGATTTATCCCTTTTTGTAGTAATAAACTTGTTTATTACTCGAATGCAACTTGTCTGTGAGTATTTGCATCTCCAATATTGCCAAGAACCTGAAGGTGAGGTTTAGACCTCTTACAGAACCCAGTACAAAAGGGTAGCCTACAGCAGTGGGAGACACAGAATGAGCGAGTGAGGGAGGAGGAGGAGTAAGTGAGCTCAACGAAGCTCAGTTGGGACTGCTGCAGATTCCTTTGTGGGTAGAAAAAGGCAGCAATGCATGCAGGGGCCAGTACAAAAGGGCAACCTGCAGCGGCGGGAGAAACAGAACAAACAAGTGAGAGGGGGGAGGGAGTGAGCGAGCTCAACGGAGCTCTATCATGACTGCAGCAGATTTCTTTGTGGGCAGAAAAGGGCAGCAATGCAGGCAGGAGCCCAGTACAAAAGAGCAGCTTGCACCGCGGGCAGAAACGGAAAGAGCAAGAGAGACCGGGGGAGTGAGTGAGGCCAACGGAGCTCTGTTGAAACTGCTGCAGATTTCTTTGTGGGCAGAACAAAATGCCAACACAGGCAGAAGCCCAGTACAAAAGGGCAGCCTGCAGTGCCACAAGAAACAGAATGAGTGAGTGAGACAGGGAGAGTGAGCGACCTCAACGGAGCTCTGTCGGGGCAGCTGCGGATTTCTTTGAGAGCAGGAAAAGGTGTGAATGTAGCCAGGAGGCCAGTACAAAAGGGCAGCCTGCAATGCCAGGAGAAACAGAATGAGCGAGTGACAGAGGGGGAGTGAGCGAGCTCAACAGAGGTCTATCGTCACTGCTGCGGATTTTTTTGTGGGCAGGAAAAGATGGCAATGCAGGCAGGAGCCCAGTACAAAAGGCCAGCCTGCAGCCCCCACAGAAATGGATTGAGCGAGTGACAGAGGGTGAGTGAGCAACCTCAACGGAGCTGTGTCAGGACTGCTGCACTTCTCTTTGTGGCCAGACAAAGCCGCCAACGCAGGCAGAAACCCAGTACAAAAGGGCAGCCTGCAGCAGAAGGAGACACAGAATGAGTGAGTGAGGGAGGGGGAGTGAGTGAGCTCAACGGAGCTCTGTTGGGACTGCTGCAGATTTCTTTGTGGGTAGAAAAAGGCAGCAATGCATACAGTGGCCCAGTACAAAGCAGCAGTCTGCAGCGGCAGAGAAACAGAACGAACAAGTGAGAGAAGGGGAGTGAGTGAGCGAGCTCAACGGAGCTCTATCATGACTGCTGCAGATTTCTTTGTGCTCAAAAGAAGGTGACAATGCAGGCAGGAGCCCGGTAGAAAAGGGCAGCCTGCAGCGCTGACAGAAACGGCACGAGCGAGTGAGAGAGGGGGACTGAGCGAGCTCAATGGAGCTCTGTCGGGACTGCTGCAGATTTGTGGGCAGAAAAAGGTGCCAACAGAGGTAGGAGACCACTACAAAATGGAAGCCTGCAGCGCTAGGAGAAACATAATTAGCAAGTGAGACAGGCAGAGTGAACGACCTAAACAGAGCTCTGTCGGGACAGCTGCACATTTCTTTGTGGGCAGAAAAAGGTGCCAACGCAGGCAGAAGCCCAGTACAAAAGGGCAGCCTGCAGTACCAGGAGAAACACAATGAGTGAGTGAGAGAGGGGCAGTGAGCAAGCTCAACGGAGCTCTATCATTACTGCTGTGGATTTCTTTGTGGGCAGAAAAAGGCGGCAATGCAGGCAGGAGCCCAGTACAAAAGGCCAGCTGCAGCACCGGCAGAAACGGAACGAGCGAGTGAGAGAGGGGGAGTGAGCTACCTCAATGGACCTGTGTCAGGACTGCTGCAGATTTATTTGTAGTCAGAATAAGCTGCCAACAGAGGCAGGAGCCCAGTTCAAAAGGGCAGCCTGCAGCGCCAGCAGAAACAGAATGAGCGAGTGACAGAGGGGGAGTGACCCACCTCAGCGGAGCTGTGTCGGGACAGCTGCAGATTTCTTTGTGGGCAGCAAAACCTGCCAATGCAGGCAGAAGCCCAGTACAAAAGATCAGCCTGCAACAACAGGAGAAACAGAATGAGAGAGTGAGACAGACGGAGAGAGTGACTTCAATGGAGCTGTGTCGGGACAACTGCAGATTTCTTTGTGGCCAAAAAAAGGTGCCAACGCAGGCAGAAGTCCAGTACAAAAGGGCAGCACTGGGACAAACACAATGAGCGAGTGAGAGAGGGGGAGTGAGAGAGCTCAACAGACCTCTATCGTGACTGCTGCAGATTGCTTTGTGTGCAGAAAAAGGCGGCAACGCAGGCAGGAGCCCTGTACAAAAGGCCAGCCTGCAACACTGGCAGAAACAGAATGAGCGAGAGAGGGGAAGTGAGGTAGCTCAATGGACCTGTGTCAGGACTGCTGCACATTTCTTTGTGGGCAGAAAAAGCCACCAACAGAGGTGGGAGCCCAGTACGAAAGGGCAGCCTGCAGCGCCAGCAGAAACAGAATGAGCGACTGAGCAAGGGCGAGTGACCCACCTCAACACAGCTCTGTCAGGACGGCTGCAGATTTCTTTGTGGGCAGAAAAAACATGCCAATGCAGCCAGGAGCCCCATACAAATGTGCAGCCTGCAGCGCCGAGAGAAACAGAACGAGCGAGTCACACAGGGCCACTGACCGAGCTCAACAGACCAACGCAATCAATGTTCGGCATTGACAAATGCTTTTTTTTTTGTTATTGTAAACAGTTTCAGATATTACTTACTTACATCTGTCATTCTTGAATTTCACCAGTACTTACATTTAAAAAAAATGTTTTAAAGTGGTCATCCCAGAGGCATGGTGGTACTGCCTTCCATGCTGGAGGGCCTGGGTTCAGGAGTGGACTCAAGTTATCTAGGGTTGGCCGGGGGAGATGAATCCAGCACCTGAAGAACTATCCTCCTCTCCTGGAAGTGGGGGAATTGTGCCTTTAACTGCATGCCTGATATCCAGTGAATCTGGGTGTAGAGGCAGACAGGAAGCCCAGAAGGGTGTGGGACATTGACAGACATGTTGTGTTATTGCAGATCAACATCTCAGGGGCTGCAAGAAATGAAGGAAAATCCCTGCTGTTGCAGGATGATTGACAGCCCTCCCACAGGCTTGGCATCAAGGACTGGACACCAACTGAATCCTGCTTCAGGGAGGCAAGGACAGGCCCCTCTATTCCTGCCTGAAGGGCTAATTATAAGTCTAAGTGAACATTCATTACCCCAGGGAGGCTGCTGATTGGCTGCTGGATTGACCATTAACATCTTAGAAATGACCAATCCAGCTGCCAACTGACACTGTGTGGTACGCTCGGCTCACACCATATGGCTAAAACCTAAAAGTTAGTAATAGAAATGGAAACAAATTGAAATTTGTTATTGCAGTTAGATTTATAATCACAAAAGCAACCTCAAAACTGGTCATTTCCTTGGATTAATGACCAGCTGGAGGGAGTTGGCCTTTGGCGGCACCTCAGACCACCAATCCCCACAACCGGTCATTAATCCTTTGGAAATGGGCAGCGTCTTAGTTGTTATTGCTTAATTCATGGGGAAACATGGTAAGAGGGGGGAGGGGCCATCCAGACGGGGCAGGCAAGAGTCAAGGAGATAAATCAATGTGAAAAAAAAGTTTTTGAAAGACGCTGTTCATGTTACAAAAAAACCCCAAAAACAAATGGCAGTGCTGTTTTTGGTTCAGTTAGGGAGCAGTTAGACTCTCTTACCAAATTGCGCTACTGCCAGCTACTAGAAACTTTGGTAAGATAGTTTATTTTATTTTATTTTTATTTTATCTTAGTTATCTTTTGTGGATCCAAGAAAAGATGGTGCTGGCCTGTCCCTGCTGACTCAGTACAAGTTGTGGTAGATGTTAGGGTTGCTCGGAATCCGTCTGATGGAATCAGATTAATCGGATTTTGACCTTTTTTTTGGAATTCAGAATTTTGGTATTGAGATCAAAAATCTGAATTCTCAAAACCCTTGTATACAAAATTGGAATCTCATTCTGATTCAGTATCCGACTCCAGTGCAAACATCAATCTTGTTGCTCTGACCACTCCAGCCCCTTACCTTGAGGGCAGCGCAATACGCAATTGCTGCTTTCAAGCTGCCACACTGCTACAGGCCTGCTGGACTCATCAGGATGCAGTTCCACTTCCAGCGATGTCCATCCTCCTCACACACAGTGGCACCAATGTGACTGACCACCACAAGGACATCAGTCACCAAAGTTGCCAAAATTTGCCATAATGTCACATGCAGCACCCGAAGAGGGAGGCAGATGGTTAACCTTCTCAACCTGCAACACTATATTGAATTGCAAGTCTCTTCCTGCAGGAGATAGTGTCCTGTGGCTGGGCTACTACTAGTCCAGTAATAGCTAGCCCCCAAGGAATTCCCCCATACTGTCATATGTCTCCAGTCCTCAACTGAACTACAACTGAGTCCTCTATCGGCATCCAATTTTACTGACCAGTCTCCTTATCACCATTCTCTTCTTAATCCCACCCCCACCCTACTGCTGACCCCCAACACTGCCTGCTGGACTCATCAAGAGACAGTAGTAGTAGTAGTAGTAGTCAGTGACTGGAGATGACCATCAGTTCTATGTGCAATTGAGTAGTGTGCACAAGTAGGAGAAGCAGGCCCTCGAGCTAAGTCTGAGGGGCCTGGGAGGCCTACTAGCACAAATCCCTGGGTTAGCCATCCTCCCAGAGATGCTGGACAAGGAGGGGACTCTCATGGGTTACACAGGGTTTGGTGCTAGTAGGCCACCACCAATTACATAGAAACAAAGAAACATAGAAATTGTCAGCAGATAAGGACTGCTAGGCCCATCTAGGCTACCCATATACCCTACCTGTACCAGCAGCCGCTGACCCTCCTTGGTCATCAGCTTTAGCCTCTCCTTCCCACCACCTGGGTTCCCTTATGCCTATCCATTCATGTTTGAAACCCCACACTGTGCATGCTCCCACCACCTCCTGGGGTAGACTGTTCCATGCATCCATCACCCTTTCCATGAAGAAGAACTTCCTCACATCCCACCTTATCCTGCCCCCCTCCAATCTCATATTGTGCCTCTTCGTTCTTGTACATCTCCTATACTGAAGCATGTTTCCCACTCGCACCTTGTTTATTCCTTTGAGATACTCAAAGGTTTCTCTGATATCTCCCCATTCCCGCCTCTCCTCTAGTGTATACCTATTAAGGTCTTTTAATCTCTCCTAGTATGTTTTCTGGTGCAAGCCCTGCACCATCTTAGTTGTCCATCTCTGAACCACCTCCACCCTGTCTGTGCCTTCAAAGATGCGGCCTTCAGAACTGTACACAGTACTCCAGATGAGACCTCGCCAGTGTTTTGTACAGTGGTATCACCACCTCCCTCCTTCTACTAGTGGTACCCCTTCCCATGCATCCCAACATGCCACTGGCCCTCCCCACTGACTTTGTACACTGTTTAGCCACCTTTAGGTCATCTGAGATGGTTATCCCCAAAACCTTTTCCTGCCTGGTGACCATCAGCAACTGCCCCCCCCCCAATCCTATAGCTCTCTGCAGGGTTTCTGTGCCCCAGGTGCATGATTTTGCACTTCTTTGCATTGCATCTTAGTTGCCACACTTCATTTGTCCAGCTTTCCAAGATTCCTCATCATTTTCTCCACCCCATCCTGAGTGTGTACTCTCTTGTAGATCTTCATGTCATCTTCAAATAGGCAAACTTTCCCTTCCAGTCCTTCAGCTATGTCACTAATGAAGACATTAAAAAGGACTGGCCCCAGGACTGATCCTTGAGGTACCCCACTGGTCACCCCCCTTTCCTCAGATTAGATCCCATTTACCACCACCCTCTGCTTTCTGTCCTTCAACCAGTTTCTTACCCAGTTCTCCACCTTGTGGCCCACCCCCAGGCTAATTAACTTATTTACCAGCCTTTTATGCGGAACAGTGTCAAAGGCCTTGCTGAAATTGAGGTAGGCAACATCCACTGCTCCCCCTGATCTACCTCCTTTATCACCCAGTCAAAAAAATCTATCAGATTTGTTTGACATAACCTTCCTGCTGTGAATTTATGCTGCCTCAGATCCAGTGCTCTGTTGGATTCCAAGTGTTCCACTATCCATCCGTAGTTCCCTTAATCTCTTAGGGTGTATGCCATCTGGTCCCATTGCTTTGTCGACCCTCAGTTTTGTAAGCTCTTCTAGGACTCTCACTTCTGCTAATTGACTGGTGTTCATCTCCTTCCCCCCTTTGTTTCTGATACACAGTTGTGGTCCCTGTCCCTCCCCTTCTTCAGTGAGTACTGAACATTAGTATTCATTCAGTATTGATGTCTTTTCTTGGTTTCCCTTCACACACTCCCATTCATCCCCTCTGAGTCTTACCCCCCGTCCTTCCTTCTTTCACTAATGTACCTATAGAATGTCTTGTCTTTATCATCTGTGCTAATCTTCCCTCTGTTTGCACCTTTGTGCACCTAACTGCCTTCCCTGCTTCCCTCTCTCTATTTAGGTACACCACCCTATCCTCCTCCTTCTGAGTCTCCTTACATTTTCTGAAAGCCAACTTTTTGGCCCTGACTTTCTCTGCCACCTCCTTTGAGAAACATAGTGTTTTTTTCCTTCATTTGCCCTTGATTCTCAACCTAGTGCACTAGTTTGTCACCTGCACTATGGCTCCTTTTAGGTGTGCCCACTGCTCCTCAACCCCAACCCCCGCATCCTTCCTCAATTGACAATGATGACAGTGTCTCAACTTTCTCCTGACTGTGTGATGAGAAAGACCAGGAGACTGGGAGAATGCAGCTTTTGGGTTGACAGCAGCATGGGGGGATTCCTTTGGGGGGGACAAGGGGCTAATACCTACTATACCAGGCTAGTAGTCCCTAGATGTGCAGTGCAGGGTGTTCAGTGAATTCTATTAGCAATAGCCAGAGGAGACTCTGGATGATAAGAGGAGAGACTCCTCAGAGGCCAGGGGCTAGCAGGCTTGGAGGCTGGAGCACCCTATGGGCCTGGGTGGTGTCACACTAAAGAAGTAAGGATGACAACAGGAGGGGATTCAGGGCCGGGAGCCTGGTGGCTACCAGAAGTAGCCCCCCATGCGCATTAAGCCCCAATCAGAGACCAGTCCAGCACCAGCAGTAGCTGACCAGTGATTAGCCAGTGCTGCTACCCACAACAGGAAGATCAGTGCATGCCACTCCATGTCCACTGGACTCACCAGACCAAAAGAAGCCAGAAATGGAATGCGCAGCAGAACCAGAACTGGATGGACCCCTGCTGATGTAAGGTAAATGGACAGAAGGCTGGGAGGCTCTGGAAGGTCACAGCAGAGTCACAACAAGGAGGATAAGGGACTGGGGTCATTTTTTTAGTGACTTCAGAAAGTTTGTGGAGCTTTGTGCACTGGGGGTGTTAAATTGTCTGTTTTATTAGGATGCAGAATCAGAAATTGTGATTACATTTCCAATTCCTATCCGATGCCATAATTGGCATCAGATTAGAATAGGACTTGGATTCGCAGTTTCTGAAAATTCAAAGGATCAATACAGAACAGATTCCAGAAAATCCAAGCACCACAGCAGATGTCCTTTTTATATATTTATTGCGATTGGCTAGAGTTGGTGGGGACAGGCCAGCACCATCTTTCCGTTGCATGTAAATAAAACTACTAAGATAAAATAATTTACCTACTGTTGTGACAGGAAAGGGGACCAGAACCCTGTATTCTTTTGATTCATTTATTCTTTTCTAAATAAGCATCTACTTCAGTCACAAGATGCAAGATGGCTACCAGATCACATGATCAAGTAGTATATGACAGCTTATGTTAGAGGGCTGATGTTCTCATGGGAAAGTTAACAGGAAAGCCAGGGAGGAGGCAAGAAACCAATAAACCCAGTGAAGTATCCTTCCTGGAGATGTTCCCATGTTGAACACAGGACCCAGGTGGACGTCATTATGGTAGCAAGGAGGTGCTGAAGGGTGGATGGACACACACAGACACACACTCTCAAAGAGGGCTGGGACAACATGGAACTGTCACTCAAACGTGTGAGACCCCTCCCCACAGAAAGGAGAAATATATTGTGGTGCTATAAGTAGGCTATCTCTCCTGGGCTGGAACATCGGACAATGCCAGCCCCCTGCCATGCAAAGACTAGCTGACTGGTAAGATAGCACAGTAAGGGACAATAATTCTGTAGCTAGGGCAGGTGGAGGATTTGAGATAAGGATAGCTCAGAATTTTGCTGTACACCAACTATCTGTTAACTTGCTTTATTTTCTGTTTTTTGGTAAATGTGCAAACCTTTTGTCTTCTTGTAAATACATCCTGTTGTAAATACTTGTATTTTAGAAATACCACTTTCTCTCAGTGCAGTTTAACCCCTGCAAGGTATACATATTTTTAAATCAAGGATGGAAATGAGAAAGGAAAAGTGTGGCCTACTGGGATTCGAACCTCAGATCTCTGGTATGCCGGTCCAGCGCTCTAACCATTAAGCTACAGGCTCACTGATCAAAGCATCTGAGGAATTTCCTTACAGCCACACACACATTCCTTTCTCTTGTATTTTAGAAAATATTCTATTTTTATAGAATCAGTGACTGCTTGTTTTATTTAAAAGGGTAGTTTTACTATTTCTGCCGGACTCTGTTTGCAGTCCGTCTCTGAAGGGGCACTCTACCAACAGTTACTGTGTTGACCTTCCTGGCCTTGAGCAAGGAGGAGGCGAAAAACAGGTTTCTTGGTTCCTGCTGGTAAAAACCTCGTGGTGGCAGTGAGCTGGAAATCCAAGGTGAGTGGGATTTCCATTACATTGGTGACAGTGGTGGGATCTGTGTGGCAACTGGTACCAGCCCACGGCAGAGCAGCGGACAGTGTGCTTTCCTGTGAGGCAGGAACTCTGAAAGAGAGAGACAGCACACTGATGACAGAGTGCCAGCAGAAATATACCATTTAATAGTCACAAAACAGGATTTCAAAAGGTTGCATTGTTTACTACTGGGTTTTTTTATTACTAGACAATTTAGTACAGTGTATCTAGAGAATATGAGCTCCTCAAACTATGTAAAATTTCATGTACAGCAGCTTTGTGAGCTGGTCACAGAGAGGGGGATTGTCCCTGAGGGCATGACAAAGAATGCACTTATGGAAACCTTGTTGGTGCATGACCAGCTGCAGGAGGGACAGACGGACTCAAATAAGCATGGCCCAATACCTGGTCAGCAGGTGGTCACTGAAGATAGTGACCCAGGTAGAGAGACACTGAGGTCCCAGCAGCTAAGCAAGTGGGGCACCTTGTGGCACAAGCTGGGGGAGCTGTGCAGCCCAGTCAACCTCGGCTCAAGATCCTGAAGGCAGAACTTGTGCTGTACGATGCCGAACTGCAAAAATCAAGACTGGAGGCTGAAAGGGAGAAAATAAGGCTGGAGGTAGAGGAAAGAGAAAAGATTTGCCAGCATGAGATCCTTATGCAAGAGGAAAGGGAGAAGATTTATCAGCATGAGATCCCTATGTTAGAGGAGAGAGAGAAGGAATGAGCAGAGTGACAGAGAGAGCGACAGCATGGGAATGAGATGGAAAAACTGCACCAGCAAACATCGTGGCAAACCATAAGTAATGGCAAAGGCGGTTCAATCCACGAAGCCAAGATTAATTCTCAAATGTTTCCACAGTACCAAGAGGTAGATGATCTGGACTTGTTTTGAAAATAATTTGAAAGAGTTTGCGGGCAATTTAAATTAGATAAGACTTCATGGATGATCCACTTGACCCCATTACTTACTGGCTGTGCCTCGCATGCATTTGCTCGAATGGACTATAATGATTGCTTGGACTATAATAAAGTTAAAAATGTTTTGAACTGACTCCTGAGGCTTATAGATGGAAATTTAGAAAGTTAAGAAAAGGCACAGGAGACAGCTATGTAGAACTGCATGTCCAAATGTGTGCTTATTTAGACCATTGAGCGGATGTGGCTAAGGCAAGGACTGTAGAGCAAATTGAAGATTTAATTGTAAGGAACAGTTTCTTAAAATTGTACCTGATGACCTGTGCATTTGGCTGCTGGACCGGGCATGCAACTCCACAAAGGAGGCAGCAGAAAGTGGGGATTTGTGTGTGGCCAGCAGACCACATTTGCAGCATAAGAACTACGGTGGTGGGGCAGCACATGGTTTTAAGGGGACGCAGGGAGGGCAGCCTAAAGGAAACCAGCCTGCACCCAAGCCCAAAACAGAACCCACCGGTTCTAAGAGAAACAAGGAGCCGGGGCCAAAGGAATCCTGAATTTTCCAGAAAATGGGGCATCTAGCCTATGACTGCCCTAAAAACTGGAGTAAAGGGCAAAAGCCTGTGGGAGGGGGTGACCAAGACAGTACATCACAGTTGGTAAATTATGCACACACTGTAGTGCCACCAAACTCCACCAAGCATATGCACTCTATTCTAATCGATGGCACGGTAACACAGGGATTGAGGTACACTGGTGCCTCCATCTCCATGGTAAGGCAGGATCTGATTCAGGTGGAGCAGATTCTGCCAGGGCAGTTCTCCAAGATTTGGGGAGTCATGGATCCAGTGATCCAAGTGCCAATGGCTTGGGTCTTCCTCAGCTGGGAGGGTGGCCATGGGGTACAGAAGGGGGAGTTGTACTTGATCTCCCTGTGGATGTGATCATGGGGAATAATTTTGACCACAGGGAAATCAGGTGTGTGTTACTACCTGTAGCCAGGCAAAAAGGCAAGCTTCTGTGGGGGAGGAGGGGGTGACAGAGCCAGTGCAGACCCATCCCTCAGCAGCTGAGAAAGTGGTTAGTGTGGGTGAAGGACAAGCTAAGAATAGCAGCCCTGAGCCCCAGCTGCAAGAAGAGGAGGCTGCCACCAGGGGCAGCTTTCCTCTTGAAGGGGAATTGTGGAGGGTCAGATGGGAGGAGCTGGGCATGGCACAGCGAGCTGATCCTACCCTCCAAAAACTGAGAGAGGTAGCAGATAGTGCTGAGGCCTCTCAAGGGAGTAAAATGTTTATTGGGAAAATGGGCTGTTGTACGGGGAGTGTACATCACAGGGTAGCACGTCAATACAGCGAGTCATTTTCAGTGAGTCATTTTCAGCGATGCTATTACAGCAACTGCAATAATAGCAATCGCTGCATTACAGCGCAGAACACTTTTAGTGACTCTGGGTTAATAGCATACCTCCGAGATCCAGGTGTGTGTCAGAGGAGGTTATTTTAGAAATAGGGGAGGTTCGGGGGTGCAGGGGGGCATAGCCCCCCAGCAATAACAAGTAGAATGATTGCCTACCAATGTGGAAGAAGAGCAGAGGTTTTGGTCTATGTATTTTTAAATGTCAGGTGGAGCGAGTAGGATTGGGAGTGAATGCCAGAAGACAGATGAGAGTACAGAGAGCAGGAGGTTAAAGTGCTGTAAGAGATGATCTGAAGGGAGATGTACTTAAATGAAGAGCAAGGTATGTTGCAGATCTGACTGCGCTGAATAGGGACTCACTGATGATACCGGTCACCAAAATTGGAGTCACTATAAAATACTTGCTGTAATTGCATTCTCTTATATTACTTCGCTGTATTGACATGGAACCCACCACAGAGAGGGCTAGAAGGAGAGGTACTCCAGAAGCTGGTAGTCCCCCAGGACTAACAAAAGCAGCTTCTGGCCCTTGCCCATGATATTCCTTTTTCAGGCCACCTGGGTATTAACCGCACATAAAAGTGGCTTGCCAACAATTTCTTTTGGCCAAGCATGTACACAGATGTAGCAAATTACTGTCGGACTTGTCCACAGTGCCAGCAGGTTGGGAAGGTTGGGGACAAGGCTAAGGCAGCTTTGGTGCCCCTAACTATTATTGATGAACCCTTTAAGAGGGTAGCCATAGACATAGTGGGGTCCCTGAGTACTCCAAGTCATACGGGCAAATGATATATACTGGCTGTTGTGTTTTACACAACCAGGTACCCTGAGGCAGTGGCCATGTCCTCCATTGAGGAGGAAAATGTGTGTGATCAGCTCCTTGGAATCTTTAGCTCAGTGGGATTTTCCCAGAAGATTTTATCAGGCCAGGGGACAAATTTCATGACATCTTTAATGATCAGTTTGTGGAAGAAGTGTGGGGTAAAACAGCTCCATGCTTTCCCCTATCACCCAGTGACAAAAGGCCTGGTTGAGCGCTTTAATGGGACCCTTAAAACTATGCTCAGGGCATCTGCTGACCAGCACAAAAGGTAGTGGGACAACTATTTGCCCCACTTCCTGTTTCCATACAGGGAAGTACCACAAGAGTTCACAGGGTTCTCACCCATTGAGCTCCTGTTTGGTCACAGGATGAGGGGGCCCCTAGATTTAGTCAGGAATGAATGGGAAGGTGACCATGCCACCCAAGGAAGTCTGTTGTGCTGTATGTCCTAATTTTTAGGGCCAGGCTTAAGGAGCTCATGGGGCTCATCCAGAAGCACTTAGCCACTGCACAACAGCAACAGAAAGCTTGGCACAACTGTGGGGCCAGAGTCCGGGAGTATGAAGTCAGACCATGAGTGATGGTGCTCGTCCCAGTCTGACACAATAAACTGCAGGCAACATCAGAGGGCCCATTCTCCATAATCAGGAAGCTGAGTGATGTTAACTATATAGCAGGGCTGCCTGACAGAAGACACAGGCAGAGGGTATATCATGTGAACATGATGAAGCCCTACTATGGTAGGGAGGAAATTATCCTCACCATGTGAAGTGCGCCAGAGGAGGGGAATGAGGCTGATTCCCTAGTGGACCTCCTTGGGGAAGTCCAGGAGGGATCCTCAGTGAATAACCTCACCCTCTCAGGGCAGCTGACACTGGCCCAGGCCAAGGAGATGATGGGAGTGCTGCAAGAATTTGGGGACATGTTCATGGGGAATCTGAGGTACACCACAATGGCTGAACACCATGTGGACACTGGGACCCAGGTTCCACTGAGGAAGTCCCCCTACAGGGTACCCAAGGGGGTTAAGAAGACCATGCTGAAGGAACTCAGGGAGATGCTGGCCCTTGGAGTGATCCAGGAGTCTGGTAGCCCCTGGGATTTGCCTGTGGTCCTGATTCCCAAGAAGGATGGTACCACACAATTCTGTGTCAACTATGGGAGGCTCAACAGCTGTACAGAGTCTGATGCCTACCCCATGGCCAGAACGGATGAGACTTTGGAATGGCTGGGTGGAACAAGGTTCCTGACCATGACAGACCTGATGATGGGCTATTGGCAGGTGCTGTTAACCCCTGCAGCCAGGGAGAGGTCCGCTTTTGTTACCCCATATGGCTTATTCAAATTCAGAGTAATGTCATTTGGGATGAAGAATGCGCTCACAACCTTCCAGAGGCTTGTGGATCACATCCTGGCAGGAGTAGGTGAATATGCACTGGCTTACATGGATGGTATCACCATTTACAGCCAGACATGGGAGGATCACATCAGGCATGTGAGAGAAGTGTTCCACAGAGTGAAGGCTGCAGGGCTGACAGTTAAGGTGGAAAAGTGCCTAGTAGGCATGGCTGAAGTGTCCTACCTCGGGCATCGTGTGGGCAGTGGATGCATCCATCCAGGCCTGGCCCAGCCCTGACACAAAGAAACAGGTAAGGGCATTCTGGGAACAGCTGGGTACTACAGGAGGTTTGTCCCTCACTACAGTGATGTAGCCAAGCCAGTGACTGACCTGATGAAAATGAGAATGCCTGAAATAGTTCTCTGGACAGAGGACTGCGAGTCTGCCTCCCAACGGTTGAAGGAGGCATTATGTGGATCACCCATGCTTGCTAGCCCCAGCTATGACTTAAAGTTCATGGTACACGTGGATGCTTCAGACCATGGGATTGGTGCCATCCTGAACTAGGTTATACTGCAAGGGGAGGAACACCCCATAGTGTACCTGAGCTGGAAGCTTCTACCCAGGGAGGAGTCAAATGCCACAGTGGAGAGGGAATGTCTGAGGATAGTGTGGGCCCTTGAGAAGCTGCAGCCATATCTGTACGGGAGGGAGTTCACTGTGGTCACTGATCATAACCCCTTGACGTGGCTTCATAGGACTAATGGGCAAATCACAAACTTATTGCACTGAAGTTTGGTACCACATTCATATAATATGATCATTCAGCACTGGAGTGGGGCACAGAATGCCAGTTTTTTTTTGTTTTGTTTTTTTTTTTCTTATGCAAGTAGCAGAACCTCTGCTTTAAATGACTATTTAGCCCACAACAACAAGAAAACAATCTGGCTTGTGCCAACAAGGCTGGTCTTTTTATATCCTGTTTGGGATAGTGATGGGGTGCATTTTGAAAAATTGTATTTATATTTAACATTACACTGGCAACACTAATGACTTTATATAGGGGGTGCTTCTATTCATTATTACAGCTTTTTAGACAGAAGCACTGAGAAGTTTAAAGACTTGTTCAGGGTCACACAATGTTTTTTCACTTTTGTGTAATAACTTTAGTACTGTATTATTATAGTTGGGGTTCAGTTAATTTAGTTGTAGTGGAAGCCAAATATTTCCATGAGTCAAAATCTGGAAGTCATTCCAATTTTTTGGAAGTCAAAATACTTCTCAGACCTCACAATTTGAAAGTTAATATTCTAGGAATGATCAATTTGTGGATGCTAATAGAAATATTAGTTGCAAAATAGAATTTCTTTCAGAAAAAATCCATGATTTCTTAGCTTCTGTACCTTCAGATTTAGAAGTCATCCAATGTATTTTTTTACATTTGGAAGTCAATGACTTCCTCCCCCTTTATTTTGGAAGTTTTTGCCTTATTTTTGGGAACCCAATACCTCCAAAATGGAATTGACTGAAGCTGTGTAGCTAAGTGGTTCTAACTCACAGCTGGTTTACAGAGCCTGAGGATCTTTAAAGCACAACTTAAACAACACCTCGCCAACTCATCCACTTGCAACTGCTTCAAGTAATACCTACTTCCCTATGGGAGATCTATCCCATCACTTAGTAGCAGCACATAGCCTCTCACCTCAGCCACCCCTATCTATAGTAACAACCCTTACTAACAGCACTTGCCTTGTGAGTCTCTAATCACCCCACCCCCATCCATTCATGTATCTGAGGACCCCCGCAGTCCAGCCTGGGGCCTCACCATCTATGGCTGTGAGACTGCTCTTCCCACTACTCTCTCCCTGAAATTCATCCCACTGTTCCCTGGACACTCCTCCTTCCCATCACACTACTGAGTCCCCTTCCCCCCATCCCGCTTAACTATATCACTAACTAAGCTTTGACAAAGCCTTCCTCTAGTGGCACAGGGTTTCTCTTTGCATCTCTATAATCCTTGCTATTCTTTTCCATTCACCTTTAATTAAGATCATATAGTAGTCTAAACTCTATACGTATTATGTCTCTGCTCTTTACATTACAGTGTATAAACAACTCTAAAGTCTGTAACTGAGTGAAATTATTGTTTAGAACCTTGCCAAGTGACCTTGTAGCTGATTCTTCTGACATTACTATTTTTTAGGTGTCAGCGTGGCTCAGTTGATAACACATCTGCCCCTAGACCAGAAGGTTGTGGGTTCTCAACCCACACCGGGATTGAACTTGCACCTAAAATACTGGCATCCGAGTGCAGTTTTAGGGGGGTGCTGTACTGCTGGGGTGTGCCGTCCTTCAGATGAGACGTTAAACCGAGGTCCCTTCTACCCATCCTGGTGTTGTCCTGGTGGGTGTTCAGGTGTAAGTAAAAAAAGCCAGGGCACTCTTTGCAAAGAGTAGGGGACATTCCCGGTGTCCTGGCCAACATTCCCCTACCCATAAAACCAGTTCATGCAATTATCCAGGCTGTGTGTGGGTGTTGATGTGCAATATGGCCGCCACTACACATTCAGTTACTTCATTACCGGTCTAGCATTGCCAGTAAAGCGCGTTGGGATATACTGTGTATGAAAAGCACTATATAAATGCTGATTCTTCTTCTTCTTTTTGTATTGTACTGTATGTCCTGTCTAGATGTGAAACCTTTGTAAATAAGCTTCCAGCTCAAAGGTTGTTTCCGAATCAATAAACTTGAAACTTGAAACTCTGCTCTTTTATTACATTGCTTCAAGTGCAGCCTAAAGCATGCAAATTGACAACCAACTGGTACAGTATGATCCATGGCTCACAGAAAGGACTTAAAAGCGTGATACTGCAACCAAGTGTGATGCTACAACCAAGAGCCCAACCGCTAACGAAGACTCACCTGGTTGAAGCTTCCATGCACTTGGTCAGTGCTCAGTGCCACTGGTTCTGTTAGAATTTATAGATTTTATCCATTAAATCTTTTGCAGAACTTCTGCTGTGGCTTGGTCTCTGTGTGAAATTCTTCCTGTGTTTTTGGTTTCATATTTTGGGGCATGCTTAGCCTCAAGGCAGCACTGGATCCCTGACTGTAAAGTATGGTCCATTTTCCTGTTTTGTTCACACAACATGTAAGTGGCAGTGTCGAGATTTGAAGCAGGGCTCCTGGCTTGCTGTGTTTGTGTGTGCGTATGCGCGTGTGTGTGTGTGTGTGTGTGTGTGTGTGTGTGTGTGTGTGTGTGTGTGGCAGGAAGGCGTACTGAGCTGCTTTATGATACCTCATTTCTAGGTGTGACCTAAGGAAGATGCAATATATTGTTTCAGAAGAGTCTTGATTTTTACTAATGTTTGCAGGTTATTTACTGAGGATCATTCAACTGAGATGCGGTATCTTATTTTCATTGGGGTCCTGGTTTACCCAGTTTTGCAGCCGGGTGGGCATTTGTACAGAGGTGGCATTATCACCCGACTTGTTAGGTGTCAGTGTGTGACTATTGAGGGATGTTGAGCAAGCTACCCCTCTTCCACTGGCTGGGTATGAGCCATACCCACTAGAGAGGGAAGATAATCTTGAACCAGACAGACTGCTGGCACTACTCTGTGGCACTGGGGTGGGCAGGAGACAAAGAATCCTCAAAACCCTGTCTGATTCCTGAAAGATTACACCTACCCCCACAACTACATACCCAGTGTCTTACAAAAAGAAATCCCTGGGACCAAATCCTGATCATCTTGGAAGGGAGGAGCCAAAATTCCTTGGCTGTGAAGCATTGCAGTAGTGATGGGGTACTGAGAATGAGAGAGGCTGGAGAAGAGGAAGTGAAGGAAAAGGTTGCCCACACCTGTGTCTCTCCCAGTACTATACACGGACTCAAGCAAGATGGCATAATCAGCACTGTGAGAGAGAACTCTTCGCACATTCACCTCTGCTCAGCAGTTGACTTGCAGCAGTGTAGCCAACTTCAGGACCTGCTGGAAGCCCTTTCCAGAGCTTATCATTTGACAGTAAAATAAACCATAACCCTGGATCCACCCTCTTGCAACTTGCCCTGGCACCAGCCATCTGTCAGGTTGTCTGCTGTGTTCTCTCTGTTTCTCAGAGGGGGCAGCCTGGTTCCCCCTTCTGCCTCGTGCTGTTTTCCCTCTGCCTTATTTTTATCCATCCCTCTCCCACTGTCCTGTAACATCCATCCCTCTCCCACTGTCCCATAACAGCCATCCCTCTCCCACTGTCCCATAACATCCATCCCTTTCCCACTGTCCTGTAACATCCATCCCTCTCCCACTGTCCTGTAACATCCATGCCTCTCCCACTGTACTGTAACATCCCTGCTTTCTCTGTAAGAAGCATGATATGATATGATAGAGACATACAAGTATCTTACAGGGAGGAACAGGGTGCAGGAAAACACTATTTTTAAGCGAAAAAGATGTTCCAGAACTAGAGGGCATGGGATGAAGTTGGAGGGAGGACGATTCAGAGGAAACATGAGAAAGAATTTCTTCACAGAACGGGTGGTGGACAAGTGGAACACCCTGCCAGAGGAAGTGGTGGGGGCTGAAACAATCACGGGATTTAAGAATGCATGGGATAGACATAAAGGAATTCTGGAGGTCAGGGGTAAGGGGCAACAGACTTCTAGGAAAACAAACTGAACTTACAAGCTCAAATGGGCAGACTGGGTGGGCCATAGGCCCTTATCTGCCGACACTGTCTATGTATGTATCTATGTAAGCAGTCATAGGTGTAATGCTGGCAGCCTCTCACCAGAAGTGGATATTTTTCTTTCTCTGCCTGACCTGCCAGGAGGGGTCATGCTGCATGGCCTCACCACCCACTTCATGACCAGAAGCCACTGCTGCTATTTTGGATTCCCCCTCTCACGCATATGGTCTGTTGGTCTCAGTCTTCACCTTCGTTGGGTACAAGGCATTCATCTGCCTATTGCTGCCCTAGACTATCTTGGTTCATTTGCATACTCATATGATGGAGCATCAAAGACAGCTTGAAGAAACTAGCAAGAATTTGTATATACAACATTTTGGTCATACTCCTCCTCTTCCTCTTCTTCTGACTTTAAGTTAAGGCTAGAGCCTGAGAATCTTGAACTCTAAGCCTTCCTCAAACCCAGCTTATCAAGGATCAAACTGATTATTTGATTATTCACATGTCCAACAAGTGACAACTTCTACTTTTCCCACTCCTACACCTACTGGTGGAAAACCTACAGTACCTGGACTCCTCCCACTGACACTGGCACTACAATCCAGCTCTCAGTTCCCAGAAGCAGAGAAGCAACTCCTCCTCCTGAAGACACAAGAGATGTCACACTGCCATCACCACCAAGTTCAATATGATCAGATGTGCCACTGAGAATACTAGAGCAAACAGGGTCATTATCAGCTAAAAAAGATACATAACGGGCAATGTAATGCCCTACATTTAATGTATTTTCAATTCTTTTTCTTTTGTTATGTTTTTGATGCTTTTTAATGGGGGTTATTATACCATTTGAAAAATCAATGGTGCCAAACTCCAGAGAGAATATAGTAAGTAACACGGAGGTAAAGTAGAGACTGCAGGGAGTTACATGCCTTGAGGTCTGCAATGAATAGCAGTTATTATAGTAGTTCACACTAGGCCATGACAGTCTTAGTACGCTTTGCAGATTCTTTCTCTCTCACAACACTGAAAACAGTATTCCACAGCAGCTGCATGCCAGCACCACCAGCCAGGAGGGAAAGGTATGTTTCTTTGCAGATGACACAAAGATCTGTAACAGAGTTGATACACAAGGAGGGGTGGAAAGGATGAGAAGAGACTTGGCAAGGTTGGAGGAATGGTCAGAAGTATGGCAGCTTGGATTCGATGCAAAGAAGTGCAAAGTAATGCACCTGGGAAACAAAACCCAGGAGAAGAGTACACAATAGCAGGGGAGGTACTAACAACAACAAAAATGGAAAGGGACCTGGGGGTAGTCATATCAGATGACCTAAAGGTGGGTAAGCAATGTGAAAAGTCGGTATGGAGAGCCAGGGGGATACTGGGATGCATAGGAAGCGGCATCACAAGTAGAAAAAGGGAAGTGGTTATCCCTCTGTACAGACAGTTGGTGACACCCCATCTGGAATACTGTGTGCAGTTTTGGAGACCTCATCTACGCAAGGACATAGACAGGATGGAAGCAGTCCAGAGGAGGGCAACTAAAATGGTGCAGGGTCTGCAGCAGAAACCATATGAAGAGAGACTGAGAGAGCTTAATATGTATACTCGATGAAAGGAGGGACGGGGGGACATGATAGAAACATTCAAGTACCTCAAGGGAATCAACAAAGTCCAGGAGGGTAGCATCTTTCAGAAAAAGAGATGTGTAAGAACAAGGGGGCACAATTTAAAGATAGAGGGGGGACGGCTCAGGGGAAATGTAAGGAAAATTTTTTTCACAGAGAGAGTGGTGGATACATGGAACAGCCTTCCTGAGAAGGTCGTTTGGTCTAAAACAGTGGGGAAACTCAAACATGCATGGGACAGACACAAGGCAATTATAGTGGGGGTTGCAGGAAGTAGGTTGTTGGTTAACTAGAATCTGCAGCTTATCTAGTAGGTAGGGAAATGGGCAGACTAGGTGGGCCAAGTGGTCCTTATCTGCCGTCAAAGTCTATGTTTCTGTGTTTCTATGTAAACTGTAGTAATTAATATGCATTGCTGATCTCAAGTTTTTTTTTTTACACTCCCATTTGAAATCAGCTTTATCCCATGCCAGTTACTGAATTGGGAGCCAAAGTGGTTTGGCCGAATTCTCAAAGCTGAACCTAATTTATGGGCCCCAGCTCGAAGCAAAACCAAAGTTGCAGATGGCTCACTATTCTGACCCTCACCACCAAGGCCCCACATCTCACCAATTAAACTCATAATTTCCATTCTGTCCGAGTCCCCTTTGGGCCCTCTTATCTTCCAGACCTTAAATGTTGGTACCCTCAGACCTTTCATTGTTTCAAAGCTTGTTACATTCATTTCAATGGAGTTTCCTGTGAAATAGAAACATAGAAACACAGAATTTGATGGCAGATAAGGACTGCGTGGCCTACCTAGTCTGCCCATTTCCCTTCCTAATGGATAAGCTGCATATCCTAGTTAACCAACAGCCTACTTCCTCCTACCCCCCACTAGAACTGACTTATGTCTGTCCCATACATTCTTGTTTCCCCACTGTTTTTGACTCCACGACCTCCTCAGGAAAGCTGTTCCATGTATCTACAACCCTCTCCATGAAAACATACTTCCTCACATTACCTCTGAGCCATCCCTCCTCTATCTTCAAATTGTGCCCCCTTGTTCTTGCACATCTCTTTTTCTGAAAGATGCTACCCTCTTGAACTTTGTTGATTCCCTTGAGGTACTTGAAAGTTTCTATCATGTTCCACCTCTCCCTCCTTTCCTAGAGGGTATACATATTAAGCTCCTTTAGTCTCTCTTCATATGCATTCTGGTGCAGACCCTGCACCATTTTAGTTGCCCTTCCTCTGGACAGCCTCTATCCTGTCTATGTCCTTGCAGAGATGGGGTCTCCAGAACTGCACGCAGTATTCCAGATGGGGTCTCACCAACTGTCTGTACAGAGGGATAACAACTTTTTGTTTTCTAGTGGGGATGCCTCTCCCTATGCATCCCAGTATCCCCCCAGCTCTCCTTACTGCCTCCTCACATTGCTTGCCCACCTTTAGGTAATCTGATATGACTACTCCCAGGTTCCTTTCCATTTTTGTTGTTGTCAGTATCTCTCCCTCATTGTGTACTTTTCCCCTGGGTTTTTGTTTTCCAGGTGCATTACTTTTCACTTCTTTTTGAATCTAGGCTGTCATACATTTGACCATTCCTCCAATTTTGCCAGGTCCTTTCTCATCCTTTCCACCCCACCTTGTGTATCAACCCTGTTGCAGATCTTTGTGTCGTCTGAAAAGAGACATACTTTTCCTTCCAGTCCCTCCGCAATGTCACTTATAAAGACATTAAAGAGGAACGGTCCCAGTACTGAATCCTGTGGTACCCCACTAGTAACCCCTTCTTCAGAGTGGACTCCATTTACTATTACCCTCTGCATCCTATTGTCCAGCTAATTTTTTACTCAAGCTACCACCTTGGGCCCAGTCTAAGGCTGGCTAACTTGTATATTAATCATTTGTGTTGGACTGTGTCAAATGCCTTGGTACTAGTTTGGTCACCCAGTCAAAGAAATCTATTAGATTCATCTAACACAACCTTCCCACTGTGAATCCATGCTGCCTTGGGTCCTGTGCCCTGCTGGCCTCGAGGTACTCAACTAATCTTCCCTTCAGAAGTGATTCCATCATTTTCCCTATCACTGAGGTTAAACTAACAGGTCGGTAGTTTCCTACCTCTGCCTTGCTCACACATTTGTGAAGTGGAATCACATCCACCCTCCTCCAGTCCTTAGGTACCACCTCATCCTCCTATGATTTGTTAAAGAGGGTAGTCAGTGGTGTCACTAGTTCTACCCTTAGTTCTTTTAGAATTCTGGGATGAATCCCATCAGGCCCCATTGCTTTGTCCACCTTCAGTTTTAAGAGTTCTTTCAAAATCCTTTCTTCTGTGAATGGACTGGTATCAATCCCCTTATCCAGAGTGTTTCTATTGTTTGGTTTAGGTACCTCCCCCTCCTCTTTTTTTGTGAATACTGAGCAGAAGTATTCGTTCAGTATCCCTGCTTTTTCACTGTCACCCTCTGCCCACATTCTCTCCCCTTTATTAAGCCTCAGTATCCTTCCCCTGGTCTTCCTTCACTCTCTATTGTACCTATAAAAAGTGTTATCCCCCTTCTTAACAGAGTTGGCTATCTTTTCCTCAGTTTGGGCCTTCACTGTTCTGACTGTCTTCCCTGCCTCCTTCTGCTTTAACTGATATAGTTCTCTGTCATGCTCCTTCTGTGTTTCTTTATATTTCCTGAATGCTATCCTTTTCTCCTTAACTTTCCCTGTCACCTCTTTTGAGAACCATAGTGGCTTTTTCCTTCATTTTGATTTGCTTTACACACAGGCTTGTTGCTTCTGTGATGGCAGTTTTGATATTTCCCCATTGTTCTTCCACCCCTCCTTCTTGCCTGTTTGCTATTGCTTTTCTGAGGCACTTTCCCATTTTGCCAAAGTCAGCCCTCCTAAAGTCCAACACTCTTGCTTTTGTATGGCTTGACTCTATAGCTATGTTTATTGTGAACTACACTGTTCGGTGGTCACTTGTTCCCAGATGGCTACCCACTTCTAAATCTGAGATCCTTTCTCCATCCACATTTGAGAGTACCAGGTTTAAGATTGCTCCCTTCCGAGTGGGTTCCAACACTAGCTGTCTGAGGCATGCCCCCTGTAGGGCATTGAGAATGACCCTGCTTTTGGATGTGGCTGCAATAAAGGTGCTCCAGTTAACATCTGGCATATTCAGGTCCCCCATCAACAATCTCTCCCCCTTTTCTGCCATTCTAAGGATTTCTTCTATCATTTCTTTGTCCATTGCCTCCCCCTGAGACGGGGGTCTGTAAACAACCCCTGTGCAGATTGTGGTGCCATTTCCTGTCTCCAGGGTGACCCACAGTGCCTCCTCCCCTCCCTGTTTACCCTTTAGTTCTGTTGCTTTGATTCCTTTCCTTATGTAGAAAGCTACTCCTCCTCCTCTTTTACCCTCCCTGTCCCTCCTGTAGATTGTATACCCTGGTATGTTGACATCCCAGTCATGGTTCTCTGTGTATCATATTTCTGTGACTACCATAATATCCAGGCATCCCTCTTCCATCAAGGCCACTAGTTCAGGGAGTTTGTTACCCAGACTATGGGCATTGGTACTCATCGCTCTCCATTTTTTTATGGCATTACCCCTTTTAGGCCCATCCCTGTCCTTACTGCCTTTGCTTTTTTCTAGGCATATATCTAGATACAATATAACAAAATATTTAATGGGACATATATCTGGCTGAACACAAGCAGCCAAGCACTGTCCGCCGTGTAAAATCCATATCCAAAGACCAGGAGGAAAGAGGCAGGAATCAAAAGGCAAGCTATTTAATGTCCAAATGTGCAAGACAAAAAATAAAGATTGCAGAGTGCCACAAGGTGTGTGACCCCACTCACAAAGCCAGACCGATTTAACGCATGTGCACTTCCTCAGGGACAGCCTTAACCCCACACATGCCTGCAATAAATACAGGTGAGTCTTAAAGACACAGTAACCAAACAAATTCAATGCAAAAAATTTATGAAAGGTTAATATATCTGGCTACCACTGTAGCTACCATTTCTAACCATGTATGGCATTTGTGTCAAATAAATTATTTAGTTGTTAAGGTCTCAAAAGCCATTGAACTAAATGTAGACATATTTTAACTTGATTTTAATTTTTAGATTTAGGGCCCCTTATCCACTAGGTGATTCCAACCTTTACTCAAAGCGACTTTCATGTTGAAGTAACCTTATCAGATAGATTTTCAGCTATTCAGTATATTGTAGTGTTGGATCAGACTTGGCATTTAGCACCATTAATGCCCTTTATTGCACTACTATATCCCATTATTGTATTCCAGGCCCCATTTCAGTCAATTTTGGGCCTCCTAATTAGTTGTCTTCTTAACAATCTATTACATTGGAGAAAATATGATCTTCATCAAAGATATTTTCTTCACTGGGCCACACCTCTGCAACTGTAAGCCGTCAGCATCATGACCACTCGGAAACCCTTGTTAGCTCGGGCTTCCCACAATGATGTACAACATCGGTGCCAATATGATTGTGGGTGGCCCCAGTGCTTCTCATTTCATTCTTCCACCATTGACTGCTCATCAGACCTGCAGAAAAACAGGGCTGTCATTTCTTCTACTTTATTATTTTATAAAATTTTCATTTTACCTATCAACATTGTCCTTTTATGCTGCCATCAAAAGTACCTTTATTTAGGTTTTGTACCTGCAGTTACAATACAAAGGCCAATGCTAACACAGTTTGTGTTTTCTGTTCGGGCCTGTCCCACGATGTCAGGGCTTGCAGGATCTGCCACACTATTTAAAACTTTCAAATTTTAATTTTTTAATGCTTGTAGAATACAGTGCCCCATTTTATAAGCACAGTAAGACAATCCGGGGATGTTCATTAGACACTTCTAAAGCATGGCCAGGGACTGAAGTCACCCGGCTTGTAGCCCATGCCTTACTCTGCCCCTGGCCATGAGTTAGAAGTGTCTAATGCACACCCCATCGTGCCTTATTGCTTACATGTCTCCACTCCCCAGTCTTCAGGGAGTACTTCTTAAGGTCAAAATCCACTTGTCTTTCTGTATATGTCCTACTCCAATATCTATGAACCACTATGTCAACCTTTCTCTGAACTAATTCAGTCCTGTTCCTGTCCTTGCACAGATTTAGACTCCAAAACATTACACAGAATGTATGACCTCTCTTAATGGGTTTCAAATGGCAGCCCCATAATAACACGAAAAATATACTATACAGCATAACCTCCATCCCCAGAGGTGGAGGAAAAATGCAACTTACATGGAAAAATATAGAAATTAAAATAGTCTTGATTGTATATACCCTTTTATGCTTTGACATAGGCCATCTACACCACCTCACAACTTCTCCTTTGCAGTTTGAATACCCTTTTCCCAGTTATAACTAGCCATATTAACATTACCAAACCATATCCCCAGATTTTATTTAGGATCCTGAGAAAGCATGATCTCCCCAACTGCTCTCTTGCTGTGCTGAATCCACATGTAGATATATGCCTGTTCTTATCTTATAATTCAATTTAGATCCAGACATCAGTGCAAACTTTTCAAATGTGCAAATTTCTTGTATGCCAAGTGTACATCTTTTAATAGCAGGCATACATGGCACGGGGTCATCTCGCCTCAGATAATAACTGTGTGGCAATATATGCCACAAGGAAAACAGCAGCACACACATACAAGGTCAGGGACAACAGTGACCCAACTACGACAGTGAACCCCCATTGAAAACAATGGGACTTTTTGTTTTATAGCACCCCCTGCACCACCCATGTGGGGGGCTTTGCCCCTCACACCTCCTAGACTTCAAATAACCAACTCTGGGGAGTCATGGACTTTGGGGATGAGGAGAAAATCAGTAGGGAGGAAATTACATTTTTAAAATCAATACAAAAAGTTGCAGTAGAAGCAGACCTGGTGGGAACTGAACCGCAGTCCCAGGTCTCTGCTCTGCTGTGTGCTGGTACCCTAGCCACTCCACCATGGGAGTGGCTCGACCAGCACCCAGCACACAGCAACTCGATTCCTCTACGGGGTCTCTGCAGAGCAACAGGGTTAGCGGTAATTCACTCCGCTATTCTAAGCCCTGTTGTTCTAAACCCTCTTGTGCTTTACACAGCGCGATACTTTCAGCGCTCTTCTTGGTGCACTGTTATGACCCGGGACTAGCATACATCATCCACATATACTGCTGACTTATATGGCAAGGTACCCATTGAGAACAAACACTGGGTTCATGGGGCACCTCTGTCATCCTCCAAAATATATACGGTGTTCCTTACCTTCTCTCCCACTAATTTTGAGGAACACTGAACCAGCCTCGGTTCTATGTGATAACGGCGATCTTGGAATAGTGATCGCTGTTAGGGCGAGTGTACATTGCTGAAAATGAATTTCAGTGATGCACACTCGCAATGAACAGCAAGAGGGCACTTGAGATCTATGGGTTTCCTTTTTTTTTTTAAATAAATTTTTATTGAACTTTTTCTTTTAAGTCAGGAAACATTTTACAATCAAGATTTTTTCTGTGCTTACTTCAGTTTTGTTGTTATACAGATTTACATTACTCAAGTTTGTATAGAGATCTTTTACAATTGATACAGTCTAGCACTGACATCAACTTTCTTATTCTTTGTTAAAATCTAACAGATCTGGGGCACCATTCTAATCTCATTTCTTCTCCCCTGTGGCCTACATGTTATAGGCAAAAATCAGGATCTATCCCTGCTTGATAAAATGACCATCTCTGCCAGAGTGTGGCAAACTTATCCATTTGGTTATTAAGTTTTGCAGTGATATTTTCCATCTAGTATATAGATATCACTATTCGCCTCCAATCTTGTATGGTAGGGATGTCTTTGGTCATCCATTTCTTTGTTAGGATTTTTGCAGCCAACAAAAAATGGGCAGCAGAGTTTTTGTCCGGGGCGGGGAATGATCCGGTAGACAGCCATAAGTACCACTTCAGCTGTGAGCTCAATGTTCTCTCAAGACTATCACTGATTTCTTTTTGTATTCTTATCCAGAAGGGCATTGAGCATGGACGTTGCCACATTATATGTGCAAGGTCTGCCATCTTAGCTCCACATTCCCTCCAACAGGCCCCAAATTCATTCGGAAGGTATTTCGTCAGATTTGCTAGTGACCTGAAACACCTAGATCTACACTTCCATGAGTATTGTCTCCAAATATGCGATTGGGTGATTTTGACCACACGCAGAGATAAAGAGGACCACTCTCCTTTAGATACAACGAGATCTAAATCTTTGTTCCAACTTGTCAATATTGAATTTGTTGATTCTTTAGTTCAATCTTGCATCATTTTATACAGGTTTCCAATTAAATGATTCCAATGTTGTCCCAGGGAATGGTGAGAAAATAGTTTTAAGAGGGGAGAGAGTGGAGGGGTCAGTTTGACCTGAATGACTCTGTTGCGTAATAAGTGGTTTCTGATTTGGAGGTATCTAAAATGATCAGCATTTGGTAGGTTGAATTTAAGTTTTAGTTCTTCAAATGGTAGGATCCCATCAGGACCCAGAAATTGGAACACCTGTTCCAGTCCTAGTCTATGCCATCGAGAGAAGGTTAGGTCCTTATGGGATGGGATGAAGTGCTCGTCCTCTGAAATGATCTTACAGTATTCATAAATTAGTTGAAGTGGCTCTTTGTCTCACATTTTAAACCATATTTTAAAACCTGTGAGGTTATATCAGTAAAGTTTCTTAAAGGATGGGTCCTTCCGGAGGAAGAACATTTTTTTTTTATGTCATACATATCACTATGGGTTTCCTTTTAATGCGAGGGGCTTCACCCCTTCACCCCCTACTAAAAGATTCTCAACTCTGGGGGGGACTCATGTTGGAGGGGTGAAATACTTAAAAAAACACAAGCTGGCTGCTGGCAAAAAAAGAACCGTACCGTGCCGGACCCGAACCCTGCACCCTGTACCTCCCAACCGACCACACTAGCGGACCAGCTCAACAGCTGCCCACCACACCCCCTCCCACATACCTTCCTTCCCCTTCCCTTCCTCTCCACCCACTCATGTGCACACGTGTATACTTGCGTATGCTTCCCATCACCCTAGCTCACCCACCCAGGTATCCGGTCGCTACCCTGCCAAGTGGCCCTGAACACAGGCGCCATTATTGAGTCACCATTTTTGTGAATGCGCAATTACAGTCATCGTGTTCACTGGATACCGCCAGCCTCATACAGAAACTGTGTCCAGTGTACAAACTAAATAGAGATATTGTATTTGAGTAAAGCCTTAAATAGATATTTATGACAAACTCTATCAAATGCTTTTCCCTGGTCTAAGGCCAGGAGAAGTCCTCTCAGCTTTCCCTGTCACCCTTATTCTACCAGTTCCCTAATCAAAAACAGGTTCTCCTGAATTTCTTATTTTCTATGGCTCATGCTTGCACTGGCAATATCAGGATGGATGCTGCAGCATCCAAGCGCCTTTGCAAAACTTTCATTAACATTTTCAAATCCATGTTTGACAAACTAATATGCCTCATGCTAGATATATCTGTTTTATGGATATACCTCGAAATGCCAACTCCCAAGTGCCCAAGCCTGACAATCCCGGTGCTGACAGCCTGAAACACAAAATCCCAATGGGAGCCAGCCACACTCTCAATGGTTCTGCGGGGAGCTGTGCCCCATTCCCGCACCCACGGTAATTATACTGTATATACCAACTCCAGGTCACCATACCATGGTGGAATGTGACTGTCAGGGCGTCTGCACACTGTTGGGATTCCGTGCGTCGGGTTAATGCACCAGGATTGTCAGGCTTGGACGTTTGGGACTCGAGCCAGCATTTCATAGTACTCCGCTGTTTTATTCCCCCTTTATGTAACAAAAATAGGATACCCTGCATCATGGTTCGTACTGAAATGTTGTCTTGCAACAGGGAGTTGAATAGTTCTACTAGAACATCTGTTAATTCTTCCTGGAACATCTTATATACCCCCCAGGCAGACCATCACTGCCTGAAAAAGTATTTATGCTCAATGTTTTAATTGCCTCAGTAACTTCATTTCTGTGGATATCTGATACTAATTTATATACTAAATCTTCTGATAAATCTGGAAGCATTGTATCATCTAAAACGTCTGTGTCTTCCACAACCCCCGTAGCTGAGCTCCCGAAAGTGGATTTGATAAATGTATTACCACATCTAAAATGTGTTTTTGGGTAGTTTTCAACCCCCAGCTATATCCTGTAACTCTGTGACACCCATTTGTCCAGTTCTCTTAGTGCTATTTTCAAACAGATTCATCTGGGCTTTCCTACCCTATGTTCCGAATGTTTGTTCCTGCAACAAAGACTGAATTCTCTGATATTGATAAGATGCCATGCCTGTCTTATTTTTTTTGTAATTTGAATTGAAGAATCTTGTATTTCTACAGTTAATGACACCAGTTTCTGCAACTGATGTCTAAGTGCCAAGTATTTAAAGTACTTTTCTTGTTTTTTTCTAGTTCTATTTATATAAAAAGATTTTAAGTCTGATTTGACCAACTCCCACCAATCTTCTATAGTAGCAGACATATCTACCACAGTGCATTTTGCTTTAAGTAACTCTGAAATACCCTTTCTAATGTAATTTTCTTCTAAAACAGAACAATTCAGTCTCCAAACAGGAGGTTAAGATTTAGGCACCGACTTTTGACCTATACAAAGACAGATAGCTGTTTGATCTGAAATGTTTAATGGGAGCATGTTCATGCTAGGGAATGTCAGCCATGATGAAAGAAAGAGAAACTCTATTCTGGTAACTAACATGCCCTTGAAGAAAGTATTTTCTGTAGGAGATTGATAGCCTACTGCAGCGCCCACCAGGAGCACAGAGGACACCATAACATCCAAAAACTTTGAGTCACAGTACATTTCCTTGTTATCGCTCCTTTTTTTATTTGGATAATGACCACAGTTAAAATCACCCCCCCCCACCCAAGATAACACCTTTCATGGTATACAAATAAGGCTTAATTGCCTGAAACAGCTCCTGATGGTCTTAGTTTGGGGACAATAGACGTTAAAGAATTGCAGCTCCATATCTTGATAGGTGTGACGTCCATTATCAATACCTGTCCTGGAATTAAATCTATAATTTTATGTACTTTCACAGCATAAGTAAGAAAGAGCACACTTACACCGGAGCATCAGTCCTCCCTCAAGGACCAGTATGATGGTCCACGTAACCAGGGATTTCTGTGCCACACTTACATCTCCCAGTGTATGCATTTGTGTGTTCCAGAAAAAGGCAATGTCTGTTTTCAAACTCTGCAAAACAAAAAAAATGTTGTAGGCCTGTTTTCCAGACTGTGAATGCTATTCACATTTAGAGTGATAACAAGAAAATCAAGCATTGAGCTGGAACTTATGAGAAAGGAAAAAAAAGGGAACAAATACACTAGATTAAACATTAAGAGGTTCCCCCTCCCCCTTTAGCTCCATAAAAATCTGGTAGCCTTTCTTTTCTTGGATATTCCTGGGTCTGGACCCAGATCTTCAGCACAGAATGGAAGATGGGTCTTCTTGAAAAGATGGGAGGAAAGATACAGCAGACGTATCCTCCATTTCCCCTCCCCCAGTCCTTGTTTGTAGTCAGTACTTCATACTGATTTCAAGGCTCCAAACATGCACTTCTTGTTAGTCTAGATACCTGCGGAGCCTTTTTTCTCCATTGATGTATAACCAGTTTAAAGTTTTCTGTAGTTCGTGTGTTTGAGGAAGGCATAACTGTTTCCTGCAAGTCCCCCGATTGGTCCGCATCCTCAGTGACCAGTGCTCTTGATGTGGGACCTTCCATCTCCTTCTCAACAACAGTGCTGACTCTCTCTTCCTCTATCTCTGAGGAAACTCTAGGATTTTCTGTGAAAACCTCTTGGCATTGTCCAGCTGTTATTTCAAAGTCTTCATTTGGAGCTGTACATTGGGCCTTGGCCTCCTGTTCCTGTGCTGCCGCAGCAGTACTAGGTACGGACTCATTTCCCGGCTGTCTCAGTACTGGCCTAGTATGTACTGTTTGCATTCTTGGGGGGCTGTGAAGAATCCTTCCCTCTTTTTAATTTTTGTGCATTATTAAAGCAGTAATATTGCTCTGCTTAGTCCATTTTATCCTCACAGTTGTGGGATGCCCAAGGGAAGGCATGATATGGATGTCTCTCTTCATCACACTAACTGCAATGAATTTGTTAGTACAGTGACTGCTTAGATGTTCCAGTTCTGTGTAAAGTCCACAACGTAAGGCATCATATGCACTGCTGAGATGAGTCTTGGCCCCACAGTGGTAGCAAGCTTTCAGTTGTCTGATGTAGAAAAAGATTCTTCTGTGTCTTCCCAAGAAAAAACTGTTTGGTGAGATGCTGTAGCCCTCTTTCACTATGCAGTAGTTTTATTCATATATGTCAATCCTTAGTCCAGATGTTTCCCGAATCCATGATAGGATTCGTATTTCCCATAACTGTATATTATTGTTTCAAGTTCATTTTTGTTGTGTAAGATGTCCAAAACACTGATGTGTTCATTTTTAAAGAGGACTGTGACAGTCTTGATTTCATGTTTGGTTAATGGAATAATAGTGAATGGTATCCAGCGTGGTGTATGCTTTACTTGGTGGTAGTTCATCGAAAATGTTTCCAGGCTGACAGCAGTTTTAAAGCTAACATCATATCACGGGTCCCCTGGTGTATGTATCAGTGCATAAACTTCCATAGCTATAAAATGTAAACTTTCTTTAAGTAAAGTATGGGCTATGTACTTCCGATCTGGCATTTTCTCAAGTCCTCCTCTGTATCGGATTCGCACAGCATTTCTGTGTTTTGCCTGTGCTGTGATAGGCTGAAAACAGTCAGCATAACTTCTGCTCATGGTTGCACTTGGGAAACTCTCCCTGTCCCTTCCAGACCTTGAAGGCGACTGTACCCCCTCTGGCTCAGTACTGTTTGTAGTTGTACCCTCATTTGATTGTCTCACTGGCTCAGGTAACTTTATATTAGAAAAAGAATGTACCCCTGCATCTTCCTGGTCAATGGACTGCATAACAACATAATTCTCCACCGCAAGTTGTTCAGCAATAACAGTAGTCACATCTCCTAGCACACTTAATGTGGTGGGGGCTGTAACTGAAATTTTTTGGGCCGAGTTCAGTCTGAGGGTGGGCAGCAGGACCTTCCTCCATATCAGTATTTAAACCTGCAGATGTGTGTTGTAGACAGGGCACCGTCAGGACACATTTTGTTTCATCTGTATAAGTTTTAAACAAAACTGGCTCAGAATTAGAATTTTATTCAAAACAATCTGGAAATTCTAATGAAAAATCAGTAGTAGCCACTCCTTGCTGAATATTCTGCTCTTGTCTGCCCCAGGCACTTTTGCACTCGGGGGGACTATTGACATTTACTGTATGTTTTCACTTCCATAATATTTATTTGAGAGACAGAGCCGGTAGACTAACCTGTATCATAATCCTTCCTCAGGTCCAAACTACTAACTGGGCCAGGAGATGTCCAGGGAGCATTCAGATTTTCTTTAATCCAGCCTGCCTTCCTTAAAGCTGAATCCACAGGCCAGCCTGACATATCTTTTCCCTTTTTTTTTTCCATATCCCATTCTTTCCGTCACATCCAAAGCTCTGACATTGTTCCATCTGTCTTAAAAAATGATAGGCCTTTGATCCTGGCTGCACCCTTCCCTCAATTCAGCATTTCTGCAGCTTCCCTACTGTTAACTCCTGCATGTCAGCAGCCAGTGTTGTGCTAATTATCTGCATGTTTTACACAGGGACCTGCATGCCAGTAAGTTCAGAGTCCTGATTCTCTATTTCTGTGTCAGTAATGATATTTATCTGAGTAGTTCCCACTAGAGATGGGTGAAGTGGCCCCAGTTCGCTCTGCTGATGATTCCATGGAGTGAAAGGCGAATTTGAGGGTGCTCACAATGCAGTGAGTACTTCGTTATAATAGATGACCTTGAAGTCCATTGAAAACAATGACTTCATGTTACTCCAAATCTTAAGCAGAAGTACATTGAAAACAATGTACTTTTGCCTCATTCGCCTTGTTTTTAATCCCCAAAGGCAAATTTTGCAGTGATTCATGGGATTTCAGGTCACATGGGCTCTAGACTGTTCTGCACAGCCTCAGTTTGGGGTAGTGTGTGTAGGAAGCTGTAGGAGACAAACTGCTCTGAGAGCTCTTTGTGATTCAGACCTTCTAAAAGCTGTTAAAAAAGCCTTTTTGAGTCATTTTTTTTGCTGAAACTTTAGTTCATCGATTATAGGAAACTCTCCTGTGTGCATCGAGCGTTTATTGTTTGTGTGTGGATTTTGAATGTTAATGTACAACATTCAGTCTGTGTACTGAGAGACAGTGGAAGTGTGCTTTTGGGGAGGGGCGTATCTGTTGTGTAGGTAGATTAACTTGAAGAAAAAGAGTGCTTTCTGTTTTAGTGATATTTTTCTTGTATAACTGTGTTAATGTACACACAGTAATATTTTCAATAATTCTTGCCATATTTTTGCTAATTGTTGTGGTGTAGCAGTGCATAATTTTAGTTTGTTTAAAATATGTGGTTATATTACTGAAGTTTTCAATTTGCTGCACATTACTTAGTGTGTGTGTGAGTATGTGTGTGACGCGTGTCATCAAATTATTGTGGTACATAATAATTTCTGCAATGTGAAGCTGCTATCCATTGCAGCTGTGTGATTTTTGTACTTCTTTGTGGTATCTTTACTGGTACTAGTACTAGTACTAGTGACTGTTACTGCAGCAGTGCAGTACACACTGCCCCCCTCCTGCGGTCCACCCCAACCGACAAATGTATTCTTTTCCAGATTTGAATTTCTGATAGTGAGCACTGGTTAGGTGTTGTGTCTTTGCATCTGCATCTCTTCAGTGCACAGCACAATCTTAATCTGTCTGTGCATTTGCATCTCTTTAGGGCCCAATCTCCAACTGTAATTTAAGTCACAGTTGTTTCTTTGGCTTCCCTTCAGAGTACCAGACAGGTGTGGTGCATATTTCTGCATGAACATTGTACTCATTAATATGCGTTTTTAAGGCAGGACCATCATCATGAGTCACTCGTGATACAAATGACGTTCTTCATCATCACGGTCACAAATACAGTCACAAATCACTATTCACGATCATGTCACGAATCTCAACATTCATTTTTTTTTTTTTTCTAGTTACTTGGATGTATTGTAAGCCTGTTTTGTAGTATCTCTCCAGGCTTCACCACCCCACCATTGTACTCATTAATGAGCGTTTTTAAGTCAGGGAGTTTGTGCTACAGCTCATTGGGGAAGTACAGTCATAGGCATTCGCATTCCCAATACAGTTTTCATAGTGGTTATCTCACACCGTCTACACGGAATCATGTTCTTCATCATCTCGGTCACAAATGCAGTCACAAATCACGATTCACAATCACGTCACAAATCACAACATTCATTTTTTTTACTAGTTACTTGGATGTATTGTAAGCATGGTTTGTAGTATCTCTTCAGGCTTCATCACTCCACCATTGTACTCATTAATAAGCATTTTTAAGTCTGGGAGTTTTGTGCTACAGCCCATCAGGGAAGTACAGAAATAGGCTTTCATGTTCCTTCCCGTACAGCATGTGAGTTACAGTGCTGTAAGCAGTGGTGGGTGAAGTGGCCCCAATTTGCTCCGTGAAGTGATTCACTGAGTAACATAGAATCCACGGAGAACTCCACAATGTGAAGCGGAGTACTTCACTTCATAATGAGGAACGCGAAGTCCATTGAAAACAATGACTTTGCATTACTCCACCTTCCCCAAACAACTTCTCCACCAATTGTAAGGTGAAGTACATTGAAATCAATGTAATTTGCCTCACTTCACCCTGTAATTGAGCTCCAAATTGAATTCTGCAGTTATTCATGGGATTGCAGGCCACATGGGCTCTAGATTGTTCAGCACAGCCTCAGTTCTGGCCTGGGTAGTGTGTGTGCAGTGGTAGCAGGAGACAGTTTGCTCTTAGAACTCTGTGATTCAAAACCTCTAAAAGCTGTTAAAATGCATTTTTGGGTAATATGTTTTGCTCAAAATTTAGTACATCAATTGTAGGAAACCCTTCTGGGCTCATATCATTGAGTGTTTATTGTTGTGTGTGGATTTTGAATGTTAATTTGGAACAGTCAGTCTGTGTACTGTGAAGTGTGCCTTGGTTGAGGGGCGTATTTGTGGTGTAGGTAGATTAACTGGGAGAAAAAGGCAGTCTTTCTGTTTGGGTTATATTGTTCTTGTATAACTGTGTTAATGTACACACAGTGATATTTTCAGTAATTCTTGACTTTTTTTGCTGATTGTTGTGGTGCAGCAGTGTACAATTTGTCTGTTTAAAACATTTGGTTATGTTACTAAAGGTTTTCAATTTACTATGCATTACTTGAGTGTGTATGTGAGTGTGTGATGTGTGCCATTAAATCAGACACCTTTTATTGTGTTACAGAGTAATTACAGCAGTGTGAACCTGCTATCCACTGCACCTGCATGAATATTTTATACTGCTATGTGGTATCTTTATTGGTAGTGGATTGTTACTGCCTTGCACTAATCCCCCAACCTGCAAAATGTTTTCCTTTCCAGATTTGGATTTGTGACTTGTGAGCACTGGTTAGGTGTCATGCCTTTTCATATGCATCCCTTGAGTGTACAGCGCAATCTTAATCTGTCTGTGCGTTTGCATGGCACCATTAATTCTGGGAGACTGCATTTCTTGTTACACTCTCATTTCACTTTGTCAGCACTGGGGAATTTTCTGGACACAAAACAGTGCATTTTGGGGATGCACATTAATTCTGGTAACTCTGTGTATGACCAGACCACTGTGCGCATGACTGAGTGCGCCATTAATTCTGGGAGACTTTGCATTTCTTGTTACACTCTCATTTCACTTCATCAGCACTGGGGAGTATTCTGGACACAAAACAGTAGCACTTTAGGGATGCACATTCATTCAGGTGACTGTGTGGGTGGGATGCTGCCAATATTTTTGTCACTCCGCCTTACTTTGCGTTTGAGGCAGAATGACAATGCAAAGTAATAATAACAAGGTGAAGTGAGCCTTTCCTATGGGGCACTCCACGTAGCAAAGTGTCAACATGAAGTGGTCACTACGCGTTCACTTCGCCAGTGGATTTTAAATTCGCTGCATCTCTAGTTCCCACACCTGATGCCTCACTAGCATCAGCCGGGAGAATATCAGTTACTGTGAAGTCAGAGTGCATTTCATTCCTTACCTGCATTTCCCAGGACACTGTCTGTTTCTGTGCATTGTATCGCTCTTCATCCGCTAACAACAATTTCAATAAATCATCTCTTTCTCTCCGGTATGCTTCTTCTAATTCTACTTCAGCACTGATGTTTGTTACAGGATTATGCCATGACTCAGTCAACAGGCAACCATCTTTTTCCTCTCTCTCCAGTTCTCTGCTAGGCTCAGCATTACATGTATATCTCATTTCCAATACATGTACCCCTGCAGTTGGTAGAACTTGTAAAGCTACTACATTACTCCAGGTGGGGAGGGAAGCTATCTCCTTCACCCAGGCAGCCAATCTCTCCTCTTCCTCCTCACCAGTCTCCATCCTCTCTGACAGAACAGCACCCCCTGCCAAAGATTAGATAAGCAGTGTCAGTGGCTCAGTACATTGCACACTCTGAGGCTGGGAGATCAGAGGGCTGTGGGTTCAGTTCCTACATCTGGCACTTGGGTTAATATCCCAATACTGACACTGTAGTGCAGCATGAGGGGGGGTGCTGCACTCCTGAGGTGCCGTCTTTCAGATGAGATGTTAAACCGAGGTCCCATCTGCCTGGATTCATGATAGTTCAAGTGGATGCTAAAGATCCCATGGCACTTATCAAAAAAGAGTAGGGGAATTTCCCCTGTGTCCTGGCCAAATTTCTCCCATTCACTGAAAATACCACCAACAGCTTAACCTGGTTCAATTTCAATTGCTTACCATCTGTATCCCCCCTCCCCCCGATAGCCCCTGAAAAAGGGACTTCTAGGCACAGTGGGCTTATCGGGTCAACAAAAATTCAAAAAACAATAAACTTCCCCATTTTTTCTGGTGAAATTTTCCCCAGTCACTAAAAATACTACCAACAGCTTAATCTGATTCAGTGTCAAGTTGGTTTCCATCTTTATCCCCCTTCCTATGGGATGAGGTTGAAAAGAAGCAGAATTGCCAGACCATGTGATGCAGGGTACCGGGTAACAGCTCCTCCAAGTCACTCCAGCCTCCCAATTCTCTATTTTCTTGTTTTACACTTGTAAAACCCCTTTAAACCTTCAAAAACTACTCTAGCAGAGTGTTTTAATACCCAGAGTACCAGAATTGTTGACCATCATTCTGATGGATGTCTACATGAAAAAAGCGCTGCAGAAACATACTCCTCCGGCTACTCCTGAGAAGGCCCCGAAGAAATCACGGGCCTCCGGTGTTACAGAACAGCCAGTGCATTCAAATGTTGCTATGGATCAGGAACCACTAACTCTAGGGAGGTTCCTTGAAGAATTCAAATCCTTCCTCGAAGAAATAAGAGACATTTCCTCCGAACTTAAAGTTTTAATGCAAAAAATAGAAGAAGTCTCACTGACAACCTTGGACAACACTACCCGTATTTGTTCCCTTGAGAAGCGGGTGGAGAAAATTGATCCTGGGCTGGCAACTATGCGGCATAAAATATCCCGACTAGAGCTAAAGTTGGAGGATCTCGAGGGCTGCAGCCACAGGAACAATGTTGTTATTGTGGGCCTCCCAGAGGGAGAAGAAGGCCAGAATACCATTGTTTTTGTTCAAAAGCTGATTGAAAAGATCACTGGCCCCTCTCCCTTCAGAGCCAAGTATATCATCGAGAGGGCGCATAGATCACTTCGTCCAAAACCTCCACCTGGATCTCTGCCTCGTCCTATTATCTACCGATTTCTGAATTTTCTAGAGTGACATTTTCTAGCAAAAACAAAAGATTTGCAGGAAGATGGGAAAATAATAAAATCAGAGTAGCCCAGGATCTCCTGGGTTCCGTAAGGCAGAGACGTACAGCGTTTCACACGATGGTTTCGAAGATTATCGCCGCGGGGCTCAAGTTTAAGATGATATACCCAGCCAAATTACAAGTACAAGTGGCTGGCACTTGGCTTTCATATGAGGATCCAGAGGCTGCACTCACTGGTCTTAAAACAACCCTTCCTGATTTATTCCGGGATCCATGACTCGCACTTAAAGAGCTGAAGATGCCTGCTTAGTGAAAACGCTGCAGATTTGGGATACGAAGAAGGGAAAGAAGTTATTTCCCATTTTGGATCTAGTGAGCCTGGTAGCGTAGTTTAAAGGGACATCATGCTACTGCGTTGAACCTGTTGGCTCTGAGTGTCTACCCATTTAGAAGGCTCTTGATGCTGTTTATTTTGCCCAGTGAACAGCTATAACTTATAAACATTGTTACTCGGTTTGTTTTTTCGTTATGTGTCTTACTGTAAAGGACCTGGGTATTTTCAAGTTACGATTTTCCCTCTAGGTATTTTCGCCCTCTGTACCTTATTTAAGTTCATTTTTGTGAGGGTGCACACCGCCACACAGTTGTTTTTCAGTTAGGCGTATTGTAAAGCGTCTGCAATCTTGCATCGCTAGAGGGAGCTCCCGATACATTTTTTTTCTGTAAGTCTGTTCTATTTTACACGCAAGAAGCTACATTTAAGGCTTGATACACTTGTGGTGTGCCTTGTAGTACTTTCACTATTTTGAAGAGGGAAATCCGTCCAAGCTGCTGCCACTGTTTTATGTAGTTGTGTATTACTTCTACCTGCCTGAAATTACCATGATTCTAATGTCTCATTCTCTTCTTTTACTTTTGTTTATTCTCAAGGTCTAAAGCAGCTAATATATTATTCTAGTGCTCTTTTTTTTTTTTTAGCTGGCTCTAAAGAGCTGAGTACTTTCCTCTGGCAACTCGAGGTTGGTACTAGGCAAACTGCTTGTTACAGAGTTAAATCTATTGTTTTGTAGACCAACAACCTCTTGTTCATTGAATGGAATGGGTATTTGCTCAGTTGTGGATTATAGGGGTAATGCTGGGAGGCTGGGGAAGGGGAAGAGAAGCTGTAGTTTGCTGATCATTGTTTGTTGCAGTAAGGGTGGTAAGGTGGATTGGTGATGGCCAGATGTAGAGGATACTATTTACACATACAATGGCAAATGGGGTATTACAAAGGGTGGGGGGATAACAGGGGATTGAGAGAAGGAGGAAGGGAGTGGTGGGGGGAATCGTGCACGGTTAAATTAATTTGTATGTATTTTCTGTTTTTTTTTCCTTCTCCAGTAGGCATATGCTTTTTGTCATTCAGGGAGATTCACCACAACTTATCTGGGATGATGGCTAGAGATTTAGTATTTGCCACGTGGAATATTAAGGGTGCCCGCAGCAAGCTGAAACAATATCAGTTATTGAAACATCTACGTTTATTGCATATAGACATTGCTTTTATACAGGAATCTCATTTGTTAATCTCAGAAGCCCCAAAATTAAGGAGGCAGCATGTGGGTCAAGTGTTTGCTGCAGAAGGGAGTTCTCAAAGCTGGGGGGTTCTAATTTTAATATCCCGATCTGTCCCATTCATACCCATTAAAGTTATTAGCGACCCTAATGGCAGGTTTTTATTGGTCCAGGGTAAAATGCATATGAATAATATTTTATTAGGCAGTATTTATGGGCCAAACGTCGAGTCCCCCAACTTTTTTGTACAATTGGTCAAGATTTTGACTCCTTATTTATGCATCCCCATGCTTTTAGGAGGGTACCTAAATTTAACTTTCGACCCGAATGTAGATCGTACGGCGGAGTAAATTTAAAGGCCTCTCCCCAGCCCAAAGGGCACAGAGGGAATGGGTAGATCAAACAGGTTTGCACGATGTGTGGCATATTCATCACCCCTCAGAAAGGTGCTACACATTCACCTCTCCGGTTCATCGGACTTCTTCAAGGCTTGATTATATCTTGATTTCCTAGGATTTACTTCCCGGGGTAATAGAATCTTCCATTCTTCCTAGCCCCCTGTCCGACCATTCATTGGGCACATGTCAACTTTCATTTGTTTCTCTTCCCAAAGTAGGGGGAAGATGGAAAATCAATAATCAGCTACTAAAAGATCCCAGTACAGTGCAGAACATCGCAGATCATATTGCACAATTTACAAATATCAACCACAATACTACCTGCAAGCCTGATGTGGAATGGTGCGCCTTAAAATCATTTCTAAGAGGGGTATTAATTGGCATGGTTTCCAGGCGAAAGAAGGCGAGTGAGAATCAACTTTTGAATCTCGTTTCCCAAATCAGAACCATTGAAAATAAAATGGCCCCATCTACCCCTGAACAAATTAAGCAAAAATTTATAATGCTTAAAGATGCTTACTTGAACCTTCTGAGAGAGAAAGACAAATTCTTGATTATTAAAACAAATGCTTCCTATACTGATTAAGGAGAAAAAGCCGGACATCTTCTGGCATTAAGACTTAGACAACAAGAATCATCTAGATTTATTTCTACCATCTTATCGTCAGTAGATGGTACCTTAAAAGTTACCCCATCTGAGATCACGGCTGAATTTTACTCATACTTCCAACAAATATACACTCCAATGCTAAATCCACCTTCTCCGGAAGAACTAAATAAGTATCTCCTTGACTGTCATCTGCCCTCATTTTCACAGGCTCAACAGCTAGCATTATGTACCCCTATCACTCAGGAAGAACTTTTTAGAATTATCAGGGATCTCCCTTCAGACAAAACCCCAGGATCTGATGGTTTTTCTTCTAACTTTTATAAAGTTTATGCATCACAATTGGTTCCCTTGCTTGTTCCTTTATACCAATGTATTCTCTCTGAGTCCAGCATAGATAACACCCTATTTGAAGCCTTGATTGTTCTTCTACCTAAACCTGGCAACCCCCCTGAGCTGACATCAAGCTATAGACCAATTTCCCTTCTTAAACATGACATCAAAATCCTGTCTAAATTGCTAGCGGATCGCATCAATACCATCATCTCTGATCTAATAGGACCAGAGCAGGTGGGATTCATGAGAGGCAGATCCTCTGTTGATCACCTACGTACATTGGTCCATGTCTTCTCAATATCTAGGGATGCTCACTACCCTGCCACCCTTGTTTCCCTGGATGCCGAGAAGGCATTCGATAGAGTTAATTGGAACTTCCTATTCCATACCTTACAAGCCTTTGGTCCCCCGACATTTGTAAAATGGATCACGCACTGTATAAATTACCCTCGGCCAGAGTGATGTGTAATGAAATGACATCTAACCTTTTCCCATTGCGTTCAGGCACGAGACAGGGGTACCCCTTGTCTCCCATTCTTTTTGATCTATATCTGGAACATTTAATACGGTGGTTGGTTAATTGTCCTAGAGTTCAAGGCATCCCCGTGCTTAACCATGAAGTTAAGGTTTCGGCCTACGCTGTTGATCTAATACTTTGGCTTTCCTACCCTACCTTATCAATTCCCCCCATGCTTGAGATTATAAAAGAATATAGTGCCTTCTCAAATTATAAATTAAATGTAGACAAAACAGTTGTTTTTCCCCTTAACTATAAACTAACAAAGCAAGAAATCCAAACCCTAAGTTTGTCTTAGGAGGCACACTTCTTGAAGTATCTAGGTATTGTGCTCACAAGAAATCCAACCCTTATCCAAAAGAAAAATCTGGATTCTTTGTTAATTACAATTACTCAGGACTTAAAAAGGTGGTCCCTTCTCCCTCTTTCAATATGGGGCAGGATCAACATTATTAAAATGAATGTTTTTCCGCGTCTCTTTTACCCGCTCAATCTTTTAAATGTATGGTTTCCTCTCTCATGGTTCAAAAAAAGCACATGATATCATTCTGGATTTTATATGGGATAACAAAAGACCCTGACTGGCCTTTCACAAACAAGCAACGCCTAAAGCAAAGGGTGGTCTCAGTCTTCCACATTTAGCATTCTATTATTGAGCATGTCACGCCAGCAAGTATCTTAGATGGCTTGGGATGGGAACTCCTGGAACGCCAGCTCCATATACCCCACTCTGGCTTAAAATTGAATCTGATCTAATTAGACTGTATGGCTTTTCTCCTTCCGTGCTGTTATTTACCAAGGTTAAACATCTTCCTATATCACTGGCGTTCCACCCCGATTGTCCTTTCTGTCAAGGTGCATTCCCAACTGTGTGCCTTTTTGAAGTATGACCACTGTACTGATCTGGCACAGCCATTAATGGGGAACCCCAACCTTAAAATTACTGGTAAAGTTCTTTCCACTCATTGGCTTAGACACCTCTCCAATTCTACCCTCTCTTGTTTTGTAGATGGTAGAACAGGGTCCTGGTTAACTTCACCTGAGATCCTAGTTAAGTTTAATATCCGAAATTCTTATATTTTTAAAATGTATCGACTATGTCACCTATTGATAAAAACTATTGGGGTAACCCCTTCTCCCTTCATAAACCCACCTATTATAATGGGTATATTCCCTTTTGTTGGCCTTTCACATGCAGTCTCCAAACTGTTCAATATTCTCTTTGATTGGGGCTTATCCAGACTATCTGGGTCCTTCAAGCTACTGGGCACCTCTTTTCCCTGAGATACCTATAAACTGGCCTGTTCTATGGCAGGGATGCCATAAGTTCATCACACAGGACAGACTCCGCCTCATGCAATTTTGCATATTGCACAACCTATATTATTCACCACAAAAGTTGGCTAGATATGGTATAATTTCTTCTTCCACTTGTACCAGGTGTGCACAGGATGAAGGTAACTTATTTAATATCTTTTGGACCTGTCCCAAAATATCTCCCCTCTGGGAGCTTATCAAACAGAGAGCTGACCCCCTTTTAGGGCTCAAGTAATTATTCTCTCCAAGGATTTGCCTCCTGGGTGATTTCTCCAGGATACCAGTCCTTGCTCGAAAGTTTCACATGGCCTTAATATCCATGTCTGTTAAAAAACTAGTACTAAAGCACTGGAAGGATAGTGAAAATATCTCTTATACCAAATGGCTGAGGGAATTACTAACTAATCTTAGAACAGAGAGATCTATAGCTAGTCTCCGGAATACTATACCTAAATTTAATAAAATATGGGGCCCCTTGCAAACTCTTTACTCCCTATAATTTGTCTAATTTAGTATGCCTGATTAGTAACTCTGGTGATATGAGTTTGTTTTGTCCATGCTCGATTCAGGGGCGCGGGGTGATTTGGGGGGATGGGGGTGTGGAGGAGGGTTGCACCTATCTGTTTGTTATGCTTTGTTGTTATTTTCTTTATCCAGGGTGTACTGTTTTTGGTATGTATGTATAAAAGTTAATAAAGTTTGAATTAAAAAAAAAAAGCAGGAATTGCCTAGTCCTCCTTTCTCAGTCAACAAAAACTAAATAAATAAATAAAACCCTAACAAACCCAGGGTCCATTGTCCACACTGGGTTCTGATCCACACTATCCACTCCCATGCTCCCTGCCCTATCACTACCAACCTGTGCAACCACTAAGCCCTTCATTCTGTCCCAGCCATGTAGGAAACCACTGATAGTTTTGGCACCCACCACATTAGCTGGCAGATTGTTCCACAACCGTACCACCCTTTCTGTAAAATGAAACATTCTCATTTCCTTCTTGAACGTACCCCCCTCCCATCAGTTTCCACTCATGTCCCTTTGCTCTTGATCCACTTCTTATGCTGAATAGTTCCTTGCAGTTAACCTTGTTCATTCGTTTCAGTAACTTGAAAGTATATATTCCCTCTCTCATCTGGCTGCCAGTGAGTACATGTTCAGTGCCTTGAGATGATCCTTGTAAGATCTGCCCTCCTTGCCCTGGATCATCTTTGTCACTCTACATTGCACTGTCTTTAAACTGTACTTATCTTTCCTTAGGTGGGGATTCTAGAGCTGGGTACAGTACTCCAGATTGGGCACCACACATGATCTACAGAAAGGTAGTAATACCACCTTCCTTCTGATGTCAATAGCCCTTCCCATACACCACAACATCCTGTTTTCCTTACTTTTGGCCTTCTTGCACTAGCTCGATTGTTTTAGGGAGTCAGTGATGATGACCCCTTGGTCTCGTTCCTCAGAGGTCATACCTAGCTTTATCCTTCACCATCCAGTACTCTTTCCTGAAGTTCCTGTATCCTATGTGCAACACCTTGCACTTTTTGGCATTGAATTTCAATACATATGTTGATTTGAAATGCAAATTAGATAACTAAGAAATTAGTGAGGGTTTTTATTGTTTTTTGTTGTTTTTAACCACTACTCTCAAATACCAGAATATGGGTTATTTTTTTGTTTTAAAAAATGAAATGGAAGAATGGCAGCCTAATTCTGCTTCTCCCTGGGACCTCCAGCAATCATCACCAATCTGCTAAGATCCAGGCTCCTATTCTGTGCCATCCACACAGAACTTATTCTACAAATACTTTGGCAACTTCTGGGTATAGTATCTGTTATTTTCACTTAGCTTTACTCCTGAATTTTTCTCTCTGAATATCTCTACTCCTCTGAGGCCTATAATTATGTCTGACCAAACCATAACTGCCACCTCTCTAAACAGAGTAGAATCTATGTTTAAACAATTGATAAACGAAATGAATGACCTTAAGGTTGCCACACAACAAAATGTATCCAATATGCAAGCGTTGGATACTAGCCTTATATCTACAGAAACTAAAGCCTCACATAATGAAAATGTAATTCATGATCTCCATGCACCCGTTAGAGAGCAAGACAGAACAATTAAAGCTTTACAATCCAAAATAGATGACATAGAAAATAGAACTCGCAGGAATAATCTTCGCTTTCTTGGATTCCCTGAAGGCTCTGAAATTGGGGATACCTCTGCTTTACTATCTCATGTGCTTCCAGCTTTGCTTTAACTGCCTCCTGATCTAGAGCTCACCATCAAGCGCACTCACAGATCCCTAGGCCCACATCTGAGTCCAGATCAAAGGCCTCGATCTATTATTGCTAGATTTCTAAACTTCTGCCACATTGAACTGGTACTGAATAAAGCAAGAGAAATTGGGGAATTAATATGGCAAAAAAACAAAATTTCTATCTTTAGAGACTGCTCCAAAGAAGTAATAAACAAAAGAAAAGCTTTCAACCCATTAAAATCGATCCTACATCAAAGGGGTATTAAATTTGCATTACGCTACCCAGCTACAATGTGCCTTTTTACCGGCAGCTAATTTAAAGATTTTGGGTCCCCTGAAGCACTTGCAACATACCTAAACATTTACCTCAAAGAATCGGCCACCTCTCTCCATGGGGACTCCTCGATTTGTTTCAACACGAGCACCCTTAATTCTGAAATGAGGTCTGAACAGCACCAGAGTGGAAGTGAAGTGTCCAATATAGTCCCAATAGAAAAGGGAAAAGAGATTACTCATCCAAGGCTCTCCACTTGTATTCAAGCTAAAAACTCCTCTGGTCCACGATTTACCAAACACACATGCTGTGAAAACAAAGAAACCTCCATTCTTTGACATCCATCTCAGCACCATAACAAAAGTTCTTCCCCGATACCTCTCTCCCAAAAGTTTTTATTTTTAGAGGATGTAGAAGAAGTAGATATACACTCCTCACAAGAGGATATTCAAAAGCTCGATTGCGCTGGAACATCCCAAAGTTCAACTCAAAGGTCTGCTGGCACCTTATCGGCAGAAACATCTTGGGCTGAAATAACTGCAAGTTCTCCAATCGAGCCACTTGAACCTTTGAAGAAGAAGAGCAGGGGTAAATTCAAAAACAAAGTTAATACCAGCTCCTTGGCTTCCTCTAAACGTAACTCCACCTGATTATCCTAAATGCGCTTTTGGTTACAATTAATGCTGACAACCTTCTTTGTTTTTTTTGTTTTTTTTCACTTCTGTGGACCTCGTGGGGTAGCTATGCACCCTAATTTAGAGCACGTTGCATATATCTGATCTTTGACATCGCAACTGTCCCTTACAGCTGGTTGTCACAGCGATAGGCTGTACATTGTGATCAGAGTGTAAAACACTTATTTCACTATTTACTCCCTGCATTACCTACTTGGATTACAAATGTCAGTGTAATTTCTCTCTACCAATATCCCTTCTGTCCATCTTATTTTTCTTTTTTAGAATATTAACTAGCAAATTTAATGAGCATTGATAATTGTAAGATTATCTTTTTTATGCAGGCTCTATGTTCACTACTCCCTTGTCTGTTTAACTAAAATGCACTTTGCATTTCGATTTTATCAAGGGTATAAATTGTTGCATCATATATCTCAAAGTTATACCTCATGGCTCTCAGCTAGTTCATGGGCTATTAGCGTAATTACTTGTGCAGCAACTTTTTTAACACTTGCAGCAGTCCACTCAGCCCCCATTTGTTTATAGGTGAGTGGTAGTTACTTACTTTTAATAATTTACATTTTTTGAATATAGACTTCATTCATGAGACAACTGTTACCAACCTAATGTTTGTTTGTTTTTTCTCCCTAGTTTTTCATCATTTCACTATATATCACAGGCTATTTTTGTGGTTCTAATTACTCTTGTAACACAAACAAAAGATGACATATATAACTTAAGGACACATCTAATCTCAAAGCCTGAATACTATAGCCAATAGAAAATGTATCTTATAGTTGGACTCACTGGGCCTATCAGGTCTGGTCATTCAGCTATCCATACATATATTTAAAACTATAACCAGGCTATATTCGAGACTTGTGTCATTTATAGCCCAATCATATGCCTATATATTAATAAATCTAAGAACCTCGAAGCCTGAGCTATGATATTCTTATACTCTAATATGAACACTTAGTGTAGTTTACTGTTTATATAGTATCAATCCCAATCTCCAAGGATATGCTAATATACTTAAGGTATCCTGTTGCCTCACAAATGACAAACACTTATTACAAACTTTTTTGAATTATATGCCACCATCTATATATATTTTACATCAGATCATTTAAATGACTGTGTGAACATTACATCTAATTTAATTACCCCTCTAGCCTTCACCCTACATTATAATGTTAATACAATATAATGGCACGCTTTAGAAACATAGAAACATAGAAACATAGAAGTTGACGGCAGATAAGGACCTCAAGGCCCATCCAGTCTGCCCATTTCTTTTTCTACCTTATAAATGTGCCATCGGCCTTTGCTCTGTCAGTGACCTATCTATTCATAGTCATTTGTATTGCTCCCTTATGCCTATCCATGCCTGTTTGAAGCCCTGCACTGTATTCATAGCCACCACTTCTTGTGGTAAGCCATTCCATGCATCTACCACCCTTTCTGTGAAAAAGAATTTCCTCACATTCCCCCTTAATCGGCCTCCCTCTAATCTCATGCTGTGTCCTCTTGTCCTGCTATTTTTCTTATATTTAAACATGTTAGACTCTTTCACCTTGTTTATGCCCTTAAGGTGTTTAAATGTCTCGATCATATCACCTCTCTCCCTCCTTTGCTCAAGGGTATACATATTGAGCTCCGTTAATCTGTCCTTATATGTCTTCTGATGCAGTCCCTCACCATTTGGTTGCCCTTCTCTGGACTGCCTCAATTTGGTTAATGTCCTTGTGAAGGTGTGGCCTCAATACTGCGCAGTACTCCAGATGGGGCCTAACCAATGTCTTGTACAGAGGTTATTACCTCCCTCTTACGACTTGTGATACCTACTAATACACCCTAACACCCCCTAGCCTTACCTACTGCTTTGGGGTCTGCTTGGATGATTTTAGGTCATCAGTGATGATGAGCCCAAGTCTCTTTCTTCCTTTGTGACTGCTAGCAACTCCCCTCCCAGCCTATAAGTGGCTTCAGGGTTTCTCTTCCCTATGTGCATGATTTTGCACTTCTTTGCATTAAATCCCAGTTGCCACTCTTCTGACCATTCTGCTAGTTTATCCAGATCTCTTCTCATTCTGCCCACCCCATCTGGATCATCTACTCTGTTGCAGATCTTGGTGTCATCTGCAAACAGACAAGCCTTACCCTCTAGTCCATCTGCGAGGTCACTAATGAAGATGTTGAATAGGACTGGCCCAGGACTGATCCTGAGGTACCCACTTGTGACTTGCATCCCTTCTGACTGTATACCATTTACCACCACTCTCTGTTTTCTGCCAGTCAACCAGTTTGCCACCCAGTTGACCAACTTGACCACCCGAGCCTACCTAGCTTATTTATCAATCTTCTATGTGGAACAGTGTCAAAGCTTTGCTGAAGTCAAGGTAGGTGACATCAACTGCTCCCCCCCTTGGTCCACCACTCTGGTTACCCAGTCAAAGAAATCTATGAGATTAGTTTGACAGGACCTTCCTTTGTAAACCCATGCTGTCTTGGATCCTGTAGCCCTATGGATTCCAGGTGTTGCACTATCCTTTCCTTAAGGAGTGCCTCCATAATCTTGCCCACTACTGAGGTAGACCTGGCGGTCTGTAGTTCCCGCCTCCTCCCTGCTACCACTCTTGTGGGTGGGATCACATGAGCCTTTCTCCAGTCTTCTGGGACCTCTCCTGTGCTCAGAGACTCACTAAACAATTCTGCTAATGGCTCTGCTAGTTCCTCCTTTAGCTCCTTAAGTACCCTGGATGTATGCCATCAGGTCCCATTGCCTTATCCACCCTGAGCTTAGCAAGCTCTTGTAGGACCCTTTCTTTTGTGAAGGGAGTAGTGCTCACCTCCCTCCCCCCTGTGTCCATGATGCTGAGCTGTGGGCCCTGCCCTACCTTCTCTTCAGTAAATACTGAGCAAAAGTATCTATTTAGGATAGATGCCTTTACAGGGTCCTCCTCCTCACATGCTCCCTTTTCTCCATTAAGCTTAGCAATACCCCCTCTGGACTTTCTCTTTTCACTAATGTATCTATAGAAAGTTTTGTCACCTTCTTTTACTGTTCGTGCTAGTGTTTCCTCAGTTTGGGACTTTGCCTTGCCTTGCTTTATTTTTTATTAGTCTCAGGATACTGTTCTAGCTTCTGCTACTGCTGTACCCCCTGGACCTCATCTACTGTTTTCAATTGCTCTCTTATAGGTAATAATGTGATGATTCTGGTTCCTTCCTGGGGGACATTTATAATTAGTCAATTTATCTGCTATTTACAATAATTATTGTAGGTCTTTATAAGGTTTGTAACTTAGTTTTACAACTCTTTATGAGTTGTTTTGCTTTAAGTCCTTAATCTTTTGAAATCCATGTTCGTAGATGCAAAAACTGAAACAATATTTCTAGGAGATCTAAATATGGACTGGCTGTCACCTAAATCACATGGCCTCAAATCCATTTGTGACGAGCTAGGTCTTGGGCAATTAGTCAGTGAACCTACTAGGAACAACACTCTAAATACTACCAACAGTTCCATTCTAGATGTGGTACTAACCACCCATCCACACAAAATATCTCATTTGGCAGTGTTTCACAATGACATGAGCGATCATGGAATTGTTGCTTGCATAAGATCTCAAATTAAGGCCGGCCGCAACCCATCTTTATAACAAAAAGATCCTTTCGCAAATTCAGTGCAGTAAACTTCCTATCTGACCTGAGCATGATCAGATGGCAAGATCTTTACCTAGCCAAAGATGTCAACAAGGCAGCTTGCATCCTTAATGACAAACTCACTACAATAATAAATAAGCATGCCCCTTTCATCAAAGTAAGGGTATGGAACAATTCCAACCCTGGTTCTACCGGATCTCAAGGCAGCCCTTATAGCTCGAGATAAGCTCTGGGCTAAAGCTAGACATTCCAAAGAATCTTGGATTGGCAGACCTTTAGAACAGCCAGGAATAACTGTGTGAGAAAAACTTTGCTCTGCCAAAGCTAACTATTATATTTCTACTCTCGAACAAGCTAAAGGTAACCCTCATAAAATATGGAAGACTATCAAAGCTATAGAAGGCCGGCCCATGGTCCCCTCTGTCCCAACAAAGATAGTTGCAAGTGGCAAGATTGTGGAAAACAAGTCCCTAATCCTGGAGGAACTTAACTCCCACTTTGCCACAGTTGGATTAGCTTTTGACATGTCAACTTATGCTGGTGCTGTGGTGAGCCAGCATACCCCTCCGCCACATCTAGTCCTGCACCCAGCCCCTTCCACTGTCAGATAACTTATAAAGTAGAAGATTCTCTTCTTAACTTAGACACCAAAAAGCGCGGGGGCGATGGCTTGGAACCCTTTTCCTAAGGTCAGGCTATGCCCATCTCACTGCCCCAATTCTCCACATCTTCAATCTTTCCATTACATCTGCTACTGTGCCATCCTGCTGGAAATCAGCACATATCCTCCCTCTATTTAAATCTGGTGACCCATGCGATGTAAACAACTATAGGCCTATCTCCATATTGCCTATCCTTTCTAAAGTTCTCGAAAGCGGATCCATATTCAGTTAAAATCTCACTTGAAACCTTCTCTCTCAATCCCAGCTCAATCCAGCTTCCGGCTAATCATAGCACAATCACTGCACTAGCAAAGTAACCAATGATTGGATCTCTGCTATAGATGCTAAGAAGGTAACTGGTGCAGTCTTTTGGACCTCAGCAAAGCTTTTGATACTGTTGATCACAAACTATTAGTCAATTGCCTTGCAAAGTTGGGTGCCACATACCATACCACCCAGTGGTTCTCTAGCTACCTAACTGGAAGATTCCAAAAAGTAAAGGCGGAAGGCTTTTTTTCTGCTGCCTTGCCAGTTACAAGAGGAGTCCCCCAAGGGTCCATCTTAGGCCCTATCTTGTTTTCTCTGTACATTAATGACTTAGATGCTAACATATCTACATCCAATCTGCACTTTTTTGCAGATGATACTGTGTTGTATACTTCTGGCTCATCGTTATCTGAAGTCAAGGGAGTGCTTTAAGCAGACTTCGCACAACTTGAGCATAATCTAATAAAGGCAAAGCTTCTGCTCAATGCTAAGAAGACTAAAGCGATGATATTCTCCTGCAGTGCTGTCACAGGCCCCCCCAATACCCTTGCCCAAGACTTCATTGTCACCACGTTAAACGAGCCTCTGGAAGTTGTAACCAAATTTAAATATCTAGGTATCTGGATTGACAATAAATTATCTTTCAGTGACCAAGTCGAAGATGTCTCTAGAAGGTTAAAAGCAAGGTTAGGTTTCTTCTACAGAAATAGGCCCCTTTTCCCCCTTGAAACTCGAAACAAGCTTGTACAGGCCACTTTTCTCCCCCTACTCGACTATGGCAATGTAATCTATTCCTCCACCACTCTTGCAAATCTAAGTAAACTGGACATCCTTTATCACCATGCATTACAGTTCATTACCAACTCCCCTTACCGTTCACACCACTGTGACTTATATGCAGCTGTTGGTTGGACATCCTTTACTACTAAGGCGCCTGCTCCATGCTGGGCTATGGACTCTTAAACTGCTCCTGCAGAAATTGCCAAACTATCTCTCTTCCCTTATTAGTATCTCACATAGTGCATACTCGTTAAGAAAATCTGACTTTATTATGCTTGATATACCAAGGAGCCGGACTTCCTTTAGTAAACGTACTATTGCATATGCCCTTCCCTCCATTTGGAACCAATTACAAACCGTACTGAAACAAACTAGCACAGTTTCAATAAACTTCTACAAATCGCTAAGTTCAGCCAAAATAAAAGACACCTGTAACTGTTATTAAGTCTCTTTCTTCCCCATGTGTGCCATATTTATCCACTGGTAAGGTATAATTGATTTGTCATATTAACTGCTTTCCTTTCCCCTTCTACTCCTGGCTTTATCTTTGCTTCGCTCCACTGCTACTCTATCAAATCCTCCTCCCCCATATCAGTTGTAGACTGTTGTTTGTTCTAGCTGCCAAAATACTGTATATGTATTGCACACACCAGTCATCATGTTTCATTTATCAGTATGCAACCTGTAAGTAGCTTCCTTTCTCATATCAATGTTTACCACCTGCGGTCACCCTATGTGGTACCCTTGTATGTATATCCAGCCTGAATCATGTAAAGTGCATTTCATGTATATACTGTTATTACCTATCTGTGTTTGTACTTTAAGTGTTTATGTCACAGGACCTCCTTGTGAATGAGCTTGCTCAATGGAGTTTTCCTGCAATAAACTTGAACTTGAACTTGAAATTTACTCATGCCCAGTTGTGTAGTAAGCGAGTCTCTGGTACTTTGTTCCGACTCTTAGCTATCTACACAGCTCAGTGATATATCATTGTGTACTATAGTGGTTAAGTTTCCTTTCATTCTGGTAAATGTTTAAAACCGTCTCTTTTTATATTTTTTTAGAGAGACATATGGGATATTATCACTTTATATCCTTAGTTCTATTCAATAGTATAGTCCTGCCTACCTCTATTTGCCTACATACTATCCCCTCTGGGTCTACATCATCCTGTAGCCTAAAGAATCTACATATGAGTCCCTTAAATATGACCATAGTTATTTCTATTTTTTTTTATTTAATATGCATGATCTTATACTATATTCATGGAACATTAAGGGACTCAATTCTCCTTGTAAGCGTAAGCAAATCCTTTCATATCTTAAAAAACATAAAGTACATATTGCTTTCCTACAAGAGACTAAACTCTTAAATAAGGACGTTTACAGATTCAAAAGGGATTCAGTTGGTTAAATTTATTCAGCATCCTTTACCTCATAAAAACAGGGAGTGGCTATCCTGATTCATAAAAACCTTAATTGGACCCTTATTAAAACCTCTACGGACCCGGATGGCAAATGGGCAATAGTTACACTTAACACCCCTACTGGTCCCATTATGTTAGTTAATGTCTACGCCCCTAACTCAGATTCACCTGAATTTTTTCATAATTTATCTCAACATATTTTAACAGACAATAATTACAATTCACCTATCTTAATTGGCAGTGATTTTAACCTAGCTTTGGAGGCCCATTTAGACAGAAGTAACTGTCCGTTTGATTCTCACCCTAGAAGTATTAATGCTCTATTTATGCTCTTGAAAGATTTTAACCTTTCGGATATATGGAGACTGCATCACCCTAGGGACCATGATTATACCTTTTATTCTTCACTCCATCAGTCCTATAGTAGAATTTACTACTGGTTTACCTCTTCTCTTATAACTGACGAAATAATTGATACATCCATTCTACCAATTATAATATCAGACCACTCTCCAATTAAGCTTCACTTGCTATGGGGTCCTCCACCCCCTAAATCCTTGTCATGGTGCCTTGACCCACTTCTACTAAATACCCAGAATTCATTCCCTGGATTAGAAAGCAAATACAAGAATACCTCTCTTTTAATATTACCCCTGACATATTTATGTGTACTGTTTGGGAAGCACTAAAAGCCACCATCAGGTGTAAAATAATTAGCTATGCTGTCCATAGAAAAAAAAATAAGAGAATCTCAACTAGCCAAACTGGAAAAATCCCTAAAAATCAAAGAAAACCAATATTTTAAATTCAACAAACCCAACCCCAGCTCGCAACTTCACCTTGAAATTCTCCAGCTAAGAATCAAAGTAAACGAACTTGTTTCTCGCAAAGCTGAATTAGCCCTTTTTAGACTAAAACATAAATACTGGAAACAAGAAGAAAGATGTGGGAAACTACTTTCCTATCAGCTTAAATCCCAACAAATGGATAGACATATTGTGAGTATGAAAGATCATTCATGCCAAATGCACACTGATAATCCATCTATCAACCATATAATGAAATCTTCCTATCAACAACTATACTCGCAACAAAACTGTGCATCAAACAATCATATTCAGCTTTTTCTAGGTAAACTGCAACTGCCTCAGCTTTCTGATCCTGATAGAGCAAATTTGGACAAACCATTCACCCTCCAAGAAATTCAAAATGCACTATCCAGCTTGAAATCTGGCAGAGCTCCGGGGGGGGGGGGGTGCCTGTGGATTTCTACAAACCTCTTTCAGATATTCTTTGCCCTTTACTTTACAATGTCTTTTGTGAATCATATTCTAATGGCTCTCTTCCCCCTACCATGACTGAAGCTATCATTACAGTCCTACCTAAAAAAGACAAGGACCCTGCTCTCCCATCCAGCTATAGACCTATATCATTAATTAATACCGATGGAAAAATCTTTGCAAAGCTTTTAACTTTATGTCTAGTACAAGTCCTATGAAGACAGGTTGAAGGAACTGAACATGTACTCCCTGGTGGAGAGGAGGGAGAGAGGGGATATGATAGAGACATACAAGTATCTTACAGGGAGGAACAGGGTGCAGGAAAACACTATTTTTAAGCAAAAAAGATGTTCCAGGACTAGAGAGCATGGGATGAAGTTGGAGGGAGGACGATTCAGAGGAAACATGAGAAAGAATTTCTTCACAGAATGGGTGGTGGACAAGTGGAACACCCTGCCAGAGGAAGTGGTGGGGCTGAAACAATCACGGATTTAAGAATGCATGGGATAGACATAAAGGAATTCTGGAGGTCAGGGGTAAGGTGCAACAGACTTCTAGGAAAACAAACTGAACTTACAAGCTCAAATGGGCAGACTGGGTGGGCCATAGGCCCTTATCTGCCGACACTGTCTATGTATCTATGTATGTATGTATGTACCCTTAATATCCAAAATTGCTCACAATTCCCAAGCTGGCTTTATCAAAACTAGATTAGGTTCCGATCATCTCCATTCCTTATTTAATTTAATTCACAAAGCAAAATTCCTTAAATCTCCTGCGGCCGCCATTGCTATCGATTTTGAAAAGGCATTTGACTCCTTAAACTGGAACTATTTATATCTTGTACTTTCTCATTTTGGCATTCCTAATAACTTCTGCTCATGGATCAAGCTACTATATACACATCCTTCAGCTCAAATACTTACTAACTCTATGCTTTCATCTCCTTTTTCACTTGCAAGAGGTACTAGGCAAGGATGTCCCCTTATCGCCATCTTTATTTATTCTTGCTATGGAGCCCCTCTCTGCCCATATTTGACAATCCAGTAATTTTAAAGGGATTCAGATTGGTAACTCCCCGTTACTCCTCACTTTCTTACGCAGATGACCTCCTCATTCTTTTAGAAAACCTTGAAAAGGCAGCACAACCATTGGTTATACTATTTAAAGAATTCACCTGTCTTTCTGGCTTAGCCTTGAATTATAATAAATCCCAAACTCTACCATTAAATGATTATTGTAAACCCTCTATGAACAACCCTTTGGGTTTTTGTTGGTCACCCCAGGGCTTTTCTTACCTCGGCATTCAAATTACCCCGAGGCTGGACAAAATATGGGACATTAATTCCCCCCCGCTAGCCAATATCAGATCTATGTTTGACAGATGGAAACTACTAAATCTTTCATTTAATGGGATAATATCTGCCATTAAAATGTCTATCTCTCCAAAAATCTTACATCTTTTTGCCAATATTCCTTTAATTTTACCCTCCAACTTTTTAGTTAAGCTAGATAAACTAATAGGCAACTTTCTTTGGGAAGGGAAACATCCCAGATTTAGTCATATTAAACTCCGTTCGCATTGGTCGAGAGGAGGCTTCGGCCTCCCCTGGTTTCAAGCCTATTTTTGGGCCTTTCAAACAACTCAGACTGTAAAATGGTTCCTTAAACTAACGTCCAGTTCTCCATTATGGTTTAATATGGAAGCCTCCCTATGCCCTGGGAACATTAATACTTCCTTTATCTATAACTCTCTTCTCCTAAACTAAAATCTCATCTCACAATTTCATCATCTGTATTTTATTGGAAACAAATACATAAACATCTTAAATCTAATCCTATACCTTTGGCAAATACCCCAATATAGGGCAACCCAAATATCTATTTGGATAATCACCCAATCTTTTCCGTAATTGGAAAAATAGAGGCATTTTCTTCTTAAATGATATACTGGAACCCAATAAACTTAGACTCAAGTCCTTTACTGATCTTTGTACTCTTTGGAAACTTCCAAAACATGATTTTTGGAAGTACCTACAGCTCCGCACTGCTTGTAACTCCTATTTTCAATACTTACCCCAACAACACTTACACAACCCATATATCTCACAATGGCTTAAACATACTTCTAATTTGAACAGTAAAATTTATAAACGTATTATAGATATAATTCCAAATCAATCTTACACAGCTAAAAACAAATGGAGTCAACTCCTAAATTACAACATATCAGATTCACAATGGCATAGATGCTGGCTTTCCTGCCAGAAGACCTTTAAATATAAGCGTAGTTCACTTATACAAATAAAAATCCTCCATTTGTGGTATAGGACCCCTACGGTACTTCAACATATGGGTCTAATGAATAACAATAACTGTTGGCGTTGTAACTCCTCCAGTGGGGACCTATATCACATCCTATGGAACTGCCCTCTTATAAAGAATCTATGGCATGTTGCTCAAATTTGCAGAAAAAGTTATAGGTCAACCCATTACATTAGACCCTAAACACACTATATTAGGTATAATCAACCCCAACAACAACACTATTTCCCACACTCAAAACAGATGGTTGAATCTATTGTTTCTTCAGGTTAAATGCCTTATACTTATCCATTGGAAATCCGTTATTATCCTCAAATTTTCTGATATTCTTAAGAATTTATTTCAGTATGCCTCCCTGGACCGTTTATCTTGTATTTCTTCTGACCGACTTGAAGATTATAATAGATGTTGGCAGGACTATCTTATTTACCTAGAATCTCCACACAATTCTAATACTGAATATATTGAATGCTACAGAGATTATACTTACTTTATATTACTTGGTATTTGTTATTACCATTGTCTCTCTTTCCTGTTGTCTTTCCTTCACTTTCTACTTTACTTCTGTTTGCCTTTACTAGTTGTTTATACATATGTCTTGCTACCATAATAACATTTCCAATATGTATACAATATATAGAGTTATACTGAACAAATCAGTTAATATCATTATCATATAAGTACTCTATGCTATCCCTGTTTCTCCAGTCGATATTACCTTCTAGGTTATTCTTAGAGAACTCAGACCAGACAGATGTTTTTTCAAACATTATAACTTTATTGTAATTCTTAAGATCCATAGCATTTGTTTACTCTAATGATGTTGTTTAACAGCCAGTGCATTACTTTATCTGGTTATTAAGACTGATTATGTATTTTTGCATATGTGGAAATGGTTGTATCTTTTACTGTAAAATAATAAAAATATTAACTGAAAAAAAATGAAATGGAAGTCTATTTCAATGAAATTTCTATTTTTATTATCCTTTAAGAACAATGTTTCCTTATTTTTCTTCATTTTCAGTCAGACATATTTAAAATCAGACATCCCAGGGTGCACCATTATGGGGAAATAATTGCACTTCTCAGGTGTGCTTGAAAGCGCTTAGCTGTGCTTCTTGCTTAATAAAACACTTGAGGAGTGTGATTATATTATCATAATGCACACTCATTCATGTCTTATTGCATACATATTAGAAATCTGGAGGCAGCACTTCACCTGGCCACCTTGGAGACTGAGGATCACAAGCAGGTTCATGTTTCCAGCACTGCGACTAGGCCAGGGCCATGTGTGTCACATGACCCAGGTGAGGCACAAGGTTTCTCTAGAGCTGTGATATGAGCCACCCAGCATTCGGTCTCCCAGCTAATCATGGAGTAGCATTGTTATTAGATGCTAAGGCAACTGTTTGCCTGCTTTCCTGCTACCTAAAGCAGTAAAAATAGAAATCTGGCAACTAGTCTGTATCCACATTATATTTTAAATGTAAATTTCAGTGTTATTGTCATTTATTAGATTTCAGTTGACAAGACAGTTAGACCAAGATATATTAAAAGCTGTTCAAATTAACATACTAACTGGGGGGAGGCTAGTGTAGTTCTCTTCTATACTAATTAGATGTATTATGAATGGGGCAACAAGCCTTGGCCACTGTTGACTCAGTTGGCTCAAGGATAATGGTCTCTAACATAATATCTGCCATTAGGACCAAGGGTGGGATCCTTCCCACCAAAAAAAAGGAGATTAGGAAGGCCTTTGTTCAGTTTTATTTCCAAACTATACCAGAGTAAGCGCCAAAATAAGGAAGAAGAGGCCACTGTCTTTTTGTGAAGCTGGCTTTTCCCAAGCCTTCTGAGAAATAGTTGTCCCTTTTGAGTGGACCCGTTTCTCTAAGTGAGGTATGAGTGGCAGCAGCAAGTTTAGCGAAGGATTACCTGTTAGGTTTCCTGCAGAATATTATAAGGTGGTAAGTGAGTCAATCTGGCAATCTATGTATGAAATATTTCAAGAAGCGCAGGATGAGGGGAGGTTGCCAGAGACCTGTGGCCTGGCAACCATCACTGTTATACATAAGGAAGGGAAGGATCCCACTGAGTGTGTGGCATACAGATTAATCCCACTCCTGAATTGTGATATTAAAATACTGATGAAAGTGCTGACGCGTAGATTGGAACAGATACTGCCAGAATTGGTGAGAAGTGATCAAACCAGTTTTGTTAAGGGCCATCGATCCTATAATACTGTGAGGAGGCTCCTGGGTGTGATTCAGAGGGGGATTCGGTATCCGGGGAGGGGGCTCTCCCTGGATGCTGAGAAGCATTTGATAGGGTGGAATGGGAGTATTTGTTCACTGCCCTATATGTCTTTGGGTTGAGCGAGCAGTTCATTAATATGGTTCAGCTGCTGTATAGAGCCCCCAGGGCAAATATTCAGGTAAATGGGGAGTGTCTGAGGAATCTGAATTGAGGAGGGGGGTGCAGCAGAGCTACCCACTCTCTCCCCTACTGTTTGCCCTGGCGATCAAGCTGCTGACATAGGCTATTCGCACTAATGAGGTGGTGAAAGGCATGGGGGGAGCATGAGGTACACAGCACAAAATCTCACTGTATGCAGACAATGTGCTCCTGTTCACCACTAGACCTAGGACTTCAGTCCCAGAGATCATGAAGATTATACAGCAATTTCTTTCTTCTCAGGGTACAGAGTTAATTTTGAGAAGCTAATGGGCCTAGTGGTGGTTTGAGAGGAGGAGTTAGAAGGTCATAGGTATAAGAGGGTTTGTACACATCTAAAATATCTAGATATCAAGTTGGGCCCAATGCGCCAATCGCTGTATGATCTTAATTGTAGGCCACTGTTGTGAAGTGTTAGGAGCTACCTAAAGCAATGGCATGGACTCTGTATCTCCTGGTTGGGCTGCATAAACCTTATCAAAATGAATATCTTGCCATGGGTGTTGTGCTCAGTGCAAATATTGCCAATGGGGCTCAGTCAGGGAGATCTGTGCAGCCTGGATAGGTGGTGCTCAGATTTCATTTGGATGGGGAAGAGACCAAGTGCTGGGTTGGAGTGGCTCAGGAGTACAACGAATAAGGGAAGTTTAAAGTTCTCAGACTTTGAGTTGTATCACTTGGAGGCCCAGATACAGCTATTTTCCAACTGGGTGAAGGGTCTAAGAGGGACATGTTGGATTGCCTTAGAAAGAAGTGAAGCGCAAGCCCCTATGATGGTATATTTGAACAAGGATGGTCTTAGGGCCCTTAGGAATTCCAGGTCTGGACTGCCCTTGGCGGAACACCTGCTAGGCACCTGTGAGAGAGTCAAGAAGCATATTGCAGCCACAGAGAAGAATATAATCCTGGCTCCAACTGTGGGTAATCCTGAATTTTTCCCTGGTTTGGAGGACTCAAGTTTCAGAAATTGGGAAAAGAGAAGCATGGGGTGTTTGGGGGATCTATATGATGGAGTGGGGTTTACGAGCTTTATCACACTTAGGGAACAGTTGGGAATACCCCAAAATCACAGATTTTGGTATTTACAGGTGAAAAATTGGGTGGTTAGGGTGGGGCAGCTGGTTTCTGGTGATCTCCCCCACGTGATCTGGAAGTATGTATTCTACAGAATAGATCTAATCTGAAGGGAGCATTGACAAAGTTCTATGGTGTCCTGCGGGAGAGCTCACTGGACTCTTCCCATAAAGTTAAGGCACACTGGGAGAGAGATTTAAGGGTTAGGATTTCAGAGACTGTATAGGCCACCTTATGCGGATCAAATATTGGAATCCTTATATATAATAATTTTGTACCTCCACTAAAGCTATGTGGAAAAAGCAAACCATGAGTGTACTTCCCATGAAACACATGACATATGGACTACAAGGCTAGGGTTATTGATTTGAAAGGCAGTGAGTATTGTACTTGGATACCGTATCACCAGTAGAGGTGGCCATGGTGTGGCTGGAGGGATAGAAGGAGCCTCCCTGAGGGCCAGAATACAGAGTGATGATGTACTGTAAGTATACCAGAGGCTAGTGAGGAGTACCAGCAGTCCAATTTAAGTGACAAGCAGTTTGTAGAGTGCTTAAAGAAAAAGAGACAAAGCTAAAACCAGAATGCTGTATGAATTGTGTATGAAAGAAAAGTGTATTAGTGTGTGTCTAGTTTTCTATAAATTCTGATATTGCCATAGCTAATATGATTAGTGGTTCTATGTTTAATGAAGTATAAAGGAGTTACTGATTCTACTGTTGGGGTTACTAATAGCCCAGGAAAAGTAATGGGATCACTCGTCAGTCTAAGAATGTTTTACTGTGATTGTATGTACCCGATATGTGTTATGAGTGTGTCTTTGTATATACAATACAAAACGTTCAATAAAAAGAAGTTTGAAAAAAAAATTAACATACCGTGTTCTCTTAACTGTGTATCTGACATCGTCTTCTTCTTGCATCAGTGCAAGTTACTGTAATTCTAATGAGCAGAATGCCAGAATGGTACCTCTAAGAGCTGGAACCAGAGATCAGACAGCAAATATCATGGAACAACTGAGCCTTTTATTGCCTTCCCTCTCCCAGCCTCCCTCCCCCCACACAAAGGCTATGGAAAATCTAAAGCTTGAAAGACAACTTTTGAAATGTGCTCTACTGCTATGGGGTAGGTTTAAAAAGCTGCCAAAGTCATGCAGCCAAGGGAAGTTAGTGAGAATCTCTTGAAAGTGATGCACACAAAACCAAGCCTGTTGCTTTCACACTGTATGCCACTGTTTTGTTTCCCTCTGTGTTAGGGTCCCCCTTTCTTGATATTATCTAGATAGATATAGACAGATATAGATATAGATAGATATTTACACACACATAAATAAAGGATATGCAATGGGGACCTGTGAGATAAATGATTTATCTGCAGAAGAGCAGTTTGACCTTGGGTAACCTCACGAGTGGTGTAAGCCACGACTAAGGTGTCCAAGGTCAAACTGCTAGAGTACAGATAAAGCATTTATCCCACAGGTGTCCTAATTGCATATTCAATTTATGTGTAACCCCCCTGTGAGAGCTTACTAGTTAAATAGTGTTGCCGGTAAGTCTGGATCTGGGGCCCTGCCTGCTGGCAGGGGAGCCTCAGGTCAGAGGGGATAAAAGGGAGTTTTGACACCAAAAAGGGGAGATGCCTGGAGAGAGGAAGAGGGAGGAGTGTGGCCTGTGTGTTTTGGCCATGAGGGCCAAGGTTTGGGGCCAGGGTGGGCTGCTTGCCACTCCAGCCTGCCGTCCCTGAAGATCAGCAGTACTGTATGTGGTCAAGTAGCCGTAAAGCTCCTGGAGCAAAAGAATGGACTTCCTGTGCCTTCTTTGGGAGCTGGAACCCAAGGAGTGTAAACATGTGCTCACCTCATGATCTCCGGCACTGAGGTGGGACGGTGCAGGAGTGGTCTGGACATCCTAGTCCATTGACGAGTGCAAGGAGAGTCCTTGGTTTGATCAGGCCATTGGGGTAGTGCAGAGGTGGCAGCCCGCACTGTAGGGAAGGCAGTGGTAGCAGTCTGTCTCCCTTTCCATGTGGCACTGTGGTCTGGCTGGGAGACAACTGAGAATCCTATGCAGCTGAAGAGGGGAAAGTGCTCTGGGTCTCCGGGATCCACAGGGTCTTTCTGGATGCTATGATGCTCTGGGATGCTTGGAGCTTTGCACTTGCTTTGTCAAGAGGGGACTTGGCCATTTCTTTTGGGTCTCTGTTTGGGAAGCAGACTATCCATCTTTGGTGGAGCTCCAGGATCGAACTGCCACTTTAAAGATTTGGGACCACCAGTTGCAGCTTCAAAAAAGGTCCATAGCTGTGTTAGGGTGCCTGAAATGTGTTTGGTAAAGTGAGAAGTGAAGCCAAAGTAAGTTTGTGCAGGAGTGAAGCTGGAGGGAAATTCTTCGTGGTCTTTTCCAGTCCGCTGTAAAGTCCTACTGCCAGGATTCATAGAGCCTGCATGGTTCTGTAGGGAAGTACTGTAAAAGGAGATTTTGGGAAACAAAAGTTTACTGAAGACTGTATCAGGCCTTGTGCCTAGACGAGTTGCCCATGTTTGATTCTGCACGCCACGCTCCATGGAGTGGACTGATCAAATTTCCCACAAATAAATTTGTTTTTTCACTTTTACCTCTGAGTTGACAATGGACTTAATTATAGCACCTTGTGTTTGGACTAACAAGTGTTGCCCCCGCAGCTGCTGCACCCCGCATCTATCAACTGCCTGCACCCCTGAAGACCATTCATCAAAACCCAGGTAACGAGTTTTAATTTCTGGAACTGGGTTTCTGGCTGCAAGTGCCCCACTCCCCCAAAGTACCACCTGGCACACCCCTAGACACCTGGAGTTGGGGCTTACATATGCAACAGGTTTTCGTTTTTAGTGTGGTTTTTATTTCATTTTTATCTGGTTTTAATTTTAGTAGGGTTAATGCAAGGGATTATTTTGTTTTTTTCTGTGTATTTTGCTGCATTGCTGGTCTTGTTGCCAAGTAAGTGATGTTGGTTGCTAAGGAAGGGACATCCCCACATTGAGATCAGGCAGTAGCACTTGTTTCTGTTGGCAGAAAACCTGGGAAGGGCAGGGCTGTGTTAGGTTTGCAAAGGGCAAAAATATGGGGGCTCCCTCCTCACTTTAGTGAGTTCTGTACCGCCAGGATACTAATGGCTCCATTTACAAAATTAGCTTTTTTTTTGTTGTTAGTTTTTTGCAGTCAGAAGTCTATTGTTTTGAGTTGAGTTTGGCAAGTTTTAAAATGGCAGTGGAAGCACATCAGTATCCAGGGTATTGCGGAAGTGTGCCTAGTATGTGGCGGTTCATTTTTTTTAAACTGCAGATTCAGTTTCTGAGGGTCCAGCAGAGCTCAGAGGACAATGAAAAATGGAGAGAGGGTTGATCTGGAGATGGAGAGAGAGAGAGGATCGAGAAACATGATGAATGAAGTGCGAAAGTGAGCAACATGAAATGGGGGGGGGTCTTCTATGGAAATGAAAGAAGAGGAAGTCCACAAAGAAAAAGGTATGGTAGCTCAGCTGGCTATCGGGGGCTAGTTCAGGAGTTTCATTTCAAAATAAAATGAGACTGTAAAGGTGAAACTGCAATAGCAGTTTATGTGTAGAAGTGACAGCAGTTTATATGTAGCAGTAGCAGTATCTGTTATGCTTAGTGGATGAAAGTTCCGGGAGTTTATTTAAAATCAAAACATAAAACTTCAGTTTTCTTTTGATCTGGTCAGGTAGAGATGGCGGGCAATAGGTCCTGACACTAAAGAGTGCTGGGTGAGAAGGATGAGAATCTGAAAATGTTTTGAATAAAGGTACTGTAAAATGTTTTAACAATTTTGAGAATAGAAGCAACTAGGCAAATGAAAATTGTTTTCAAAGGAGCAGGTACAGTGTGTGTGTGTGTGTGTGTGTGTGTGTGTGTGTGTGTGTGTGTGTGTGTGTGTGTGTGTGTGTGTGAAGTACTGAAAGTGCCTGTAAATGAAAGCGAAAGAAGTATGAAGTAGTGCTTGCAAGGAGTGGGTCTTGGTGGTTGATTGACAGGTGGCATTTATCACACATATGTGTGATGAATTTTACGTTCTAAAATTTATTACACATGTGGAAATAAATGGATTTACCACACTCCGTTTTTTCGTCTACGTCATCTGTATGTATATATATATATATATTGCAAAAAAAAACATTAATGCATCAGTTAGGGTTTCTATTACAGTGACAAAAGTCAGGAAATTCGATGTTAGGGTTACCAATCCTACCACCCCACCCATACCCTACCACCCTCCACACACCAACAGGCGTTGGGGTGTGCCTTGGGGCCGTCTGCCCTAGCTCTCACCCATGCCTTATGTAAAAAGCTAATATGGTACAGTATAGAAGAATGGAGTGAGAGCTAGGCCCGGTGACCCCAAGGCACACCCTGATACAGAGTAATTGTGAAATATAAGGCAAAACGTTATTATGCGCAACTGCAAAGGCATTCCGTGCCACAGGTGCAAAAACACATTTGTGGCAGGATGTGGGAAATGACAGCTGTACTATTCATGAGGTGGTGTGAAAAAATGTCCATGTTAAAAATTTGTTAGCAAAATATGGAAAAGTACCAAAGTTATGCGTGTGCATAGAGTTAATTCAACGCATAGACGTAACTCGGGCATTTTGAGGAATATTTGCTCCAAATTTTCAACATGACCTTTTGATGACCTCACCTCATGAACAGTGGTACTGTCAGTTCATTAATCAGCCTTGAAAGGTGATTTTGCACAGCATACGTGCCATTCTGCGCCACAGTAACAAAAACATATTTCGGGCAAGATGTGAAAAATGACAGCTATACTGTTCATAAGGAGGTGTGTAGAAATGGCAATGTTGAAAAGTTGTAGTCAAAATTTTACAAATTACTAGAGTTATGTGCCTGCGTAGAAAATGTGCGACATAAGCTCCTAATGCGGCCATTTTGGGGAATTTTTCACCACATTTTCAACATGGGCTTTTTTGGACCCCACCTCATGAATACTGGCACTGTCATTTCATTAATCAGTCCTGAAAGGTGATTCTGTGAGCGACTGCGAAATCACCTTTCATGTCTGAGTAACGAAATCACATTGCTAGTGTTCATGAGGTCGGATCCCAAAAACCCCATGTTGATAGTTTGGTGCAAAAATATTGAAAAATGGCTGAGATATCAACATGAATTTAAAATGCCATTGACAACCATTATACAGAACTTACACTACCTCGATTCTTCAGTTTGCGGTTCGCCTTTTGAAGGACTGGCATGACTGGTGATGCATGGATCTATAGTGTACTGTGGGCAGCCAGGCACAAGTACTGGCACTTGTTACTTCCTGTAGTTATACAGAAAAAAAAGCATGGCTGGAAAATCAGCTCAGCTAATCAGAATGTGGAACTGTCCATACCCATTTTATAAATTAATGGTACAATGATGTTTGATTCCATGCTTATTGCATAAAGAATGGATATGCAATGGGGGTGAGTTAAATAAATGATTTATGTGCACAAGAGCAGTTTGACCTCAGGTAACCTCACAAGTGGCATAAACCACAATTATTTATTTAACAAGTTCCACATTGCATATTCCATTTACAGTATGCAATAGGGGTGTAAATATTCCATTTATGCAATAGGTGTGTCATTTTTGTTATGGGGTCATATTCATTTTTTGTTCATTTTTTTTTATAAATAAATGGGATTTTTTGTGCTCTGCTGTGTATTCCTATTCTGATTAGGGCTGGTTGCTAGGGTCAATAACATGATTGCTATGAACCACTCATTGCAATGTTCTGATCATGTGCTGTGGTTCGTTGATTTTGCCATGTTGGGAGGCTGGAGACTTTACGAAACATGGCAGCTCCATTTCTCACTTAGTGAGAGTTCAAGGGCGCTACTTTGGTTTCATGTTTTTTTCTTCCTTTGTTTAGGAAATAATAGTTGATCCTGCCTTTAGTGTCTGGTTCTCTTTTTTTAACTATGCTCAGTGATTAGGTGTTGGGATGTGAGCCTGAACTTCAGGAAGTGAGAGAATGGAAAGGACCACGACCACTCTGTGCACTGTACTGTTGTACATGACTTGGCAGTTGCTTTAAAAAAAAAATGTTAAGTGTAGCTCCAGACTAGTTTCACCAGAGAAGGTGAGTGGTATTGGTGAAAGTGATACTGTGGACAGGTAAAGTAATGGACTGCTGGCCGGACAGCCATTGAAAGAGGAGGATTTGAGACAGGAGTGCTATGATGTACAGAAAATGAAATGTGACAGCACTGGAAAAAAGTACATCTTGAAAAAATGGATTTGTAGAAAGTATTTTGGCTAACGCAGGATAGTATTAAAGGGGACCAGAGGTAGAGGCAGAGATTTGGGGAGGGGAGGATATACACTGCTGTTGAAGTATTAAAAAAAATTGCTGTATGTTTGATGAAATTTACTAAAGTGTTAGCTGTGTGTTTTCAGCTGGTTAGTGTGGTGAGGGGAGCTTCTGTTGGGGGAAGGAGTGTTTGCCATAGGCCACTGTGGTGCAGTAGGTCAAGTTCTGTGGGGAAAAGAAAGTAGGTAAGTAGTGCTGGTGAAGTGAGGATGATTGACAGATGAGGTATGTAACCCCTAGGTGGTGCTATCCCAAGATCTACTACCCCTGCCTGTTTGGCTAGTAGCAAGTTAAGGGGCCTAGGTTCAGTGATGGGTGCCTCCACCCAAAGGTCAGGGTTGGAATTGGTCTGACTAACCAGGCCACAGCCCTCTGGGACACTGTGACCCCCCCTCGCCTCCTGCTAGTGGCCCACATAGCACTCAATGTTTACCTTCCCAACACCCCTGATAGGTTTTACACATATACCTAGATTTAACACTTACCCCCAGGACTGGTTCCTTCAGCTTGATTCTGGGGACACCCTGTAAAATAAGGTGATGCAAGACAAAAATAACTATGCAATACCTTAGGCATAAAGAGACACCATAGTCAGTGTAGACTGCAGAAAAAGAAGTAGATCTGATTTATTCAGGGGGCTATAACAAGGATGGGGGCAATCAGGGTAATTGGCTTAAATGCACTATAAATGTCACAGTTGTGCATGCAGTCAGTGTCCCTATCAGTCATACTCTCTCGGTACCCAGGATGGAAAAGGGGGCTAGCCAGGACCATTGCCTAGGGTAGGCCGGCGTTGCAGCTGGTAGAGGCCCTGTGAGGAAGAAGAATTACCATGCACACTCACTGATTGTAATCCAGAGCCGGAGGGCTCAGTTCATGGAAACAACACAACAAATTAATCAGATGACACACTTGTGATTTAAAAGATATGTTGCAGGGAGCTACCCTGTTTACTACTCACAATACCCAAAGCTGAGAACAGGATGGATGATGGTTTTTCTGGACTGCCTGAAGGAGCAGGGTAGGGAGACTAGGCCCTCGTGGCAGGGCCCAACTGCATTTGAGAGCAGGCAGATTCAGTCCGATGCAAGCCGGGTACAGCTTCCAGCCTTCAACACACAACTCAACTCAGGTGGGGGAAACCAGGTTGCTTCCACCTCCAGTCCACAGCACATTTATATGTAGCTAGGGACTACTGTACCAGGCAATTGACTGCTCGATCCCAATTGCAAAGTCACTGCTACTCCTGGGAGCTCAAAGGTAGCTAAAGTCCTGACAGGCCGATCGCGCTTGGCAAAATCTTCGGTCTTCTTCAGTTTGAGCCTGGTATCCCTCCAGTAGCTTAATTCACAGCACACTGAGCAGATCACTGTCTGACTATTTTTCTTTCTCTTTCTCTCTCTCTCTCTCTCTCAGCAAAATGGCAACAGGTCAGGTTTCAGGCCTTCCAGGTTCTCCCGTGTGAACTACTGCGCAACACAGCTGCTCGATTATGCAAGCTCTTTCCTCTCCAACTTCCAACTCGAATCTGGCTTGCCAGCAGACAGCTCAGGGGATTTCCCTTAGATCCAAAAGGTTCGGTTGGGCAGTTTAGCTGTCAATCACAGTAGGAGCTCCCCCTTCTGTTGCAAAAAAGGTGTCAACGGTCTAAAACTACAAATCCCAACTGGTAATCCATACAGTCCCATTCCAGCAGGCTCCAATTTAGAGTCCCCCAGTACTGATTGGTCCAATTCGGCAGTTTGGAACCAAAATGGTGGAGCTAAACTGAGCAGTCCTTGCTGCAAAGAAGGCAGGTTAGAACAAACACTATATCATTACCACTCTAAATGTTTATCAGCAATTGGTTACATCTCTGAACGGGCTCCCCCTGCGCCACTAGCGACGGCAGAAACGGAGCAAGGATTCAGCAGCCTGGACGGGATTCCAGCATGTAAACACACAGTCCCCCCATAAAGATTAATTATGACTACAAGCAGGCAGCCCTTAAAGAGACAGTACATGGAGGCTTTAAAGGCGCTCACTGGTAACAACATTTAAATGGCTTTAGCACCGAACACCAACCAGGCAGTGAGCAATTAGGCAAGCTCTTGGAAGACTTTTCGGTGACCCCCATTTGTAGGAGGGATACACCCTTCCTGGCCTGGAAAAACTTGGCGCCCACATCAAGTCAATACCATCATAATAATTTCAAGTGTAAATTATCTTATACATCTATACCACTAGCCTATTAAGCCTATGACTTCTAGAGCATTTGGGAACATATTAAAGCTTTACCATACACATTTCCTGTATTTTACAGTACACAGCGTTTTCTAAATCACATCACACATAGGTTACACAGATTACTCAGATACACCCTGCAGTTCGAAATCAGGTTATTACCTCCTACACATTGAATAATGATAATGGGGGCCCTTTCCTATCAGCTACCTTGGGGCTGGATGGGGCAGGGGCACCATACTTAAAAGGCAGAACAATCAGCCTGGAGTTAGCACTCAAACTCAGTTTGGGTAGGGAACTTTGGGACACATAAACTCCCTTGTGGACTATGTTGAGAGGCAAATCCACTGGCCTCCCAGGGGAATCATAGCTGAGGCATACTATTGTTTTGACAGCTCGTCCAGTCTTCCTGGGGGGGAACAGCCACAGTCTCAGTATCTTTCACCTCAATCTCTGCACTTTTCTCACTTGCAAGGGGGGGCCTCTGTCTGAGTGGAAGAGTTCAGTCTTGGGGCACTGTCAGCCACTGGCTTAATAAATTCAGGTTCTATATCACCTGGCTGACTGAGATGGCCCTCTGGCATTGAAAAGGAGTCATCATCACACTCAAAGTACTCTTTGGGTTCTAGCATGTAACCAACCTGTCCCAAATCTGCTGTCTCTTCCTCAGGTAACTCACACAGTTCCACCATGCACAGCGACTCAACATCATCGGACCTGACACTCTGCATTTCACTCTCAGGGAGCATTAGCTCCAAGGAAAAAGCTGGGGGGGTTAGGCAGTCCAGAAGGCCCAGCTTGATCCCCACAATTGACCATGGGGTTGCCTTGAAATGGTTGACTCAGTTCATAAGAGGGGTAATACCCATAGTTGCACTCACTCTCATCAGAAGTGGACTGGCGGTCAGCATCAATTAGGGTTTGCTGTGGAGAAAACCTTAAGTCAGTGACCACGGTGGCAGGCTTACTCTGTTTTTGTTTCGCAGCAGCCCGAGTCACTGGTCCAGGGGGCACTATCTCTGGGGGCTCAGCTTCAATCAGAATTTGGCCAATGGGCAACAAATGGTTACGGTGCATGGTCTTGATATCTTCTGAGTTGTTTTCAGGCCTCACATCGTACACAGCTAAGTCATTCAATTTGTCTACTGGGGAAGATGGTGCCACCGATCAGCTTTTTTGTGTTTACCATCCAATCCCAGGTTCCGTAGCAATACACAGTCTCCAGCTCAAAGCTCTTGGGCCTTCACTTTTTTATCATACTTTTTTTATTAGCTAAATTTCTCTTTGCAGCTATTGTCTGAGCTAGTTGGTATGCATGGTTCAAGTGAGCTTTTAGCTTTTGCACATAGTGTAGGTAATTTTCAGCTTTGACCCCATCAGGCAAAACCACAAAACAAATGTCCATAGGTATCATAGGTAATACAGAGCTAGTAGACCATGGTCCATAATGCTCGCAAATATTAATTGTATCCCACTATGCATTTTTGTTGCAAATACAGTAGGTGTCCAGATGTTTTTAAATGTATCCATGTTTTCACATGTTACTACATCCAAGGGCAAACCAGTCCAAATTTTACAAACTCTTATTGTGAACCAACTACTTCTTTTTTTGTTTTACATTGTTCTACTTTTAATTGAAGTGGATGTGCCCTGGTGGTGTAAACAGTATCCATCAGTTCAAGAACCAATAACTCCCATAGGTGATCATCATATAAAGCCTTAAATACCAGAAATAAGTCGCCTCTCATTCTGCGATACTCCAACTTATAGAGTCCTAGTTTTTCTAGTCTAGCATTGTAGTCCAAGCCTTTAACTTCATTAATCTTTCTAGTTGCTCTCTGTTGAATTGTTTCCATTGTTGTTATAGAGCCTTTTTCCCCTGGTGCCCAAAACTGGGCACAGTACTCCAAATGAGGCCTTACCAGAGATGAATATAACGGGAGTAGAACATCACTACTTTTACTGCTGATATGTTTGTTTATGCAGTGTAATACACCAGCTGCCTTCTTGATAACTGCATGGCAATGGAGCTTAGAACTAAGATCATTGGATATTCTAATACCCAGGTCGCGCCCATCAACTACTGTTTTTCAGATTTTTCCACCAAAATTGTATTTATCTTGGTTGTTTTTTCTCCCAAAGTGCATTACAACACATTTATTAGTATTAAAGGACAATTTCTTTTTGGTAGCCCAATTTTGTAACTCATCAAGGGCATACTGGAGGGTATCTATATCACCAGTTTTAATAATCGGGTAACCTAATTGTGTGTCGTCAGCAAATTTTGTTAACCAAACCTTGGTTGTGGTTTTTAATGATGCAATATATATGTTGAACAAACATGGACCCAAGACCAAACCCTGTGGGACCCCACTAGTCACAACATCCCAATCTGAGAAAAAGCCCTTTATACACACTCTCTGGGTGCACCCCTTTAGCCATGATTCCACCCAACGTGATATATTTCCCCCTATTCCAATACTAACATTTCCTCAATAAACTGACCATGAGGGACCTTGTCAAAGGCCTTGGAAAAATCCAGGAAAATAACATCCACTGCCTCACCCCTATCCAATGCCCCACTCACTCCATTATAGAAGCTCAGCAGGTTTGTCTGGCATGATCTTTCCTTAACAAAACCATGTTGAGTGGGATCTGGTTCAATTATCTTACATAGGTGATCCTTGATGATTCCTACAAGCATTTTACCCAATATTGATGTCAAACTGATGGGTCTATAATTAGACACCTCTTACCTAGAACCCTTCTTATAGATAGGAACCACAGTTGTTTGTCTCCAGACATCAATAACCTGACCTTCTTATATGGATTTATTAAATAAGGCAGCAACAGGACCAGAAAGAGGGATAGCTAATTCCTTAAGAGTACGGGGGTGTAAACCATCTGGCCCAGCTGACTTGTAGCGGTCTAAATTTTGAAGCATTTTTTGAATACTGCCAGCATCTATTGTGAAATACCCACTCAGGATATGATCATTATGTTTCTTTCTAGTTTCTGTTTTAGTATTGAAAACTGATGAAAATTGCTTATTGCAAATAGTAGCCATTTGTGTCTTGTCTGATACTAAATCACCTGAATTATTTTTTAGCGGGCCTATGGTGGGAGTACCTCCTCTTTTGTTATTAATATACTTTTAGAAGGATTTGTGATTATCCCCCACATTGTTTGCCAGTCTTACCTCGTAATCCCTTTTTGCCTTTCTGATACTGTATTTAGTTACTTTCAACTGGAATTTAAAGATTTCCCAGCTTTTCTTAGTTCCACATAACTTGGCTTTTTTGTAAGCTTGTTTTTTTATATTTAATGTGTTTTTTTACAGTTACATTCATCCAGGGCCTTTTAATTTTGGTTTTATCAATTTTTTTGATAATTGGGATATGTTTATTTGAAAATAAAGTTAACTGACTGATCGGAATTTGCCATATTTCTGGAAGTGATTTATCTAAGAAGAAATATTGCCAGTCCCAGGATGCCATTTCTAGTGTCATACCCCAAAAATTAGCTTTTTTAAAGTTGTAAAGTGTTATGATACCATCATCCTGTCCTAAATTCCCACTAAAGGTAAATTGTGCCATAGAATGGTCACTGGAGCCGAGTGGTTGTAGCACTGAACAGTTTGCAATTTGATTTCCCAAATTATGTAAAACTAGATCCAAAATATTGTTACCCCAGTACTGTTGTTAACTATTTGTTCCATATTAGATATCAAAGTGTTTGCAAATATCTATTTTCCATGGGGAATGAGTATGCATAGGCTTCAATTTATACTGGAAGATTAAAGTCACTACAAGCAAGGTGTTATTAGTGGAGGATATCTTCTCCACAAAATCCAGCAGATGAAAATCATCATCATGTGCAATTGCTGGGGACCTATAAACCACACCCATGTTAATACAAGGTGCTGATGTAGGGAACATTTTGACCCACAGTGCTTCAATATTAGGCCACTGAGTTAATTCAATATTTTCTGAATTTATAATACTTGACAAATACAATGCCACTCCCCCCCCCCAATAATACTTCTGTCTTTATGAAACAGAGTATAACATGGAATGTTCTTGTCCCAGGGGTCGTCTTCTCACCAACAAGTCTCTGTAACAGCACAAATATGAATATTTAGTTGTTCCAATAATAAGGTAAATTCGTCAAACTTATTCTCCAGGCTTCTTGCATTTATAACTAAACAATTCCATTCAGGAGGGGCCAAAGGGATATTACTTTTACAGATTTTTTTGGGGGCAGAATGTTTTCCCCCCCACCTAATAGTTTAAACAATGGTCAATCTGTTGTCTTAATCTGGAGGCAAAAATATGTTTGCCTTGTCTATTCAAATGCATGCCATCCCTAGTGAAGAGATTCTGGTTTACAAACCCTGTCCAGTTTTCCAAAAAGAAAAACCCTTCCCTTATACACCATCATTTAAACCACCCATTTAGTGTCATGATATCCCTTTGTTTGTCAATGCTTGCCCTGGGTATAGGTAGCAGCCCAGAAATAATCAAATTACCCCCTTGACTTTTTATAATGTCTCCAATTTCTTCAAAATCTCTCTGGATTTGTAATAAAGATATTTTACCCAGATCATTTATTCCTGCATGTATTAAAGTAAGAGGGGAGTTTGTGTGCTCTTGCAGCCCTGGGAATATATGTTTTATATTATTTATACCGGCTCCTGGAAGGGTACTGACAGTGGTGTTCAAATTTCTGTTTTTACATAAAATATGATCGGTGTACCGAATTGTAGAGTCACCGATCACTAAAACATCCCTAGGAACATTTACTTTACTATCTACCTGATCACCAGGAACATTTTGTATTTGGGAGGGATCCTCGGACACCAGTAAGTGGAATGTGTCAATGTCTTGTGCTTTCACAGGTGGTAATGGATGGATTGTCTCGAAAGTATGTGATTGCTCAGGGAAAATAATGGTGCTTGGTGTAACTAAAATAGGGGAGAGATCCACTGGTGCTGTTGTCTCCCAAGAAGCAGCTGCACCAGGTGTGACTAAACAAGAGTCAGTCATTAAAGCATTGAATCTGTTTTCAGTAGGAATGTTACAACTTCCCCCCAATATTTCTTTTTTCTTCTCCCAAACATGAGGCGATAGGGAGAGAACCTGGCAGCATCATTTTTTTGTACAATTATAGGCATGGACCAAGGTGCTTATCTGCTGGCTCCATTTAGGCTTGTCTTTCAGGTGGAGAGTGCCCAATATATCAAGCAGGGTGTAATTGAAGTGCTCTGGTGGAGGATCTCCCTGCAGGTGATAAGGCGTGGTCCTGGACTTCCGCACCCCCCACAGAGAGAGCATTTCTTTGATTAAGTGACTCTCAAAGTCTCTGCCTTGGTCAGAATGAATTCTTTGGGGGGCTCCATAGTGAACAAAGAAATTCTCTATCAGCACCTTGGCCACAGTGGATGCTTTTTGATCTTTGATGGGGAAGGCTTGGGCATATCTGGTAAAATGATCAGTGACCACCAACACGTTACTGATATTCCACTGATCAGGTTCCAAACTTAGAAAGTCAATACAAACTAACTCCATGGGTGTGCTGGTGGTGATGTTAACAAGGGGGGGCAACCCTCTGTGGCAAAGCCTTTCTCTGTAGGTAGCGACTACAAGTTTGTACATGATGTTCAACATCTGCCCCCATTTTAGGCCAGTAGAATCGGGACTGCACCAGGTCAAGGGTTCTGTCGATGCCAAGGTGGCCCATGTGGTTGTGTAGGGACCTCAGCACCAAGTCTCTGAACTCCGTGGGCAGGACCAATTGTTGCTTGTCTACTTGACCCCCCTATCTACAGTCTCTCGGTACAGGAACTGATTTATTAGCTTCAATTTAGGGCCTTCTTTGTACAATAGTGCAGTTCTCAAGTCAGAGGAGCACAACTTGCCCACATCTTTCCCTGCGTAGAGTGCTTCAAGGGCTGATCGGATCATTGGTCATGAGATTGAGCTTGCCGAAGGCTGTTATTATCAAACTGAGGTAAGGCACTAATATCTAGCACAGAAAATGACAGCACACAGCTGGTATGCAAGCATCAGAGGGGCCCAGACAGTCTACCAAGCAGTCCACTGGGTCTGTGGATATCTGTTCAACTTTGTCAAACTTTTGCCACAGGGCTCGAATATCGGGCTCGGACAACCTGACCCAATCACTTTTGGAATTAGGCCTCTGGGAGAGGGCATCAGCATCTATATGATTCAGGCCCGATCTGTATTCAACAGCATAATCATAAGTGGACAATGAAGAAAGCCACCGATGCCCAGTAGCGTCCAATTTAGCTAAAGTCTGTACATAGGTTAGGAGATTATTATCAGTCTTTACTAGTATCTTTGCTTCATACAAATACTCATGAAATTGGTCAACAATGGCCCACTTCAACGCCAAGAACTCCAGTTTATGTACAGGATAGTTTTTTCCGACAGAGTCAGACTCCTACTGGCAAAGGCCACTGGTCTAAGGCCATCTTCATGCTCCAGATACAATACAGCCCCCAAACCTTGTAGGCTAGTATCGGTGTGTAACACATAGGGTTTAGCAGGATCGGCATAAGTAAGAACAGGAGCATGGGTGAGTTGATATATGATTTCATGGAAAGCAGCCTCACAGTCGGGTGTCCATCGGGGCCCAAAAAGTTCACCCAGGTGGAAGTATGCCCTCTCTGCTTCAGTGGGCCATTCTTTTGTATTTTTTGTTCGTGGGAGGGTAACCCTGGGTCAGATTCAACAATTGGCGAATCACTCTTGAGCAGTCCTTTATGAACCGATGGTAATTGTGACAGAAATGGGAAGGAAAGAGTTAATGGTTTGGATTCTGTAGATGCCTTATTTTTTTAGCAGTGTGGAAAAAATACACTGAGGCTGAAATCCTCCAGCAGCAACCAGCTTGTGGAATTCCTAGCTGCTAGATAAGAGCTGGGTCATAATCTCGAGTGGACATCTCCAGACACACACAGACCTTGCAGACACGGACACAGGGCAGTTTGAATGGATTGGATCATTCAAATATAAACTTGAGGTGAAAAGGAATATAATTGGTCACCAATAGGTGTTCACTCTGATTGCGGACAATTAAATACATACATGTTAGGTGGTTGGTGCATTTAAGGGGAGAATAGAATGACATAGTCTCTATAGACTATATAGCTTCTGTAAGACAGAAACTCTCTCTTGCCTTGGGAAGCTGTGAGGAACTTATAAGCTTGGAGCCTACCTGGTATGTCGTGGGAGCTGGCAGTTAGAACAGGGTCCAGTGTGTCTTGTAAGGACAGGAAGGGTAAGTTTAGTGATAGTATATTTCAGTAATAGCCTTCTTCTTTTTGCCATCTGTTGTTTAAAACATTTTGTTTACTTTTTCTGTATAAGTGTTATTCTCTTGTGTTGTAAATACATTTCCTGTAAATGCTCATTGCACTTTCTGTTAAGTAAAAGCTGTTTATTTGCTCAACAGTTGTGACTCTGATGTCATTTTTCTAAGGTAAGATTTGGTTTCCACTGGCTAAGGTAAACTCTGTGTAGCATCCATACACCTGAAAGAGACACACTACCGACTTTAACTTATGCAATTGCGTGTGATTTTTCAAGTTTGTACACTTGAAGAGGTGCGGAAAAGTCCGGCTGGTGGCAGCGAATACCTGAGGACACACACACACCTCTCTAAAAGCTGTTTCAGCCCAGAGGAGAGGTGGGTTGTCACATATTGGTTGGCAGTGGTGGGGTGATGATGGCGGACTGCGCCTTTACTGAGATACAGGGTTGCCAGTGGAACAGTTACCTTAACGTGCAAAACAGGATATACAAGAGGATACATTTGTACAACAGTTTTTTTGTTCCTAGATAGCACAGTAAAGTGTAGCAGTGGAGAATGAGCTCCACGAAGTGTGACTCACTTACTGTAACACAGCTTTTAAAAGGTGCCAGGAAAGGGATTCAGCCTGAAAGTCTAAAGCAGAAGAAAGGGCAGACCTCATAGCTACTCTCTTGGCACATGATCTGAAGCAGACTGTCGCTGGGGTGAGTCAGGAACTGAGGCAGCAGACCCCCAAACCAGCTTGAGGCACTGCGACTGCAGCTATTGCTGCAAGACAAGGCATTGGGCGAAAAAGACTGGATGCTGAAGCAAAGCAAGAAGGTTGGAAGCAGAAGCAAGAAGACAGGAAGCAGAGACAGAACTTGAAGAAAAGAGACTGGCAGACAGAGAGAAAAAGCCAAGACAAAGAGAAGGAAGCGTGAAGACAGAGAGAAAGAACGACAGCATGAACTCCAGAGACAACAACACGAGAAGGAGATGATGACCTCCGCAGTCAGCAAACCGTGAGTAATGGTGGAGTGAGTTTACCTCATGAGCAAAAATGAATTCTAAATTGTTCCTCAGTTTAAAAGAGGAGATGACCTGGATTTATGTTTAAGGTCATTTGAGAGAGTATGTAATCAATTACAATTAAATAAGGCTTCCTGGTCAACTTATCTCACACCCTTGCTGACGGGGAGGCGCTGAATGCATTTGCTAAAATGAGTAATGAAGACTATGCTGATTATGATAAAGTAAAAACAGTGTTGTTGAAGCGTTTTGAATTAACTCCTGAGGCTTATAGAAGAAAATTTAGGGAGTTAAAGAAAAGCCCAGAAGACAGTTATGCAGAACTGCAGGTTAAACTGTATATACTTACCTTGATAGGTGGATGGAGGGCTAAAAGCAACTACTGTGGAGCTGATTAAAGATGTATTGGTGAGAGAACAATTCCTTAAAATTGTACCTGAGGACATGCGTGTATGGCTCATAGACAGGGCATGCGCCTCTTCCACAGAGGTGGCAGGAGCGCTGCAGTATCTGTCTAGCGGCCACACACACAACGTAGAATCTTATGGTATGGGGGCAGCACATGGGTATAAAAGGGATCCCATGGGGGCAGCCCAAGAAACTCAGCCTGCTCCTGAGCCCAAAGTAGAGCCCTCTGGTTCTAAGGGACTCAGAAATAGGTCCCAAGAAATGTCATATTTGCAATCAGGTGGGACACTTGAGATATAATGACCTCAGAAACTGGTTAGAGGCAGAGATATTTGGGGCGGGGGTGATCAAAAAGGGCACTGGTGTGTTTGTAGGGTGTGTCCAGTCTGAAGAACCACTCTCCTCTGATGAGAATCTACGTCCCATTACAGTTAATGGAATAGTAACACAGGGACTATGGGACACAGGTGCTAACATCTCCCTGGTAAGGCAAGATCTCATTCGGGCAGAGCAGATCGTGCCTGGGAAATACTCAAGGTTCAGGCATTCACAGGGCCACCAGTCCCATTACCAATGGCTGGGAGTCTTCCTGAGCTGGGAAGGGGCCATGTAGAAAGAGGTGGGAGTTGTAGAGGACCTACCTGTAAGTATGATTGTGGGGAAGGATTTGGACCCCAGTAAAAACTGGTGTGTGTTGTAACTTCGTAGTCAGGCACAAGGGCAAGCTTCTGAGGGGAAGAGGGTTGACTCTGGGTGGTCCAGCCACACCTCAGCAGCTGAGAAGTGTCCAGCACAGGGGGGGGCTGGCTAGAAGCTGCAGTCAGAACCCCAGTCACAAATGAGGAACCCACAGGACTTCCTTCAGAAGGGGCACTGGGAAGGGTCAGGCGAGAACGTGAGTGCTGCTGGCGAACTGACCCTACCCTGAAAAAACTGAGAAATAGCTCATAGGGCTGAGCATTCTCAGGGGTAAAGAGTCCATTTACTGGGACAATGGGCTGTTGTACAGAGAATGTACAAAGAGGAAGGGCTAGCTGGTGAGGTACTCAGCAGCTGGTAGTCCCTAAGGTTCACCGTCAGCAGCTTTTGGCCCTTGCACATGATATCCCTTTTCAGGGCACTTGGGAGTGAGGCGCATGGAAGCGCCTCACCAACAATTTCTTCTGGCCTGGTATTGGCAAGGATGTGTAAAGTGTGCCGGACTTGTTCACAGTGCCAGCGGTAGAAAAAATGGGGGACAAGGCCAAGGCAGCTTTGGTGCTCCTGCCCATTATTGATGAACCCTTCAAGAGGGTAGCATGGACATAGTGGGGCCATTGAGCACCCCAAGTCCCACTGGCAAGTGGTATATCCTGGTAGTTGTAGACTATGCCACTAGATACCCAGAGGCAGTGGCTAACATCCTCTGAGGCAGGACCAGTGGCAGATGCACTGTTGGAAATATTTGTGGTGAGGCTTTCCCAGGAGATACTGTCAGACCGAGGTGCCAATTTTATGTCAGGATTAATGAGTAGTTTGTGGGAGGGTGTGGGGTAAAGCAGCTCAAAACCTCCCCATACCATCCCCAAGCTAATGGTCTAGTGGAGCGATTTAATTCAACCCTTAAGACCATGCTAAGGACTTTTGCTGACCAGCATAAGAGAGACTGGGACAAATATTTGCCTCATCTCCTATTTGCATACAGGGAAGTCCCACAGGAGTCCACAGGGCTCTCACCTTTCGAGCTCCTGTTTGGTCATAGGGTGGGGGCCACTAGATTTGATTGGAGACGAATGGGAGGTGACCGTGCCTCCCAAGAAGTCTGTTGTGGAGTATGTCCTGAACTTCAGGACCGCCTTAGGGAGCTCATGGGGTTTGCTCAGGAGCACCTGGCCACTGCACAACAACAGCAGAAAGTCTGAGCATGACCCGTGGGGCCCGAGCCAGAGAATATGAGGTGGGACAGCAGTGATGGCACTCATCCCTGTCCGACAGAATAAGTTACAGGCAGCATGGGAGGCCATTCTCCATTGTCCAAAAGGTTAGTGGCGTCAATTACATGATAGAGCTCCCGGACAGGAGATGCAAATGAAAGGTGTATCATGTTAACATGCTGAAGCCCTACCATGACAGAGAGGAAATGGTCCTCACTGTATGCAGTGCTCAGAGGAGGAAACTGAGGTAGATCCACTGGTGGACCTACTTGGGAGGCCAGAGTGCATCCTCTGTGGACAGCCTTACCCTCTCGGAACAGCTGACACCAGCCCAGGTGCAAGAAATTAGGGGTGTGCTGAGAGAATTTGAAGACATGTTCACAGAAACCAGAGTACACCACGATGGCAGAGCACCATGTGGATACAGGGACACGGATCCCTGAAACAGTCCCCTACAGGGTACCTGAGCATGTTAAGCAGACTGTGAAAGAGGAGCTCAAAGAGATGCTGGAACTGGGGGTAATCCAGGAATCTAGTAGCCCCTGGGCATCACCGTGGTACCTGATCCCAAAGGGATGGCACCACATGATTCTCGTGGACTACCGGAAGCTTAACAGCTGCAGTCTGATGCTTATCCCATGCCCAGAACAGATGAGACCCTGGAGCGACTGGGGAGCCAAGTGTTGACCACAATAGACCTAACAAGGGCTATTGGCAGGTACCTCTGACCCCTGCGACCAGGGAAAGATCAGCGTTTGTTACTCCATTTGGTTTATATGAATTTAAGGTAATGCCATTGAATGAAGAATGCACTGCAACCTTTCAACGAGCTTGTAGATCGCATTCTGTCTGGGGTAGAGTGAGTTTGCATTTGCTATATGGATGATATAGCCATATAGCCAGACCTGGGATGAGCACATCAAGAATGTGGGGATGTGTTCCACAGGTTAAAGAAGGCAGGTCTGACAGTCAAGGCAGAGAAGTGCCAGATAGGTATGGCAAGTATCCTACCTTGGGCACCGGTGGGTAGTGGACACATCCGCCCGAGCCTGCAAGGTGATGCCATCCTGGCCTGGCCTACTCCTACCACAAAAGAAACAGGTCAGGGCATTTCTAGGGACTGCAGGGTACTACGAAGGTTTGTTCCCCGCTATAGCGATCTGGCTAAGCCCTGACAAACCTAACCAAGAAGGAAAGCCAGATGCAGTGAAGTGGTCAGAAGGTTGTGAGGTTGCTTTTCATGAGCTAAAAAAGGCCTTAAGTGGCCCAGCTGTATTGGCTAGCCCTAATTATAGTTTAAAGTTTATAGTTCATGTGGATGCCTCAGATCATGGGCTGGGGGCCGTGCTGAGCCAAGTTACCAGGCAGGGGGAGGAGCACCCAGTTGTGTACCTCAGCCGAAGGCTTTTGCCCAGAGAGGAGGCATACGCCACAATTGAGAAGGAATGCTTGGGAATAGCGTGGGGCCCTTCAGAAGCTGCAGCCTTACCTATGGGAGAAATTTACTGTGGTCACAGATCATAATCCCTGATTTGGCTTCATAGGTCCAGTGGACAAAATGGTAAACTACTACGTTGGAGTTTGGTACTGCAGGCATACAACATGACCATACAGCATCATGATGGCAAACAAAATGCAAATGCAGATGGGCTATCTAGGCAGGGCTAATGGCCTGGCTGGATACTTGGGCACTCCCAGTAATTGCATGAGCGGCTGTGTCACTTGGGGTAGCCCAAGGGACCGCCTTCATTATCTGGGGGAGATGTGACAGAAATGGGAAGGAAAGAGTTAATGGTTTGGATTCTGTAGATGCCTTATTTTTTTAGCAGTGTGGAAAAAATACACTGAGGCCGAAATCCTCCAGCAGCAACCAGCTTGTGGAATTCCTAGCTGCTAGATAAGAGCTGGGTCATAAATCTCGAGTGGACATCTCCAGACACATACAGACCTTGCAGACACGGACACAGGGCAGTTTGAATGGATTGGATCATTCAAATATAAACTTGAGGTGAAAAGGGAATATAATCTGATTGGGACAATTAAATACATACATGTTAGGTGGTTGGTGCATTTAAGGGGAGAATAGGAATGACCTAGTCTCCATAGACTATATAAGCTTCTGTAAGACAGAGAACTCTCTCTTGCCTTGGGAAGCTGTGAGGGAAACATAAGCTTGGAGCCTACCTGGTATGTCCGTGGGAGCTGGCAGTTAGAACAGGGTCCAGTGTCTCTTGTAAGGACAGGGAAGGGTAAGTTTAGTGATAGTATATTTCAGTAATAGCCTTCTTCTCTTGCCATCTGTTGTTTAAAAACATTTGTTTACTTTTCCTGTATAAGTGTTATTCTCTTGTGTTGTAAATACATTTCCTGTAAATGCTCATTGCACTTTCTGTTAAGTAAAAGCTATTTATTTGCTCAACAGTTGTGACTCTGATGTCATTTTCTAAGGTAGATTTGGTTTCCACTGGCTAAGGTAAACTCTGTGTAGCATCCGACACCTGAAAGAGACAAACTACCAGACTTTAACTTGTGCAATTGCACGTGTGATTTTTCAAGTTTGTACACTTGAAAGAGGTGCCGGAAAGAAAGTCCGGCTGGTGGCATCGAATACCTGAGGACACACACACACCTCTCTAAAAGCTGTTTCAGCCCAGAGGGAGAGGTGGGTTGTCACAGTAATAACCACAAAAGCATTGTAATTCTTTTAAATTGTGGGGCTGGGACCAGGTGGTCAAGGCCTCAACTTTGCTAGGATCAGTCTCTATCTCCTCAGTAGACACTATGTGCCCCACATACTTTACAGATATCTGAAAGAACTGGCATTTGTCGATGGACAGCTTAAGGCCGAAGTCTTCCAGTCAGTCCAACACTTTAAAAAGTTGGCTCTCATGTTCCTCCAATGAACTTCCAAACACAATAACATCATTCAAGTATACCAGGTACTCCAACAAGTTCATGTCCCCCACTGCACGTTCCATCAGTCGCTGAAAAGTGGCTGGAGCACCTCAGATCCCCTGAGGCATCCTCATGAACTCATAGAACCCAAACAGACAGATGAAGGCTGTTTTCTCATGGTCTTCTGGGGCCATGGGGATCTGGTAGTACCCACTGCGAAGATCCAACACTAATAACCACTTGCTTCCATTTAAACAGTCCAATGCATCCTGAATACAGGGCATGGTGTATTGATCGGGGATGGTCCGCCTGTTAAGGGTCCTGTAATCTACACACATTCTTACCGTCCCATTTTTTTTTTCTCACCACCACAATAAGTGAAGCATAAGGGCTTCTGGATTTTGTATCATGCTAGCCGCAAGCATTTCCTGCAGGTGTCTTCTGACATCACCTATATCTGCTGGTGCTAGGTGCCAAGACCTCTCATGGAAGGGCCATTCATCTTGCAGGCATATGTGATGCTTCACTCCTCTGACAAATCTCACATCCCATTCCTTCAGTGAAAACACCTTATCTCTCTGGGCAAGTCTCTAGAGGATTCTAGTCTTCCATTCCGCTGGCAACGGGGAGTCACCAAAGTAGAACAAGTCGGGTGTCACTTGGTCAGTCACTCCAGATGGCTTGTTACTAGGTAGCACTGCGGTGTCTGCACAGTAGCTAAGGTGCAGCCTCTATTCACCCGAATTTCTCGATCAGATACATTGTGAACCTGGACCATGACCCATCGGACATAGGCATGAGCACGAGCGGGTAAGATACTGGGCTTAATCAGCAACCCTTCCGACAATTTCCCATTGCCTGGAGCATCCAGCATGAGTATCTTATTCTTAACATCTTTCCGTAATCAGACCTCCCCTTGTAGGGTGCACTGGGTGTTGGGGCCCAGGACCATTGACTCAGGATCCTTCTTCCATACCACCCTGACTGGTTCATCTTGATTCACCTCTTCAGCATTCTGCCACAACTCATACGCTCTCTTAATCAATGCGGGAATCCTCAGAGCCCTACCAGCTCGTTGCCCCTGTTTCTCATAGCATAGCTGAGCCAATCTCCTGAACATATGAGTATTTGTCCCAATCAGTAGAGGGACCCCATTGTACAATCCAGTAGGGGGACACACCAAAGCTAAGGTCTCCACTTGCTCCGCCATTCCAGCCGCTAAAGTAGGGAAAGACAACCAAATCCTGATATACCCGGCATGGGGTAGGCCTTTTCACTCAAACCCCAGACATGCAGTCCTTCCAACGGCTGTAGGGGCACATCAGGCAAGTGCTTCCGATACCAGTCCTGAAACATTATAGTTACTTGGTAGCCACTGCCGAGCACAGCCATGGTAGACACTCCATTCACCTTCACTATTGTCTCCATGGAGGGGCCCACTACGTCGGACTATTCCGGTGGCACTGATGTCAGTGTTGATCTGGCACGGGCTTTGGTGGCGTAACTTTTCCTTACAGCTCCCCCTGGAGGTGAATTATTATTTTGTCTAATCACAGCCAATAACCAGGCAGTAACCCTCCTCAAATTCTCCGGTGAACGACAGAAGAAACAGGTGTGTCCATCCTCTCCACATTGATAGCAAAAAGTAGGCTCTCAAGGGTCTCGTGGGGTTCACGGGCCATCTCCCGACTTGCATACCACAGGAGTATTGGAGGGCTCATCATTGGCTCTTGCTTTGGTTCCATGATCCTCGGGACTTCCACCAGGGCAAGGATTCGATGTGGTCCACAGCAAGTCCCCCACTAACGCTCTCAGCTCTCGTACCTCTTCCAGCAGGTTATCCTCAGCTTGGGGCTCCGAAGAAACAATATGCACTCCCACTCTACCTTTGGCCTCTGGGGATGCCTGATACAGGTCAGGTTCTCTGGCTGCATCAGTCAACTCTTTGATCAACTCTCTCAGCTGCTGTGCCTCGTCTGAGTCACTCCTCTCAGGAGTCAGGCAGGTACCAACCATCCCTGCATAGGGCTCCCAGCCCTCTTCATCAGTCTCACTTTCACAAATTTCTTTCATAAGATGACAGTACTATCTTGTAACTTGAGTTTCAATATCATTACACTAGAGTGTCTGGCTGACTTTAGGATATCGTCCAATCTGACCCGGTTCAGTTCCTTCGCGGGCACTCCCCCTTTTCTGTGGGTCCTCTGCAGAGCCCTCTCAATCCTGGTAACAAATGCAGGCAATTTCTCATTTTCCACTGCTTAGCTGACTTGAACTTCCACAACAAGTCATCCCCGACTCAGTACTACCATATACCCCTTCAAGTGCAGACAGGTATTCAGCTGCCATAGCCTCTGGACTAGTTGCTCTCAAGAAATGGATGGCTTCCAGGGCAGGGCCCCTCAAACTCTCCATCACCCTCTTTCTCTTTTCCCCATCTGAACATTGCCATTCTTGTACTAAAGGAGTGGTATAGTCCATCCATGTTTCCAAATCATCATCCCCCAGGGGCACTGGGACTGTGCCTGAAAAAAGTCTGAGCTTTCGGTAGGAATCCAACTGTATTGAGGGAATCACTATGGGGGAGGGAGCCACAGGAGAACTCTTTGGCAAAGTGGGGGAGGTAGCTGGGGAGTGCAGGGGCGTGTGTTCTTCTGTAAGGTCTAACATCTTTACAAGCTCTTGGGCAGCTTGTCCTTCAGATGCTAATACTTTGAGCAACTTATCCTTGAACCCTTCTATATGGGGGGACCCACCCGGGGTAGTCAGATCACTGTGCAGGTGAATGACCCTCCACCCTTTCTGGGTAACCTCAGGCAGAATAACAGGGGTACTTTTTCTGGATCTATCAGGGAGCTACAGGACAGCAACATTATCATAGTCTGTTCAAACAAATCTGCATCTTTCCCCTTTACCTCGACTTTACCCAAACCCTTAACATGCTCCACAGTGGTTACAATATCAGCATTAGCAATCCCTAATGGGACATCCAGTAATAGGAGAGCCTGTCAGGGGTCCAACCCCTCAGCCTCACTCCACTCCATCATTCGGTGCACTAACAGCTTATGAGGGGCAATTTTCAGCTTGGGTGTAGCGTGATCCTCCATCTTCTCCCCAAAACTAAACATAGCAGGGTAACTTCTTCCCTTGGCCACTAGAGGACACTAATCCCAGCATTGCCTCCAAGATGTAACCCCTAGGTGGCGCTATCCCAAGGGTTACTACCCCTGCCTGCTTGGCTAGTAGCAGGTAAAGGGGCCTAGGTTCAGTGACAGGTGAATCCACCCAAAGGTCAGGGTTGGTATTGGTCTGACTAACCAGGCCATAGCCCTCTGGGACACTATGACCCCCCTTGTCTCCTGCTAGTGGCCCACACAGCACGCAATGTTTATCTTCCCAACACCCCTGATAGGTTTTACACATACACCTAGATTTAACACTTACCCCCAGGACTGGTTCCTTCAGCTTGACTCTGGGGTCCCCCTGTAAAATAAGGTGATACAAGACAAAAATAACTATGCAATACCTTAAGCATAAAGAGACACCATAGTCAATGTAGATTGCAGAAAAGGAAGTAGATCTGATTTATTCAGGGGGCTATAACAAGGATGGGGCAATCAGGTTAATTGGCTTAAACGCACTATAAATATCACAGTTGTGCATGCAGTCAGTTTCCCTCTCAGTCACACTCTCTGGGTACCCAGGATGGAAAAAGGGGGCTAGCCAGGACCGTTGCCCGGGTAGGCCGGCGTTGCAGCTTATAGGGGCCCTGTGAGGAAGAAGAATTGCCATGCACACTCACTGATTGTAATTCAGAGCCGGAGGGCTCAGTTTGTGGAAACAACACAACAAATTAATCAGATGACACACTTGTGATTTAAAAGATATGTTGCAGGGAGCTACCCTGTTTTACTACTCATGATACCCAAAGCTGAGAACAGGATGGATGATGGTTGTTCTGGACTGCCAGAAGGAGCAGGGTAGGGAGATAAGGCCCTCATGGCAGGGCCCAACTGCACTGGAGAGCAGGCGGATTCAGTCCAATGCAAGCCGGGTACAGCTTCCAGCCTTCAACACACAACTCAGCTCGGGCGGGGAAAACCAGGTTGCGACCCCCCCTCCAGTTCACAGCACATTTATATGTAGCTAGGGACTACTGTACCAGGTAATCGACTCCTCGATCCCGATTGCAAAGTCATTGCTACTCCCGGGAGCTCGAAGGTAGCTAAAGTCCTGACAGGCCGATCGTGCTTGGCAAAATCTTCGGTCTTCTTCAATTTGAGCCTGGTATCCCTCCAGTAGCTTACTTCACAGCACACCACTGTCCGACTATTTTTCTTTCTCTCTCTCTCTCTCTCTCTAGCTCTCTTGGTAAGACGGCAACAGGCTGGGTTTCGGGCCTTCCAGGTTCTCCTTCGCGAACTACTGCATAACCACGGCAGCTTGATTATGCGAGCTCTTTCCTCTCCAACTTCCAACTCGAATCTGGCTTGCCAGCAGACAGCTCAGGGGATTTCCCTTAGATCCAAAAGGTTCGGTTGGGCAGTTTAGCTGTCAATCATAGTAAGAGCTCCCCCTTCTGTTGCAAAAAGGCGCCAATGATCTAAAACTACAAATCCCAACTGGTAATCCATAAGTCCCATTCCAGCAGGCTCCATTTTAGAGTCCCCCAGTACTGATTGGTCCAATTCTGCAGTTCGGGACCAAAACTGTGGGGTAAAACTGAACAGTTCTTGCTGCAAAGAAGGCAGGTTATAACAAACACTATATCTTTACCACTCTAAATGTTTATCAGCAATTAGTTACATCTCTTAAGGGGCTCCCCCTGCGCCACTAGCGATGGCAGAAATGGAGTGAGGATTCAGCAGCCCAGGCGGAATTCGGGCATGTAAACACACAGTCCCCCCATAAAGATTAATTATGACTGCAAGCAGGCAGCCCTTAAAGAGACAGTACATGTAGGCTTTAAAGGTGCTCACTGGTAACAACATTTAAATGGCTTTAGAGCCAAATACCAACCAGGCAGGGAGCAATTAGGCAAGCTCTTGGAAGACTTTTCGGTGACCCCATTTGTAGGGGTTACAGGTAGAATAATTGAAGGATGATTGACAGACTGGATAGAATAAGCGTGAGTTCTAAAATTCATTTAACTCCAGTGGAAATAAATGACTTTGCGTAATGGATATTGTGTCCAGATCTGTTGCATAAATTTATTTATATATAAACAAAAGAAACTAGAGCTCAAGAATGGGCAAGATCCACATGTGTGGCATCCCAGTTTCACTTTTCAAACAAAAATTACTATAGGAAATAGCCCTCAGTTTTAAAAAACACCTACATTATGGACATCAGCACAGTTAACACTATTCAACCATTTATTTAGTTCATATGCCTCCAAAATTTCTGAACTCGTTCATGCACAAGTTTGGCATCATGCAGTGATATACCTTATGTTGAGTACATGCGGGAAGGAGCAGACCGCTCATATCAGTTGGGATGACCAAAAGTCTTTTTGTTAAAAAATATACATTAGCCGGCCCATCAGTGCAGCAGTTGGATTTCCGCTTGTGACACCAGCGACCCGGGTTCAGGAACAGACCCCAGTCGTTGGAGGACCAGCCAGGGGGAGAAGGATGGAACATTCCTGAAGACTGCTTTCCTTCTCTAGGGGGAGGGAGGGGAGTATGACCAGCACTTGATGGACTCCTGGCAGAGGCCTGGGGCACCAAAGTGACCAGTGTCAGAGTGCTCTGGGGGGGTGAGGCAGACACAGGACGTCATTGTACGTCCCTGCCCCTAGAAAAAACAAAGAAAATACTTCAGCTGTTGGCCACCCTAGATGAAGCCCGCCTCGGCTTCAGTTAGCCTCCAGGTCGGTCCTCCAACCTAATCCCATCATTGCAGCACTGTTGGGGAGTCGATGCCACAATCCCACCCGGGGGGGTAAGCCAGGGGGTATCGGAGGGTCACGGCCGATATGGAGGTGGAAGCCCAAGGTCCATGACTGGGCTGAGGTTCTGGGCAGCTGGCAGTAGGGGACAAAAAGTATAATAAATAAAAAAAAAATATATATATATATATATATATATACGCTAAATGAGCCACCAATGCTTTTAAAACAGAATCAGAGTAATTACCGAGTACAGCTCTGTTTATAGGTACAGATACAGTATTACAAGGGCACAAAAAATGGCTTAAAAAGCTGACAGTGTCCCTTTAAAGGTCAGCCTGGCCAGGCCCCCCTGAAGCTATTGGCCATACGTAATACCTAACTAAGGAAGTGAGGATCATGTCACAGTTCAGCCCCTGCCTTGCTCATATTATTCAGCCACTGAGCCCCTTACAAAAAAATTCAGTTTGTGGATTGCTGGGGGCCCCATGGGAGGTGGGGATCCTAGGCCCGGGCCTATTTTGCCAGTGCCTTAATCCAGCTCTGCACCTTTGATAAGAGTTTAGGATTAGTACACAAAAAAAAACTCGATGCAAAACTAAATAAGGAGGCTTACACATAAGAGACTATAGCTCGGACATCCAAGGCAGAAGTGATTGCAACCAAAAACATATTTTTCGTTGACAGAAAACATAAGCCATAACTCATGACTGACTCAGAAGGAGCCAATGCAAGTTTCTCCAAAACAAAATTCAAGTCCCAAGGTGGGACTGGATGTCTAATAGGAGGTTTGAGATGTAAAATACCTCTACGGAACACATGGAAGACCTCCATTTCTGTAACCATACGACCATCAGTAGGGACATGGAAAGCTGATATAGCAGCTAGATGCACCTTGAGGGAAGAATATTGCAGACTAGATTCTGATGAAGACAGCAAATATTCTAATACTTCCTGTACAAGACAGGTAAAGGGACCCAGACATTCAGAGGTGGCCCATAAAGTGAACTGCTTCCATTTTAGTGGATATGTATGCCTAGTAGAAAGCTTTCTGGCTGCTAGTAGCATGTTGACAACTTTAGGTAAAACCCCAAACCGTGCAATGGATATGCCTTCAGGAGCCATGCCTGAAGATGTAGGAACTTGAGATCCGGATGAAGTAGGGAGCCCTTGTTCTGTGATAGCAGGTTTTCAGCAGAGTGGCAAGGGTAGCAGAGGTTCCACTGCAAGTTTTTGCAGAAGTGGAAACCAAAAAAGACGTGGCCACAGAGGAGCAATGCGGATGAGGGTGTCACCATCCAGCTTCAGTTTTAGTAACACCCTCTGTATCAGTGGAATAGGAGGGAATGCATATACATATTGAAACTTTCCTTTCCAAGAGAAGGACAATGCATCTCGCCAGAAAACTCCAAGTCGCAGAGCAAGCAAGCAGAAATGTGGTAGTTTTACATTGTGCGGTGATGAAAAGGTTCCAACTCTGGAAGACCCCACCTTCTGACAAGGTCATCAACCACAGATGTCAACAGTTCCCATTCACACATCTGGGACTGTGACCTGCTTAGTTTGTCTGCCAAGATGTTTTTGGCACCTAGGAGATGCATAGCTGACAGTTCTAAGCTGTGATCTAGCTCCCAGTACAACACTTTCATTGCTTCCCTGCATGGAGGATAAGAATGAGTGCCCCCTTGTTTGTCTATGTAGTGGACCACACTGATGTTGTCCATCTGGATCAGCAGAGGTCCCTGAGTCATAGATGACTGAAAAGCCCATAGACTATAGGATGGCATGCATTTCCATGATGCTGCTGATATGTAAGACTGGCTTCTGTGTGACTCCAGGAGCCCTGTGTTTGACAGGGGCCCCAGGTTTGCAACCCAACCTGAACCTGGTGGCTATCAAAGTTGGATGCTGGTAGTAATAACCATTGAATGTAATACGCACTTTTTTATTGTTTTAAGTTTGTGACCTTGAAAGGCACACTGAGCTGTGATAGCACATTCCAGGTGTGCTCTGGGTGAGTGGCTGGTGGGGGGGGGGATGTTACATGGACCTGTTTTATTGACACAGAATGTTGATCATGACACTGGAGAAATTCCCTTACTCTTTGAAAACATTACTCATGTCTCAAACATATTTTTGGGAGCTGCCCTGTCATCAAAGATTTCTGGGCTGAGATCAGAGCAGAAGTGGGTCAGATACTAGCAATCACACCACCTGACAAATTCCAGCACTGGATGTTTAGGCTTTCCCTACAAGGGGCGTTGGACAAATGGAAATAGCACTGTTTTGACAGGTTTTTTGGGGGCAGCTACCACCAAGACAATAACCCAACTTTGACTTTTAGCTGCCCAACCCTGTATAGAACAATGGGTCATCAAGGTCTGTCAAAAAATTCAGGAGATGGAATGAGTCATAGCACTTCTGCGACACAAGACAGAGAAATATACTAGTCTGTGGCTCCCATTCGTAAGCTATTTAGTTAATCAAGAGGGCAAGAGGGGAGAGTTATCTTGGCAGCCCTAGCAGCGAAGGACTGAATATATTCTAAACTAAAGAGGTTTTCCCGGTGGGGGGGAGCGCGGTCTCTGGTCAACACAAACTAGACTCAACCTCCTGTATTACATAAAATCATTGTGCATAATATACTAATGAAATAAGGTTTACAAAAATGATGAAATGTACACTGCTCCATTTGTTTCTTCTTTTACCCCACACTGTATGTTATAATTATGCATCAGGTTTGTGTATTTATTGTACTTGTGTTATTGTTGGTAGATAGATATAATGTGTGACATGTTGACATGTATTATGTATGTTGCTTTTATGATGAAAAATCAATAAACTTTTATTTAAAAAAAATTACTTATGTCTTGCAGGGATATACCCTGATCAGGGCATAATCCGTCATCATTTTGATGGCTACCAGGTTCTTCTCCCTGGATTTTCTTCCGCACAATCCTCCCCTGGCATGGGCAGTGCCTATAACAGCATACCCTTCAACAGGACCAAGCTCCCAGGCCTAGCTGTAGTGTCACTTTTTGTGGCAGAGCCTGCCTCCGGCCCTCCCCAGCTGAGACGCACTGCCATGCGACAGCTACCTTGGCCCAGCCTTCCTCTTGATGTAACTCCATAGGCTTGCTCTGAAACTGGGACATTGGCACAGCAGTGCAGGCCACATTACTTCTTCTGAAAATTATAATTTATGGCAATAGTTTTGTAAGTAACAGAAACTAAACACAAAACATTTTGGTCCATATGTTTATATGAAACAGATGGATTCGATGTACACAAGTAAGTGTGTGTGTGTGTGTGTGTGTGTGTGTGTGTGTGTGTGTGTGTGTGTGTGTGCGTGTGTGTGTATAGTCAATGGCCTGACTCAAAATTTGCAATTTATCTTCAAGAGTTAGGAGGGCAGGAACATAACTCATAAGTGGCAGAGGTTTGAGTAAGTTATGAATGTCCTGATCCTCTTACAAGTGATGAATCATCACTTGTAAGAGGATCAGGACATTCATGATGATGATAAACTGTATAATTTGAGTCAGAACGTTGCATATTTGGTTTATACAACATTAGTTTATTGCTATTGTAAGAGAGGGAAAACAGTTTCTGTGCATTACATATTGTCACTGGGAATTCATAACATATGGGTAATATGCACCCCTGCTAGGAATACTGGCACCACTCAAAAATGTATCATCAGCACACAGTGCTGGCGGCATGTGGATTCCTTAGACTTTACTTATCAAGTTTTCTGTGCCAGTGTGAAGAGACAGCAGCACTTTTCAAGCAGCTCCTCAACTTGACTGGATTCTTCTCAAATTGTTTTCATTATTTTTACATTATGTCCCCTGCTGCCTCACCAGCCCCATCCAGATGGCACTCCAGCCTAGTCATCCTCCATCCCCGGTACTTACCCCCAGATACTCCCACAACATTTCAGGACAATGTCAATCCTTTTTGCATCATCTTATTTCTAGTTGAAAACCAAAATTTTAAGATTGCTTCCCTTCTCTGAAATTCATTGATGTTGCTGGTTATTTTATTTGCTTCCTTTCTCTGAAGAACTAGAATGTATGATAATGGTTTGTAACATGGCACAAAACCTAATGCTGAAATACAGCATTTCGATAAGTCAAACAACAGCATGTGACCACGAAGCAACCATGATTAATTTCCCTTATTAATCCACGGTTGCCATTGGGAGCATGCCAAAGAAATAATTGGACCATGGTTGGTATCATGGTCATGCTACACAACCCCGGTGACGAGCGAGGTCAACAAACCCTCCACACACTCTAGTATGTGAAGCCTTTCTTCCTTGGCATTCTCTGTTCCTCAGCTTACTTGCTTCCCACCCACCCGATGGACCTCGCAGACTTGGTCAGTCAGTGTAGCCACCAGCAGTCTTACTACAAATGTATACCTAACAATACAGGACTGGGCTTTTCTAAACATCCCCAGCAAGTCGTACCACAGTCGACCGAAAACCGAGCAAGTGCTGTCCATGCTACATGCATTCGAACACAACACAAGCAGTCCATCAATGTAAAGAACCGTAGTATGAACGGCCTGTCAGTGAAAAATACTTTCAGGTGCATATAAATATATCCCTACCTGTACCTGTGGTGTGGTGTGTATGTCAGCATGCAAATGTGCAGACATACCTACAGTGCAACAGCAAAGTACAACATATAGACTTCAGAACCGAGCTCACACGGAGAATAAATACACATAGAAAACAAAATAAAGTACACTGAGTAGTATGTATAGGTGTGCTGAATATTTTAGCCACTTCTTGTATGTTTAAAAAAAAACATTAGTATATTAATAGATGTGAAATGTTCCATGTGCATACGCACCTTTTCAAGTGTATAGAAGCTTATAGAGAGAATAGTAACACATAGAAAATTGATGTTTTCGCTGCAGTTTCTTATTTATATAATTTTTATTTAATTACAATAAGCAATATTAACCTCCTATATCACTTGCCATGTTACAAGTGGATTAAGCCATAAGAAAGGATGGGTCTACTGTGGAATTAATCCATTGTCGGGTCATTGGAGGCACTCAGCCGAACCCCCCCCAAACCATGGATTAATTCCACAGTAGACCCATCCTTTCTTGTGGCTTAATCCTTACATAATTATACCCAACCTTGCTTAGATTCAAATCCTGCCTTGATTAACTGCAATTGCATGCTTCCTGAACAACAAAAACACCCCACACAGTGCAGCCACTCATAATCTAATAGTCTTCTCTCCTCCCACTGCATGTTTACTGTCTAGACTATGTTAGGGGTGTTCCCAAGTCCAAGAAAGATGCAGTGGAAGTTGATCAAGGAATGTAAACAGACATGTTTTTGTGTGGTAACACTAGTATGGTGGGGGCAAGCTGATTTTCACTTTTTTTTTGCTGTTATTTTCTCCTTTCTGCGGCTATCCTCAGGAGGGTGCCCCAGCCCCATCCCCTGGTGTTCACCAGATGACGCTGACCCGAACTCCCAGGGCTTGCCCCCCCAGCGGGGTCAGTGGGGTGCCCCAACTCCCACTGATGTCCAGATCCAGTGGGCCAGCATTGTGGCTAGCCAGGAGCGAGGCCTGCGAGGCGCCCTCCACCATTGTGCCACAGCAGTGTTTTTCCTGTGTTCACCCCAGGAGCCAGGGGCTTGCAATGATGCCAGTGGAGGGGAGCGCACATGCATCTGCCATGCTCCCTCCAGGTATCTGTCCTGACTCCTCCCTGTGCTGTAGTGCGGTGCCCTGTCCCCCAGCCTCCATCACAGGCTGAACGAGTGCTGACCACTGAGGACACCCCTCTCTAGAGAAAGAGAGCAGTCCAATGGATGCTCAATACTTCTCCTCCCCTGCTGACCCCCGGTGGCCTATGCTTGTTCCTGAACACGGGCCACCGGCATAGCGCAAAGTAAGGTGTCCATCACCTCAGCCCTCAGTGCTACTGGGCCGGCTATGTTTTTCACTTTTAAAAGGAAAAAGAAAGAATTGGGATCAAAGAACCAGCTACATCAACAAGCTTTACAGAATGTGTACAATCATAAAATGTGTTTTTTTTTTTACTAGTAACAATTTGAGGCTTAATGGTGTTGACATTGTCCCTTCAACTCTCATAGTAGGGTCGCAGGAGGCTTGCCCTTGCTCCTCAAGGCAATATGTAGTCCAGGTACCTACTGTAGTTGGTGCTGCCAGGTCTGTGAAGGGCCTTCCATCATCCCAGCCAGTGAGGGGAATTTTCCACAGGTTTTCTCCCCTGTGACAGTCGACATGCAGTAACATAGTGCATCTGTCAGCGTCCCACACCCCTCTGGATCTCCCTACTGTTGTAACACCTAGGTTGTACCAGATGTCAGGTGCACTGCAGGAGACATGACCCCTCTCCCATCCTGTGAGGGAGAGCATCCCCTTTGGCTGCTTAATCCTCCCATCCCCCAGTCAAGCACCGATGACTCTAGTTCACTACCGAACTCAGGTCACTAGCATAGTGAGCAGTATCACTGTCACTGTGCTTCTGCTGGGTTGATGATTTTTCACAATTTTATTTTCTCCCCAAAATAACTCTAGCAGGCAGGATACTGCTCGTTTCTACAACAGTACTCTCTAAATTCACTTGTGCCTGTTTTAAATTTAGACTGACAAGCCTGCTTTGTTTCTCACAAACAGTTTCTTTGGTGAAGGTCTGTGTGAGAGCCACTCTGCCTGTCTTGACAAAAGTTAAGGGGTAAGATAAGTATATAGAGAATGATGTCTGCGCAGGTGTGTGTTATGAGGATTTTTCACACACCCGAGGTGTGGGATAATCCATTATCCTCAAGAGGTTTATGAGATTATCACACAATGAAGGTGTGTAAAAAATCCTCATAAAACAAACTGCACAGGCTTCATTTTTTTATAACTGGTGCAAGGTTTCAACAGCAAGAAAAACTAAGCTGCTTTTGTGCAAGTGTACCCCCCCCCCCGTTCCCTGGGGTTACTAGAATCCCACCAGTGTCAGTGTAAGGTAGGGAAGGCAGCTAGTGATTATCTAGTAAATGGATTTTCACTCTGTCCCTCTCTCTTGTTGGTTTCAGCCAAGAGCTGGAGAGGTGATGTAATTTAGAACTCTCACAGCAACATAAGCCACACAACTGTTGTGAGTGGGGAGCTTTAAAATTCTAAAGTCAGTTCAGTGTAGGAGCTCATTGTGAGCAGAGTGGGCTCTGATGAGTATCAGTTTTTCTTACCCTAGTGGAGGACTGCCTGTTACTGACTAGTGAAGTGGTGGAAACCATCGCCAGGAATACCTGTGACTTTATCCCAGTGTGGGATGAAGGGGACTGCTATGGATTTTAGGGGAAATCCCCTGATCCAACCCAGAACTGTGGTGAAGCTGCCTGTGTGTACATCTGTGAGTAGCTTTTCTGTCTAAGAGTTAACCAAGAGTATGTACCTGCCTTTTCCTGTGGGGTGACTCTCTGTTAAAGGGACTATTTCACCCATCTTCTGTGAGGATTCCCTCAAGATCTTCGTGTTTTTAAAGATCTCTGACAATAGTGGATGTCCAGTATGTGACTGTGCCTTTGTTCAGGACTTTAATTTTACACCCTTGTGGTGTCTCTGATGTTAAATGTGATAAACATTTATAGACAGCATCACGTTTCTAGTTTTCAGTATTTGTGAGGTATAACTCTGAAAGAATGGCTGGGTTTGAACATGGAAGCAAAAGGTGGGAGACCCCCCATTTGGAATGACCAGTTCAGCACTTCAGGTTCTGTAAAGGGCATCTGTTTTCTTCTAATACATGTGGCCAATGCCTGAAGAAGTTTTACCCCTCGTATGTGGGTTTTTCCCAAGTTTACCCCTTGTATGTGGGTTCTGCAATTCTTGAGCCTTGAGTGCTCTGTTGTGGTCTGTGTGCCACATCCTATCCTATGTAATATGGGAAATTGTACCAAGTACTGGCTGAGTGACGCCTTTTCCAGAAGATTTGCGTGTATTCTCTGTGGCTAGTTCCACATTCCAGTTTCAAATTCTATGCAATATGGGAGTTTCGATGTACTGTTTCTACTAATGTGTTCTGCATTGCATTGTGCCAGTGTAAACCCTTGGGGGTCCATCTTTGCTTTTGTTGCTCTAACTGTGTTTTGGAATAAAGCCACACCCAGCCTGGTATGGACAATCTAGTTACTGTTTCCTTGTGTGGATTCACTGGGTACCCTTGTCCAGAAGTGCAAACCTAGCATAGCACTTAGCAAACGTTCTCTCCTCAGGACCTGGGTTTTGGTAAAGGTCTGGTTGTGTCTAGTTTGTACACACCTTTGTGTCTTTCTACTTCATCTGTATATTTTAGCAAACTTCTAATTGCTTTGTACCCCAACCCCTCTCTTTTCTCCTAGACTATGGGAAGTGTGCCTACTGGTTAAATAAGGGGCCGGTGGGGGGTTACACAAGCAAGCATGTCCCTGAGCAACTCAAATGCAGTGAAGTGATAGCGTGAGGAGGACAATGCTTAACAACTCACTATCGAGTTATTGTGGAATTCAGCTGTGTTATTACGGTGTTTTATCAGGAACGCATACCCAGCCATTATAGGTGGTCACCAGGTATTATAAAGCCTTTCCTGCTCTAGTTGGGATGCTTTTCTTAAGCTGGAATTTAAGGTAATTCTGGGGAATTATTTCCTTTTTGACAATTCCCTTCCCCCACGTTAAACTGCAGCTTGATGTGTTCCTGTAAGAGTTTGCCTTGTGTGGTGCTTTTACTGTTATTTGTAGTTTTTAAGTGGGTGTGATTGCTTTTTTTAAATGAAAATGTATTGATTTTTCATGCAAACTGACACCATTTACATACATAGACTTAACGTTTAACAATATTCCTGAAGAGCACATTGATGTAGCAGAATTTCAAATCACACAGTATGGAATTTTAGACAATAAGTACAGAGTTAAAGAAAATAAAAAATACAAAACAACAGTAACATATATATATATAAGTATATTGAGCAAAAAAATTAATCAAGTAATACAGTTTCATTTAAACTGGCGAAAGGGGGAGGACTTGGTGATGGGCAGTAACAACATTACTAACAGTACAGGGAGGACAAAGAAGCTGGTGGAATGGAAGGGAGTCCTTATTAATGCCAAAAGTTTGGTAAATAAGTTTGATGAGTTTAAAATCTTGTTGGTTTCACAAAATATTCAACTGGCCTTAGTTACAGAAACCTGGTGGGATGAAAAAGATACCTGGGCAAAATCTGTCCCTGGATATAATCTATACTCAAAATCTAGGGTACACAGGAAGGGGGCGGTGTTGCTATCTATATCCATGAATCAATCAATAAACAGCATTGAACTACATAAGGATGAGGTAGACTTAGAGACTTTATGGGTTAAATTACTTCCCCAGGATGGAAATAAAATTATTATGGGTTTGATTTATAGACCTCCTTCTATATCAGAAGCAAATGACAAGGCTTTGCTAAATCAAATATGTAACTAGACCCAGCGGATAGTATTTTAATTTTGGGAGACTTGAACTTGCCCAGCATAAACTGGAAGTCATGGAAGGAAACTAACAGAACAGACATGGCATTTCTAGACGTGTTTGACCAAATTGGTCTAGAACAAAAAGTTAGTGATAGCATAAGAGGTAGTAACAACTTTGATATTATACTAACTAATATGGGTAACATAATTGACAATGTCAGAGTGAACTCCCCTTTGGGCAACAGTGACCACTGTACAGTTAATTTTAGTATTAAGGAGACTCATGCTATCACAGAGCTGGGTTCTGCAATAAAGCTTAATTTCAGCAGGGCGAACTTTGCATAGTTTAGCAAGGAATTTTCTCTCTGGGTTGGGGTACTGATTTTAAAAATTGTTCAGTGAATGAGATGTGGAATTAATTTCTTATGATATTAAAAAGTCAGATAAAAAAACACATACCTAGTCTGAACAAAAACAACAGTACTCATAACAAAAAAACGGATTGGCTTAATTCTTCTATTAAGAAGCTGATAAACAAAAAAAACAGTCTGTTTAAAACATATAAAAGGGACAAATCTGATTCTAATTACCAGGCTTTTAGGGAACTCACAGCCAAAGTTAAATCTGTAATTAGGAAGGCCAAAGCACAGCAAGAGGTCTTACTAGCTTCTAAAGTTAAGGACAATAAAAAATCCTTCTTTTGTTATACTAATAACTTAAAAAAGAGTTTGAGTATTATGGGTCCCATTAAAGATAATAATGGCCTGACCGTGTCAGATAAAGAGATGGCTGACATTCAAAACAACTATTTCTGTTCCGTCTTTAATAATAGTGCCACTACCCCATTTATAAGCAATGAACAGCCATCTCCAGGAGCAGTGTTGATTGACCCAAAAGATGTTTTGGACAAATTGTGTAAGTTAGATATTAGCAAATCACCAGGGCCGGATAATATCCACCCTAGAGTGATACATGAGTTGGCTGATCTTTCAGTTGTGCCACTTATCCATATCTTCCAAGCCTCTCTTGATAGAAGTGAAGTTCTACAAGATTAGAAAGTTGCAACTGTAGTGCCACTCCTAAAAAAAGGGCATAAGACCATTCCTTCAAACTTTAGGCCAGTAAGTTTAGCATCAATTATGGGTAAAGTCTTGGAGGGCATATTAAAAGAGAAAATGTTAGTTTTTCTCGATGAGCATAGGTTGACCGATCCCTTACAGCATGGTTTTATTAAATCAAGGTCATGTCAGACCAACCTTCTAACCTTCTATGAAAATGTTAACAGGGAACTAGATAGGGGAAAGTCAGTTGATGTGGCCTTTATGAATTTCGCTAAGGCATTTGACAACCTACCCCACTTTGAATTACTATCAACCCTGAAGGAGTTTAAGTTAGAGTCAAACTTAGTATGCTGGATTCCAGAATGGCTACAGGGTAGAAAGCAAGGGATTACAGTAAAGGGTGTGTTGTCAGACTGGGCACCAATCACTAGTGCATTCCAACAGGGCTCAGTTCTAGGCCCATTCCTTTTTAATATCTATATTTCTACCCTGAAACTAAAGGACCCTAACATATGACTTTCCAAATTCGCAGATGACTGTAGAGTGGGGGCAGTTGTCAATAATCCTTCTGATGCATTATCCCTACAGATGTCCATTAATAAAATCTCAGAATGGACTGAGTCAAATAAATTATTATGGAGTTTAGCTAACTGTAAGGTTATGCATTTGGGGAAGCACAACGTCATGTCAGTATACAAACTTTGGAATGATGTACTAACAGTTGCCCAAGAGGAAAGGGACCTGGGTACTACGATCACTTTGAAAAAGGCATGCAGTTGCTCTGCTATGGCACGCACAGTGGCATGCACATTTGACTTGAATACTACCCATGAAGTCTTCTACTTTGGCCATTCTGTGCTCCAGCTTACTGAGATCATGTCTGATGCCGGTGACTTTGCTATCTATTGTTTTGGAGTATTTTCATAATGCTTGATACCATCACCTGGTCAATAGCTATGCTGGTTCCCAGTCATCCTCATCTGCCAAGCAAAAAGTGTGTTCGGAGGCCCAGGAGGGAGATAGTCTGGGGCGCCAGTGTATGGTTTCCTGGCTTGCTAGAATTTTATATCAGCGCTGTCGGTCAGTGCCGGTGCAATCAAAAAGTTAGACACAGTCAATTGAGGAGAGATGCACTCGTAGACCGGGTGATGCTATGAAAAATCACATTATTTTTCCATTCCACATCTAGTGTGTACCATCACCATAAAAGCACACTGCAGCCAGGATGGATTCCCAGATCTTCAAGGCTTACCAGCCAGATGAAGTAGGTGGTAAGCCTCGAAGTGCTGGGGATCCATCCTGGCTGCGGTGTGTTTTTTATGTTGATGGTACACACTAGAAGTGGAATAGAAAAATAAAGTGATTTTTCACAGCATCACCTGGTCTACGAGTGCATCTCTTCTCTCTTGACTATGTTTTCCTGGCACTGGCTGGAAGGTTTTGGGATAGATTTTCCTGGTGCTTTTTTAGTTGTTTCCATCTCTGCAGTTTTCTAAAGCAATGGTAGCATTCTGGGTGCCAGTAAATTGGATTTTGCTGTTGGATGGCACAGGATAAACTTTGAGAGGAATGGGAACTCTGCCTTCAGTGGTCATCTTGGTCGCTGCCAGAACCAGATCAATTTTTTTGAGTTTTTAGATTAATTTTATCTGGTTTAGGATTCAAGGCTCTTGGAGTCATTTGCAAGTGCAAGTGCCATTGTTGTCCTCATTCTTAACTGCCTAGAGCAAGCGCCGGGTACATCCATAAGTTTTATGTTAGCTTGCGCACATGCGCAAGAAACATTATGCAGCAGCTTAGGAGAGAAGTGGGTTGTGGAGATGCGGCACTGTGGCAGTCTAAGGAGGCACTGCATTTGGGGGCTTGGCACTGGTGGACCAATGGAGGCACAGTGTGCCGATGACACTGGTCTCCAAAAGTGCCACCAAGTAGAAACATTTTTGCCACTGCAATGAGGGGCTGCCTCATCATTGCAACGTCAGCCATTCCGCTGCAATGAGGGAGTGGCCCATCATTGTAGGGCGGTACCTTCCCAAGTCTAACAGTGGTCGCTGTGGGAAATCAGTGTTCAGGACACATTAAGAAAATCACAGTGACATTGTTCATGAGAAGAGGTCCTAAAATGCCTATGTTGAAAATTTGGTGGCGAAAGTCCATAAAATGACTGTGTTTTGAGCATGCGTTGCACAGTTTCCACGCATGCTCATAACTTCACAATTTTAATATTTTCACTCCATATTTTCAACATTGGCATTTTTCATACCTCCTTATGAACAGTATAGCTGTCATTTTTCAAATCCTGACCAAAATGTGTTTTCGCGCTTTCGGTGCAGAACAACATGGTAGCTGTGGGAAGTCAGTGTTTGGGACAGATTAAAAACAAACCACAGTGACACTGTTCATGAGCAGAGGTGCTAAAATGCCTATGTTGAAAATTTAGTGACAAAAGTCCATGAAATGACTGCGTTAGGAGTGTACGTTGCACAGTTTCCACTCACCCTCGTAATTACGCGCATTTGTAATATTTTCACTCCAGATTTTCAACATTGCCATTTTTTAACACTTCCTTATGAACAGTACAGCTGTCATTTTTCATATTCTGCCCAAAATATGCAATTAAACATCCAGTCACAGAATGGCGTGGTAGCTGTGGGAAATCAATGTTTGGGACAGATTAGGAAAATCATAGTGACACTGTTCATGAACAGAGGTCACAATATGCCTATGTTGAAAATTTGATGAAAAAATTCCACTAAATGACTAGCCTGGAAGTTCAAGTATTTTTAATATTTTCACTACAGATTTTCAACATTGCCGTCTCTTCACAGCTTCCTATGAATGGTATAGCTGTCATTCTTCACATCCTACCCGATCTGTGTTTTCGTACATCTGGCACAAAATGGCACGGTCACTGTGGGAACTCAAAGTTCGGGACACATTAACAAAATCACAGTGCCACTGTTCATGAGAAGAGGTCCCAAATGCTTTCATGAGCTGGGGTCACAAAAAACATGTTGAAATTTGTGGTTTAAATACCAACAAATGCCGGGGGCGTTAGGGTGTCTAACCATAACGTCCCACTCTGAACAGTCTGACAGGCATCAGGGGTGTGCCTTTGGATTGACGACTGTAATGCTTATGCCATTCCACCCCAACCCCACCACCCTGCAGCCAGTGACAGGCATCGAGGTGTGCCTTGACCTCTTCGGCCCCACAGTTCTCCTCGTTCTCCTATACTGCACCCATTTCAGCATATGTCCTTATGGAATGGGGTGACTGTACAGCTGAACACCCCAAGGTACACCTCAACATGTGTTGGTGTCTGCAGGATAGGGTGAAGTGAAATGGCATGAACGTTATGGGCGACGACCGAAACGCATACTCCAATGCCTGTCTGTCTCTGCAGGGTGGAGGTGGGGTTGGCGTGAAGTTCAGTACTTCACTGCCATTCCTATTCTGCATCTCTCTAACTCCTGCATTTCCATTGCTAATACCAGCAAGCAAACATTAGGCATTGACAAATGCTTGTTTGATGTAGCCACAAGTGCACATATGCTACTGCACTGTTTGCATACTTTTTCTTCTGCAACTGCATTTGAAGCATTTTCTCCTGATACAAACCTAGTTATTTGTATAGTTTTTATTGCTCAGTAAGTTGCAGTGCTAGCATTGGTGCAATTGAAGTTTTTTACAGTGCTATCAGTGTTATTTATTTGCCACAGGGCCACACTTACATTTGAGTTAGCTGACACTCACAGACTAAGGCTGTTGCACCATTTTTGAAGAAAGTTGTTATGGCAGTGTCACCCAAGCTGTCAAATTCATAAACTGTTCATTTGGGAGATTATTATTGCAAAAAAGCAAATTTGCTTTCGGCACCATGACTTTTCACAAAGCATTATCTTTTACAAAGTGCAAAGTATGTCTCAAGAGTATGAGGCAGTCTCCATCCAGTATTTTCTGCCGATTTTGAACTAGCAAGGCAAGCACTGAATTTTATGCCCCAACACACAGTCTGCAGCTGTTGCAGGTGATGGTACATCCTGCTTGTCATGTGGCAGAGACAATTTTTGAGTTACACAAGTCCTACTTCATCTCTTGAATGGGATACTCCACAACAAGGAAAGGCAGGGTCCACCTGTGAAGGCATTCTCATTTCTCTTCCAGCCATGGGGGCTCGAAAGAGAGACAAGCAGATGTGCCCAAGCATAACAAGGATGCTTTTCCAGATTTTCAAAACATTTCAGATTTTTCAGGACTTGGTTCCATCCCACAACCAGAAAATAATGACAGTTCTCTAGGCAACAACTCTACAACTCCAGGGGTCCTACAAGAGGAGAGTGAGAAATATCTGAGTAAGGAAGGTGAATGGTCAAAGGGTGCTGAGTCCTTCTCTGTACAATTTCTGTTTGCTACTAAGTTTCCTTCCTTCCTTCCTTCCTTCCTTCCTTCCTTCCCTCACTTTTTCAAGAGACAAGTAGAACTCTACAGCTGACCATTTTTTTTAATTCCAGAAATGCTCCCAAGTGTTTTCCACATTTTCTGCATTCTGAATAGGTGGTTAACCAGGAGTGAGTCGACCTTAACAGAAAGAAGCAGTTCTCAAAGAGAAGAGTGAAATGTTATCATTTTCAATACATGTTGCTTGAAATGTGGGCAACAACACCCATTCCTGATCCAACAATTTTCAGTGTGGTTAAACACACAACTATCCCAATTGAGGGTGCTTCCACTTTCTCAGATAGGAATGATAAGAGAATAACGTTGCTTTTTGGTGAGCTTACTTCACTGCAGGATCAGCTATTTGGGTTGCTTCCACCTACGCTTTGGTGACTCAGGCCATTTGTGACTGGATAACCACACAGTAAAATAGAAACATAGAAGTTGATGGCAGAGAAGGACAGCAAGGCCCATCCAGTCTGCCCATTTTTTCTACCTTATGAATGTGCCATAGGCCTGTACTCTGTCAATGGCCTATCTACTCATACTCATCTGCATTGCTCCCTTATGCCTATCCCATGCCTGTTTGAAGCCCTGCACTGTATCCACCACTTCCTGAGGTAGGCCGTTCCATGCATCCACCACTCTTTCTGTGAAAAAGAACTTCCTCACATTACCCCTTAATCAGCCTCCCTCTAATCTCATGCTGTGTCCTCTTGTCCTGCTATTTTTCTAATATTGAAACATGTTTGACTCTTTCACCTTGTTAATGCCCTTAAGATGTTTGAATGTTTCAATCATATCACCTCTCTCCCTCCTTTGTTCTAGGGTATACATGTTGAGCTCCGTTAATCTGTCCTCATATGTCTTCTGATGCAGTCACTGCACCATTTTGGTTGCCCTTCTCTGGACTGCCTCCATTTTGTTAATGTCCTTGTGCAGGTGTGGCCTTCAGTACTGCACGCAGTACTCCAGATGGGGCCTAACCAATGTCTTGTAAAGAGGGATTATTACCTCCCTCTTACGACTTGTGATACCCCTACTAATACATCCCAACATCCCTCTAGCCTTACCTACTGCTTTAGTGGTCTGCTTGGATGGTTTCAGGTCATCTGTGATGATGATGCCCAAGTCTCTTTCTTCCCTTGTGATTGCCAGCAACTCCCCTCCTAACTTACAGGTGGCTTCAGGGTTTCTCTTCCCTATGTGCATGATCTTGCACTTCTTTGCATTAAACCCCAGTTGCCACTCTTCTGACCATTTTGCCAGTTTATCTAGATTTCTTCTCATTCTGCCCACCCCATCTGGATCATCTACTCTGTTGCAGATCTTGGTGTCATCTGCAAACAGACAAACCTTACTCTCCAGTCCATCTGCAATGTCACTGATGAAGATATTGAAGAGGACTGGCTGCAGGACTGATCCCTGAGATACAACACTTGTGACTTGCATCTCTTCTGACTGTATACTGTTTACCACCACTCTCTGTTTTCTGCCTGCCAACCAATTTGCCACCCATCTATCCAACTTCTGACCCACCCCAAGCCTACCCAGCTTATTAATCAATTTTCTATGTGGAACAGTATCGAAAGCTTTGCTGAAGTCAAGGTAGGTGACATCAACTGCATCCCCTTGGTCCACCACTCTGGTTACCAGTCAAAGAAATCTATGAGATTAGTTTGACAGGACCTTCCTGTTGTAAATCCATGCTGTCTTAGATCCTGTGCTCCTATGGATTCCAGGTGTTGCACTGTCCTTTCCTTAAGGAGTACCTCCATAATCTTGCCCACTACTGAGGTAAGACTGACTGGTCTGTAGTTCCCTGCCTCCTCCCTGCTACCACTCTTGTGGAGCGGGATCACGTGAGCCCTTCTCCAGTCTTCTGGGACCTCTCCTGTGTTCGGAGACTCACTAAACAATTTTACTAATGGCTCTGCTAGTTCCACCCTAAGCTCCTTAGTACCCTGGATACATGTATGCCATCAGGTCCCATTGCCTTATCCACCCTGAGCTTAGCGAGCTCTTGTAGGACCCTTTTTTTTATGAAGAGACTAGTGCACACCTCCATACCTCTCAACTGTCCCTGATTTTAAGGGACGTCCCTGATTTTGCCTCATAATTTTAATCTGTCCCTCATTAAAATTGTATTTTTGCGACAGAACAATGGGGATTGTAAGCATAAAATAATGTTAAACATTAAAGTTAGAGATTTCTTCCTCTTCAGAAAATGCATCTTACACAAATCCCCTTATTCTATCAGCTTCCTGAGTGAATAGTACCACTTTTTAAGATGTGTCCCTGATTTGGTGACTTTGTCCCTGATTTTTTTAAGCCCTGTCCCTGATTTATGAGGCAAGAGGTTGAGAGGTATGCACACCTCCCTTCCCCCTGTGTCCATGGTGCTGAGCTGTGGGCCCTGCCCTACCTTCTCCTCAGTAAATAGTGAGCAGAAGTATCTGTAACCCCCCTGCAAATGGGGGTTCCCAAAAGACTTCCAGGAGCTTGCTTGAATGCTCCAAGCCTGAATGGTGTTTGGCATTTAAGCCATTTATCAGTGAGTGTTTTAGAGCCTCTGGTACTGTCTCTTTAAGAGCTGTCTGCTTGCAGACATAATTAGTTGTATGGGGGACTGTGTGCTTTCTCTGAGTACCACTCGAGCTGCTGCCAATTCACTTCATTTTGCAGTCACTAGAGTGCAAAGGGAACCTATCTGAAAGATGTAACTGTTTGCCAGAAATTATTTAGAGTAATAATGAAATTACAGTTTGTCTAACCTGCTTTCTTTGCAGTCAGAACTGTGTCTGCTAGTTCCCATTCTAGTTTTGAACTGCTGAACTGGACCAATCAGTGTGGGTAAGCTAGCTCTAAAATGATGCCTTGGACGAATCAGAACTTGGACTCATAATCTGAGCCAGCCACAAGAGGATTGTATGGGCAGTGACTCTGGGAGATGTAGTTTAGACTTCAGTGCCTTTTGGACCAACAGCAGCAGTCTATTGTGGTGACAGCCAATCCAGTCAAGAACTGGGAGGAACTCAAAGGAAGTGCCCGTTTAGTCAGTTGGAGTTCAGTTGAGCTTTGGCAGTGAAGAAGGAAGGAGCCCTGTGCTTTTCAGTGTGCAGTTTAGTCAAAAAAGCGTGTAAGGCCCAGAGTTCGGTCTGCAGCTTGTGTAACAGCTTGTTGGGACTGAATCCGTCCTGTGAAAAGAATCAAAAGGATCTCTGAAGAGTAGAAACCAGGCTCACCCTGTAGAAGACTGGAAGAATTGCTGAAAATTGCACTCGGTCTGTCAGGAACTGAATCTGCTGTGTGTTCTCCGGGTATTGTGCAGTAATTGCGATCGGGATACAGATGCAGCCTGCCTGGTATAGTACTTTCTTTTATATGGATGTGTGAAGAGGTTTGTGTACCTCAAGTGAGCCCTGCTGACATTGAAGGACCCTATCTTATTTGGAGGTCGTGAGTACTAATTCAGGGTTGCTCCTGTTGAATTGCCACATTAAATCCAAATGGAATTACTGTACTGCTGACTGTTTAATTCTCCTTTTCTCTGTGTGAAAGGGCCCCTACCAGCTGCCACGGTTTGGACTAGCCACTAGGGCTTGGGTACCCAGGACAGTAACTGATGAGATAGGCCTGTGCACAGAGCCACAAATGAATTATTAGAGTGATAAGCTAATTAACCTGATTTCCCCTGTCCTTGTTATATCCCCTAAATAAATCAGAGCTGCTTGTTTCAGCAAAGTTATACTGCCTGAAGTATTTGTCTATGTTAAAGTACTGTACTGTGATTGTTGCACTGTATCTCATTTCACAGGAGGTCCCAGTCCGGAACCAGACCTGGGGGTAAGTGTATACTGTGAAGGTAATTCTGATATATTGTGGGCCACTAGTGGGAAGAAAGGGGTTGCAGTGTCCCAGGGGCTGTGAAAGTTAGTTTAACTATTGCAAACCCTGACCTCTGGGTGGAGCACCCATTGGATCCAGGCCCCTCAACCTGTTAGTGGCAAATCAGGCAGGGGTAGTAGCCCCTGGGATAGCGCCATCTAGGGTTACATCTTGGAGGCTCACGCTGGATTGTGTGTCCTCTAGTGGCCATATTCTGAACCACTGTTAAGAAAAAATGGGTACCCGACAGAAGTGGCTGTGCACGGCTGGTGGAGTGGTGTACTGGGGAGGAGATCGACCCCAAAATGCTATGTTTATCCTGGACATCCCCTGGGTATCAATACGGACACTGTGCAGGGAGTACTTTCCAAGGTGGAAGGTTTACAAAACCCTGTGGTGGTGGGTCGGCATGCTAATCTGCTCACCCACACTTTCCTGGCCCTAGTAGAGTTTAAGGATCCCATAGATAGCTCCAAAGTGCCACAGACCATTACCCCAGAGGGAGCCCTCACTGCTTGAGAGTGATAACTAAGGACAGTAAAGACCGGGGGAATCAGCCCCACCACTATCTGAAACTTTTGAGGAGAAATTTGCTGAATGGTTGCTGGGAGAGGGAAAACTGTGGAGGACTTGAAGAAACTATTCTTTCCACCTGGGGTGTTCCTCCCCAACACCCTCTCCTGCTCCAGTGCCCGTATGGTGGCTGAACCAATGCAGACTCCTATTTCTGCACCTGCCATTAGTCACGACTCTTACCGAAGGTTGAGGATCTTCTCTGGCACCCTCCCCACCCCCAAGGGAGGATGACTGGGAGACCTGGATAGACTATGTTGCCCCCAAGTGCTAGAATGGCAATGCTCGGAAGGTGAAAGCGAAAGAGGGTTAGTGAGAGCCTCCGAGGTCCTGCCCTGGCTACCATCCGTGCTAAGCGGGCCAGTAACCCTGAGCGACTGCACAGGCCTATCTTGAGGCCTTGGAGAATGTGTATGGGAGCCCAGATTCTGATGAGGACCTATGGTGGAGAGTAAGAGATGCACAACAGTACCAAGGGAGTTGTTGTCTGTGTATGTATCTCGGCTGGAAAAATTGTTGCAAGAATGCCTCAGAAAAGGTAGTTTGCCAGCGATTGAACTGGACCGAACCAGGCTGGACAGGATCCTTAAGTCTGCCCCTTCTCAGAACTGCTGTTGCTTCAGTTACACCTGGCAGATCGACTGGAATCCCCACCCTCCTATGATGAGTTAATGAGAGAAATTCGAGGAGTTGAGAAAAGGCGACCTCGGGAGGGACCTGCACCAATAGCTGCGGCTACGACCCAGTGACTGAGGTGACCATCAAGTGAAGTTCAGGGCAGAGGTTGGCAGTCAATGAGTGCTCTGACAAGGAAAAAGATATGTCACAATGGGGCGAACTGTTGAGAGAGATCCGGGGAATTAAAAACAGTCCCTTTATGAAGGCCACGCCTGCAAATGCGGGCCCTGACCTATATCCGACTGCATCTGCTATGGGGGTGGGGGTACCACCATGTATCTCCTGCTGATAACAGCTCGAACTCGATTCCTTGACCATGGAAGTGGAGAAACTGACGAGATGTCTCCAAATGCTTATCACGCGCAGACAGAGATGGCACCAAGGTTTCCAGTTAGTAATACCCCGCCCTGGCTCCCAGTGGCGCCTCGGCCAGCTCAAACTCCAGAAAGTATGTTTTGCTATAATTGTGGGAAAGATGGGCACATGAAAGGGAATGCCAGTCCCAAAAGACACTGACAAAGTTGCATATAGGCTACAAGGAGAGCTTCGGAGAAGAAATCAGTGGTTAAGAGGTGCGACATGATCCCAGTGAGGGCACCAAAAATGCTAATTCACGTCCTTTTGTGGCAAGGTCAGTTGCCCAGGCCCCCACCGCCTCTCAGACTGGTCCAGAATAGTGGGTCCCTCCATGGAGACCACAGTAAAGGTGAGCAGGTGTCTACAAAACTATATTAGACAGTGGCTCCCAAGTGACAATTATGTTCCAAGATTGGTATCAGAAGCATTTGTCAGACATACCCTTACAACCATTAGAAGGACTGCATGTATGGGGGTTAAGTGAGAAGGCCTACCCTATTCGGGTATATCCGAATTTGGCTGTCTTTCCCCACCTCCGTGGCTGGAGTGGCGAACAAGTAGAGACCCTAGCCTTAGTGTGTCCCCCACTGGACTGTATGATGGTGTCCCTTGTTGATTGGAACAAATGCTCATATGTTCGGAAGGCTGGCACAGTTGTGTTATGAAAACAGGGGTCAAAGACTAGTAGAGCTTTAAGAGTTCGGCTTTAATTAAGAAGGCCTATGAGGCACAGAGAGATGCTGAAAAACAGAACCAGAGGAACGGTCGAATTGTATGGAAGAAGGATCCTGAGTCTCTGATCCTGGCGCCAAATGCCCAGTGTACCTTACAGGGAGGTCCGTATCAGAAAGGATGTTAAGAATAAAATATTAATGTTGGATGCACCAGGCGATGGAAAATTGCCAGAGGGACTGCTGGTCAAGCCTAGTATTTTGCCTGCTAGAGCCCATGCTTATGCCAGAAGGGTAATGGTCCAAGTTCATAATGTGTCTGAAAGAGACATTCGAGTAAACAGAGGTTGCATCCTGGCTAATGTGCATTGTGCAGACACTGCAGTGCTACCCAGCAGCAAGAGTTCAAGGAAGAATGACAGAGTAACGCCACTTGTTTGATTTGGCGACTCCCGCTGCCAGCTGAATGGAAAGTGAAGATCAGTGAGAAGCTTGCCCAGAGAGACCAGGTGTTTTCTTTAAAGGAATGGGATGTAGGATCGTGCAAGGAGCTGAGCACAATATCCGGCTGCATGACGAAAGACCATTTCGTGAGAGGTCTCGACGCCTGGCACCTGCTGACATAGATGATGTGAGGCGGCATCTGCAAGAGATGTTAGCTGCTGGTGTAATACAAGAATCCAGAAGCCCTTATGCTTCCCCATTGTGGTAGTGAGGAAAAGAATGGAACAGTAAGGATGTGTGTGGATTATCGCACCTTAAACCGCGACTATCCTGATCAGTACACAATGCCCGCATTCAGGATGCTTTGGACTGCCTAAGCGGGAGCAAGTGGTTCTCTGTGCTGGATCTCCGCAGTGGGTACTATCAGATCCCGATGGCCCCAGAGGACCGTGAAAAGACAGCCTTTATCTGTCCGCTTGGCTTCTATGAATTCATGAGGATGCCTCAAAGGTTTCAGGTGCCCCAGCCACTTTTCAACGATTGATGGAGTGCAGTGGGGGACATGAACTTACTAGAGTGCCTGGTATACCTAGATGATGTTATTGTGTTTGGCAGCTCACTGGAGGAACATGAGAGCAGATTATTTAAGGTATTGGACCGACTGGAGGACTTGGCCTTAAACTGTCCATTGATAAGTGTCAATTTTTTCAAACATCAGTAAAGTATGTGGGACACATAGTATCCACCGAGGAATAGAGACAGACCCAAGTAAAGTTGAGGCCTTGACCACCTGGCCACAGCCCAAAAATCTAAAGAACTGCAAAGATTCCTGGGATTCTGTGGTTATTATCGGCGCTTCATCAAGGACTATTCAAGAGTGATCCGCCCTTTACTTAACCTTACTCAGTATCCCCAACCCACAAAAATACCAAAGTCAGCATCCTCAAGACTGAAAGAGTGTATTTTCATCCGAGTGAAATATTTGGGGCCCGCTGGACTCCTGATTGTGAGACTGCTTTTCATGAGATCATATATCAACTTACCCATGCTCCAGTGCTGGCCTATGCCGATCCAAGAAAACCTTACGTCCTGCACACTGATGCTAGCTTGCAAGGGTTGGGGCTGTGTTGTACCAAGAGCACGAGAATGGCCTGAGACCAGTGGCCTTTGCCAGTAGAAGCCTGACCCCATCCGAAAAGAACTATCCTGTACATAAGTTAGAGTTCCTAGCTTTGAAGTGGGCTATTGTTGACCAATTCCATGAGTACTTGTATGGGGCTAAAATACTAGTAAAACTGACAATAATCCTTTGACCTATGTGCAGACCTCAGCTAAGTTGGATGCCACTGGCCATAGGTGGCTTTCTGCATTATCTACATATGACTATGCTCTCGAATACCGAGCAGGTCTGAACCACATAGATGCTGATGCTCTCTCCGGAGGCCTGTTCCCCAGAATGATTGGGTCCGACTGGCAGAACCCTGACATTCGGGCACTCTGCCGGAAGTTTGACAGGGAGGAACAAATGTCCACGGACGAGTGGACTGCATGGTGGATTGCTTGGGAGCCTCTGAGAATTGCATACCTGCTGCTATTGCCACTTTTCTGCAATAGACATTGGTGCACTGCCTCAGCTGGACAATGACAGTATTCGTGGGCTCAATCCCGCGATCCCATGATCAAAGCAGCTTTAGAAGCCTCTATGCAGGAAAAGATGTGTCCAAATTCGCTCCACTGATTTGAGAACTGCACTGTTATACAAAGAAGGTCCTAAGTTGAAACTGATCAATAAACTGTTATACAGAGAAACAGTAGACAGAGGGGACAAGTAGACAAACAACAACTAGTGCTGCCCACTGCCTTTCGAGACTCAGTATTGAGGTCCTTGCACAACCACATGGGCACCTTGGTATAGACAGAACACTTGACTTGGTGAGATCCAGATTCTATTGGCCTAAGATGGGGCTGATGTGGAGCAACACACTTGAACTTGTGAGTCGCTGCTTACAGAGGAAAGCTTTGCCCCAGAGGGCTGCCCCCTTGTTAACATAACCACCAGTGCACCCATGGAGCTGGTCTGTATTGATTTTCTAAGTTTGGAGTCAGATCAAAGAAATATCAGTAATGTGCTGGTGGTCACTGACCATTTCACGAGATATGCCCAAGCTTTCCCCACCAAAGACCAGAAAGCATCCACTGTAGCCAGTACTTGTAGAAAACTTTTGTTCACTATGGGGCTCCACAAAGAATCCATTCTGATCAAGGGAGAGACTTTGAGAGTCGTCTGATCAAAGAGATGCTTTCTCTGTGGGGAGTGCGAAAGTCCAGAACCACTCCTTACCACCCTCAGGGGACCCACAGCCTGAGCGTTTCAACGCACTTTGCTAGATATGCTAGGCACCCTGCACCCAAAGGACAAGCCTAGATGGAGCCAACAAATTAGCACCCTGGTACATGCTTATAACTGCACAAAAGTGATGCCACTGGATTCTCCCCTACCGCCTGATGTTTGGAAGAGAAGCTCGACTACCAGTAGATGTGTGTTTTGGGTCTCTCCTGATGGGGTTCAAGCTGACAACTATTTACAGTATGTGCAAAGTTAAAGGCCCAGCTAACTCATGCGTACCAACTGGCTCAAACCATGGCTGCCAAAAGAAATCTGGCCAACAAAGAAAGGTATGATAAAGGTGAAAGCACAGGAACTCCAGGAGGAGATCGGGTATTGCTAAGAAATCTGGGACTGCATGGCAAGCACAAGATTGCTGACAGATGGCACCATCTCCCTCACATTGTAGTGGGCAAACTAGATGATCTGCCAGTGTACAAAGTAAGGCCTGAGAATAATTCAAAGATGTAAAACAATGCATAGAAATCATTTACTGCCCATTGGACAAATCTTAATTGAGTCTGAGCCCTAGAAGATGCCCCTCTGGACCAGTGACTAGAGCTGCTGCTAAGAAAAGATCAAGAAAGTCTGCACCTACAGAAGCAAAGTTAAAGTGTTCCCCTCCACAAGTCCCAGTTGAGCATGACTGTCAGTCCATATCGGAAGAAAGTGAGAGTGACTTTGAATACTATCCTTCTTACGAACTGAGTCAATTGTTTGGGGCAATCCCTAGTCAATACTGGAGACAAAGCTGGGCCTTCTGGACTGTCTAAGCCCCAGCTTCATCCCTGGAGCCAATGCTCCCAGAAAGTGAAGTGCAAAGCATCAGATCAGATGAAATGGAATCATTGTGCATGGTTGAACTGTTTGAGCTTTCAGGGAGGAAAATGATAGATTGGGGCAGACTGGTGATACACCGAACAAGAAGAGTATTTTGAGTGCCCTGACAGTCCACTGCCAGTGTCCAAAGCTCTCCATGCGAGCCAAATGTTGTGGACTCAGAAACTGTAACTCCTGGAGCTGAAAGTGCCCCAGGTTCTAGCCTCTCACCCCATGGAGACTCCTGACAAGTGAGGACAATGCTGAAAATGAGGCTCAGAGTGCAGAGACTATAACAGTTCCCCTAGAAAGACTGGTCGAGCTGTAAAGCCTGTGGTGCACCTCAGTTATGATTCACTTGGGAGGCCTGTGGACTTGCCTCTCAATGTTGTCCATAAAGGAGTGTATGTGTCCCGAGCTCATTGCCCAAACTGAGCATCAGTGCTAACTCCAAGTTACTTGTGTTGCCCTCTAAGTATGGTGCCCTTGCCCATCCAGCCCCAAGGTAACTGATAGGAAGGGCCCCTCTCTTCAGGTTTCATGTACAAGAGGTAATAACTTGAGTTATGGTACAATGTGTATGTAATACTGTGTAAAGAGTGACGTACTGCAATGTTTCAGAAATGTGTTCTTGGTAAAATGATATATTGACTGATGATTACGTATGCGAGCCTAATGCAAATGTATATGGTTGCAGTTGAAACTTATTGGGTACTTGCTTGACGCGGACGCAGCTTTCCCAGGCCAGGAAGGGTGTAACCCCCCTGCAAATGGGGGTTCCCAAAAGACTTCCAGGAGCTTGCTTGAATGCTCCAAGCCTGAATGGTGTTTGGCATTTAAGCCATTTATCAGTGAGTGTTTTTAGAGCCTCTGGTACTGTCTCTTTAAGAGCTGTCTGCTTGCAGACATAATTAGTTTGTATGGGGGACTGTGTGCTTCTCTGAGTACCACTCGAGCTGCTGCCAATTCACTTCATTTTTGCAGTCACTAGGAGTGCAAAGGGAACCTATCTGAAAGATGTAACTGTTTGCCAGAAATTATTTAGAGTAATAATGAAATTACAGTTTGTCTAACCTGCTTTCTTTGCAGTCAGAACTGTGTCTGCTAGTTCCCCATTCTAGTTTTGAACTGCTGAACTGGACCAATCAGTGTGGGGTAAGCTAGCTCTAAAATGATGCCTTGAATGAATCAGAACTTGGACTCATAATCTGAGCCAGCCACAAGAGGATTGTATGGGCAGTGACTCTGGGAGATGTAGTTTAGACTTCAGTGCCTTTTTGGACCAACAGCAGCAGTCTATTGTGAGTGACAGCCAATCCAGTCAAGAACTGGGAGGAACTCAAAGGAAGTGCCGGTTTCGTCCAGTTGGAGTTCAGTTGAGCTTTGGCAGTGAAGAAGGAAGGAGCCCTGTGCTTTTCAGTGTGCAGTTTTAGTCAAAAACGTGTGTAAGGCCCAGAGTTCCGGTCTGCAGCTTGTGTAACAGCTTGTTAGGACTGAATCCGTCCTGTGAAAAGAATCAAAGGATCTCTGAAGAGTAGAAACCAGGCTCACCCTGTAGAAGACTGGAAGAATTGCTGAAAATTGCACTCGGTCTGTCAGGAACTGAATCTGCTGTGTGTTCTCCGGTATTGTGCAGTAATTGCAGATCGGGATACAGATGCAGCCTGCCTGGTATAGTACTTTCTTTTATATGGATGTGTGAAGAGGTTTGTGTACCTCAAGTGAGCCCTGCTGACATTGAAGGACCCTATCTTATTTGGAGGTCGTGAGTACTAATTCAGGGTTGCTCCTGTTGAATTGCCACATTAAATCCAAATGGAATTACTGTACTGCTGACTGTTTAATTCTCCTTTCTCTGTGTGAAAGGGCCCCTACCAGCTGCCACGGTTTGGACTAGCCACTAGGGCTTGGGTACCCAGGGACAGTAACTGATAGGGATAGGCCTGTGCACAGAGCCATAAGTAGATTATTAGAGTGATAAGCTAATTAACCTGATTTCCCCTGTCCTTGTTATATCCCCTAAATAAATCAGAGCTGCTTGTTTCAGCAAAGTTATACTGCCTGAGGTATTTGTCTATGTTAAAGTACTGTACTGTGATTGTTGCACTGTATCTCATTTCACAGGAGGTCCCAGTGCGGAACCAGACCTGGGGTAAGTGTATACTGTGAAGGTAATTCTGATATATTGTGTGGGCCACTAGTGGGAAGAAAGGGGGGTTGCAGTGTCCCAGAGGGCTGTGACCAAGTTAGTTTAACTATTGCAAACCCTGACCTCTGGGTGGAGGCACCCGCCATTGGATCCAGGCCCCTCAACCTGTTAGTGGCAAATCAGGCAGGGGTAGTAGCCCCTGGGATAGCGCCATCTAGGGGTTACAGTATCTATTTAGGATAGATGCTTTTTCTTGGTCCTCCTCCACACACTCCCCCTTAACCCCTTTGATCTTAGCAATACCACTTCTGGACTTTCTTCTTTCACTGATGTATCTATAGAAAGTTTTGCCCCCTTCTTTTACTGTGTGTGCTAGAGTTTCCTCGGTTTTGCCTGCCTTACTGCCTTCCCTGCTTCCGTAAGGGGAGTTTGGTATGCCACCCTATCTTCGTCCTGCTGCATTCCCTTATATTTCCTGAAGGCCAGCCTTTTGGCTCGGACCTTTTCTGCTATTGTTTTTGCAAACCAAAGGGGTTTCCTCCTTCTTTTGCTCTTGCTTTTCTCTCTAACACAATGGAATGTTTCTTCAAGTATTGCATTCTTAATGCTTGCCCACTTTGCCTGTACCCCCTCACCTGTATTTCTTCTTGCCAGGGCTAGCTTAACTCTGTTGGCCATCTTATCAAAGTCAGCTCCTCTGAAGTCCCATATTTTTGCCTTGGAATTGGATAATTTAGTTCTAGTGGCCAAATTGAACCAAACCATGTGATAGTCACTGGCCCCCAGGTGATCTTCTACCTGGAGATCTGTGATCCTTTCCCCATTAGTCAGTACTAAATCTAGGATAGCCCTGTCTCTTGTGGATTGTTGTATCAGTTGTTTGAGGCCCTCCCCCTGCAGGGAATCCACCATGTGTCTAGTTCTGGCAGATGTTCCTGCTGGTATTGACCAATCTGTATCTGGCATGTTGAAGTCTCCCATTATCAGAACCTCCCCTTTAGCTGTCATGTTTTGTATATCTTCTATCAGTAATGTATCTATGTCCTCCCCCTGGTCTGGAGGCCTGTAGACAACCCCAGTTCATATGGCTGCCCAATTTCCTGTTTCCAGGGTGACCCACAGTTCTTCTGGCTCATGTGTATTCTGAATTTCTGTAGCTTTGATATTTTCATTGACATAAAGGACCACTCCACCCAGTAGCAGCATCGTCTCCCTAAGGATTTTAAGGTAAATGACTTGAGTCCTCTAATCAGTTAGGCATCAATCGTTTGAAGTGATTCTGTGCTGGGTGCAGCAGGCTGCAACAGTCAGGTAGGATGGCTGCTTCTGCTCCGGCCACATGAGTGGTCAGGTTGCACCTTTGGTTGGTTTACAGGTCAGGCCTCCAAAATGCACTTGCTCAGAGTTCCTTTTTCCTGCAACATGCTATTTGATCTCAAACTGGAAGAAATCTTAAAAGACGTAAAGGATAAGAAGGTTTGAATGTCTGTGTCAAAGGGTCAGCAGAACTCTAGCTCATCAATGAGGAGCAAAGACTCTGGTCATTTTCATTACTCCAGAAGAAATGTTCATTTCTTTTGAGGATATCATGGATAGCATAACAGATAATCATACAATGGTATCAAAAGCTCACAGAACAGAGTTTTATTCTTCAGTAGATACTTTGGTGTTTCCAGCCAAAGAGGTGGATTCACATCATGAGGATCTGGGGGCCCATATTATTCCCCAGGCACGAGGAGGGCAACTTCAGAATTTTTACAAAATATGGCCCCAAACAATGACAGACTCTTGGTTCTGGACATCAGTATTTTGAAGCTATGCAATAGAGGTTTCTACTTTACCCTCCAGAGGTCAGTTATTCCAGTTTCCAGTGTCATACAATCCCAGGAAAAGAGAGTCTGTGACCCAGACTGTGGCAGACCTAACCTATATCTAAGCAATAATATCAGTAATCTCTCAGGTGAGGGAGGCTGAATTATTACTTCATTTATGTCATAGTCCTGAAGAAATCTGGGTGTTTTTTTTTTGTCTAATCTTGAACCTTCGAAGTCTGCATAAGTTTGTGAGGCAAACCAAGTTCAAGATGGAGTCCTTGTGTTCAGTAATCAGAGCTGTTTGGCCAAGGGATTATCTGGCCTCCATCATCTTCTCAGATGCTCATCTCAACATTTTGATCCATCACTCACATCAGAAATATCGAAGGTTTGCTATTCAAGACCAGCATTTCTAGTGCTAGGCTCCCCCTTTTGGTCTTGCCTCATCTCCTAGGGGCTTTATAAAAGTACTGATGGTGATTGTAGTTGCTTGAGGTCAGAGGGTCACCATGTGTACCAATATTTGAACAAGCTCCTGATTAGGGTATCATAAAGGCAGGCAGACAGAACTGTAGTTCTCTGGACAATTTAAGTCCTGGAGCACCACAGCTGGATAGTGAACTAGGAAGAGTTCTCTCCACCAATCCCAGAGTCTTAAACATTTGAGGGAATGTGTTTGGATGGACTAGCAACATTTTCCTCTCCCCACTCTAGGGTACAGAATCTCCAACAAGTCATTTGAAATCTCATATCTCAGACAGCAGTGTCAACCCACAAATGCATGTGGACATTGCAACTGATGATATAAATTGGTAACTTGGGCTGGGCTTCATATGAGGCCCCTCCAAGTGCTCCTTCTTGCCAATTGATCCATGACCTGCTAGAACCTCGGCTGCTGAGGGCCGCTGCCCCTGCTATTGCCTTCCCTGTCACCCTGCTCATCAACAGGTCCCTCCTCGAAGGAGCAGTCCCAAGTAAGTGGAAGGTATCAACCATCATCCTTGTCCACAAAAATGAACCCCGGGACAAAATGGGAAACTACAGGCCAATCTCCCTACTCAGCCCCCTAGGGAAAGTACAGGAGAGACTTATATACAACCAACTACAGGACTACCTAGAGCAGCACTTACTCCTAGCTGATGTACAACACGGCTTCAGGAAAGGCCACGGCACTGACACAGCTCTCATCCGACTAACATCTGACATTCTCAAGGCTATGGACCATGGCTCCCCCACAGGCGCTCTATTCATCGACCTATGCAAGGCCTTCGACCTGGTCAACCACAAACTCCTTCTCTCTAAACTCCACCATCTTGGTCTGGATGAGCACTTGCTCTCTTGGTTCGAGAGCTACCTGATCAACCGTACCCAAAAAGTCCACTGGAGAGGAACCCAATCTGGCACAAGACCCGTCATTTCCAGGGTACCCCAGGGCTTGATCCTGGGACCCCTGATATTCTCACTCTTTCTCAATGACACTGAGGACAATTGCATGCTCAGCAACCTCATCCTTTATGCAGACGACACTGTCATCTACTGCAGTGAACCGCAACCCAGTGTCATCTCTGCCAAACTGCAGGCCTGTCTCTTAACTCTCGAGGCCTAGTTCACCTCTAACTCCCTAAAGCTGAATGAAGACAAAACCAAGGCTGTCCTGTTTGGGACTAGACGCCTGGGCACTGACAGAAGTGAGCTACTCCAGCTCAACTCAGCCCAAGGAAAGAGAGTAGAGGTCATTGACCAGTTCAAATACTTCAGGGTCCTCCTTGACCAGAAGCTGACCTATAAACCGCACATTGACTCTATAACTCAGACCATCCATCAAAGGCTTGGCCTCCTCTTCTGCCTGGGCAACTCCCTCTCCAGTGAGGCATGACGAGCCATTGCCAACTGTAACCTCCTCCCCTCCATCCTGTATGGTGCCCCCCGCTGCAGTTCCTCCGTGAGGCAGAACTCAACAAACTCACCATGCTCTACAACCGAGTTGCTCGCTTTGCAACTAACTCATCCCCTAGGAGGCACCACTGAGAGGCCCTCATGGACCTAAACTGGCCCACCCTATGGCACAAACTGGCATGCCCAACTGCCTGCCTTGCCTTCAAATTCTCCTCCCTTAGCCCTCCTCCCCACCTTCGAGGGCTCCTCACTTCTAAAGTCCAGTGCTGAACCCTGCGATCTTCTGCAAGTCGCCCCCTTGATACCCCTCATGTTCGCACCAACCAAGGCAAGCGCTCCTTCCAGTACGCTGCGTCCTACCTATGGAACACCCTCCCAGCAAGCCTGATTGACAAGCCTTTCCTCCCTCGGTTTAAGTCAGGCCTCAAAGCGTATCTCCTTGAACTCAGCCTCTGTGGCTGTAATTGCTAGCCCCCAGTCTGGGCCCTCTCCCCTGCTACCACTGGCTTAACCTCGCTTACTCCCCCCCAAGAATCTCTTAAGCAAGGATGTAAATGTACTGCATACCTGTGTCAACACCTATGAACTGTGTGAATCCTGATGACTCTGTGCTGAATGTATGATTCCGAACATGTACCTGCTGTAACTACTGTATATCGATGCCAATGTATATATATGTATCTGCTGTAACTACTGTATATTGATGCCAATGTATGTTTTCCCTGTAACTAATTCCGGGTGGCCCCTGAAAAAGGGACCTCAGGTCTCAGTGGGTTTACCCGGATACCAAAATCTAAATAAATAAATAAATGATCCCCAGCTTCAGAATTTAGTTAGGCTCTCCCTCTCAGATCCTCATTCAGAAGACTTGGTTTGCTGGCCAAGGCACCTAGCTTCACCTGAGCTCTTTCCTTCTAAGACTGCTTGAAAGGCAGAGTAGAGAAACTTACCAGAGCAAGGGAGAAGGATTAAGACTTAGTTTGGCTAAGCAGATTTACTGTGTGGTGGTGTTTTTATTTTTTACTCACAGGGATTGCTACTGTTTGTTGCTAACATTTCATTGCTTTATTTTTCTCTGATTCAAATTGTTGTTGCTGGTATACCTTCTTCTGCATTATTACAAGGTGTGCCTACAGGTGTGTGCTAACAGATTACTGCTGTAATCTTCTGATTCAAATTGTCTTTTGCAAGGTATATCTTCTGTTACTGCTTTATTTTCTCTGGAGCAAAGTGTTTCTTACGGGTATATCTTCTCTGAAATTATTACAGGTGGTGCTTTACAGGTTTTACAGTTTTATCTAACATTAGGATAAGCTTTCAGGGTTACTGCATTTGTTGTTGACTGATTGTTTCTGCTCTTACCTCCTTGTTCTTTCGTCCGTGGTTCTTCTTTTAGGCGGGGAAGGGCCCAGCCACCCACCATCCCCAACCACCCACGCTACACTCCTTTTATAGGGTACCACAGTTGTGACATTTCCTGTGGCAGAGCAGGAAGGGGTGGATCAGTGGGGCCTCCACAAGGTGATCTCATTTACAGGGCACTAGTAATTTAACTTGTTATAACAAGTTAAACAAAGCAAATTAAACCATTACTTGCATTTTTTCCTTTTTTTTTCCCTTCTAATTACTCTGACTAGGTTACAAACCCAACAACTTATTTGGAATGGATTTCATTAACTGCAGGTACTGTGGAACAATTTTCAGAAGGACAGTCTTACTGGATTTAGGACACTGTCCTACATGCTGGGCCTTTAGAGATCTTAGGTCTCAGCTCCGGGCAGCATGGGCAGAGATTGCACGCCTCAAATTTCATATTGAAGAGGAAATACATTATAAGAACCACCCGCATTTCCCCAGCATCCAACAGAAAACCTCGACCACAGAGGGTAGTTGGTCCAGGAGGTTGGCAGGTGGTTAGGAGGAAGCAAATCAGGTGCCCCATCACTCTCTGCTCTCCAACACATTACCTCCAAAACCATATAAACACTACAAACAGGTATCTGCCTCTATCTCTGAAATCAAATAAAGAGGCAGAAGACACTACAGAGCAGGACACTCTGCACAGGAGCTAGCACAACAATACTCACTCAAATCAAGAACCAAAACTAAACAAGCACAAAGAATCAAAAAACTTCTGATCATAGGAGACTCCATGATTCGGGAGTTGAAACCCATCTCCAGCTAGGGTGATGGTCAGATGTCTCCAGGTACATCAGCATGGAGAGACACTGACCGCATTACAAAATTGTTCACAAAGCAGGAGAAAACATTGATGTCCTAGTACACATAGGGACTAATGATCTCACCAGCCGGTCAGTTGTGGAGACCAAGGAACACCTGACTAAGCTGGGTGACAAACTATCATCTATTTAGTTCGCATCTCCTTCTCTGAGATCCTGCCAGTCTGGGAGAAGGGAGCAGATGGACGGAAGGTCAGAGAAGGAGAGATAGGGGAGCTAAACCGTGGCTCAAGGACTGGTGCCAGGAAAAGGACACAGATTTGTAGGGAACTGGCAACAGTTCTGGGAGGAAGTTCTTTAAATTTGATGGACTGCATCTGACTAAAGAGGAGTCAGTGCATTGGGGCAGAAGTTTGACATCTTTGCAGAATATTTAAACTAGCAAATGGGAGAGGGTGCAGCACCCATCGTCGAATGGAAGAACACCTCCCCTCAGCTAGTGGTCAAACAGGAATTCAGCGTGTTTGCCGTTCATTTGCATCACCAGGTAAGAAAAAAGGTTTGTCTCCCCATACGATGCACAGGGGTAATGCCAAACTTCACCCAACAACTAACACACCAAAATCTGGCCAATGGAAAATCATGTACACAAATGCTCACAGCCTGGGAAATAAGATCCCAGACCTGCAGGCAATAATGTCAGAGGCTAAACTGGACATAGTAGTAATTAGTGAGAGTGGTTTACCAGTAACCACACTAGGAGACTTCAGTACCTGGCTATGTATTGTTCAGAAGAGACCGAGGTGCAAAAGGAGGAGTGGCCCTGTATGTTAATGAAAATATCAAAGCTACAGAAATTCAGAATACACATAAGGAGCCAGAAGAACTGTGGGTCACCCTGGAAACAGGAAATGGGACAGCCATAAGAACTGGGGTTGTCTACAGGCCCCAGACCAGAGGGAGGACATAGACACATTACTGTTAGAAGATATACAAAACATGACAGCTAAAGGGGAGGTTCTGATAATGGGAGACTTCAACATGCCAGATACAGATTGGTCAATACCAGCAGGAACATCTGCCAGAACTAGACACATAGTGGATTCCCTGCAGGGGGAGGGCCTCAAACAACTGGTACAGCAACCTACAAGAGACAGGGCTATCCTAGATCTAGTACTGACTAACAAAGAAGGGATCACAGATCTCCAGGTAGAAGGTCACCTGAGGGCCAGTGACCATCACATGGTATGGTTCAATTTGGCTACTACATCTAAATCATCCCATTCCAAGGCAAAAATATGGGACTTCAGAGGAGCTGACTTTGATAAGATGGCAGACAGAGTTAAGCTAGCCCTGGCAAAAAGAAACACAGGTGAGGAGGTACAGGCAAAGTGGGCAAGCATTAAGGATACAATACTTGAAGCAACATCCCATTGTGTTAGACAGAAAAGGAAGTGCAAAAGAAGAAGAAAACCACTTTGGTTCTCAAATACAGTAGCAGAAAGGTCAGAGCCAAAAGGCTGGCCTTCAGGAAATATAAGGAACACAGTGGGATGAAGATGGGAGGCATACCAAACTGCCCTAAGGGAAGCAGGTAAGGCAGTAAGGCAGGCAAAGTCCCAAACTGAGGAAACACTAGCACGAACAGTAAAAGAAGGTGACAAGACTTTCTATAGATACATTAGTGAAAGGAGAAAGTCCAGAGGGGTGCTAAGCTTAATGGAGAAAAGGGAGCATGTGAGGAGGAGGACCCTGTAAAGGCATCTATCCTAAATAGATACTTTTGCTCAGTATTTACTGAAGAGAAGGTAGGGCAGGGCCCACAGCTCAGCATCATGGACACAGGGGAGGAGGTGAGCACTACTCCCTTCACAAAAGAAAGGGTCCTACAAGAGCTTGCTAAGCTCAGGGTGGACAAAGCAATGGGACCTGATGGCATACATCCCAGGGTACTTAAGGAGCTAAAGGAGGAACTAGCAGAGCCATTAGCAGAATTGTTTAGTGAGTCTCTGAGCACAGAAGGGTCCCAGAAGACTGGAGAAGGGCTCATGTGATCCCGCTCACAAGAGTGGTAGCAGGGAGGAGGTGGGGAACTACAGACCAGTCAGTCTTACCTCAGTAGTGGGCAAGATTATGGAGGCACTCCTTAAGGAAAGGATAGTGCAACACCTGGAATCCATAGGGGCACAGGATCCAAGACAGCATGGGTTTACAAAAGGAAGGTCCTGTCAAACTAATCTCATAGATTTCTTTGACTGGGTAACCAGAGTGGTGGACCAAGGGGGAGCAGTTGATGTCGCCTACCTTGACTTCAGCAAAGCTTTTGACACTGTTCCACATAGAAGATTGATAAATAAGATAGGTAGGCTCGGGGTGGGTCAGAAGTTGGTCAACTGGGTGGCAAACTGGTTGACTGGCAGAAAACAGAGAGTGGTGGTAAATGGTATACAGTCAGAAGAGATGCAAGTCACAAGTGGGGTACCTCAGGGATCAGTCCTGGGGCCAGTCCTATTCAACATCTTCATTAGTGACCTCGCAGATGGACTAGAGGGTAAGGCTTATCTGTTTGCAGATGACACCAAGATCTGCAACAGAGTAGATGATCCAGATGGGGTGGGCAGAATGAGAAGAGATCTGGATAAACTAGCAAAATGGTCAGAAGAGTGGCAACTGGGATTTAATGCAAAAGTGCAAAATCATGCACATAGGAAGAGAAACCCTGAAGCCACTTATAGGCTGGGAGGAGTTGCTAGCAGTCACAAAGGAAGAAAGAGACTTGGGCATCATCATCACTGATGACCTAAAATCATCCAAGCAGACCTCTAAAGCAGTAGGTAAGGCTAGGGGTGTTAGGGGTGTATTAGTAGGGTATCACAAGTCGTAAGAGGGAGGTAATAATTCCTCTGTACAAGACATTGGTTAGGCCCCATCTGGTACTACGTGCAGTATTGGAGCCACACCTTCACAAGGACATTAACCAAATTGAGGCAGTCCAGAGAAGGGCACCAAAATGGTGCAGGGACTGCATCAGAAGACATATGAGGACAGATTAACGGAGCTCAATATGTATACCCTTGAGCAAAGGAGGGAGAGAGGTGATATGATCGAGACATTTAAACACCTTAAGGGCATAAACAAGGTGAAAGAGTCTAACATGTTTAAATATAAGAAAATAGCAGGACAAGAGGACACAGCATGAGATTAGAGGGAGGCCGATTAAGGGGAATGTGGAAATTCCTTTTCACAGAAAGGGTGGTAGATGCATGGAATAGCTTACCACAAAAGTGGTGGCTGAATACAGTGCAGGGCTTCAAACAGGCATGGGATAGGCATAAGGGAGCAATACAAATGACTATGAATAGATAGGTCACTGACAGAGCAAAGGCCGATGGCACATTTATAAGGTAGAAAAAGAAATGGGCAGACTGGATGGGCCTTGCGGTCCTTATCTGCCATCAACTTCTATGTTTCTATGTTTCACTTGCCTGGCGGGAGAACCCCCAGAATCTCCTGAAGGGGGCCCCTTTCTTCTCTCCTTTGGAGATGATAATTGTGACAGACACCAGCGTTCTCAGTTGGGGTGCAATTCTGAACCAGATCGCAGTGCAAGGTGTCTGTAGTCAAGCAGAGAAAAGTCTCCAGATCAACATTTTAGAAATTAGGACAGTTTTCTGTTCCTTCTGCCACTTTCAGGAACAAGTCAAGTTTCAAGTGGTGATGGCACACTCAGAAAGTGCATTGACAGTGGCATACATAAACAATAAAGGAGGAACAAAAAGTGGAAACATGCTAACAGAGTCCCTAAAAGTGCTTCACTGGACAGAATAGAATCCATTATCTCTATCAGCCATACACCTAGCAAGGGAACTAACTGTCCAGGCAGACTGGCTAGCTCACCCTGCTGTGCATATGGGAAAGTGGTCTCTAAACCAGAAAGTATTCGAACTCCTGTGCTGGTGCTTTGAGATGCTGCAGATAGATTTCTTTGCCTCCAGAGGCAGTGCTCAAGTTTCCAGGTTCTTCAGTCATGTCAGGTGTCCACAGATGGTGGGAGTGGATGCACTCTCTCTGACGTGGGTATTCATGATTGTCTAGCTGTTTCCTCTTCTACCATTGCTTTCAATGGTACAGTACTAAAGAAAAGTCCAGATATCAAGAGGAAACTTCCTCACAGTAACTCTAGATTGACCAAGAAGGCCTTAATTCTTCGTTATGGTACGCTGCCGCTACAGTGACAACTTTACTGTTACCAGCACTACAGCGACAACAGCACCAGGTCACAGTAGTGTCAGCGTGGGATCCCGACACTGCTTTCTGGTGGTATTGCACCCCCTCCCTGAAGCAACTCTGACTTGGAGTTGATTAATTTAGTAGCGGGGGGTGTGGAGGGGCAGAGCCCCCCACATGGGGGGTTTGAAACACAGTTTGAAGTGACTCCCTTTATGACAACCACAAATGCAGTTGACACAAAGGAATCTCTGTAACGTCGGTCGACAATGAAATTGTCGACCGACTGTCATAGATCCCTTGGTTATGATACATTTTTCTATTCAGGGGCCATTTCAACTTCCACTTTTCAGTGACATACTGCAGCAAGGTCCCCTGTTGCACCCAAATTCAAACAAGCTGTAACTGGCAGATTGGCTCCTGAGAGGAGAAGGCTGTTTAATCTTGGATAGTTGGCTAAGGTGGTGGACACATTTATGTCCTCTAGGGAAAGTATCTAGATCTTCTGTGTAAGAAAGGATCTGGAACCCTTTTACCAATTGGGCTAAAGGCTCAGGAGTCAAGCCAAAGAAGGCTTCTGTGGCTCAGATTCTGGATTTTCTTTAGGCAGATGTAGATAAGGTCTATCCCTGAGCACCCTTCAGGATTAAGATCTGGCCCTGTTTCGGATCCATTGACAGTACGTCAGTTTTTTTCATGCAGTCAGTAAGGCCAGCCCCTCATATCAGTGGTGACAAGGAAGGAAGATTGCTGGATTTTTATGCTCCAAGTGACACAATTTCCAGGGCTGAATGAATGGACTGAGCTTCTGCCCTTCCTATGAATCTGGACTATCAGTGATCAATTTATGTAGACGTATTTCAGCTTTGTAGTGTTTGCTTACCCTTGAATTAACACTGCCTTGTGTTTTGCCTTTCAGAATCTGAATCTGGACACAGTTGTATCTTTTGCTGTAATACTGGCTAACTGTTTTAAGTGATTTCTGCATTTCTGTACATCAAATTACTGTATGGTGTTTGTGATTGCACTGTTTTGCACAGTCTTCTTGCACATCATTAACCTTTTGTGGTGCTGCTGCTTTAAATGCTTGCTATAAAAGAGAGCATCTAGGTGGTGCCTACTTACACTATGGCTAAGTACTTAGGTACAAAACATTATGTGTTTTTCACCCATGATGCCACAATAAAAATTTCATAAGCAGCAACTGTTGTGGATGTGTGTCTTCTGTGTGCACGGTTTTTGGCTTTTCCACATAGATAAAATAGTTTATTCAGGCACATAACTAATTTTCCCAAAATCTTGTAGATTTGAACAATTTAATCTTTCAGTTTGGAGAGTTACTACTTAATCAGTATGTTTTATCACATACTGTTTGTCCTGAGTTGGCAACTTCAGTTTTCCTTGACTTCTTTCAGAAGTATCACAGCACTTTCAGAAATCCAAAAACAAGCATTTGGTCCTGATCCATCTACAAAGATACAGAGCATGTTTCTTTCTTTTATGTCATACATGATATGTTCAATATTATAATTATGGAATTAGTGAGATTATTATTATTACTGTTAGACTGTACTGCCAGGCAGAAAGTGTGGACTGATCAGTTAGAGGCTGTGAAACTCACATGACACCAACATTGCATGCTGATGTCATAGCTTTGAGCTGTGCCAGTGTCCTCAGCAAGGGTGCATTGTACCCATATATTATGTATGATGATAAGTCTGATGGAATTTCTTCTTTCTCTTTGATTCAAATTGCTGGCTTTAGTATAGCTATTGTAATGTCACCAATATTGTAAAAGCTGCTCTCTGACTGGTTCAGTAGTCCATTGTGATGTACCCAACCATCGACATAGTTGTATCTTCACACAGAATACATGCTTTCTTCACTTGACACTTGGAACATGTTATTTCTACTTAAAACTTGAATTGGAATACCATCCTTTGTTCTCAGTGTTCCAGTTCAAGATACAGATTACAGTGTATGGCGGAATGTTGTTGTGTATGGAAATTCATACACCGTAAAAAGTCATTGTGCTGCAATAGTGACATAGCTACTAATGCAGAACGACATTTCATTCTGCATTAGTAGCTATGTCACAATGCAAGTGTCCCCATCAGCGCTGTTGATAAGACTAGCATCAGCTGAAGGATAATGAGAATTCTTCCTTCCCTTTGTCTGAGCTGATATCTGTTCGATCTATTTCTTCTATGTTGAGGTCATCAGATGGTTTGTCATTAATCACTACCGTTTGTGAGCGGAAATCTGGTCTTCGTGCTTTTAGTAATTCTGACCCATTTTATTGGAATGCATTGCCCGTTTCTATTTGTACAATTGCTTGTAAAACTCATTTTAAATTTATGTTTAAATCCTTTTTATTTGACAAATCATGTTGTATTTGTAATTGTTAATTTTTATATAATGTTGTATTGATTTGTTTGTAATTTTTGTATTGACTTGTTTGTTATTTCTGTCCGGGTCAGACCTGAAAAAGGCCTTTGGTCCAGTTTCCTTACCTGGTTAACAAATGAAAAATAAAATAAAAAAATAAAAACGTGTGAGTCAGTTGGCCATCGGGCATTCTGGTGGTGAAGTGCAGGCTGCAGAAAGTAGGGATAGCTTTTGGGACCACAAAGATTAAGTTTTTTTAACAACATTCCACCATACACTATATAGAAAAGTATATGGTAGCTCCAATACACAACCACACTATTCTTACACCTCGTGGTTATCATGACATCAAAGGGACCTCTTGAGCTTTGCTCTTGAGGTCCTTGACATCATGGTAACCACTTGGTGAAAAAATAGCATTATTGTGTATGGGCTATCATACACTATCCTATGTACTGTATAACAGCTTTAATTCACGCCCGTTATATTTAGTGCTCTGAGCATACCTGACATGTTCGCATCATCTTATCTTCACTGGTGGAATACTAGTGCAGTTATTGTATATTGAGTCACCTAATATTCACTGTCTTTTAATTTTTGCTCTAACATGAAACCAGTGAAAATAGTGAAAATAAAAAGACAGTGAATATTTCCTGTTATACAGTATTATTACTTGTGAGGGGGCTGGAATTTCATAACTCACTCATATCTGTGCCACTCATGAGTTATGGACCTGCTCCCTCACCTTTGAAGATAAATTGCATATTCTGAGTCAGGTCATTACATATATCCTATATAAAATAATTGTAATATTCCATTATTTTTGTGTGTGTTTGTACTTTATAATGATGTTTGTATCAGATTTGAATCCATTTATGTGGTTGCAATTGCGCACCAAAAATCAATCAATCAATCAAACTTTATTTAACCAGGCTTTACACCTTTGAGCGAGCTCCTTTGCAAGATGGTCCTGGACAACACATATGAATTGACAACAATAAAAAGACATGGGTACACAGATAAACAACCAATACATATTGGAAATTACAGTCATCATTACATCTTAAGAATGTTGCAGGAGTTACTAGCTACAGTCACAAGGACTAACATGTATTATTACAATATAAACTACAACAGGTAGAGATTAAGGAATGGATAGTGGAGTGATGGTATAGGGGGAAGGAACAGGAAGTGCTAAGTTGTCATGACAGGCCAAGTGCGGTAGTGGGTCAACAGTAGTCTTGAGCAATTATCTGACACATGTGCAAGTTTTCTTCATGACAGGTGTGAGAAAGGACTTAAAGATGGGTATGCCTGGGATGGTAATAAACTTAAGGGTCTTCTGCAGGGAGTTCCATAGGGATGGAAGAGCAAAGCTAATAACTGCAGCGCCATGTTGTGTTTGGATTTAGGGACATTGAACATGGCGAATGAGTATCATCTCAGACAGTAGGGCCCCGTGTTTCATGTAAATAGGTTGGAGAGGTAGAAAGGAAGTTTATTTGTTATTGCCCTTTGAAACCAAAGAGATGTGTTCCTCTTCCTCCTAGTAGTAAGGAGGACAAGCCTAGTATCTCATAGAACAAACAGTGGTGGGTGTTTAGAGGAGCACTAGAAATGAATCTCAAGGCATGGTGGTATAAAGTGTCTAGTTTACTTAGGGCTGATTTAGGGCAGTGGCTATACAGGATGTCAGTGTAGTCTAATAGAGGTAGGAAGGTTGTTTGGACTAGTGTCCTCTTTGCCTCATAGGTGAGAAGATGTCTAATATGGTAAAAGATGCCCAGGCATTGTCTCAGCTTTTTAGCTAGTTCATTCAGGTGTACCATAAAATTAAGCTTACTATCTAACAAAAAACCCAGGCATTTGAAGTTGTCAACAATTTCAATTGGTTCACCAGGTAAGGTGTGTATCCTATGGTGTTGTGTGGTTACTGTTGGTGAGTGAGTTTAGGGGGAGATAACCATAGCTTTCGTATTTTTAGCATTAAGGATCAGCTTTAGCTGCAATAGGTATTTTTGCAGGATGTTGAATTTGTGTTGTAACTCCTCAAATGCAAGCTCAGGGGTAGAGTATGCAATGTATATCACCATGTCATCCACAAACAGATGCACATTTGCCTTGTGTATTTGAGAGTGTATATTATTGATATATATTGCAAAGAGTATGGAACCCAGAATAGAGCCTTACAGCACTCCACGAGGTAAAATTTTAAGTAATGAAAGATCCCCTTGGGCGCATTCTGTTAATAAGGTGCAGTTGAACCATTTCAGGGCAGTATCATCAAGTCTAAGGCAGCTCAAGGCGGACAGTAGCAGGCTATGATCAACAGTATCAAATGCCTTGCTTAGGTCTAAAAACAGAGCATAAATATGCTTTTTTGCATCCAGTGCGTCTAGCCAATCACTAGAAACTTTGACAAGAGCAGATATCATGCTGTGCTTTGGTCTGAAGCCGACTGTACAGGGTTGAATAGATCCATAGTTTCCAGGAATTCTCTTAGTTGATAGTTAACTGGCTTATCCAGCATTTTTGATAGGGTGGGAAGTAAGGAAATTGGCCAGTAATTGTTTAGGTCACACGTATTCCCCAACTTAAAAAGGGGGATAATGTGTGCAATTTTCCAGATTACAGGGAAGTCACCTACTGATAAGGAAAGATTGAAAAGATGGGTAATGGGAGCAGTCAAGTGAAAATGACCTATTTTCAGAAATAAGGGCTCTAAAATAAATCCTAATAAATCCTTAGTGACAGTACTTTGTCGGTGTACCCCCACGATATCAGGTGGTTTGGGTAAAATATATGATGTTGTTGAGGCTTTTTAGCAAATACTGTGTATAGATGTTCTTGTACTGTAAATCTACGGTTTGTTTCAAATGCTTGTTTGAAGGCCTCTCTATCAATTTTCTGGTCATTTTTTTAGGTGTGTGTCGCTATCCCCTTGGAATGTCTGGAGGTCAAATCCTGGATGAGGACATCACAGCTTCCAGCCAGTGGTCAGAATCCACTGCTGCCAAATATGGGAGGTGAGTAATGCCAAAAAAGCAAGCAACAGTCTTCTGGGAACAGCATGGTGATTGACCAAACAAGAGTACCGCAACAGTTATATATCTCCCTGCCAGCTATAGTGACATACTGGAGAAGAGATATCCCTGCTGTTACAGCAATATGATAGTGTAGACTTATCCCTCTGCTCTACTGGTGATGCTCTAGTGTGAAAATATCCCATTGCTGTAGTGTGGTTGTGGTAAGTTACAGTACAGACTGCATTTAATTAACTTTGCAAAACATTCGCTACTCATTACTAGCCACATTTAACCACTTGTTTCAGATTTGCTTCTTAGAATGCTCAGTTTCAAATGTGAATGCATTTCTACAGTAGTGCCTGTAAAAAACATGCCTTGCAAAATGGAATGTACAATTAACTGAGAACTCATATAAAAACTCACTGCTGTTTCTGAAGTCAATGCATTTGCAGCTCAAATGTCAGATATTTACCAGCCAAATGCAACATTTCTTAAATGCTGTCTATAGAGTATCCCTGGTGTAACGTAATGTGATGGTGTGAAGCTATTCCCCCCGATGCTGGTATGTGCAAATATCTCTCTACTGCTACAGTATTGTGCTGGTATGAAGATATTACCATGATATGGTAATATGCTTGTATGGATATATCTCCCTATTACTACGGAAGTATGCTGAAATGAAGATATCACCACACTACTGTATTGTAGTGTGCTGATATGGAGATATCCCCCTGCTTCTACAGTAGAGTGCTGATATGGAGATATCCCCATGCTACTACAGTAGGGTGCTAGTATGACAATATTCTCTTGCTACTACTGTATAGTAGTATGCTAGTAGGGAGATATCCCCATAATATGCTGGTCTTTCTTGCACCATCACTCCCAGGTAGACTACACCCTCCTCCCATGAGTTCCTGTTAGCTACAGTATCCTCTTTATTGACCATTTTTGTTGGTGTTTTTAACTTTTTTATGCTTCACCAAGAATCTCCCCCCTCTTCTCTTGTAGGTTTACTCTCAACTTTTTCTTTACACTCCTCTCCTGATGAGCATATAATCTTGGGTGACTTCAACATTAATTGACTTTCCTCATCCTCCAGATCAAGTACCCATAGGATTAAGTCCCTTAAACTTTCACAACTCATCACAGATTCAACATGACTCAATTCTCATTGATCTAAGCACATCCTCCTGGGCTGGATTCTCTCCTCTCATCCCCACCACATAGTCATAGCAGGCATACTGCCAGATGCTTTCAGCGACCATTGTGTGACATTCTGTATCAGAAAAGTCTGTCTCCCTCCCTCCTCCCCAAAGTACTGTACATCTGGTCTAGATCCCTCCAGTCACTGAACATGGAGACTCTACTGAGTGACCTGGCTGCTACTTATTGGTTCCCCATGCTTACTACCCCAGACACTGACATTGCACTATCCTTCTTCCACTCATTATTTAATTCTGTCTGGGATAAGCATGCCCCAATCAGAAAATCCAGGGTAAAATCAGCTCACCACCCCTGGATCACCTGTGATCTCAGTGAATTGTGCAAGACCCATGACCAAGCCTGGGCCAAGTATAAACTTTCCCACTCCCTACAGGACCTCCTCTGCTACAGGGCACTTAGGAACACTTGCACCAAGGCTGTCCGAAATGCTAAGTCCATTTATTTCAAGGCAAACCTCAAGAAAAACACTAACTCCCCTACTAAATTTGGAATGGTAATTCGATCCCTTTTTGACCCCCCCCACCTTTTAGTTAATGGCTGACCAATACCAGACCCTTCCTCTGTTTCCACTCACTTCAGTGACTTTTTCAGCACTTGTGCTCTCCCCTCCCCCCACTTCCTGACTCCTCCCCTATCCTTCCTCTCCCCAGGGTTTAACTTTCAACTTTCCACCTGCCACTCCCTGGGAGACCCTTTTGGCCCTATAGAAACATAGAAACATAAACTTTGATTGCAGATAAGGACCGCTTGGCCCACCTAGTCTGCTCATTTCCCTACCTATTGGCTAAGCTGCATCACCCAGCCCTTCTAAATTTAGCCCAGATGGTTTGGACCCTAAACTACTCCATCTGTCAGCTCCAACCATCACCTTCACCTTCACCCACCTGCTAAACCTCTTATTCATAGAAACATAGAAACTTCTTGCTATTCCCCCTTATCCTGCCCCTTCCAATCTCATATCATGCCCCCTTGTTCTTGTACATCTCCTAAACTGAAAGATGTCTCCCACTTGCACCTTGTTGATGCCTTAAAAGTACTTGAAGATTTCAGTCATATCCCCCCATTCTCACCTCTCCTTCAGAGCATACATATTGAGATATTTTAATCTCTCCTCATATGCCTTCTGTTGCAAGCCCTGCACCATCTTAGTTGCCCTTCTCTGAACTGCCTCCACCCTGTCTATGTCCTTTTGGAGATGCAATCCCCAGAACTGAACACAGTATTCCAGATGAGGTCTCACCAGTGTTCTCTACAGTGTCATCACCACCTCCCTTCTTCTGCTGGTGATACCCCCTTCCTATGTACCCTGGAATACCACTGGCCCTCCCCACTGCCTTTGTACACTGCTTGGTCACCTTTAGGTCCTCTGAGATGATTATTCCTAAATCCCTTTCTTCCCTTGTGACCGTCAGTAACTCCCTCCCCATCCTGTAATTCTCCTCAGAGTTTTTGCACCATAGGTGCATGATTTTGCACATCTTTGCATTGAATCTTAGTTGCAATACCTCAGACCATTTTTCTTGCTCCCTAAGTCACTCCTCATTTTCTCCACCGCTTCTGGAGTGTCTACTCTATTGCAAATCTTGGTGTCATCGGCTAATAGGCAAACCTACCCTTCCAGTCCTTCAGCAATGTCAGTAATGAAGATATTAAAAAGGACTGGTCCCTGGACTGATCCCTAAGGTACCCCACTGACCACCCCCCATTCTTTGGATTGGATCCTGTTTACCACCACCCACTGCTTTCTGTCCTTCAACCAATTTTAGACCCAGTTCACCACCTTTGGGCCCACACCCAAGCTCCCCAGGTTGTTTACCAGCCTTCTGTGTGGAACGGTGTCAAAGGCCTTGTTGAAATCGGGGTAGGCAACATCCACCACTTCCCCCTAATCCATCTCCTTTATCACCCAGTCAAAGAAATCTATCAGACTTGTCTGACATGATCTCCCCAATGTGAATCCATTCTGCCTTGGATGCTGTGCCCTGCTGGATTCCAAGTGTTCCACAATCCTTTCCTTAAGAAGCACCTCCATTATCTTCCCCACTATTGAGGTAAGGCTGACTGACCTATAGTTGACTGCCTCCTCCCTGCTTCCGGTTTTATGAAGAGGGACTACATGCACCCTCCCCCAGTCCTCTGGAACCACACCAGTATTGAGGGATTCATTAAACAGGTCTGCCAGCGGTGCTGCTAGCACTATCCTTAGTTCCTTTAATATCCTAGGGTGTATGCTATCTAGCCCCATTGCTTTGTCCACCCTCAGTTTTATGAATTCCTCTAGGAATCTCTCTTCTGTAAAAGGACTGTTGTTCACCTCCCTCCCCCCTTTGATTCTGGTGGCTAGTTTTGGCCCCTCTCCCTCTCCTTCTTCAGTAAATAAAGAACAAAAGTATTTGTTCAGTATTGACGCTTTTTCTTGGTCACCCTCCACACACTCCCCTTCTTCCTTTCTGAGCCTTACAATCCCACCTTTAGCCTTCCTTTTTTTACTGATGTACCTATAAAATGTTTTGTCCCCTTCCCAACTGTCTGAGCTATCCTTTGTTCTATTTGCACCTTTGCACTCCTAACTGCCCTCCCTGCTTCCCTCTGTCTATTTAGGTACCCTCCCCCTATCTTCTTCCTTGTGTGACTCTTTATATTGTCTGAAAGCCAACTTTTTGGCCCTTACCTTCTCAGCCACATCCTTTGAGAACCATAGTGGCTTTTTTCTTCTTGTGCCCTTGTCTCTCTCCCTAATGCACTGGTTTGTTAACCTCCACTATGGCTCCTTTTAGGAGTGCCCACTGTTCCTCCACCCCTCCCCCACCACGGTTTCCTTCCTTACCAGGCAGCCGCTTCTTGGAGATCTATTCCCATTCTAGTGAAGTCCACCCTCCTAAAATCTAAGACCCTCACCTTTGTGTGGTTTGACTGTGACCCTGTACCCATAGTAAACCACACTGTGTGGTGGTCGCTGAACCCCAGGTGTCCCTCCACCCGGATCTCCTTGTCTCTGTCTCCACTGGTCAGTACTAGGTCCAAAATTGCCCTGTCCCTGGTGGGTTCTAGCACTAGCTGCCTTAAGTCTGCCCCATGTATGGCTTCCAGGATGTCTCTGCTTCTGGCTGATGCAGCCACTGGAACGGTCCAATTCACATCTGGCATATTAAAATCATCCATCAGCAATACCTCCCCTTTTGCTGCCATCTCATGAATTTCTTCCACTATCTCCCTATCCCCTTCTTCCCCCTGTGCTGGAGGCCTGTAGATCATGCCTGTGTGAATTGCTGTGCCATTATCTGACTCAAGGGTGGCCCACAATGCCTCAGCCTCCCCCTGTCTACCCTGTACTGCAGTTGCTTTTATGCCTTCCCTGACATAAAGAGTCCCCCCCTTTACCCTCTCTGTCCCTCCTGAATAGAGCATACCCTGGTACAGTTACCTCCCAGTCATGGTTCCCACTATACGACCTCTCGGTTATTGCCAGTATATTCAAATCAAGCTCCACCATCAAGGCCACCAGGTCTGGGGTTTTATTTCCCAGACTGCGTGTATTTGTATACATAGCCTTTCATGTTACACTGCCTTTCCTCCTGCTGTTCCTGCTTTTTCCATCCTGTCTCCTTTTTTTGACTCTTTTTTCTTTCTTTTGCTGCCTCCCTTTCTGTGCCATATCCTTTTTAATGAGTTCCAGTTCCCATGTTATCAACATTTCCTCCTGATCTTCCCTTTTGACTTCTCTAACCTGTGGGCTGGGCTGCTTGAGTCTCCCTGCTCCCATCTGCCCCCCCCCCCCTTGGCTAGTTTAAATGCTTGCCAAGGAAGCACTTAAACCATTCATTAAAGACCACCGTCCCTTCCCTGGATGGGTGCAGGCCATCACCCTTGTACAGGCCCACATTCCTCCAGGTGGGTCATCAGTCTCCAACAAAGCCAAATCCCTTCTCAGTGCACCAGCCCTTCAACCAAGTGTTGAAGTTTCTGATGTGGAGCTTCCTAGCCTCCCCCTGCCATGGACCGACAGCACCTCTGACAATGTCACAGAGCTTGCTACCTTCCTAACATCTTAAAGTCCTCCTGTACCTGCTCTACACTCCCCTCTTCCCAGGCTAGGTCATTTGTACCCAGATGGAGAATAACCTCCAGCCCCCCCCCCCCACATCTTGCTTCTACATTCACCCTGTGCACTGTCCGTCAGTCTTGGAAGTTTGCCAGGGTTCTCCCTCTCCACAAAGAGGGCGATCCATCCACTGCTGGCAACTTCCACCCTATCTTCCTTTTCTTGCAAAGTTGCAAGAGGAACTAGTCTACTTACAGACTGTAAAATTCCTTCACTCATCCAGCTTCCTCTTCCCATTCCAGTCTGGCTTTAGGAAGGATCACTCCACCATCACTTCTCTATTTAGGATCACTGATTCCATCCTGCAACCTCCCAGGGATGGATCGGGGTATGTCACTGTAGCCATTCTCATGGAACTGGCCAAAGCTTTTGATTCGGTGTCCCACTCTCTCCTCCTGGATAAGCTGACCACTGCTGGCCTCTCAGCCCCACTGTCAATTGGTTCTGATCCTATCTCATAGGTAGTCAACAGTCAGTACAGGTAGGAGGCGCACTCTTCCCACCACTCTCAATCCAGGCCAGGGTACCACAGGGCTCCATCCTGAGTCCAGTCCTGTTCTCAGTCTTCCTCAGTGACCTCCTGTCTGCCTGTGCCAACTCGGATATTCACATGTACACAGATGACACTATCCTCTACACCTTAGGTTCCTCAACTGCTTCTGTGAAAGTCTGACTCCAGCATGACTTTTACAAAGTTCTGTGCTGGTTCCCAGCCAACCAGCTAAGGATCAACACAAAAAAACTGTGTCTATGGCCTTTGGTACCAGTCAAAAATTGGCCTGGCCCACCTCCCTCCCTATTTTCTCCACACTTGATGGCTTCCCGATTGAGGCTGTACCAGCCTTCAAGTTCCTTGGTGTGTGGTTAGACAGCAGGCTTGACTTCTTGACTCACATCAACACAATCATTCCAAACTCTGCACCAAACTTGGTGTCCTGTACCACAGTAAGGAATGCCTCTCTCCATTGATCCACCAGAAGTTAGTCCCCAAAATGTTCCTCCCAGTCTTTGACTATGCAGATGTTTTCTATGGCACTGCACCATCTTCTTCCCTGGCCAGACTGGACACCCTCAGCAATGTTTTCTGCTGCTTTGCCACTAACTCTCCATCTCGCACCCGCCACTGCTCCCTGTACTCCTCCATATCCACCTCCCGCTCCCACATGTCACCAGCTCCACTGTGCCTCCCTCATCTCTAAATACTGGTTTGGGTCCTTCCCCTCCTACTTATCTCATCCCATCTCCCCCATGCCCTCTTCCTCCCGTGCCTTGCATTCCAGAAACCAAAGCACTTTCTCCCTTCCTCACTCACACTCTGCTGCAGGAAAATCTGCTCTCATGCACTGTCTCCCCTTGTTCTGGAATCAACTACTGTCCTCCAGCTGTCTCTCACCCTCCCATCCCTCCCTTAGATGCCAATTAAAAATTCTCACTTTTTCCTCCTTTTTTGCCTACCCTTTTCCCAAACCCTTCCTTACCTTTCCCAACCCCACCTATGAGCACTGGCTCAGCATCCCATTGCCCGGGTTCCTCAGCACTTTTGAGTTTATATGATCTGCACCCTTTTTTATTCAGCACACTATTTATTTGACATCCTTTTTCAATTTTGGCATTACTGTCTGTATTTGTACTTTGATTTGTGAACTTTATGTAATTGTTTCTATAAGTACCATTAGCAGGCTGGTTTGTATCTGTGTGTAATTGTGAATTCCCCGTTGCTTTCCCCTGGCTCATACCTGGAAACAAGCCTTGGCTATGTGTGCCTCACCCAGTCACCAATTTTCAAATAAAGAAATCTCCCTGATGCTGCAGTTCTGTGCTGGTATGGAGATATCCCCCTGATACTACAGTAGTGTGGTGGTATGGAGAAATTGCCCTGTTTCTGAAGTAGAATGCTGGCATTGTGATATCCCCTGCAATTACAGTAGTGTGGCTGGTATGGAGATATCTTCTGCTATTGCTGTAGTGTGCTGGTATGGAGACATCCCTTGCTACAACAGTAGTGTGCTGGTATGGAGCTCTCCCCCTGCTTTTATAGTAGTGTGCTGGTATGGACATATCCCCAGCTACTACAGTAGCATGCTGGTATAGAGACAGTCTTTGTTACTACAGTAGTGTGCAGATATGGAGATATATCCTGCTATTACAGCAGTGTACTGGACTAGAGACATCCATTGCTACTACAGTAGCATACTAGTACAGAGATATCCCCTGTTATTACAGCAGTGTACTAGTATGGCGATATCCCCTGCTGTTACAATAATGTGCTGGTATGGAGATATTCCCTGCTGTTACAATAGTTTACTGGAATATAGACATCCCTTGCTACTACAGTAGTGTGCTGGTATGGATATATCTCCTGCTATTACAATAGTATAATGTATGGTAAGTGCCTATTAACCACCATAATCAGCAGTCACACAGCTTTGTTATGCACTGTTTAGAATTTTAAATGTTGTTAACCACACTTCGGAACTTCCAAACAGTGGCATAACAAAGAAGAATGCACCAGAGTTCCATAATTCTCACACATAGAATGCAAACAGTGTTTTTTTGACCATACACTATAAAAAATTATGGCTGGGGATCGGGTGACATCCACGCTGAAATCACCTCTCATGGTTGCTAGGGCTACAGTAAACTTCTCGAGCTGCACTTTCGAGGTTTACCATGTTGCCCTAGCAACCACTTGAGGTGATTACAGTGTGGTCATCACCCGATCCCCAGCCATTATCCTCTATGTGCTGATATGGAGATATCCCCTGCTATTACAGTAGTGTGTTAGTATGGAGATATCCCTTGCTATTACAATAGTGTGCTGATATGGAGATATCCCCTGCTATTACAATTGTGCACTGGTATGGCAATATCCTCTGCTATTATGGTAGTGTGCTAGTATGGATATATTGTACCTCTTTGCTATTATAGCAGTGTGCTGATATGGAGACATACCTTGCTACTACAGCACTGTTCTGGTATGGATATATATCCCCTGCTATTACAGTAGTGTGCTGATATGGGAACTATTCCCTGCTATCAAATCAAATGAAATCAACTTTATTTATAAAAATAGTGCTATTCCCCAAAAGATCATAGCGCTAGTATACAATAAAAATAAAATCCCAGCTAAAAACTCCATAACCTTAACAGACTTTCATTACAAATGTTAAATAATATCAGAGAAAGCAAGATTAAACAGGTGTGTCTTCAAAGCAGTTTTAATACTCTCCACCGTCAGGCACTGTCTAATCCAACGAGGTAGACAATTCCACAGCGAAGGGGCTATGAATTCAAATGCTTGAGCCCCAGATGACCTTAAACAAACCCTGGGAATCTCTAGCAATCCTTCGTCAGTGGAGCGGAGAGACCAAGAGGGGAAGTAGAGGCACAGAAACTCTTGCAGATAGCTCAGATCCTGTCCATTTAGGGCCTTATAGGTCAGCAAGCCAACCTTGAAGATGATCCGCCACTGAATAGGCAGCCAGTGCAGATTGCGCAGCACTGGCGTGACATGGCAACCTTGTGGTAGCCCAGTCAACAGCCTAGCTTCTGCATTCTGCATTCTGCACCAGCTACAAGTGGTGGATATCAACCCCCAGTAACCCTAGGTATAGGGAATTACAGTAATCAAGGCAAAAGGACACAAAGGCGTGGACCAATGTTGGTAGGTCATCCGGCGGAACTAGGTGTCTGATCCGAGCAATGTTCCTTAGATGGTAAAAGGCAGTCTTGACAACGGATGACATCTGAACTTTAAGCATCGGGCCTTCATCAAAAATCACACCCAGATCTTGCACCCATTCAGAGGTCATCAGCTGGCAGCCACCAAGCCAAAGCCCGGATGCCCATCCTGCCGAAGACCCCTCTACCCAATGACCTTGGTCCACTACCAAAACCTCAGTCTTATTTGGGTTCAACCTTAGCCAGTTGGCACTCATCCAGTCCTCAGTCTCGGAAAGGCAGTTGTTAAAGCTCAAGATAGCTCCCACCTGATCAGGTACAAAGGACAGGTAGAACTTAGTGTCATCTGCATAGCAGTGAAAACTCAGCCCATACCACCTTACAATGTCTCCCAACAGCAGCAAGTACACTGCGAACAACATGGGAGATAGCACAGAGCCATGCAGCACCCCACATGGCAGAGAGAACTTGTCAGAGAAGTAAACCCCAGCAACTACTGTCTGAAACCTGCCTGTGAGAAAACAATGGAACCATCTGAGAACCGTACCCGATAATCCACAGATCAGCCACAGGCACTCAACCAACACACCATGGTCCACGGTGTCAAATGCTGCAGAGAGATCAAGAAGGACCAATATGGAATGGCTCTTCCGATCTCTCGCTATCAGGAGATCATTGAGGACCTGAACAAGAGCCATCTAAGTACTAACATACTAAAATGCCAGCAGAATAGGCCTAACGGTCTTTCAAGTCTGCTCGATTGGTCAGCCCCCACCCTGGGTGCTGACCTTGCTGCCCCCCTCGCCTTCTCTGGCTTCTCCCTTCCCAGTTCCGGATATTCTTGCTGCATTGGATTTTGCTTCCAGAACCCTTCCCCTGTACCTGCCCCAGCCCCTCTTGAACCCCTCCACCATCTCTGCCTCCACCAGCCCCCTAGGCAGTGCATTCCATGGCTCCACCACCCTCTCAATGAAGTAGCACCTCCTCCTTTCTCCCCTGAATCTTCCCACCTCCAGCTTCCACCCATGCCCTCTAGTGGCCCCCTCCTCCTTCCTTCGAAGCACCCTGACTGTTCCTCCCCTATTTACCCTCTTCATGTACTTGTGCTTGTACAAGTGCTATGCCTTTTCCAAAATCCGGACTGGAGATGATTGTAGATGTCGTGGATGGTCAAGTGATCCTCTAGCTGCAGCGCGATCACCTTCTCAATAACCTTACCCACAAAGGAAAGGTTAGAGATGGGTCTGTAGTTAGCAAGACTGTCTGGATCAAGAGAAGGTTTCTTAAGAAGAGGTGTCACCACCACCTCCTTCAGGGTGTCCAGAAACACACCTGAAGCTAACGAACACCAGACAATCTCAGCAAGGACTGGGCCAAAGTCAGACCAGACAGACCGAGGAGCTGAAACCTCCCACTGACTGCTGCTATCCCCACTGGAGCAAGCTGCACAGATCTCAGACCTGATGTCGGCAACCTTATTGGCAAAGTATCGAGCAAACCTGTCACATTTTTCTTGTGACAGTGCTCTCCAAGTCTGCAAACAGGCTGGATTGCACAGTCTGTCCACAGTCTGAAAGAGCTGAGCTGGTCGATTCTGTGCCACAGCTATCTCTCTGGACAAGAACTCTACCTTCTTACAGAAGATAGCCGATTGATAGTCCTTATAATGGGCCATCAATCTAAGTCTGTCAGCATCCAGGCCCGATTTCACCAGCTATGCTCCATCCTTCTTCTGACTCTCCTCAGCTCCCTCAAAGTCCCATCAAACCAAGGGAACTGAGGGCTCTGGGGGAGAGGGCGAACACAGACAAGAGCGAGTAGATCCAGAGCCCCAGTCACAGCATCATTATAACCCTGTACCAAGGTATCCGGATTGTTGCTAAACCTTGTTAGACCCAATAGGTCCAGTACCTCTGCCAGGCCATCAGGGGGCAAACCCCTTAAAGGGCGGTACTGGACCATCTCAGTAGGGGCAGGCCTATATGAGGAGCCTGGAAATTGAACCCTATGGTGTGATGATCAGACCAGCTGACCGACTCCACCACCAAGTCAGAAGCCTCCATAACCAGAAGGAAGACCAGGTCCAAGGAATGACCATGATTATGGGTTGCAGAGGTAATCACCTGTGTGAAGCCCAATTAATTCATCAATTGGAGGAAGTCTTGACCAAACTGCGAGAGTTCATTGTCGACCCAGGCATTGAAATCCCCCAGAACAATCCATCTGGGGGACTCCAACATCATGTCGATGATGAAATCCATGACTTCCCAGGTGGAAGGTAAACAAGAAGAATCCTGCACCCCACACCTGAGCCCATGATACATTCGAAGGACCGGGTCTCCCCGGTTGGTACATCCACAAAGCCCGATTCTGTTCTGAAACCTATGGCTACACCCCCGCCCCTACAATCCATCCTCAGGTGATATATCGCTGAGAACCCAGCAGGAATGGCTGACTCAAGAACTGGGCCAGAATTCTCATCCATCCAGGTCTCGGGTGATGCAGGCCAGGTCTGATGACCCAACAAGATCAGCAATCACTGCCATCTTGTTTTTGATGGACCTGGCATTACAAAACTCTGCCCAAGTAAGATGTGACCCCAAGGCTGGCCGAGCCATCTGCCCACTCATGATGGAGCCCTGGGGTATGGGAACCAAACAGAGAGGACCTCTATCTGGGACCCACTTCATCCCAGGGCGTCTTCTGGTCCTCACCACCCCGATCCGGCAGCTCAGCTCCCCTCTCCTGAGAGGTCCATGGCCCCCACCCCCATGACTCCTCCTTACAATCCCCCAAACCTGGCATCAGGTATATACCTCAGCCAGCAAATGTGGACAGTCAAAGGGGTGGAGGCCGCGGAGCTCAACGGGAGAGTAACACCTGACTGGGGGGAGACCTCTGCCAACACATAATAAAGACTATACGAAAGCAGCAACACAGGAAAACAAATGAAGACAAACAAAGCCAATACAAATATTAAATCCAATACCCACAATCCCCCCAAAACAAGATATAATAATAAAGCCAATACCCACAATCTCCACTCCCCCAGAAAATCTTCAATTAAAACAGTTCAAACTTAGATTACGAATAAATAACAATTAAATAGTAGCAAATGAATCAGTGTAGAACTAAGCAGGCCAGTGCTATAGAGTCCAAAGTAGGAAGGGATGGAGCTGTGACCCCCACCACTATTACAGTAGTGTGCTGGTATGGAGACATCCCTTGCTATTACAGCACTGTTCTGGTATGGAGATATATCGTCTGGTATTACAGTTGTGTGCTGGTATGGAGATACCCCCCTGCTAAGACAGTAGTGTGCTGGTACAGTGATATCCCCTGCTACTACAGTAGTGTGCAGGTATGGTAACATCCCTTGCTGTTACGGTAGTGTACTAGTATGGAGCCATTCCCTGGTATTACAGTAATGTACTGCTATGGAGACATCCCTTGCTACTACAGTAGTGTGCAGGTATGGAGACATCCCTTGCTATTACAGTAGTGTGCTGGTATGGAGATATCCCCTGCTATTACAGGAGTGTGCTGGTATAGAGATATCCTTGCTATTACAATAGTGTGCTGGTATGGAGTTATCCCCAGCTATTACAGTAGCATGCTGGTATGGAGATATCCCCTGCCAGTATTGCTATTGCTCCACATCATTATTGGGCTCATACCTACATGCTGGCACCCAAATGTAGTATTGCAGGGTGATGTACTGTCAGTGTGTGCCATCCTTTGGGTGAGTCATTAAATTGAGGCCCCTTCCACCCATCCTGGTGCTGCTCTGGTGGGTGTCCAGGTGGAAGTAAAAGAACCCAAGGCTCTTTTCGCAAAAGAGTAGGGGAATTCTTTATTAAAACTTAAAAGTAAAATATATACATAAAGTGTTGCTTCACACAAAATCATATAGCAAAATAAAAAACAGAAATAAGTATTTCATCATACATTCTAATATGAAATTTCAGTTTTATAGTCTCAAACTTATTAATAATTGCTGAAAAACAAACCCCTCTCCCCACGCCCCCTTCAAAAGAGTAGGGGAATATTTTTTATACTTTTAAAGTCAAATATTTACAAAATATGTTAAAGCACACAAATGATATGACAAGCAAACAAAATATCTACATAAAGCAAATAAGTATTATATCCATACAAAGACTGGAATAACTCTACAAACTAATTTCTAGAAAATTAGAAATTAAAATCAATAGTCCCCTTCCCCCCTTTACTAAAAATAATAAAAATAATAATAGAGGAATAGCCACTATATCTGTAACAGAAATAAACAAGGAGTTTCAACCAGTGTTAAATCACACAAATAAAACGTATGTAACAGGAGTCATAATAAAGCAAAAAAGAATGCCAGTCCCCCAAAAATTTAGAGCACAAAACCTTCCCCTTACCCCCATCTACTACCAGAATGGGGATGGTATTACTGAACTTTAAATTAAGATAATATCTAGTCCAATATGACTTCCCCTTACCATTTCGTATGCTCTTGAGGGAACATCATACTTACCTACTCTCTATTGAAAACTACCATAGCCTCCCCACTTGGTAAAGGCTGGGGACCATTTAGTTGACCTCCAGCATCCAATACATGTATTTCCACCAGGATTGGAATTGGGATTCCCAACGCCTTTGAAACTCCTGTTGCCTAAAGCCTAAAAGACCGTTATGCACTGTCCAGAGCAACCGTTCAGCTGTAACTTGTCTCTTATATACAGTTAACTGACACCTAGTATGCCATATGTGATATTTAAGTGTTAGAAGAATTAACTGGATAGTTCCTGAGTCATATTTGGCCCACGCTTGCGGCAAGAGGCCTAATAACAGAATATTTCTGTTTATTAATCTAAAGGAGAAGTTATGCCATGTTGAAAATAGTATAGTCCAAAAGGAAAGAATGAATGAGCATTCAAGGAACAGATGTTCCATGGTTTCTAACATTCCACTACAGGTACTTTCCCTGGGGCACTCCCTCTCTGTTATCTCTTTATGCTTTAAATTATTCCTAACATTAAGCTTCTCATGTGCACAAAGCCACAGATCATCCCACATTTTCCCTTGCAGTCTAGGGTTCGTCAACATTTTCCCTATATGTTGAGTTTCCACCAGTGTTCTGACCCAATACCTGGGTTGTTCAATAAAAAAGTCTGCACTATACAGTATGTGCATACATTTCTTTCCTGGTAAAGTCCAGGATCTGTTGTTTCTTAATAGCCCAGAGCTTTACTTTCCCAAAAATGTATTGCATAAAGTAGGGAAGACCTTGAAGGGACTTTTGCTTTGGGATAACTGATTCTGATTCCCATGACTCGGGCCAAGGTGCAGCATGGTCCAACACCCAGGGGCCCAACACTTTATCTGCTTTAAGTAAGACGGTTTTCAAATTACCGTATAAAAACACAGTAAAATAGAAAACTAAGGGGTGTATCATCTTCAGGCCTCCATCTTGAGGGACAGATAAGTCACACCTATTTTAACAGGCTTAAGTCTACTACCCCAAATACACTGAAAAGAAATGCTATAAATAACTGTTTCTAATTGTTTTGTGGGAGGGAATACCACACATGAGTGTAAAAACATAGTTAATAGGAATGTCTTAACCATATAAATCCATTTCTGCTTTGACATATGTCATGAGTTCCATTTTTTTAATTTTTTATTTACTATCCATGATCAGTAGATTCCAGTTAAATGTACCCATGTCACCATGGCCAAAATACATCCCCAAATGTTTTGTGGCTGTGTCTATAATGGTATATCTAAACAAACTGAGCAAGCTCTTACAGTATTCCAAATGGGAAGACATATACTTTTAACAGTGTTTATTTCTGTGTTAGTAAGATTTGAAAAGGACTGTATCTCCTGAGCTGCCACATCGCCTGATGCCTGGTCCCCCAGCACCAGGCACACATCGTCTGCATAGTTAATACTTTTAATTTCTTGATCTTCACTATGGACTGAAACACCTCTTATGGTATCATTCTTCTGTATTTTAAACAAGAAGGGATTCAAAGCCAGGATGCACAAGACCGGACTCGGGGCAACTCTGCCTCACAGCCCTGCAAACTGGGCATCCCTCTTCCACACAACCATTAACATAGGGTTTTACTGAGGCATGTTGGTTATATAGCTTAATCCAGTCTACAAAACCTTCTAGAAAACCATAAGCTCATAATACTAACCATAAATGTTCATGACTAACTTTGTCAAAGGCTTTTGCTTGATCAGGGCCTACCAAGTAGCCATTCAGCTCCCTGTCATTACCCTTTTCCATGATTTCTCTGAGAAGCACTAGAGCATCTCCTATCTCTCTACCTGGAACTGCACAAAATTAATGGTGTGAATTATGATATCTAACACTAGGGGCAAAAAATTATTTAAAAGTTTTGCTAATATTTTACTATCTATATTCAACAGAGTAATAGGTCTCCAATTGTCCAGAAATGCCTTGTTACCTCCTTTAAAGAGGAAGAAGATGAGGCCTTCATACATACTAAATGGTAGTTTGTGATTAACTAAAAAATAATTGAAAGCAGTAACCAGTTCTGTCTTAAGAGGGGGGGAAAGTATTTTATAAAATTTGTTCGGGAGACCATCTGGTCCTGAGGCTACTCCTGATCATAACCCTGAAATAACTGTATCTAATTCCAACTCTGTGATAGGAGCCATGAGAGATGACCATAGGTGTTCAGAGATTTGTGGTAACTCACATGAGGTCAACCAATGTTTAACCTTCCCTGCCGAAATTTCTGCAGTTGTGAATTTGCTCTTTACATAAGACTTTAGAACCTTCAAATTTTCTTTATTGCCATAAATCTCTGTCCCCTCCACTGTTTTTAGATAGGAAATAATTTTAGTACAGCTTTGTGCTGAACAAGAATCAAATTAGTTAATGTTCCGTTGTTTCCCAGTGTGTCCCAACTTTTGTTCTGTTTCTAAAGATTTCATCCTATCATACTGTGCATTTACTAACTGGCTTTTAACAGAATTGAACTGTTCTGTACAGGAAATCTCAGTATCCATTTGTAACTGGTAGAGAAGTAAAAGTTATTTCTGTAGTGCCCTCTGTTTATGTTGGCCCATGTAATTTACCTATTAGCTGGAAATATTTCTGGAAATAGTCTTTACTGTCATTCCACCACTCACCTATGGAGTCATAAAGGAAAAAAAACAGACTGTCTTGCCTCTAATAAGTATAAGAACCCTTCTTTTATATCCAGATTATCAAATAAACTGAAATTCAGCCTCCAGTACTCCTTACCTCTTGAGGTTTCATCCAAGTCTGAAAGAATGATACTGAGTAGGCCATGATCAGACGTCGCCACTAGTATAACTACCTTAGATCTAATTGATAAATTAGGTGACAGGAACCAAAAATCAATCCTAGTAGATAGTTTTCACTCATGAAATGTATGTGGGGGGTCTGAATTGTAGAAGCAAAAACATCTGTTAGTCTTGTTAACTGTAATACGTGGTTCAAATAAGACAAGTCACAGTTGATTTTTGATATGTTAGTGCCCCTGTCGGACAAAAACTGATTTGTATTACAATCGCCCCCCAAAAGGACATTTCTAGAAGTGTATAAGTATGGTAAAATCAACTTCAATAATTCTATTCGAGCATTCTTAACTTGGGGTGCATATACATTAGTAAGCCTAAAGTCTATCCCTTGAATTAAGACATCCAGCAACAAAGCCCTGCCAGGCACAGTTTCAACTAGATGAATAACTTTGACGTTATGCTCTTTAAAACATATTCCCACTCCAATACAGGCATCGCTTCCTCCTTACCAAAAACTAGAACCCCATACCCATGCTTTACTGGCAGATATAATTTCTGCAGGTGGCCTCAGCCTGGTATCCTGCAAAAATACAATGTCATTTGCTTGATCTGAGAATAAAGCAAAAATTGCCAAACACTTCCTCTATGATAATACATTATTAGTATTCAGAGAGTTAATAGTCATTTCATAATACTCCATCGGTAGTAGTCACCCCAGTTCTGGACCTCAAGGGACTTTCCTGGAGGTGGCTCTAACTCCCATTCACTGCCTCCTTGTTCTGCTTGCCACTGTGCCCTCCACCTCATTGTTATCTGAGGGGGCATCTGTCCAAGAGGAGGCCCATGAGTCTGGGTCAGAATCTAGGTCTTCTTCTGATATACCTTCTCGTAAGACTGTAAAGGGATTGCTTTGTGGGACGGGATCTAGTGTTTTTGTAGGACCTGCTTTGGCCTTTTTCCCTTTTGTCCCTCTTTTTGAATTAACCTCAAGAAACCCTTCCCCAATTGGGGGGGGGAGCATGGGGCACCATTTCATCTAGTGGCTCCGGGTCTATAGCCTGATCAGGAGCATCAGGCAAAGGAGCATGGGAAGGGGCCACTGAGACTGCAATATCAGGCTGAACTATAGTTGGACCAGCTGGTTCTGGGCCAGAGCAAGAGGGTGGAGAAAAGCCCTGAAGCCGATTTCATTTTTTGGATATAAAAATCCTGAATCACATAATCTGCATCATCAGTGTTGTGGGAGGCCCAAGGGCATGTTGAAAACGAAAGCTCTTCTACACACAGGTTACACTTCTGCGTGTTCTGGCAATGAAAGCTTGTGTGGCCCAGTTCCCCACATAATATGCATTTAAGGGCTTCACAGGTTAGGCTAATATGTCTGGCAGAGTCACACTTAAAGCAGCAGCGAGATTTACCTGGGTAAAAAATGAAGCTCTGTCACACCCAGTATACAGGCATTTGGGCAGGTGTTTCAAGTCCGTCCCTTCATATTGGAGCTTGATTTTAATCCTCCAGCCACCGTTCCAGAACCCCTCCCAGTCCAAAATAGGGTCGGGGTACCTTGAACTGAACACCTTTTATCTAGCCAGTATAATATATCCTGGATGTTCACCCCCTCGTTACTGAACTGAACTGTAATCTCCCTGAAAGATTGCTTGGTCAGGGGAATTATTTGAAAGGGAGTCCAGATAGGATTTGTTTTGAGAGACATATATTTAGCCCAGAACCTTTTGAGCAGGTCCGGAGTCCGGAAGCTAATGTTAAAAGTGGACTCTCCAGCTGCATGGATGAGTGCATAAACATCTGCAGGGGTAAACTGCAAAGATTGTTTAAGCAATATTTTACCCACAAAAAAACTATCAGGTGGCGACTCCATACCCCCCAGGTATCGGAAATGCATTGCATTTCTCCATTTTGCAAGTTCAATGGGCTTTTGAAACAAACTTGCAAAAGTGGGTTGTGGGTCCTTCTGTGGATCAGAGGGCCCATCCTTTGGTTCCCCACTTGATTCATCTCCTGACTGTTGCAAAGGAGAAGGGGATACCCCCCCCCCATGGTGTAATAGGCACTCCTTTGTCAGTAAAGTTATTAGAAGCAGTATTTGGGCCAGACAATGCAGGAGAAAAAGAGATGGTGCCTGTAGTATCCTCATTCTGTTGTGCCCCCACTCCTATGGATTCAATTGGTGTCTCATTTTGCTGTGAGACCTCTGGTCATAACCCAGCTGCTGCTGGTGTTTGTAAAGATTCTGGTAACCAGACTCCATAGGAGTCTGCTTCCAACCCACTCCTTCCAGTGCTCTCTCTGGGGACCATCCGATCTCTGCATCGCATCCTTGTAACGTAGTGGTCGGGGTATGCAGTAATGCCTTGCCTTCTGGGTCTTGTAGTACCATACCTCGCACAAGCACTTTTGCGGTTGCACCCATAGCGGTGTCTGGAGCTCCATCTACCAACCACTTCCTTTTCTTTTCCTCCTCTCTCCTGGATTTATCTGCTGCCAACTGTGACTCAATGGATTGCAGTTCTTTTTTGTGGAATCTCTCTTTTTTCTTCCAAAGAGAGATCTAAATCTTCGTTCATTGGGCTGACTCACTGTGGAGATCCAGGTACTTCTTCAGCTTCATCTATAGGTGTATCACCCTGAGCGGCGACATAAACCTCCATTTCTCCTGAAATACTGTCGGTGTCTACAGCACCGGGCGGTAGGGCAGTAACATGTCCTCTCTTCTTCTCAGAGTCTCCTAGACTGGAGACCTCCATTTCACACAGGGAAACAGCACCCTCTGCAGATGAGTAGGGGACTTTCCTCTGTGTCCTGCCCAACATTCCTCTTCCCGTAAAACCAGTTCATGCAATTGTCCAAGGCTGTATGTGGGTGTTGATGTGTGAAATGGCTGCCACTACATATTCAGTCATTTCACCACCAGTCTAGCAATGCTTGTAAAGTGCTTTGGGATACAGTGTGCATGAAAAGCTCTATATAAATGCTGATTCTTCTTATTTTTCTTCTATTATAGTAATGTGCTTGTATGGATATGCTGTACCTCTTTGCTACTACAGTAGTGCGCTGGTATGGCAATATTCCCTGCTATTACAGTAGTGTGCTAGTATGGATATACTGTACCTCTTTACTGTTACAGTAGTGCTAGCTGGCAGGCAATATGCCCTGCTATTACAGTAGTGTGCTAGTATGGATATACTGTACCTCTTTACTGTTACAGTAGTGCGCTGGTATGGCAATATTCCCTGCTATTACAGTAGTGTGCTAGTATGGATATACTGTACCTCTTTACTGTTACAGTAGTGCGCTGGTATGGCAATATGCCCTGCTATTACAGTAGTGTGCTAGTATGGATATACTGTACCTCTTTACTGTTACAGTAGTGCGCTGGTATGGCAATATTCCCTGCTATTACAGTAGTGTGCTAGTATGGATATACTGTTCCTCTTTACTGTTACAGTAGTGCGCTGGTATGGCAATATGCCCTGCTATTACAGTAGTGTGCTAGTATGGATATACTGTACTTCTTTGCTGTTACAGTAGTGTGGTGGTATGGAGACATCCCTTGCTACTATAGTACTGCTCTGGTATGTGCTGATATTATTTGTTTGTTTATTGATTGATGGATTTACTAATTTGAAATTACTCCAATTGGGATAACTCCATGAGATGCAGCATCCCTTTTTCATGAGTGTCCCAATGAGGCTAGCGGCAGTAAACATGTTAACACAGTCTTGCAAGAATGGTTACATACAAGCTAAAATATATACTGGACATAAACCGAAAAGGTAATTTCATCCACACAGTAAGCTAACAAAGTGCACAAGCATTGTTATGCACATGATCATAATGCAGGAGAGTGAGATTCTGAGCCACCATAAAGACAGGGGGTTCTAAAGTAGCTGGAAAGACTGGACTTGCAACCCTGCAAGCTGGAAGCATTCCTCAGCTGGAGAGGGAGTTTATTCCAGGAGTCGAGTGCATCGAATGCAAAGACCTTTTTACCAAATTCACACTTCATCCCTGGAATTGAGAAGGTATGTGCTACAGTAGAATGGGGTAAGTAGGCCCTGCTTGACTGCATGAGGTGTGTCAGGAGATAATCAGGGCTTTTCCTTGTGCACACTTGCACAACAAAGAAAACCAGTGCTAGTCACACTTGGTTAAGGGACTTAGTCAGTTAAGCTGGTCATACTACAGACGATGAGTAGGCCAACCACAGGCAAGGATAAACCTGCACAACTTGTACAAATGATCCAGGGGCAGAAGACTTTTGTTGTTTGCACAGTGATATATGTTGCCTCCATAGTCAGTGGAAGGGATCAAGAAGTGGGAGACCACCCGCTTCCTCAAGTTAGCACTAAGGCAATGTTTAGACCTGTAGAGAATGTTGATTATTTATTTCTTACTTATTTGAAAATTGTTAACCAGGAAAGGCACACTGAGCCACAGCTTGTTTTCAGACACAAATCAGGGTTGGGAACAGGGGAGATAACTGGTACAAGCAGACTGAGAATGCATAGCCATAATGGCATATAAAATTTAAACTTGGTAGCAGAAAGTAACTAATGACAACAGAAATGGGGCAACAACACAGCAAATCAAAGGATTGTAACAATAAGACTAGCACTAGAAGAGTAGACAAACTAGACTCAGAGGCTGGCTCAATGAGGACAGATGCAAGTGGCAGAGAAGTGGTCCCACAGAAGCATCTTAATGGAAAGTAAGGAGTGTGCTAGTCTAAGGGAAGAGGGAAGAGTGTTCCAGACAGAGGGCAGCCATCTGAGAAAGAAACCAGACCAGTCAACATGAAGCAACAGGGAATAATAAAAGAATGAGAGATCGAAGAGCAAACAGAATAAGTAGAGAGAATGATACAGAGACTAAAACCAGTATTTGTAGAGAAGCGAAGCACAATGGGATAGGTACCATGAAGAAAGGAGGGAAGAGAGTAGTTGGTACAGGGAAGACTGATGAGTCAGAGGAGGGGAACCAGTAGCAAAATGACAGAAGGAGTGAAAGGCAAGGCCCAGTCTGGATAAAGTGGATTTGAGATCACCACCATATACCACATACATGTGGTGACAAACAGCAGGAGGGTCATTTTGAGAACGATCTCACACCAGGTCGGAGGTGGAAGACAGGATTTGTTACTGTAAAGGGCACCAAGTTTGGGGCATAATTTTCTGATGATGGCATCAGTGTGGACTGAGAAGCTGGAATGATTGTCAAATCACACACAAGGGCCCCTATGAACTATTGGGGTGGGGTACACAGAATCAACACGACCCCGCAAAGCTGTGTTCCGGTGGACAGGTGCGCACAGCCAGTATTCCTACTGGCATGGCACCGGTGTGCAGAATTCTTAAGGCAACCGGGCGGGAACACAGACCCAGCTGGCCATCCAATCGGAAGCCCAGACTGGGACACAGAGTGGATCCCCTACATGGTGGGATATGCATTGGCAGCGCGCCCCATGGAAGACCTATGGCCGGTGGCCGTGGTGGTGAGAGGAGAGCAAAGCCACTGGCCCTTCCTCAATGTGGCCCCAGAATGGGTTGCTGTAACTGGGTAGGGTGGTCTGTTGGCAGTGCCAGGGGGGCACTGCACCCCACCACATGCCAGGTGGGACCGGTGGCGGGGGTTGGCCAGCAGTCCCATGTGGGGGGGGCAGCATCCATGGGCCGATGTCCCTGTGCAGTGTGTGTTACAGTGGTGGTGGGGGCACCTGGCAGGGGTCATGCACTGAAGTGTGTTGGATGGCACTGGGTGGCCATGGGAAGGTCTGGTCACAGTGGTTCTGGTGGCAGTGGGCTATATGCCCCAACTAGGCGGTGTCTCACTGTGTGCATGGGGTGCATAGGTGGCTTATGGCAGGGTTCTCCCTGTCATACCCGGCACCATCCTCCACACACCCTTGGCCAGTACTACACACCATTGTGCATGGCTTGTAGTGCTGGTATGCGCCTAGCCCACCCCCCCCATGGTGCGGTCAGTGGCCGTGGGGCATCGGGTGTGTTGTGTCTGCATCCCTGCCCTTTGTGCATCCCACATGGAGGGTGCAGTGGGTGTGGAGTGGCTACGCACCGCATAGCCACTCTGCCCATTAGTGCATAGGGGCCATGGCATTTAAAGCAGAGGACTGACTCAAGCAGAGTGCCATAGAAGGTTTTGAATGCAGAAGTCAAGCTAAGCCAGCGGAACTGTTGGTGGATACCAGTTAGCATGGTGACAGTTTTTGGGGGATTAGGGGAGAACTGGTTGGCACAGAACCAGCACTGAGCATTATCAAAGTCATGCTGAATAGACTTTTCCAGCAGAGGGATGGAGGTTCTGGTGGCAAAAAGAACTGTGTGCCATGAACATATGCATGTTACCTGAGACACAGGCCAAGGGGAGGTGATTTAAGAAAATTGAGAAGAGGACTTGGCCCCACATAGAGCCTTGGGGCACATCAGAAATGATAGGGAGGGGAGTCAAGAAGAAATCCTCCAACTGGAATGACTAGCTCATATCAGAAAAGTAGAAATGGAACCACTCAAGGGCAGTAACCGAGAGCCCAGCAGTCTTTAACTTGTCTAGAAATAAGGGATAGGCAACAGAGTTGACCACCTTAGCCAAGTTAATAAAGACAGTGGCTGATGTTTTATATTACAATGTATTCTACCCATATCTTGCTTGTATTATTTCCTGGACTGTTTGACTAATGTAATGAGTTATATTGCTGTACTGTAATATACTGTATCTATGACCGTTCTCACTTGTACTGTCCCGGGTCGTGCCTGAAAATAGGCACTGCTATGTTTAGTGCACTTACCCAGTTATCAAAAACAAATAAATAAATAAATACATGACCCTTCCCCAAACTATTCTCTTCAGGATGGTATCAGTGAAACAGAGGCCTGGGCTTTGCAGAAGCCAGACTGAAACGGGAAGAAAAGGAGGAGGAGTCAAGAAAGTTGGAAAGCTTTGAGAATACCATCTTTTCCTGCAGTTTAGCCAGAGAGGAAAGGAGGAAAATAGGTCAATAGTTCCCAGGAGTACAGGTGTCACCTCTTTTGTGAAGGAGAGGACTTTAGCACATTTCCAGGAGGTGGGAATGGAACACAGCCAAAAGGAGAGGTTCAGAAGTAAAGAGAGGGATAGCTATGGAGGGAGCAGAAAGGGGCACAAGTTTAGAGCTAAGACAATCAGGGCAATGGTCTTTTGAAGGGACTTAGAGATAGAAGGTTGATAGGACATCACAAGCAGAGATTTGACTGAAGACATAGATGAAGAGGGTAAAGGAGCAGCAGTGAAAGAGGAGGCAAAAGTGGGAGAATTAGTATGGCACAGTGTGTGTTGGAAGCATCAGCCACCTCAACAGGCTTGGAAATGGCCACAGGAGGTTTTCTGAGCATGAGGATGGGTGTAAAATACATGGGAAGGGAGTTAAAAATGGAATGGATAATCTTCTAGAACTTATTTGGGGAATTAAAATTGCTCTGAAGGCTCGAGGCAAAAAAAAATTGTTTTTTGCCTGTCTGAGAGACATTGTGCTGACATTCCATAGTTTATGGTACCGCAACCAGTCCTCACGCGATTCTGAGGACATGTGGAGGGACCGTGCTAAGTCACAGGCCCTGAAGAGGGAGGTAAATTCTGCAGAGATCTACAGCAGGTGGAAACCAGAAACATGAGACCTCCTCAGTGTGTGTGTATGGGGGGGGGGTGCAGTCCCAGGCAGACATGAAAATCAAAGTGAAGTGGGATAGGGCAGCATTGAGCAAGAGGAGCCCAGATAAAGGGCCGCAGTACATATTGGTATGGAGACATCCTCCTGCTACTACAGTAGTGTACTGGTATGAAGATACCCCTGCTACTACAGTAGTATGCTGATGTGGAGATATCCTCCTGCTGTGGTAAAATGCTAGCATAGAGATTTTTCCCTGCTATGGTAAAGTGCTGGAATGGATATATCCCCCACTGTTATGTGTTGTTAGTGTGGAGATAGCCTCTTGCTGTTATGGGAATGTGCTGGTATGGAGATACAGTATCTCTCAGCTGTTACTTAGTTTTGCTGTAACCAGTCAATTTTTATTTGCAGTCTATCTGATAATGTATCTTAGTGAAACATAAATAAATATTGGTGTATGATATGCAGCTATCCCACAGCTGTGATAGTAGTGTGCTGGTATAGAGATATCCCACTGCTACAGTAATTTGATGGTGAGGAGATATACCACAGCTTTTACAGTAGTATACTGGTACTGCATTTATTGAACAAGTCGAACTTGACTTTGTCTTTTTCTGTCCTTATTTTCTTTGTTTCTTATTGTATATGTATTAAGACACACCTCAACATTTACAGTACTATGCTAACATAGGTATATTCATGAGTTTTTACAGTAGTATGGTGGTATGGAAATATCCCTCAGCCTTTACAGTAGTATGCTGGTATGGAGATATCCCTCAGATTTTACAGTAGTATGTTGGTATGGAGATATCCCTCAGCTTTTATAGTAATATGCTGGTATGGGGATATCCCTCAGCTTTTACAGTAGTATACTGGTATGAGGATATCCCTCAGATTTTACAGTAGTATTCTAGTATTAGGGATATCCCTCTGCTTTTACAATAGTATGCTAGTGTAAGGGTATCCATGAGCTTTTACAGTAGTATGCTGGCATAGGGATATCCATGAGCTTTTATGGTAGTATGCTGATATGGAGATATCCCTCAGATTTTACAGCAGTATGCTGGTATCGAGATATCCATGAGTTTTTACAGTAGTATGCTGGTTTGGGGATATCCATGAAATTTTACAGCAGAATGCTGGTATGGGAATATCCCTCAGTTTTTACAGTAGTATACTGGCATGAGGATATCCCTCAGCTTTTACAGTAGTATGCTGGTATGGGGATAGTCCTGAGATTTTACAGTAGTATGTGGGTATTAGGGATACCCTCTGCTTTTACAATGGTATGCTGGTATGAGGATATCCATGAGTTTTTATAGTAGTATGCTGGTACAGGTATATCCATGAGCTTTTACAGTAGTATGCTGGTATGGGGATATCCCTCAGTTTTTACAGTGATTTGCTGGTATGGGGATATCCATGAGTTTTTACAGTAGTATGCTGGTATAATGATATCCATGAGCTTTTACAGAAGTATGCTGGTATGAGGATATGCCTCAGCTTTTACAGTAGTATAAAAGGTATAGGGATATTTCTTAGCTTTTACAGTAGTATACTGGTATGAGGCTATCCCTCACCTTTTACAGTAGTAGGCTGGTATGGGGATATCCACAAGTTTTTACAGTAGTATGCTGGCATGGGGATATCCATGAACTTTTACAACAGTATGTTGGCATTGGGATATTCCTCAGCTTTTATAGTAGTATGCAGATATAGGGATATCCCTCAGCTTTTACAGTAGTATGCTGGTATAGGGATATCCTTGAGCTTTTACAATAGTATGTTGACATAGGGATATACACTTAGCTTTTTACAGTAGCATGCAGGTATAGAGATATTTCTCAGCTTTTATAATAGTATTCTGGTATGAGGAAACTCCACACCTTTATAACAGTACGCTGAAATGGGGATATTCCTCAGCTTTTACAGTAGTATGCTGATATGAGGATATTCCTTAGCTTTTATGGCAGTATGCTGGTATGGGTATATCCCCCAGTTTTTGCAGTAGTATGCTGGTATGGGGATATCTGTGCATTTTTACAGTAGTATACTGGTATGGGGATATCCATGAGCTTTTACAATAGTATGTTGGCATAGGATATCCCTCAACTTTTACAATATCATGCAGATATAGGGATATACCTCATCTTTTACAGTAGTATGGTGGTATGGACATATCCATGAGCTTTTACAATACTATGTTTGCATGGGGATATCTCTCAGCTTTTACAGTAGCTGCAGATATAGGGATATGCCTCAACCTTTACAGCAAAATGCTGGTATGGGGATATCCCTCTGTTTTTACAGTAGCATGCTGTCATGGGAATATCCCTCAGCTTTTACAGTAGTATGCTGATATGGGGATACCCATGAACTTTTACAATAGTATGTTGGTATGGGGATATCCCTCAGTTTTTACAGTACCATGTAGATATAGGGATATCCCTCAGCTTTTACAGTAGTATGCTAGTATGGGGATATCCCTAAGCTTTTAGGTAAGTGGATATCCCTAAGCTTTTACGGTAGTCTGCTGGTATGGGGGGGTATCACTCAACTTTTACAGTAGTATGCTGGTATAGGGATATACCTCAGCTTTTGCAGTAGTATGCTGGTAGGGGGATGTCTTTCAGCTTTCACAGTAGTGTGCAGGTATAGGAATATTCCTCAGATTCTACAGTAGTATGTTGGTATAGGGATATCCATGAGCTTATACAGCAGTATGCTGGTATGGGATATCCCTCAGCTTTACAGTAGTATGCTGATATGGGGGTATCCATGAGCTTATATAACAGTGGATTAGCATGAGGATATCCCTCAGCATTTACAGTAGCATGCAGATATAGGGATATTCCTCAGCTTTTACAGTAGTATGCCGGTATAGGGATATATCTCAGCTTTCACAGTAGTGTGATGGTATAAGGATATTCCTCAGCTTTTACAGTAGTATGTTGGTATGGAGTTATCACTCAGCTTTTACTGTAGTATGCAGGTATGGGGATATCCCTTAACATTTTGAGTAATGTGCTGGTATGGTGATATTCCTCAGTCTTTACAGCACTGTGGAGGTATGGGGATATACCCCAGCTATTACAGTAGCCTGCTCATATGGTAATATCCCCATGCTATTACAGCACTTGTGCTGGTATGTTTTCCCCTACAGTTATAGTAAGGTGGTGGTATAGTTATCATCACTCTTCTGTTATAGCAGTGTGTTGGTATGAGGATATCCCCCGCTATGGTAATGTACTTATTCTGTAATATCTTCCAGCTGTGTTTATTGGTAGGCTATTTCATAGGTTCACCACCTTCCAGATAAAGATGTTAGTTCTAATGTTACCCCTAATTTTATCACCTCTGAACTTCATGATCTGTCCCTGTGTCCTACTGGAGGACACACAGTCAAACATCTCTCAGTTTGATCTTATTGATACCCTTGAGTATGCAGAAGACTGAGATCATGTCCTCTTTCAGCCTGCTTTTCTCCAATGTCAACATGTTCAAGTTCACCAGCTTCTCCTCATAGCTGTTGTCTTCCATACCCCTGATCATTTTAGTGGCCCTGTGTTACACCCTCCCCACTGCCTCAATGTCCTTTTTCTACTGGAGTGCCCAGAACTACATGTGATGCTCATTTACCCACAAAATCAAAAGTGTGGTGTGCTGAAGAATGAGATAAGAACTACTTCAACTGCTACACAAATCTACAAAATTTATTTGAAGCAAGTGGACTCACTTATATCTGCTTAGACCTTGGTTGTTACCTTTAGCAAATAGATTTTATGGATTTTTATGTTTGCTTGTGCCTGTGCAAAGCAAACATATTGCTAAGATGGTGGATTTGAGAGGTGTGTCACTGTTGGTCCAATGCAGGACAGTCTCCAGTGGGTTCAACAGTGTCAGACCATTAATCAGCCAGACTAATCCTGACACTCCTGTGGGCTTGCTGGGTGGAAACTTTGTGAAGTCAAAGAAAAGAGCTATCCATATTACAGGGCAGCTCTTTGCTTTGATCTATGTGATGCCACCCAGCAAGCAGCTGATCAGCATCATAATCAGCCTGTGTCTCTTCCTCATCCCCACCTGTAGCAATCACTGGCCCTGTTGTGCTGTGTACTGTAAAGTGCCTACAGCAGTCCCCACTTCACAAAGCAAACAAACCTGCCCACTGCCAGTCATCCCACCCCCCTTCCAAATAAAACCCCATCCCTGCTTCACAAAAATAGAAACCCATCCATTGGCAAAGATCCTGTCCCCTCCCGACTGTACCCCATCCTAGTTCCTATGCAGAAACCAACCCACCCCTCTCCCAAGTATCCCTCCCACCCCCCTTTGCTTTCTGTGTCCGTGACTCTTTTAATAAGATCCCACTCTCTGCCATATATCCCCCGACCTCCCCATAATTTCCCATGCCACACAAATATGAACTCAATACTGGGGTAACCAATCCCCAGTGTCGGTACCTGAAATAAAAAAAAAACACCCCTGATGTCTTTATTTTTATTTTTGTTTATGCCCTGTAAAAAAAAGAAAACAGCCCATTGATGTCTTCTGCCACCACCATTACCCACCCCCACCCACTCAGCACCCACCACCCCACACCCTTTACTTATCTACCATGAGTCCAACACCATAATCCTCTCTGGACCAGAGACACATCTTCACTATTCAACACTGGACTGGGAACTGAGGAAATCAGGTAAGCGAAGCTCAATGTATTTCAATGCATTCTCAACTTGCCCACATAACTTAGTCATTTTTAATAGTGTTTCCCCAGATTTTCAACATGGGCTTTTTGGGACCCCACCTCACGAACAAAGTGAAATATTTCAAATCCACCCCAAAAGGTGATTTCACAGTCACTCCACAAAATCACTTTTTAGGTAGGATTTGAACATTTTGACCTACCGGGTTCAAGAGGTAGGGTCATAAGAAGACTATGTTGAAAATTGGGGACAAAATATTCAAAAGCCCAGTTAGGAAGGTACATTGAAATTTGTGTATGCTCACTCATAACTTTGGTAATTTTTAATATTTTGATCCCAAATTTTCAACATGGCCATTTTTTTCACACCACCTCATGAACATGACAGGTGTCATTTTTCAGATCCTGGCCAAAATGTGTTTTCGCACTTCTGGCTCAAAATGATACTTCAGCCAGTATTTTATAAATGATACTGACTGTGTTTAGAAGGAAGGGCTATAAAAAGACTATGCTAAAAATATGGGGTCAAAATGTCACATAACAAAATTATGAAGAAATGTTGAATTTTTTCAGCATTTACTCATAACATTGCAATGTGTGCAGATTTTGGCCCCCAATTTTCAACATAGCCCTCTTGTTACCCCACCTCATGAACATGATAGGTGTCATTTTTCAACTCTCCTCTGAAATATGTTTTCACATGTGTGCTGTAAAGACAACTATCAAACAGGATTTAAAAAATTCCAGCTGCTGTGATCTTAAGGTGGGGTCATAATAAGACAGTGTTGAAAATGTGGGTTCAAAATTGCAGATGTTGGACCAAATTATGCACATATACCTTTCATTAGCCCAACTGATACACATGAGAGGTGTCATTTTGCAAATCCTCTTTGAAACACATGTCTTGATCATAACATGGGGTCACAAAAAGACTATGTTGAAAATGTGGGGCCAAAATGTAAAAAAAAAAAGTTATGAAGAAATGTTAAATTGTTCCAGTGTTTACACATAACTTAACTTTTGCAGATTTTGGCCCCTAATGTTCAACATATCCCTTATGTTACTCCATCTCATGAACTTGACAGGTGTCATTTTTCAGATGCCCTCCAAAATATGTTTTCACAGTCACACTGCTAAATTACCTTTTGGATGAGATTAAAACATTCCACCTGTCTTGATAATAACATCAGGTTATAAAAAGACTATGCTGGAAATTTGGTGTCAAAGTGTGGGAGCCCACTAAACTAGATATTTCCTCTCAGCCAACATATCCTGGGCAAATACAGTCTAAAAATGTTTTAAAGCAGTATGCCTCTGAAAATGAAATATTACATCTCATCTAGCCTGTCCTTGGTAAACATATAGTAAAACTGTGTAAATGCGGGACCCCAGTACAGCAGAGACCCCAAATGAACTGTGCATCTGTGCTGCTCTATCCTGGGAAAAATACATTGTAAAACCTGGACCCCACTGAAAATATAACTTGCCTTTCAGCTGGGCTATCCTGGATGAATTACATTATAAAACTAGTAAACGTAGGATCCTGTGAAAACTAGATATTGCATTTTGTCCATGCTAGCCTGGGTAAATACAGTGTAAACAAGCATTTGTCAATGCCGAATGTTTGCTTGCTGGCATTGGCAGTGGTAATGTAGAAGTTACAGAGCTGCGTAATAGGAATGGCAGTGAAGTACTGAACTGAAGCCAACCCCACCACCACCCTGCAGAGAGTGACAGGCATTGGGGTGTGCATTTGGGTCGTCAGGCATAACGGCCTCGCCATTTCACCACACCCCACCCTGCAGACACTGACAAGTGTCACGGTGTTCCTTGGGGTCTTTGGCCCTTATGCGCACCCCATTTCACTAGGAAATGCGGTGAGATGGGTGCGATATAGGAGAATGGGGTGAACTTTGGGGCTGAAGAGTCCAAGGCATACCTCGATGCCTCTCACTGGCTGCAGGGTGTGGAATGGTATGAGCATTACAGGCAAGAATCCCAAGTCACACACCTGATGCCTGTCATTCTCAACAGGGTTGGGAGTTATGGTTGAAACCCTAATACCTCAGGCATTCGTTGGTATTTTCACCCAAATTTTCAACATGTTTTTTTTGTGACCCCACCTCATGAACAGGGGGAATATCAGTTTGTTAGCCGAAAGCTGCTTATGCACAGCGACTACGGCATTTAGCACCACAGGTGCAAAAACATTCCGAGCAGGATGTAAAAAATGACAGCTGTACTGTTCATGGGGAGGTGCAAAAATGGCAATGTTGCAAATCTGCAGTAAAATATTTTAAAAATGGTGAAGTCATGAGTGTACATAGAAACTGTGCAACGCATGCCTGTAATATAATTAGGTTGGGGATATTTTACAGCAGATTGTCAACTCAGGCATTTTGGTGCCTCCGATCATGAACAGTGTCACTGTGATTTTCTTTATCTGTGCCGAACAATGATTTCCCACAGCTACCATGCATCTCAGCGCTGAAAGTGTGAAAACACACTTCAGCCATGTTGTGAAAAATGACAGCTGTACTGTTCATAAGGAAGTGTGAAAAAATGCCACTGGTGAAAATCTGGACTGAAAATACTACAAAGTCATGAACTTACAAGGGTGCGTGGAAACTGCGCATTGCTCACTCGTAACACAGTCATTTTATGGACTTTTGTCACCAAATTTTCAACATAGCCATTTTAAGACCTCTGCTCATGAACAGTGTAACTGTGATTTTCTTAATCTGTCCTAAACATTGCTTTTGCACACCAACAGCACCATTGTGCGCTACATGTGCGAAAACACATTTTGGGCGACATATGAAAAATGGCAGCTGTACTGTTCATAAGGAAGTGTAATAAAATGGCAATGTTGAAAATCTGGAGTGAAAATATTAAATTTGCAAACTTACGAGCATGCATAGGAACTGTGCAACGCACGCTCGTAAAACAGTCATTTTTAGGAATTTTTTCACCAAATTTTCAACATAGCCATTTTAAGACCTCTGCTCATGAACAGTGTCACTGTGATTTTCTTAATGTGTCCCATACATTGATTTTGCACATACTGCGCCATTGTGCACTACATGGGTGGAAACACATTTTGGGCAAGATGTGAAAAATGACAGCTATACTGCTTATAAGGAGGTGTGGTAAAATGGCAATGTTGAAAATCTGGAGTGAAAATATTGAAAATTCGCGAACTTACGATTGTGCATAGGAACTGCACAATGCACCCTCGTAAAACAGACATTTTTAGGAATTTTTTCATCAAATTTTCAACATAGCCATTTTAAGACCTTTGCTCATGAACAGTGTCACTGTGACTTTCTTAATTTGTCCTGTACATTGATTTCGCACACCGACTGTGCCATTGTGCGCTACATGGGCGGAAACACATTTTGGGTGAGATGTGAAAAATGACAGCTATACTACTCATAAGAAGGTGTGGTAAAATGGCAATGTTGAAAATCTGGAGTGAAAATATTGAAAATCGCGAACTTACGAGTGTGCGTAGGAACTGTACAACGCACGCTCGTAAAACAGTCATTTTTTGGAATTTTTTCACCAAATTTTCAACATAGCCATTTTAACACCTGAGCTCATGAACAGTGTCACTGTGATTTTCTTAATTTGTCCCATACATTGATCTCGCACACCGACTGAGCCATTGTGTGCTACATGGGCAGAAACACGTTTTGGGTGACATGTGAAAAATGGCAGCTGTATTACTCATAAGAAGGTGTGATAAAATGGCAATGTTGGAAATCTGGAGTGAAAATATTGAAAATTCACGACCTTACGAGTGCGCGTAGGAACTGCGCAACACACGCTCGTAAAACAGTCATTTTTAGGAATTTTTTCACCAAATTTTCAACATAGCCATTTTAAGACCTCTGCTCATGAACAGTGTCACTGTGATTTTCTTAATTTGTCCCGTACATTGATTTCGCACACCAACTGCACCATTCTGCGCTACATGGACGGAAACACATTTTGGGTGAGATGTGAAAAATGACAGCTGTACTACTCATAAGAAGGTGTGGTAAAATGGCAATGTTGAAAATCTGGAGTGAAAATATTGAAATTTCGTGAACTTACGAGCCTGCGTAGGAACTGCGCAACACACGCTCGTAAAACAGTCATTTTTTGGAATTTTGGCACCAAATTTTCAACATGGGGTTTTTGGGACCCCTTCTCATGAGTGATGTCACTGTCACGGCAGTATTCAGGCCCGAAGGGTGATTTCGCAGTCACTGCACAGTCACTGCGTGAAATCACCCTTCGGGCCTGAATAACGCCATGACAGTGACATAATTCATGAGAAGGGTCCCAAAACCCCATGTTGAAAATTTGGCAAAATTTCAAAATTGCCCGAGATATGCAAAAGTTGAAACCCCTATGTAACCCATTATACAGCTTACCGCATTTCCTCAGTTCGCGTGTCGGCTTTGAAGAGTGCAGACGTGTTCCTGGTCCACCGAAGATACTCCGCGCCAGAGTCTGGAGGTAAGTATGGGGTGAGGGGTGGGGAGGCTGGGTGCGCAGTGGTGGGTGCGGGTTGTGGGGAGGAGGGGTTGGAGAGCCTGGGCAGACAGTTTTTATTTTACAGGTTTGAAAAAAAAAAAGACGTCGTGGACGTTTGCCAGGCTGGGGTGGCTCCCAGCATGGCACAAGGACTTGGGGGTGCGTTCAGCCGACGGGGGATTGGGCACCTCCGCCAGCCAAAGGACTACAGTGCTTGCCACGCTGGGTGGGCTCCAGCGTGGCACCTACAACTGGGGAGTGGGGGCAGCTCAACAACTGGGGGATGCAGCGCAGCCGATGGGGATTGGGCACCTGTCGGCTATACAGTGCGAGAACGCACGCCGTCTGTCTGTGCATGGGGGGCTGCTGGCGTGAGCAGCCGATATCTTATCAGTGCTCGACTCAGCGTGTCCCCCTTTCAACTGTATGCCACTGCATTTTGGAGCGTGTCATAGACAGCTCCAAAATGCATTGGCTTACAGGCGCCGCGCCTGCCAGCCCACTGACTGAATTGGAGGAGGTGACACACCTCCGAAATCTCCGATGAAGGCACTATGTTTCTTGCACATGCGTGCAAGCAAACATAAAATTGGGAAAAAGCAGGATCCCACTGAAAACACAATAGCATCTGCTTGTGCTATCCTGGATAAATACGGCAGAAAAATGTGTCAAAGCAGGACCCCATTGAAAATGAGCTATTGCATCTCAGCTGGGTTAACCTGGGTAAATATATTGCAAAACTGTATAAAAATAGAATCGTACAGCAGAACCCCACTGAGAAGGAGATGTTGCATCTAAGATAATCTGTCCTAGAAAAACACATCATAAAAGTAGGCCCACAGCAAAAATGAGATGTTGCATCTCACCTCTACTATCCTGGATAAATGCAGTATAGAACCGCATAAAATCAGAACCCCACTACAAATGAAATATAACATCTCAGCTGGTTTGTCTTGGATAAACAGATAGTAAAAATGTGTACAAGTGGGACCTAGTACAACTGTGTGCAAGCAAACATTTGGCATTGACAAATGGCTGTTGTGGATTTGCTTTTGCAGATGCAGTATTTCATGTCTTAGCATTAAGTGCACCTTACTTGTGGTTTTTTGTTTTGTTTGGAGCTAACTGCTTTTTTGAAGTTGCACACTACAAGATTCCCATCACTTAAGACATCAGTCACATGGTCACATAATAAGTACACACATGCTGCTGCATCACATAAGTCACATATTCACATAGGTACACACACAAGTGCTGTTGTGACACATCACATTGGTCACACGGTCACATAGTAATTACACACCCAAGTCACATAGACATATAGTAAGTACACATATACACACACACACACACACACACACACACACACACACACACATCAGTCACACAGTCATATACACTAGTGAATACACATACAAGTGCCGCTGCTACACATCACAGCAATCACATGCTCACATACAGTGCTCCCTCACTATTACGAACCCCTTTACGCAGAAAACTCGGTAATTACGAATGGTCAGCAGGGCTCCCAATGCTAATCTGTAATCACCACCTGTATCAATCACCTGTTCACAAGCAGAAACCCAAACTACTAAAAATGTGAACCTTTATATGACAGACACTGAATACTTGCCGAATAAAGAATGCACATTACAATGCTGCTGTCCCTGCCTACTGTCTGTCAATAATTTTGCTGCTGCCTGCCTGCACTCACTGAGATGCCAACTGACTTCTGCGTCCCATGAAAGTGAGAGCTATCCTGCAGATTCTGGGTGCCAGGTGAACTCTACTGCTCAGGCAGCCTGGGTAAATGTAATGCCAGTAATACAGGTACAAAGGAACTAAATGGCAGTCAGTACTGTACTGTAATTCTGCTACTGCCCATGAACACCTCCCACTCCCAAGAGATGCCAGCTGACTCCTGTGTCCAGCAGCTGTGAAAAAGGGCACTGTTCAAAAATAAAATAATGCACTATACTGTTGTAATGTTCATAACATAAAAGGACAGTGTTGCTAAAAAAGTAGGGGACACGAGATGTGGTACACTGTTAAAGCCTTATACAGCTTTCTGCAGACTTACTTCCAACATGGTCCAGTCTGTACTTTTTTTTTGGCATCCCTCACTGAAACAAATAGCATGCTATAATGAAGCGCCTTCATGAGCCCCAGTTTGTTCGTTGTAGTGGGAGAGCACTGTAGTAGGCTCGCACATTGAAGTGCTACTGCTAAACCTCACATAGCAAGTACACACAGGTGCTACAGCTACACATCACATCATTCACACATTCTCATACATGCTACATACACACAAGTGCTGCTGCGATACATTATGTTGGTCACATGGTAAGTACACACACATCACATGAGTGACTTAGTTGGTACACATACAAGTGCTGCTGCTGCTGTTACACATCACATCAGTCACATGGTCACACATGTACATACAAGTGGGTTTGCTTACGCCGACGTGACAACAATGTTGTCGACGTTTGGTATAGTGGCATCCCCGATGTCGACAGGCAACATTTCGCCTGTCAGACATCGATCTGTTTTTCTATCAGGGGGGCTGCACCCCCGAACCCCCCATGTGGGGGGCTGCAGCCCCCATGCCCCCCTTTCTATAGATTAACTTGGAGTTAACTCGAAGGGGAGGGTGAAAGTCGGCAAAAGGGCAAAATTTCACTGGCAGGTCCCTCACAGCGACATTTTTGAAACTTGTCAAAAATGTTGCTGTGGGGGATTTTGCCAATGGGGTTTCACTCTTCCGTCAGTACACCATACAAGTTCTGCTGCTGTACATCACATCAGTCTACTGTCACATTGTATGTACACATACAAGTGCTGCTGCTACACATTGGTCACACAGCAACGTAGTAAGTACACACACAAGTGCTGCTGTTAAACATCACATCAGTTACTTAGTCACTTAGTAAGTACACAGAAGTGCTGGTGCTACACACCACAGGAACCACATTGTCACTTATTAAGTACACACACACACACATGCTGCTGCTACGCATCACATCAGTCACACAGCCACATAGTAAGTACACACAAGTACCGCTGATATACATCAGATCAGAACATGGTCACATAGTAAGCCAACACACACAAGAGCCGCTGCTACTTGTCACATCAATCACATAGTAAGTGTACACTGCTGCTGCTACAGTATGTGTCACATCACTCACATAGTAAATGTTTCACAGGCTCTTACTAACTCCTCGATTTGAGGACATGAGACAGTGAGCCACACAAGAATCAGATTTAACAACAATTTTAGGGATGTTTACATGACTTGATCTGCACTATTGTGGGCAGTGCAAATAAGTTGAACCACTGCAGATCAGGCTGTGTAAACAGCCTGCGGAGCATTGTAACTCCCTTCATTATGGTGGAGGATGATGCCTGGTTCTGTGAGTTTGTGCACTGGTGCAAGAATGTTTAGCTACCCTGTAAACATGCTGCTCCACCTGCACCAGTGCAGCTCCATGGTACCCTGCACCAAAGAAAAATTTTGTACTGTTTGAAAGACTTTCACAAGAACAAGCTATGAAAACTGGATAAAGGAGCTGCTTATTCTGTGGATTGTTTTCACTCTCAGTCATACACTACACACACTGAACTCTGTTCAACAATATAGCTACTGTAGCAGATATGGAGAGGAACTAATCCTCAGGAACTCACACTACGTGCAGCAAAACTGTTCTTCTCAGTCCCGCACTGTATTATGCTAGTGCAGCCCCTGAACCAATCAGCTGGACCAGTCAAATGCCACTCCTACAGCTACTACGTACCTTGCTATGGTTACAGCACTGTGCCCCAATAATGCCTCATACCAAACTCCCTCTACCAGTTCTTCTGGCAACGCAGGAGGTTCAGTCTGAACCACAGATTGACCCTGCATGGCTGCATAAACAGGAGTTGGGAGTGATGCATGTTGAGCAGCGGCACAATGGAGGAGACTGTAATGCAACAGAGCGGTAAGTGTAAGCGTGCTTTTAGTTAATTGCTTCTTCAATCCAAGTCTGAGCACAGACAAGGCTGCTGTATTAGGACTGCATTATCACTGCTTACTGTACTCTGCACACACTGCCCTCTACTTCTGGTGCACCACACCCATATTTATGTAGTTAGTTTTGGGGTTTTGGTGACTGGGTAGACCCACTGGGACTAAAAGTGCCTTTTTCCCGGGAGACCCAGAAATAGTTACACAGAGTGGTTTATACAGGATTCAAACATGAAGAAACATTGTTCAAAATGTGTTAGAGAGAGAGATACCATACTGGATTTCAACATCAAGGAATGTTATGCAAAATCAAGTTGTACAAAAACATTTGTGTAGGTTGATACAAGTGACTATAATTGAATCAGATCTCTACAGTTATTGACTGATACTAGACATGTTTTACAAGTGAGCAAGAGACTGTAGGCAGGTTACAGTGTGTAGGGACAGTTTAAAACTTAGGTTTAGTAGATAATTTAGGTCTAGGGGTATTGTGTTCCCTGTAATATTCCCCTAGTGCAACAACATGCTTGCTTAAAGTTCCACTAACATATATTGGTATATCCTTTCTTTTTTTTTTAATGCATACCTCTATAGGTAATTTAAAACTATCACTACCATTAAATTATGCTTAGTACTATCTATATAATATGTAATTGTAGCATTTCCTATGTTTCAAATCACAGCATTGTCTACTGTAGCTCCCTTGTATCTCGTAGCATATTGGTTTCTGTAAGGATAAGCTAAAGCATGTGCTACACTGCCACCTTGTGGTAGTATTTAATAGATATTCAGGATGCTTTTATATGACTGCTGATATGCAGTGTCTCAATGAAGAGAGTTGTTGTTGAAGGTAAAGACTGGGGAGCTGTGTGTTTCTCTTACGTAGTGTTAGAAATGCAACTTTCTACAAGAAAAGTGTAAATTTCATTGTCCAGAACCCTTCAGTTTTGCAAATCCTGCAGAATGGCCAGGTTGGAAACAAAGGTTTTCAAGATTCAGGATTGCTACAAAGCTGAACAAAGAAACAGGAGAAGTTCAAGTCAGCTCAGTGATATGTGCATTAGTGCATATGCAATGGGGAGGGAAGCTGAACACATTTTCAAACCTTTCCACTTCACCAGAAAAGAGATGAAGATGAATACCATGTAGTTCTTTAAAGGTATGATGACTATGCTATTCCCAAAAGAAATATCATACAAGAAAGTGCCCAGTTTTATCAGTGATGCCAAAGTGAAGGGGAAACAATTGAGGCCTTTGTGAGAAGCCTTTATGAATTAGCTAACAACTGTGTGTTTGGAGAGGGTAAAAGCAAGCATACCAGAGATAGAATTGCGATAAGAATTTGAGACAAGACCCTATGTGAGGAATTGCAGAAGGAAGAAAAAAAGGACTTAACTTTAAACAGTGCAATAGAAATGACTCAACATCACGAGTTGGTTAGAACCCAGAATGCTGAACATGCGGACGCTGTTTAGAGTCTAGATGAGATTGCTAGAAAAACAGAAATCATACTGCACCAGAATACAGCAGAGCATGAGGGCAGAGTAGCCATAATGTACTGTGGTGCAGCAGAAATCCAGTACCCAGCAAAGGTTAAGATGCACTTGATGTAACCATAAGTACTCACGTGGTGAATACTTTCCAGCAAAAAAGCAGCCTGCCAAAAATGTAAAAAGAAGGGCCATTATGCTGTGGTGCATCGCAATAAAACTTTGCAGGAAGTAACAGCTAAGACAGAGTTTCTTTTTGGGGGGTCATTAACCAGAGAAAATGATTAAGAACCAGCTTGGATGCTGAATTTTAAAATATGCAACAGAAACATTAATTTTAAGAATGACTCTAGGGCAGATACATCAGTAACATCAGAGTTGATGTACAATGCTGTGAATCCACGTCCACAGCTATACTTTACTAATGCTATTCTTGAATCCCCCAGGGGTAGACTTCAGTGTGAGGGACAGTTGCACAGAAAGAACTGAAAGGCAAGTTCAACCAATTCCTGCATTTTTGTAATGAGCAATAATATTGCTAACCTGCTTAGTTGCAGTGCAGCAAACCTATCAAATATGTGGGAGAGACCTACCATGATGTATATGGAGAAACTGTTCTGTTGAAGCGAGAGCCTATTAAAATTGTATTGAAACCCAATGCAGATCCTTATGGCATAAATACAGCCTGGAGAATATTCACCCAGTGATACCAAAAGTACAAACTGAGCCAGACAGGATGGGGAGAAATACTGTTATTGTAAGAAAAATTTTATTTATTTATTCATTTGCTTTTGTTTACCGGGTGAGCGCACTAGACAGCCAAGTGCCTATTTTCAGGTGCGACCCAGGAGGGTTACAATGGAACAATACATGAACATCAGGTATACAGGTATAAACAGGGTTAACATACATTAGGTTCAAGCAACATGATAAATCATACGAATAGGGTACATAGATTAAAGCACTTTAGAGACATCAGAGTAAGGTACAATAGTTGAGGTATATAGATCACATTTGACCGAGCACAATGAGTGGAAATCAACTGTGGGGTAGCATGGATAATTACATAAGTTGGCATCCAGCCAAGTCCAGGAAAAAATAGGCAACAGTAGACTCCCAATGATCTTGAAGAATACCAAGGTACAAGGCAGCAGGATAAGTCAGAACAGGGGGTAAGAGGAGAATCAGGTAGATTACCATCCAGGACCAGTCACTACAGGATAATAGAGCACCCGTCAGGGTACGACAGAAAACACAGGCGAGTCCAGCGGAGCAAAGTGCTAGTTTTAGCCACGGACAGGCCACCCAAACCAATTGAGTGGTGCGTGCCCATTGTTCCTGTGGTAAAGAAAAATGGCAAAATATGGCTTTGGGTTGACTTTAAACACCTGAATTCTGCTGTCCTTAGGGACAAATGTATTCCACCACACTTAGACAATATCATCCCAAAGCTGGCTGAAGCAAAACTCTTCTCAAGTCTTGATGCTTCTAATGGATTTTCCACTAGATGAGCAAAGTACCAGATTTACAACGTTCCTAATGTCATTCGGATGATATTGGTTCAAAGGCCTACCATTTGTGACAACCAGTGCACCTGAAATCATTCAAAATAAAATGGCACATTTACTTCAAGGTCTAGAAGGTGTTACTGTTTATGTGGATGACATCTTAGTCCATGAATGCCCAGAGAAAGAACATGATGAGCACCTGGAGAAAGTTTTCATAAATATCAGTGATTCTGATTTGAAATTTAACAAATAAAAATTTAAACTATGCCAAGCTACCCTCAACTTCCTGGGCCATCAGATCAGTGAAAAGGGACTACACCCAGACCCAGTTAAAGTAAAAGCTTTTCTGGAGCTACAGCCACCTAGTAACATAACAGAATTAAGGTGAATCATGGGTAAGAGAAACCATCTGGGAAGAGCATATCAACTGTTACCTAGCATCTGAATGACATGCTGAGTTCAAAAGTAGCTTGGTTGTGGGACCCAGCTAGAGAAAGGCCTTTGCAGAAGTCAAGAAACTATAGTTTCCAGTGCTCCTGAATGGTGTTAACTTTGATATTTCTAAGCCAACAGTTGCGTCTGCAGATGCCAGCAGTTATGGTTTAGGTGGTGTACTGCTGCAATAAAAGGGTTCCATTTTAAAGCCAGTTGTGTTCTGTTCCAGGATTTTGACTACTGCAGAGTGCAATTATGCACAGACTGAAAAAGAGTGCCCCGCCTGCGTATAGGCTTCTAAAAAGTTTTCACAATTCCTATATTAATTAGACTCTTTTCATCCTATTACAAACCACAAACCTTTGATCCCTTTGATTAATAACAAAGACTTAAACCGGGTGCCCTTGAGATGCCAATGCCTGCTGATATGGTTAATGAGGGGCCTGCGCATTACACAGAAACCGGCCCATGGTGCAGATGATCCAGCTTTTATGTTAAAATGGCGCAATAACATGGAAGAAGCCTCATTTAAAAATATTGAGCTAATTCTAAACTATGCTAAGCCGACTAGAGACCAGCTAACTGCTGAAATAACCAAAACGGAGGCATTACTAAAATCCAAAACTACAGCTGAAGAATTTGATAAATACAGTAAGACATTCATTGATAAAGTTACATGTTATGATGTACAACTAAAAAAACAAAGCAGAAGAAGTTTGTTTGAGGCAAAAATTACTATAAACAGAATTGTGTATTTGACTGGTTTCTAACGAAGCAGCTGCAAAGGCCATTGAAGCCTATCCTAAAGGAAGTAGGAGCTGTGAATAGAGGGGGTGGGTATACTGGCACAGTACTTGATTACACTACAGGGCCTTCAGACACTGATGGGTCAGACACAGACCCTTTAGGGGAAGAGGACTTGGGGGAGACTTCACAGAGCCCCCCAGACACACAGCTCCCACAGAATAGCCAGAGCAGCAAACACTTCACCAGGTTTCAGAACACTTACCAGCCTGGAGGAAGAAGATGGGGGGGGGGGCTGGCATGGAAGAAAAAGAAGGACAGATTACTAGTTAAAGATCACTTGTTCAACGCCACACGCATCCCCACTGCTACTCATGCCTCTAACTTTATACCAACTGTGAATTTATCAAATTCCATTTTCAGTACAGATAATGAGAAAATATTAAGCAAAGGCCTCTCCTTTTCACCTACAACATACGTTGATTTTTTTTTTAACATTTGTGTTGATTTAAATAAGTTTGCAAGAAACCTTACTTTCGAATGTATGTTTCCAGAACAGAATATAGATGCAGGTGTAAATAATGATTGTGCTAGTGAATTGTTACTAGAGAACAGTGTTACATTTAAAGCTAATTCTTCATTTTGCTCTGCGCTTAACCCTGTGGTATCTACCTTTGTTAAGAAATGTGAACTAGACCTTGAGCTATTAAAAGAAAGGAATGACTGGCCTCCTTACCACAATTACAGTCAGGCTGAGGCTGCAGCCAATAAAAACTTGTCATGCAATAAGGATATTATAATTAAACCCGCTGACAAGGGGGAGCAATTGTGGTAATGAATGCCACAGATTATGTTGCAGAAGTATACCGTCAGCTGGTTGACACAACATATTATGTTAGGATTAACGGGAGTTGTATTATTGATTTCAAACAAAAAGCTGATGAGACTTTGAACATGGGGCTTTCTGAAAGGGTATATCACAGATACAATGTACAGGGCTATGACAGTAGCACACCCAGTTCTGCCTGTTATTTACATGTTACCCAAAATCCACAAAGGGCTTGAAAAAACCTCCTGGGAGACCTATTATATCAGGCAGAGGGTGGATCACAGAGCCTTTATCTATGTCTGTGGACCAATTTCTGCAACCTATAGTAAAGAGATTGTGCTCATATGTCCATGACTCCAATTATGTCATTAATACTGTGGAGAAAATACATATGGAGGAACACTGTTTTTTTGCTACAGTGGATGTCAACTCACTGTATACTGTTATTCCACATGGGGAAGGCCTTGAGGCTATGAAATATTTTCTCAATATGAGAACTGGGGACAAATGGTCGAGGTACAGACAGATTTCCTGGTTGATCTAGCTGATCTAGTTCTGTCTAGTAATGCTTTTATTTTTCAGAATAATGTATTCTTACAAATTAGGGGAACAGCTAAGGGGGCCACCATGGCCCCTAGTTATGCCAACTTGTTTGTGGGTCGATGGGAGCTTGAATTTATAGGCTGAATGGAAAAAACAAGTAGCTGCCTCAGATATAAATATATCATCCACCAATAAGAGATTACCTTTCTTGATATAAAAATCTACCGTATGGAAAACGAAGATATTTGTACTACCCTATTTCAGAAACCCACAGATTACAACAGCTTGCTGCGGTATGAGAGCTGTCACCTCTTCCACATAAAATTTAACATGAGAGAGGAGGCTGCTCATCTCCAGGCTGAGTTGGCCAGGATTCGGGGGACCTCCTTTCCCACCCAGGGACCACCAGGGCCACTGCTGCTGCCTCAGAGGTTGCCAAGAAAGAGGAGCGGTTGGACCACAGTGGGTTCAGGGAGGATGAGGGTGGTGGAACAGAGGCACATCTCTCCAGTTGTACCTCTCCACAATTCATATGCCATTCTGGCAGAGTGTGGTTCCTCTATGAAGGTACCCGCAGTGCAGACCATGGAGGATGCTGGGAATCTCCACAAAGGAGACACACAAGAGGGTGGCATGGGACCCCCACAGGGGAAGGAAATGACTCCTGGTGGGGGATTCCATTATTAGGAGGGTAGAACTGGGGGAGGGAGGGGAGAGGGAGGTAAGGCACCTGCCTGGTGCTACGGCTCAGAGGGACAGGGAGCAAATCCTCAGAATTGCGGGAGTAGCTGCACGAGGGAGGGAGCTGGATGTCATTGTCCATCTAGGGACAAATGACCTGGCTGGGAAAGGGATCAGAGCAGTGGAGGAGGAGGAGTTTGTGAAGTTGAGGAGGGGCCTTAGACAAGTAGCACACACTGTAACCTTCTCGGATGCGCTGCCTGTCTATGGTATGGGTGAGGCTAGGGTGCTGTGCACCATGGGATTCAATCAGTGGTTAAAAAACTGGTGCAGAGCTTAGGGTTTTGGTTTCATTGGGGACTGGGGTTCCACCTGGAGGGATGCGGGCCTATGCTGGTGCAATGGTCTGCATCTGTCCAGGAGGGGAACCAGGATCCTAGGTGGCAGGTTTAATTGCTTCATTGGCAAGCATTTAAAGTAGCCAAGGGGGAAGGCACTGAAAAGGAGAAGGGAAATCCTAGCCCCCCCAAAATCAGGGTAGTTAGTGAGGTAAACACCAAGACAGAGAAGTCGATAGGGAGAAGGGCTGGGGTAAATGGAGAAAAAGACAAAGGCAGTAAGGACAGGGATGGGGCAAAAAGGGGTAAGGCCATCAAAAAATGGAGGGTAATGAGTACCAATGCCCATAGTCTAGGTAACAAGCTCCCTGAACTGGTTGCTTTGATGAAAGAGGGATGCCTGGATATTGTGGCAGTTGCAGAAACATGGTACACAGAGAACTACAACAGGGATATCAACATACCAGAGTACACAATCTACAGGAGGGACAGGGAGGGTAGAAGAGGAGGAGGAGCTCTCTATGTAAGGGAAGGGATCAAAACAATAGAACTAAAGGGTAAACAGGGAGGAGAGGAGACACTGTGGGTCACCCTGGAGACTGGAAATGGCACCACAATCCACACAGGGGTTGTATACAGACCCCATTTCAGGGGGAGGAAATGGACACGGTACTGATAAAAGGCATCCTTAGGATAGCAGAGAAAGGAGAGATATTGCTGATGGGGAACCTGAATATGCCAGATGTTAACTGGAGCACCTTTGCTGCAGCCACATCCTATAGCATGGCCATTCTCGATGCCCTACAGGGGGCATGCCTCAGGCAGCTAGTGTTGGAACCCACTCGGGAGGGAGGGAGCAATCTTAGACCTGGTACTCTCAAATGAGAACAGAGAGAGGATCTCAGATCTAGAAGTGGGTAGCCATCTGGGAACAAGTGACCACCAAACAATGTGGTTCACGATAAACTCAGCTGTAGAGTCAAGCCATACAAAAGTGAAGGTACTGGACTTCAGGAGGGCTGACTTTGTCAAAATGGGAGAGTGCCTAAACAGAAAAGCACTAGCAAACAGGCAAGAAGGAGGAGTGGAGCAACAATGGGGAAACATCAAAACTGCCATCACAGAGGCAACAAGCCTTTGTGTGAAGCAAATAAACAAATTAAAACAAAAGAAAAAAAACACTATGATTCTCAAAAGAGGTGGCAGGGAAGGTTAGGGAGATAAAGATAGCATTCAGTAAGTTAAGGAAACACAGAAGGAGCAGGACAGAGAACTGTACCAGTTAAAGCAGAAGGAAGCGGGGAAGGCAGTCAGAATAGCAAAGGCCCAAACCGAGGAAAAGATAGCCAACTCAGTTAAGAAGGGGGATAAAACTTTTTTAAGTACATTAGGGAGTGAAGAAAGACAAAGGGAGGGATACTGAGGCTGAATAAAGAGGAGAGTGGGTAGGCAAAAAGGGACAGTGAAAAAGCAGGGATACTGAATGAATACTTCTGCTCAGTATTCACTAAGGAAGAGGAGGGGGAGGTACCTAATCCAGTCAATAGAAGCACCCTAGATGGGGGGGTCGATATCAGTCCATTAATAGAAGAAAGGGTTCTGAAAGAACTCCTAAAACTGAAGGTGGACAAAGCAATGGGGCCTGATGGGATTCACCCCAGAATTCTAAAAGAACTAAGGGGAGAACTAATAACACCACTGGCTACCATTTTTAACAAATCATGGGAGGATGGTGTGGTACCTGAGGACTGGAGGAGGGCGGATGTAATTCTCTTTCACAAAAGTGGGAGCAAGACAGAGGCAGAGAACTACAGACCTGTCAGTTTGACCTCAGTGGTAGGGAAAATGATGGAATCACTTCTGAAAGAAAGAATTGTTGAGTACCTAGAAGCCGGTGGGGCACAGGACCCAAGGCATCATGGATTCACAGCGGGAAGGTCATGTCAGAGGAATCTAATCGATTTATTTGACTGGGTGACCAAAGTAGTAGACCAGGGAGGGGCTGTGGACATGACCTACCTAGACTTTAGCAAGGCATTTGACACAGTCCCATACAAAAGATTTATAAACAAATTAGCCAGCCTGGGAGTGGGTCCCAGGGTGGTAGCCTGGGTAAAACATTGACTGGACAACAGGTCACAGAGGGTAATAGTAAACGGAGTCCACAGTGAAGAAAGGGGAGTTACAAGTGGGGTACCACAGGGTTCAGTACTGGGACCGGTCCTTTTTAATGTCTTTATAAGTGACACTGCAGAGGGACTGGAAGGAAACATATGTGTCTTTGCAGACAACACAAAGATCTGCAACAGGGTTGATACACAAGGTGGGCTGGAAAGCATGAGAAGGGACTTGGCAAGGCTGGAGGAATGGTCAGATGTATAGCAGCTTAGATTCATTGCAAAGACGTGCAAAGTAATGCACCTGGGAAACAAAAACCCAGGGGAAGAGTACATAGTGGGGAGTGAGATACTGACAACAACAAAAATGGAAAGGGACCTGGGGGTAGTTATATCAGATGACCTAAAGGTGGGCAAGCAATGTAAGAAGGCAGTAAGGAGGGCTGGAGGGATACTGGGATGCATAGCGAGAGGCATCACCAGTAGAAAACAGGAAGTTGTTATCCCTCTGTACAGACAGTTGGTGAGACCACATCTGGAGTACTGTGTGCAGTTCTGGAGACCCCATCTCTGCAAAGACTTAGACAGGGTGGAGGCTGTCCAGAGGAGGGCAACCAAAATGGTGCACGGTCTGCACCAGAAGACATACGAAGATAGACTAAAGGAGCTTAACATGTATACCCTCGAGGAAGGGAGGGAGAGGGGGGATATGATAGAAACTTCAAGTACCTCAAGGGAATCAACAAAGTCCAAGAAGGTAGCATCTTTTCAGAAAAGAGATGTGCAAGAACAAGGGGGCACAACTTGAAGATAGAGGGAAGAGGGCTCAGAGGTAATGTGAGGAAGTATTTTTTCATGGAGAGGGTTGTGAATGCATGGAACAGCCTTCCTGAGGAGGTTGTGGAGTCAAAAACAGTGGGGGAATTCAAGACTGCATGGGACAGACATAAGGCAATTCTAGTGGGGGGGTAGGAGGAAGTAGACTGTTGGTTAACTAGGATCTGTAGCTTATCCATTAGGTAGGGAAATGGGCAGACTAGGTGAGCCAAGCGATCCTTTTCTGCCATCAAATTCTATGTTTCTGAGTTTCTATACCAAAGGGACAGACGATACGCACATTAAGAAATTGTTCTGAAAGAGACGACTTTAACATTAAGTGCAATGAACAGATTAGACACTTCAAGGATAGAGGTTACAGCAATAGTAGCATTGTGAATGCACTAGACGCTACAAATGAAATGGAGTGGGTGCAAGCTCTCATCCATATAGAACATAGGGGGAGAATGTTCATTCATGCCCCTTTGTAACTACTTATTCCTATAGAGCTGACAGTGTGTGGGACATAATAACTAGTAACTGGTCAATTTTGTTACTTGAACCCAAACTTAAAAATGTAGTCCAGGAAGGACTCAAAGTAGTGTATAGAAGGTGTAAAACATTATGAGATATGACAGTGTCTAGCATTTTACCAGGTCCAGAACTCATCAGAGCCCATCTGTCCTCCCCCTCCCCCGCACATATAGATGTGTGTACTGTAGCTATGTCACACCAGGCCATACATTCCTCCATCCATGAACGAGAAATGAGGTCAAAGTAAAACATTTGATCAACTGTGATACAAAGAGAGTTGTATACCTATTGAAGTGTAGCTGTGGCTCCATCTACATAGGTCACATGACATGTAGTTTTAAAATCAGAACTGGGGAACATATTCATGCATTATCCAGAGGTGACAACACTTATGCTATAGTCAAACGTAAAAAATAACCCAGGTGGAACCCATAATATTCAATTTATGGGTATTGAAGCTGTAACAACAGGATCAAGGGGGGGAGATTTAGACAAAAAAATAGGGAGTCGTGAAAGCTTTTGGACCTATGAGTGGGGAGCAAGAAATTTAGGACTGAACGAGAGCATAGATTTGGCAGCCTTCCTTAAGAAGTTCAGATGCTGAATATGTAAAAATATATTGAACAAGCATTTGTCAATGCTGAATGTTGTCTCGCCGGCATTGGCATTGGTAGTGCAGGAGTGAGAGCCGCGTAATAGGAATGGCAGTAAAGTATTGAACTGATGCCAACCCCATCCCCACCCTGCAGAGACTGACAGGCATTGGGGTGTGCCTTTGGGTCGTCAGCTATAACGCTCATGCCATTTTACCTCACCCAGCACTGTAGACACTGACAAGTGTCGTGGTGTGCTTTGGTGTCTTTGGACCTTATACTTACCCCATTCCATAAGGAAATATGCTGAGGTGGGTGCAGTATAGGAGAATGGGGTGAACTTTGGGGCCAAACACTCCAAGGCACACCTCGATGCCTGTCACTGGCTGCAGGGTGTGGGTGGGGGGGGTGGAATGGTGGGAGCATTACAGCTGATGATCCCAAGTCACACCCCTGATGCCTGTCAGCCTCTACAGGGTGGGGTGTTACAGTTGGAAACCCTAACGCCGTAGGCGTGTGTTGGTATTTTCACTCCAAATTATCAACATGGGCTTTTTTGTGACTCCACCTCATGAAGAGCGGCACTATGGGTTTGTTAGCCGATCGGTGATTTTGCATTGTGCCATTTAGCGCCACAGGTACAGAAACACATTTTGGTCAGGATGTGAAAAATGACAACTGTATTGTTCATGAGGAGGTGTTAAAAAATGGCAAAGTTGAGAATATGGAGTGAAAATATGAAAAACTGGTGAAGTCATGAGCATGCATAGAAACTGCACAATGCACGTCCGTAACCCAATTACTTTTGGAATTTTTTTTAACCACATTTTTAACATAGGCATTTTGGGACCTCCCCTCGTGAACAGTGGCACTGTGATTTTGTTAATCTGTCTCAAAAGTTGATTTTGCACAGCGACCACGCCATTGTACACCACAGGTGCAAAAACATATTTTGGGCGGGCTGTGAAAAATGACAAGTGTACTGTTCATAAGGAGGTGTGAAAAAATGCCAGTGTTGAAAATGTGGCATGAAAATATTGCAAATTTGCGAAGTTACAAGGGTGCGTTGAAAGTGCGCCACGCATGCTTGTAACACAGTCATTTTATGGACTTTCGTCACCAAATTTTTAACATAGGCATTTTAGAACCTCTGCTCATGAACAGTGTCACTGTCATTGTGTTAATCTGTCCCTAAAATGGATTTCCCACAGTGACCGTGCTATTCTTTACCCGAAGTGCGAAAACACTTATTGGCCAGGATATGTAAAATGACAGCTATACTGTTCATAAGGAGGTGTGGGAAAATGGCAATGTTGAAAATCGGGGAAGGGATATTCAGAAGGTTGCACATGGCGCAACACGGTTGCGCCATCGCGGCTACTGATGTGCTCGGCACGATATTCAAAGGGGATTGAGCCTGGCACAAATCCCAATGTGCCGGAGCGCATCAGTAATGTATGCAGCACAGGTGGGGGGTGCCCATGCATACCCACACATCCCAATATTTAGCCCAGGATGTGCTGAGCCCATGCATGTGCAACCCCTACTTGTGCTGCACACAGGTGAGCCAAAAAGAGCAACAGCTGGCCACCCACAGGTGAGCTGCCATGTGCAGGGTGCAACAGCAGCTGCCACCTGTGGGTGGCCACCTGCTCAGTGGCACCTTCATGGTGGCGCCCCCGATGCCGATCGCGGGCATATGTGAAAAATAATAGTCCCATATCCTGGTGGTCCAGTGGACCTCGCAGCCTGATCGTGGGCATATGTAGAAAATAATAGTCCTATATCCCTGGTGGTCCAGTGGACTGCTCGCAGCCTGATCTCAGGTGTCAGTAATAAATAATGACACACCAGTCCAACCCTGGTGGTCAGCGGTACCCCTCCCACCCGCCCACTGGGCCCCACCCGCTCCCCTCCGGTCCAGCGTGGCGGCAGCTTCCCACCCACTTGCAGCCCTGCAGCCATGGGCTGACTACATACAGTACGGCTGTCGCGTATTGGTCCACAGGCGTGAGCCAAGGGGCATGCGTATACCGTTACTACACAGTCCAGATATGTGAATGGATCCATTCACATATCTAGACTAATAATAATACACTCTGAGCTGCATGCCCATTGGCTCACACTGTGGACCAATGGGTGTACAGCTCTAACGTACGGAGTCAGTCGGTGGGTGGCGAGGCAGCGAGCGGGTGGGGAGCTTCCGCCGACCGGGGGGGAGCGGGGCGGTGGGGCTCAGTGGGCAGGTGGGGAGAGAGGTACCACTGGACCACCAGGGTTGGATTGGTGTGTCATTATTTATTACTGACACCCATGATCGGGCTGCGAGCGGTCCACTGGACCACCAGGGATATAGGACTATTATAATTTAACATATGCCTGCAGTCGGGCTGCGAGCGGTCCACTGGACCACCAGGGATATGGGATGTTTGCATTTCATTCATATGCTCGCAATCGGGCGTCGGAGCGTGTTGCCGCTTGTGCAGGGGCATCGGTCCCCAATGGCTGCAGCCTGGCAGGGCACCAAGTGCAAGTCGCCAGAGATCGGCGCACCTGCATGCAAATGGGGCCGTAATGACATGCAAATGGCACCATTTGCGCCTTGCATACATTATGGCACCATTTGCATGTGCACTTTTGAATATCGTGGTGGTTGCACCTATCGCAATGGCACTTGCGCTAGTACATCCCTCTGCTCCACTCTGGCCACTGCACCATGCGTACTGCGGGTGGCCAAGGTGCAATGTTGAACAATGCTGTGCCATGGTGCAGCTCCGTTGAATATCACCCTGTCCATGCCCCTGCGCATCCAAGTTGCGCTGCTCCCAGGCTTGTACCACAGCCTAGCGCAGTCTGAATATCCCACCCCAGAGTGAAAATATTACAGATTCACGAAGTTACAAGCGTGCATGGAAACTGCACAATGCACACTTGTAAAACAGCCATTTTTTTGATTTTTTTTCACCAAATTTGCAAAGTAGGCTTTTTGAGAGCCCCCCTCAAGAACAGTGGCACTGTTGTTTCGTTAATCGGTCCCAAAAGGTGATTCCGTGCAGTGACCACAAAATCACCTTTCTGGACTGAATAATGCCATGACAGTGACTGAATTCATGAGAAGGGGTCCCAATAACCCCATGTTGAGAATTTGGTGCCAAAATTCCCAAAAATGGCAGAGATATGCACCAAAGTTGAAAAAACCCTATTTATGCCATTATACAGCTTACCGATATTTCTTCAGTTTGCGATTGGCTTTGAAGAGTGCAGGCGTGCTGCGGTCCACCAAGTATCGCCGCATCATGCTCCTGAGGTAAGTAAGGGAGGGTGTGGGGAGGTGGTACGCAGAGGGTGGGTGCAGATTGGGGAGGAGCAGGACGGACCACAAGGGACCATTTTCTTTTTTACAGGTTTAAATAAAAAATAAAAAACATCGCTAGGATGGGTTTTTTTTTACAGGGGTATTTGGCACACTGGGGTGGGCTCCCAGTGTGCCACCTGGGTGTTTTGAAAGGTGCTGTAGCCGATAGGATTGGGCACCGCGCACAACAAATGGGGACATTATGCAGATGGGGAGGGCTCCCTCAGTAAATTAAACTGGGAAGGGGACTAAGGCTGTCAGGGATTGGGCCCCCATCGGCAAAGAAAGACATTTGGGGTGCATGATGCCGAGGGGATTGGGCACCCCTCAACCACACTTCAAATGGGGCATTATGCCGACGGGGAGTGGGCTACCCCATCGGCAAAAGAAGTAGATCAGGGCATGCTGACAGGGGGATTGGGCACCCCTGAAGTCGGCACTCTGCATGGCGGTAGTCAGTGCCACCATGTTTATTGAAGTGCTTCACCAGGAATGGCATGTCGGGAAGCTTGTTATCGTGCCACTGCGAGACGAGCTTGGCTCTCATTGCAGCAGCACTTTTGTTAGATCTGGTGGCCACTTTACATATAGCTGGTGTTGGCACCTGCACGCTGACTTATTAGGGAATGAGGGACGCACCTACTGACGCATGCCCTGCGTTCACCCACAGTGACCGCACCTCCAAATCTGCAATACTGCAACATGTTGGCTGGCGCGCAAGCGCGAGCCGACATAAAAAAAGGAGTGTTGCTCTCTGCACTTTATACTATGTTCATTACACAGTTCCTGAAATCCAACACCAAGATTAGTGCCTGGATTGTAGCACACTGCCATAAGGGACCTAAGTGTAACTAGGTCAATTCTGGAAAATGTGACATAGGATAATATATAGGTATTACCTAATATGTAAGGTCCCTAGCAATGACAGTAGTGCATGTACTATGTTTGTGTTAACGTTGTAGCACTCTAAGCACTTCATAAACTGTTTTAACCATAATTTCCGAAATAACATTAAATGGATGTAATTGATGCTTGTTAAACTATTTATTGCATTCTGGATACAAATGGGTGTTTTTGTCACATGACTTGCTGTGTATCACTGTATAGACAGGCACTCTGGTGTAACCAGTTAGATAGACTCTGATGATGCCTGGCAGTTGCTAAGGGAAACGTTTGTCATTAAGCTTTTGCTGCACCAGATTTATGCTCACTTGTTGTGGGTGCACTTTGCACTTTATATGTGAATAAAGGACTTGCTTTACTGACTTTTTGAGTCTTAATGCCTTTCTGCCTCCATAGGTGCTCCTTATTGCTTCCTGTCTGCTTCATTTTGTTTAGTTGAGCATCATACAGTTAGTCCTGGTGCTCTGACCCACCTTGCCTCTTTAATGAGGTTTATAACACTGACCTTTGACCATTTTATAAATGTTATACTGTAATAATCCACTGAGGATATGAGTCAGTGCTGTAATACCTCTCTTCCTAGGTGGTTGAAGGCCCTCAATTGCGCTTGAGGCCTCACAACCCACCCAGGTCATTTGGTTATTATAATTGTAAGCCCAACCGCCCCCCACAATTTGCGGCTTACCATGTGGAGGCTACAGCCCCATGGTGTCCTCATTCTGCCTGGACTTCAGACTCAGGACCTGAGGGTTTGTTCAGTGGCTCTGGGAGAGATTCAGGCCATGGCTCCTCCCGTGTCCTCACAGCAGACTCCCCAATGTTCCTTTGGGTCTTCGACCCATGTTGGGATGGGGCTTAGGTCCACTGTTGGTTTGCACCTCCAAGTGCTTTTGGGGCACTTATCCGGTCCATGGGCAGCCTTGGGAATGAACCAGAGGAATATAAACAAATATAGCCGCCATGTGTCATCTGTGCATGCACGGTTAAAAATTTTAAAGGAGTCCTGGCTCCATTACTTGAGCAGGGGTAAAGGACATGAAAATGGGTGCCTATTGTTTCAGAAACTCTGATGGGCAGAGAGCAAATTAGGAGTTTCCTGGCCCCATTATGGCTAGTGGGGCCAGGGCATATAGATATTAGCAACAATCAAACAGAGGGAGCTCACGCTCACCAGAGCAGGCAGGGTGCAATTCAGGGGCTGCTAACCCCAAACAGGTAAACCAAAGTCTCAAAGAAGAACAGTACTCCAAAAGCCAGTAGCTATGATGCATATCGTAAGTTTATTTGGCATGTGTTGCAAAATAAAAAACAAGTGGAAGGCAACTCCAACCCGACCCACTCAACACAGAGATCCTTTGATAACATCCCCCCAACCAGAAGGGCCATGGAAGATGACAGTTGCAGACCTTTATGAACACAATGGGTCAGCAGTACCTAGTGGTGGTTGACAACTTTTCATGTTTTCCACAGATACTACACTTACTGTCTGCATCCTGTACGATGGTGATAAACATGCTTAAATGTCTGTTTAAGCGCTATGGCATTCCATATCGACTGATATCAGACAATGCACCTCAGTTTTTTTCAATGGAATTCAAGTCATTTAGTGACAATTATGGCTATGAGCATGTTACCTCAAGCATAGGTGGCAGAGCCAGGGGATCAGGAGACCCCTCATTTTTGTAGGTGAAGGATCAGGCAATTAATTTTAATCCCCCATATTTCAATCAGTGGAGCAGCATTACAAGAGGCTGGTGGGATTTCTCCAATGACAGCAGGGCAGTTGCTTTTAAACCTTTTGGTACTCAACATAAATTGAAAATCCAGGCAACCAAAACTACACTTCTGGGAAAAACTCTATGAAATATTTTGTTTTTTCTGTTGCATGGGTTGCACTGTTTGACTTCCATTCTTCTCTCAAAGCTCTTCAAAAGCAATACTTCCTGACGCTGTTATATTTTGATTATCATGAATAACCCATTTATTTTTGTTAATAAATCATGGGTTATTCATCAAACTGTGTGGCTTGTTCAGGATTATAAAAAAAAAAAGCTAGGTAGGCTGACTAAAGTATATTCAAGAAGGCAATTTGTTTTCCCAGCACTCTAGGCTAAGGTGTTATATTCTAACTCTCCACTTTTTGGTACGCTCCTCCACCACAGACTTCAAGTCTATACTATCCTCAAGCAAATGGGGCAGCAGAAAATTCAGGCTGCTAAGCAGATTGCAAAACAAGACAACCCTTTCCTGGCACAGTTAAGTTAAAGAGCAATGTACATTCAAGCTATAGTTAATAGTCCAAGTCAGTTGTTAATGGGATGCCCGATTTGAACTACAATTTCTTCACTTCCCAGTAATCTGATGCCTCAATGGCCTGACTTTGAAATGGTAAAGGAGTCAGATAAAGCATCAAAATAGTCATATTAAGAAGTTGTAACCCCCTCCTCAGGAGGGGGCTCACCTGGATTGCTGCTGCTGCCCTCTTGAGGTCCCTGGAACTCTGATGTTCATGCTGCTGGCTCCCTCCCACTGGACCACATGTGTGATAGCAGGAAAGAGAGTGGCAGCACAGATGTCCTTGTCACCTCATATGCCACATGAAACTGCCCAGACAACCGACCGGATAACAGCCTGTAAGGGCTGCAACAAAAACCTGGGAGCCTACAGGGGGAAAGAGATAAATACTAACTAAAGATTTTGAAGCATGAGGCTCCATCGGTTATGGCTGCAGCCATCTGTTTGCACTGTGATGCCAATGGCAGGCCACTCAGGAGATAGAAAGCCCAGCCAGAGGCAGTAAGGGATTAAGCGGCAAAATTACATCAGGAGCTGCCTCAATGGACTGGCAGGCTGTACAAAGCGGAGACAAAAGACCTGCATCCTACATAGGTTGCTCTGAAGTCAGGGAGTGGGCCTGCTTGCCATTATCTAGTGGGGTGGATCAGGGAACAGGGAGCCATGGGACATGTTCCCTGAGTATATGGGTACTCTCGATCTGGGGGGAGTTAGACCATGCGGCCAGTCCTGAGGTCTGGGCTCCTTTGGAACCGGTAAGCTGCTGGCTAGTGCTCGAGTGACTGAGAGGTGTGAGCCAGAAGAGCTGTGTTGCTGACAGTGTCCGAGAGAGTCTGAAGTGCTTCATACCCAGGCAACTGGGGCCTGTTTCAGACTGCTGCCTGACCTGCTGCTGTGTGTTTTTCCCCACCTTAGCTGAGTTGCTGCATCCATGGGTCAAGTGAGTGCTGGCATTGCTGGCTAGGATGTTTTGTATTGTTCCAATTTGGATTACAATTCCCTCATTTGAATTACAGATTGCTTTCCAAGAATTTTCCATTTGGATTTCAAGTTCTTTAAATTGTGCTAGCACGCTATTGCCTGTTGGGAGGGGGTTAAATTGCAAACTTGCTGGTTTTCGTCAAGTATACCACTGAAAGAACACAGGCACCATAGGTACCAGACCTGCATTGGGACTTCAGTGTAATTCCTGGATACCCACTGTAATTGGTTCTTGTGTTATAGTTGAAATCATAGCTTTATTACTGGTACCAGCTAAAGAGTTGACTGCACCCTGTGTAGTATACAAGAGTTCTTTATTTTATTTTTTTGCTGCCCGCTCCCCAGACTGTCCTCTTTGGCTGTCTCCCTCACCTAGCCATGTCACCTGCCTTCTCTCTTAGACTTACCTCTTGACTTCCTTGTTCCTCCCTGGCTTACATCCCAGGGCAGGATCAACAGGGTGGGCCTTGCCCCTGCAGAAGATCATGGTTGATTCAGAATCGTTGGTGCCTAGGTTGGCCGTATGGAGCCTGCAGAGTAGGACTTGTGTCATTCTTCCAGCTGGAGGGTCATACTTTTTTTTTTCTTTCCCTGCCTTCGAGATGCTGACCGGTCAGTAGCTGCATGACGCAGGCACTGGAGGTGTGTCATGCATCCAGCTGTCTTGGCATCTCCCCCTGACTTGCGCTCCATGCCTGCCCCACCACCTGTGGTCACCCAGGTGGCAGTCATAAGATGGTAGCTACCACCCTCCTTCCCCACAGGAGGAGACTGTCCTCTGGGATGCTCAATTTCCCCCCCCCCCCGGCCGGCCTCTAAAGACTCGAGCTCATTCCCTAACTTGGGTCACTGGCATCACACACAGTAGTGCTATCGCTACACTGACAGGCCAGCTTCTGTGTACAATTTGTCCTTTTGTGCCCCATGATGGGTGGGTGCTTCATGGTCTGTGTGGGATCTGAGAGAGTGGTAGTGACTCACAGTACAGTGGTTCCAAAGGGACATTGCTACAGGGCGGGAGTGCTCAAGGTGACTTACAACAGTCTAACATCTTCTTTTCCTCCACCTCTCAGGCCTGTGTTCATTAAAAAAAAGCACTGCTAATTTGTAGAATTTCACTTCTGTGTGTGTGCCCACCTTGTGTAACCTGATTCAAGTGTTTATTGTTGACCGTGACAACTGTCTTATTGGTCACCAGGGAGTGGTCCAGTCAAGTGTAAGGAGATTCAGAGGTACTGCATCCCAGAGGGTGGTACTGCACACAACATCGGACCCACTTATTCCCTCCCAGTGGAGGCACTGCGTTATTTCTTATTTGTCCTCTGACAAACCCCCCCATCACAAGAGAAAGAATAAACCCAACTCCCTTAACCCAGTGGGCCCTCCACAATCACCAGGCAGGGGTGTGAACCCAGACCTGGTGACCCTGGAGGGTCACAAAGATTCATGACAGAACACACTCTGCTCAGTTCTTTTCTGCAGGAGTCATTGTCTGAGTCAAATTAGATGGTCAAAACCAGTGGAGTGATCCAGTAGTAAAGGTAAGTGTGTTACGCTGCTGAGATCATATATCGTTGACCCTGGAAGAGGACGTTACAGATGGAATTGAAGATACTTACAGCTTATTCCCAGTTCCCTGGAAGATACCACCAAAGATTCTCAGACTGAGACCACTGTTCCAACAACTAAGGAATTTGCTACTCCAGTTCCAACAGATCAAACAGTGTTGGTTTGTCAACAAGATGAATGTTCTCCTTCGCAAGTTGCAACTCACCAGGGCGTATCATAAAACCTGCTTGATTCAGAGACTGATAGGACTTTCAAGTATATTGATTAAGCTCAGTTCCTTAACTGAACCAACCATTATAGATTTCAAAAGTTATGATTCCCAAACTTAATGGATCAGTTTCTGACTAAATAGGGGGAGGATGTAATGATGAGCTCATGCATGTGCTACACTGCCAGCCCGTGGTAGTATTTAATAGGTGCTCAGGATGATTTTTTGTGACAGTACTGATGTTCAGTTGGTGATGTCTCAATAAAGAGGGTTACAAAATCACACATGCCCCCACAATGCAAAGCATCATGGGCTGCATATGCAAATCACCACGGAATATTATGCTGGTTCAACTTTAAGTAGAAATGCATGGTGCCAAAAGGCCTCTCACACAGTTTGCAAAGGGTGCCAACAGAAGACATAGACACGTGTTTCGTCCTACCAGAACTCATCAGTATGTCTCGTCTGTTTGACACCCCAGTGGAATGAACCAGCTACCCTAAGACGGTCTATCTAAGTTATGTTGTGGTGAATCCAATTAAAACAAAAAACAATTTAAAAGACAAAGAACCTCAGTGCGCAAGCACTGAGGCAGTGATAACCCCAAAGGGCATTTGTCTGGGAAGCCAAGTTTCAAAGAAATATAGAGGGTTGTTGTTGAAGACTAAGACTAGGGAACTGTGTTTCTCTTATAGTTTAATAATACACTTCAAACATATTAAACTGTTCGGAGTCCATAGGTGCAGTTTAGTACCTCGCTACCTGTCTGTTTACACACTATCTTTTAGATGGCCAGCCCTCTGTATTTCTCTACGTCTCCTGTTTTAACAATTGTTACTTTCACAGATGAATTGGCAGGCCCCATTATCATGGTTTATGGGTGGTTCTGTCACACTGGGGTCTGCCACACCCCATGCAACAGTGTTTGTTTTGTCTTCACCCCAGACATTTTCCTTCCTCTGGATCACAGCACAGGTCTCCTTTAGCACCTCCCTAGTAACAGGCATAGATGCTGAGATGGGATCTGCTACATTTTCAAGCCCCTTACAGACAGCTCTTAGCTGCAATTGTGCCTCAGGAGGATCTTGCATGGAGATCTGGCTCCTTTCATCCTCCTGCAATTTTCTTAGCTGTCTTCTGTTCCATCTCAGGATGTCCATTTGTCAACTGAATCCCACAGGATCTTGGTTCAGCTTGCCTCGGTATTCTTCCTCCTTGCCAGTGCTTCTTTAATTTGTCTGTTGGCTGTACTGTAAGTCAATCCTCTGGACTGAGTTCAGGTAGATATCTTGCAGTTTGGTTGTAGAAGTACTTTTGTCTGTGTTGATGTTCCTTTACAGCAGTTGTCCTCTCACTCCCTCCTGTACCCCCCAACTGGAGTAAGCTTCTTCTGGATGGCAGTAATGTTTTCACTCTCTTGTTTATTCATCTCTGTACTTAGCTACAGGGGGCATAGCCAGTATTTGAGAACAAGGTGTTCAACCATAGAGATCCTCTTATTTAGTCCAGGTGCACAAAACCAGTTTTATGAAATAATAATAATAAAAGTAAGATGTGCGGGGGTTCTAGAACTCATGACTCCCTGGCTATGCCTATGGGCTACTACTTAGTCCCTGTGTTAGTGCTAAGTAATTCAGCACAGCTAAATATGGACCCATCCCTGTATCTTTAGCTATTCTCAACAGTCTTTTAGTAGTTTTTACAGTGGATGTGGCCTTAGTGTTACTCTCTGGGTGCCTGGAAGATGATGATACATACTCAAAAGTTCCATTTTTTGCTGAAAGTTTAAAACCTGTCTGATGCATACTGGTGGTATATTATCAGAGCATCAGTATCTGAGATTCCGTGCCATGCAAAATGTGCTCTTAACTTGTGTATTACTGTCTGTGACTTTGGTATTGAGTGGATAATCAATTTCCTAGAAGTTACAGAAGTAATCTACATTTATTAAATACCCATCAAAATTGAATAAAACTGATCCAACCTTTGCCCAAAGCCTTCCTGGCACTTTATGTGTCCGCAAAGTCTCTGTCTGTTGACAGTCTTCTGTGGATGTACACATTTCACACTTCTACATGAAATTCCCAAACTGCTGACTCAGCCCATGCCAGTATACTGTATGTACTTTAATCAATGCCATTTACTGTAACTGCCTTACTGAACTGAATTTACTTAGCATCCTACATTGTACTTTGTACTATGATGCATTATGTTGTTAGGTTTTTATTATACAATGGCAAGAAAGAATCTTGGACTGTGATTGGTCAGTTTGGGACTGGACCCATGGCATTATCCCAGCACGTCGCCACAGGTCTAGTCTCAGCACTGTGAACCCATGTAGATGAGCATCAGCTTGATTGTTTTACTGAGCTTCAGCACATTGATTGTTTCATCTTCTCTTAAAAACAAAAAATATGTTTCTACACAAAAACATCTTTAAAATTATTTTTTTTTAATTCTGTATAGCAATGAGCCATTGTATAATAGAATAATGCACTCCAGGGTATGTGTCGTTTGGGATAACGCCACACCTGGATGGATGCGACCGTCATGCCTCGCGCTCCAACCCCAGGCGTGGCGTTATCCCAGCACGACACACACCCTGTCGTGCATTATTCCTTTATTATTAGCTTATGATTTCCCATCATTCCTCTGTATTTCCCTCATTCACCTACAGTATGTCTGTATTATGTCACTAGCTTTACCTCTTGTATTGTTCACTTTAATTGTTTCCCTGTTCCAAGTGTTCATGATTGTTTCTATTTGACTTGTACTCTCCTGGTTCGTGCCTAAAAATAGGCAAGTTTAATGTCTAGTGCACTCACCCAGTTATCAAAAACCAAATAAATAAGGGCCAACTCGGTGGTGCTGAGGGTCAAGGTGCTGGACACCACACCTCGTGCCATGCTGGTGACCTGGGTTCAGGAACGAGCTTGGGCCACCAGGGGACAGCAGGGGTGAGAGAGGATCGAGTGTCCAGAAGACTGCTCTCCTCCCTTGGGGGGAGGGAGACTTGTCGTCCCGGTCATTGATTGCCCTCTAGTGGTGGCTGGAGAGCAATATGGGTCAGGAGACACATGTTGACATCACTACGTCGGTAGGGAAGTGGGGGGGGCAGGAGAAAAAGGAAAAATTGGAACCTGGCAGGTTCCATGATGGCTCCTGCATCTGCGGGGGTCAGCCCAGTACATCTGGATTGGGTCTCAAGGGGGGTAGTGTCAGCACCCTCTCTCCTGGTCCCACTGTGGGGAGCAATCCATGGGGGACTAGCCGGGTCGGCAATACGGGGATGCCAGAGAGTGAGTCTTTCCAAAAGGAGAGCCACAGCCACCTGCCAGGGGTCTCAGAGGATAAAAAGCTATATAGAAATAAATAAAATATACACACACACACACACGCATGCATGTACGCATGAATACATGCATACACACATAAACACATACACACACACACACACACACATACACACATACACACTCCCATGCTCTCCTTAGGCATCCTTCAATTGCAGGATGTGTTAAGTTTTCTATGTGCATTATTTCAGTTCTCGGAGCCTCTGGAATCACTGCTGTTTCTCTTCAGAAAAATAATTCCATCTTGCACACTCCGCTCATCTCACAAGTGAAAATACGGCCTGACTTCCTATGACACTTTTTTCCTCCCATTTGGCCACCTATGCAGTATCACCTCTTTTAGTGTTTGCAAGGCTCTATCTTCCTTTGTATCCCTTCAAATAGATCTCAATATTTACTCTGAAACTGGCAAGTACTCTACCGGGATCAACCTTAACCTTTTTTTGTACTAGCCAGCAGGGCAAGTTGATTTAAAATTGCACTAGCCTGCAGATGGTTGCACTAGCCCTTAAATATAATGGTACATTTTGATCACTTATACAGGAAACAATGCAAGCAAAGCCAAGAAATATTCTGATAATTGCACATTTATCCTACTCCCACATTGCTTCCAGCTCCCCAGCAGAAAAAAAAACTGCAGTGCCATCACACACAGTGAGCCCCCATTGTTCTGTACCATGGCCTCCTCTCTTCCTCTTTCTGCCCCCCCTCCACCAAACAGAGAAAGGACATCACAACAGCAGATGTTCAATCAAGCAGTCCCAGCTCTGCACACACAATAGCTGACATCATCATGCACCTCACCTCACAACACTGTCACCACCACCCACAGGGCAATGAACAGAGTCAGGCAGAGAAAGACACTCTCAGTCCCCACTCTATAGTCCACTGGAGACCTGCACTTCTGGAAGTTTTTGTACAGTCTCAAATGAGCCAGGAGCACATCTAAGGTTTCTTTGGGGTGGGGGCTAGGCAAACCTAAGGGGCTTTGGAAATAGAAAACTATGACATTTTTATTTGTAAAAGCATTGATTTTAATATGCTGTGTCCCAACAATAACAGATTTTTCTTTAACATTGTCCTTCCATCAGCCCAGGGGGAAACAGTACACAGGCATAACACTATACTATCTCTATTTCTGTATAGGATGATCTATGCACCCCAGGAATGCCCATTTCAAGCTTTCAAATTATGTATTTACCAAGGTTTCTTTTTGTACCATACATGAACCAAAGCTTTGTTTTTAGGATGAAAGCACAAGCTGGGTGGGATAAGGGTGGGACGTATGGATGGTGATGGCTGGCATGGTCCATTTAGAAGAGCTGGGAACCCCCTACCCTTGCCAATAATGACAGCTATGGATCTGTGGATGGTCATTTCAGAGTTTGGTCTGCAGTGGTGTCCAGGGAAAGAACAGAGTTAAGAGATTTGGAGGGGAGAGGGAAGTTATGGTAAAATCCACCACCTGCAGGGCCGATCCTGTATATCTCTTTGCATTTTGTCACTGAGGTGCTGGATACAAACACTCAAAATGTACAGAAATGAGGAGCACTGGTCTTAATAATATTGGACAAATTGTTAAAGACACATTCAGAAAACTGGAACCTAGTGACTTAACAGCACTCTACCCTTGATCACACCCTGGACTCTAGCTGGAAGTCTTAACAGTGGAGTGATAATGACTCACATTGAGTCTTTTGTGGGATCCCTCTCTTGAACTGCCAGATAATTGCAGCTTTTAATGAGCTGTTAATCACACCAGGCCATCTGGAACATTGAGAGAGATTAGCATGAGGACTAGAGCCTGCTAAAGTAGAGACTTTTTTAACTTCATTAATAGCCATGAAAATCTGTACTAGTCAAGATGGGCAAGTGGAGAGTTAGCTGCACTAGCCCTGGTCAATTTGCACTAGGGTTTGGGCTAGTAAAATAATGTTAAGATCGACCCCTGTACTCTACCATGTTGACAGCTTCTGTCTCCATTTCTATTGATCCTTCCTTGCTGTGCTCGAGTTGGTAATCTCTTCTCAGTGTGTCACCTAGCAATAGTTCTCCTCCTGGTTGATATCTAATATAGGTATCTCTGCCCCCACTGAACTCCATATCATAAGAACAAGATAGCACTTGCTCCCTCCATCACCCCCAACATTGCATTTAACACATATTTGAGTGGCTATTGCTAGCTTGGGACTGCTCCTTGTCATTGAATTTATTGGACTGAACTATGTTTTCAATTCAAGTGAGACACTGCTGCATGTATTGCAATCAATGTAAATAACTCAGCCACTACCTGGCACTGTGATGTACTTCTACTACTGTGTAATCCTTCCTCCTGCACATGCTATAGGAATACTGCACTGTTTGTATGTAATTAACTCCAGGTCGCCCCTGAAAAAGGGACCTCTGGTTCCAGTGGGCTTACCCGGTTATCAAAATGAAATAAATAAGTAACCTCATACTGCTACAATTGCAATCGCATTCTCTGCAGTTTTTATAGTGCTTGCAGCAAGGGTTTCCCAGTGAGATTCTGCAGTGGTTTATGGTCAGATTGCACATCCACTCTCCTGCCATAGGTGCAGTATATTGGTGGAACTTCTCCATGCCAGATAACACTGCCGAAAGTTATTTTTCTATTAGTGCATATTCTCTTTCAGTTTGGGTTAATGATCTGCTGGCAAAAGCAACATGCTGACCCTCCTGGACCAGTTCTACCTCCAGTCCTGAAAATGCATCACACTGCAAAATCAGACTTTTTGCTGGGTCATGATATTTTTGCATGGGTGTTTTCCCTATCAAAATCATTATTTGCCACAAAGCATCTCCATCCATATCCATTCATTCCCACAGAATGTCTTTATCTGCCTCAGTATTTCACACATTTCCAACAAATGTTTCCAGAAATGTGCTAAATAGTTCACTATGCAAATAAACCCATGTACTTCCTTCACATCTTTAGGCCTTGGCATTTCTTTTAGCACCCTAACCTTTTCAGGGTCCACCCTCAGTCCCTCTGATATAAGCAGCAGTTTTATATAAGGTACCTCTCTCAGCTTCAGTTTGAATTTATCTTTGTTTAGCTTGATATTTTTACTCTGGCACCTTTCCAGGAACCATATCAGTTTTTCATCATGATCTCTGGTTGCCTGCTGTAGATCACCTCCTTCCCCCACAATCAGGATATCATTTGCTATTGTTCTGATGCCCAGCAGCCCCTATAAGGCCTAATTTAGCCCTTGCTCTGACACCTCCGGGGTCAAACTGATCCCACTGGCACTCTAAGCTATCAATACCTCCCAGACAGTGTTGCAAATGTGGCCAGCTAGCTTGACTCGTGTCTTGCTTTACATTCCAAAACCCATTTTTCACATCATACACATTGAAAAGTTCTGCTTTTGACAAATCTAGCCACACATAATAAATGGTCGGAAATGTAAAATGTATTCGCTTAAGTGCTTTGTTTAATGTTTTGAATCTATGCAAAAGTGTAGCTTTCCAGACTTTTTTTTAACAAACACCAGCCTGCTTATCCAGTCTATGCTACACTGTAGAGGTACTATGATACCTCTCTACAGCAGGCTCTGCAGTACTTGCTTTAATGATTTTCCAAAGCAACTGGCATCCACCTTTTTGATAGCTTTACTACTTTCACAGATCGCAGCCACTTCCAACTTGTATTTCCCTTCTAAGCAATTATCTCAGTGGAAGAGGCCTTGATACGTATCAATTATTTTCTCTAAATCCCCAAGTTCATTTTCTCCTTTTCCCTGCACTGTCTGTGATGCGCCCACACTTAAAAATGCTCTTATACTGAACTTTTATCTGATCCATCGCCTGTTGCTGCACCATTACCCAGCAGAGGGGTTTGACCTTCTTGCACATGATACATTTGTCTCAATATAGTCTGTTAATTTGGGGATTTCTTCATTTCAGCTTGCATGTACCAACTGGTTTTATTTTTGTATTATTGTACATCATTAGCACTTGTCCTCAGTGGCGGAGCCAGAGGGAGGGCTGGGGAGGCAGTCGCCCCTCCTGGCTGCCCCAATGTGAGTAGTGGTGCCACGTCACCATCTTTATTCACTGTTTGGTGCCCATTGTGGAGCCCGTGATTGACTGAATGGCCCCCCTTGGCTCCCAAATGTTCCCAAACCTGGCTCCGCCACTGCTTGTCCTGTCTCCGTTATTGGTATTTCAGACTTCATTAACTTGCATGAAACAACATTCAACTTATACCACATGCCAACCAAAATCAAACTGGCATTGTGTTCACCAACATTATTGTAAACAGCTGTTTTTTGATTCTCTGGCTTCCCTCACTGTATTGTATTTACAGTTTGCTTTTCTGGCTCCACCGATAGTCACATGATATCCTCACAAGTCTTTGTCTGAGTCTGCTTCTCTTATATTGTACATTAGACTTCATTTCCTTTTATTTATCTAGCTAGACATTTGCTGTAGCTGCAAAGTTATTTAATTTCCCACAGTTTTTGCACTTGTGCCTTTAAACTGGGCACTTCTCCTTATTCTTCTCATGTTTCTTTCCTCAAAATGTACCTGATATCAGAATACCAAGGCCTGCACCAGACTTCTGCACATGTTCCTCTCTGCCTTGCCACATGTACTTGCTCTGTCTTGTGACCCTCTATGGTTTGGATTCTTTTCCTTGACAGTTCTGCTTCTCTGCATATCTGAAACCTTTTCTATAGGGTCAGATCTCCTTCCCACAATAAACGTTCCCCCAGCTGTGATCCTTGGATGCCATATACTACGTAATCTCTTATGAGAGAATCTTTAATGTCCCCCCAAATTGCAGCTTGCAGCTAACATTCTCAAGTCTGCAACATACTTGTCTATATTTCACAATTGCTCACAAAAACTCAGCTGTCAGTCCTGGATCCCCAACAGAACACTCAGCTGTGCTGTATGATCATTTTCAGATTTATACTTTAGCAATGCAGGAAACATTCTAACAGCTCCCCCTTCCACCAGTCAAGCATCTTCACGCCAAAAAACTTCTTGTAGCAATGCAGTAAACATTCTAGCAGCTCCCCTTTCCATCAAATGGTCAAACATTTTTGCACCACAAAACTTCTTAAGGAAGCATCCATTTTTTGGCATGAAACCATATCCATACCATTACCTCCATACTCCGTATTTGTTGTGTTATATTTATATCTATTTCTAGGTGCATTTAAATTATTACATTATTTGTGGTATTATCTGTGGTGGCTGTTTAAGGGACTATTTACTTGTAATATAGGAAAACATACAGTATGCCAACCACTAGAAGTGGCAAAGAAACTGTGATAGTAGGAGAAAAACCCAGATAAGATACGGATGGCCAAGCATAAGGTTCATAAGCCTAAGTCATCAAAACAACTGGCATTAAGGGCATTAAAAAAGATCTAAAACACCATAGATTCTTCAAAAAAAAGGGGGGGGGCACAGAAAAGGGTAACCATACAAATTAAGAATATCTCAACATCTAATCTGGGACCAGAAATGATAAAAGGTATCACCAAGGGAAAGGTAGGAAAAGAAACACTTTCACTTTTTAAGGCACCTCAGAGCCCAAAAGAATTAAAACAAAAAACTTGAGAGAAATACTGTAACTTGGACACAATCACTGACTTCTCAGAAGTTTTTGACAATTTGGAGATATTAAACAGGATGGTGCAAGACATCAGAGAATCTATAATGGTAGAAGGCAAGGAGATTAACAAATTAAAAAAGGGTCTGGACTCTAAAGGGGAAAAAAGAATCCCTGAACAATCCAAACTATCTTCCTTTGATAAAAGTGATTGCACTCCAATAATGTAGCACATACATACCACATGTAGAAAATATAACAAAGGTCACAGCACTAGCTCTAAGTAATCCTATTTCAGCAAATATTATGCTTTTTGAACAACTGACATTTATTAAATAAGATTTAGCATTTTTCAAAAGAACGTGTTTAGAAAATAGGACATTATTAGAGGAAATGAGAAACAGGGATGTGTATATGACATATTTGTCTACCCCAGCTAAGATGGAAGAATATTGGACACCTAGTGGTAACAATGACCAAAATACACAAAAAAGTAAAGGGGACTTATTGCATGGAGAGGAGGCTATATAGGTACAATAACTAATGATGCTTCCATATTTAGAATTGAGAAGCACTAGAGCAACATTAGAACTGAAAGAATGACACATATCAGTCTGTAAAAAAAGATCTAACAGTTACTAATCTGATAGATGCAAATAAGGATGATATAGATATAGACATGTAACCCCCAGACCCCTGCCTTTTTGCAAAACGACAGGTGGCATGCTGTTGAAGCTGACAACAGTACCTGGTGGGGACTGGGTTCAGGGAGGACTAGGTTACTCGGTACAGGGGGCCTAGGTTTGGCTACTCTGCACAGGGGCACCCAAGTAAATCCAAACACAGGAAGCAATAACTGTAATGTCCAAAACCAAGAATGGGATTCTAAAGTGTGGCTTTTATTCACATCCAAACTGAACAAACAAAGCATAGACAGACCCCCATGGAGCTACATTCCTGGTAATTCAGATTAGAGATAACAAAACACTTCCTCACTATTCCAGCCCTCAGGCTCTGAACCCACCAGGCACACAGCCCGGACTTGCATGCAGCTTTGGGTACACAGCCCGACTTGTACACTACTTGGGTTTTCCCCATGGCCCGGCTCCCCCGCTGGCCACTTGATCCGTGGTCCATATGGGAATGAACCAGTTTTCTTGTTGGTGGCTCCCCAAATCACCTTAGAGCCTTCGACTCCTAAAGGGAAATTTCCTTCCATCCCACATCTGGGTACTTCCCTCATCACTGGCCAAGTGCATGAGGCAAAGTAGAAATCCATGGAGCAAATCCATAGAGGTGGACCTGGTTACTAAAGATGGGGGGTCTCCCACCTCCAGCTCCCACAATCCATACCCGGCCATTTCTCTGGACACTAAATAACTCTTTTGAAAGCTTGGCAATGTAGATTACTGGGTAGATGTATGTCACATCTCCTCTACATGTCTTGACTTTCCCTTTGTGCTGGACTTGAACATACTTCTACTTTTGGATAAGCCTATTACTCTAGGCCTCCCACTACTTCAGCAGTCCAATCACCACTTTAACACAGTTCAGAATGAAACATGGGCCCTTTAGAAAAAGCAGAACTCACCCTTCGGTTGCAGGTGCCCCACAGGCGAATCTCGAAATCTTTGTGTACCCCACACATGTGGACAAAATAAGGCAGCTTCTTTCTCCAGCAGTAACCAGGGGGTTGCCCCTGGAATAGCAGGCAAACCTTCCTGCCCCATCCCCTGAGGGATGGGGCACAGAGACCCAAATCAGCGGTCTCCACCACTTTAAAAGAGCAGCTTACTGTGTCTCTCTTTAGGCGGAAACACACACCTTTCCCTAAATGTAGCCCTATTTCAGGGCTGAGGCTCCAAGAGCCTGAGCACAGAGCTGCTGTGCTCCTCTCACAACAATCTCCAACTGCAGACTGCACACTGACTATTCAAAACTCCCAACATTCTAATCTAACTCCCTTCTGCAGAGTCCAATGTGGCTCATGCAGCTGTGATAGTTCTATGGTGATGTCATCCCTCAGTCTCAGCTGAGACTGAGAACAGAGTGAGATGGTGTGAAATCCATTTAACTGGAGTTTCACAAGCTGCCTTCCCTGCCTACCACTAGGTCTTACTGAGATTCTAGTAACCCTGGGTAACAAGGGGTTTACACTCGCCCTTGACCAGGAAAATGACTGTCCGCAGTCATTGTTTACCCGGCTTAGGCCATCCCCACCCTATGTGCTACCTGCGGAGGGGGGTGATCAGACCCCCTCCTACCATGTGCGAGCACAGGCAGGCAACACTAAGGGCCTAGAGGCCTTTAGCTGACATATCAGCCTCTACTCTACCCACTTACTATGGGTGCCTAGTGGATCTGGTAGAACTGTCCAGAGCATAGCCCTAATAGCTCAGCACTGCAGTCCCTATGGCCATTCAGGACCACAGCCTGTCTATCCCCCCTAGCCCTCTAGGGAAAATCTGTCTGCCTCTAACTTAATACCCAAAACAAAAACAACCTGGGGACCTCCCTGACCTTGGGCACCCTGCAACCACACACCAAGAAACTAATACCGTACTATTACATTACTGCCTCCCTACCCCCACAACCACACCTGTGGAAGGAAAGGGTTAATACAGTAACAACAACAATAACAACCACAGTACTTTAAATTACTACACACTAAAGTACTAGTGAGGAACTCCGATGGGCCCCTCCTCCTCTTCTTGTCTTCTCTTCTATCTTCTTCAGGAACACCTGCAAGAAAAAGAAAGACAACACACACTGTTAATCTGTATACACAGTCTACCTAAACACCTACCATCAAAACACTGGAGAATCCCAAAAAGATTTTTTTTTTAGAAATGGTAGAAAAACAGTATATACATTAGAAAACAGTAGAAAAACAATGACATTATTTACAATACACATTTGGAGGATGGAGTGCCCTAAAAGTCTCAACTAGTGACCACAGTGCCCGAAGGCTAGTCCATTAAAGAGTCTCTCCTGGGCCGGAGCCCGGTGAAGCACAGTTCTAGCAGGCCAAAGTCCCGAAGGGGAGAGTCTTCGAGGACAGTTCACACATTCTGGAGTCTGCCAGTGTAGGGTATGTACTGCAATGCCATAAGGATAGAAAAGTTCAGATTTACCAGCCCCTTGTAGAACGAAAAATCTGCACCGACCTGCTCCTCAGCCGAAGACTCTCCCTGGCAGCATTTCTTCCAAAACAGCTGGGCGGACATCTTCCGGGAACTACAGGAGGGCGCATCTGGGAACTGCTGGGCTGATGTCATCTCTGGAGATGGAACCTTAGAACAGGAACAAAAAGGAAAACAGCTAGTCTGACGTCATCCGATTACCAGGCGATGAAGCAGGATACAGCTGGGCTGGTGTCCTCTCTGGATCTGAAGTCATCTGGTGGGCCAGTCAATGGATTCTGGAAAGGCCAGTACTCTGTAGAACTGATGAATGTGGGGCACCTGAGTGCTGGATGTCCATATTGGTGGATCAACAAAGGCACTGCAAAGGCTGGTGTGGCAGTATTGACTACCACTGCTCAGCTTTCCATCTAGTAGGCAGGGGCACATTTGCTGGGATGTCCTTGCATTGAGGCCAATAGTATAGGGGGGTCAGGAGCTTGAATTATTACCCCATCTGGGCACACATAATTCACACAGTGGAAGGTTTCACGTCCCTCTCCATCCACTATTCACACTCTGTCCATAAACAGTGTCCTGCCTCTCTTCCACTGGGTATATTTCTCATGAAACAGTCTGTTTCTGACATGCTTGTTTGCACCAGGATGCACACATTTCATTGCTTCGGCCCAGATCCAGGATTTCCTGCTGTTCTCAATCTCCTCCCAGACTCTCCGAGGAAAGGTAGGAAAGGACATTCCATAGATTTCATTTGCCTTCCTACGAACCAGTGTCTCCTCTTTACTAGCTTTGGTCAACCTGAGACCGCTGGCCTGGCTTGGGGGTGGCCAGTCCTGGTTCTGCCAGCTACGCATACTCAATGAGATGAAAAATGGATCCCTGACTTCTTCTTCTTCTTCTTGCACAGCCAGGGCAGTGGCATCACCACTGTCTTCCATGCATTCTTCCGAGGCAAGAGCTTGAGGCTGTGTACCCGTTCCTTTTTTACAAGGCCACATAGGTTCCCCCTCATCTTCTTCCTCACTGAGGATCTGAGCCCAGGACTGAGCAGTCGTCCTCACTCCTGAGACTATCCACTCATCACTAGGCGTGGAGTTCGACACCTCCCATTCAAAGGCCTTCCGCATCTCATCTTCTCCTATGAGACTTGGGCTAGGGCCCCCCCCCAGGGGTCTACTGATGCTTTATCTGAACTTTCCTTTTGAGATCCAGCATCCGAAACATCAACATCTGGTTCTGTCTCCAAATCTGCACCCTCTCGCTTTGTGCCACACTCCCCCGAGGGGCCTTCTTCAACAGGCTCCGCCTGGTGCTGTGTGCTGCCAACTACAGATTCCTGAACCTTTGTCCATGTGGGAGCCAAACGAATCTGGGGCACTTTATACAAGCCATATTTCTCTAGGCACCCAGAACAGCGAGGTATCATGAAGACGTCCCTTCCAGCATTTAAGCATATTTGACACACATGCACTGGATATCCAGGAATCGCCACATGAGGAGGCAGTTGTCCTCCATAATAACACCTTTCAATGTCCCTTAATCTGTTTTCTGCTGCTGTTACTGCAGCCCGGGCATGATCCGGGTAGTGAGCTGGTCCTGAGGCCATAACTGCAGGGAAAATAAACAAAAGCTCACTGTTACTGAAAGTCCCTTCACTGAACACTCTCTTTACTTTAAAAGGTCCTCTGCTGCTGTATTTACTTTACTACCCCACCCTGTAAAGGCGTGCAGCAACCTGTGCATCAACATTCAGAAATTGGGTCAAGCCACTGCGCATCCGATTTACACACACTACTGATAACTTTTGCTCAAACTGCACAAACTGCACTCTTCTTTTTCTAACATATTTACATGATTTGCCATGGACTTTTCACCAGCTGGAAACATTTCTTTAACTCACAGTCCCTTAAAGCCTCAGGATTTTAAGCACAGGATTGCCTGTAAACTAGTGCTGCACATTTGGCTACAACTCACAGTCTCTCTCTGGCTTTAAAACTTTAAACTCATGCTGAATCCATTACTATGCACACAGTCAATGGCTTAACAGACTTGCACTTGCTGGTAAAACTTGACACAGTCATTATTTGCAAAGCGACTACACGGCTGCACATATTCAGCTGGCTTTTGGCGGAAAATCACTGTTTGAGCAATTATCACTGTTGGTACTCACTGTTATCAGTAGCTGTTAGCTGCGATGGAAAATGGCCTGCAGCCAGTCTTGGAGGCCTCAGAAAGAGAACGTGTGGGCAGTCCTGCTGATCATCTCCCCGATCACCACACTCGCAATTCAGTCGATCGAGATATGGGTTGAGCTCGATTTTGAACAACAAAGGCTATTTTTACAAGTTTTACAGCGCTTTTTAATCACCGCAATGCTCCTCCACAAGCCAATACATGCACTCCACTCACACTCCCTCTCGAATGCTCGGCAGTCACTGTAGAGCTGGCTGAGGGGCGGGACTGATTGCAGCCTCACCAATCACACAACACCATGCAAATGAGCCTCTTCTTCCTCGCGAGTGCTCTTCTCTTCTCGACGATAGTCGAGAAGGCAAATTTAAACTGCAGAGACCATTTTTTTTCTTCAACTGACTCCACGGCGGGAGCCCATTTCAGCCATTTAGCAAGGCCATTCACACAGCAAGTTTCTCAGTTCACTCAAAAGCATTTCCAACGACCAAGGCACAATTTTCCTGTTGCTACCCCTAGTCTTCCACACTTTTCTTTATCACACCACAGTTCTTTTAAAAAGCATTTCCAATGTCCAGGGCACAATTTTCCTGTTGCTACCCCTAGTCTTCCACACTTTTCTTTATCACACCACAGTTCTTTTAAAAAGCAGGCAAAAATGCTGTAAACATTTGATGCAGGACAAGGGCACACTCTTTTAGCTTTACTGCTCCTTGGTAAACAGTTAGCATTTTAACAGCAGCATAAGATCCACAGAACACAGCAACTCACACTAGTTAACTTGCTTCAGCTTTTTGGGCCACCCGATGCCAGATAGCCAAAACGTTAGACCCTTGCCCGAGCACCTTTCCTCCCTAATTGAAAAATCCAAAGTGGTGCCTCCATTTTGTAACCCCCGGACCCCTGACTTTTTGTAAAATGACAGGTGGCATGCTGTTGAAGCTGACAGCAGTACCTGGTGGGGACTGGGTTCGGGGAGGATTAGGTTACTCGGCACAGGGGGCCTAGGTTTGGCTACTCTGCACAGGGGCACCCAAGTAAATCTGAACACAGGAAGCAATAACTGTAATGTCCAAAACCAGGAATGGATTCTAAAGTGTGGCTTTTATTCACATCCAAACTGAACAAACTAAGCATAGACAGACCCCCACGGGGCTACATTCCTGGTAATGCAGATTAGAGATAACAAAACACTTCTTCACTATTCCAGCCCTCAGGCTCTGAACCCACCAGGCACACAGCCCAGACTTGCACGCAGCTTTGGGTACACAGCCTGACTTGTACACTACTTGGGTTTTCCCCATGGCCCGGCTCCTCCACCGGCCACTTGATCCGAGGTACATATGGGAATGAACCAGTTTTACTGTTGGTGGCTCCCCAAATCACCTTAGAGCCTTCGACTCCTAAAGGGAAATTTCCTTCCATCCCACATCTGGGTACCTCCCTCATCACTGGCCAAGTGCATGAGGCAAAGTAGAAATCCATGGAGCAAATCCGTAGAGGTGGACCTGGTTACTAAAGATGGGCGGTCTCCCACCTCCAGCTCCCACAATCCATACCCGGCCATTTCTCTGGACACTAAATAACTCTTTTGAAAGCTTGGCAATGTAGATTACTGGGCAGACATATGTCACATCTCCTCTACATGTCTTGACTTTCCCATTGTGCTGGACTTGAACATACTTTTACTTTTGGCTAAGCCTATTACTCTAGGCCTCCCACTACTTCAGCAGTCCAATCCCCACTTTAACACAGTTCAGGATGAAACATGGGCCCTTTAGAAAGAGCAGAACTCACCCTTCGGTTGCAGGTGCCCCACAGGTGAATCTCAAAATCTTCGTGTACCCCACACATGTGGACAAAATAAGGCAGCTTCTTTCTCCAGCAGTAGCCAGGGGGTTGCCCCTGGAATAGCAGCCAAACCTTCCTGCCCCATCCCCTGATGGATGGGGCACAGAGACCTGAATCAGCAGTCTCCACCTCTTTAAAAGAACAGCTTAATGTGTCTCTCTTTAGGTGGAAACACACACCTTTCCCTAAATGTAGCCCTATTTCAGGGCTGAGGCTCCAAGAGCCTGAGCACAGAGCTGCTGTGCTCCTCTAACAACAATCTCCAACTGCAGACTACACACTGTCTGTTCAAAACTCCCAACATTCTAATCTAACTCCCTTCTGCAGATTCCAATGTGGCTCATGCAGCTGCGATAGTTCTATAGTGATGTCATCCCTCAGTCTCAGCTGAGACTGAGAACAGAGAGAGCCGGTGTGAAATCCATTTAACTGGAGTTTCACAAGCTGCCTTCCCTGCCTACCACTATGTCTTACTGAGAATCTAGTAACCCTGGGTAACAAGGGGGTTACAGACACACAAGGGTTGGATTAGAGAAGGAGTCTATAATAAGTAAGCAAGGCTATAAAAAAGAAAGAAAAGAAACAATGGAGAGAAAAAAGATAGGACAAGTTAAAAAAACAGGAAGGAAAATAATTAAGAAAATGAAAACTGTGAAAAAGAACTCCGAAAGTGGAATAGGGAGAATACAACAGAAGGAAAACATAAAGCCCTATATTCCTAACACCACAGAAGAAATACACATCCAAGACATCAACATGGAGGCTCAAAGGGAATCTGGTTCCAAGGGGAATGGAAATCAGATTAAAAAAAAATACTCAGAAATCGGTTAATTTCAGGGCAAATAATGATGCAACAGTTATAAATGATGAGTATGAAAATGTTAAATACAGTACTTCTAAAAAAACTATAGGCTCGGATTTTATGCTCCCCTGTTCAAAGACAGCAAATTACCCAAGGAAAATGAGATGTTGAATACACTTATGAAAGACCCATTGACAACCCTTTTGGATGGCAATAAGAACTTGACCAATCAAATAAGTATAATCAGATCAATACCAGATTCAGAACTGGTTTTATTGGTATCTAACCAGTTTTATGCCATGAAGGTGACTGCGCGAAAGAAGAAGGACCTAAATTTTATGGGTATGGAATTGTATGGCATTATTATTTTAGCTACTCTTTTTTTTCCAGAATGTTATAAAGGTGGTAGTAAATCAATCAGTGCTAAACATATGAACATTATATCCATTTTCAGCTGGACTCAAATAGATAATGAAAACACCAGGAATTTGCAAAATAAGTTGGTCGGTGCTTCACAGGTACTTTTGAAAACTTCCATACCAAAACATAAAATCAAAAGGGTTGGCAGATGGGGAAAAAGATGGGCAAATTACTGTAGGGTTGGAAGACTCTGAAATACATAGAATGTTGTTGTTCAAAATGGTGGAATTAGATCAACTGGGCATTTTTTGTATATGATGACTCTAGCCAGGAAAATGGAATGTCTCCAGAGAGTAATGTAGAGGTTAACTTAATGTCTCCTCAATGGAGATATATGGTGGAGACTCCTAATAAGTTTAAGGTGCTTAGTGAACAAGAAACTAGAGATTGACAAGTGTCCTGGGGGTTGGGGAATGCCACGGTCTCCATTAAACACAGTTTTACAGAGTAGCACTAAGATGTCAACCAGAGTTTTAACTTGGAATGTCTCTGGTCTAAAAAATAAGCTGGCAGATCCAGACTTCTTAGAATACTGGAACAAATTCCAATGTGTATGTGTAAAGGAATGCTGGATGGTTGAAAGAAATATTAATATCAATGGTTATAAATCTTTCATGAAACCTGCTAAAAGATTTAAAAAGTATGGTAGAAATGTGGGAGGTCTCCTTACTCTGTGGAAACTCCAGGAAAATACATACGCATCAGAATTAGAAACTGAAAGTGATAAAATGCTTGGAATTTTAATAAATAATAACAAGGAGGAGTTGGCTACTTAAACATGTATCACCCACCAAATAATGTTACATATTATAAAGAACATTTTTGGACCCTTATAGAAACTAGTGTAGACAACCTTATGGATAGAAACCCAACAATTAAAGTCATTGGGAGATTTCAATATGACAGTAGGGAATCAACTGGATCTGGATGAGAGTTTATCAGAATTATTAGAGATATATGGAGGTGACTGTCTATCCCATAAAAGGAGTTTGAATGATAGACTATCAAACGACAAAGGCAAGAAATTGTATCAGATATTGACAAGTAAGAATTTCATTCTGTTGAATGGCTGAACTATATCTGACAAAATGGGTGAATTTACTAATATATGCACAACAGATTCAGCTGTAATAGATCTGGCATGGATAAATTTTAATACGGTCCCCATATGTCTAGACCTGGCTATAGGTAACAAAGCAAAGAGTTTTTCTTGCTCATGGAACTGACACTTAAGATACAGCAAAATCAAAAAATAGCCAATACAGTTATAGCACCTATTAGAGTTAAGAATAGAACTTGTATTGATTGTAACAATATACACAGTGAAGAGTTTATGGAGAGACTAGAAGAATTTGGCATCCTTAATCAAATAATATCAATAAGTGAGGAAACAAAAGATGAGACATGGATAGCCACTTTTGGAAATATAAATAGGCAGATTTCAAATCTTATAACAAAGGAAGTTACCATCTATAAAATAAAAGGGCCAGTCTGGTTTAATAAGGAGTGTAGAATGGCAAAAACAGAGAGGAATAAACAATTGAGAAAGGTAAGCTCTAATCATAATGTCTCTAATAAAAAGACACTAAACAGGTTAAGGAAAGAATATAACATGACAATTAATAAAAAATAGGGAAAATATAGACAACAACTTTGGAAAGTTTTAGAGGAGGCAGTTTTGGAAAAAGATAAAATATTCTGGAACCTGGTAGCTAAAGGAACAGGGAAATTATTTTTTTTGTTTATTTAAAATTTTGGTAACCAGGAAAGGCAGACTGAGCTGAGGTTCATTTCCAGGTGCGACCCGGGAACTGTGTAACATAGGAAAAGACAGTAATTAAAACATTTAAAGGGCTGTGGTTACAAGAATCAAGTACAAGTAGTAAATAGTAAATACACATACTGTAATACTGTACATCTTCAAAAGCAAATTCTGGCATTGGACAGACAAGTAACAAATATGCCTTGAACATTCTAATAGCAGTAGGAGCAGAGTACACAGCTCACCACAGGAGCATGGGGAGATGGGGGGGGGTGAACTACAAAGTATTGACTTTTAAAGGGGGGGCCGCTTGAGTAGCAGGGGGGAGGATTGGGAACGCTACGAGAACTGAGGAGAGGGAGAAGTCTGAAGAGTCTTTTGAGGGAGGATAAAGAGGAGGATAGGCGAAGATCAGATGGAAGCTTATTCCAGAGTAGTGGGAGACAGTAGGAGAAGGTGGATTGGCCTGTGGCAGAATGGGGGTGAGGGATAGAGAGGTACATGGGTCTCTGTGGTGAAGGGAGTACTTGGAAGTGGTTGCTTGAGAAGTGCAGGAGAAGAGGTGTGGGGGGGGAGTTCTAAACCAGAACTTGACAACAAGGGAGACACAGTGAACCAGCCTCCTATGTGATAATGGTGCTAGAGAAAAAGCAGAACAGAGGAGACAGTGGTGTGTGAGGGGATTGAAGGTTGTTGTGAAACAGCAGAAAGAGTTAAGGACATGACTGAAGTAGTGCCATATACCACATCAGCAAAATCAATGACAGGGAGAATCATTGTAGATACCAGCTCCCGACACGTGGGGAGTGGGAGACTATCTTAGTAATGATAGAGGACTGTGAGCTTGGGATGCAGTCTGATACAGATGGCGTCTACATGTGTAGAGAAGTCCAGGTGGCTATCCATCTAAACTCCTAGATATTTAAATCTGGAGCATTCTCTAGGGGGGGAGCCGTCCAAAGTACAGAAGACTGGGGAGACTGGAGGGTGTCCAGTTTTGTCTTGAGCCAAACGTCATGGCCACTTTTTTTTTTTTTGTATTGCATTTTAGTTGATTAGACCAAAATAAAAACTGCACTCTGTTGAAGTCTTGCTGGAGACGGGATTGTACACTTACTGAAGAGGGACCAGAAATAAAGATGATTGTGTTGTCTGCATACATATGCATATTGGAGGAGATGCAGATGGAGGGGAGGTCATTTATAAAAAGGGAGAATAGAATGGGGACAAGAAAAGATCCTTGAGGGACCCCAGTAAGGATAGGGAGAGAGGGGAGGAAAGACTGTAGCCTATTTGGACAGATCTATGCCTATCATGTAGATAGAAGTGGAACCAGCTAACAGTGGGTTCTGCAAGGCCAACAGACTTAAGTTTAAGAAACAGGAGGGGATGGGAGACTGAATCAAATGTCTTTGTCAGGTCTTTGAAAATGGCGGCTTTAATGTGGCTCTTATCCATTGCTGAGAAAATGGAGTCAGTGACCTGAAACAGGTAGGAGATGATTGAGTGCTGTTTCCTAATGCCTGACTGCATGGGTGAGAGAGAGTTGTTAGCGGCAAGGTATTCAGACAACCTGGATTGAATGAGAGACTCCTGGAGTTTGGCGAGAGATGGGAGGAGTGAGATGGGCCGGTAGTTCCTGGGTGCAGAAGGGTCACCACCCTTGTGAAGAGGTAACACTTAGCAGATTTCCAGGTCTTAGGGATGGTGGAGGTTGAGAGGGAGAGGTTTAAAATATGGACTAAAGGAACAGCTATAGCTGTGGCAGAGATGTGGAGAAGCCTAAGGTGGAGACTGTCAGGGCTGGTTTTGGCCAGGTTTAGGGCAGTGAGGGCCGTATAGGCTTCAAGGGGGAGAGAAAGAGGAATTTGTTAGGGGAGTGAGTGAGTGTGGTGGGATAGAGAAGTCAGGTGGGATGGGACAGGGGTTTTCAGGGAGTGCGTAAGTGGCAAAAAAAGGATACTTGGAAAATGGGTAGGGAGAAATCTTTATTGTGATTGGCTAAGGCCACCAATCAGCTGGTCTGGTATCAGGCAACAGAGACCGGGAAATAACGAGTCCCACTCTCTGTTGCCTGATTCCATTCTGAAATCTTTCTGCCATGGAATGTTTAAGTTTAAAATTACCACCATGTTGACTTCTCACCTAGCGAGAGATAAACCCCTCTTCAAGCATGGTAAAGAAAAAACTTTACTCCCACAATGCAGTGCCTCCCTACATCACTGTAGCAACAACTGCCATTGCTTAATTTGAAAAGGCTTCTCACAGCCATACCTCATTCTTATTCGTGACTGTGCCACTTCCGACTGCTTTCACCAACGACGATGATTACTTTCCATGTCAGAGGCCCACAGAGTTTGAACCCATTGCTAGCATGTGTCCCGGTCCTAACAGCAAGTGAAATTAAATAACATGGCACTGTTTCTAATTCCTGATGATGATCATTTCAACTTAGCCGCACTCCCAAGACACACACCCTCACATTTTGAGAAGCCCGCTACTGGTCGGAAAGCAGCAGTTGATCCCCAGGTCAGCATGCTGCAGCAACTGCCTACACCAGATTAAAACCAGCAACAAACATCACCCCTGCCTGTTCCTTCACTCCATCTGTCCATGACTGGTTTTACTGAAAAGCATTTCTCTGTTCCCCAAGACAGCCGAACACTTGCTCTTTCTGCAGGACAATACTCACAGCTGTAAGTATGGTGGGAATCAACACTTCTGCATTATAAACCATAAATAAATAAAATACAAGGCACTGACATGCTGCATCGTACCTCCACTTCCTGCTTTTACTTGGCAGGGTCACACAAGCTCGCGCACCTAACAGCGCGTCTTGTGTTCTGACCGAAAAGAAATACAGGTTCCTCGGGAAGGGGTGAATAACTACAACAGAATGGCTCTGTGGGGTGTGGGGTACAACAGATAGTACAGCACTAAAACAGAGGAACTACTTTAACACAAAAATGTTTTTTCCTATTTCTCTTCATTTTTAAACTCAGTTCCTCTGTTTTTTTTTTTACTACTCAATTAAGATTTGAACAGATGCCCATTTTCTAAGCACAATAATACCTTCCAGGGTGGGTGGTATGGGCAATACCAGACATTCAAGGGGCTATAAGGCCATTCGCCTGTGGCATCGTGTCTCATTACGCCCCTGGGCAGTAGGTATTGCCCAATACCGCCCATCCTGTTGGGTATTATTGCTTGCATAGAAGACCCAGAGTTCTATATAGAACCAGATACTTGGGTTAAGCATTTTCAATAATTATTTTTAAGTTCAGATGAGAATTATATTACTATATTAAATAGGTGTTGGGAACAAAAGGCATGGACACCAGTTTAGATAGACTTTTCTTGGAAGAAATTTGTATGTCAGTTTTTACTTTCTCACATCACAAAGTGCCAGGACCAGATGGGGTCCCTATAGATGTTATAATAAGATACCCAGAAATTTGGATACCCTTTCAGTTTAAACTACTTAGATATATTAATAAAACAGGTAGGATGCCAAATTCTTGGAAGGAAAACATTATAGTGCCCTTGTTTTAAAAAGGGAAATAAAAAGGATCCAAGTCGTTATCACCCAATTAGCTTAACTGACTGCACGTAGAAACTTTTCATAAAAATCATCAACAATAGGATAATTAAATGGGCAGAAGAGCTCAAAATTTTGGATGGCATACTAGCAGGTTTCAAGGCACAACATTCTACAGCTGATCAATGTTTTGTTTTGATACATTTAATATACAGATATGAATAGTCAAAAAACAAAAACGTCATTGTATAGTTATTGATTTAAAGGCAGCATTTGATTGTATTAATAGGCCATTACTTTGGAAAGTGTTGGAGAATATGGAGATAGATAAACCCCTTTTAAGTTTAATAAACATACTATACAAGGACACCACACAAATAAGGTATGATACGAAGGGAACAAAAATATGAAATTTGTAACTAACAAGGGGGCCAAACAAGGTTGTTCTCTGGCCCCTCTTATTTTTAATCTTTATTTTATTTTTTTTTTAAGTCTTTGATAATCGGTTGAGTGCACTGATCCAAAGGACAATTTTCAGGCACAATCCAGGCCACAACAATGGCACAGATCATAAAAGTACAAACACAATTACATGCAAGTAAAAATGCAGTTTACAAGCTGTACTACACAAGTTATGGAGTATACAAACAGTGATCACAATACATAGTAAGATAATAATAAGGCAATACCTAAAGTGGGGATGATTGTAGGGGAGATAGAGAAGTGCTGCAAGTTAAGTGGAGGTAGAGATTTAGTGACACATGCCATGTTAGTTAGAAAACATAGGTAATAGAGAAAAATGCAGAAGCAGGGGCAGAGGGGTAGGACACCAGGAAGTAAGCTTGAGGAGGAAGAGGTATCAAACGGAGAGATTAGCAAAGCAGAATGTAGGGCTAAGAGTAGGTAGAGGAAGAGGACCAATGGACTAGCCTAGTCGAGTGAAGTGGAAAGCAGATGAGGAAGGGGGGACAGGAGTAGTGGCTCTTCTTGAGGGGAGGGGATTACCCAGGACAGCAGGAGCAGCTGGATTCAGATAATAGCCAGGATCTGAGTTGGGATTTGAAGGAGTGGTGCCAGACAGCCATGCAGAGGGGTGCAGGGATTCTGTTCCATAGGGAAGGGGCAGCTGCTGACAGTGCTTTACTATCATTACTGTGGAGACTCTGGAACTCCAGGGGGGACCAATGTTTCACGAAGACACCTGGGAGCATCCAGGGTTGGATAATCTTTATATGATAGGCGGTGCCTAGTTTTTGTTTTATTCTGTGTACAACAGTGTTTATATGTTCCATATAGGAAAGGGATGGATCTAGGTTACACCCAAGTATTTGAAACTGGGGACATTCTGCAGGGCAGGCCCAGATGGGGAGAGCATCAAGAGGGAGGAATTGGATTTCAAAGTACTTGCCAGGTAGGGCTTAGATCCAAGAAGCATTGGCTTAGTTTTCTTTTCATTTACCAAGAGCATATTTGACAAAAAACAATTGTGGGCAGAACCATAGTTATCGGTAAGCACAGATAATATGTTCTTCAGTGACTTGTTGCCATGGAAGAGGACTAAGTCATTAGCGTACAGCAGGGCAGAGCAGTTAAGGCTGTCGGCAGGGATGGAGTTGATGACTATGGAAAATAGTATAATAAGAACAAAATAATCTGTATTTAAATAACATACTTAAAACTCTTTATGATCCACAATTTCATATACCCAGAATAGGAAATTATAAATGTCCATATTTAGCATATGCAGATGGCATAGTGTTACTTTCTTCAAGTTTTATTGGGATCAAAAGGTTGCTACACAAATTTCATTTGGAATGTGTTAAGGCAGATTTTCAGATAAACTATAACAAAACTAAGGTAATGATCAGTGGGGGTAATAATGACATATAAATATGTTATAGATAACCATAGACTGGAGGTGGTTGAAAGCTTCTGTTACTTGGGGAATCACAACAGTGGATAACTTACTATGTAATAGACATATAAAAGAACTGGCAATAAAAAACAAAACATTACTCCCTGCTATGTCCTGCTTTTCTTATAGATATGGTGGTAACTCAGTAAGAGGCTGCATAAAAGTAATTAATGCGAAAATGAAAAGCCAATTATTATATGGAGCCAAAATATGGGGCCAGCAATCAATGCCAAATATTGAAAAACTCCTGAATACCTACTATAAGAAATTACTGGGGGAGTCCCGTTTGGAGCACCTTCAGCACTGGTACAAGCTGAATTAGGTCAATTACCGTTAGAACGTCTAATACAAGAAAGAACATTTACATACTGGTTAAAAGCATACAGTATGAGTAGACTAGGTTACACAGAAAATGTATAGAAGAAACATTAGTCTATCTCCAACAAAACGTTATCTTCCACAGTATATCATTTATTGAGACTCAGGTAAACCCGTATGGTGTTTTAACCTGTTTGGCAGATACATTTGTTAAGTTATTTGTAGAAGTCATAAGCTACATCAGAATTAAGCTTGGAGACATATATATGCAGAGAGAGATGGGAGCATGTGCCCAATATAAATAAGTAAGTGGCTTGCTAGTAATAAAAGAAGTTTGGTTTCAAACAGTATTTAGAACTAATTTAAAAACCACAAAAGGAAATTAATATCAAAATACAGATCTGAATATTTTTCAAGTCAGAGGCTGACAGATTAATTTACTAAAATACAACTACAAAAGTTTGCAGGTGTCAGCTAGGTGTGGATGATCTAACTATTTAGTGATACATTGTCCACTATATAATCAATATAGGAAAAATATTCCTGGGAAAAATATTAGCTTCATTAGAATTAGAACCTAGACACCAAGTCAGATATTTATTTAAGTCGCATTCTGTGTTGGTTCTGGAGGTCGTGGCCTCCTTCCTCAAAGATTTTATCTCTCCTAGTCCATGCCTGAAAATAGGCATACTTATGCCTAGTGTATCTTACCTGGTTACCTAAATCTAATAAATACAGTAAATAACTGAACAAAAGAAGTTACACTTACTTAATGATAGGTAGGGGAATAGTAAATATTATTGTTATATTATGAGTGGGAATGTAATGTCATGTATTCATATACAATTTATTGTACTAAACTGCATTGGTGTATTTTTAAATCTGTACATTGTAGAGATATTGTTTTATTACATTGTAATGACATAAACTGCTGATCAATAACCTGAAATTGAATTTGAACTCATTACCACCAAACCATATCCATACCATTATATAGCGCATATACCTCATTAGATCCAACTTGGATTATAGGTCACAACTATGAAATCCATACAAAATCTGAGGAAAAAAAATGAGAGCAAGTTCAGCATAGGGTGACAAAAATGATATCAAGAATTAAGGGCTTTAGCTACCAAGACAGACTGCAAGCGTTGAGCTTATTTACCTTGGAGGAAAGGGGAAAAGAGGGGTTTTAATAAAGTTATATGAAGTTATTCATAAGATGTACTAGAGGACATGCAAGTAACTATACAAACAAAGGAATGCAACCTGAAGTCTCATAACAAGCAAATATTGATAATTAAGAATGTGGATTGGAATCCCACCAGGTCTGCTACTGTATATTGATTGAGGATGGGGGTGGGGAGATTCAGAGTGAAAAGAGGAGAGGGATGTAGGTTTCAGAAGTCTCCAGAGAGGCAGCCAGTTGATTCCGTTTTGGCATAGGTTTTAGTTTTTCATATAGGAGGAACATAGCAGAATTTGGCAAAGAAAGAATATTATTACTTTAAAAGTTACAGTATAGAAGGGGTTAATGGTTAGGAATGAATGGAATGACGATGAGGTGTGGCACATATCAGTGATGTCATCATAGGTGCCAGATAGTGAGAGATAAAAGGAGCCAGCTTTGGTGTTTTTGTTCTCTGGTCACCATGTTTGTCTGCTAGCACAAAGAAGTGAGAACATTTTTTTTAAGCATATTGAGTAGCTGAAGTCCATATGTCAAAAGAAAGTTTTGAGATATAGAGAGGATTTTGTTTTGCAGGTGAAAGATTTTATCATGATAACTGCACACAGATGCCTAACGTCTGAAAATGAAGCTAGATAGCAAGTTCTTTATGAACACTATCATAATGAAATTATTAGAAATGAATAGCATAAATGGTAAAAGGGTTTTCAATATATTTTCAGGGTTTTAAGTCATAATGGATAAATGAATACAAGAGGAAAAGGAATATATAACAAGCATTTGTCAATGTCGAATGTTTGCTTGCTGGCATTAGCATTGGAAATGCAGGAGTTAGGGAGATGCAGAATTGGAATGGCAGTGAAGTATTGAACATTATGCCAACCCCGCCTCCACCCTGCAGAGATGGACAGGCATTGGGGTATGCATTTGGTTCATCACCCATAACGTTCATGCAATTTCACTTCAGCCTATCCTGCAGACACCGACATGTGTTGAGGTGTGCCTTGGGGTGTTTGGCTTTACAGTCACCCCATTCCATAAGGACATACGCTGAAATGGGTGCAGTATAGGAGAATGGGGTGAACACTGGGGCCAAAGAGTCCAAGGCACACCTCGATGCCTGTCACTGGCTGCAGGGTGGGGGTTGGGGTGGGATGGCATGAGCATTACTGTCGGCAATCCAAAGGCACACCTCTGATGCCTGTCAGTCTGTGCAGGGTGGGACGTTATGGTTAGAAACCCTAATGCCCCGGGCGTTTGTTGGTATTTGCACTACAGATTTTCAAAATGACCTCATGAAAGCATTTGGGACCTCTTCTCATAATCAGTGGCACTGTGATTTTGTTAATGTGTATGAATTTTGAGTTCCCACAGCGACAGTGCCATTCTGCACCAGATATGCGGAAACACAGATTGGGCAGTATGTGAAGAATGACAGCTGTACCATTCATAGGGAGGTGTGAAGAGATTGCAATGTTGAAAATCTGTAGTGAAAATATTAAAAATACTCGAACTTCCGGGCTTATGTAGAAACTGTGCAACGCATGCACATAACAGTCATTTAGTGGAATTTTTTCACCAAATTTCCAACATAGGCATTTTGTGACCTCTGCTCATGAAGAGTGTCACTATGATTTTCCTAATCTGTCACGAACATTGATTTCCCACAGTGACTGCGATATTCTGCGCCAGATGTGTAAATGCATATTTTGGGCAGGATATGAAAAATGACAGCTGTACTGTTCATAAGGAGTTGTGAGAAAATGCCAATGCTGAAAATCTGGAGTGAAAATATTACAAATGCACGAAATTACGAGGGTGCATAAAATTGCGCAACATACGCTCATAACACAGTCGTTTCATGGACTTTTGACACTAAATTTTCAGCATAGGCATTTTAGCACCTCTGCTCATGAACAGTGTCACTGTGATTTTTTTTAACTTGCCCCAAACACTGACTTCCCACAGTGACCATGCTATTCTGTGCCGGAAACACAAAAACACATTTCAGCCAGGATGTGAAAAATGACAGCTGTACTGTTCATAAGGAGGTGTGGAAAAATGCCAATGTTGAAAATCTGGAGTGATAATATTACAAATTCGCGAAGTTATGAGCGTGCATGGAAACTGCACAACGCATGCTCATAACACAGTCATTTTATGGACTTCCATCATCAAATTTTCAACATAGGCATTTTAGGACCTCTGATCATGAATAGTGTCACTGTGATTTTCTTAATGTGTCCCGAACACTGATTTCCCACAGCGACCACGCTATTCTGCACCGGAAGTGCGAAAACACATTCCAGTCAGGATATGAAAAATGACAGCTATACTGTTCATAAGGAAGTGTGGAAAAATGCCAATGTTGAAAATCTGGAGTGAAAATATTACAAATTCGCGAAGTTACAAGCGTGCATGGGAACTGCACAATGCACGCTCGTAAAACAGTAATTTCTTGGATTTTTTTCACCAAATTTACAACATACGCTTTTTGAGAGCCTACCTCATGAACACTGGCACTGTCATTTTGTTAATCAGTCCTGAAAGGTGATTCTGCGCAGTGACCGCAAAATTACCTTTCAGGACTGAATAATGCCATGACAGTGGCTGAATTCATGAGGAGGGGTCCCAATAACCCCATATTGAAAATTTGGTGCCAAACTTCCCAAAAATGCCTGAGATATGCACCAAAGTTGAAAAAACCCTATTTATGCCATTACACAGCTTACTTCAGTTCAGTTACATTTCTTCAGTTCATGGTCAGCTTTGAAGAGTGCAGACGTGTTCCCGGTCCCCCAAAGATCATCATGCCAGGCTCCGGAGGTAAGTATGGGGTGAGGGTGTGTGTGGGGGGAGATAGGGTATGCAGTGTGTAGGTACGGGTTGTGGGAGGAGGAGACAGTGACCAGTGTGGGACCGTTTCCTTTCTTTCAGGGGAGGGCCCCTCATTGCAGTGGCAAAATCGTTTCAACTTGATGGCACTTTTGAAAACCAATGTCATCAGCACAGTGTGCCTGCATTGGTCCACCAGTGCCAAACCCCCACATGCAGTGCTGCCATTGGCTGCCACAGTGCCGCACCTCCACAACCCACTTCTCTCCTAAGCTGCCGCATAATGTTTCTTGCGCATGCGCGCAAGCAAACATAAAAAAGGGACCAATACATAAGCATTTCAAGCATGGGAACAGTACCATCACAGTGTTACTGGAATTTACTGGTTATATCTATAACTCCTTCCATCAGGGTCTTCTGGTCAATGTGACATTCATCGACCTAACCAAGGCCTTTGATACTGTCAATCATGCCATCCTTATCGACCAGCTAGCCGACACTGGACTCTCTTCTAACACTGTTAAATGGTTTTCTAGCTACCTCAGCAACCGTTCTCAACAGGTAAAAATCGGGGATGTCCTCTCAGATATGAGACCAGTCCGATCAGGAGCCCCCTGAAAACTCCATTCTGGGTCCACTCCTATTTAGTATTTTCCTTAATAAGCTCCCAGACTCCTGTCATGGCCATATCCTTCTATATGCTGATGACACAGTGCTCTTTACTAGTAACGCCCATCCCAAACTTCTAGAGGACCAGCTACAATTAGGCTTTGAAACTGCTAAGAAATGGTTCAGTGACCACAAGTTCATTATGAACCACAAAAAGATGAAGACCATGCTGTTTTCTAGCTCCCAAAGCAAACATAAGGCCTTCCCCCTAACTATCACTAATGATGTGGGCTCCCCCTTGGAGCTTGTGCAGCATTTTAAATATTTGGGCATCACTATTGATTCCACACTGTCCTACTCCCAGCATATAGACAACATTGCTAAAGCAATTAATATGCGTATTGGGATGCTATACAGGCATAAGCACAGTCTGACCTCTGAAGCACTGAACCTGGTGTACAGGCCACCCTCCCAGACAGAGGAGCTGGACAGGGAACCTGTGAGGCAGATTAGAAGGGCATGCGGGAAGGGGACTGTGGTGGTTGTGGGGGATTTCAACCTGCCGGGGGTAGATTGGGGAACCTCAGCCACCAGCAATAAATAGGAGCAGGTACTGATGGACACCTTTCAGGAAAGCTTCCTGGCACAGGTGGTCAGCGAACCAACCGGGTGGGGAACACCCTTGACCTAGTGTTCACAAATGAGTAGTTTGTGAGGGATATCAAGGTGGATGAACCATTAGCGGGGAGTGACCATCACTCAGTATGGTTCAAGTTGATTATGGGCAAGGGGGGGGGGGTGACATCCAACTCAAAGGTGCTGGATTTCATGCAGGTGGATTTTGCAAATCTGGAGGAGGTAGTGAGTGGGTACCTGGCCAGGATCCAGCCTAGTATGGACACGGATCAGAAATGGGAGCTCATTAATAAGGGAATACTAGAGGCTACCAATTCCTGTAGCAGGACTCTGAGTAAAAAGGCCAGGGCAAAAAGGCCAAGCTGGATGAGCAAGGGGGTTGTGGAAAAGGTGAGGAGAAAAAGGGTGGCCTTTAGGAGACACAGGAAATCAGGGAGGGGGAAGATTGGTAGGAGCACCTGTAGGAGGCAAGGGAGGTGACGAGGACAGTAAGAACAGCAAAAGCCACCAAAGAGCTCAGGCTGGTGCAAGGCATTAAGGAGGGAGGAAGAGCTTCTTTAAGTACATCAGGGAGAAAAGGAACTGTAAAGAACAGACAGTAAGGATTAAGTAGGACGGGTGATGGGTAGAGAATGGGGGAGAAAAGGCAGAAGCACTCAGTGACTACTTCTGCTCAGTATTTACAAAAGAGAGAGGAAGAGTGCTACCCAAGGGGGTGGGGGGGGCAGTATTGACTGGGGAGGGAGTAACGGAAGGGTTGATCATGGAAGGTAGAGTGCTGGAGGGCTTGACAGCACTGAGTATGGACAAGGCACCAGGGCCAGATGGCTTTCATTCCAGGGTACTGAAGGAGCTAGCAGAGATCCTGGTGGTGCCCTTGGCAGGCCTATTCAATGCCTCACTGAATTCAGGATGCATACCCAAGGATTGGAGGTTGGCGCATGTGGTTCCTCTGCATAAGAGTGGCCCCAAAGATGAACCAGGGAACTATACACAGGTGAGCCTCACGTCCATCATGGGGAAGCTAATGGAAACGATCCTGAAGGAGAGGCTGGTGTTCCTTCTGGAGTCCAATGGGCTGCTGGACAGTAGACAGCATGGCTTTGTTGCAGGCAGATCCTGCCAAACCAACCTGGTAGATTACTATGACTGGGTAACTAGGTAAATGGACAAGGGCCATGCAGTGGATGTCCTGTACCTGGAATTCAGCAAGGCATTCGATTCAGTGCCACATGGGAGACTTGGAATAAAACTTGAAGGCACAGGGACGGGAGCAAAAATGGTGGGATGGGTGACAAACTGGCTGCAGGGAAGGCAGCAGAGGGTGATGGTGGAAGGGGAACTCTCATCCCCAAAGGCAGTAATGAGCAGGGTTCCACAGAACTCGGTGCTGGGACCAGTGTTATTTTGGATATTTATTGCAGACATTTCTATGGGCATCAAGAGCAGGATCTGACTGTTTGCTGATGCACCAAGATGGGGGTGTTGGTGGATGACATAGAGGGATGGCAAGGTTTGCAGGAAGATCTGGAAAAGCTGGAGTCCTGGTCAAACACTTGGCAGCTGGGGTTCAATGCCAAAAAGTGTAAGGTACTGCATTTTGGGGCAAACGATCCAAGGAGAAACTACCAACTGGGGGGGGGTGCAGCTGGCGGGGACTGAGAAGGAGAAGGAGCTGGGGGTGGTCATCACAGGATCAATGAACAACTCGGCACAATGTAGAAAGGTAGCAGCAAGGGCCAACACAATGCTAGGTTGCATTGCAAGGGGAATAATGTCGAGGAGGGGGGAGGTGATTCTGCCAGTGTATAGGTCACTAGTTAGACCTCATCTTGAATACTGCCTGCAGTACTGGTGCCTGTACCTGAAAAAGGACATTAAATTACTGGAAGGGGTGCAGTGTAGAGCAACTAAGATGATCCAGGGACTGGAGGACTTACTGTATGAGAGTAGACTAAAGGAGTTGAACATGTACTGACTGGAAGAGAGGAGGGACAGAGGGGATATGATTGAGACATTCAAGTACATGAGAGGGATAAACAAGACTGGTATGGAGGGGCTATTCAGTGTAAGAGTGGGGAGGGATACTCAAGGTCATGACATGAGATTGGAGGGGGGGAAGGTTCAGGAGGGAAATGAGGAAACACTTTTTTACAGAGAGGGTGGTGGCAGGGTGGAACACATTACCAGCACAGGTGGTAGCCTTGTATAACAGTGGGCTGCTTCAAAAGGGTCTGGGACAGGCTAAAAGGGAGAATACAGGGGGTGTGAGGGGGGAGGAGCAGCTGCAGAATAGGGTGGACTCAATAGACCAAATGGCCCCTTTCTGCTGGCAAATTTCATATGTTCGTATTAAGTTATAAATATTTATAAAGTAGGTTTACACTACTCCTGAAGAAGCAATGCGTTAACTGAGAAACATTGAACATATATGGTGTGAGACTTGATAGATTTTTTAAAAAATAATAAATTTGTTAAGATTTAAAGAACTTGTGTGAGCTCATCATTGTTACCATGCTGGTTTGTGGGTATGGGATAGGGCCATACCATGTATTTACTCTACTTTGACTTCAGCAAGGCTTTTGCTAGGTGCCTCACAGAAGAGTGCTAAAGAAGATGGAGGATCAGGGTGCAGCAAAGGACATAGTAAGATGGGTAGGAAATTGGTTGAAGGAGAGGCAGTAGATGGTTGTGATTAATGGTGTTGAATCAAAAGAGAAGGAGGTCAAGAGTGAGGTGCCAAAGGGGTCCCATCCTGGGTCCTGTACTCTTCCAATATGTTCATCAGCAACATTGAAGAAGGAATCCAAGGCAAGTTGTGTCTCTTCAAGTTCACAGATGACACTACGTTCTGTGGGAGGGTAGATAGCAGTAATGGAATTCGGGATCTGCAGAGTAACCTGCAGAGACTAGAGAAGCGAGATAAGGCTTTGCAGTTGAAATTCCATGCCAAAAAGTACAAGGTAATGCACCTAAGGAACAAACCCCCCAGGACAGAGCACTGGGTGGGAATGGGGGGGGGTGTAAAGCTGAGTACTACAGTTAAGGAAATGGACCTAAGAGTTATCATTAGTGACTCCCTTAAACAATCAAGCCAGTGCAACAAGGCCTATGGTAAGGCAAATAGGATGTCGGGATGTATCAGAAGGGGTACTGACAGTAGAAGAAAAGAGGTATTATTACCTCTTTATAGATCGTTGGTGTGGCCACTCCTGAGCACTGTTCCCAGTTCTGGAGTCCTCACCTCAGGAAAGACAAGCACAGGCTAGAGGTAGTGCAACGAAAGGTGACCAGGATGATTTGGGGCCAGCAGAGCAGATCTTACAAAGATTGACACATGGCACTGAACATGTACTTGCTGGAGATCAGATGAGAGAGGCCTTCAAGTTCCTGAAAGTAATAAAAAGGTGAACTGCAAGGAACTATTTAGCATGAGTAAAGTTTAAGGACATAGGGGCATGAGTGGATTCAAAAGGTATATGACAAAGTTTTATTTTGCAGAAAGGGTGGTGGAATCATGGAACAGTCTGGCAGCTGAGGAGGTGGGCACCAAAACCATAAATGGTTTTAAGCGCAGCTGGAACAGAGTGAAGGGTATAGTGGCTACTTAAGGCAATAGTTGTAGGGAGGGGAACAGGAGGGCAAATAATAGGTCCCAGGGTTTGATAGGGAACCATGGACAGAGTGGATAGACCATTGGTCTTTTTTCTGCTGCCATTGTCTATGTTTGTTTGTTTCTATGCAACTGTTCATTATTTGGATGTAGGAAGGAAAGCCTTGGAATAAAATCACCTTGAAAGTAATGCAAAAGGCATCATGCGATATGTACACAGCTTGAACGTGCAGGGTGGCTGTGATAAGCACATCTCTTTTTTTGTGTACAAAGTGCAGTTTAAAGTGCTAGTTAGTGCCCATTGTGATAAACCTAGAGACCCAGCCAGGATTAAATCCCATATGTGTCACGTACTCACTGTGTGGCTTTGAGCAAGTTACATTACCTCTGTGCTTCATGTTCTCTCGCTTTCTGCCAAATCTTTTTTATTTTTGATTCTGTGTTTATCACCTTCTTCTCAAGGGCAGGCCCCCAGACCCACAGTGCCTTACTCCCACCATGCCCCAAACCCCATCCTGGTCCTGTAGCACTCTGTGGCTTATCCCCCATGGCAGAACCACCTGCCTATCTCCCCTAAAGGCAGGCAGTGTCAAGTGAGGTTCCAGTGGGTCAGGTGGAATCTGAGGTCATGGGGAAATGTCATGCGGGGGGAACTGAATGCTCTGTCCTGGAATCTATTTTCTGGTTTTCTCCAGTTCCTGCAGACTCCTTGATGCTGGTGTATGTATCCAGTGACAGATACATGCACCCTCTCAGCATCCCTCCTCTCCCTACTCCCTGCCCATCTTAGTACTTGGAGCCCCTTCAGAACAGCTAGACACACAATGTGTCTGACTGCTCACAGTCTGACCACAGAGGTTGCTGAGAAGACATCTCAGCTCATGTCCCCAGAAATGGTGAGCACTGCCTTGGGCAACATGTCCCTCCTAGCCACACTCATGCATGGATCATAGTTCTATAACACTAACCTAGTTTGCCCGTATGGTAGCATGTTGCGCTACTTCTGGCCACTCAGAGACTCCTCTGCTTAACCTTGCTGATCCTGCCTGCACCTCCACCATCTCTCCTAGCTTCCAGGGGCTGGCAGTATAGCCTAGAGGTTAGAGTAATGAGGTGTGAATGAGCTTGGTACATCCCAGCAGAAAGACCTGGGCTTGATTCCCACAACCTCCACTTGCACACTGTGTGACTCAGAGCAAGTCACTTAACCTCCCCAGTGCTCCCGGGTCACCCCTGAAAACTGGCACTTGTGCCTAGTGGGCCTTACCTGGTTACCAAAGAATAAAATAAAAAATAAAATAAAATATGCTCTCCTAATGTTAATAAAGCAATACAATATAAGCAGGGGTTATGTTAATGCTCTAGTTCATCACCCTCTTGTGCAACAGGGGGTGATTAACCAGAACATTAGCATCACTGCTAGTCCCACGTACCTTATTGCTATTATAACAATCTAATATTAAAACAATGTTCAGATTTTTCCTTGTTTATCAAATTTGCCTTCAACAAGGGTTTTTTTTTTGCACAAAAGTCCAGCCATTGTTAAATAGAGTGTACTGACTAAAAAGTGTATAATATGTGCTCTCAAAAAATTGTTTAGTATATGCGAGTGCTTGTAAACTCTGAGGCTGAGTGTGAGTCATTGTCATGGTGACAGAGTTTTTCTGGATTAGTGTGAGAGGCAGGTGTGCGACTGATAATCATGCATTCTTTTTTTTGCAAACGTAGAAAAACAAAAGCATTATCTAATTTAAAAAGATACATAAACCATTTGAAATATAAATCCTTTCAGTATGTGAGAGAATCAGACAAGGCCAGCGATGCTTAGAGCAACATCTCACTAGATCATTTGCAAGAGCTATTGCTACACTGACACAGGTTTATTTATTTATTGATATGTTTCACCAGGAGGGCACACTGAACAACAAGTTGCTCGTCTCACGGTGCGACTTGGGGGGAGGGGTTACATAGGATTGTGAAGGATGATCAGTTACAATAGTATGTGGGTAGTACAAACAATACAACATTGTAAGATTGTGCAACAGTTGGAACACAAGGTATTGTACAATAAACTGTAGTGGAACATTGGGTAAATTACAATACACGTCCAAAATCATACAAAAGAACATATGAATGTACAAAATCTATAAAACCATTTATAGTGCATGATTGTACCAGGAGCAGGCTCGAGGTAGTACGCAAGTGCTGTTGGAGTGAAAAGGATGGGGTAGGTTGTGCACACTGGTGACCCAGAAGGGCAGGTGGAGAAGGGGGGGGGGAGGCAAGAACTGAATATGAGGAGAAGGGGGTAGCCATTTCCTGATTTCCCCTTTTAGGTTATGGATGAGGCTTGTGTGACAGACTGTGGCCATTGTATTTTCTGTTTGTTTTTTTGTTTTTTTATTTATATCTGACAGGGTGAAGGATACAAATTGTAACATGGGTAAATGGCCACAGACCGGAACCAGCATTGTATATTGCTTTTTTTTTTTAAATCAAATCCCTGTTCAACAAATAGTACTTGTTGGGGGACAGTCCTCAACAACAGCAAGTGTAACTTGACATTGTATACTAAGACAGGCATCAACATGTACAAGAAATCTTAATCTAATTAATGTCAAAACTCTGCATTACCTCTACCATTACTTGATTTTCCTACTTTCCAAGTTTTCTGTTTGACCTTGGTGACTAATCTTAATGTGCAATGGCAACTCTGAGTTCTGAGACTTGACTCTTTTATAAAAAAGTAGGATGTTCTATTTTTATACATCAGTTCTCAAAATGCTGATGACCAACAATCAGCCTTTTTATAATCACCTGTAAAGTACGCTGGAATACAGTGCACTGAAAACCATATTCCTTTCCTTATCTTCCTTCCTAGGCTGGACTTTGAAGAGGGCGATGGAGCCTGGTGTCCAGAAATTCCAGTAGAACCAGAGAACCACAAGGAGTTCCTTCAGGTTGCCCTTCACAGTCTGCACTTTATAACCCTGGTGGGGACCCAAGGACGCCATGCTGGGGGCCATGGAAATGAGTTTGCGCAGATGTATAAAATCAACTACAGCCGGGATGGCTCACGGTGGATTTCTTGGAAAAGCCGGCTTGGGAAACAGGTAGGGGTTCCACAGAGCAATATGTGCTAGCAGGTTAAGAAAGCAGTAAGCAATGACAGGATGTGCCTTAAAGGATTTTTTTTTTCTTGCAAAGTTTGTTTATTGAGTTTTCATGCACATATACAGATAAAGAATATACAGAATGCATTTGTATGCTCATATACAACTGATAAATCTGTTAGATATGCTTATTTTAAACATCATCTGCCAAATAAAAAAGGAACTCATTTATATACTGTAACAGTTCATGGTCCAAGCCAAACTGAACTTGGAAAACTAGAAGAAATGAATAACATGTACAACTAACAGCAGTTCATATGATGCCCACTAAAGCATAACAGTTGGAACAGCACCCATGGTACAGTGTTCAGTGATACAGTCCAGCATGTATTGTCGAAAAAAATACATCAATCTTAGACAGTTCCTGTATGGATAAGTATAGCACTGTTTGGAGGCAGTATATCCAAATATGGCCCCATACCCTTTTGAATTGTTCTCCTCACTCTTGAAGGTGGTATGTGAGTGGTTCCAGGGGCAACATCCTTAGTATGACCTCCTCCCACATGGTAACAATTGGTGTTATATGAGATACTCTGATGTTCTGAATACACCACCTGTCCAAAACCTGCAGTAGCCTATTGTTTCTCCTAAACAGCCATTCCTCTTTGTCCTGCTCATCAATGCCAAAAAAAATGGCCTTAGGAATTTTTGGCACTTTGCATTTAGAAACATAGGGTTTGGCAGAAGAAACAGACCTTCTCCCATTCAGTCAGCCCCTTGTCCATGCCTGTTCTGTCACCACTGATCCTAGTTGGCCATAGATGTCACTCTCTCCACCTGTTCCTCTACCTGATGTGTTTCTGTGCCTAGCCCATGCATACTTGAAGCTCCCCACAGTCTTTACCTCCACTATCCTCTCTGGCAGGCTGCTCCAGTTATCCACCACCCTTTCCATGAAAAAGTATTTCCATACATCTCTCCCAAACTTCACCCCTTTAGCTTCATTTCATGCCCTCCTTGGTTTAGTGCCTTCCCTTCTCTGAAATAAACCCTCCACTCGCTCTTTTTTCACTCCTGTGAGGAACTTGCAGGTTTCAGTCATGTCCCCTTTCGCTCTCCTCTCTTCCAGGGAGTACATGTTGAGTTCCTGCAGCCTTTCCTCATATAGTTTCTCGTGCAACCCCTCACCATTTTGGTTGCCCAACTCTGTACTGCCTCCACCCTTTCATTGTTTTTACGGAGGTGCAGCCTCCAGAAATGGACACGGTTCTCCAGATAAGGCCTCACCAGTGAGCGATATTGAGCTTTTCTGACATACTATGGTCACCACACCTCACTCCAAAAGGGTTGCAATTGTTCACAGGACCAGAAGTAATGAAAATAGGTACCCACCTCTTTGAAACACTTTCCACAAATAGCAAAAATCTCTGTATGGTATGGTAAAATTTTATCCATATTTCAACATGAACAGGATAATATTCCATTGAGTAACAAGACTCATTTACAAGAAGGTCCATAAAACGTAGACAATAGTTCCACATACAATAGACATAACATTTTGTACACACATATATTATAAATCAATATTAAATTAAAAAAAATACTTCCTGTTACGTTTCACAACTTAAACTATTTAAAAGGTACAAACACTTCAGGGGGCACACAGACTAAAACTTCCTTTCCCATTTTCCCTCAGAATACAATATACTAAAGTGCATATTTCAATATACTTAAAATACAGCATATTTTCAAGTGCGTATTTCGATATACCTAAAAATACACCGTATTCCAAGGTCATATACTAACTCTGAATTTCTTTACTTAAAAATATTAATGTGAGCAGCATATTCTTGGTTCATACACCAAATTCACAAACATTTTTTTATTGAAAGCAAATTTGTAGGAATATCCACACACCTCAAATCCAGGGGCAGGGTCCATCATCTGTAATGGCTGGTAAAGATTATTTATGAATTTGTATTGTGCTTCTCTTTGTACTTTTTGTTGCAAATAAAAAGCCCAGTATGTATGGCACAGATAGTCTACTACCCTTTGTCTGGAATACTGCAAACCAGATCATTCTCCCATCATGCCCCCACCTTCAATGAGGCATTTGGACCCAATAACCTACTTTGTTTAACCAGAAAAGAGATAATTTGCTTTGGTTGCAGGGATTTGCTGAGAATGACTTACTCAGATTGGCCTATACTTACCTACAAAGGATCCTTCCTATCAAGCCCTCCAGTACAGTGCCGACCTACAAGTGGAGGAAGAATTGTGGGTTTGTGACCTCACAGGCCTGTCTCAAGTCAGCAGAGAGTTTAATTCCTGTCCCTGTTACTAGATCTCCAAGGCATTGGATCCCCTTCTTGCACCAGTCTAGGCATATTATGATCTCCATCCAAGACAGAAAGTCAGGGTTACTAGCCAGGAGAACAAGCAAAGTGCGATCCACATTACCTTTTCTTTCTTTACATAGTGTTTAACTAGCATGTAGTGCTCATTCCATCATAGGATTATGGTCAGTCAACCCTCTCTATCTGGTTTACTCCCCTATTGCTAGATCGGCATGCAGTGGGTATGGGGACCCATCCAGTGGAGTAACCAGCCTTTTAAAAAGTGTACGCACAAATCAACAACTCCACTCAATTGGCCAGGGGTTTGGGGGCCGCCTAGACCCCCATAAAATTTTGCCATTTTTGATGCTTTATGGTGCACTTTGGGGCCAATTGTGGGAGTATGCAGTACCCTTGTACCATAGCCTTTTTACATACCAGTCCCATTGTTCTGGCCCCTGGTGGCTGCATAGTTTCATTTTGGCCACCACTGTTGATGCCATCCTTGCAGTGCAGGCATACAGTTAGGTAATAAGCACTTATAAAAATGATGAGCACTTAATAACTGAGCACTGAAGGCTGTTTAAACTGTTTAAGAATTATAATAGCAGTGAAAAAAGCCTGAGGTCAGCCCCCAGAAAGTTTTATTATTTTTGTTGCATTCTGGTACATTTTGGGGCCAATTGTGGGCAGTGCCCCAATACCAGAGCCTGACATACCACTACAGTTCCACTTTGCTAGCCACTGGTGGCTGCACATGTAGACTAGAATGGTAGGAACACTGGCGGGTTGGCTGACTAGCACTCCCCTGGTGCTACTGGGCAACTGAAGATGTTGCCATTGGTCTGAGAACAACTCCAATGCCAATACTTATTTGGGAAAAATAGGAGGGAGACTTGACAGGACAGAGATACTGAATAAATACTTCTATTTACTAAGGAGGGGGAGGGTCAAGGACCATAGCTGGGTAGCAGAACTGGGACCAGTCCTATTCAATGTATTCATTAGTGACATTGCAGAACGGCTGCAAGGAATGGTCTGCCTATTGGCAGTTGACGTCAGGATCTGCAACGGGGTGGATACTCCAGACAAAGTGGAGAGGATGAAGAGGAACCTGGAAAAGCTTGAAAGATGGTCTGAGATATGGCAACTGGGGGCTGGAGAAAATGATAATTAATCTTATCTAGGTGGTGATGTTTGAAAATTTTTTAGAGGAGGTAACTGAGGAGCAATGCAAATGCAAAGAAGTCAGTGCAAAGTAATGCACCTGGGGAGAGCAACAGAATGGCATTTTGGGGGGAGGCAGTCAGCAATGAGGAAAGAGACCACACACACACACACACACACACACACACAGGGAACCAGACAAACAAAAAGCCTTGCCTGGTTTCTCATTTCTCATTCCTCTGAGAAACACTTACCCAGAAGACAATGTTAAATTGCAGCCTGTGGTGGACTTACTGGACTGACTGGTGGCATGAGGTGACACTCATATCCACGAGAGACCCTCCATCCAGACCATCTTAAAATCCACACAACCCATCAAGGTAAAAGTACCAATGTATACAACTGAAAACATTTTAAAACCAGGGTCAGCATTTAGTGGAATTCAGTCATATTATATTTTTTCCCAGTCAGTTTATGTTAAGTGTGCCAATAGAATTCAGAATTTACCACATCTTTTATGCATAGTCACATGCTTGTTGGAGCGCAGCACAAGGTGATTTATCAGTAAACCAATACTACTATCACCATTCACCAAAGCAACAGAAAACTGAGAAAGAGCATTACATTTCAGCAAAGTAAAAGGGCAGTATGTGACATGCTCCAACCAATACAAGTGCAAGTAGGAGGCACTGTACCAACTGACCCAAAAACACCTACAGTAGTGTCAAATTGTCTAATGGTCTGAGACACACTGTGCATATACTGGTTAAAATGCATCATAAGAGTAGGTTAGATTCCACCACTCATTGCACCATCTGAGGCCCCACTAGTTAAATTCAAATCTGTGGAGATTTTAATACCATCAGCAGCAGTGCCTCCAGGTCCAGAACACACACTTGTGTCAGAATATTGAACATTACTCATTACACTGCTAGAGCTACAGCCATATACTGTATGTCTATTTATATTAATTCACTACAAATAACATCAGATTCAAACAACAGCTAATGTGTGACCTGCCCTGTCTCTCCACAAGGCAGTCTGGATTATCCTCAATAATATTTCAATCAATCAATCACTTTATTTAACCAGGCATAAACACCATTGAGCAAGCTTATTTTCAAGGTGGTCCTGGATTGCTGAGGAAGACAAAGATGAACCCTAGTCTGGATAGCAAATATTAATAAGGATGTTAAATACAGACACTGCAGTAAAATATTATGGGTCAGGGTGGATCACTGGAAGGGATGGTGGGATGGGAAATTGTTTAACCAGGAAAAGCACACTAAATCAAGCTCGTTTCCAGGTGCAACCTGGGAGCACAAACAAGTTAAGTGGCTTGCTCAGGATCACACAGTATGCAAGTGGCTGGGGGCTAATGAGATTCAAACCCAGGTCTTTCGATTTACAGCTCATTGAGCTGCAAACCTGGAGACCAGGGTTTCAATCCCATCAGCCCCTACTTCCACTCAGCGCTCTTAACCACTACGCTATATTGATTCATATAGTTCATTAGTCACTTGAATGCTTATTCACTTTTTTGCTTATTGGTTTTTTAATAAAACTTCACAATTAGTACCCTCCTGTCCTCCTACCATGGCACAGAAAAGCTTTGCAGCAAATCGATGATGCTATTAGTGGCCCATCTAATATTTACTGGCACTAAACATTATTCCCAAATCCCTGCTAATTTGCTACAAGTGTTCCATGCAGCTCTAGTAAATTAAAGACCAGGTTCTTCCTGCTATTGTGCCAATGCCACAACTTCAGTTCAAGCCAAAGTCATTTCCCAGTTCCCATCCTGATCCAACATGACAACCCACTTGCATTTTCTCTTACTACTCCCTCCCATGTTTTTATTTATTATAAAGTTTCACCAGGAAGGGCACCTGAACAGCAAGCTGCTTGTCTACCAGTGCATCCTCGGGCCGGGGGGTGCAAGGAAAGCAACAATGATGAAGATACCATAAAATACAGCATGTAGACAGACAGTGACAGTCATGACTATTAAAGTATTAGCGTCATAGCTATTAGCTACCAGTACCAGGCTGTGCCAATGCCAAAAGCAAAAAACTTCAGAAGAGATGAGGCAGGGAGCAGGACAGGGGACACTGAAAATGAGATGCAGTCATCAAGGGAGACAAGAGATTAGACAACATCACAGTTACAGATTGACATAATCAGGGAGATAGAATAGAAGGTGGCTCGTCGGGGGAGCTCAGCTGAAGATGGAGCTGGAGGAGGAGACACAAACTGGTGGGCAGGAGGGGAGGAGGACCCGGGGCAATGAGGCAGGCACCGCCTAACTTTTACCACCTTAGCCAGTGGCCCCATAGGCACGACTACTTTCTGACAGGCAGGTACTCGCTCCGTTTTGACCCACAAACCAGCCCACACATGCGTCTCCATTCTGACAGCTCGCTATTTCCTATTTCCCAGAGGTCGCTGTTTTTTTTTATTTATTAATTTTTCAGCTCATGCCTCCTAACCTTGCCACTAATATGTGGAACGGTCCATTATACCGCCTTCATGTGTGACACCATGAAACATGAAGATAAAAGTCATAATACTGAAGAAATAAACTATTTTTTATAGATTAATTTAGCTTCTTAGAATACTATGATTTTCTGCCCTAAAGTTTGCAAACCCTTTTCTATGTAGACTGAATTATGTCCATGTGAGACTGATATGGGATAGAGCAACTGCTTTCCATCTTTATACAGTAGATACCTAAAGTGCAACATTTTGCAAAAATTAACACTTATTTAGTGCTCAGAAACAAAAGACTGAGCCCCAGAACTTCTGTCACCCACAGGCCTTACTAGAAATGGGCACTTAATAGCCCAAAAATCACTCCTGTGTGTAATTTATTACATGTGCTATACAGACGTAGGAACTAATCAAAAGTACCAGCAACATTTTACTGCTTAAAAAAAAATACAAGGTGCTCTAAAATTGTACTCTGTCCTAAGAAAATCCCTAATGCAAATACTTCAGTGGACACAATGGAAAACAATACACAGAAACTCGAATTCTGAGACACAGCTGCATGTCAAACACTAGCATTACAAAGATCTGTAAGTGACCAGGAGAGATGACAGCATTTCAAGAACTGTGCCTTATGTCTCTAATGCAGTGCTGCTGCCGCCGCAGACACACATCCCCCACCCCTTCCCCTTCTTAGCTATACTCCCAATCCCAAACTGCTCTACAGTCAAGCATAGGTCTGAGAAAACAACAACAATACAACGTCACCGGTACAGCTGCTCACTGACTGTCTGTTCTTCCTACCTAACCTTCTTTTTCCTGGACCTTGGCTTCTGCAAGTTCTGCTTGCTTGGTGTCCACCATACACGCTGTCACCACGATGCCACTCACCAAACTAGGACAGCCGCAGAGCCAACAACTTCTTGGAGTCCGACCGACTCTGAAACCTTACAGAGGGAGTAATCTCTCCCATGTCCCGTCCATGGCCGCCCGCTGCTTAACACTTAGGGAACATAAGAAGACTCCCTCTCTCGCTGTGACTCTAACAAGTTCACTTTCGGTTTACTAGCCGATCCCTCTCTGAGTGCAGGTGGGAAAAACTACCATAGTGGTTGGCGGAGCAATGACACACGTGAACAAAACTGCCCAATTGCTCCGCCGGATGCCGAAACTGCAGCTGCTGCCTCTGAGTGCTGCCAGTAACCCCCCCCCAAGCACCAAGGACTGGCGGTCAGGACCAGGGATCGGGACCAACATGGAAAAAAATGAATAAAAAAAAAAAGTGACTTTTTCATGGATTTTTTCTGTACGCACGGGCGTACAATAAGTATGCATGGTTACGCCACTGGACCCATCCCACTCCAGATCAAACCATTGTGCCCTGTCCGTCTGTGCTACACAGTCCAGGAAATAGTTACAAATATCTGAGAACTTTAGAACACCCTCCTGAACATTTCTTTTAAATCTGAGAAGACTGGCTCTGGGTCTCTTCCCAACCCATAGAAACTTCACACAGGCTACCTCCAGTCTACTTCTGTCATCTCAGGATATATTATACTCCTATCAAAGTACTGCAACTTTATTTTAAGTTTTTGGAATTCTAAAGCAATTTCTTTCATGCTCTTGATAAATAATCTTGGTCACAATGTCCATCCAACTTCCCTTACCTCTACTTAAAATACCCATGTGACTATCCCACACATGTTTGAAGCTCCTCAGTGTCTTCGCCCCTACCACCTCTTCTGGCAGGCTGTTCCATGTGTACACCACTCTTCCTGTGAAGAAGTATTTCCTCACATCCCTCCTAAACTCCCCCTCACATTTTATAGCCTAACTCCATGTACTGGTGCTACTTCTCCTTAGAAACAGGCTCCCCTCCTGCACTTTGTTCAACCACATGAGATACGTATGGGTCTCAATCATGTCCCCTGTCACTCTTCTCTCTTCCAGAGAGTACATGCTGACTCCCCACAGCCTCTCCTCATATAGCTTCTCTTGCAAACCCTGCACCATTTTAGTAGCCCTTCCCTCGACTGTTTCCAGCTTACTGATGTCCTTGCAGAGGTGAGGACTCCAGAACTGTATGCCATACTCCAGGTGGAGTTTCACCAGTGAGCAATGCACCCATAGCGATGCAGCCATAACACCACCTCCCTTCTCCTGTTTGAGATCCCCCTCCCTATGCATCCCAGCATCTGCCTTGCTTTGCTTACTGCCCTGTCACACTGCTCTGCCACCTTGAGATCATCAGATATGATCACCCTAATGCCTCTCTCTTGTCTGGTAACCATAAGTACCTCTACCCTCATCTTATACGCAGTCATACAAATGTAGAAACATAGAATTTGACAGCAGATAAGGACTGCTCGGCCAATCCAGTCTGCCTATTTCTCCCTACCTACACAACTACTGCATACCGTACCTGATCTAAAGCTCTTTCTCCCACCCCCCTGCCTTTCTACTATGATTCCCTTGTGCTTATCCCATGCATTCTTGAACCCCACCACTGTTTTTACTGCCCAAAGTAATTCTTCACATCTCTTCTGAATCTACCTCCCTCCTGCTTCACAGCATGTCCCCTTGTTCTTGAGCAACTTTTCTTGTAAAAAATACTACCCTCCCATACCTTATTTACCCCATGAGGTATTTAAAGGTCTCTATCATATCACCTCTCCCCCTTCCTCTGTTAAAGGCTGTACATGATGAGGTCCTTTAGTCTCTCCTTATAGGCCTTTTGGTGCAGACCCTGGACCATTTTAGTTGCCCTCCTTAGGACCGCCTCCACTCTGTTCATGTCCTTTTGGTGATGTGGTCTCCAGAACTGGACACAATACTCTAGGTGGGGTCTTACTATCGATCTAAACTGAGGCAACATCACCTCCCTCTTTCTGCTAGTGATACCCTTCCCTATGCACCCCAGCATCCCACTAGCTTTCTCAACTGCCTTGTTGCACTGCCTGGCCACCTTTAAGTCATCTGATATGATTACCTCCAGGTCTCTTTCCTGCTTGGTGGTTGTCAGTACCACTCCACCCATTTTGTACTCTTCCCCTGGGTTTCTGCACCCTAAGTGCATTATTTTACACTTTTTCACATTTAAACCCAGCTGCCATACCCTTGACCACTCTTCTGTTTTTCTCAGATCTCTGCTCATCTTCCCCCACCCAGAGTGTCCACTGTATTGCAGATTTTGGTGTCATCCGCAGAGAGGCAGGCCTTCCATTCCAGCTCCTCTATGATATCACTAATAAAGACATTAGAAGACTGGTCCCAGCACTGATCGCTGAGGCACCCCACTGGTCACGCTCTCTTCCTCTGAGTGAACTCTGTTTACCATCACCCACTGCTACCTATCCCCTAACCAGTTTCTTATCCTGTTTATCACCTTTGGGCCCACTCCTACACCACCCAGCTTGCATACTAATCGCCTATGTGGAACGGTGTTGAAAGCCTTACTGAAATCTAGGTAGGTTACATCCACTGCTCCACTTTGATCTAAATCCTTTGTCACCCTGTCAATGAAATCTATGAGATTCATTTGACATGACCTCTGCCCTGTGAACCCATGCTGCCTTGAGTCTTGTAGCCCACTGTATTCAAAATATTCCACAATCCTTTCCTTCAGCAGTGATTCCATTAAGTTTTCCACCACTGATGTCAGGCTGACTGGCCTGTAATTGCCAGCCTGCTCCCTGCTAGCACTTTTGTGTAGTGGGACTACATCTGGCCTCCTCCAGTCCTCCGGAACCACTCCTGTTTCCAGTGAGCTGTTAAACAGAACTGTCAGAGGTGCAGCCAGTACTTTCCTGAGCTCCCTCAGTACCCTTGGATGCACCCCATCTGGCCCTATTACTAATTCCACCTTCAGATTAGTGAGTCCCTTCTGGACTCTTTCCTCCAAAACAATCCCAGGGTTACCCTACCCTGGATGCATGACTTTACAGTGTTTGGCGCTCACTCCATAGAACACTCCTCTAGTTTCTCCAGATCCTTTTGCATTCTCTCAACCCCCTCCTGGGTGTCCAACCTGTTGCTGATTTTTGTGTCATCAGCAAAGAGACACACCTTCCACTCCAGTTCCCTGCCAATGTCATTTATGAAGACATTAAAAAGAATGGGCCTAGTAGCAATCCCTGTGGTGGTCCACTGGTCACACTTCTGTTCTCTGAGTGGCTTCCATTTACCACCACCCTCTGCCTCCTATCTTTCAACCAGTTTGATACCCAGTGCACCACCTTCTCCCCCTACTCCAGGTTGCTAAGTTTCTTTATCAGCCTTCTGTGTGAGACAGTGTCAAAGGCCTTACTGAAGTCCAGATAGGCCACATCCACTGCCTTCCCCTGATCCACTTTCCTAGTTACCCAGTCACAGAAATCTGTGAGATTTGTTTGACACGACCTTCCCCTTGTAAAACTGTGTGGCCTGCGGTTCTGCAGCCCAAATTTCTCCAAGTACTCCACCAGTCTCTTCTTCAACAGGGACTCTATGAACTTCCCCACTACTGGTGTGAGACTGACTGGTCTGTAATTGATGGCCTCCTTCCTGTTGCTGTTGTTGCACAGAGGGATCAGATTGGCCCTTTTCCATTCCTCAGGAACAGCCCCTCATCTCCAGTGAGGTGCTAAATGGTTTTGCCAGAGATGTGGCTAGCACTGAGCTCAGTTCTTTAAGTACCCTTGAGTGGATCCCATCTGACCCCATCGCCTTGTTTTGCTTTATGGCTTCCAGTCCACAACGGACTCTCAGTTCCATAAATGGACTTGTGCCCACTCCTCCAGTGCCTCTGAATGCAAGGCTGGCCTCCTTCCACTGTGAATACTAAGCTGAAGTATTCATTTACAATTTAAACTTTTTTCATGGTCTTCCTCTGCACAATCCCCACCCCCCATCTCCCAATCTTCACTATACCACCCCTTGTTTTCTTTTTTTCATGTACCTGAAGTAAATCTTATACCCATTCTTGACTTCCTGGGTGATTCTTTCCACATTTTAAGCCTTTGCCATCCTTACCTTCCTTCCTGTCTCCCTTTGTTGCTCTAGTCTAGCTACATCTCCCTGTCCACCTCTGTTTGGGACTCCTTATACTTTCTGAAAGCTGTAGCTGTATTTTCTCCTTTACAGCTTTAGCCACTTCCTTTGAGAACTACAGTTGCCCCTTTCTCTTCTTACATTTGCCAATTACTTTTAGACAGCTTGCCATTACTTCAGTTATTCCCTCCTTTGTTCTATTCCATTGTGCCTCCATGCCCCACCGACTATCCCCCTCATTCAAGGTATTTCCTAAGGCAGTCTCCCATTTCTCTAAAATCTGCTCTCCTGAAGTCCAGGACCATCATCCTAGTGTGTTTTTCCCCTGTCCAATCCATATGCGAAACCACACTACATGATGATTGCTTGAACCCAGGAGGCTACTCAATGTGACATCTACTGTGTTGTCCCTGTTTGTAAGTACCAGATCCAGTACTTCCCCTTCTCTAGTGGGATCTGTAAAAATCTAAAAAATTACCCTGCTTCTAGTTGTAGATGTAGCCTGGATGTTCCAGTCCACATCCGACAGATTAAAGATACCCATGATTACTGCTTCCCCTTTGCTTGCTATTTTGCCTGTGGCCTGGCCTCCCCAGAACTCTGTCCAGTTCCTCTCCCTATATTACTCTCATTGTATTAGGGGAATGTATTCCGGGCAGGAGGCAGTAGTAAAAGGGTCTTTTTCATCTTGGAGGCTGCCTCAGTGCTGTCCTGTGTGTGCCACTTGTAGGAGCCCTTTTGAAAATGAAGACTATTGGGCTAGTGCCCCAGAACTACAAAGCTGGCAGCTATCTTCTCACCTTCTGACTTCTCTTAGCATGGCAATGGGGTTAGAGAACATCTCAACCAATCAGGCAACAGAAGCCTGCCACGACGCCCCAGGTACTACAGGTATACTGGAGAAGTGCATTAATTCACCTGAGAGTTTGACAGTCAATCAGTTATCAAGTGACAGCCAGACAGACTCACTCAAGAAACTGAAAGGAGGACTGTGCCTCTCAGGACTGTGTCTGTTGTTTTTTTTTTTTTTACTGAACCAATTTTTAGCACGTCAGCTGTCTGCCCTGAACTAGAGTGGAGAGCAGACCTCCTGTCTGCAAGTGGAAGCCAGCTTTGGAGGGAGAAGTGTCCTTCTACAGCCACAATGGAGGAGACAGCTGCTTGCAGCACAGAGGGAAGGGAGACTCTGCAGGATGCAGCTGAGAGCATCAGACTGCAAGGGTAAGCCACCCTGCAGCTGGGTCTCAGCATACAGCCTAACATAAATATTTTGCTGCTCAGATCTGAGGGGTCTACTACTGCACATAACTAGAGGGGCCTAAAGCTCCCATGCTGATCACTACCACCACCAGGGGATGTCCTGCAAATGGTGTTGCATTGGGACTTTGTAGAGGTGAGCTGCAGAAGTTTAAGACTCTAAAGGCACCCTAGAGACTGATGAAATGAGAGCCCAGCTAAACCTGTGTGAGGTGCTAGCAAGAGCGGCCAGTAGAGGAATGCTAAGGGAGCCATCAGAAGTACAACATCAGACTGTGAAACAAAGTGGGTACATCCAGCCAGGACTGCAGCTGGAGACAGAAGTCTATTAGCCTCAGGGTAACATAGAAACATAGACTTTGACAACAGATAACTACCGCTTGGCCAACCTAGTCTGCCCATTTCCCTACCTACTGGATAAGCTGCAGATCCTAGTTAACCAACAGCCTATTTTTTCCTACCCCCCACAAGACTTGCCTTATGTCTGTCCGATGCATTCTTGAATTCTCCCACAGTTTTAGACCCCACAACCTCCTCAGGAAGGCAGTTCCATGCATCCACCACCCTCTCTGTGAAAAAAATACTTCCTCACATTGCCCCTGAACTGTCCCTCCTCTAATCTTCAAATTGTGTCCCCTTGTTCTTGCACATCTGTTTTTCTGAAAAATGCTACCCTCTTGGACTTTGTTGATTCCACTGAGGTACTTAAAAAGTTTCTATCATGTCCCCTCTCTCCCTCCTTTCCTCAAAGGTATACATATTAAGCTTCTTTAGCCCTTTAGGTAACCATGAGTTAACCATGGAGGCAGTATAGCACAGTGGTTTAAGGCTCTGAGCTGCAAACCTGGAGACCTGGGTTTGAATCCCACAGCCCCCACTTGCATACTGTGTAATCCTAAGCAAGTCACTTAACTTCCTTGTGCTCCCAGGTCACACCTGTAACAAGCTTTCAGCTTAGTGTGTCTCTCCTGGTCAAAAAAAAAAAAATCAGTAACCGATCAGGGCCCATGGGTCCTGCAACACATAATTTCTTTTTTCACATAGGACCATAGAGTTTGGGGCTACTATATTATGGGCTTCAGAACCCCTGTCCAGTGTAACAAATAACCCCCCTCAATCCATACTTCTGTGTGCTGTCCCACCCCATCCTCCATTCCTTTTCCTAGTGTTGCAAATAATCAACCCCCTGTGCTGCTGCCATTACTCCTGCTCCTCACCTGAGCATGACTCGGATCCCCTGTCCAGTGTAACAAATAAACCCTCCCACTCCTTCCCTCTGTGTGCTATCCCACCTCCAACCTCCATCCCTTGTCCCAGTACAGCAAATAATAAACTCCTCTGCACTGATGCCATTACTCCTGGCCAGCTCCTGAGTGTGTCCCTGTGTCCCTGTCCAGTGTAACAAATAAACCTTCCCACTCCTTCCCTCTGTGTGCTATCCCACCCCCAACCTCCATTCCTTGCAGTGGTGTAGCCAGGGATTTCAGATCTGCACACCAAGTGGACTCACTGCTACCTCCCCCCCCCCCGGGGTGTAGCCAGACAATATACAAATGTACACCAGGACCATGTTTGTTGCCTCATTTGGCACAATAAATACAACTTTTGTATCTCATGACATTGGTTGTTGCTATGCATGGGTAAATACAAATGCCATGCATTGTTCCCTAAGACACCCACATACCAGCCCAGAGGCTATAAAGTTGTATTGTCCTTGGGATGCAAAGAGAGTATTAGTGACCAGTCCTTCTAGTTTCGACTCCTATGAATAAAATTACAGAAAGGTTCAGCATTTTCTTTGTTAGTTTTCATGGAAAAAGGAAGCAGTTCAGAGCCTATTTGCTACCCCCCCAAATAAAATTACACACCATGGAGTGCTTGGAGTATGCCTGCCTACACCCATGATTCCTTGTCCTAGTATAGCAAATAATAAACTCTTCTGCACTGATGCCATTACTACTGGCCAGCTCCTGAGTGTGTCCCGGTGCCCCTGTCCAGTGTAACAAATAAACCTTTCCACTTCTCCCTCTGTGTGCTGTCTCACCCTCATCTTCCATTCCCCATCCCAGTGTAGCAAATAATCAACCCCTTCCATTTTCTCCCTCTGCATGCTTCCCCACCCACACCCTCTGTTCCCATCCCAGTGTTGAAAATAAGCAACTGGTATCCCCCTTCCCACCCAACCTCCACCCTGAGCCCCCCCCCCAGCACCCACACCCCTCTGCAACCCTCACTTATCTATGGGGACCTCCGATGATGACTAGCATGTCCTCCTGTTTCCAACAATGACCACAACTGACTGAAACAAGGTAAGTTGTTATATGACTTTTTAATGCTTTTTGAACTTTTACTCATAACTTTGTCATTTTTTGGTAGTTTTGCTCCACATTTTCAACATAGCCTTTTTGGGAGTCTACCTCATGAATAAGGGAGGTGTAATTTTTCAAGTCCCTTCCAAAACATGTTTTTACAGTCACTCTGGGAAATCACCTTTTAGCTGGGTTTTTAAAATTCAACCAGTTTTGATGATAAAGTGAGGTTATAAAAAGACTATGTTAAAAATGGAGGTCAAAATGTGAAAAAACAATGAAGTTATGAAGAAATGTTGAATTTTTCAATGTTTATTCATAATATTGTGTACCCTGGTGCCATGTCTTCAGAAGCATGACATTGTTTATTTGCAGATTTTGGCCCCAAATTTTCAACATAGCCTCTTTTGTTACCCCACCTCGTGAACATGTGTCACTTTTCAAATCCCCTCTGAAAATATGTTTTCTCAGTCACACCACAAAGTCACCTTTTGTCCAGGATTAAAAAAATTCCACCTGCCTTGATCATAAGGTGAGCTCATAAAAAGACTGTTGAAAAATGTAGGTCACAATGTCAAATAACAACAAAGTAATGAAGAAACATTGAATTTTTTCAACATTACACACAACTTTGTCATTTGTGAAGATTCTGGATCCAGATGCTAAACATAACCCTTTTGGAAACCCATCTAATGAGCATGACAGGTGTAATTTTTCAAATCCCCTCCAAAACATGCTTTCATCGTCGCTCTGTAAAAGCACCTTTCAGATGAGATTTTTAAAAACTCCATCTGTCTTATCAAAAGGGGGAATCATAAAAATGCTATGTGAAAAATTTGGGGTCAAAATGTCGAAATAATAGCTAAGTTATAAAGAAATGTTTTATTTTTCCAACGCTTACTCATAACTTTATTTTTGCAGATTTTTGACCCAAATTTTCAGCATAGCCCCTGTGTTACACCACCTCATGAACATGACTGGTGTCATTTTTGAAATCCCCTCTGAAACATGTTTTTTCAGTCACTACCGTTAGATGGGATTTAAAAAATTCCACCAATCTTGATCATAACATGAGGTCATAAAACACTATGTTGGAAATCGGGGGTCAAAACATCAGAGCCTACTGAAAATAAGGAATGCTGTCACAGCAGGCCTATTCTGGATAAATACATTGTAAAAATGGAATGTGTAAAAGCAGGACACCACTGAAAATTAGATATTGCATCTCCACTGGACTATCCTAGGTAAATATATTGCAAAAATGAGTAAAAGCAGAACCCCCACTGAAAACGATATATTGCATCTCAGGTGTGCTATCCTGGCTAAATACAGTATACAAATGTATAAAAGCAGGACCCTATTGAGAATTAGGTGTTGCAGCTCAGCTGGGCTACCCTTAGTAAGCACATAGTACAAATCCTTAAAAGCAGGGCCCCACAACAGCTCAACCTCACCCGAAAAGATGTTGCATTTTAGCTGTGCTATTCTGGGTAAATATATTTAACAATGAGACATTGCATCTCATCTGGTCTATCCTGGGAAGTGTAGCTGGCATTCTGCTGAAAAAAATAAATAAATTTCCCCGCATCAATTCTGTCTCCTTCCCCCACCCTAGCACTCTGCTGAAAAACATCTGTTTGTCTACCCCCCCCCCACACACACATTTGCTTTAACAAAAAAAAATCTGTTTCCCTTCACTCTTGTCTTGGCTTACAAAAATGTATTGGCGTCTACTGGTCTCCCTCCTCTTCTAGTCCCTCGGATTACTGGCATGTGGTATTCCCAACCTCCCTTCTCCCAGAATCCCTGGAGTCTTAACATTCTCCCCTTTCCCTATTCAACTCCATCTTACAAAACCTCCAGTCTCCTTCCCTCACCGCCATAGCTTCTTTTTGAATTAAGGCCTCCGTAATGCCCAGAGCCCTGTCTGCCAGCCCACCACCATGCCAGAAGAAGAAGAATCAGAATCAGCATTTATATAGCACTTTTCATACACAGTATCCCAAAGCGCTTTACAAGCAATGCTAGACTGGTAGTGAAGTGACTGAATGCATGGTGACAGCCATATCACACATCATCACCCACACCCACACAGCCTGGATAAGTGCATGATTTATGGGAAGGAGAATGTTGGCCAGGACAGCAGGAATGTTCCCTGCTCTTTTCGAAGAGTGCCCTGGGTTCTTTTTCTTCCACCTGGACACCCACCAGGACAACACCAGGATGGGCAGAAGAGACCTCAGTTTAACGTCTCATCCAAAGGACAGCACCCCCCAATATTGCACTCGGATGCCAGCAATTTTTAGGTGCAAGTCTAATCCTGGTGTGGGATGAGAACCCACGAACTTCTGGTCCAGAGGTGGATGTGCTACCAACTGAGCCACGCTGACACCTAAGTCCCATCACAAACCAATTTGCTCACAGAAATCCTTAGTGTTGGAATCAAATCACTGCAGGAGGAGGAGCCCATCCAGAACTTCAGGCTCTTCCTGGTGCATGAGTCGGACCTGTAGCCTCAAGATACTGTTGCCCTAACTTGTAAAAGCATACAAGCAAACATGTTCAGCACTGTCAAATGCTCGATATTTATTCATTATTTTCCATCCTTTTTGCAGGCAAAGCCTATGAAAACTAGACAGAGTAGGTGCTGCTAGAGGGAAGAGTGAAATGCTTGCAATGCAGTTAAGGGCATACAGTGAAGAGAAATTAGTTTCCAAACTACTCAGATTCTAACTAAATACGTTATCATATAATCAAAATAAAAAAAAAATCATAAAAGTGTTTTTGAACCATCATGTAATTTAACGTATCAATAAAAAAAAAATCATATTGCTGCAGTCTGTTAATACAAAAAATATTGGTGCAATTTGTTTGCCCTTTTTGGACTGTGTCACAGCTGAAAAAACATGTATCGACAATATACTCAAAAAGCAGTTTAAAATAGTATTAATACATACAGACTAGTGTCCACACATAAAAGCAGTTATCAACTGAATTGATTCTCAATGGCTGGACTCCAAACTTTAATTAAAAAAATTCAGTTTCTAGCCACAACAGCTCCAAGTTAGATATTTCTAAACATAATGCGCTAGATTTTCACAGCTCCTGAACCTCTTATGGTGGCAGGAAAAAACTGGTGCTAGTGGGTCTCCACTTGCAGAGCCACAGTTTGTCCCAGAGCCGCAGTATTTTCAAAGGTGGGGTTGGTTTTCTTAAGCAATAAACAATGAACACAACTAGGTGTGGGTTATGTTGGGATTTACCCAAGCCTGGTGTGGTTTGGGCATGAAATCGCAGGCCGAGTGATCAACTCCACACCATAAGTGGGTAAATCCCAGCATAACTCACACTCTGAAGTGGTTTATTGTGATTATATAACATCCCTGTTTTTTTTTTAGTGATAAAAAAAAGAAAAAGTGTTTGTTGTATTTTATATCATTTTTATTTATTGTATTGCTTCGCCAGAGAAAATAGTACTTTGCTGCTAGAGAGACCCTTTCTATCGTCTTCATTTCTCTGGTCCTACCTAGCAGTCCCCCTACCCACACACACAGTCACCTCTACCCACACGTTTGCTAGCCACCCCTACACCCACATCTGCTTGCTACAACTATATTTTTTTTTTGGTCCTCCCTGGCCCCATCCTGAAGAGAGCAATAGACAACAGCAGCTGGACAGTTGGAGAATGATGGTGTACCATGAGAGAAAGTGAGTGAGCAGCACGTGTTTTCAGCTCATCTGGGAGCTGAGCTGGGGTACAGGCAAAGTGGGCAAGCATTAAGGATGCAATATTTGAAGCAACATCCCATTGTGTTAGACAGAAAAGGAAGTGCAAAAGAAGAAGGAAACCACTTTGGTTCTCAAATACAGTAGCAGAAAAGGTCAGAGCCAAAAGGCTGGCCTTCAGGAAATATAAGGGAACACAGCGGGATGAAGATAGGGAGGCATACCAAACTGCCCTAAGGGAAGCAGGAAGGCAGTAAGGCAGGCAAAGTCCCAAACTGAGGAAACACTAGCACGAACAGTAAAAGAAGGTGACAAGACTTTCTATAGATACATTGTGAAAGGAGAAAGTCCAGAGGGTATTGCTAAGCTTAATGGAGAAAAGGAGCATGAGGATGAGACTATGTAAAGCATCTATCCTAAATAGATACTTTTGCTCAGTATTTACTGAAGAGAAGGTAGGGCAGGGCCCACAGCTCAGCACCATGGACACAGGAGGCAGGAGGTGAGCACTACTCCCTTCACAAAAGAAAGGGTCCTACAAGAGCTGCTAAGCTCAGGTGGACAAGGCAATGGGACCTGATGGCATACATCCCAGGTACTTAAGGAGCTAAAGGTGGAACTAGCAGAGCCATTAGCAGAACTGTTTAGTGAGTCTCTGAGCACAGGAGAGGTCCCAGAAGACTGGAGAAGGGTTTATGTGATCCCTGCCCACAAGAGTGGTAGCAGGGAGGAGGCAGGGAACTACAGACCAGTCAGTCTTACCTCAGTAGTGGGCAAGATTATGGAGGCACTCCTTAAGGAAAGGATAGTGCAACACCTGGAATCCATAGGGCACAGGATCCAAGACAGCATGGGTTTACAAAGGGAAGGTCCTGTCAAACTAATCTCATAGATTTCTTTGACTGGGTAACCAGAGTAGACCAAGGGGAGCAGTTGATGTCGCCACCTTGACTTCAGCAAAGCTTTTGACACTGTTCCACATAGAAGATTGATAAATAAGCTGGGTAGGCTTGGGGTGGGTCAGAAGTTGGTCAACTGGGTGGCAAACTGGTTGACGGGCAGAAAACAGAGAGTGGTGGTAAATGGTATACAGTCAGAAGAGATGCAAGTCACAAGTGGGGTACCTCAGAGATCAGTCCTCTTCAACATCTTCATTAGTGACCTTGCAGATGAACTAGAGGGTAAGGCTTGTCTGTTTGCAGATGACACCAAGATCTGCAACAGAGTAGATGATCCAGATGGGGTGGGCAGAATGAGAAGAGATCTGGATAAACTAGCAAAATGGTCAGAAGATTGGCAACTGGGATTTAATGCAAAGAAGTGCAAGATCATGCACATAGGGAAGAGAAACCCTGAAGCCACCTATAGTCTGGGAGGGGAGTTGCTAGCAGTCACAAAGGAAGAAAGAGACTTGGGCATCATCATCACTGATGACCTGAAATCATCCAAGCAGACCTCTAAAGCAGTAGGTAAGGCTAGTGGAGTGTTAGGGTGTATTAGTAGGGGTATCACAAGTCGTAAGAGGGAGGTAATAATCCCTCTTTATAAGACACTGGTTAGGCCCCATCTGGAGTACTGCATGCAGTATTGGAGGCCACACCTTCACAAGGACATTAACCAAATTGAGGCAGTCCAGAGAAGGGCAACCAAAATGGTGCAGGGACTGCATCAGAAGACATATGAGGACAGATTAACAGAGCTCAATATGTATACCCTTGAGCAAAGGAGGGAGAGGTGATATGATCGAGGCATTCAAACACCTTAAGGGCATTAACAAGGTGAAAGAGTCTAACATGTTTAGATATAAGAAAAATAGCAGGACAAGAGGACACAGCATGAGATTAGAGGGGGGCCGATTAAGGGGGAATGTGAGGAAATTATTTTTCACAGAAAGGGTAGTGGATGCATGGAATGGCCTACCTCAAGAAGTGGTGGCTGTGAATACAGTGCAGGGCTTCGAACAGGCATGGGAAAGGCATAAGGGAGCAATACAAATGAATATGAATAGATAGGCCACTGACAAAGCAAAGGCAGATGGCACATTTATAAGGTAGAAAAAGAAATGGGCAGACTGGATGGGCCTTGCGGTCCTTATCTGCTGTCAACTTCTATGTTTCTATGTATTTTTTTTTTTTTTTTTTTTTGAGCTTTTCAGCTTTAATAATTGCCTGGTACAACATGGAACACCTATACTGGGACTGGGTAGTTAGCAGTACTAAAATAGAGGCAGGAGGGAGTGACTGTGTCAGGAATTAGGAGTAAAGGCAACAGAAGCTGGAACGAGCACACCACGGAGGAGCTGGCAGCTAAGCATGTGTAGGGAACATGGGGCGGAGTCTACAGAAAACCGGGGGTCTGTTCGACCTGCATTCCAGTTCGCAGGTACATCATTTCTTTGTAGAAACAAATTTCTGAACTTGTGTTTTACAAAAACAAAAGGTTTTATGCTTTTTGAAGTGGGTTTGGGGACTAGTGTTTCAAAACTGGGTGCAGGTTTTAAAGTAGCGCTTTTGCATCTTGTTTAGTGGTTTGATGGTTTGGTTTCCAGGGAGGGGGTCGGATTGATTTTTTATGTGGGTACTTCAGATGCGACTGAGTGGATCTTTTATCCGTGAGTTATGCAGGAATTTACTCACAGATAAAAGACCCAGTCAGCCAATAAGCTTCTTAATTTAAAAAGTACCATTGTATATTATCTGGTTTCCTACTGTTTCCATGATTTATGGTAATTTGTGGCCCTTTTTTCAGCACAGCTGTGGGAAACTGTTACACCCGGTGGGGACCAAGCGTAACATCCCCTACAGCTGCACTGGCTGAAAATACAAAGTTTCCTTGGTGTGGAGATTTTATCCAGCAGCAGTGTCTGCAGTGCAGGACTTAATTCCAGGACAGGCTGAAAATCCCGCTCAATTTCTATAAAATGGGATAACTTTGTAACCATTAGAGCTAGAAATGTAATTTTGTTTTAATGAAACGTTCGAGTCAGCTAAATTTGCACATCAATATATTATATTGCTACAGCATATGTCAATATATAAAAACATAAAATGATGCACAAGATTTTTTAAAGTCCTGTTATCTTTAGCAAGATATTATATTGACATGTATTCATGTAGCGACACATGAGGACTGTAACGTTAGGCTCTATTCATGTTGATCAGATTCCAAGCTTTCATTTAAGAAAAAACATACATTTCTGTGCCTAACAATGCAAGCATTACAGCTTTTTAAATATAATTTCAAGCATTATAAAATATCATAAAAGATTATTTTTTGGAAATGGTCAGCAGATATTAGTGGTTGCCCAGACTAGGAAGAAACACATTCTTTTCTAGTTTATTGAGAACATGCAGCCACAACCGCGGTTTCTTCACTATTGACCAAATTCCCCACTTTAAGTGAGAGACTGTATCTAAACCCTGATATGAACTACTGTGGTTTTCATTAGTACATAAAAAATGGCCATCTGCTTTCCTTATGCAAGATGACGTACAGAAACTGAATTGAACTATGAGAACTGCTAACCCACAGAAATTGTTCACATACTGTATGATGAGTTTACTGTCAACATGTGTGTCAGCTGCACGATTGATACAATGCTGCTTGATCGTGTTATGCATGGAGCAACAAACATAGCTGCGTCAGTTTTTCATTTTGCAAGTGACAATAGCACAAAATGAATTTACCTTCATGAAATTTAGCAAAAAAAAAATAGCAATTCAGACTACAAAAATAAGCACAATTTTCCCACGAATTGGTTAAGCCGCATAAAATTGCTATATTTGAATATCTTGCATTCTGTACTCAAAGTATACAATTAAGGATTTCCAAAATTCAGAGATTACAGAAACAAGATATATACAATTCACATGCATTACATTTCCCAGTTTTGTGAATTTTCCAAATTTTGCAGATTTATTTTTTTTGTAATTCTTGAACTCTGGAACAGGTAAATTGCACACATTTCCATCATCATTGGTATCAAATCAAGAAGACAGTGATTTATTATTTACTGGTATAATTTTTGTATCCCCTGATCACTGGGGTTGCCCCCTTCTTCTGCTAGCTGTATCCTAGCCCCATCGCTCTCTCTCTCTTCTCTGTAGTTTACCTCACCCCCTTCGAACCCCAGGGTGTTTACACACACACACACACACACACACACACACACACACACACACACACACACACACACAAAGCTGTGGTGGAATCTTTGACATGCAGGTATTCCCTGCAGGTGATACATTGATAGGGGGTGGTGGGAAAGTCAATCTGTAGAGCTGAGAGTGCTAAGCATCATTCCATGTACACCAGGTTTTTCTCACCATAGTCCCCCCATGTGACTCAGGCAGCTAAAGGCTCCATGGTGCACACATGCATGCAGCTGTGTGCTGGCACACGGAGTCAGCCAGCATCACCCCTCCCACAATCCTGTTGTGACTGCGATGCCACCTGTGGTCACCCAGGGGTTAGGTAAAGGGGCAAGGCTGGCACTAATCTTCTGTGTATCTGTCACTTGTTTAATACTACTGTATGCTATCTGCATTTTGCATTTTGTAGGTATTTACTCTACACAGTGCAATACCCCCCAGTCATTCTTGTAAATGGGCAATATTACTAAAGAATCAACCCGGTCAACAAACAATAAATATATTAAAATAAATAAAGGTAATACAGCTTAAGTGACAAAACTAACAACATCCAGACTTCACTACTGTCATTTTGGGCAGTAGTCAATGAAATTAATTGTCCAACTTGTGGACGTCTTACATCCAACAGAAGGAACATATTCTACTACCTACATTATACCTGTTGCCATATAGTCTACAGCTTTGGAAAAACAAATTCTAATGCAACACAGGTGGTCATGAGTACAAAGTTATAGATTGAAGGAGCACTCCCGACCAATCAAAACACTCCTTTCCTCTGCCTGTGAGATACTCTTATTCTGTGAAGAGTGTCTCACATACAGCTGCCCTGGAAACAGACATGTTTGAAACATGTTTTTTAAAAGTTAAATATATTAAAAATATTCTTTATCAATCACAATCAATAATATATTAATACCGCTACTGAGACCATTATGGTTATAAGAGGTTTCCCTTACATCCTTGGGGTATCAGAACTGCTCATCTTTGGTTTACAGTTCACATACCATGCTTATTACTATAAGAGTGGTCTTGGTGGTGTTATTAACATACAAAAGATGTAGCAACTGGTAGAATGACTGCAGTTCAACTGGTGCTCTGGCAGACTAAACCTGATGGAAATTTTACAAAACATTTAAGCCTTAAAGCAGCAGTTCATGAGGCTAAAACATGGAATAACCCTATTCAAGAGACTGAAAAAATTAAAAAACTTGGGAGGGGCATAATTTTTCCTGCCATTTGATTTCATTCTGAAGGCAAGAGAAGTGTTTCTTATGTTTTTACAAGCTCCTGTTCCATGTCCAGACACACCTGGGATGTGTTGAGTTTGTTGGTCCAGTGTTCACTGAGATTGTCCAGTACTCGCTTTTAGAGGAACTTTTTCCCAGCACCCTGAAAGAGGCACTAGTGAAGCTCCTTCTGAAGAAACCATCTCTCAACCCTGACATCTTGGCAAATTATAGACCAATCTCTAGCCTCCCATTGTTGGGAAAGATTATCCAGAAAGTAGTGGCTCTGCAGCTCGAAGTACACCTTGCAGCCTATGACACCTATGAGCTGTTCCAGTCTGGGTCAGAGCTTCAGTTAACTCCATTTGGGGAGTATTTGACTCCCAAAAATAAGGCACAAACTTCCAAAATAAAGGAGGAGAAGTGATTGACTTCCAAATGGAAAAAAACTATATTGGATGACTACCAAAACTGAAGGCACAAAAGCTAAGAAATGATTAATTTTTTTTTCTAAAAGAAATTATATTTTACCACTAATATTTGTATTAAAATCCATACATTGATCATCCGTAGACTACTGGCTTTCAAACTCTTGGATCTGGGAAGTGCTTTGGTTTCCCAAAAACTGGAATGACTTCCAGATTTTGACTCATGGAAGTATTTGACTTCCACTAAAAGTAAATTAACTGAACCTCTGGTTTGGGTTTAGGTCCAGGAATAGCACCAAAACAACGTTCGTCAGGATGCAGAATGATCCACTCAAGGTGAGAGATAGAGGGGATAGGTCAACGATCATTCTCCTCGATCTCTCCTCAGCATTTGACACTGTGGACCATGTCATGTTGCGGGATCACCTAAAAGGAGCTCTCTGGACTCACCAGTACTGTCATCAACTGGTTTGAGTCCTTTCTCATAGGCAGGATGCAGAAGGTAGTGATGTGAAATTTCTCCTCCTGCCTGAATCCCCTGCCTTGTGGAGTTCCCCAGGGCTCAATCCTGATGTCTCTGTTGTTCACAGGGTACTGTACATGCTTCCCTTGGGTGAGATCATTAGACATTACAGCTTGGGTTTTCACTGTTATGCAGATGACACCCAGTTGTATATGTCATTTGTTCCCAGGATGAGTGATGCTGTGGAGGTGCTTAATAAATGTCTGGCCAAGATTCAGGACTGGATGTCCTCTAGCTGACCGAGATTCAACCCCGGCAACACGGATGTGCTAGTGATTGAGCCTTGTCGCCAGCAGGATGTGGGTGCTGCTGGGATAGGAACAGGGTTATTCCTTGTCCCTACTTCCTTGGCTGCATCTACTAAGGTAAAAATTAAGGGCATCTTCCTTGACAATGGATTGACACTTGAGGCTCAGGCATTGTCCTTTATCCAGAATGGTTTTTACCAGCTTAGGAATGTCACCCAGATCAAAGCCTTAATTCCGCCTGATGACCTGCCCTCACTGGTGCACTCTTTTGTAACATCTAGACTCGACTACTGCACCATTGTTTACCTCAGGGTCAGTGGAGGGGTTCTCAGTCACATGCAGCTAGTGCAGAACACAGTGGCCAGGTTACTGATGGGCTTTCTGAGGTCTTATCATGTGACCCTGGTCCTGCGTGACCTGCACTAGCTGTCAGTGAGATGGAGAATCACCTTCAAGGTGGGCTTGCTCACCTATAAGGCCCTATATGGATCGAGCCCTGGCTACCTGAATGACCTCCTGACTCCTGTCTGCTCTGTATACTCACTCTGCTCCCCCACTGAAGGACTCCTAGTGGTTCCCAGGGCCCAGCTGAAAACCTCTGGAGATCAACCATTCAAGGTGGCGGGCCTGGTCCTGTGGAACTTGCTCCCAAGATCCTTGAGGGAGGCCCTGTTGGTGGAGGTGTTTAAGCAGAGTCTGATGGTGTATCTTTTTAGAGAGGCGCTTGCAAACCACCTATGAGTTTTAGAAAATAGTAGACTGCTGAATCGTTTATTATAAAAAAGGATTTTACTTAGGTATTGCTGTTGCTCGTAGTCATTGTTACTGATGTATGTTATTGTATTGATGCATGCTATTTATTTCTGACTTTTACCTACCTGTACAATGCCCAGAGCCTCTGGGATGGGGCACTTGACAAATAACATTTTACTTACTTACCGTGATGATCAAGCAATAACACATGACAGGCTGTGTTTTTACTGGAAGAATAAATACATGTCTTGAATAATTGTTAGGCACAAAACATAGCTGAGAGCCTAACATCTGCTCAAGACAAGTATATGATCCCCAGTGAGGGCACATCCTGGAGTATGTTATTACTCTTATAAAATGATTAAATCATTAATTTTTTTTTTTTATTTGTCCATGTTCTGATTGTTTTTGTTTACTAAGCTTTTCCTGTTGCCCCCAGTCTCCCAGCCCCCTTATGCAGCACCCCCTAGCCCCATTACTGACCTTCTCAGAGACTTACTATCCCACAACTTATGCAGGACCACAGCTGTAGTGCATGCACCAGCCTGGGTTAGGGTGTCAATCTCGGTCTCAGCAGACCTGGGATTTTCTCCAGTTATCTCCCAAGAGATACCCACAGGCAATGACACACATGCATGCACTCTGGCATCTCGTGAGTACCCTTCTTTCTTTTGCTGTGTGCCCATTATGCTACCACCTGTCCTCCACCACTTAGCAGTCTATGAGTAGGACACCATGTCTCTCCCACCCAGAGGGAGGAGAGCATTCTTTGGGACGCTCGATACACTTTTCCCCAGCCGGCCCCAGAGTAGCGCGAATATTTTTACAGATCTCGGTTGCCAGCATAGCGAGACGTAGTTCTACTGCTGCACTATTAAGCTGCTGTTTTGGTTGATTTTGAAGGAAAAAAATGTACTCCAATAAAAGTATTCCTTGGCCATGCTTAAGATGAAGGCATGTAATTTCTTTCTTTTTTTACACCTTATATGCATGCATGGACTGTGGTTTTGGTAATAAGTTTTTTTAAATACTTTATTGTGTTTGTTTGGCTGGGACTCCCTGTCAATTAACTGGCTTTGAACTGCCAGCTTCTTTATATGGAACCTGAACTTCATAGCCAACTACCACGTACTGTATATTATGGTTTGGCCTTTATAATTATTCGTATTGTATTTTGTAATTATTCATGTTGTATATATTCTGTTCTGTGTATTTTGGTTTTTTTTATTGTTCATGCTTCATCTGCCCATTCCCCTTCCTCGGGTCACACCTAGCAATGATCTTTGACTCAGTGTGCCTATCCCGGGCACCACGTATAAACTGAAACACTGTAGGAAGGCAGTGCTCTGGCACATGCTAATGTTCATAAGGAGAAGGATGGTGTTTGTTTCTCCATCTCTCATGTGCTACCAGGTAAACTGTTGGTTTTATTTTAATTTACAGTACTTTTTCTATAGAATCTATACATACTGCATACTTCTGCTTGTTATGATATTTCTAGTGTACTTTGATTTGAAGACCAGTATGCTGTAATCTAATGTGCCCAATGCTGGAGTAAAATTTTTGTACTGGGCTGGTGTGGGAGGCCACGAGCTCTGACATTTTTTTCTGGCAAGAGATTGATGCTGAATTCCAGATCTTCATTATTATTGAAGCAGCAACATCATCAACCATTGTTATATGCCTGTTACCCATTTTTGGTGATCTTAGAGCCACGAAGAACCCAACCACCATGAGCTGTTAACAGCCGCTGCACTAACCACTCAAGTGCCCTCTGTTGCCTGGATCCATTAATAGCTGCTTGTTTAAAATAATAATCTTTCTACTGTGATGTGATCAAAATCAAACCACAGGATGGCTAGCTTCTTTGCCACGACTAATGGTGGCTGCCTTAATCCATAGAGAGATCACTTTATTTCTTTCCACAGATGGCAACTCTGATCCCTGTGGTTGGGTGGATGTTTCAATGGCAGCTCAGCAGCACAATGGGGCTTTGTGTTTAGAAAATGTCTTCAGCGGCACATCAGTAATGCTAGAAATTTTTAAATTAGAAGCAATTGGAAGCACCGACCACAGCTCTGAGCTCGGTTAATGTATGCCTTTTATGTTCAGCATGACAGTTTGGAAATTCCACAAGCACCTTTTTCTGAAAGCCATGGGCTGTATTTTATTTGCAGGTTGGTGTTGTTGGGCAGAGACATAGGACTGATGAAGCAGGGGCCACCAGATGCCCAGAGGGTAGCACTGCGTGCTACCATGTTGGCGACCCAGGTTCAGATTCGAGCCCAGGAAGCTGGTCTGGTGACCCTGAGTGCTGGGGAAGAATGCACTGACATTTGGCATCACTCCCAGCCGGGGAGGGATGTCATCGGGTTCAGCCCTTCTAGCAACACCTGCAGTGGGCCATGGAGCTTGCCTCCCCCACAGGGATACACTAGAATACACAAGGTCTGTTTGGGCACAGCCTAATGTCTGGGAGGTGAGCGGGGTTAGGAAGAAAACAAGAAAACCATATACCATGACAGGAGGATGATGTTCCTGCCCATCACAGGCCGCACATCACTGACTGGGCCCTGGCTTCCAGCTTCTGGATGTGGTCATGGGAGGTGAGAAGGACGTATCTCCCTACCTTGGCCCCGCCATGGGGGCCATCCACTGGGGATTGATGGAGGCCAGGTAAGTCCCAGAGATGGTGAGTGATGGAGCTGGGCAACAGGGTGATGAAGGGGTCTGGCAGAGACAGGCAGAGGAAACAAATGATGAAAAATGAGTGATGAAGCACAGTTACATTCTTCATTTTGAAACTCCTGTGTAGTAGAGGCACTTTTGAGGGTGGTGCCATTAAGAGTAGCGGGCACTGTTTCATAACTGTGGCATCTCACATGTACATCAGAGTTGGGATTTTAATCTGAATGGGGGGATAACATTTAGGTTAATTAGGCTGGAGTCAGTAAGCACCACCCAACAGGCAAACAGTAAAATATGTGGCCTTCCGAAATGGACTTTACGGCCTGTTCCAGAGCTTTTTCACTGAAGTTCTTTGATTCATATGCAGATTGTATATGTGTTGCAAAAAAAAAACTAAGGTAATGCATACATTAGGGTTACAAACCACAAAAGGAGTGAAATGTGGCAGTACGGTTTTGTCAACCCTAATGCTCACCCCTCCCCCATCCCTTAATGACCTAAGCCAAGCTACAGGTCCGGGACAATGCCCCACAAGTCTTTTGCTTCATGTAGAGCCTGAAGGATCAGTCAACAACTTTCTTTGGGCCCTCCATAAAGCAGAAGATGAGCCATAACTTTCTTTGAACCAGAAACAACAGGGAAGTGGCGCCTAAACAGATAAATCCCGGTGCTCCCCAAGTAAGACAAGAACAGAGGCACAAAGAAGAGGGGCACTCAGTCACATATTGCTGATAGCTTACTGTGTTTATTTTAGCATATTTCAATGCCAGTTGCCATTTGCAGCATTAAATCACAGCAGCATACAATGACCCAGAACAATCACCCTGGTGCTTCAAAGCAGGACATACCTCTTCATCATTGTTCCCTGCACAAAGCATGAGCTGAGTCATCAGTTTCTTTGTGCAGGGCCCCAGACCTGTAACTGGAAGCAGCAGACATGTTGGCCATTGCCCTGAACCGGTAGCGTGGCTTTGGGTCACAAGACAAGGGGGTGGGGAGGGTGCTGGCCCACAGTTCCATTCTTTTGTGGCTTTGCAACCCCTAATATACTGTATGCATCATTATATTGTTATTGCAATTAATTTTCTTACTTTTTGAGAGAACTGAGTTGTAACTTGCTTTGTGCAGGGCCCTTTGAGCATTTATGTTAGGGTTGTGTTAGTGTTTGTGTCAAAAATGGGGTTTTTGACAGCTTGTATATGAGTGATCATAGCCCCTAGGACTGCAAAATGTGGTGTACCCAGTCTCCATCCTAGGGATAATTGTTTGGCACTTTTGGTGAACACTGGTTTGGTGGTTCAACAGTTATTAATTTGTGAAATTATGGAAAAAATACCAAACTAAGATTTTTTTTACCCACCAATAGCAAACAAATTGCACTGATTTTGTGAAACTCACAGGTTTGTTAGAGCTTGGCTCAAAATAGGGCCTTTTCATAGTTTGATAACACAATCACTTTTTGTTTTTATGTTACAAGATTTTTAAGTGGTAAAGTCTTATACATGCACAAACCAGAAAACACAAGATGAGTCATACCTTTTTTCATGATGGGCCCTATGGGCCCTGCCCAAAGCAATAAATCAGTCATAACTTTCTTTATGCATGGCCCCAGACCTGTAACTTGAAGCAGCAGACATGTGGGATATCACCTTGAACCTGTAGCTTGGCCTGGGGTCACATGGCAAGGGGTTGGGGGAGGCGGTTGGCCCATAGTTCAATCCTTTTGTGGGGAAATGAATGGAAACCGTGCTAAAGGAAAAACTGACAGGGTATCTTGAATCCAATGGGCTGTTCGACAACAGGTAACATGGATTCATGGTGGGGGAGGGTATGCCAGATGAATCTGATTCATTTCTTCAACTGAGCAACCAAGGAAATAGATCAGGGAAGGGCAATGGATGTGGTCTCCCTAGAATTAAGCAAGGCCTTCAACACTGTGCCACACAGGAGACTGATTAGAAAATTGAGAAGCCTAGGGGTGCTATCCAAAGTGATGAACTGAGTTAGAATCTGGTTAACAGATAGGTGTCAAAGGGTGATGGTGAACTGAACTCACTCTAATGATGGCATAGTGATCAATGGGGTGCCAAAGGGTTCAGTACTGTGACAGGTCCTCTTCCATGTCCTCATAAGTGACATTACAGAAGAACTGGAAGGAAAGACATGCCTCTTTGCAGATAAAATCGGTAATAGGGTGGACGCACTTTGCAGATGATAGGGTGGACACTCAGGAGGGCGTGGAAAGAATGTGCAATGATCTTGAGAAGCTTGTGGAGTGGTCAAGAGCATGGCAGTTGGGGTTCAGGGCTAAAAAGTGCAGAATCATGCACCTAAGGTTTAGGAACCCAGATGCTGAGTATAGGATTGGGGGAGGTACTGACACTCAGTAAGCTGGAATGAGACCTTAGGGTTATCATAACAGATGACCTCAAAGTGGTAGGGCAGTGTGACATAGCAGTGGGTAGGGTTATTGGGATGCTGGGGTGCACAGGAAGGGGTATTTCTAGCAGGAAGAGAATGGCGTTGCCACTGTATCGCTAGTTGGTGAGACCCCCCTGGAGTATTGTGTCCTATTCTGATGGCCACACCTCAGATAGGATAAAGTAAGCATGGGGGCAGTCCAGAGTAGGGCAACTAAAATAGTGCAGGGATTGCACCAAAACCCTATGAGGGGAGACTTAGGGATCTTAACATGTACACCCTGGAGGAGAGTGAGAGAGGACATGATAGAGACAAATACCTCACAGGGGTCATCAGGGTGCAGGAGGGAGTCTCTTTCAAGTATGAAAGAACACCAGGATGAGGGGGCATGCAATGAAGCTGGACTGAGGGAGTTTAAGTGGGATGCGAGGAAGTACTGCTTCACTGAAAGGGTAGTAGACACCTGGAATAGACTGTCAGCAGAAGTGGGGATGTCAAGCAAGCATGGGATAGGCATAGGGGAATATTAGTAAACTGGCAGGGAGCATGAAGGGTCACTGGACATCAGTTAGTCTCCAGGGTCTGCAGAGACTGAGTAGGCAGGGAACATCTGGGATGACTGGGTGGGCCAAGTGGTCCTATTCTGCCAAAAAAATTCTATGTTTCTACCACTTGAAAAAGCAATAGATAAAATGTGAAGCTTTTCCCCTGTACAAAATGGTCACAAACAAAAACTTTCAAAGCTAATAACATTAAAAAATACTGAACTCTAAAGGTTGTAAGTTGTGCGGTTTATCAAAAAAACAATCTATTGAGACATCTGAGCTGACTTTCGAAAAAAGTATTTAAGTCAGCATTTTAATTAGAAAGCACTGTTCCTGAGCCGCCCGTGGCGCTTAAGGGTTGAAGCATGTACACCACACTGCTACCACGCTGATGCACTCCTGGGGGTCAGGAGGACCGTGGGTGTCAGAGGTCAGCCAGGGGAGGAGGATTTAGCATCCCAGGGAGTGTTTGCTCCTCTGGGAGGTGGGTGGGACAACCATGGCTATGCTTGCTCCTGGTGGTGGCTGGGGATTGATGCAAGTGGTGGTTCTCTGTGAGGACGGCATGGATGGTGTCAGACGTGCAGTGCGTGGAAGCATGCACAGCAGCGTCATTGATGTCATTGCACACCTGTGCCAGGGGATGGGGAACCAATACACAGAAAGTCCTCTGGTGCACTAGATGAAGTCCGTCCATCAGCACCGCGCCACTCCGACTCAAGATGCTCCCCCAGATCCTGACCCTTGGCCTCCACGGTGGTGGGGTAAGTACCTGCCATGAAGCAGCCAGTGAGAGGAATGGAGTAGAGAGTCAAGCACAGGCACTGGGAGTGCCGCAGGTCCAGACGGATGGGGAGGAACCATAGGTAACACCCCCCCCCCCAGCCAAGGATGGAATAAATAAATAATAATAAAAAAAAAGAAAGCAATGTTCCTGATTGTGACCAAAAATCATCAAGACAGATTTTAAAAAATTCAGTGTGTTCATAACATAAAAAACACTGAAATTAAAAAATTATCAAGAACGCATCACAAAAATAGAAAAATATGAGTTCTAAGTACAACAGAAACAAAATGTTTAAAGCAGCAAAGCATTAAAAAAAAGTTAAGAACATTACCAAAGAAAAAACATCCCATGCATTTTGCATGGGCTAAGAGGGCCTCTGAGGGATGTCTCTTATGGTATAAGGGACTCTGAGTGTGAGGTTTGGGTGAGAGGACCGCAACGTGAAGCTGACCAGTTCTGGCTGTTCAAACCTCACACAGGGTTTTAAATAATTGATTAGCAGTTTTTTTCTTGGGACTATACTAACTGTACAGAAAGCATTTATATAGGTTTTCTTGAAGTATTATGTTTGTTAAACACAGTGAGGCAGGTCCTATGCATTTTCACAATGTTTTAGAACTTTTTTGAGCAAAACGCGAATCAATTTTTAGAGTTAAATAAAACCCTTTCACAAGAGGAGTTTCTTATACCATAAGAAATATCCCTCAGAGGTCCTAATAACTGACTGTATTATAAATCACTGAAGTTTAGCACGAGTGATTTGTAATAAATTTTGAGTATTTTTTAATTTTATTGTGCCTCACCAGTGCTAAAGTGGAGCACTCTCTCCTAATGCTACCAAATGAGTCGCTAGCACACTGCATGCAGGATAAGAGGTACAGTAGTTTTGCATGTTGATCAGCTGAAGTCACATTAGTGATTTATAATACTACAATTAAAGTCATACGCAAACAGAATGATACGTTATGTCTCATCACTGATCTTTGTGCAAAGCAAGTTAGAACTCACCTTCTGCTTAACGCACCAACTGCACTGTATTATTTTCTATGTAATGCTCTACTGCCCATATATTATCTTACATTAAATGTACAGTATAAGCAGACAGTTCATGGCCAATTTTACTTTCAGTCTCCCCCCCACCCTCCACTTAACCATCAAGGCAAGGCAAATTTTATTTATATAGCGCCCTACCCAGAGACTCAGAGAACTTCACAGAAATAATAATAAAATACAATCAACATCTCAAGAAATAAATTAATCAGAGAAGATTAAAAATGTTTTCAAATAAATAAGTTTTAAAAAAGGCTTTAAAGGCCTCCACCATGCTAGCTGCCTTAATGTATGGTCTAATATCTGCACTCTGCACTTAACAGTACACGCCACGCATTCACCATTCTAAACCATCAGCTCAAACTGAAACCATGAAAAGGTTATTTCTGGAAGGTACATTGCTAGAACTCATCCAAAATATAGAACTTAATCACCTATAGGAATTTAAAAAGTTTTAGAAGGGAGAGTGACATACACAAATGCTAAAAGTCTGGAGAACAAGATTGCTGAACTGCAGATGACAATGACTGCAGAGGAAGTAGATATAAATTAGAAACATGGATTGTATCAGTAGAAAAAGACCTAGTCTGCCCATTCCCCTGCCTATCTCCATGCCCAGCCTAATGCTGAGCATCATTTTCAGATCTGATAGTCCTACTGACTGATCGTCATCCAGATCCCCTAATATGCCGTCCCCTCTTCTGCTTGTTTGTGTGACTATTCCCGTATATCTGTCCTACCAATGTTTAAACCCCATCACAGTCTTGGCTTCAACACCTTCTCTGGGCAGTCTGTTCCATTTGTCCACCACCCACTCCATGACGAAGAACCTCCTCGCGTCCCTCCTGAATCCCCCCACCAGTCTCCACTCTCATTCCTCATGTGTAATGTTGCTGTACTGGTAGACCTTGGGGTTCTTCGCTCTGAGTGGTGGATGTAACTGTCTCACTACCAGCAGCACCAGTGGCACCCTCAGCAGGTGGATGGCGAGGGGCCGCTGAAAGTTCGAATGGGGGTGGGTGGGTGGAATCACCCAACAAGGAGAGGCAGGAGTTATACACAGAGGTCGGATGAAGCAAAGATGTTTATTTGACAGGAGGGGAAGGAGGACTTGGTCATACAAGAAAATACTAACAACAAAAACAACAGGGAGTATGGACAGCATTGTGGATACCTAGGCAGTAACAAATAACATGCAACTATATCATGCAAACTCTAAAATCTACTATAGTTCTAAACTCTGCAAGTAGCTCTACAGGCTATGTCGATACTATACAGGCTATAGTAGCACTCTATCCCAAGCCTGAGGTGCTAAGTGGAAAAACCACCACTAAAAGTCTATTGGTGCTAAGGAATTCCACCTTTTCCTGATGTCTTTGAGTGCACAGCTGAAGAGTGAAGAAAGCAATGGGCAAAAAGGAAAACGGGGTTCCTACTTGGTACTAAGCTATACCTAGGAGAGGTTGAAGGGGATGTGAGAGATTTTTAAAAAGACCCTGATTCTTCAGCCAACCCACTCTCTAAGGCTGCCGGAATAATTTCACACAAGAGCACTGAAATCTGCTGAACTCTTCATCGGCACAAATCCTTGACCAGGGCTGCCAAGGATGAAGGAACAAAGCCTTGGTGTTGAATCCACTTGAAAGGATTGCCAAGGGTGAAGATCTGCTGCAATTTCCCCAGCACAAACCCTCGATCAGGGATGCCAAGGACAAAGAAAGCAAAACAAATGGCTGAAGTTCCCCAGCACAAACCCTCAGCCAGGGCTGCCAAGGATGAAGGAACAAGTACTTGGCTTTGAATCCACTTTCAAGGATTGCCAAGATGAAGATCTGCTGCAGATTCCCTGGCACAAACCCTTGACCAGGGCTGCCAAGGATGGAAGCACGTTGAAGCTTCTTTGGCGAAGGATCCACAAGAGGACCACCAAGATCAAGCTGGATCCCAGAAGATAAGACTGTGCAAGCTGGACAAAACAAGCAGGAAGAGCAGGACACAGGACGAAGATCAGAATCCAAAAATGTCCAGAACCAGAAAAACAACAAACCAGCAGACGCAAATACACACTGGCCACGTTGGACTCAACTATCCGTGAATGACTGGGAGTGATGGACGAGGCTTCTTCCAGGACGTTCCACTTTCAGACTGACCAAACCACAAGGAAACCAGGAGCCGGCGATTGCAAGTCACACAGGGTTACATCAGTTTTGACCAATGGCGGACAACAGGGAAGGGTGTTGCTGTGAAGTTCTTCACTGGCTGAAGACTGCTTCAGTGAAGAATCAGCTGTGAACATCTCCGCCAGGGGTGTTGCGGCAGAAGATTGAGTCCATACACATTCAGGTGGCACTATGAACACTGGTAGATACACTTTTCACTGCACCCAGGTGTTTATTGCTGGGGCAATTTGCTAGGAACAGGGGCAAATCACCAAAGTCCAGGGGAATTGTTCGTTGCAGGGGCAAATAACCAAAGTTCAGGGCAATTATTCGTTGCAGGGGCAAATAACCAGAATCCCGGTAACAACACAGTCTTGGTACTTTGCAGTCAACACAATAGTTCAGATACTAGTCAATGCACATTTTCACCAGATGACAGTCACTAGATGGCAGTTGTGTGCTAAGCACCCTTACTTCACTGACCCTTGACAATAGTACTGCACTTGCGGATTCCTTCTGGTACTAGAACCTGGCTACCCTTGGCAAACCTCTGTATAAATGCCCTTCCATCCCCTGATCCTTCTTTCCCCTGGGCCTTCCTTGCTCTCTTTACCACTGAGCCCCTCTATCTACTATGGGCCTTTCTACTCTTGGCCCCTTTTAGCTGTGGGCTTCTCTGCTGGGCCCCTTGAATTACTTAGGGCCTTTACTGTCCCTCAGATCTTTAGTGGGCCTGATGTTGCCCCTTTACCTGTGTGCCTATTCTTCTGGGTCCCTTTTACTCTCTCTGGGGCTTTTTGTCTTTTCCTGGGCCCCTTTAAAACTATAGGCCTTCCCTAGGCCTTTCTGTCAGTCACTTCCCCTTGCACCACCTCTATTCGGCCCCCCTCCTGAATATTCATGAAACTACTATGGGCCTCTATGTCTGGCCCCACCCCTGGGTGTCACTAGCCCCAACCAATATTTTAATACTTAAATTTCAGAGCCCTTCTGGCCTGCCCCCTCCACGGCGCTCAGCTGTTTTCTCTCAAGAGACTGAGTGCTTTTAAACCTTTTATTTATGTAAAACTTTCTGGCAACCAGCACCTTGGCTGATGGTGCTGCCACTGACTCACCACCCCGGCCCAGGGTAAAGAGAGCTGCTTCAGGAGACAGGAGGTGCTGCAGGCAGAGGGAGGGCTTCAGGCAGTCAGGCAGTGAGGTGGATGAATAGGGACCTCGCAGGCCTTCAGGATGCCCGACGGCTTCTGTCTCTTTTCTTAAAGCGGCTCTTGGACACTGCCACCACCGTGGGACCATTTGGACTTTTAATAAAAATAAAAAAATGGGGCAGACCTGAGCCCACACTGCACAACAGGAATGGACTGGACCATCACAACAATACACAGCCGCACATGCACTGGAACTGATGGCTGCTAGGAGGGACAAGAGACGGAGTACAGGTAAGCTCTTTCTATGAATTTAAACCTGTGTCCCCTCTCTCCCTCACCTAATGGAAAGTGGATGTCTTATGTTTCTTCAGAGTGCCTTGGAGCACTCCCTTTTGGGCTCTTCTATGCCCACTCCTCGGTGGCAAATGACCACCCGCTTCCTTGGCTACAGCTTAACTGAACTAACCAGCCAGCCTTTGGGACATGTGTCCCTGGCAACACTGACTGATTCTCTAACAGCCCAACATGAGCTGGATTCGAAAAATGCTCCCCTGGCCCATGCTGCTTCCCTGAAGGGGGGGGGGGTTTATAATGGAACAGGCAGCCAGGGGAAGCACAGGGAAAACTTTATATTTTTCTATAGCAGCTGCTTTAGTGGGGAGGGGAAACACACTGACAGGGGTCCCTTCACTACCCCTCTGATGCTGCTCTGCCCTTTTCCTTATTTTTGTAGTGCCTCCAACTTTGGGGCACTACACATGAACCAGTCCTTACAAGCCACTCTGTAGATTCCCCATGGGAACATGTATGTCACAATCAAATCCCCCCTTTGCCTCTTGGCCTCCAGTGTATATACAGTATGTTAAGGTCTGCCAACCTTTCCCTATACAACCTGCCCTGCTGCTGGAACATCTTTGTGGCCCCCTTTGTATGATCTCTATGTAGTCCCTCTCTTTCTTAAGGTGTGGACTCCAGAAATGCTTGCAGGCACTGAGTTCACAATTTTAGCAAGGCACGTGACACAGTATTGCATATGAGGCACAGTGATCATGAGACACAGTGTTGGCATTACCCTAATATTGGCACTCTCTATGCAAGCATTGCTGCATCTCTATTTTATTTTACCTGACAAGACAGTGCTGATATTGATAAACTGATAAGCTGATAAACTGGGGCAATGGGAAGAAATTTTGGGACTGCATAAAGGACCTCCTCAGCAGCAATGTCAAATGAACACCAACAATAATTAACACTGCTGGGAAGAAGAAGAAGAAGAATCAGCATTTATATAGCACTTTTCATACATCCAAAGCGCTTTACAAGCAATGCTAGACTGGTAGTGAAGTGACTGAATGTGTGGTGGCGGCCATATCACACATCATTACCCACACACAGCCTGGATAATTGCATGAACCGGTTTTATGGGAAGGGGAATGTTGGCCAGGACACCGGGAATGTTCCCTACACCGTGGCTCCCTCTGAAATAGTTGATCTCTTTAATGAGGCCTTCATGGACCTGATATCGTTCCTTCCCACTGACCAGGCACCTGTGGACAACGATGGTAAACACACTGGGCAATGTAATCAACCCAGCCCTGAACTGGATTTCCTCAAGTTTTACTTACAGCGCATCACTGTAAAGGAAACCAGCAACTATATTAACAAGCATTTGTCAATGCTGAATGTTTGCTTGCTGGTATTAGCAATAACAATGCAGGAGTTAGACAGATGCACAATAGAAATGGCAGTGAAGTACTGAAGTTCATGCCAACCCCACCTCCATCCTGTGGAGATGGACAGGCATTGGGGTAAGTGTTTGGGTTGTCACCCATGACGGGCATGCCATGTCACCTCACCCTATTCTGCAGACAGCGACACATGTTAAGGTGTGCCTTAGGCTGTTTGGCTTTACAGTCACCCCATTCCATAAGGACATATGCTGAAATGGGTGCAGCATAGGAGAATGGGGTGAAGCCTGGGGCCGAAGAGTCCAAGGTACACCTCGATGCCTGTCACTGGCTGGAGGTGGGGTTGGGATGGCATGAGCAGTACAGTCAGCAATCCAAAGGCACACCCCGATGCCTGTCAGTCTGTACAGGGTAGGACGTTATGGTTAGAAACCCTAATGCTGTGGGCGTTTCTTGCTGTTTACAGTAAACATTTTTCAACATGGCCTTTTTGTGACCCACCTCATGAAAGCACGTGGGACCTCTTCTCATGAAGAGTGGCAGTGTGATTATGTCAATGTGTCCAGAACATTGACTTCCAACAGCAACAGTGCCATTCTGCGCCACATGTATGAAAACACAGATGGGACACGATGTGAAGAATGACAGCTGTACCATCCACAGGGAGGTGTGAAGAGATGGCAATGTTGAAAATCTGTACTGGGAATATTAAAAATGCTCACACATCCGAGCCTACAGTACGTGGAAACCACGCAACACATGCGGGTTATATAGTCATTTTATGGACTTTCATCACAAAATTTTCAACATAGGCATGTTAGGACCTCTGCTCATCAACAGTGTCACTGTGATTTTCTTAATGTGTCCTGAACACTGATTTCCCACAGCGACCACGCTATTCTGTGCCGGAACTGCAAAATCACATTTTGGCCAGGATGTGAAGAATGACAGCTGTACCATCCACAGGGAGGTGTGAAGAGATGGCAATGTTGAAAATCTGTACTGGGAATATTAAAAATGCTCGCACGTCCAAGTCTACGGTACGTGGAAACTGCACAACACATGCGGGTTACATAGTCATTTTATGGACTTTCATTACAAAATTTTCAGCATAGACATGTTAGGACCTCTGCTCATCAACAGTGTCACGGCAATTTTCTTAATGTGTCCTGAACACTGATTTCCCACAGCGACCGCACTATTCTGCGCCAGAACTGTGAAACCACATTTTGGCCAGGATGTGAAAAATGACAGCTATACTGTTCATAAGGAGGTGCATAAAAATGGCAATGTTGAAAATCTGGAGTGAAAATATTGCAAATTGGCAAACTTACAAGTGTCCGTAGCAACTGCACAACGCATGCTCGTAAAACAGTCAGTTTTGGATTTTCCCACCAAATTTGCAACATAGACTTTTTGAGAGCCCACCATGAACACTGGCACTGTCATTTTGTTAATCAGTCCCAAAAGGTGATTCCACGCAGTGACCGCAAAATCACCTTCCGGGGCTGATTAACGCCATGACAGTGCCAGAATTCATGAGGAGAGGTCCCAAAAACCCCATGTTGAAAATGTGGTGCTAAAATTCCAAAAAATGCCAGAGATATGCATCAAAGTTGAAAAAAAAACTATTTGTCCCATTATGCAGCTTACCAGCATTTCCTCAATTCGCGGTCGGCTTTAAAGAGTGCAGACGTGTTCCCGGTCCACTGAAGATCATCACACTGAGCTCCAAAGGTAAGTTTGGGTTTGAGGTGTGGGGAGGCAGAGGCGAGAGGGTGGGTGGGGTTGGGAGGCCGGACTTGATGAGGGACCGTTTTTGTTTTATAGATACACAAAAAAAAACAAGACATCACAGGATGTTTTTTTTACAGGGATATTTCTGGACATTTGGCATGCTGGGGTGGGCTCCCAGCATGCCAACCAACTGTTGGGGGGGCCAGCTGTAGCTGACAGGGGATTGGACACCCCGTCGGCACAAAAGTGGGGGGGCGCAAGAACTGAGGGGAATTGGGCACCCCTTGGTATAACTCTCCGCTACTGTTTTGGGGTGGTGGTGGGAACTTATGCTGATGTGGAGGGCCTGTGATCGGGCACATCAAAGTGGGAGGGGGACATAATGCTGATGGGGTGTGGGCTCCCCTGTTGGCAAGTCATAGCACCGGGGATGGAAGCCGACAGGGATTGGAGCCCTCCGTTGGCAAAAACACGCTGTTGTGGGAAGGGGCACATGATACAGAGGGTGATTGGGCACCCCCTCGGCACTGGGGGTGAATAAATATTGTTTGTGAACAAGGCGGCAAGGCGCCGCATGTTCACAAACAATATTAGAGTGCTAACGTTCCACCCAGCAACGATGGGTTGCTCCCTCATTGCAGTGAATTGCTGACGCTGCAATGACGAGGTGGCCCCTGATTGCTGAGGCGAAAACGTTACAAGTTGGTGGCACTTCTGGAAGCCAGTGTCATCAGCACACTGTGCCTCCATTAGTGCACCACGGCCAAGCTCCCAAATGTAATGCCTCTGTTGGCTGCCACACTGCCGCTCCTCCCGAACCTGCTTCTCTCCTAAGCTGTCACATAATGTTTCTTTCACATGCGCACAAGCAAACATAAAAAGGTCGGGAGGGAAAAACAAGAATGGGTGGGGATATGTTAGATATTAAGCTACTGGCCCTAGCTCTTGATGTTCTAACAATTCCTCCGGCTAAATCTATAATATGTCCTTAAAACGTTCTCAGTTCCCAGAAATTTACTCCTGTGCACAAAAGTGGGGCTCGCACTAATGTGGCCAACTGGAACCAATATGCGCCACTTAGGTGCTCCAGGGTTTGTGGTAATCACCTCCCCTGGATCACCCACCTGGACATGTTGACACCATCCTTAAAAAAAAACTGAACCCCAAGTTAGGTGCCCTGTACAGGAACCAGAGCTGCATACCACCACCAGCCTGGCACGTATTGATCCAGAAAATGATACTCCCAATATTTGACTACAGTAATGTAGTCTATTGTGCTGCTCCCAAGACTTCCTTAACCAGATTGGACTCCCTCTTCCACTTTGTCTGGACACTACCCCCCCAGCACTCACCACTGTGATCTCCACCAATCTCTCTCATTTCCCTTCCTTGATGCATGGAACCTTTCCCACTGTGCTAAATTTCTATTCAAATTCTGGTTTGGCATTCTTCCCTAATACATCTCCTCTATCTCTATCTCTTCCTCCCCACTCCACTCCCTTAGATCCAATGACACTCAGACCTTGGTAGTCCCCCAAAGATCAACCACTGTTGGGCAGGCTGCTTTCTCTCACCACTTCCCTAAGCTGTGGAACTCCTCCCCTTTTGCTATCTCTTCACTTCTACACAATTACTTTTCCCATACTTGCAATTGCCTTTAATTACACCCACCTTTTTTTAGTTGTTATTGTTAGTTGTTTAACTAGCACTAGCACACTAAGCTGAAAGCTTTTTTACAGGGCAACCTGGGAGCACAGGGAAGTTAAGTGACTTGCTCAGGGTCACACAGTCTGCAAGTGGAAGCTGTGGGATTCAAACCCAGGTCTGGTCTGCTGGATGTCACCAGATTTGCAGCTCAGAGCCTTAAACCACTGTGCTAAACTGCCTCCCTCCACCTCCCTTCAATGTTACAGAATTTTGGTTATCTACTCAATTGTCTGCAGACTCAGTACCTTAACTTTGCTCTCCCAGAAGGCAGTATGTTATTTTCTACATATAACTGTTAAGGTGAAGCACTTTGAACCATTTATGCTCTTGTTGTATGTTTGTACTTCAACATGTAATTACTAGGAAGCATTATTAAGTATGTCTGATGCTCCCACTCCCCTTCCCCCAGGATGCACATGGAAATGAGCAATGGCTGCTCAGTGTGCCTTTCCTGGTAAAGCTTTTCAATAAATAAATAAAAATAGCCCAAGCTCTATCCTCTTTCCCCTGTCCAAGGCCCTGGAAAAAATAGCTTCTGAGCAATTAGTCTCTTGCTATTTATTTACTTATTGACGTCTTTGGTGACTGGGTAGGTGCACTGATCCAGAGGACCATTTTCAGTCATGACCCGGACCACAAGGTGGCAAAAAATAGGTACAGGTACAAACAGTCAATTACAAGATACAATACATGCATGCCCAACAGCTGGCGACGAGGGTGGAGAGAAAGAACAGTGTTAAGGTAAATAATGCTTAAATAAGTACAACCTGTTCTGTAAAAACCAACACAGCTTTAGAAAACTTCATAGCACCAGAACCGCTCTTGTTGAGTATACCAACCATCTGCATGTGGTTGGGCTGGCAGTATAGCCTAGAGGTTAGAGGAACGAGGTGTGAACAAGCTTGGTACATCCAGCAGACTAGACCTAAGTTTGATTCCTCACAACCTCCACTTGTACACTATGTGACTCTGCGCAAGTCACTTAACTGCCCAGTGCTCCCAGGTTGCCCCTGAAAACAGGCACTTGTGCCTAGTGGGCCTTACCCGGTTACCAAAGACTAAAAAAAAAAATATGGTAGCTGCTATATACATTGACCAACGAAAGCCTTCGACCTCGTAAACCATCAGTTGCTGCTGGACAAGCTCTCTGCTCTAGGCTTCTCAACTGAAACCCTTGCTTAGTTTTGGTGCTACCTTAACAGGAGGATACAGAGGGTAAGGGTTGAAGGGGTGCTTTTAAATGCTAAAAGTGTTACAGTTGGGGTCCCACAGGGGTCAATACTTGGCCCTCTCCTCTTCAGTTTTTTTTATTAACAGACTTTCTGATGCCTGCCCTTTATCCAAGATGTTATTATATGTGGTCGATGCTGTAATCTGTAATATTGACTCTCAGATGGGGGAACTCTCAAGTGATTTCCAAAGTTGATAGGTTTAAATGCTTCATTGGCAAGCTTTTAAACTAGCCAAGGGGGGGGACACTGATAAGAAGCATGGAATTCACAGCCTACCTCCACAAAACAGGGTAGTTAGTGAGGTAAATACCAAGGCAGAGAGGTCAATAGGGAGCAGGACAGGGGTAACCCCTATGAAAATGGAATATATTGCAATATATTGAAAAACATGTGTTAATGTATGTCACTACAATGAGAAATACATTGTCCCAATGTAATATATTATATATTATGAAATGTATTTTTAAATATACTTCTAACCCACAGTATGCAAAAATATATGTCACTATATTGATAAATACATTAACTCAATTAAATATTTATTTATTTAGTTTTTGTTGACCAGGTAAGTGCACTAGACAATTTCTGCCTATTTTCAGTCATGACCTGGGGAGGGGGATACAGATGAATGCTAACTGACCTTGAACCAGATTAAGCTGTTGGTGGTATTTTTAGTGAAAGGGGGAAATTAGGCCAGGACACCAGGGAAATTCCCCTACTCTTGCTGCAGACGGCGCAGACGCATTGCAGGAGAGTCGAATGGAGATCAGTGTACCTTTGGATATGGAAGGGGAAGGACGTATTGTGGAACAGCTAAAGGAGGTTAACGGAATATGAACTACAACTGGTATGGAATGCCAAAATTTGGGGGCTGCCTCTCAGCCTCCGGAACCTTCTACATCGAGAGAGCAGCTCACGGATGTACAAGATTTGGAAGAAGAGACTCTCCGACGGGATTTGGATGTCAAGAAGCAACAACTATTGGATCTTATTACAGTAGCAGAACAAGAATTCATGGCTAGTAAACTGTCTTTGGAGGAACGAAAACGGAAAAGATCAATATTAAGTCCGCTGCCTGGAGGAAGTAAGCGGTTACCTTTGGAGTCTGAAATGGATCAATCTCCCCTTTTGACAGAGTTAACTTCAGTAGACTTCAGTAACTTCTGTATTTAAAAGCTTAGAGTCACTGCAAGCCCAGGGCCTGTGTTCTATCTGAAATCCCCTCCTGTGCAAATCTCACTGGGGACTGTTTGTTAATTTGTAAAGTGCATTTCCAGTTGTAACTGAATTACCCCCCTGTGAAAAACTCATTTGGGGACTGTTTAACTTCTAAGTGCTTTTCCTGTGTGCAGAATTTCAGTTTGCCCTGCTAGTAATCACCTTCTTTTTGAATCACAATAGTACCTGATAGCCCACAGCCCATTTGCTCTTCTCCCCACACCCACTACCAGCCCGCCCCCAGCAAGTTAATCTTTTGCCTGTGTTTGATCTTTTTTTTTTTAAACACCCAACTTCTCCATTAGCTCCTTATATTGTTTTGCCACCAGAGGGAGCCTGATTAAGTTTGAACAATTTGCTCCCAATACCTCACTTGTCACATTTTACTGCTCTCTAGTAGCTGTTTTCACTTGGTGATCACCCCCTCATCAACCCCTCTCCAATCGTCAAAAGCTATCCCGCCATTGTGCACTCCCCAGATCAGCCCTCCTCCTCCTGCTCCTGTCAGGCAATGTCCACCCCAATCCTGGGCCTGGCAGCACTGGTCCTCCCCCTGAAATCTCCTGGGCTGCGCATTGCTTCTATGAACATCTGTAGCCTCCTGAAAAAACTGGACTCTCTACACTGCTGGGTGACGCTTCATAAACCTGATGTTGTTGCCCTGGTTGAAACCTGGCTGTCTCCCTCCACTCCTAACTCTCATGTCTCTCTCCTGCTACACTCTCAACCGTTGGACCGTGTCGGCAGGAGGGTGGGGCTGTGTCTTCTATTTGAAGGATTCTCTCATGGGGCTACATCCTCCGCCTGACCTCGACCATGAGGCCCAGGCACTTCTCTCAAAGCTGTCCCCTGACCCAGCTAGAGGCCCATTATTCCTAACCGTAGCCTACATACCCCCCAAGAACCAATCCCAGGCCCTGGGACCACTAATTGACTACCTCACCTCCCTACCCAACTCGTCGGACCAAATCTTGGTGGGCGACTTGAATATAAACTGGCTCTGCCCCTCGTCCTCCTCCCACCGTGAGGCTTTCGATTCAATTGACCTAACTCAACTGGTCACACAGCCTACTAGAAAAAACCCTAGGGGGGGGCCAAGCACCCTCCTGGATGTGGTCCTCACCAACAGGCCAATCCGCATCCACAACATCCAAATTCTCCCTGACTGCCTCAGTGACCACTCCCCTGTGCTTTTCAACTGGGAAACCCCTCGGCCCTCATCCCCGGTCAAAACCACCTCGCGAAGGTGGCTTAGGCCTGGGGGACTCATAGGCCTTAAGCGCTTCCTTGCCCACACTGATTGGTCCCCTCTGACGAGGGCAACCAACATTGACTTGGCCCTGGCCTTCTTTGTAAGCACTTTCAACTTTGTCTGTGATATCTTTGCTCCCATAACTGCTAGGAGGTCCAAAGTGAAACATGCCCCTTGGATCACCCCTGCCCTACTGTGGCAACTTAAGCAACGCAACAATCTTTGGCACCTTGCTGTTGCTACTGGCCGTTCAGCTGACAGGCAGTCCTATGCTGCCGCCCGCAACCAGTGCACCTGGGCCATCCGCAGCAAAGGCGGAATACTACCAAGCCTCTCTTACCCTCCTCTTGGGAACCCCAGGTGCTTCTGGGACAACATCAAGCAACTGAATGGTCACCCCAGTCCCCTCCTTCTTTTCTCAACATCAATGGTACCATCTCCTCTGACCCTGCCCTCATTGCCACCCACCTCAATAACTCCTTTACCGACCTTAGCTCAGTACTTCCTGGTAACTTTTTCAGTCCACCTCCTCCATCTGTACCACCACCCATTGCCCGCCCTCTCTTCCACTCAAGGGCCATGTCACCATGCAAGAAGCTAGGCCTTACTTGCTAAAAGCCCTAAAAGGTAACACCATCGGTAATGACTCACTTGATCCCTGCCTTTACGCCAGGTCCTGGATCAGGTCCTCTTAATTACGTGCATTTTCAACAAATCACTCTGTCTCGGACAATTCCCCTCTGCCTGGAAGATTGCCACAGTTACCCCTGTCCATAAAGGTGGTGACAGGACTCTTCCGGGTAACTACCGACCCATCTCAATCCTCTCCCCCCTCTCTAAGGCGTTAGAGAAAATTGTGGCGTCCCAAGTCTCTGACTACCTCTGTAAGTTCAATGTTCTCTGCCCTGAACAACACGGGTTCAGAGTAGGTCATAGTACCAATACAGCACTCCTGGAATTTTCCAACTTCCTCCATGCCTCCTTGGACTCTGGTGCCTGGCTGGTGCTATATTCATTGACCTGTCTAAAGCATTCGATCGATTTCGCATCTCTCTTTTGCTCTCCACCCTCGACCTAATAGGCTTTTGCCTCAGGACCTGTTCCTGGTGCACCAGCCATCTCGCCGCCCCCAATGTGTGAAAGTCAACGGTACCTCTCTGAAACATGCCCCATTCACTTGGGGTGCCGCAGGGCTCAATTCTTGGACCCCTACTATTCTCACTCTTTCTTAACTCCCTACCCAGCAGTTGTATGGGTAAGATGCTTCTATGCTGATGATGCTTCTTGCTCTCCCACAATGACCCCGTGCTGCTACAGAACTCCCTCCAACTAGTCTTTGACTCTGCAGCTACCTGGTTCACTGAGCACCGACTTATCAACCTTAAGAAAACAAAATGATGCTCTTCTTCCACCCCAAAATAAGTACAGCAAGTTTCCCTTAGCTGTCCACTCCACACCCAATCTCGTCATTGACCAGGTGCAGTCCTATAAATATCTTGGTATAACCTTTGACCCTGCACTTTCATTCCATGGACATATATCTGCCCTAAATTCGTCGCCAACTCACGACTAGGCATTCTTTACCGCACAAGAAATGCCTCCTCCTGATGCCCTCCACCTGGCTGTCACCTCCTCTGTCATGTCTCTCATTGACTATGGCCTTCCGTCTATGGCTCAGCTGATCAGACTGCCCTCAACAAGGTTCGCCTCACAGTTAATAAGGCCTGCAGACTTATCACTGGTGCTCCCAGACTCACTCACACATGTGAGCTGTACACCCTGGCTACCCTACTCCACCTGGAAGAGCGACTCATGTATCAGACATGCCAGCTCACCTTTAAAGCCCTCGTGGCCTATCCCCATGGGCCTATCCAGCTCCATTCGTAGGTACTGCACCGACCCTGATCCACGGCGTGCCAAAGCTACCCTAGTTATTCCGAGAGCCAGGACCTCTCAAGGTCAGAGGGCATTCCCTCACGTGCGCCCCACTGGTATAACTCCTCCTGCCAGTGTCTCAAACTCACTAACCTTAGCTTGCTTTAAGCCCAGGCTCAGAAACTTCCTGCTTAGCTCTCACAAATGCAACTGCCCTAGCCTAGTGTAAAAAAAATATATATATACTCTGTTTGACAATGCTCACTGAGCGCTCCCTTCCTTTTCCTACTAATTCCTCCTCCCCTATCTCCCTCCCTTCTACTCCCACCAGCTATCCCCCGACCATAAGTTTTGCACCTTTTGTTATCTTTTGCTTCGTTGGAGATTGTATTCTATTGAAACAAAATTGTAATTGAACCGTAACTTTTTTGTTTGTAAGTACTGTGTCCCTTGTACTACTGTTCTGATGTCCTCTTTGTGAAGAGGTACCTTTGTAAATGAGCCTCTGGCTCAAAGGTTTCTAAACTGATGTTTAACTAAATAAATAAATAGAGGGTCAGGAACAGGTCGATGACATCACATCTGAGACGATTAACCCGGATACTGAGTGGACCCCTGGGTTGGCGTTGCAGAATGGCGGATGGATCCAGGATGGGGATCGCTGGATTCTGGATCCAATTACTCCCTTACCGGGGTCTCTAGAACCTGTGGTAACTTCTTTTTCGACTGCCTCGGCCGGAGACTTTCAGCCGCTGGTTGTGCCAGATGAGCCTGTTACCCAGATAGCGGATGCAGTAGTGTTCTCAGCTCTGCGAGATATGGTGCATGGACAAGGACTTGTAGGCCCCCAGGGGTCTTGTGTACTGCAAGACTCAGACTCCCATGCTACTCTTGATAGTGCAGCTTTATCGGAGACTCAAGGTAAGATTATTTCAGATTCTATACAAAATGGAACCAATGGTTATGAGAGAACTCCACCAAATAAAGAGTTGCCTAAAACATTTGCAGGTCTGTTTAAAAAACCTGCAGAAGCAGCAAAGAGACGTTTTTTGATTAGTCTCAAATATACAGGGACTGCACCCATGGTCCCAGATAGGATCTGGGTGGGTAAAACGTTAATTAAGGACTCTATGGGCTTTGCAACTTCCGAAGTATATGCATTTATCCATGCTCCTGGGGATCGGATATATGACTTAAGCTTTTGCACTATGCAGTCACTGGACAAGTTTTGGAAATTGTACTATACTCTTCGGGATTTTGGAGCTTGACTTTTTAGCTATTCCGGTTACGAAACCGACTATTAAAACTGTTACTGTTTTATTTCGGAATGAGGGGGTCTGTATTAATGACATCATGTTTTGGTTAGAAAAGAAATGTACTGTTATGGAACAGCCAAAGCCCATTATAGATGAAAACGGATTTTGGAATGGGGGTTGGTTGTTCAGGGTACAATTGAATCAAACTGTGGTTGGAATTTCACACTTGCCCAGTTCTTTTTTTTTAGGTCGGGATCGGGGAGTCCTGTTTTATGCAGGGCAGCCCAAGAGTTGTTATAGATGTGGGGCATTAGATCATCTTAATATTGATTGTGAACAGACATGGTGTTTCCATTGTGGGATGTTAGGTCATACTGCTCAGTGTACTGCCCGGCCATTTTGTAATCTATGTGGGGAAGAAGAACATTCTTTTCAGGATTGTCCCTGGGCTGCCCACAATATGGAGGGGGAATCAGATCATGATTACTTCCTGAATAAAGCTAAACAACGCTTTGATCATGCCAGTGAACAGACTCATGAAGGTCCTTTTCCAAGCCGTGGTAGAGGATGGGGCCGTACCCCAGGACCTGGGTTCCAGGGTGGCCGTCCTTCCAATTCTGTTACAAATGTGGCTTTAGACAACTTAGAGTTACTTCCAACACACTCTTCTAAGCCACAAGTACAGATACAAAATGAGCAAACTGGCTCTGTAACCCCTTTTGTCACTCCACATAGTTCTCCTGTAAGAACAGTAACATTAGATAACTTTCTGGCAAACCAAAGTGGGAATACTCCAGGTTTGTCTTTATCGGAACCTTCAGCCATTGCTATGATAGATACTGCTGCTCCTCCTTTGGTGGATAAGAGGGACGAGTCAGGTATTTCTGAAACTGAGGATGGCTTTTTGCTTCCTCTAAAGTCCCGATCCCGTTCACAGACTAAGGAAGTGATTCCTCTTTCTCTCTTGCCTTTATCAAATAGGTTTTCAGTTTTTTCCTGGAGTGAACAGGTGTATTCTGACTTACCCATGATGGGGATGGACCCAGACCCCTTCCCTCCTCTAACTTCCAGCTCTTCTATGTCGAAGAAAAATCAACCTGCGCCTATACAAAAAAGGGTGACTAGATCCAGTGGTAAGCTAGTAGCTATTCCTCCCTAATCCATCTGGTTTACGGGTTGCTAGTTTGAATGTGAGTAGTGTATTATCCAGGAAAAAGCGTCTCGTTACTTTTGGGATTCTTCAACTGCCTTATGATGTTTTCTTTTTGCAAGATACTAGAATACATTCTCTTAATGATGTAAGTCAGATCAAGAAAGAATGGAAAGGAGGTTTATCCTTTTGGTCATCAGGTGTGGATACTTGTAGTGGAGTAGGTTTTTGTTTTACTTCTGATATACGATGTTTTCGTATGGTTGATATTGAACCAGGCCGTGCTTTTTTGTTAGACATAGAAATTGTTTATTAGTTCAATCTTTTCCATGCCATCGTGTTTAGAAACTTCCTTAATGGGTTGTTTCTTTTCTTGTGTATGGGGTAGCAGGTTAAATCCAGTGAACCGGGACATTCTGTATAACCCTATTAAATCAGGGGGTTTGAATATGGTACATCCAGTGGTATTTTTCTTTACAATTTTTTTTTATGATAATATTGTTCCTTTAGTTAAAGGATGTACACACCTATGGAGTAAATGGGGGTACGCAGCATTAGTAGGAGTATTTAAGGAATGGACAAATAATACCTTTTTACATAAAAATAAACGTACTCCTCACCTACAGAAACGATGGGATGGGGTTATTGATTCTACAAAGAAATGGGGAGTACAGATGAGTGATACCATCCTTCTTTCTAGGAAAGCCATTTATAAGCAAATTATTATACAGTATTTTAATATACCAGTATTTATAAACTTTACTCAGCCAGAGCAAAAACATATTTCAGAATATATTTTGGATTCCCGACTTCTCGCCCGTATGTGGGATACTGTTTGGTTGGGCTTACGTGGGCAAATTAATGTAAAGGGAAATCATAAGCATAAGGCTTTAATGGACCGATATTGTCCTAGGGAGTCATGTATGTTGAAAATTGAAACAATGGACCATTTATATTTTCAGTGTCCATATATAACTGACTTTTGGGATATAGTTAAAAATAGATGGAAAAGGATAGGTTCTGTTCCTCCGGCACCTAATCTATTGTATTTTGATATTATTCCATCTTTACCTCTTGGAGTACATCATGGAACATTTAGAATTATTTATGCTCATTTTCTATACTGGATTTGGATAGGTCGTTGTAGACTGGCTTTGCAACAACAGGTTATTTCTCCCTGGGAACTTTTTCATATTATTCATACAGAAGTGAATAAATGGAAACTGGAAGAAAGAGAAAAGTTTTCTGGTGTCCAGTGGCATGTTTTGTGGAAGAACCTTGAGTTTGTCGGAAATTAGGCTTGTATTAAGTCTAGGATTATGGTTTTTCAGAAAGAGGGTGGAGTTTTCTGCTTCACTTCTGTCTGCTAGAGGGATTACCATGAGATTATCTTCTTCTTGATTAGTATGTAGGATGGTCTGTAGATATTGTATTGCAATTAATTTATGTGTTACTGAACTGTATATAAATTACTATATTCTCATTACAATATTTCTTTATCCTTTCTGGGGGGGGTTCTTTCTGTTTTTGGGATTTGATTTATTTGCTATTTCTGTTTTTTCTGATCTGTTTTGATTTGGTATGTTTGTAATACCGTTGTTATGTTTCAAAATTTTCCTTTGTGTGGGATAACACTGTTTTGTATTGTTTTGATTCTGTTATTCTAATACTTTGGGGGGGAGTTCCTTTACCTTTTTGGTTTCGACTGGATTTCTAATTTTGTATTAGACAGTCTTTTTGGCTATGTATGACAGTAATACTTATTTGCTTTTCTTATGATTTGTATTTTCCTTTTGTGTAAGGAAACACTGTTTTGTATTGCTTTGATTTGTTATTCTAATAAAAAAATTCCCCTACTCTGTGGTAGTGGGTGCTGTTGGAGGTCTGGACTGAGGTGGAAGTTGGCAATCCCGAGCTGGAGCCAGTTGTGGAAGGAGCAGGGGGGTTAGCTCCCTTCCCCTCCCTGTCTCTGTATCCTCAGGAGCTATTGCAATGGAGCCTCAGGGCATAGTTCATTTAGAAATTGATGGTATATCCTTTCCAGATCTCCCTAAAATGGCAATGGATGCCGTGGATGATTTATTTCTGAAATTAGAATCAAACAAAAGGCAACAGATGGATATTATTGCAGCACAGGAGTCTCTTTTATTGTCTAAAGGCTTTGCAGGAATAACTGACACTGTTCTTGCTTCTCAGCTTTCATTATTGGACCAGATGGATCTTGGCTCGGTACTCCCCCCCCCCGGACAGACCTCTGAAGTGATCCTTGACCAACAGATGGATGAGGGCCTTTCTGGTGAGGTCCCCCAGAGCCTGTCTGCTTCTTCGGCAGATGAGTTGCATATTTCTGGTGATAGTGTACCTACTTATGGTGGATTGCGGTCTCCTGGCTTGCGATTGTCCACACTTGCAGCGGAAGACAAAATGAAACAAAAGCAGGCGGCGAGCACATCTCCTGAAGGTTTGTGCCTTTGTTCAACTAAAATTATGTCTGTGATTCGTTCTGAGGATTCTACAGTGCTGACCCCAACACAGGGTTTGATTCCTCCAGATCCTATGGCTGATTTAGTACATGGGGTGAATTGATCTCCAGAGAGGGCCTTAGAAAGGGCCGGCTGGTGACAGCTGAAAGATGGGTCTTGGGCATCTGGCCCAACTGTCCCTATCTCGGGCATTACACAGAGCTGTGCTCTGTTGGTAGATCCTGCTACTCCACTGCAATGTGCTCCAAGTTCAGCTCATGAGCCTGAGAAGGTCAGAGAGGGGGTTTCATGATATACCTAGTTCTGCTATTGGTGGTATTTCTCCATAATCTCCTACGGAGGTCTTGCTTACGACTGCTGAGTCACTTGACTCTGGGGCTATTGAACCTAGTTCTGTTCCTAAGGTAGTAATTTCTGGAGCCCGAACCTTTGCTAGTTTGTTTCAAAAACCGCTTGAACTGGCAAAAAGACAGAATGCAGTTTGTCTGCAATTTTGTGTCAATCTGAAGAAATCCCTGATCATTTTTATATTGGGAAGGTATTACTGAAACAATCTATGGGTTTCTTTTCAACTCAGGTGTATGATTTGATCCATACTCCTGGGGATAACTCTTCTGATATTAGCTTCAGATCCCAGGATTTCCTGGACACTTTTTGGATACGCTATGCCCAGGTAGAAAACTAACCCCCTCCGGCAGGATTTTCAGGCAATTCCTCTGACTAAACAGACATTCAAAGTTATCACTGTACTGTTTCGGAATGAGGGGGTTAATGTTACAGACATTATCTACAGGTTGGAGAAGAGATGCAAAATACAGGGTGACCCAGAACCTATTATGGATGATGAGGGTTTTTGGAATGGGGGATGGCATTTCAAGATTAACCTACCCCAAACAGATGCTGGACTCACACATTTACCAAACTGTTTTTTCTTGGGTCAGGATAAGGAGTTTGTCTTTTACCCGGGCCAGCCTCGCCATTGTTACAAATGTGGCTCGGCTAGACGCATTAGTCATACTTGTGATGTGGTAAAGTGCTCTCAGTGTAGAGAGACGAGTCATTCAGCCATGCATTGTTATAGTCCCCCACCTGCTCCTTGTGTGAGGGGACCATTTTTGGTTTGTCCGTGGGCTGCTCATAATACTTCTCATTCTGATTTTGCAGTTCAGGATTTTTATCTTAATACTGCCAGTAGACCGTTTCGGTCTCAACCTCCTCGGTATGACTCCCAGGGACCACCTGTAGTTTCTGCCCAGGTTTTACCTGACTTGATGTCCCCTGTGAGTGTTTCTGAAACCACTGTTTTAGTTCTTCCTGGTTCTACCACTGCTGTAGTTGTTCAGGGGCTGGACCCGGTACCGGTTTTACCTCCTGGTGTGCCTAGTGTAATGCCTCCCCCTTTGCCTCCTGGAGATGGCTTTTTACTTCCAAAAAAACAGAGAAGTTTACATCATAGATAGTCAGTTAAGCCTCCCACCCCTATGCTGGAGGATGATGTTCCTTTAAGTAACACATTTTCTGCACTACCTACTGATGAGGCTGATCCAGGGTCAGAGTCTGACTCTGTCTCATTACCTTCCTCCTTGGTGACTGAAGAGACTTCGGAGGGTGAGATGGTACAGGATACTCTGGCTGAAACAGTGAAGAAAAAATGCATGGGGATGAGGGCCTGGCTCAAGTTTCACCCAGATGCGATGCCCCCTGACTGATTCTCTTTTCCCTGGCTCAGTCACTGTATGATTTTCCTTTTGCCTGTCTCAATGTTAATAGCATAAAGTCTGCGTGGAAGCGACTCATGACATTTGCTTACTTTTTTGCTCATTTGTTTGACATTATTTTTTTTTCAGGACACAAGACTGCACACTGTGGCAGAGATGGAAGAGGCCAGTGTGGCATGGTTGTGGGGGAAGGTGTATTGGTCTCCAGGGCAGGATGTTTGTTCTGGAGTGGGTATTGCAGCAGCTAAATTAATCCATCAGGTTGATGTGAACCCTGGGAGGGCTTTCTTGTTGGACCTTGATATTGGGGTTTTGTCCCTCCATGTTACATATATTTATACATGTTACATATATTTTACATGTATGTATGTATGTATGTTTTGTAAATGCTTAGATTTGTCCAATGTGCACATTTGCATAACTAATTTGCATATTTCAAAAACATAGTTTATCAGTCAAAATCATGATAATTTCAAGTTTTACAATACCTTCAAATTTACAAAACTAGCTTACAGACTGAAAAGAAAGAAAGGTACAAGTTATAAATCATGTACATGTAGGATCTCACCCTGACCTAAAAGTAAAACAAAATAGGGTGGTTTAAATACCAAACTGAGTCTTTAATAAGCATGAGCTTGTGAGGTAAGTTATATGTGTAAATATAAATGTATAAAATGTATATCTGAGTGAACGCTGCACTGTAAAATGATAATTCAAGATAATTATCTCCATAATGTCTAACAAGATGAACTCCAGTTGTTCATGCAGATAGAGGTACAATATGTGTAAATAATAAATAAGTTACTTGTTCTTTATCTGGCTACATCAATAATTATATTAATATCTATTACACATGTATATTATATATATTTGTGAATATAGGAAACAATGTTTAAAATGTAAAACAAAATACATTTATACATATATTGGCAATATACCAATAACATACATTTACCATCCTTATTTCAATATATTTAGAATTGTATCAATATATTTTGCAATATACAGAATATACTAAAGCAGCCATAATGTATATATTTACAGTACATTGCAATATATTTGCAGATTTTAAAATATATTGAAATATATTGATTTTCCAATACATTACAACATATTATAAAAAAGTTGATAGGAATATATTTCACTATATATAAATATATTGTTAATATATTTTAAAATAGATTTCATTTTTTGTAAGGGAAATGGAGAAAAAGGCAAAGACAGTTGTAAGGGCAGGGATGGGGCTAAAAGGGGTAATGCCATAAAAAAATGGAGGATAATAAGTACCAATGCCCCTAGTCTGGGTAACAAGCTTCCTGAACTAGTGGCCCTGATGGAAGAGGGACACCTGGATATTGTGGCAGTCACAGAAACATGGTGCACACAGAACCATGACTGGGATATCAACATAGCCGGGTACACAAGCTACAGGAGGGACAGGGAGGGTAAAAAAGGAGCATGAGGAGCTCTCTATGTAAGGGAAGGGATCAAAGCAACAGAACTAAAGGGTAAACAGGGAGGAGAGGAGGCACTGTGGGTCACCTTGGAGACAGACAATTTCACCACAATCCGCATGGGGGTTGTATACAGACCCCCATCACAGGAGGAGGAAATGGACAAGGAAATGATAGAAGCCATTCTTAGAATGGCAGAAAAAGGGGGATATATTGTTGATGGGGGATCTGAATATGCCAGATGTTAACTGGAGCATATTTGCTGCAGCCACATCCAAGAGCTGGGTCATTCTCGATGCCCTGCAGGGGGCATGCCTCAGACAGCTAGTGCTGGAACCCACTTGGGAGGGAGCAATCTTAGACCTGGTACTCTCAAATGGGGACGGAGAGAGGATCACTGATTTAGAAATGGGTAGCATCTGGGAAAAAACAACCACCGAACAGTGTGGTTCACAACAAACACAGCCGTAGAGTCAAGACATATAAAAGCGAAGGTATTGGACTTTAGGAGGGCTGACTTTGGCAAAATGGGTGAGTGCCTATGGAATGCACTAGCAAATGGGCAGGAAGGAGGGGAGGAAGAACAATGGGGAAAAATTAAAACTGCCATCACAGAGGCAACATGCCTTTGTGTGAAGCAAATAAACAAAACAAAGCGAAGTAAAAAAAATCACTATGATTCTCAACAGAGGTGGCAGGGAAGATTAGGGAGAAAAAATAGCATTCTGGAAGTATAAGGAATCACAAAGGATAGGGAACTGTATAAGTTGAAGTAGAAGGAAGCAGGGAAGGCAGTCAGAATAGCGAAGACTCAAACTGAGGAACAGATAGCCAACTCAGTTAAGAAAGGGAATAAAACTTTTTATAGGTACATCAGGGAGCAAAGGAAGACCAAGGGAGGGATGGTGAAGCTTAATAAAGGGGAAGGGAGGTAGACAAAGGATGACAGTGAAAAGGCAGAGATACTGAACAAATACTTTTGCTCAGTATTTAAAAAAGAAGAAGGGGGGGTACCTAAACCAAACAATAGAAGCACTCTGGACGGGAGAGGAGGGCAATACCTGTCCATTCACAGAAGAAAGGGTCCTGAAATAACTCCTAAAACTCAAGGTGGACAAAACAATGGGGTCTGATGGGATTCACCCCAGAATTCAAAAAGAGCTAAGGGGAGACCTAGTGACACCACTGACTACCCTTTTTAACAAATCATGGGAGGATGGTGTTGTACCTGAGGACTGTAGGAGGGATGATGTGATTCCCCTTCACAAAAGTGGGAGCAAAGTAGATGCAGGAAACTATAGACTTGTTAGTTTGACCTCAGTGGCAGGGAAAAATGATGGAATCACTTTTGAAAGAAAGAATTGTTGAGTACCTAGAGGCCAACAGGGCACAGGACCCAAGGCAGCATGGATTCACAGCGGGAAGGTTATGTCAGATGAATCTAATAATTTGTTTGACTGGGTGACCAGAGTAGTAGACCAGGGAGGGGCTGTGGATATGGCCTACCTAGACTTTAGCATGCCATTTGACACAGTCCACACAAAAGATTAATAAAAAAGTTAGCCAGCCTGGGAGTGGGTCCCAAGGTGGTAGCCTGGGTAACAAATTGGGGATTTATGTGATAACTGCGAAAGCCTAAAGGCGATTACCGTTGTCACAAAGCCAGAGTGCTGAAAATCAGTTTCGCAACTCTGACTCCCTAGCACACAGCAAAACAGTGCCAGGGATTTGTGTTTTGAATGTTTTATGTGGGGGACTGCAACCCCAGTGCCCCCTACTTAAGGATTCTCACTCAGGGGGCAGGGGAGCGCAAAAACATGTAAAAAAAAATTCAGGCCAGGCGCAACAAAAACACACCAGTGCCCGGACCTGAACCCAGCACCCTGTCCACCAAAGCCGCCAACCCACCCACCATGCCATAGGGCCAGCTCAGCACCCCACTGTGGCACCACCCCTCTCAATCCCTCCCGCCCCTCGCTGTGTGTGCTCTCTCCCCTCCCACACACATATGTATAGCGACATCCCATCGCTATATTTGCCGACCCCCCCATCCGGTTGCCCTACCTCATCGGTAGCCCCGATGACATGCACCAGGGATTGGGTCGCCGTTATTGCAGGCACCCAATCACCAATGCCTATGTCACTGGCTACTCAAACTGGCTGGACAACAGGACACAGAGGGTAATAGTAAACGAAGTACACTCTGAAGAAAGGGTGGTTACTAGTGGGGTACCACAGGGTTCAGTACTTGGACCAGTCTTCTTCAATATCTTTATAATAGGCATTCCGGAGGGCATGGAAGGAAAAGTATGCCTCTTTGCAGACGACACAAAGATCTGCAACAGGGTTGATACACAAGGAGGGGTGGAAAGGATGAGAAGGGACTTGACAAGGCTAGAGGAATGGTCAAAAGTATGTCAGCTTAGATTCAATGCAAAGAAGTGCTAAGTAATGCACATGGGAAACAAAAAAACAGAGGAAGGGTACACAGTGTGGGGGGGGGGGTGTACTAACAACAACAAAAATGGAAAAGGACCTGTCGGTAGTCATGACTCATAGCAGATGACATAAAGGTATGCAAGCAATGTGAGAAGGCAGCAAGAAGGACTGAGGGGATAGTGGGATGCATAGAGAGAGGCATCACCAGTAGAAAACAGGAAGCTGTTATCCCTCTGTACAGACAGTTGATGAAGACCCCATCAGGAGTACTGCATGCAGTTCTGGAGACCCCATCTCCACAAGAACATAGATAGGATGGAAGCAGTCCAGAGGAGGGCAACTAAAATGGTGCAGGGTCTGCAACAGAAGCCATACGAAGAAAGACTAAAAGAGCTTAATATGTATACCCTTGAGGAAAGGAGGGAGAGGGGGGGAAATGTTAGAAACTTTCAAGTACCTCAAGGGAATAAACAAAGTCCAAAAGGGGAGCATCTTTTAGAAAAAGAGATATGCAAGAACAAGGGGGCACAATTTGAAGATAGAGGGGGGACGGCTCAGGAGCAACGTGAGGAAGTATTTTTTTCACATAGAGAGTGGTAGACACAGGGAACTGCCTTCCTGAGGAGGTCATGGGGTCAAAAACAGTGGGGGAATTCAAGAATGCATGGGACAGACATAAGGTAATTATAGTGGGGGGGTAGGAGGAAGTAGGCTGTGGTGGTCACTTGTTCCCAGATGGCCACCCACTTCTTCTCACTGTCCCCATTTGAGAGTATGAGGTCTAAGAATGCTCCCTCACAAGTGGGTTCCAAAACTAGCTGTCTGAGGCATGCCACCTGAAGGGCATCAAGAATGGCATTGCTTTTGGATGTGGCTGCAACAAAGGTGCTCCAGTTAACATCTGGCATATTAAGGTCCCCCATCAACCGTATCTCCCCTTTCTCTGCCATCCTAAGGATGCCTTCTATCATATCCTTGTCCATTCCCTCCCCCTGACATGGGGGTCTGTATACAACCCCTGTGCAGACTGTGGTGCCATTTCCAGTCTCTAAGGTGACCCACAGTGCCTCCTCTCCTCCCTGTTTACTCTTTTGTTCAGTTGCTTTTATCCCTTCCCTTACATAGAGAGTTACTCTGCCCCCTCTTCTCCCCTCCCTGTCTCTCCTGTAGGTTGTGTACCCTGGTATGTTAACATCCCAGTCATGGTTCTCTGTGTACCATGTTTCCATGACTGCTATGATATCCAGGCATCCCCTCTTCCATCAAGGCCAACAGTTCAGGGAGCTTGTTGCCTAGACTATGGGAAATGGTACTCATTACCCTCCATTTCTTGATGGCCTTACCCTTTTTGACCCATTCCTGTCCTTATTGCATTTGTCACTTTCTCCATATACCCCTGCCATTTCCCTATCGACATCTCTATCTTGGTGTTTACCTCACTTAGTACCTTGATTTTTTTTTGGGGGGGGGCTAGAATTTCCCTGCTCCTCTCCAGTTCCTCCCCTCTTGGCCAGTTTAAATGCTTGCCAGTGAAGCATTTTTTTTTCTTAGTCCTTTTTCTCCCTGGCCTGGTCTGCCTTACCTTTTTCATGTCCTGGCATCCCCTGGGTTCTTCCAGCTGCCATCCCAGAGGTCCTCTCAGCTCCCTTTCGGGTCCCGCAGCTTCTACCCCCGTGGCTTGCCCCCATGGCGGGGTGGTGGAGAGCCCCTCCTGACCTTCAACAAGGACCAGATCCAGGGTCACGCGGAGCTGAGCTTCCCTGTGTGGAGATGGCCATCATGCCACCGCGACCCGGTGCCAATTTTTCCTGTTCCAGTTCCCCCTTAACATGTGTGGCATGCAATGACGCTAAGGGACAGTGGCACGCACACTACCATATGCACTCCTTCCTGATGTCTGCCCCAGCATGTCTACTCAGACTGCCTGTGCCACTACATCTCCCCCAGCCATCGCTAGGGGGCACCAGTGCACCGACGGCAGCACACCCCCCTCCCCGGAGAAGGAGAGCAGTCCGGTGGATGCTCAATCCTTCTCCTCCCTCCGACCCCCAATGATCCGGGCTCATTCCCGAACCCAGGTCACCGGCATGACGTGAGGTGTGGTGTCCAGCGCCTCAACCCTCAGCGCCACTGGGCTGGCCAGCCAATTAAGCATTTAAACCTATCACCTAGGATCCTGGTTCCCCTCCTGGACAGATGCAGACCATCACACCAGTATAGGCCTGCATCCCTTCAGGTGGACCCCCAGTCCCCAACAAAGCCAAATCCCTGAGCTCTGCACCAGTTTTTCAACCACTGATTGAATCCCATGGTGTGGAGCACTCTAGCCTCACCTATGCCATAGACAGACAGCACCTCCGAGAAGGTTACCTTTCGTGCTACTTGTCTAAGACCCTCCCCAATTCCACAAACTCTCCCTGCAGTACTCTGATCCCTTTTTTAGCCAGGTCATTTGTCCCTAGGTGGACAATGACATCCGGCTCCCTCCCCTGTGCAGCTGCTCCAGCGATCCTGAGGATTCACTCCCTGTCCCTCCAAGAGATGGTGCCAGGCAGACACCTTACCTCCATCTCCCTTTCCTCCCTCAGTTCTACCTTCCTAACAATGGAGTCCCCCACCAGGAGTTGTTTCCTTCCCCTCTGGGGTCCCATGCCACCCTCCTGTGGGTCTCCTTTGTGGAGGTTCCCAACATCCTCCTTGGTCTCCACTGTGGGTGCCTCCATAGAGGGAATCACATTTTGCAAGAACGGCATATGAATTTTGGAGAGGTACAACTGGAGGTATGTACCTCTGTTCCACCACCCTTACCCTCCCTGAGCCCACTGTGATCCAATTGCTCCTCTTTCTTGGCAACTTCTGAGGCAATGGCAGTGGCTCTGGTGGTCCCTGGGTGGGAGAGGAGGTCCCACATATCCTGGCTAACTCAGTCTGGAGATGAGCAACCTCCTCTCTCAGCCCAGAGAGGTGCCTGCAGATGGGACAACACCGCATCCTCCATAACGTCTCCCAGAAGACTGCTGCTTCACAGCCACTGCACTGCACCACTCCCATCATGTCTTATTCCTGGTCCTTAACTGCTGTTTGGAATACTTACTCTTTCCTCTGTTTGTTTGTTTTTTTTTCTCCCTACTTACTGCCTCTGTGCCCTTTAAGCTCCTGATCTTCCTGTTCTGAGACAAGAAGTTCCTATATTTCTCAGTAGTCTCCTTACTTGCTCAGAGTCAGACCTCCAGCAGCTAGGGAGGGACAGAGAGCTACTCTTATCCTTCTAGGATGGTGAGTCTTTGGTGGCTCAGTGACCACTCACTTCCTGCTCCCAAACAGGAAGTTCCTGTTGTCAGTCAAATCTGGTGCCTATAAAAGTAGAACTGATTTAGGGTGGAGGGGATGAAGGAGGGCAATAGAGCCCCAGTAGAGAAGTTTAGTTATAATAGCAGTGCCTTCCTCCTGGTGTTCTCTGACTGTTCTCTGACAGAAGTTATCTAGGGCAGTGTTTAAATCTGGCTTTAACCTGGCTTTCTTCTAGCTAAGCCACTCCCCCTACTTTACAAATCTTTCTACACGTAGTTAATGGCACAGATAACAATTCCCTTCAGCCACCTGAGACAAACACCTAGATAAATGCACAGATAACAATTCACTTCAGCCAACTCTGACAAACACACTAACTTTTTTTATCCTAAATTGAAGGTCCCAGTAGTAGAGTTCTAGTTCTTGGTCCCAGTAGAGAAGTTTAGTTATAACAGCAGCTCCTTCCTCCTGGTGTTCTCTGCCTGTTCTCTGACAGAAGCTATCTAGGGCAGTGTTTAAATCTGGCTTTAACCTGGCTTCCTTCTAGCTAAGCCACCCCCCCCCACTTTACAAATCTTTCTACACTTAGTTAATGGCACAGATAATTCCCTTCAGCCACCTGAGACAAACACTTAGATAACTGCACAGATAAAAATTCACCTCAGCCAACTCTGACAAACACACTTTTTTTACCCTAAATTGAAGGTTCCAGTAGTAGAGTTCTAGTTCTTGGTCCCAGTAAAGAAGTTTAGTTATAACAGCAGCTCCTTCCTCCTGGTGTTCTCTGACTGTTCTCTGACAGAAGCTATCTAGGGCAGTATTTAAATCTGCCTTTAACCTGGCTTTCTTCTAGCTAAGCCACTCCCCCTACTTTACAAATCTTTCTACACTTAGTTAATGGCACAGATAACAATTCCGTTCAGCCACCTGAGACAAACACCTAGATAACTGCACAGATAACAATTCACTTCAGCAACTCTGACAAACACACTTTTTTTTTACCCTAAATTGAAGGTCCCAGTAGTAGAGTTCTAGTTCTTAGTCCCAGTAAAGAAGTTTAGTTATAACAGCAGCCCCTTCCTCCTGGTGTTCTCTGCCTGTTCTCTTGCATATTGTGTGACCCTGAGTAAGTCACTTAACTTCCTTGTACTCCCAGGTTGCAGTTGTAAACAAGCTTTCAGCTTAGTGTGTGTCTCACTTGGTTAAAGAAAAAGTAGCTTCAAGTCCCTTGAAGACTGGTATGCAAGTAACAAACTTGTATTTAATTAGAAAAAAACAAAGACAATGTTGTTTGCAGGGCAACATCACAAGAAAAAGGCCTCCCCACTGGAGATCCTTAATGCACATGGTGCTGCCCTGGAACAAGTCAAAACTTTTAAGTATCTAGGAGTCAACTTTGATGATACTCTCTCATTTGTCTCATTTACCTCTCATGTTGACAATATTGCTAATCTGACCAACCAAAAACTTAGAGCGCTCTACAGGCAAAGACTATATCTAACCAACCGTTGATGCAAGATAAATGGCAGTCTCTGGCATGGTCTCCCCCTCATTGACTATGGTCTCCCAATCTATGGAGCTGCCTGTGATTCTGTCCCTAATAGGATAAGAATGGTCCTCAACAAAGCCTGTCGCTTTGTAAGTGAGTCTGATAGATTAACTCACACCTGCTTCCTGTACTCTCTCACCGGCTGGTTTCCAATTCAGGATAGGCAAAAATATCAGACTTACCTGTTGGCAAAAAAGCCCAGCTGGGTCTCACCCTGGTAGTAATCGGTGACCTTCTCTGCCCGATCAATAATAATTATACCACTAGGATCATATCCAGACAAGTCCTTGAAGTCCCTTTTTGTAAAACAAGTCAAGGTAAATGCTCGTTTGCAGCCCAGGCAGCTTGCTGGATGAATGAACTCCCTGAATCTATGGTGGATCTCCCAAACATTTCACAGTTTAATTAAGACCTCCCTAAAAAAGAGCTCACACTGAAATCTACCTGCTGTTGTTTTAAATTGCTAAATATCCCTTGTTTTATATGATTATCTACTTTTTTGCCAGTAGCCTGACTTCTCCACTGCTACATCCTTGACTGTAACTCCTAAATGAATACTACCCGAGGCAATATGTTTAATGTCCAGCTGTTCTTCAGTACTGTTTTATAATGACTTAATGCCCTTTTGAATCTTAATGTCAGGTTTATCTGATACCATTACCACTGTCTGTTTGCTCCATTGTCTATACCTGACCAGGCTCTACTTGAGCTGGTATTGTGCGTGTCTTCTTAAACTGTATCATAATCCAACATTGACGTGGAACCTTTGGAAAAGAGCACTTGAGCTCAAAGGTGTTATCCAAACTTCTAATAAATAAATAAATAAAATATTGTGGTAATGCCAGCACTGCATCGTATGGTCGCTCAAACCCCACAGAACACCACATCACAAATCTGCCAAGGTTCAAGGGACTTTAATGTTTCATTTCCCTACTTTTTATGTATTGTGTTTCAACCCTAATTAACACAGTTTTTTTTTTTTTTTTTTTGCAATTGATGTCCATACTTTTTGAAAAAGATATATAATGACTATCTTTAGCTTTCACCTTTCTTGCACCCCATGATGAACACTGCATTGTGACACTCTCTGTGCCAGCCCTGTAGCTTGCTTCATGTATGGCTCAGTGGGCCCCTTGTGAAGTGGCTGCTTACTGACACACAGTGTGCCAGCCCTGTAGCTTGCTTCATGTATGGCTCTGTGGGCTCCTTGTGAAGCAGCTGCTTACTGACACACAGTGTGCCAGCCCTGTAGCTTGCTTCATGTATGGCTCTCTGGGCCCTTGTGAAGCAGCTGCTTACTGACACACAGTGTGCCAGCCCTGTAGCTTGCTTCATGTATGGCTCTGTGGGCCCCTTGTGAAGCAGCTGCTTACTGACACACAGTGTGCCAGCCCTGTAGCTTGCTTCATGTATAGCTCTGTGGGCCCCTTGTGAAGCAGCTGCTTACTGACACACAGTGTGCCAGCCCTGTAGCTTGCTTCATGAGTGATTCTGCAGGTCACTTACGAAGCAGCTGCATCATCAAGTGCATGGCACCAGACCTATAGCAGACTCAGCAACTGGGACTGCAGGCCACTCGTGAAGTAGCTACATCATCACATGCATGGGACCAGACCTATAGTAGACTCAGCAGCTGGGACTGCAGCCCACTCACGAAGTAGCTGCATCATCACACGCCTTGCCCCAGACATGTAGCTTTCTTTGCACATAGCCCTGCAAAGCCATCTAGATTTGTTCTCGTTTTAAGATTTTTGTCACAAAAGTAACAGTTGTATCTCATGAAAACTGGTAGCAAGTCTCAAAACCAGGTTTTTGAGTCATGAAATGGACCCTGTTTTCATAACACTGAATAATCTGATTTTATTAATCATTTAAAAATGTTTTCAAAGAAACAGCACTTGAAGAATCTATCTTACACCCCACTCTGTCGACCATACAAATTATAGACTGTGTCGACCATACAAATTTTAGACTGCAGCTCCAAGCATTTTTATTTTATGTGCAACATTGCCTGTTATTTTACATGCTTTTGTGACTGCTAACATTCACAACGAGTTCAGCAGTCATAAAAACAGGTTTCTGAGTCATAAATATAGGACCTGTTTTTGTGACTCACAATCGACTAACTTCATCAATAGAACAAATAGGAATCACACTGGGATGGGGTGCTCACAACAAATTCAAAATACAGACTGTAAGAAACAGGAAGTGGTGAGTGCCCAATTTTTGCAATCCTAATTTCATTAATAATTTAAAAATTATTGGGACCCCATATTCAGACCCAGTCACAATCACAGTGCAGCCATTTGTGCACGACGAGTTCTGAGTGATATTCAGACAGATAGGGCTTGCCAACAGAGGGGGCACTATTTGATTGACTATTGGGCCATGCTGGCAAAGCACGAAGTGGATTCATGCTGTGTAGACACTGGCCAGGGTTACATAAGGCCCACAGGAGATGGTGCTAACTGAAACAGGAGAGCACCAGGGCTCCTGTGGGCCATATTCAGCCCAAGCATGTAAAAGAGCTCATTGGGCATGCAAGGCACTAAGGGTACAGCTGCATGTCAATTATGCATGAGGCACAGCAGCCCCTGAGCACCCTTTCCTGTAAAATAGTACACCCTGGTGGTAAAGTGGTCCTCCACCCTCAATCACCCATTGTATGAGTAATCACTAGTCCCTGATGGCACAGTTGCCCCCCCCCCGATTGCCCAATGCATAAGTAATCACTAGTCCCTAGTGGTTTAGTAGTTTTCAACACCCCCAGATGACCCAGCCATCCTGGAAATAGTAAGCCCTGGTCGTATAGTGGTCCCTCCTCCAAGACTGTTCACCCCACCCACCCACCCACCTCACACCCTTGTCCTGCACCCCAACTCGCTTGATCACCACAGTTCTTAGACTGGCACCTGGTACAGCTTTCTTTTCAATTCCATGACTGGTCACCATCTAATAGTCACATAAGTTTTGTTACATTTTGATTTAAGCAAACAAAATTTTACTCATGATCCCCTCTCACACCTTTCTAGATATTTTATGCCTTCATAAACATTGCCTATACGGAGAAAGAGAGAGCGAGGGAGAGCGAAAGAGAGAGCGTGATATTCAAACAGCGCTATCATATATATCTAACACAGCGCTGCAATGTCTTCCACAAATATCAGATAATAGGTATAGTTTAACATTTATTATTAAAAAAATGTGGACTCTAACTTAAAAGTACAGATAGCTGGCATACAATATTTGAGCACACAGTCCAGCACTGACGATCGGTGACACTGCATACTAGATCAGTAAGGGAGGGAACTAATCTTCATTCATCAGCATACTCCATCACATGTTTCACTTTATCTTTTTATTTTGTTTTTTAATTTCTCAAGAGAGTGGGGAGATGCAGACAGGTGGTACTAGCTGCATGTAACATAAGCTTGAGAATTTCATGGGCTATATTAGTATACCTGAAAGCTGGAAAAGTGATGGAGCAAATAATATAATCCTACTTTGCAATTTATTCCAGTGAGTTTGACAACTAACAGATTTAGATTCCCTTGCACAGAATAAGAGAATGTAATACCATTAATAGTTCTTTTTTCAGTTTTATATGGGTCAGGGGTCACTGTAGTGCTGCGTTATGAACGGCATACACTGTCAGGTAAGGAGAAACAGCTGTACTGAGCACAGAAGCAGATAAGCAGTTAGTAAATTGGACTGTGGAGGCGCACAGCAGGACAGATCATGAGGTTTGCAGTAAGTGTAGCAACAAAAGCAAACTAAAGGCCTGTTCACACAGGTAAGTCTGAGCCATCATTGGTGGTACAGAATGGCCAGATCGGTGCTGTTGCACCTGTATGAATGGCACTGTTTAACCGAATTTGCGTTCCGTGGTGGTGTGAGTGCAATCCCTCTTTTTCTGGGATCGCGTTGTGCTTTTGCAGTTTTCCTTGGCTGTCTGAACAGCTGCACTACCTACATCGAATCACAGACTTCTCCCATCTTGTACTGCTGCTAGTTTCCCAAGCTGCCCTTCTGCTGGACCAGAACATGAACCAGAAGCCCTTTCGTACTGATTTTGAAGTGTTTAGCTATCTGACTGACCATTAATATTTCTTAGGTAAAACTGATGACATAAACCACTCTTAATGTGTGCAAATGCTATTATTTACGATAGTTTTCACAAAGTTTGGAGGTCGCTGATCCAGACAACACATGAACTAACCTAATGAGCTACTAATAGTTGTTTATTAGCAGCTAACCAGGTTAGTTGTCATGTTGTCTGGATCAGTGACCTCCACACTTTGCGAAAACCATCATAAATAATAGCATTTGCCCACATTAAGGGTAGTTTAAGTCATGTGTTTTACCTAAGAAATATTAATGATCAGTTGGATAAACATTTCAAATCAATACTGCACAGCACCCGCTTGCTGCTGTTCACAGGCTGGTGATGTGAGTGTACGCACACAACGCCAATGACCTCCATGACTGCAACAGTGCTGGAAATGCCAGAAAGAAAAAAAGCAAGAGAAACATCGGTAGAGACCAATGCCATGTAAATGCCGCTATACAACATTAAAAAAAAATCACGCTGGGTCAATTTGGCCAGCGCCGTTGCAGCAACTTGCAATGTGAATGAGCCTTGTATCACAGGATCACTGTCTGGATGACAATTAGATGTTTGTAGTGCAGTATTAGTGACTGCTGATTGAAAGCTGTCTGGGTGCAGTAAAACAACTTAATTGCTGTGATTGTTTGTGGATAGTGCAGCTGGAAGGCTGGAACGGTAGTTCTGTGTGAGAATAGATGCTAATGTAAGCCTATGTGGTGCTATCCCAAGGGCTACTATCCCTGCCTGCTTGGCTAGTAGCAGGTTAAGGGGCCTGAGTTCTGAAATGGGTACCTCCACCCGGAGGTCAGGATCGGTAGTGGTCAAGCTTACCTGGGCACAGCCCTCCAGGACACTGTAACCCCCCTCTTTACCCTCTAGTGGCCTGAACACTGTACAGTAATCACTTTCACAATACCCCTGGTACACCACACAAGTACCCACACTGTTTGCACTTACCACTAGCACTGGTTCCTCTGGTTCCTCTGGCCCGACTCTGGGGACCCCCTGTAAACAAGGTTATGCACAGCAAATAGCAACAGTACAGTACTTTGAGCACAAACTGGAACCACAGTTAGATTACAGTAGATCTGATTTATTCAGGTGACTTGAACAAGGAAGGGGCAAAATCAGGTTAATTAGCTTAAAGGTTATATCAATCACACAGTTATGCATGCGCTTTGAGTCCCCCCACACAGTCCACCTCTGGGTACCCAGGTGGAGAAGAGATGGGCTAGCCAGGACCGATGCCCGGGGTTGCAGCTGGTTGGGACCCTGTGATGGAAAACACAACATGCACAGTACACAATATTTGTAATCCGGAGCCAGAGGGCTCAGTTCATAAAGGAAATGAAACAACAAGACATTCAGATGACACACTCAGATTAAGCTGTTGTTTCAGGGAGCTACCCTAATATTTACTCACGATACCCAAGACTGGACACAGGCTGGACGAAAATCAATACTGCAGGTGGTTGCTCTGGAATACCAGGAGAAGCAGGGCCCACGAGTCGCAGAGGGGTCATTCTTGTTCAAGCGTGGAGCAGGGGGGCTGATCCCCAGGCAGGTCTCTCATCAATGGCTTCTCTGTGCAGTGGGTAGTCTGGCTGGGCCAGTCTGGCAAGGCCCAGACCGCATGGAGACACATTTGGATGTAGTCTATTTTGGACTGGATACAGCTTCCAGCAAGCAGAGCACAGTTCACACAGTGGGGGGACTAACTCATGACCCACTAGCAGCTCATAGCACATTTACATGTAAGGGAATTCTACTGTACCAGGCAAAGCGCTCCCTGGTCACAATCATAAAGTCTCTGCACACACTGGAAGCTATGGGGTAGCTGGAACTCCTGACAGGCTGATCGCATTCAGCAAAATCTTCAGCCTTCTTCAGGTTGAGCCTGGTCCACTTCAGTAGCTTACTTTAGTCACACAAACTTGGATTTAGTCCAAAATAATTCTCTTCTCTCCCTCTCAGGAGCAGCACACCGTCATGCAGGCCAAAAACTTAGTCTTTTCATAGTTTTCCCATGCAAATCCACTCAGGATTGCTGCCCAAAATCATTTCAGCTCCTCTCATTTCACTTCCCAGCTCAGAACTAACTGAAAACCGCAAGCAGCCCAGGACTTCCTCAAGATCCAAAAGATTTGGTTGACTGATTTGGCTGTCAGTCAAAGCAAGAGCTCCCCCTTCAGTTGCAAAAAAGGCACAAAAAGCTCAAACCACAGTTCCTACAGATTTTGAATTCAGACAGCTCCTGTAGTCCGGCTACATTTTAGGTCCCACCAGAACTGATTGGTCCAATTTGCAGTCCAGGACCAAGATAGTGGAGGAAAACTAAACAGTCCTTGCTACAAAGAAAGCAGGTTAGACAAACTACATTATCATTATCACTCTAAATGATTTTCAGTAAATAGTTACATCTTTCAACAGAGCTCCCTCTCAGATTACTTAAGCTACAATCAGGCGGCTCTTAAAGAGACAGTACACAGAGGCTATACAGGCTCCTGTAATCACATTTAAATTGCTAAAATGCAGGACACTAGCCTGGCAGTGAGCATTTAGGCAAGCTCAAGGAAGACTTTTTGGGAACCCCCACTTGTAGGGGGGTTACACTAACTTGTGCCTTCCCTTGCCTGAGACTGATTTTTATTTTCCCCCCTTGAACTTGCGCAAAGTGAGCATGTTGGTATGATAGTGGATTTTGAAAGGTGTGTCACTGTCGGTCCAATGCAGGGCAGCCTGCAACACACTTGACAGTGTCAGACCAGTCATCAGCCAGGCTGATCATGACACTCTTCTGGTTTTGCTGGGTGGAAACTTTGGCCCTGTCCACACTATGCCTCTGTAACATTACAGAGGGCTCAAACCGTTACCACAACGGTTTGCGTTTACATCTGTAACGTTACAGAAGGCGTTTTCGTAACCGTTGTTGAAACCACTTATGAGGTGTTTCAACAACGGTTACGAAAATGGTTGTGCCCTGTAACGCACCAGCCATAGTGTGGACGCGTGAGCGTGTAGCTCCAGTATTCCCTCAGTGCAGCAGGAACTGCATTGTGGGATAGGGTGCAGCTGTAACGTTACAGGGCACCCACCAATGTGGACAGGCTGTAACGGTTCCAAACCATTATCGAAACTGTTTCCCGGCAGTGTGAGCACACTGTAACGGTTCCAGTCTGTAACAGTTTGGAACTGTTACAGACTGTAAGTGGTGTAGTGTGGACAGGGCCTTAGTGTAGTTAAAAGAAAAGAGCCACTTAAACTATAGGGTTTCTCTTCTTTGATCTGCATAATGCTGCCCAGCAGCAAGAGCTGATCAGCATTATAATTAGCCTGCTGTAGTCCTCTCCCATTGTAAAAACAATCTTGCTCACCCTCTGCAAAGTATCTTGCCACCTCCCATTTCTTCCCCCTTCCTTTCCCTGGTGCCAGCTACTATCACCCACAACACCCATTTTCACTGTGCAACACCGGGGAGCCCACCCTTGGTGCTGCCAAACATAATACCAATACTTGGGTGCTCAGTCCCCAGTGTCAGTACTTGAAATAAAGAAAGTCATCCATCATAGTTATTTTTTAAATTTTATTTTAATTCCTGTAATCCCACCCTCTGCCAAGTATTCTTCCCAACTCCCCATCACTTCCCATGCCCTTACAGGTTAAACCATCATGGGTGCCAATCCCCAGTGTTGGTACCTGAAATAAAGGAAAAGGTCCCGAGGGAACCGGACAAGGGTCATGCAGTGATGTAATGTACTTGGACTTCAGTAAGGGCTTTGATTCAATGCAGCTTGGGAGGTTGGGAGGTAGGTTGAGATATGTGGGGGTGGGGACTAAGATGGTTAAATGGATTGAGAATTGGCTGCAGGGGAAACAGCAGAGGATAGTGGTGATGGGGGGACTCTCATCTACAGGGGCTGTGATGAGTGGGGTGCCACAGAGATCTGTACTGGGGCCAGCGCTGTTTGAAATAGGCATAGCGTCAGGAATAAGATCAGTCTATTCACTGACAATACCAAATTGGGGGTGGTGGTAGACAATATAGCAGGTTGGCAGAGGCTGCAGGCAACCTAACCAAACTGGTGGAGTGGTCAGAAGCATGGCAGTTGGGGTTCAATGTGAAAAAGTGTAAAGTCCTGCACTTTGGAGCAACTAACCCAGGGAGGGGTTACCAGCTGGGAGGGGTGCAGCTAGGTTCCACCGAGGAGGAGGAGAAGGATCTAGGGGTGATTGTAGTGGGGAAGATGAATAATACAGAGCAGTTTAGGAGGGTAGCAGCAAAAGCCAACAGTATGCTGGATTGCATTGCGAGAGGGATCTCCTTCAGGAGCAGGAAGGTGATCCTGCCACTCTACAGGGCACTGGTCAGGCCACACCTGGAGTACTGTGTGCAATTCTGGCACCCATAGAAGGATGTGAAATTACTGGAAGGGGTACAATGCAGGGCAATAAGGATGATCCAGGGATTGGAGGACAGACCATACAAGGAGAGGCTGAGAGAGTTGAACATGTACTTCTTGGAGGAGAGAAGGTACCAGGGGAATATGATTGAGACCTTTAAGTACGTAAAAGGGATAAACAAGGCAGGCACTGAAGGGATACTCAGGCTGAGGAGGGGGGGAGGGACATGAGAGGGCATAGCATTAGATTTCAGGGGGGAAGATTTAGGATGGAAATAAGGAGGCACTTTTTCATGGAGAGGGTGGTGGCAGAATGGAAAGCTCTACTGGAGGAGGTGGTAGCCTGTAAGACAGTGGGTAGTTTCAAAAGGGGATGGAACAAGGTGAGAAGGGGTAATTGGGAAGGGGAGGGGGTGAGGCAGCAGCAAGGTGAGGGTGCTAGCTGCACACTTGAGCAGACTTGATAGACCAGGTGGCCTAGTTCTGCTGGCAAATTCATATGTTCGTATGTCCCACATAGTCTTTTTTATTTTTAAATATCTTGTAAAAAAGAAAACTGTCCATCAGTGTCTGTTGCCACTGCGGCCCACTGCCACCACTGCTAAGCTCTCCCCACCCTTCCACTTAGCACCCACCACCCCACACCCTCCCACCACTTATTTACCTATCAGGGGTCCAATGCCGTAATCCTCTCTGAATTGGAGACATGTCTTCACTTTTCAACGCCGGACTGGGAATTGAGGAAATCAGGTATGCAGTTCAATGTATTTCAATACGTTTTGAGCTATCTTCATAACTTGGTCATTTTTTAATATTTTTTCCCACAGATTTGGCCTCTTTGGGAACCCCCCTCATGAACAAGGGCAGTGAAATTATTCAAATTTGCCCCAAGAGGTGATTTTGTGGTCAGTGTGCAAAATCACCTTTCGAGCAGGATTTAAACATTTTCTTCAATCTTGTTCATCGGGTGTTGGTCATAAGAATGCTATGTTGAAACTTTGGGTAAAAATATTAAAAAGAACGAAGTTATGAGCATAGGTTGACATTTTTCAATGCAGTCTAGTAACTTATAATTTTCAATATTCTGACCCCAAATTTTCAACATAGCCATTTTTTTCACACCAACCTATGAACATAACAGTTGTCATTTTTCAAATCCTAGCTAAAATGTATTTTCACACTTGTGGTATTAAATCACCTTATGGGCTGGATTTGAAACATTTCTCCACCCTTGTTCATGAGGTGGGGTCATATGAAGGCTATGTTGAAAATCTGAGGTAAAACTATTATAAAACAACAAAGTTATGAGTGTGCATTGAAAATGTTCAATGGACGCTCATCAACCTTGGTCATTTTCAATATTTTGACACCACATTTTCAACACAACCATTTTTTCACACCACTTCATGATTGCGACAACTGTCATTTTTCAAATCATGGCCAAAATGTGTTTTTGCACTTCTGGTGCAAAATGTTGTTCCAGCCATTGTTTTATAAATGACACCTGTCATGCTCAGAAGGAGGTGTCATAAACAGACTGTGTTGAACATTTGGGCTCAAAATGTGAAAAAAGCAACTAAGTTATGAAAAAACATTAAATTGTCCCATAATCTGAAGGTCCTGAGTTCAGTCCTCAGAGAAGGTTTATAACTTTCCGTCTTTCGGATGAGACGTTAAACCGAGGTCCCATCTGCCTGTTCTGGTGGTAGTTCAGGTGGATGTTAAAGATCCCATGGCACTTCTCGAAAAGAGTAGGGGAATTTCCCCGGTGCACTGGCCAAATTTCCCCCCATTCACTAAAATATCACCAACAGCTTAATCTAGTCAAAGTCAGTTAGCATTCATCAGTATCCCCTTCTCCCAGGTCATGCCCGAAAATAGCCAGAATTTGTCTAGTGCACTTACCCGGTCAGCAAAAACTAAATAAATAAATAAACAAATTGTTCCAACATTTACTAATATCTTTATTTTTGCAGAATTTGGCTTCTAATGTTCAGCATATCCCTTGTGTTACCCCACCTCCTGAATATGACAGGTGTCATTCTCCCAATCCCTTCCAAGATAAGTTTTCACAGTCACACTGTAAAATCACTTTTTGGTTGGAATTAAAAAAATTCCACCTGTCTTGATCATAACGTCATGTCATAAAAAGACTGTTGGAAGTATGATCACTTTTCACATGCAATTTAAAAATTTCCACCTGTCTTGATCATAACATCAGGTCATAAAAGGACTGTTGAAAACCTGGGTTCAGAATGTGGGAGTCAACTGAAAATTAGATATTGGCTTTCAGCTGACCTACCCTAGGTAAATACAGTCTAAAAATGTACAAAAGTAGGACACCACTGGAAATGAGGTATTGCATCTCATATGGTCTATCCTGGGCAAATATTTTTTTCTATTCTTTATTAACTGGGTAAGGCCCACTAGGCACAAGTGCCTGTTTTCAGGGGCGATCCAGAAGCACTGGGGAGGTTAAATGGCTTGCTAAGAGTCACACAGTATGCAAGACGAGATTGTGGGAATCAAACCCAGGCCTGTCTGCTGGATGGATTAAGCTCATTCACAGCTCTTTACTCTGACCTCTAGCCTGTACTGCCAGCCCCATAAAGATGTGCAAAAGCAAGACCCTAGTACATCAGAGCCCCCACTGGACTGTGCTTCTGTGCTGCTCTATCCTGGGAAAAATACATTGTAAAAGCTGGAGCCCATGGAAATTGTAACTTGCCTTTCAGCTAAGCTATGGTGGGAAAATACATTATAAAAATGGGTAAAAGAAGTGTCCCATTGAAAATTAGATATTGCATCTTGGCTGAGCTATCCTGGTTAAATAAGACTAAACATTTTGAGTAGCAGGATCCCCCTGAAAACAAGATAGCGTCTGAGCTGTGCTATCCTGGGTCAATACAGTACAAAGATGTGTTAAAGCAGGACCCCATTGAAAATGAGATATTGCATCTCACCTGGATTATCTTGGGTAAATATTTTGCAAAAATGTGTAAAAATAGGACCCTGTTGCAAGGAGATGTTGCATCTAAAATGATCTGTCCTAGAAGAATGTACTGTAAAAGCAGGACCACACTAAAACTGAGATATCGCATCTCACCTCTACTATCCTCGGTAAATGCAGTATAGAACTGTGTAAAATCGGGACCCATTGCAAATGACATAATACATCTCATCTGGTTTATCCTGTGTAAATATATAGTAAAAATGTGTACGAGCAAGACCCAGTAGAATAGCTATGCAAGCGGCGAACATTTGGCATTGACAAATGCTTGTTTCTTTTGTTTCTGTGAGACCCTGAAACACCTGGCATTTGTGTTTGTGAAGGGAAAGTGGAGCAACAAGCTCGTGTGTGGTCTGACACTCCTGATAAGTTTTGAGGAGGTATTGATAAGATTCCCAGATTACCTGACTGCAACATGATTCAATGCTTAGGAGGTGCTAAAACGTTTATTTATTTATTTGCTTTTGGTAACCGGGTAAGTGCACTAGGCAAAAGAATGCCTATTTTCAGGCACAAACTGCTGTTCCTGGTGTCTCATGCCAAGCTGTTCTACCATACCCCCTTCCCTCACAGTAGCAATCCTGTAGCATGCCTTTCCAATTGGTCACCCTCCAAATCCTAAATTCTGCCCAATGGGTTTCTTTTGTTTATAACTCATGAAAAGGGAGAGACAAAATGGAAACAGAACATGAGACACAAGTGGTCGTGTTTTCCAAATCCCCAAAAAAAAAACAATAATCTAGCAATGTCTTGTCTGCCAAGAAAGCTGCTGAGGGAGCATTGCTCAGTGTTTGTTTATTTATTTATTTTTTGGGGCTGCAGGGAGAGACATTTCATGATTGCATGTACTCAATAATCTGATCCAAACTGGATTACCGAGAACTCTGATTACTGTATCAGATTATGCAGATACATGTAAATGGGAGAATTCTTGTAATCAGATTATGTAAACTTTTAGAAATATAATTCATACTTTTCCTTTTTTTTTAACTCTATGTTTATGTTCCTACCTGTCCCCACGTCTGCCCTTCTCTTCAGGGCCTCATTGATGACCCACCTCAGAGTCCTTCCAGGAATCGTCAGCACATATTGGTGCTCCACTCATTACCCTAGATCCTCCGGATAACCCCTCGGCTGGGGTGGTGGAGTCCCCCTGTAAACTCCCCCAGACACTGATGAAGCATGCAACCTGTGTGTGGAATCCCCGGAAGCCCTGAGTGCCATCCTCCGAGGACCATCTACCGGCGGCGACATGGGAAGCATTTTCCGTTTTTCGTTCCACCCCCTAAGCATCAGCGTGCAATGAGAGCCAATGAGTCAGGGGCACACTGAGAGTGTGTCCTCCACTTGCCTCAGAGGATGCTCCACCCGATCCATGCTGCTTCCCTTGCACCAACCAATAATAGGGCTCCCCAGGTGGCAGTATCACAGCGAGGTCTGCAGATTCCTCCCAGAGAGAAGGAGAGTAGCTGTCGGTGCTCAATCCTTCTACTCCCCTGCACCGACCCCGGCCCATGCTCATTCCAAACAGGGTCGGTGGCATGAGTGAGGTGTGGCTGCCCAGCTACTGGGCCTGCATACACTATACTTTTTATGTATTAAAAATGAAAAAGTTAACTTTTTTTCACCAGCCTCTGACCGTGTTGAACCCCTACTGGACCATGGTCACACATGGACATCTTTTATTTTATATAATTCTGTGGTGAAAAATTATATCCAGCAATTAAGAAAATATTATGGGCTGTGTGTAAATTGATTTACATTATTCTCGGGGTTGATGTTGAAATAAACCCCTGCTTGACTCGGGTTTATGTAGCATCCAACACCTCAGGTGTGTGTAAAATTCTCGTTAAGCACACATCCCCACATATTATTCTATATGTATCAGGGGTGATTACACTGTAGTTATATGTTTGTTGTAATCAACTGCATTGCAATTTTAATGCAGTTACAGTGTAGTAAAATTAGTTTTTTTTGTTTTTTTTTTTTTACTTTGAAAGTAACAGTGCATTAGGGTAAACATTTTGACCTATACTCTTTTATTCCATTTTAGATTGCCCCTTACCTCCTGTCTTGTATGATACCCTTCTTTCCTAATTATGAGTCTGCTTTAGCCCTTTGTTTTACATTTGAAATAACAGAAGAAGTTTCTTTTTAACAAGTCTCGGACCAGGTTTACAGCACTATTTTCAGAAGTGTGTGTGTCCACCTATTGTCTTTAAGGACAGGGAGCAGTGCCTGCTCATTGGTATGCTAGCTCATTTTAGTCACAAAAAAGCAGTGCATGGGGAACTGGGTGGTGGGGGTTATACTGGATTGGACAATATTCAGGATGAGGTTTGTAAGGAGGCCCTAGATTACTAGGAGAGGTTGAAGGCGAATATGAACACCATGGCCTACTAGTGGGCTAACTGAGGCTGGGATGTGGGGAATGACTAACAAAGTTAGGCCCATGCCCACTGCCTCTGTTCATGGCATGGTGCCAAATCAAAAGTCCATAGGTATCAACGGTCATGTGTCAGTATGCACACACTTCATTTTGCAAGCACTAATATACTACAGTATATGGTGACCCTCATTTGGATTAAAACTTAATCATATGGAGGACTCCTCCCACATCAACAAAGAATGACTTTAGTGCATAGCTGGAAAGTGTGGGCAGGAACAGGGAGGCTGGCTGCCCACTGTTTCTTATTTCCACACTGTGTGACTGAAAATCAGGCACACCCAGTATTTATCAATGTAAGCTCTTATTTTGTGTTATGCATTGCTTTAAAAAAATATCAGAAGTTTCAATACTCAACATTAACATGACAAAGGTAATTTTCAAAATGAAATATAATTGTTAATAAATAAGCAATACAGCAAGACTTGGTGTCCATTACAAATATATGAACATGCGAAGAATGACAGCAGATACAGGCCTGATGGCCTATCTAGTCTGCTTCAGTGTACAGCTAGCAGTCTGTTACACTGCAGCTGCTCACCCCTAATACCAACATATCCAATTTCATGCCCATACTAGCTGTCATCTCTCCTTCCAAGTGCCTCATTGGTGATCTTCCCCCTGGCTTTGTCCCATCCCCTCTTAAAACTGCCCACCATCTTCAAGGATACCACCTCCTCAGGCAGTGTGGTCCACCCTGTCACCACCCTCTCCATAAAGTAGCGCTTTCTCATTTCCCTTCTGAATCTACCACCTTTCAACTTTAGATTGTGCCCCCAGTGTACCTCCCTCTCCTTAATCTTAAAATTCTCTCTGTACCATCTTTATTTATGCCTTTCATATATTTAGAAATATAGAAACCACTCTATCCCTCCGTTCTTCCAGGGAATACATGTTCAGCTCCCTCAGTCTCTGCCCGTAGGGTTTGTCCTCCATACCGAGGATCACCTTGGTTGCTCTACATTGGACCTCCTCCAGCAATTTAACTTCTTTCTTTAAGTAGGGGTGCCAGAACTGCATGCAGTACTCCAAGTGCAGCTTCACCAATGACCTGTACAATGGCAGGATGGCCTCCCCTCTCCTGGACATGATTCCTCTGGCAGTACACCCCAGCATCTTATAAGCCTTAGCCGCCACTTTTCTGCACTGCACTGAATGGTTAATTTGCCATGTTATTATCACCCCAAGATCTTTTTCCTCCTCTGTAAGGGATAACTGAACCCCTCCTCCAATCGGTAATGATTCCTTGGGTTTCTTGCTCCCAAGTGTATGACTCTACAATTCTTTGCATTGAACCCCAGCTACCATGTTTCTGACCAGTGCTCAAGTCTAGGCAGATCATCCTGTAGCTCCTGCCACCCCTCTGTGTCATCCACCACTGCAACTAACTTTGTGTCATCTGCAAAAGGGCTGATCTTATTCTTAATCCCATGTGAGATGTCGGTAATGAAACACTAAGGCATTAAAAGCATTAAGCACTGAAGCATTCAATGATTTTATAAAATGGCAAGAAGAATCTAGAAATGTCATTGGCTGAGAGATGTCACCCGACTGTGCATTAAATCTCTATAAATGCATGGTCAGGTGCTGAATTTCCTTTTTCCCACCCAAAACACAAATTAGGGTAATTTGTTAAGTGTAATAAGCCCCTCCAGGGTGTGCATCATGGGATTGTAATGCACTTCCCGTGGGTGTATGAACCCTTAACCTTCAGCCTTATGCCTTACTACACCCCGGGGCATGCATTAAATAAGCAATAAGACATGACAGGGTGTGTGTTAGACACTTTAGCACATGGCTAGAAGTCATAGTGAGGCACGAGGCCATCGGCCGAGTGCGTCCAGCTTCCTAGCCCTGTGTTAAAGTGTCTAACACACAGACCCCAGAGTGGCTTGTTACACTTATGAAATGGCTATCAAAAATACAGATGTATAGTATTTAAAAGTGAAAAAGTTTAATGTTAGTCTTCATTTTTAATAAAATAGTTCCTCCGCCTACTGTTTCTTTTTTTTTTTGACTTAAGGAATTTTGCCCTACAAAGGCTTCTGCAGTTTACATCTGGTTGTCATGGCAGTATTCACCCCTCACACACACACACACACACACACACACACAAGCAAAGAAGTGGATTCTGTAACTAATACAGTAAATAAATTACTTTTACATAAATCGGAAATTTGGCGCCATGCGGGGGAAGTTGTGACCGGCTGCAAGTTAGCAATTGAGCTAAACAGCCACCGAGCAGCTGGACTGGGAGCGAGAGAGATCATGGCAGTACTTTGTTTAAATGTTTCATCGAATGTAATGATCAGCAATCAGCTTTTGATTAGAATGGAGAGCAAGCGAGCGGGCTGGGAGAGAGATCGCTTTTTGATTAGGATGGAGAGCGAGTGAGCGGGCTCGTAGACAGATCGTGGCACTTTGTTTATTCCCCCTTTGCTACATGCTGCATGGACTTAAAACAGAAACATTCAAAGACCAAGGCCAAGTGAACAGGAGGTCAGATGTATTTATTTTATTTTTTTTTACAGTTAGGCTGGCACCTCTTCTGGCAGAAATAAGATGGCTGCATTTTCTTTTCTTTTCTCAAGGTTCCAAGTGGGCAGCATCACCCATATCAATGCCCGCTTACCACAGCTTGGCACAACCTGATCTTTTTCCCATGGTGTTAGACATATTAGCACACTTGTAGCAGTCAATCAGAATGCTGCTTTGCTACCAGCCATTTCATAAAATCCTACAATGCACACCCTGTCATACCTTATTACTTACTTAATGATTCCCCAGGCTTATGAGGCACAAGGCTAAAGGACGAGTGTCCTTATGCCCCTAAAAAGTACATTCAGGTCCTTTAATGCACACCCTGAAGTGGCTTATTGTGATTATAAAATGGATCACTGCTCTTTTGTATTATATGTAAAGTAAAATATATATATTTTTTTTACTACTTGTTTAAATAGTCTTTGCTCAGGGAGATAATACATAAAACCGCTGCAAACCTCCACTCCTCAAGTATGATAATACCTGTGTCCACCCACCACCAGTGCCATGGAACCTACCTTACTATTATGGTCACTCCTCTGTGGCCAGAAATTGTAGGCTGGATGTCGGAGTTACACTGGGGAGGTGAAGGTTATTACAATTTGTATAGTATCAGATTGTTTATTTGAGAAAGAATGGATCTCTCTGGGAGTCACAGGTTTCCAGTTGCTTGGGTAGCACAGTTGGTAGCACAGCAGAATGGTATTCAGAGTGGCCTTGGTTCTAATTCCAGGTAGGGCTATTCATTTGTTCTTACTTCTGTCTTTTTTTGGTTCATATATGCATATCACATCCTTGTGGAATAAATGCCAAGGTCACCTAATGCATAAGGAAGCAGGTCTTTGTGACCTCCATCAATCTCTGCTACTTCTGGCTCCTAGCTCTGAGGAGTGGGACCATCGTGGGACAAATATCTGGATGTTGGGTAACTGAGGAGCATATAGCTGTAAGGTAGTCCCCGTGCTCCAGTATCTACCACACAACTACCTCATATCCCAGTATCTGCCCAGAACCACCACAGACCACCAGATTATAACTCAAACAAAGGAACAGCTTCGCATTAAAGACACAGTAATATTCCACTGCTAGAAAATGTTAAAATTCACATTTATTGTTAAATAAACACTGGTAGCACCCCTCATATGACACACAGTCGACGTTTCACATCATTATGATGCTCTATCAAGATGATAAGCTGCTACAAAGGACACTGTTAAATAGTCCTATCTAATTAATATGCTAATATATACTAAAATATTCTTAACACCGAACAAGTGCATCTACATATAAATACCCTATATACAATGATAAAGCTATATTAAAAAGTGCTTAATAACAATTTAAATCTACTAAAAATAGTTATGAGTGCTTGTACAATCTATACACGAAATCTAATAAAAGTCTTTGATAGAGGACAAAACCTATCCGAAATGCATCAGGTAGGATGTGTTTGTGGAGTGTCAATAAATGACCTTTTAAACTGAATAAGCTGTTGTGCGCACTTCCATGTTCAAGTATATATTAAAAGCATGAGGGAGTAAGGATCATTGGAGGGAAACTGGAAAATGGCCATAACAGTACAAGTGAAATCAGAATGCCACCTGATGCAGTACCAACAGTAAATGTGATTGACTTCAGCTTCAGGACCACTACAGCATGAGTTATTTTTTATTTATTTCAGTTTTCAGATGTTGGCAAGTACTGACTAAATAACCACCCAGTACTGTAAATATTCTTAACCTGTGGGACATCTGGGTGTGAAACACAGGACACATGTGGCTCCTACAGCTGGTGACTTGCTGCTAAAACTGGAGATTGGGAGAAATAACATAAGCACAATTTTTAAATTAAAATATTATTTATTTAGGCAATAATGGAGACTGAGTAACTGTTTTGCTAGTACAGTATACTGCTGCTGGCAGGAGGGGTGGGTGGCAGTGGGCAGTCAACCAGTTAGTAGAAAGTAACTCTGATCTTTACCAATTCCCTTCAACTATATAAACTTAAATATCTAAAAAAGTAAATCAACCCTGTACTCCAAAACCATCTAAGATGTTTTACTTACCAAACTACTTATCCACACAAAGTTTTACAATTTAAACTTGTACAGCTTTATTCCTACAGGAAAGCAATTGTTTACATACATCCAAAGTACTACCCATGCCTGATGTAAACTCCAAATCAATTTTTTAACCTAAATAGCTAAAACACTGAATAAGATATCTTCTTCTAACCCTCCTAGGTAATCCTTTCACACCAATCAACATATCCACACAAAGTTTCAAAATTTAAACTTTGGCATTTTTTCTCTACACAACAGCAAACCTTTACAACCATCAAAATACTGAAACAAATATAATCTCCATTCATGTGCACTGAAAACCTTCTTGGCATACAATTCATTAACTCCAATCACCCTTCTGTGCACATGATATGTGAACTCCAGCCTGACTTCTTGAAGCCAAAACCTGATTTTTCAAATGTAAATATCTTGAAAAAGTACAAACCTCTCAAATGTCAAACCCCTTGGGAGATCTTTACCCATCAGCATACACAGCCATATAAAATTTCACTATTTAAAGTTTTATAGGTTTTCTCTAGATGAGAGCAAAAATAATTCAGAAAAAAAACACCATTGAAAATCATTTGAAAATTGGAAAACATTTTTTTTTTCACACTTTAGTATCTCTAGAAATATTAAACTGATTTACATGAAACATTTAGGGATTATAGATTCTGCCATGGACAACAACTCCTGCAGATTTCACATAAATCTGAAAAACAATCATTCTGTAAGCAGCAAACACAAAATTGTGTTTAACATAGAAGTCACAGTGACCATAACTATGGGAACATTACTGTGCCCCTACAATAAGAGAATTAGTGGATACCTATTACAATTATTCAAAATTCTAGAAGATGATGAACTGAGAACAAAAATGGGAATAGAATTCAAGAAATGTAATCTAAATTTAAGGTCACACAAAAGGCAGATTGAGCTGAAACAAGTAAAAACAAACTCTTGTCAGAGCCACCATGGCTGCTAATGCATTAACTTGATAAGGGTGTTTCATGGGCTTAAATGCAAAGATGAATTGCTGTAGTAAGTTCCGTGTGTAAATTTCATTTTTGGTAAAGGTAGATCATTTATCTGGTTGATCCTGTGTTTCCCATGTGTTTAAATGTGAGTGGCGAGTGCATGTTGTACTATATGTGGAAGAAGAGGGAGCTCTACACCAAGGCCTTGAAGTAATGGTAGAAGGAATGATATAGACAGGAGAGATACAGCTACATTGGGGACTGTGGGCCAACCTGGAAGGATAAGAACTTATACTGAGGTGATTGCCGCTTTCATCCATGAGGCAATCACAGTCTTAAGGAAAGGGGGGGAGGGAACATTGTTTAACCAGAAGTAGCGCACACTAAGCCAAAGCTTGTTTCCAGATGTGACCTGGGAGCACAATGAAGTTAAATGACTTGCTCAGGATCACACAGAATGCATCCAGGTGGCTATGGAATTCAAATCTAGGTTTCCAGATCTGCAGCTCAGAGCCTTAACCCACTGTGCTATACTGCCTAAGTGGACACTTCACATGCTACTTCGATTGACATTTAAAGTAGCTGGGGGGTGCAGGAAGAAATAGGGGAGGAAGAAAGTGGGCCACCACAAGGTGAGATAGAGAGTAGATATCCCAGTAGGACAGAGAGTCCTTCAAGGATGCAAGTTATTCAAGGAAGCGGGGGGGGGGAGAAATCAAAGGAGAAAGGTGAGGAAGGGGGAACAATTGGAAAAAGGAGAAAGTGGCAAGAAGAGAACTGAGGACTGTCAAAATGGTGCAGAGTCTGCAGCAGAAGCCTTATGAGGAGAGACTGAAAGAGTTCAATATGTACACTCTGGATGAGAGGCGGGAGAGTGTAGATATTATGGAGACATTTAAATACCTCATGGGGGTTAATAAGGTACAGGAGGGATATTTGTTTCAGAGAAAAAGGTGCTGCAGAACAAGGGGGTCATGATATGAAGCTGGAATGAGGTAGTTTCAGGAGAGATCAAAGGAAGTACTTCTTCACAGAGAGGGTGGTGGATTCTTGGAACAGCCTTCCATGGGCATCAGTGGGGGTGAAACCAGTGATGGAGTTCAAAAATGCCTGGGACAGTCACAAAGGAATCCTAGGAGAAAAGAAGAGGGTAGAAAAGACAGTGTTGTAGATCAAGTTGGATGTGCAGCAAAAGTGATCATCATTAAAAATGGGCAGACTAGATGAACCCAGCGGTCATTATCTGCCGTCAGTTTCTATGTTTTTGTAACCCCTCCTGGGAGATTACTAGTCTATTCACCCCTTCCTGGGTTTTGGTGGCCTAATTCAGCCCAGTAGGGAAAAGGGTTCATTCTTCTCAGCATTCAGACAGAGCCTATTGTGGGATAGGAGATCATCACGGGTGCACGGGGGAATAAATCCCAGCAGTTTAGGTGGGAGGGGCATTCCAGTCAGAGGAGTGAGCAACAAGAGAGTGAGAGTGAGCCAGGTGGAGGTGATTACCTGCTCCAGCCCCCAGCCGGGTGGAACTTGGGGGGACACAGAGAAAGAAGTAGGAGCCAGCAGCCACAAACCACAGTGTATCTTGGAGGGCGGATAAGTTGAGAGTGGAGCCAGCAACTGCAAGTCATAGAGTGCCCTGGCTTAACATAGAAGTTGACATAGAAGTTGACGGCAGATAAGGACCGCAAGGCCCATCCAGTCTGCCCATTTCTTTTTCTACCTTATAAATGTGCCATCGGCCTTTGCTCTGTCAGTGACCTATCTATTCATAGTCATTTGTATTGCTCCCTTATGCCTATCCCATGCCTGTTTGAAGCCCTGCACTGTATTCATAGCCACCACTTCTTGTGGTAAGCCATTCCATGCATCTACCACCCTTTCTGTGAAAAAGAATTTCCTCACATTCCCCTTAATCGGCCTCCTCTAATCTCATGCTGTGTCCTCTTGTCCTGCTATTTTCTTATATTTAAACATGTTAGACTCTTTCACCTTGTTTATGCCCTTAAGGTGTTTAAATGTCTCGATCATATCACCTCTCTCCTCCTTTGCTCAAGGGTATACATATTGAGCTCCGTTAATCTGTCCTCATATGTCTTCTGATGCAGTCCCTGCACCATTTTGGTTGCCCTTCTGGACTGCCTCAATTTGGTTAATGTCCTTGTGAAGGTGTGGCCTCAATACTGCACGAGTACTCCAGATGGGGCCTAACCAATGTCTTGTACAGAGGATTATTACCTCCTCTTACGACTGTGATACCCTTACTAATACACCCTAACACCCCCTAGCCTTACCTACTGCTTTAGAGGTCTCTTGATGATTTTAGGTCATCAGTGATGATGATGCCCAAGTCTCTTTCTTCCTTTGTGACTGCTAGCAACTCCCTCCCAGCCTATAAGTGGCTTCAGGGTTTCTCTTCCTATGTGCATGATTTTGCACTTCTTTGCATTAAACTCAGTTGCCACTCTTCTGACCATTCTGCTAGTTTATCCAGATCTCTTCTCATTCTGCCCACCCTATCTGGATCATCTACTCTGTTGCAGATCTTGGTGTCATCTGCAAACAGACAAGCCTTTACCCTCTAGTCCATCCACGAGGTCACTAATGAAGATGTTGAATAGGACTGGCCCCAGGACTGATCCTGAGGTACCCCACTTGTGACTTGCATCTCTTCTGACTGTATACCATTTACCACCACTCTCTGTTTTCTGCCAGTCAACCAGTTTGCCACCCAGTTGACCAACTTCTGACCCACCCCGAGCCTACCTAGCTTATTTATCAATCTTCTATTGTGGAACAGTGTCAAAAGCTTTGCTGAAGTCAAGGTAGGCGACATCAACTGCCCCTTGGTCCACCACTTTGTCTACCAGTCAAAGAAATCTATGAGATTAGTTTGACAGGACCTTCCTTTGTAAACCCATGCTGTCTTGGATCCTGTGCCCCTATGGATTCCAGGTGTTGCACTATCCTTTCCTTAAGGAGTGTCTCCATAATCTTGCCCACTACTGAGGTAAGACTGACCGGTCTGTAGTTCCCCGCCTCCCTGCTACCACTCTTGTGGAGTGGGATCACATGAGCCCTTCTCCAGTCTTCTGGGACCTCTCCTGTGCTCAGAGACTCACTAAACAATTCTGCTAACGGCCCTGCTAGTTCCTCCTTAGCTCCTTAGTACCCTGGGATGTATGCCATCAGGTCCCATTGCCTTATCCACCTGAGCTTAGCAAGCTCTTGTAGGACCCTTTCTTTTGTGAAGGGAGTAGTGCTCACCTCCCTCCCCTGTGTCCATGATGCTGAGCTGTGGGCCCTGCCCTACCTTCTCTTCAGTAAATACTGAGCAAAAGTATCTATTTAGGATAGATGCCTTTACAGGGTCCTCCTCCTCACATGCTCCCTTTTCTCCATTGCTTAGCAATACTCCTCTGACTTTCTCCTTTCACTAATGTATCTATAGAAAGTCTTGTCACCTTCTTTACTGTTTGTGCTAGTGTTTCCTCAGTTTGGGACTTTGCCTGCCTTACTGCCTTACCTGCTTCCTTTAGGGCAGTTTGGTATGCCTCCCTATCTTCATCCCGCTGTGTTCCTTATATTTTCTGAAGGCCAGCCTTTTGGCTCTGACCTTTCTGCTACTGTATTTGAGAACCAAAGTGGTTTCCTTCTTTGCACTTCCTTTCTGTCTAACACAATGGGATGTTGCTTCAAGTATTGTATCCTTAATGCTTGCCCACTTTGCCTGTACCTCCTCACCTGTGTTTCTTTTTGCCAGGGCTGGCTTAACTCTGTTGGCCATCTTATCAAAGTCAGCTCCTCTGAAGTCCCATATTTTTGCTTTGGAATGGGATGATTTAGATGTAGTAGCCAAATTGAACCATACCATGTGATGGTCACTGGCCCCAGGTGACCTTCTACCTGAGATCTGTGATCCCTTCTTTGTTAGTCAGTACTAGATCTAGGATAGCCCTGTCTCTTGTGGGGTTGCTGTACCAGTTGTTTGAGGCCCTCCCCTGCAGGGAATCCACTATGAGTCTAGTTCTTGCAGATGTTCCTGCTGGTATTGACCAATCTGTATCTGGCATGTTGAAGTCTCCCATTATCAGAACCTCCCTTAGCTGTCATGTTTTGTATATCTTCTAACAGTAATGTGTCTATGTCCTCCTCTGGTCTGGGGCCTGTAGACAACCCCAGTTCTTATGGCTGTCCCATTTCCTGTTTCAGGGTGACCCACAGTTCTTCTGGCTCCTTATGTGTATTCTGAATTTCTGTAGCTTTGATTTTTTCATTAACATACAGGGCCACCCCTCCCCTTTTGCACCTCGGTCTCTTCTGAACAATACATAGCCAGGTACTGAAGTCTCCCAAGTGTGGTTACTGGTAAACCACGTCTCACTAATTGCTACTATGTCCAGTTTAGCCTCTGACATTATTGCCTGCAGGTCTGGGATCTTATTTCCCAGGCTGTGAGCATTTGATGTACATGATTTTCCATTGGCCAGATTTTGGTGTGTTAGTTGTTGGGTGAAGTTTGGCATTACCCCTGTCATCGTGTGGGGAGACAAACCTTTTTCTTACCTGGTGATGCAAATGAACGGCAAACACACTGAATTCCTGTTTGACCACCAGCTGAGGGGAGGGGTGTTCTTCCCATTCGGCCGTATGGGGTGCTGCACCCTCTCCCCATTTGCTAGTTAAATATTCTGCAAAGACGTCAAACTTCTGCCCCAATGCACTGACTCTCTTTAGTCAGATGCAGTCCATCAAATTTAAAGAACTTTCGCTCCCAGAACTGTTGCCAGTTCCCTACAAATCTGTGTCCTTTTCCTGGCACCAGTCCTTGAGCCACGTGTTTAGCTCCCTATCTCCCCTTCTCTGACCTTCCGTCCATCTGCTCCCTTCTCCCAGACTGGCAGGATCTCAGAGAAGGAGATGGACGAAATAGATGATAGTTTGTCACCCAGCCTAGTCAGGTGTTCCTTGGTCTCCACAACTGACCGGGCTGGAAGATCATTAGTCCCTATGTGTACTAGGACATCAATGTTTTCTCCTGCTTTGTGAACAATTTTAGCAATGCGTCAGTGTCTTCCATGCTGATGTACCTGGGAGACATCTGACCATCACCCTGGCTGAGATGGGTATCAACTCCCGAATCATGGAGTCTCCTATGATCAGAAGTTTTTGGATTTCCTTTGTGCTTGTTTAGTTTTGGTTCCTGATTTGGGTGAGTATTGTTGTGCTAGCTTCTGTGCTGCAGTGTCCTGCTCTGCAGTGTCTTCTGCCTCTTTATTTGATTTCAGAGATAGAGGCAGATACCTGTTGTAGTGTTTATATGGTTTTTGGAGGTAATGTGTTGGAGAGCAGAGAGTGATGGGGCACCTGATTTGCTCCTCCTAACCACCTGCCAACCTCCTGGACCAACTACCCCGCGGTCGAGGTTTTCTGTTGGATGCTGGGGAATGGCGGGTGGTTCTTATTATGTATTTCCTCTTCAATATGAAATTTGAGGCGTGCAATCTCTGCCCATGCTGCCTGGAGCTGAGACCTAAGATCTCCAAAGGCCCAGCATGTAGGACAGTGTCCTAAATCCTGTAAGACTGTCCTTCTGAAAATTGTTCCACAGTACCTGCAGTTAATGAAATCCATTCCAAATAAGTTGCTGGGTTTGTAACCTAGTCAGAGTAATTAGAAGGAAAAAAATGCAAGTAATGGTTTAATTGTGCTTTGTTTAACTTGTTATAACAAGTTAAATTACTAGTGCCCTGTAAATGAGATCACCTGTGGAGGCCCACTGATCCGCCCCTTCCTGCTCTGCCACAGGAAATGTCACAACTGTGGTACCCTATAAAAGGAGTGTAGCGTGGGGTTGTTGGGGATGGGGGTGGGTGTGGGCCTTCCCTGCCTAAAAGAAGAACCACGGACGAAAGAACAAGGAGGTAAGAGCAGAAACAATCAGTCAACAACAAATGCAGTAACCCTGAAAGCTTATCCTAATGTTAGATAAAACTGTAAAACCTGTAAAGCACCACCTGTAATAATTTCAGAGAAGATATACCCTGTAAGAAACACTTTGCTCCAGAGAAAATAAAGCAGTAACAGAAGATATACCTTGCAAAAGACAATTTGAATCAGAAGATTACAGCAGTAATCTGTTAGCACACACCTGTAGGCACACCTTGTAATAATGCAGAAGAAGGTATACCAGCAACAACAATTTGAATCAGAGAATAAATAAAGCAATGAAATGTTAGCAACAAACAGTAGCAATCCCTGTGAGTAAAAATTAAAAACACCACCACACAGTAAATCTGCTTAGCCAAACTAAATCTTAATCCTTCTCCCTTGCTCTGATAAGTTTCTCTACTCTGCCTTTCAAGCAGTCTTAGAAGGAAAGAGCTCAGGTGAAGCTAGGTGCCTTGGCCAGCAAACCAAGTCTTCTACCTCCAAGATATCAACTAACCTGACTTTTTAACCCTTCTTTCTGTTGGAAATTACTGACAGTTTGCCAGCTCCACCCCCCACATACACACCTAATCCTTTGGAAGAGCTGTGGGAGGAAAAGCAATTAGCTCCTTCAATGTGAGAAGGAGACTGAAACACCTCTGAGACAACAAACCTTTTCAACAAACAAGAATAAAATACAACACAGTGTCAAACAGTAATTTTGCTTAGCCCAATGATAAAAAAGTCACAAAAATGTAAGCTCCACCTGTAATACAGTAATTTCAGAGAAGATATACCTTGTAAGAAACACTTTGCTCCAGAGAAAAATAAAGCAGTAACAGAAGATATACCTTGCAAAAGACAATTTGAATCAGAAGATTACAGCAGTAATCTGTTAGCACACACCTGTAGGCACACCTTGTAATAATGCAGAAGAAGGTATACCAGCAACAACAATTTGAATCAGAGAAAAATAAAGCAATGAAATGTTAGCAACAAACAGTAGCAATCCCTGTGAGTAAAAAATAAAAACACCACCACACAGTGAATCTGCTTAGCCAAACTAAGTCTTAATCCTTCTCCCTTGCTCTGGTAAGTTTCTCTACTCTGCCTTTCAAGCAGTCTTAGAAGGAAAGAGCTCAGGTGAAGCTAGGTGCCTTGGCCAGCAAACCAAGTCTTCGCTTGCTGCACTGATTTGTGTAAGGATCCAGTGAGCAAGAATGCGGCAAGGAATGAAGTGTCCAGAGAGTGAGTTACCATGGAGCTTCACGGGACATGTCCCCCTTCTAAATTTGGGGACAGTTGCTGCCAGTTCTGGGAAAGGATGCAGGGGTCATGCAGGAACCTGAAAATCCCCAAGCCATGAGGACTGCATGTTCTGAGGTGGACAGCTGAGCTGGTGTGGGGAGAGAGGGAGAGAGAGAGATGGGGATTGTTGAGAGTTTGTGTGTCTGTGAAAAATAATGGGCTGTCAGGCACTGTGAACTGTTTTGGGACTTGTGTTGCCTTCAAACATTTGTGACCATAGTGGTCTCAAGTTCATTCTGCCCTAAAGACTTTGCGACCTCCTTGGTCCAGGTAAAAGCTGCTATTATGGCCATACTAGCCATGTGAAAGCTGAATGTGTTACACACAAATTAACTGATGCTCCCTGGAGCTATGTGTGAATATGTTTAATAAATTTGGGATCCCTGTTGTTTCTTCAAGTTCTGTGTGGACCTTCCGTTATTGAAAGGAACTGTTCATCATGCATAACCTGTTGTTTTCATACAGCACCAGTGAGGAAAAGGGCATGACATCTGGGCCTGGATAATGTGGCCACTGGAAGTGTTTTTGCTGCTGGGGGCACACCCTCCCCATGGACATATTCCAGCCATACCCCTAGACACGGGGAGGGAGGGCTACATTTCTATGTATGACAGGCTATGTGATTCAAATGGATAAGGGACACAGCTGTTACAGTTTTTTTACTTGTGCTGTCAGTTTACAGAGCAAGTTTAGATACAAATATGTATGGTGGTGGTTGGGGGAAGGGGTAAGGAGATACAGGCTTCAGGATCAAATGAAACTAAAAACAAAACAAATTAAATACAGTATCTGTGCCATATAGTGCTATGGAAAGCATCAAGCCCACCAGTGATGAGCACTACATGCATATTCAGTAGGCTGCAGTCACTGATTTCAGAAATAAATATATTTTTTTATCCAAGCTATCAGCCTCCATTCAGTGCACATAGTAAGATTTATTTGTAAAAAAGCTGGGAAATAATTTAAAAGTTTCAGTTGACAAAAAAGTCAACTAAGTTATAAAGTTTGGTCAGCTTCAGTTTTCAGCATTTCCCTGTATAAGTCTGGTTCCTAACCCCCTCACTCCCCCTTAGAATGACACTTGTGGGTAGTTATGAGAATATTTCAAGCCTGAAACAAACTGATCAGAATAACACTAACACTTTGAATCTCTGCTGGAGCATTGCAGTCTCATTACAAACTCAGTTATAACTAATAGGGCATTGTTTAGATAAAATGCTGACCAACAGGGCATTGTTTAGATAAAAATGTGTAAAAAGAAGGTTTGGGTGATGACAGCAGTGACCGATGCTTAATTTAACAAGCTGCATGTGCTGTTTACACTGAGCACATCCACTGATTGTTATTTGAGCTAGCATGAGAATTTGCATGTAGGAGAGGAATATATAGCAAACACACTGTCTTTCTTTCTCTCCCTTCCTCTCTCTCTCTCTCTCCCACTCTCTCTCTCTCTTTCTCCCTCTCAGCAGAGTGCTTTTAAGTGGAGGGATCATGCTTCAGCTCCACAATTGTGCTTCGGAGAGAGTCTGAAGTTCCCTTTTTCCCAAGTGCTAGCAAGACAGCTTGCAGAGCTCCGCCTTGCAGCTGTAAAAAGTAGGCAGGAATTTTTTACTCAGAGAGCAGGTAGATGGTGGAATGGATTACCAGAAGAAACTGCACAAGCTAATTCATTTGATAGTGTGCTTTTTTATGTTTGCTTATGCGCATGTGTGCAGCATATGCACAACAAAAATCTTGTGGCAGTAGTACATATCAGAGGTGTGTCAGTGTTGTGGCCAATGCAGCAGATGCTTTATTGGGTGCATCCCTCAGCCACCAATCAGCAAGCATGCTGCCGATGACAGCAGCTTCAAAGAGAGAGAAAGAGTTAAAAGAAATCTGCTGCTGCAATCAGGCACAGTTTCATCATTGCAGAGTCAGATGACAAGACTCCGGCCACGTGTATTACAGTGCACAGTAGGCCATGCACTGTAATGCATGTGGTCAGAGTTATGAGCAACTCATTTGCTCAGTGTACCTTTCCTGGTGAAATATTTCAATAAATAAAGTAACCTCAGCATGGTTTTCCACAATGGCAGCCCCTGCCACCTGCCACACGCTTCTGCAAAGCCAACATCGGGGTGCCCAATCCCCATGTCGACATGTATCCCCCCCTTGTGGCACACTGGGAACCCACCCCAGTGTGCCAAAAAAAGTTTTATTTGATTTCTGACACTGGGATGCCCACTCCCAGTGTTGGATATGCCCCTCCCCAAACCCCTCTAAATTATTTGCTGACACCAGGGTGCCCAATCCCCATGTCAGCATGCCCGCCCCACACTATTGTGACAAACTGGGAGCCCATCCCAGTGTTGCCCACATTAATAACAATTTGATTTTCCCTGTGGATGAAGAAAACTGTCCTTCATTATTTTTTCCCTGTAAAAAAGAAAATGGTCCATCGTTGTTTCCCCTGTCCCCCTCCCCATCCCCACTCTCCCTCTGTGCACCCACCTCCCCGCACCCCTACTAACTCAATACTTACCTATGGAGATAGGGAGCAGCAATCCTCTCCAAACCAGAATGCATCTGCACTCTTCAAAGCTGACCAGCAAACTGAAGATTTCAAGGTAAGCCGTATAATGGGAGTTAATGGGGGGGGGGTCAACTTAGGTTGATATCTCAGCCATTTTTAGGAATTTTGGCCCCACATTTTCAACATGGGGTTCTTGGGACCCCACCTCATGAATACTGGCACTGTCATTTCGTTTCTCGGTCCCGAAAGGTGATTTCACGGTTACTGCACAGAATTACCTTTCTGGACAGGTTAATGAAATGACAGTGTGACTGTTCATGAGGGAAGGTCCCAAAAAGCCCATGTTGCAAATTTTTTGAAAAAATTCCAAACAGTGACTGCATTATGAGGGTGCATTACGCAGTTTCTATGCACTTTCGTAACTTTTCCAATTTTTAATATTTTCACTCCAGATTTTCAACATTGCCATTTGTTCACACCTCCTTATGAACAGTATAGCTGTCATTTTTCACATCCTGCCCAAAATGTGTTTTCGCACCTGTGGCACAGAATGGCACAGTCACTGTGGGAAATCAATTTTCAGAACAGATTAACAAAATCATAGTGCCACTGTTCATGAGGGGAGGTCCTAAAATTCCCATGCTGAAAATTTGGTGGAAAAATTTTCAAAAAATGATTGCGTTACGGGCATGCGTTGCACAGTTTCTATGCATGCTCTCAACTTCACCAATTTTTTTCATATTTTCCTCCAGATTTTCAACATTGTCATCTTGTCACACCTCCTCATGAACCGTATAACTGTCATTTTTCACATCCTGCCCAAAATGTGTTTCTGCACCTGTGGCACCGAATGGTGCAGTTGCTGTGCGAAATTACCTTTCAGGATGGAGTAGCGAAATGATAGTGCCATTGTTCATGAGGCGGGGTCCCAAAAAGCTGATGTTAAAAATTTGGAGTGAAAATACCAACAAACACCCAGGGCATTAGGGTTTCCAACCATAATGCCCACCCTGTAGAGACTGACAGGCATCGGGAGGTGACTAGGGTTCATCGGCCATAATGCTCACAGCATTCCACCCCCAACCTGCAGCCACTGACAGGCATTGAGGTTTTCCTTGGGTCTTCTGCCCAAACATTCACCCCATTCCCCTATACTGCACCCATATCAGCTTATTTCCTTATGGAATGGGGCAAGCGTAAGGGCTGAAGAACCTAAAGCACACTGCAACACCTGTCAGTGTTTGCAGGGTGGGGTAAGGTGGAATGGCATAAGCATTATGGCCAATGACCCAAAAGCACATCTCCAATGCCTGTCACTCTCTGCAGCATGGGGGCTGGCATTAGTTCAATACTTCACTGGCATTCCTATTACACATCTCTCTAACTCCTGCACTACCAATGCAAATGTAAGCAAGCAAACATTCAGCATTGATGAATGCTTGTTTTTCTCAGTTTCTGCCCCCTTACCTGATGGTTCCTATCTGCCTAGACACCCCAGCCCTGTCACACTGGTAACCACTGAGACTTACCTGCCAGCCAGTATTCCCCTAGGAGTCCTCCCCAGTGGGGTCAATGGGGTCCCTGCAACCCCTGTCAGGAACAGGATCCAGTTCCTGGTCTGTTGAGCCCAAATGGTCAGGTGTGGAACCTGCAGGTGTTCATCCTGCTACCGGTAGCCTTTCTTCTCTTTTGGTTCCCCAGAGAGATATGGCATGCAGTGGCTCCATGATGTGCACTGCACACTCTCACTCATTGCATGTTGACATCTGTCATACCTCAGTACCTTTCTAGGCAGTTCTGGGTGCCTTTCCCTTAGCTTCTCCTAGGGGCCAGGTAATCACTGGGCTCTTCAAGCTCTCCCCTTCAGAGGAGGAGAGCAGTCCTCTGGATGCTCCATCCTCTTCCCCACAGCCAGCCCTCTGACACCCTGAGTGCACTTCCAAACACAGGTTGACGGTGCCACAAGTGGTAGTGCTATCACTGCATTGGCCAAGTCATTTGATAGTTTTAATAAATTACTGAATAAACATGCATTACAAAATGATTCAATAGGATAGACCTGGTATCAGAGGACAGTCTAGATGGACTACAGCCTCCTTCTGTCTTAGAACCAAGTATGGAAGTATAGAACCGATGATTCTGTCACTAGCAGAAGTTTTTCAGACTACAGCTCCAGTATTTGCTTTTATTTCTGATTCTCAAAGTGTTCCCTTTATTCACCCACTGGTTACCACTGAGTGTCAAAAATGGAAGTGTTATCTAACAAAAATGAATTTTGCCCAACGAAAATGGAAAATAAAAATTGTGAAAAAGCACCTTATGAAAACTTTGTGAAAAAATGAAGTGCACATGCATGAAAATTGCCCTTTTTTTCTAAATGTAAACACTACAAAGCCCTCAGTAAAGCAACCTACAGAATCATCCTTGGGCCCAACTCAGAATAACCTGAGATTTTCAGGTTTGAACTCACAGCCATTTTTGCACTATTAGTGAGCAAACAAAAGTCCTGAAAATATGTTTTTTTCACATTTTAACTTTCTAGAACTTTTCAACTGCTGAACCTATCGATACCAAATTTTCGGGTGCCAGAGATCATGACAACAAGAGTGAACATACCAAATTCATCCAGGGATAACAGTGGTTTTAAGATACAAAAATCAGGGTTGAACATAGAAGAGCCTACTTAATCTTTATAACAAGGAATGACATAGTGGTAATGTGACTAAAAAGTCACAAATATCAGTTATTTTTGCTTGCCAGGAATACTCTCACTGCAGGTGGCTAATAAACCAAATATTCTTACTGTAGGTGCTTCAAAATAGAAGCCTGGCATCATTTCATTCTAGGACGTGATTGTACTCAGCATGTTCTACTTCTAGAACTTTAAAATTATACAATGGGGTATGAAAATCCTGTAACCTCATTGGTCAAAACAGATCACATGACTGTGGTAAATCCTCCAGTATACCTACTGTAAAAGTTTTATATCACTATAAAAACAAAAAAAAAGTTGAACATTGTATAATAGCAATATACCATGACAGGGAGTGGGTATATGGGTGGATTTACCACTTCTGGTGTGGTTAAGTCACTCGGCTGCACCTCATGACTGAACCGCACCAGACATGGTAAATCTACCAATATACCCACTCCCTGTCATAGTATATTGCTTAAGTAACTTCTGTGAGACAGTAACACATCCAACTGTTTTACCACCCTAACCCATGCCTTTGCATAACTTAAATATAGTTGTTATTTACTTGTGATCTAGGACTCCTGTGATATCACTTTTGGCTTCACCACTTGAGGTGTCATGGGATAATGGATCAATCATAAAATATCAGGCATACGGTACTGTATTAGACCATGCCATATCCTGCATATATTTGATTTCTGCCACCTCACAAGGACTTCTCTTTTCTGTAGGTCATTGAAGGAAACGTCAATGCATATGACATCATTCTGAAGGATCTGGAGCCACCTATCATAGCCAGATTCATCCGGTTCATACCAGTCACAGACCACTCAATGAACGTGTGCATGAGAGTGGAACTATATGGATGCGAATGGTTAGGTGAGTGGGGGGCTTAATTTAAATAAAAGGGTGTGTGAATGCATCAGTGCCATCTCATAGCAACCAACCAGTAAGCTAACAAACTTCAGAACATATGCATAGTTAAAAGAAATAGCATTCATTGGTCTAGATCATAGCTGATAGTTTCCAAAATTCTTTCATTCCTCTGGCCACCTTGCCACTTGACATTTGTCTGCATGGCCCCTGATCAGGACACCAATGGGAACTCTGCAGGGAAACAGAGTTACAAATAAGGGCCTAAGAGAAGTTAAATGGTTTTATAAAAGCTGATTGGTAGTCACACAATATGGTATCAAAGCAAAGTATTATAATCTTTACTTCAGACTGGACTATTGCTCATGATTAAATGGTCAAGCCATGAAACCTTGAGTGGTGAGGTGTCCAGAGAAATTAAATAAAAACAATTGCTTTGTTTTTCTTTTGGAAAACTATCAACAGTGATTGAGTCCCATCCTTTCTATAATGGCTGTCTAGTGTGTCAGCATGATGGAGAAGTCCTCCCACTGCAATCAGCACATCGACTGACAGGATAATTTATCATCCTATTTCTGTGTTGGTGTCTTGGTCATCTGACCTAGACATTGTTTATATTCATTGGGCTACCCCAGCAGTGTTGCAGTGCTGAGGACAACAGAGGTTTGGTCTGGACTTAGGATTTTGACCCTTAGACTTAAGGGGATGAGTGCATTATAGAGGTGTGACAGGATTTCATCCATCAAAGAGTTGTGACAAAGTCAAAAGCATAACAGAGGTGAGACAGGGTGAAGAGCATTACAGAGGTTGGACAGGACCAAAAAGCACATCAGAGCCAAGATGGGAGTCAAGTACATTGCAGAGGTAAGATGGGGTCAAGAGCATCACAAAGAAAGACAGGGCCAAAAACATCTCATGGGCAAGAGCATCACAGAGGTGGCATTATAGTAAGGTGCATGACAGAGTTGAGCTGACAGTCAAGCCCATCACTGATGTGAAATGGGTTGAAGTGCATCATGCAGATGAGATGAAGTCAAGTATATCACAGATGAGATGGGGTCATGAATATCACAGAGGAGAGATGGGGCCCAGGGAAACTTTTATTAAAAAATGTTTTTACAGCAATTACAGTGTTAAGAAATGTAATTTAAGTAACAGCATGAAAATATTTGTAGCATTTTGCAGGTTACATTGTGTAAAACAACTGGACAACCAATTTGGCATAAAATGAGATGCGTATCAAATGACTGCTATACATAAACAATTTTGTGTAGCAGTTGATAACAATTGTGTAGTTTTGTGTTATGCAATACCAGGCAAAATGTTCCTTGATTGGGTCAAGTATGTCACAAGTGACATAGGATCAAGAACATCACAGAGGTGAGCTATCAGTCAGCTACATCACAAATGTGAGACAAGGTCAGCACATCACAGAAGTGGGACAGGGTCAAGTGCATCACAGAGGCGAGACAGGGTGAAGTGCATCACAGAGGTGAGATAGAGTCAAGTGCATCACAGAGGTGGGACAGCAGTCAAGTGCATCACAGTGGTGGGACAGCAGTCAAGTATATCATAGACAGGATACATAGACAAGTGCATCATAGAGGTGAGACTGCGTCAAATGCAGTAAAAGGGCAAGAGAAGGTCAAAGGCATCACAGTGAGACAGGATCAAGTGCAGTACAAAGTTGAGAAAAAGTCAGTCACATCACAAAGGTGAGACAGAGTCAAGTGCATCACAGAGGTGAGACAGGATGAAGCACATCACAGAGGCGAGACAGAGTCAAGTGCATCAGTGATGTGGCACAGGGTCAAGTGTATCACAAAGGTGAGACAGCAGTCAACTGAATCACAGTGGTGAGACAGCATTCAAGTGCATCACAGAGCTGAGACAGGGTCACGCACATCACAGAGGTGAGGCAAGGTTAAGAGTATCACACAGGAAAGACAGGGTCAAGTGCATCACAGAGGTAGACCAGCAGTCAAGTGAGTAATACATGAGACAGTAGGAGACAGCAGTCAAGTGCATCACTGAGGTGAGACAACAGTCAAGTGCATCACAGAGGTGAGACTGGCCTGCCGATAATACAGGGGCCAGGTGACTGCTCAATCGCAATGGGGACAACGGTCAAGTGTATCACAGAGGTGAAACAAGGTCAAGCACATTACAGAAGGATAGTTTCTAGTGCATCACAGAGGTGAGAGAGGATCAGTGCATCACAGAGGCGAGACAGCAGTCAAGTGCAACACAGAAGTGAGACAGGGGGACATGCATCACAGAGGTGAGAGTTGGTCAGTGCATCATAGAGGTGAGACAGGGTCAGTGCATCACAGAGGTGAGACAGGGGCACATGCATCACAGAGGTGAAACTAAGTCAGTGCATCACAGAGGTGAGAGAAGGTCAGTGCATCACAGAGGTGAGACAGCAGTCAAGTGCATCACAGAAGTGAGACAGGAGCAATTGCATCACAGGTGTGAGGCGGGGTCAAGCGCATCACAGAGGTGAAATAGTAGTCAAGTGAATAACAGGTGAAACAGCAGTCAAGTAAATCACAGATGGGAGACAGGGTCAAGTGCATCACAAAGGTGAGACAGTGCCAAGTGCATCAGCAGTAGCTGATATTTGCTATCATACAAAAATCACCTATAGGTTCCTGATTTGCCAGAATGATGCTTTAATGTAACTGATGGTAGAATTTATAACAATGTATCTCCTACTGAAGTGCATTAACCAGAGTGACTGGGACAAATGAAAGTCCTTAGTGAGGACACTGCTTTGGTGCATGGTGAGTTGTGTTGAGGAGCGGTTAAGAAACTCCCAAACTCAAAGCAAAGTAAGATGATAGGAAGATAACCCAAGTGGAACCAAGAAGCAGAGAAGAAGTATAGGATGAATGAGCTTGTAGTGGAGAGCACATCACAGGAAAGGGACCTGGGAATGTTATTAATGGAGAAAAGTAAGGCAACAACACAATGTAGTATTAATGTGGACAACAAAAATCATATGCTGGGGTTCAATAGGAGATAGATCAATAACAGGAGGAGGGAGGTAATACAGACCCTCTATAGATCCCTGGTTTGCCCTCATGTGGGGTACTGTGAGCAATTTTTGACCCCACACCTGAGGAAGGAGAGGGACAGATTAGAAATGATGTAGAGACGAACCACCAAAATGATACAGGGGCAACAGGTAGGTCCTACGAGGAGCACTTAGAGTATCTCAACATAATCATGCTGGAGGACAGGAGAAAGAGGGGTGACATGACTGAGATGTTCAAGTACCTCCGTGGCAAACAAGGTAAACAGTGGTGAGCTGTTTACATTGAGTGGTAACATGGGTACCAGACTAAATCCTACAAATTGGGGGGTGGGTCAGGAAGGATGTCAAGAAGTACTTATTTATGGAAGGAGTGTGAGGGACGAGAACAATATTCTGGAGGAGGTCATCAGGCTGACAAGGGGCACAGTCCCAAAATTAGACAGATTTGGGCAGATTGGATGGGTCACTATGCATTTATCATTTTCTCTGTTTCTATGAAAGACAGTGAGACTAGTTGCCAAGAAACTGCTAAAGCCTGTGCAAAATATTATAAGCAAAATATGCAAAACACATGGCAAATGCTGTGCCCATCACTGGAAATTAAAAAGCTCCCCAACACTTCAGGGCCACTCCACCTCTCCAGAGCTGCATGGTAGCTTTTTGACATTACGGTGCTGGCACAGCATTTGTTTTGTACTTTTTTCAAGTATTACAACGGAGCTGTCTGGGCAAACACATGTGTCATTGGAGAAATTGAACAGAAATAAGTATAACATTAAGGGAAACTAATGCATATCATTTCTGGAACTACTAAATACAAAACACTGCCCACCTGAAACAAAAATGTAAATTAATTTTAATGAGCTGATTGGTAGAACTGGCCACCATATTGTCTGATTCCAACATTTCATGGTTCAAAGACCACTTTTTTAGAGCCGGGGTTGTATTTTTAGGTATTTTTTCTTATTCATGATCATACTGACCTGTGTATTTATTTATTTATTTAGCTTTTGTTGACCAGGTAAGTGCACTAGACAAATCCTGCCTATTTTCAGGCACAACCCGGGGGAGGGGGATACAGATGAATGCCAACTGACCTTGAACCAGATTAAGCTGTTTGTGGTATTTTTTTAGTGAATCTGTCCTTTACAGTTCTGCCCCTCTGGGTTTCCAAATGGCACACTGCTCATTTTCTGTACTTTTCATGTCTACTTAGGGCTCTTCCATCTCTTAATCTTCTCTCGCTGGAGGAATATGTTTGTCCCTAGTAGTGGCACTCTTTTTGTTTTGAATGTAGTGCCAGCAGTAATATATTTAATTTCAATACAGGATGTTGCTTTTTAGTACTGTGTAAACAACTAGTGGGTCTTAACCCAACAGACACTCTGGTATTGAAAAAATAGAATATGGAATCTGTCCTTTATCTCCTCCCACCAGATCTCCTCCCCCCCCCATGCCCCTTGACAATCTAAGCTGCCATAACCACTACCGGTTTTTCCAGCAGGAGAGCTTGGTACTAGAAGGCACTTTCACAGCTTATCCCCATGCTGTTCTGTGACTGGCTAGTCAGAGAAGTATGAACACAAAGCAGCCTGCATCTTCCCTCCATATAAGTCAAAACCCTCACCAGTTCTATCCCACCCCTGGTCCCTAGTGTGATCCCTAAATCTCCAAGTGGAGAGAACAGATGTGAGACAGGGTCAGGTGCATCACAGAGATGAGACAAGTTTAAGTGCATCACACAGGTGAGACAGGGTAAAGAGCATCACAGAGGTGAGAGAAGGTCAAGCACATTACAGAGGTGAGATAGCATCTAGTGCATCATAGAGCTGAGAGAAGGTCAACCACATCACAGAGGTGAGACAGTCTCTAGTGTATCACAGAGGTAAGAGACGATCAAGTGTATCACAAAGGTGGGACAGCAGTCAAGTGCATAACAGAGGTGAGAGATGGTCAAGTGTATCACAGTGTTGAGCCAGGATCAGGCCCATCACACAGGTGAGACAGCAGTCTAATGCATCACAGAGGTGAGACAGAGTCAAGTGCATCACAGAGTTAAGACATGGTCAACTGCATCACAGAGGTGAGACAGGGTCAAATGCAGTAAAAGAGTGACAGATGTTCAAGCATGTCACAGAGGTGAGACAGGGTCAAGTGCAGTAAAATGGTGAGAGAAAGTCCATCACATGACAAAGCTGAGACAGAAACAAGCGCATCACAGAGCTGAGACAGGGTCGGGTGCATCATAGAGGAGAGACAGTGTCAAGTGCATCACAGAGGTGAGACAAAGTCAGGTTTATCACAGAGGCAAGACAGGGTTAGATGTATCACAGAGGTGAAACAGGGTCAAGTGCATCACAGAGGTGAGAAAGTCAGGAGCATCACAGTGGTGAAACAGGATCAAGTGCATCCCAGAGGTGAGACAGGGTCAGGTGCATCTCAGAGGTGAGACAGGGTCAGGTGCATCACAGAGGTGAGACAGGGTCAGGTGCATCACAGGGGTGAGACAGTGTCAAGTGCATCACAGGGGTGAGACAGGGTTAGGCGCATCACAGAGGTGAGACAGGGTCAGGAGCATCACAGCGGTGAGACAGTGTCAAGTGCATCACAGGGGTGAGACAGGGCAGGGTGCATCACAGAGGTGAGACAGGGTCAGGTGCATCACAGGGGTGAGACAGTGTCAAGTGCATCACAGGGGTGAGACAGGGTCAAGTGCATCACAGAGGTGAGACAGGGTCAGGTGCATCACAGGGGTAAGACAGTGTCAAGTATATCATGGGGTGAGACAAGGCCAGATGCATCACAGAGGTGAGACAAAGTTAAGTGCATCACAGGGGTGAAACAGGGTCAAGTGCATCACAGAGTTGAGACAGGGTCAAGTGCATCACAGGGGTGAGACAATGTCAGATGCATCACAGAGGTGTGACAAGGTTAAGTGCATCACACAGGTAAGACAAGGTAAAGAGCATCACAGGGGTGAGAGCAGCTCAAGCACATCACAGAGGTGAGACAGTTTCTAGTGTATCACAGAGCTGGACCAGCAATCAAGTGAATAACAGGTGAGACAGTAGGAGATAGCAGTCAAATGCACCATGGATGCGAGACAACAGTCAAGAACATAACAGAGGTAAGACAGCAGTTGAGTGCATAACAGAGGTGAGACTGTGTCTAGTGCTTCACAGTGGTGAGAGATGGTCAAGTGTATAACAGAGGTGAGACAGGATCAGGCCCATCACACAAGTGAAACAGCAGTCTAGTGCATTACAGAGATGAGACAGGATCAAGTGCATCACAGAGGTGAGAGATGGTCAAGTGTATCAGTCGTGAGACAGGATCAGGCCCATCACACAGGTGAGACAGCAGTCTAGTGCATTACAGAGATGAGACAGGGTCAAGGGTATCACAGAGGTGGGACAGCAGTCAAGTGCATCACATATGTGAAACATGGTCAAGTGCATCACAGAGGTGAGACTAGGTCAAATGCAGTGCATGGGTGAGAGAAGGTCAAGCACATCACAAAGGTGAGATAGCATTCAGGTGCATCACAGAGGTGCGACAGAGTCAGGCACATCATAGAAGTGAGGCAAGGTTAAGAGTATCACACAGGAAAGACAGGACCAAGCACATCGCAGAGGTGGACCAGCAATCAAGTGAATAATAGGTGAGACAGTAGGAGACAGCAGTCAAGTGCATCACAGATGTGCGACAACAGTCAAGTGCATAACAGAGGTAAGATAGCAGTTGAGTGCATCACAGAGGTGAGACAGGGTCAAGTATGTCACAGACGTGAGGCAGAGCCAAGTTCATCACAGAGGTGAGATAGCAGTCAAGTGAATAACACGTGAAACAACAGTCAAGTGAATCCCAGAGGTGTGAAAGGGTCAAATGTATTACAGAGTTGAGACAGGGGCAGGTGCATCATGGAGGTGAGACAGGGTCAACTGCATCATTGGGGTGAGACAGAGTCAAATGCATCACTGAAGTGAGACAGTGTCAAGTGCATCACAGAGGTGAGACAGGGTCAGGTGCATCACAGAGGTGAGACAGGGTCATGTTCAGCACAGAGGAGAGACAGTGTCAAGTGCATTGAAGAGGCGAGCCAGGGTCAGGCATATCACAGAGCTGAAACAGGGTCAGGTGCATCACAGAGGTGAGACAGGATCAAGTGCATCTCTGAGATGAAATAGGGTCAAGTGTATCACAGAGGCAAGACAGGGTCGAGTGCATCACAGAGGTGAGACAGGGTCAGAAGCATCACAGAGGTGAGACAGGGTCAGGTGCATCACACAGGTGAAACAGGGTCATGTTCAGCACAGAGGTGAGACAATGTCAAGTGCATTGAAGAGGCGAGCCAAGGTCAGGCGTATCACAGAGCTGAAACAGAGTCAGGTGCATCACAGAGGTGAGACAGGATCAAGTGCATCTCTGAGATGAAATAGGGTCAAGTGTATCACAGAGGCAAGACAGGGTCAAGTGCATCACAGAGGTGAGACAGGGTCAGGTGCATCACAGAGGTGAGACAGGGTCATGTTCAGCACAGAGGTGAGACAGTGTCAAGTGCATTGAAGAGGCAAGCCAGAGTCGGGTGTCTCACAGAGGAGAAACCGTGTCAAGTGCATCACAGAGGTCAGTTGGTTCAGGTGTACAACAGAGGTGAAACAGGGTCAAGTGCATCACAGAAGTAGGAGATGGTCAGGAGCACCACAGAAGTCAGACAGGGTCAGGCATATCACACAGCTGAGTCAGGGTCAAGCACATCACAGAGGAGAAACAGGGTTAAATGTAACATTGAGGTGAGACAAGTTAACTGTATCACTGAGGTGAGACAGGGTCAAGTGCATCAAAAAGGTGAGACAGGTTCAAGTGCATCACAGAGGTGAGACAGTCAACTGCATCACAGAGGTGAGACAGAGTCATGCCCATCACAGAGGTGAGACAGGGTTAAGCACATCATGGAGGTGAGACAGGGTCAAATGCATCACAGAAGTGAGACAAAGTTAATTGCATCACTGAGGTGAGACAGACTCAACCACATCACTGAGGTGAGGCAGGCTTAAGTGTCACAGAGATGTGACAGGGTTAAGTGCATCACAGAGGTGAGACAGGGTCAAGTGTGTCACAGAGGTGAGACAGGGTCAGGATCATCACAGAGGTGAGACAGGGTCAGGATCATCACAGAGGTGAGACAGGGTTAAACACATCACAGAGGTGAGACAGGGTTAAGCACATCACAGAGGTGAAACAGGGTCAGGAGCATCACAGAAGTGACACAGGGTCAAATGAATAACTGAGGTGAGACAGGGTTAAATGCATCACTGAGATGAGACATGGTCAAGTGCATCACAAAGGTTAGACAATCAGCTGTGTCACAGAGGTTAGACCACGGCAAGAGCATCACAAAAGAGAGACGGTCAAGAGTTTTACAAAAGTGAGACAGGGTCAAGCACATCACAAAGGTGAGCAAAGTCAAGCACATCACAGAGGTGAGACAGAAGGCAGGTGCATCACAGAGGTGTGAGAGGGTCAAGTGTGTCTCAGAGATGAGGCAGGGGTCAAAAATGCATCACAGAGGTGAGACATGGTGAAGCGAATGACAGAGGTGAGCTGGGGTCAAGTGTGTCTCAGAGGTGAGAAGAAGCTTTGATCTCTGGGAGGGCTTGAGGTATCTGGCACTCATTTGCTCCCTGCCAGCCAGCTGTGGGATGTCATTGGTGCTGGTTGTGAAGAAAACACATGCCTGCCCACCAGGCCAGAGGAATGGTGCTGCCACATTACTCTTCCAGGGAGTGAGCATTCTCACTAGTATTCTGTGTGTTTTAGAATGTTGTGGCAAAATACTGCATCAACAGTTCCTTTCAGTCTAAATTGTTTCTAGCTGCATGATCTGCAGTCTGAGAGAGAGCGAGAGAGAGAGAGAGAGAGAAGAGAGAGAGAGAGAGAGAGAGAAAGAGAGTGACTGTGGCAAGCTCAGACTAATCAGTTGGCCTGATACTGTAGCTGAGTTGGTTGAGCTCTGGGACAGTATTCCAGGGGACTGGGTTTAATACCCAGTAAGGTCACATTAATTGTTTATCATTATAATTTGTGTTTCAAGGCCCCATATTCAAAAGTGGCTGGCCGCATCGTGCAAGTCCATATGCCGATCATCTCAGTTACGCCAGCACAAAACATTGGTACATTCAGGCGATACACCATAGGATGCGATTGCACAAGTCTGGCTGAATATCCCGAACATGTGCGATCGCACAGTGGGAGATGCGCGGCAGGTGTACTGAGACCATTGTGGAGCATATGGAAATGCATGGTTGGCGGCTACATGCACAGCACGCAGAATTGCAATATTCAGCCAGGATATGCAAATAGCCTCATTGCACAGTCGGAGCCCAATCCCCACATTTGCATCTCATTACTGGAATGTATTCAGTCCATTTGCATACATGTGGCATGCACAGATCCAGCTTTACAGGGCAGCCCTACCACTCCACAAAGGTGAACAGGACGTACTGCAGCCCAGTAGGCCAATGTGAAGGTATATGTGTGTGGGTGGACTGCAGTGGTCCACGTACAGTGCTGTTGCCCATGGCAATACAGGGTCCGACTGAGGTACAGGGGGCTCACCTGGACAGTGGCCACAGGAGCTCACCTGGACAAGCAATGGGGGGGGCGCAGGGTGGCACACTGTGACCAGTATGTCATATGACTATAATACACTAGCCCTGTATGCATTGTACGTTCACCTACAGTGCCCCACATACCCCAGTATAATGGATAAGGGATGAGAAAGGCAAGGGATGTCAGGGTGTAGACAGTGACTGGGTAGCTGAGTGTGTGGGGCCCACCTGGAATAGTCCTGGTAACCTAGGTGGTCACTCCAGTACTGGCCAAATATGTGCCCATGGTGACAACATGCCCAATACGGGAAGGGTCCGGTGTCCATAAGGCATGCCATGCAGCCCCAATCCACAGGTGGTGTCACCCTTGCCCCATGCTGCCCACAGTTGGGTAATTCCCATGACTGTAACACCACACCAACCCACTGCAGTGCCCTTGTGGCACTGTCACATAGCATGGGTGGCACCGGTGTCATGTCTGTGGCTCCAGGTGTCTCCAGGTGGTGTCAGCCTGGTATGGGCACGTGGTGTGCACCTTTGGTGTACCCCATGGGTGTGTGCCACTGGCCAGACCCTGGACCATGCCATGCTGCCACCAGTACCACCAGGCCCCCTGGGCACCATTGCCCCAGACATCACCACGGGTGCATGCCACCACCGGCTGGTGTCCTAAGGGCCACATGGGTGCAGGCCATGGCCCCTGGTACATGTGCTGCATTGTGGCCATCAGCACTGCTGGTGTGCCGGGGTGCACCTGATGGCATCTGCATGTGGCAGGTGGGCGGCTATGTCCCTGGCACGGTGAGGGGGGTGGCTGTCTGGGTGGTGCTGGGGCAACACAGTACCTGTGACTTTGGATACTGTCGTCCAGGTATGCCTGCTGTGTGTGGATGCCTGGAGCACATCCTGGTGCACCTCCAAGGGCTGTGTCAGGGGCACCTGTCTGCAGCTCTGTGGCCTGCCTGTGAGTGGCTGGCCAATTTAGGCCATCCTTTTTTCAGCCTATCTTTGTGTGGCACATCTCTGCGATGCACGGCAGATGCGCAGCACATTTTGGCTGAATATTCCCATGTGCAACACAATCATGTACCTTCCCCCTGTTTTTGCGCTACATGCATTATCTATGCTCGATCACACATTCTGACATGCATGTTGAATCTCTGACATTTGAATATTGCACCTCCACATATTTTCCCAGATGCACAGTGCACCTCCATTTTGTGCCCGCATCTGTTTTGAATATATGGGCCTCAGTGCTTAGCAGTGGCTACTATTGTATCTACAATGTGAGATGGAAATTGCACTATATAGAAATCAAGCCCCATTAACTCTAACCATTTAGTTAATGGGTGTAAGTTAGAACTTTGAGTTCAAACAGCACCTGCCAGCTCTGATGAAACTTTGAAAAAACATAATTGTATACATAATTCCATTTAGATTACAGATACAGAATTTTCTGCATTTATTGTAACTTCCATTTTTTCTTTATAGCTATGCTTTCAGCACTTGCAAACAAGATCACTGTTCGGCACTAGCTATACACTGGCTGTTTGTCTAAGTGCAACACCAGAATCCTCTGCTTTAGGCATTGTCCTTTCCAGGGAGGTAGACTATGTTTAAGTAAGCATGAGTTATTGTAGGATATAGCACTTAATGCTCTTTCACTCTCTTGTGACCAACAGGTTCAAATTCCTCCATAACTCTGTGTTTATTGGGAGGCACCATTAAGGAAAGGGGTTGAGGTCTTTGCAGATTGTTAATATGTGTTTGTATGGAGAGGGAGGGCACAATAGTCAGGAGGCAGCCATCCTGCCAGAGTAATCAAACTGACCTCTCTTTTCACGTTTGGCCTTTTCTAATATTTCTGCCATCTTTAGAAGGATCAATTTTACATTTTGGATGTTAGTACTTGGAGTAACTGGCTGCAAACCTGAAAAAAACTGTAAATTGTTGAGTAGTTGTTATGTTAGATATGGGGTGAAAAAAGTGGTGTTAGGTCACTTTTTCTAAGTTATAGGACACTAGAATGTGGACATCAAAACTCACATTTGGCCTCATGTTAATCTTTAGCTAATGCTGAAGAAACTGCATAATAATTTTTTTTCTGTTTCTGTACAGATGGCCTGGTGTCTTACAATGCTCCAGCAGGGCAGCAGATGGTCCCACCTGGAGGTCCTATAATTTATCTGAATGATTCTGTATATGACGGCGCAGTGGCTTCCAGGTAAGGCTCTATTAATTGCTGCTTACAGCTGTTACTGAAGTGTCAGGTGACATCAGCGATGCAGTCAGCTATACTAGTAGCAGTACATTGAATAGCCAGTCACATAGGATACCCAGCTTTAGGATCGACCAGGATCTCTCGTTCTCTGTGCCTGTGGTGGACAGGTATGCCATACAGAAGAAGGACTTGCTCTTGGCAGAGGGAGAGTGGTCTATAGTATAATGCTTTCATGAATCCCTCTGTGGCTGAACAATGACCAGAATGTGATGGGACCTCAGAGGAGGCAGCAGCCCCCTCCCAGTGCAACTGAAGACGGGTGCAGTGCAATGTGGTCTTGCAGTGGGATGTTAGAGAGTTTTTCTGTCACTCTGTTTCAGTAGTAGAAGATACTCCCAGGCTTATATAAATAATACCAATAATTATCAATCACATCGAAAAGGGGCAGTATGGGCACAATCAGAAAGATTGTGAGCAGTAGAGCACCAGCAAGGTTCTTCCCCGTGTCTTCTGAATACTCACACATGAATACAAAGCATCTCCAGCAAAACAGCAGAAATAAGAGCTGTCCTGTCTGATCACATGTTCTGCAAACCATCCAGTTTATTTTACAGTGCTCCTCTTTCTTGGTACTGCTGCAGACTACAGAAGTTTTTACTTCATACTTTTTTTATGTTATTGCCACCAAAATTTGTACAATCAAGTTAAAAAGGTAATCGCAATAAAACTGCATTGCAGAATAACGAGTACATCTTTAGAGCTTGGGATGAGAGAAACACAAACAGTTCTGAGGTTCTGAATGCTTCTAATAAGCTATGAAAAGTTCTGATATTTATCCAAGCAAATATTATCAACATTCAGAAACTTGTAACTTAAATAAACAAGCATTTGTCAATGCCGAACGTTCGCTTGCAGGTATTTGCAGTGGTGTTTGGCATGTATGGTGCTTTACCTTAATGCCCTGTGCGATTGCTGGTATTTGCACAATAAATTGTCAGCATGATCTTTTTGTTACCCCCATTGTGCGCTACATAGGCGGAAACACGTTTTGGGCAGGATGTGAAAAATGACAGCTGTACTGCTCATAAGGAAGTGTGGTAAAATGCTAATGTTGAAAATCTGGAGTGGAAATATTGAAAATTCGCAAACCTACGAGTGTGCGTGGGAACTGTGCAACGCACGTTAGTAAAACAGTCATTTTTAGGAATTTTTTCACCAAATTTTCAACATTGCCATTTAAAAACCTGTGCTAATGAACAGTGTCACTGTGATTTTCTTACTGTGTCCCATACATTGATTTTGCACACCGACTGCGCCATTGTGCACTACATGGGGAAAGACATTTTGGGCAGGATGTGAAAAATGACAGCTGTACTGCTCATAAGGAGGTGTGGTAAAATGGCAATGTTGAAAATCTGGATGAAAATATTGGAAGTCATAGCACCACAGTGCGTGAGGAACTGCACACACGACGCTCATAAAACAGTTGTTTGTAGGATTTTTTGCCAAATTTTCAACATAGCCATTTAAGATCTCTGCTCATGAACAGTGACACTGTGATTTTCTTAATGTCCCATACACTGAGTTCGCACACGGTGGTGCCATTTGTAGCATGCGCTACATGGGGGACAGCTGCGTTTTGGGCAAGATGTGAAAAATGACAGCTGCAGTGCTCATAAGGAGGTGTGGTAAAATGGCAATGTTGAAAATCTGGAGTGAAAATATTGAAAATTCGCAAACTTACGAGCGTGCGTAAGAGCTACGCAACGCAGATTCATAAAAGTCATTGTTAGGAATTTTTTCACCAAATTTTCAGTACAGCCATTTTAAGACCTCTGCTCATGATCAGTGTCACTGTGATTTTCTTAATGTGTCCCATACATTGAGTTCGCACACCAACTGTGCCATTGTGCACTACATGGGCAGAAACACATTTTGGGCAGGATGTGAAAAATGACAGCTGTACTGCTCATGAGGAGGTGTGGTAAAATGGCAATGTTGAAAATCTGGGTAGAAAATATTGGAAATTCAGAACTTACGGTGTGTAGGAACTGCATAGCGCATGCGCTTGTAAAACAGTCATTTTAGAATTTTTACACCAAATTTCAACATAGCCATTTTAAGACTCTGCTCATGAACAGTGTCACCTGTCATTTTCTTAATGTGTTCCATACATTGATTTAGCACACCGACTGCGCCATTGTGCGCTACATGGCAGAAACACATTTTGGGTGAGATGTGAAAATGACAGCTATACAACCTACAAGAAGGTGTGATAAAATGGCAATGTTGAAAATCTGGAGTGAAAATATTGAAAATTCGCGACTTACGAGCCTGCGTGAGAACTGCAGCAAGCACGCTCAGAAACAGTTATTTTTGAATTTGACCAATTTTCAACATGATTTTTGGGACCTCTTCTCATGATGACGTCACTGTCATGGTGTTATTCAGGCTGAAGGGTGATTTTGCGCAGTGCCTGCGAAATCACCCTTCAGGCCCGAATAATACCATGACAGTGACATCATTCATGAGAAGAGGTCCCAAAAACCCCATGTTGAAAATTTGGTGCAAATATTCCAAAAAATGACTGAGATATGCAATAAAGTTGAAACCCCCCTATGTAGCCCATTATACAGCTTACCAGCATTTCCTCAGTTCGCAGTCGGCTTTGAAGAGTGCAGACGTGTTCCCGGTCCACGCAAGACTGCCGCCAGAGTCCGGAGGTAAGTATGGGGTGGGGTGTGTGGGGAGGCTGGGTGTGCAGTGGGTAGCGGGTTGTGGGAGGGTTGGGAGGCGCACCGAGGGACCGTTTTGTTTTACAGGTTTAAAAAAAAAAGCGATGACGTGGACCTTTGCCATGCTGGGTGGGCTCCCAGCATGGCAGAAAAGATGTGTGGGGGGGCCGAGGAGCCGACGGGGATTGGGCACCCCGTCAAGTAAAACAAACAGTTTGCCACGCTGGGGTGGGCTCCCAGCATGGCAGCAGGATACGGCTGGGGGCCGGAGCCGACGGGGATTGGGCACCCCCGTCGGCAAAACAAACAACCTTTGCCGTGCTGGGGTGGGCTCCCATCATGGCAGGAAAGCTTTGGGGGGCAGCGTGAAGCGCATGGGGGGAGCGCATGATGGAGGGGACGGCGGAGGCGCTCAGTATGGCAGCGGTGTTTTCCTTTGAAGCAGAGGAACACTGCTGTCATACTGAGCTCCTGCACCCATTGGTGCAGGACCACCACGCCTGCTCAAGGGAGCAGTGCATTGGGTGGGAGAGGCACACCTCCAAGTGTGCTACTCTCCCAAAACGTTCCTTGCGCATGCACGCAAGCGAACGTAAAAAACGGTTTCAACCATAATGAGCTATTGTAATTGAAGGGAAAGGAATCTAAAAGCAACTTGGAGTGATAACTACAATATCTATAATAAGTGTTATATACTGTTTTTACTCATGTATAAGTTTACTTTTTGATGCTAAAAATAGTCCCCCAGGAAGTGGGACTCAACTTATCTGTGAGGTCGACCTAGCTGTGGAGTTTACAATGGTAAACCATTTTTGCAACAGTAACTCAATTTTGTGTCCAGTTCTGGCAGCAAATACAGATTATATGCCTGCTGTTGGTCTCAAAACACATTTTTCATTCAGTTTAGGCAGCAAGATCATGTCTGTAATGTTGCTAAAATTGACAAGGTAAAGGGTGATTGACATATATGTTAGGGTCACTCATAGATGAGTATAAATGGTAACTAGTGCACTCCACTGTGAGTATGACCATGTATAACAGAGCTGGCTCACTAGGTCCTTTCTACACCTCCAGCCTTCTTAGTCTTTCACCACTGGCTCTGTTTCTAAGTAAACACCCTCTGGGGGAGTTAGGCTCCAAAAAACAGTGTTCTAATAATCGTAACAACCTGGTCAGAATGTGAAAACATTCTGATATGGGTTTTCTGTAGAAACTGGCAAAGGTGGCCAGCCCAGTGGCACTGTGGGTTGAGACACTGGACACCACACCTCACACCACGCCGGCGACCCGGATTTAGGAACGGAGTCGGGTCGCTGGTGGGTTAGCAGGGGGAAGATAGGCTTGAGCATCCTATGACAGCTCACCTTCTCCAGGGAGGGTTCAGGCTGATGCTTGCACTTGCCTGACTCCAAGCGGAGGCTTGGAGTACTGCTAGCCCTGCAAGGGATGGCTGGCCATGATACAGCGTGGACGTCGGCACCTTGCACCATGACATCAGGTGAGATGCACGCTGTATGGGGAGGGTGAAAAAATGGGAAAAAAGAGCCTGCCACCACCAAGAAGATGGGGAACTGTGACATGCCCACGTTGTACCTCCGCCCGCCCAGCGGACCCTGGACCCGATGACACGTAAGTTACGGGGTGTTCGTCCCCTGCCTTGTCCCTGCCCGGGGGGTATAGCCACAGCTCCCTGGGGATCTGGGATCCATCTAAGTAGGGTGGAAGGCAGTGGGATGTCGGGTGTCTCCCCTGATGGGTTGGGGGTGGCAGGCTGGGGAAGGAGAAATAAATGGTAATTTCAAAAAAAAAAAGAAATTGGCAAAGGTTCTGGAAGGTTCTGTACTTGTAAATATTAATAATTTTCAAGATAGCAAAAGCAAAGAAATTCCAGACATAACATATAGAGCATCAGTAGGATCAAATACTTGTACATAACAATTAGACTCTTAGATTTCCCTTCTACTGTCCTGTTCTTCCTTAGAATTTGCGTTTGGGTCAATATGTTGATAAGACGGTATACAGATACTACCCCACTGTAATTTTGTCTAGTTCTGGATTTTTAGAACCAGTTCTTCCATCCCTAAGTAGAACATTTGTAAACCTGCACAACAGTATAATGCAACCATACAAACTTTCATATAATACACTATAAATATAAATTTGGTAACATACAAAAAATATAAAAACCTTGTCATAAATCAACTTTGTCCAAGATTAAGAACTGTACTAGCACACCTATTCAACCACATACAACAAGAGTGAGAAGAGGTTGAGTGCACTGAACATATACTCCCTGGAGGACAGGAAAGAGACAGGAGACATGCTTGAGACCTTCAAGTACTTGAAAGGGATAAATAAGGTGGATAAGGAGGGGCTCTTTAAGCTGAATGGTAACCATAACACGAGGGGTCACAGTCTTTAGCTGGATGGGAAGATGTTTAGGAGGGAGGTCAAAAAGCACTTCTTCACAAAGAGGGTGGTGGTCACTTGGAATGCACTGCCAGAAGATGTGGTCTTGTTGAAGATGGTGGGCAGCTTCATGAGAGGCTGGGATAGGCATGGGGGAAAGTAAGGATCATGGGTAGGGAGGATGGAAAGGTTAGGAGGAGGTGGGAGGGGGGAAGAGTCATCAACTCAAGCTGTGGACCCTGCAATACAAGCAGACTAGACAGACCAAATGGCCTTCTTCTCCTGGCTTCTTTGTATGTTCGTATGTAAGAGTGGGGGTACAAAATGACAAAATGAAAAGATATCTTGACTAGTGACATCAGTAACAGCAAGGTATCAAAATTATGCTGATGTTACATTTGTTACAATGCATATTTTTATGGTTACAGTCATCACAGTGGAATGCAAAACCAGTCAGAGAGCAGCTTTCACAATGCTGATGATATAATGCCTAGTGCAGTATTGAAGCTGGCTGTTAAAATCAAAGGAAAACAGCAAAATAGAAACAGAGGAAAAAATGAGGGCGGAAGGAGACCAAGGATCCATCTAGTCTGCCCAAAATGAATCTTCAAACTACAAATTTAAAAGCTATAAGGGAGGTGGACTCTAGTCCATTTTCAGAGGAGAGGGTCCTGAAGGGAACTCACTAATCTGAAAGTGGACTAAGTAATGGAGTCAGGTGGGGTGCATCCAAGGGTACTGGGGGAGCTCAGGGAGGTACTGGCTGCATCTCTGACAGTCCTATTTTAACAGCTTATTGGAAACAGGAGTGGTTCCAGAGGACTGGAGGAGAGCAGATGTAGTCCCACTTCACAAAAGAGGTAGCAAGAAAGAGACTGGCAATTATAGGCCAGTCAGCCTGACTTTGGTGGTGAGAAAGTTAATGGAGTACCTGCTGAAGGAAATAATTGGAGAATATCTTGAATCAAATGGGTTACAAGACCTGAAGCAGCATGGATTGATTGGGTGGGGGGGGGGCTCATGTCCAATGAATCTGATTGATTTCTTTGACTGGGTGACCAAGGCATTAGATCAGGGTGAAGCAGTGGATGTTGCCTACCTAGATTTCAGCAAGGCTTTTGACACTGCTCCACATAGGAGGCTAGTGAGCAAGCTGGGAAGTTTCGAAGTGGATCCAAAGGTAGTAAACTGGGGTACGAAACTGATTATTTGACAGGCAGCAAAGGGTGGTGGTAAATGGAGTTTACTCAGAGGAAGGGATGGTGACCAGCAGGGTGCCACAGGGATCGGTGCTGACACTGGTCCTATCAGTGACATTACAGAGGAGCTAGAAAGGAGGTTCTGCCTCTTTACAGGTGACACCCAAATCTGCAATAGGGTTGACAGTCTAGGGGGGGGGCTGGAAAGGATGAGCAGAGACCTGAGAAAACTCTAGGAGTGGTCAAGGGTATGGTAGCTGGGTTTTAACGCAAAAATTGCAAAGTAATGCACTTGGGGCACAGAAACCCAGGAGCAGAGTGCAAACTGATAAATAAATATTTAAAAAAAAAACGGGAGAGGAGTCGGACCAGACACCTGGAGGGAGCACATGTGGACGCGTACGCGCTCCCCTTCACTGGCGTCACTGCATGGTCCTGACTCCTGGGGGAGAACAAGGCAGAAACAAGCAGCACTGCCATGCACAATGGTGGAGGGCACCTCACGGGCTCCAATCCTGGCTAGCCACGATGCTGACCCCCTAAATTTAGTCTTTGGTGGGGGTTAGACCGACTCCACCGGGGGGGCATGCCCTGGGGTCAGTCAGCCGGGCTGGTAGATGCTGGGGGATGGTAGGGCACCTCCTTGAGGACAAGCCAGCAGTGCAGGAGAGAAAATCTTACTATAAAAAAAAAAAAAAATGGAGGAGTGGTATTGATGATCACCAAAGAGGAGAGACCTGTGGGTGATCATGTTGGATGACCTATAGCTGACCAGGCAGTGTGACAAGGCATTTGGGAGGGCTAGTGGAATACTGGGTTGCATAGGGAGGGGTATCACTAGCTGAAAGAGGGAGGTGGTATTGCTTCTATATAGATTGCTAGTAAGACCCCACCTAGAGTACGGTGTCCAGTTCTGGAGACCACATCTCTGGAAGGAGAAATACAGTCTAGAGGTGGTCCAGAGGTGGGAAACTAAAACAGTGCAGGGCCTGCATCAGAAGCTCTACAAGGAGAGGCTTAAGGACTTAAATATGTACACCTTGGAAGAGAGGAGGGGAAATGGGGGAATACGATAGAGACCTTTAAGTAGCTCATGGGGGTAAATAAGGTACATGAGAGAAGTATTTTTCAGGAGAAAAGGTACTCTAGGACAAGGGGGCATGATAAGAAGCTGGAGTGGGGTAGATTCAGGAGAGATGTGAGGAAGTATGTCTTCACAGAAAGAGTGGTGAATTCCTGGAACAGTCTTTCAGCGGAGGTGGTGGGGTGAAAACAGTGGTAGGATTCAAGAATGCATGGGATAGGCGTAGAGGAATCTTAGGGAAAGGGAAGGGGGGGGGTGAATGGGCCAGAGATCAAGTAGGATCTGCAGTGATACTATAGGCACGGAAAAATGGGCAGACTAGGTGGGCTAAGTTTTCCTTATTTGTCAGCAAATTCTATGTTTCTGTTTCTGTAACTTGTAAACTACTGTTGTATATATCAAAAATGATGTAGCCTGACTCAAAATATAAATTCAGCATCACTTGTGAGTGGGCAGGACTTTCTTAACTCACTTGTGGCTCTACCACTCATGAGTTATGGTCCTGCCCTCTCACGTTTGAAGATAAATTGAATATTTTGAGTAAGCCCACTGCATATCCCATATATATTTAATGAACACACAGTTACTTTTATTGATGTCTTTCTTCCTCTGATTCTAAGGGTTTTTGTTGTAGGAATTTACTCTAGCAATCTCTGTTAAATTCACTGCTCCACTTTGCCTTACAGTACTTCATAGAATACGCATGCATGTCTGTTTAATGGTTTTTATTTTTATTTTTTGCTTTATCTTTCTGCCCCCTCCCCGGCCCTGGTCAGCTCGTCCGGCTGCTGTCCCTTGCTTTGCTCCTTCAGGCACTCACTCCTGCAACTCCCATGGCATATTTATTTCTTTTTATGTATTTAGGAAATTGGAATTACAACCCTTTGAGTCATAGACTCGTTTCCAAAGGCTCCATGTCAGGCTTACCCCCCGTGTCGGGGCTGCGGGGAGCCCCCTACTCACCTGCTAAACAGGATTCAGTCTGGGGCGTCACCTCTAGAGATGAAGCACTGGGGGACAGCCATCAGGCAGCAACAACCAGCCACCAGGGTCTTTTTCCTCCATCTTTCTCACATACAGGCATTCGTCGTGCAATGGTGCCAACAGCAGGCACCCGCACGCATCCACATGCATCCCCACCAAGCATCTTCTGAGCTCCCATCCCTCTTTCTTGTGGGCAGCATAATGCCGAGCCCCAGCCTCCACAAAGGGTCAGACGTGCGCTGACCACAGATCGCCCCCCCTCCCCGGAGATGGAGAGCAGTCCATCGGACACTTGATCCATCTCCTCCCTGCCGACCCCTGGCAGTCCGTGCTCATTCCCATATGTGGGTCACTGGCGTGGCACGAGGTGTAGCATCCAGCGCCTCAACCCTCAGCACCACCAGGCCAGCACAAAGTTGTTTCATTGTTTTTAGACCCTGGGTCACACTGTATGCTTACTAGTTTTGCATTCAGCATTTCAAATACTATTCTGCGCACACACAGTTATTATTCTAGCAGCTGTACCCTATGAGTGCTGGAGTGGCAGACAGTGCTTGTAAGAACAGAACAGAAAATTCCAGGCTCCTGGAGTGAAAAAAAAAAAAAAGAGAAGCAAAGAATCCACTTAATTTTTCTTGCTGTCTTCTTCTAGCTGTTCAAACATTTCCTCTCGTGTCCATTTCAGCAAAGATTACTATGATATGAGGAAGTGCTACTTTTCGGAAGGAGTGGTGGACACCTGGAACAGTCTTCCAGCAGAGGTGGTGGGAGCAAAAACAATTGAGGTCTTCAAACATGCATGGGATAGGTATAGAGGAACATTGGTAAATAGGCAGGGATGGAGGAGGTCAAACTACCAGGAGTGGGATCTCAGGAGGCAGGTGAGCAGGAAGATCTGGGTAGACTGGAGTAATGGCGGTCTTTTCTGCCAACAATTTCTGTGTTTCTAAACATAGAAAATGCCTGTAGTAAAAGTCCCTTGGCCCATCCAGTCTGTCCGATTATACCCTATCCTACCTGGAATCTAATATCTAGTTGGGTTTATTGCCCTTATCTCTTCCCCCTTGCCCTCTGCCTTACTGCTTTCCCCCTGTGTAAGCCCCTTTCTCTCTCTCCCAGCTGTGTCTGAAACCATTAATGGTTCTTGCACTCATCACCTCTGCTGGTAGGCTGTTCCATGGCTCAACCATTATCTATGTAAAATAAAACTTTGTCACATCCCTTCCGAATCCCCCCCCCCCGCCAGCTTTTACTCATGTCCCCTTGTTCTTGATTTTCCATTCCTGCTGAATATTTCCCTGCAATCTACTTTATTCATTCCTTTCAGGAGCTTCAAGATCTCTGTCAAATCTCCCATCTCCCTTCTGGTCTCTGCCAAGTACATGTTCAGGGCCTTAAGCCGATCCTCGTGGTGTCTGCCCTGCTGGTCCTGGCTCATTTTGGTTACCCTGTGCTGTACAGTCTCTAGTTTGTCTTTGCGTTGTCTTAGGTGGGGTCCCCAGAACTAACTGTAGAAAGCAGAATCAGGTTGCCCCTATATGTGGTAAAAGTTTATATTCCAAGCTGGGTCATCCAAAAGTGACAGGATCCATTAAGTGCAAATAAAGTCTGGATGAACTCCACTGATGCCAAGTCTCATACACTGAAAGTGTTTTTTTTATTCTTGATGCACACAAAGATTAATGGGCTTCAGAACTAAGCATATTATTTCAGATACGGCATCACCAGTGATCTATAAAGAGATGGTATCACCTGCTTCCTCCTGTTGTCAAACTCTCTCCCAGTACATCCCAGCATTCTGGTTGCCTTGCTATAAACCTTGCTGCATTGGCTAGATTGTTTTAGGGAGTCAAATATGATGAATCCCAGGACCATTTCCTGTAAAAGCAAGGGAGAGAGAGAGAGAGGGAGGGAGGGAGGAAGGAAGGAAGGGAGGGAGGAAGGAAGGAACCCATCCTCTTTTTTCTCCAGTCATATATAGGGAGCACCCCACACCCCTTTTGTTCATTGTAATCAAGCCCAGGAGAGTGTGGGGGAGCCGGGAATAATTCCAGGGGTCCAGTGTCAAACAGAGGCCTGGACCAGCCACCATGCTACTGTATGTAGTTGCATAGGGGCCCCAGAGCCTGAATTTTTCCCATGGCCTGGAATTCCTCTCACAGGGACTGATTGTAATGATTCTGTTTGAATTTGAGGGTAGACTGTCAGCTGACAGCAGCACTTCCTTTCGATGTCTTTTCCTTGCATCCAGCATTTTTTCTGTGAAGTTGTTCTTCCTGGTATTGCCAGTTTATCTTCCTCTTTTCAAAGACATTGAGTGTCTCCTTATCCTTTCCTTGCACATCCAGAAGAGTTGCATCTGATCTGAATGTGTTATCCTTTTCAGTTATGTGAACAGTGCAATCATGTCCATGACCTTTGCATCTTTTGCCCCCCCCCCCCCCACAAGTCCCTGGTTATCCTGATAAGAGTTCCAGCACAGGTGGGTGGGCACCCCTTTAGTCCTTAGGAGATACTCCCTGTCCAAGGGTTGCGCTTGATGGAAGGCATCCCTCACAGCAAAACATTTATTTTTATTCTGGATTCTGGCATTAAATATAAAGCTGGAATGTCTGCATCTTGGGACCCAGCACATCACACTCAAGACAGTAGTACAACACACATTAGACTTTACTTAAATGGTGACAGTTTGTCCATAAATTTACAGCTAGGTCCAGGACCTGAGTTCATTCAGTATGGTAGTCACCTGATAAGTCACATCATAACTGCTTTAGTGCGAGTAGCTCCACTAGCTCTGCACTTCATGACATCTGATTTAAAGGAGAACTGCGCTGAATCTGCAAGTCATTTTTCCCCAGCGGAAGCTGTTCTTTAAATACTGGTTCAGATTCTGCTCTTGTTCTACTTACTCAGGCTTTTTTAGTTATCCCAGAGAGTGTTTCTGATTTACAGGCAGCTGGCAAGAACCATTTTAGAACAATGCGATATAGTTTATGTCGTTGCTCTGCTCTTCCTTTATTGATACAATGCTTCAGTGTTCTACAACAGAACTCTCTGGTTTAAAAGACATAAGCTATATCATACAGATCTAAAAACCACCAGAGTGTAAATCAAAAATGTCTGCTGTGGCTATTGAAAGGTCTGTACAGATGGCACAATAACAGAATTTGAACCACTGCTTAAAACCACATCTACAGGCTGCCTGATGGCCCACCAGACATGCTACATGCTTTCATGCAGATGACCTGAGCTCAGGAGCAAACTAAGGAAGTCAGTTGGGTGGTCAGGGGGCTGGGGCATGCTCCCAGCCAAAGGAGGGTGCCCTGGTTCTGGCATCATAACAACCCCTGCAGTGGGCCAAGAGAGCTTGTTTCCTCCACTGCATGTCACAACGTGCAACCAAAGTGACAAGCGTGGAGACACATGTCCTGTGTCTGGATGTCAGACAGGAGAGAAAACTAGAAAAAATATGTGTACCGGTGGTTGTGAATGATGGTACCAGCATCTTTGAGTCCTCCCCATATGGATCCCCATCAGAGAGATGGCAGGGGGGGGTGGCAGTTGGGACTGGTGGTGCTGGAAGGAAGTCTGAAGCAGGGCGGAGGTGGCACCAGTGGCCAAAAAGCTCAATAGGTAAAAAAAATGCATCTACAGAATAAAATTACCTATATGTTTAGTGCTGTTCTCCTTTAAGGCTGCACCAGCCTTGGTTTAAACTCTTCTAGCCTTCGACATATATATCTTTAGAGGCATCTCACTGTAATAAGTAAGACTCATTGATGAAAACAAATGATTACTCTGTCATGTCCTCAGATTATTACACATCATTGCTTCTGCTACAGTACATCCTTGTAGGCAATCAACATTATTACTGTCACTCGACCTGTAACCATTGGGCATTCTCTCTGTTTTTTAGACCTGTACTTGTGTGTGTAAACACCTGCTTGTCTCTGACTTATCCCCTCAGGGCTTAAAGCTGTTAAAGCCAGAGCTGCATAATGTCTGACATAAAGGTGTGATATATTTGGGGACCATGATGCCTCACTAGCAACCTCCTCTCTCCCCCAGCTTTACTGAGTCACTCTTTAAGATAAAAGTATAGGGTGATGGGCCAGCCCGGTGGCACTGAGGGTTGAAGCACTGGATGCCTTACCTCGTGCGCTACACCAGCGACCCAGGTTTGGGAACTACCCCAGGTCGTCGAAGTCCCAGCATGGGGGGGGGCAAGATTGAGCTGTCTCATGGCTGCACTCCTCTACCCAGAGGGAAGGTTGCCTGTCTGCAGTTCTGCTGTCATCAGGTGGAGGTCCGGTGGCAACGCAGGCAGCTATGGGTGACTGGTAAGGTAGGAAGTCCAACAGCGCATGATGTGCACATGCCGCCACACGCATATGCTCCGCCAAGGACATGAGGGCAGGGGAGAAAACAAGAAAGAAGAAATAAACAGATAATTAAAAAAAAAAGTATAGGGTGACTATAAAGATCAGGTATTCGATAACTTCTGATTTAAAGGAGTAGTAGAGTCAAAATGTGTAAAAACATATGCTGTGCAAAGTGTTTTGAATTCTGTGTGTAGTCCTGGCATGTCCTTCCCTTTGTTTGTATTAAGAGTTTTTTTTTCTAAATAGCCTGCTAGTTATATGAATAGTTTTATGGCCCATGGGGATCTCATCATCTTAGCAAAGTTTATTGCTCTTGTTTTTCCTACAGTGCCTCCTGTCCCATGTGACTGTGATGCGTCCAGGACCACTAATTCAGCAAGTACTAGAGATAGGAGCCTGATGTTCTGACCTCCACTAAATAGCTCTAATTCAATATTTTTGTTTTCTATGTGTCCGGCCTAGCCATCAGAAGTAAATGTTTTGCTTTTTTTCATTTCATCAAACTATTTAGTAATGACTAACTGTTTTCTTACAGAATAACCCACTCAATTAGCCCTCAAATATTTGATAAACCATGAATATATCCATTGGTGCTCACTGGATAAAAAAAAGTTACTTAATATCACAGCTCTGCTGTTGTAAATTGACTCTAAATCAGTGCTTGCTGAATCCATGATCCTGGATACATCACTGTCACATGGGACAGGAGGCATTGTAGGAACATGAAGATCAATAAACCATGCTGAGATGGAGATTCCAAGGGGCCATAAAACCACTGTAAAACTAGCAGGGTAATTTAGAAAAAAAAACCTCCTAATAGCAGACAAAGAGGAAGACACACTAGGACTTTACAAACAAATAAAAACACTCTGCACAATATACTGTGGCCCAGATATTCAAAAGGGTTGCGCATGGCCATGCAGGCAGGTGGGGGGCTGCCACGCAGCACTGACCGGGGAGGCGAGCGGGGCTGTGGAGATCAGTGGGCAGGTGGGGAGGGGGGTCTGCTGGACTGCCAGGGATGTGGGAATCAGTAATGTTTTACTTAAGCCCGCGATCAGGCAGACAGTGGTCCACTGGACCACCAGGAATATAGGAATCTTTTTCTTTTACTGAATCCCGCGATCGGGCAGACAGCGGTCCACTGGACCACCAGGGATATAGGAATCTTTCTTTATTTCACTAATGCCCGCGATCGGGCTGTGGGACATGTTGCCGTGCTGCAGTGGGCGTCAGTCCCCGACGGCTGCTGCCTGGCAGGGCGCCAGGTGCAAGTCGTCGGGGATCGGCGCACCTGCAGGCAAATGGGGCCATAATGACATGCAAATGGCCCCATTTGTGCCTTGCATACATTATGGCCCCATTTGCATGTGCACTTTTGAATATCGCGGTTGTTGCGCCTAGCGCAATGGAACTTGTGCTAACGCATCCCCCTGCTCCACTCTGGCCACTGGTGCTGGCTCAGTGCCATTGCGCCATGTGCACTGCGGGTAGCCAGGGTGTGATATTCAGTGATGCTGAGCCATGGCACAGCTCCATTGAATATCGCCCAGTCCACACCCCTGCGCAGCCAAGTTGAGCTGTGCCCAGGCTTGCACCACAGTCTGGTGCAGTTTGAATATCTGAGCCTGTATGTTTTTGCAAATTCTGACTGTACTACTCCTTTAAACTCTGCACCTTAATTGCATTAGAGTGATTAATAGCCATACAGGCTTCACAGAACACACTCCTCCTTTCTGCATACAGACAGGCTGAGCAACTTGCCATGCGCCTTGTTGTACACCAAACCTTGAGGCAGCTTTACACCTGGGTCCCTCTGCATCAGAATTCCAGTGGCATCAGTTCACCAGAATCATACGGGTTGCAAAGTCCCATTACAGCAGAATAACAGCAGTTGTCAAGCTCTTCCTACCACCAGATTTATGTAAATAATGTCTAGGGAAACCTTGTTTTAGTGGTTCCTAGGAGTTGCACTGTACATCATAAAGGTTGAAAAAAAATCATAGGGGTCTCAACTGCAACCCCTATCTATCCCTAAATGATGTCCCTGCAGGATTCCTTAGGTCTGCGGACTGGACACTTTCTACCTTAACGCAGCTAGTCTTGGTCTGGATTATCCATATACAGTACTCTTTGTGTGCCATCTTCCTTGGCATGGACAGCACCCTCCCCCCCCCCAGTCAGTCAGTGCTGCCTGGTACAATGATCACCCAGATGTGTTTTAACAAAAGGGAGACTGTGTCAGACAGTGTTAATTTTTTTTAGCACCCCCCTTCCCCAGTCAGCCAGTGGTCAGCAGCCATGGCGCAAGAGAGATCTTGTGCCTTCGAGTGCTTTGTATTTATTTAATTTGCATTGTTACAGCAAGTGATAGCTTGCTGGCTGCCGCCACAGCACTGAAGACTCTGGAGGCACATTCTCACCTCTCATCATCCCTATTCAACTAAGCAGATATTTTTAAGAGCTTCAGTATTGCTGAATTGGGGAAAGTCTTTCTTTATAAAAAATGAGCGCTAAAGTTATAGAAATGATGAATGAAAACCGGAGCTGTGATATAGGGTATGGCCCATTCATGTGCGATGTCCACTGGGATATGCATAATATATATATATATATATATATATATATATATATATATATATACGATGCCTAGTATCACGCCTCGCTTTGGCTGTGATTTCTGTATTTCTTGCCCTCATCTTTTATTAAGAATAGACTTGTTCTCTGGTGCACTTCGACTTCTGGCTGGGGAAAGAAAGCAGCCATTTTTTCTTTTCATTTTGTGTTTGCTGTGCATCACCCTCACGGAACACTGAAGAGATACCGACTGCTGAGCGGTAAGGGAGGGGCATTTTAACTGTGGAGCCCTGTACCACTGTGACTTCCCTACTGGTACCCCTCTTCAGCAGTCCTGGGACCAGAGGATTAAGAAAAATACATTGTCATGCAGGGGAGCAGTAGGTAGAGATTAGCTTTTTTAATTGATGTAACCCCTAGGCAGTGCTACTCCAAGGGCTACTACCCCTGCCTGTCTCCCTAATAACAGGTTGAGGAGCCTGGGTTCCAAATTAATAATTACCGGGGTTCTCCTACCCTCAGTAAACACAATGAGTTGGTGCCTCCACCCAGAGCAAGGTATATGGGGATGTCTATTCAACCTGGTATAGCCCTCTGGGAAGCTATAACCACCCACCAGCCCACCTAGTTACCAAGTGCCTTCCCAACAGATACAACCCTCTTCACTAGGGAACACACAATTAGCAGTGAACATTAATAATATGCTCACGCCCCTTGCACTTACCACCACTGGCAAATGCCCTGGAGCCCCTTGTAAACCAATATCACGTGCAAACATACACTTTCAAATGCTTTTACCCAAATCACAGTGAAGTTTAACCAGACATTAATTTGCTCCTGAATATGCTAAACAGAGAAACAATGAATTTGATTTATTGAGGGGATGTGAACAAGGGAGGCATGCAAATCTGGATAAATGATTGCTAAACTGGTATTAGCCAGGATATTTTGCATGCAATTTCCTCAGTCCTTTAAGTACAGTCTTGCAACAGCTGGGTACCCGGAGTGTGATGCTGGCTAGCCAGAACAGTGCCCAGGGTTGCAGCTGTTGTTGGGGCCCTTGATGGGAAGAAAAGATGACAAAACATGCACAAACAAAGACCTTGACTAATTGTATCCTTGGCCGGTTGGCCTAATCCACTGATACCCTGCAAAACACACTGACTGAAACCAGATGGTAGCACAGAATAATTCAAGAGCTTGTTGCAGGGAGCTACTCTAAGTTTATTCACAGCACCAGTAGGTAGAAGATGGCCTGGCAAAATGAAGACTTGTTGCAGAGCGCTGAAGAGCATGGAGAAGCTGGGCTGACACAACTCACCTCCGCTTCATGGCCTTTCCATCCAGGTGGCCACACTCTGCAATACTTTGCTGCACAGAGGCTGGATCCCCAGGCTGTTCTCTTGCTGAGAAAACTGTGACTGGTGCAGGAATAGACAGCTTGGGCCAGGGTTGGCATGGGCCTACGGTCAGATAAAATACTTCTGGCAAAGTTCAGTTCTTTTGGCTGTTGAAAGTCTCCAGCTGACTGACAACTTGGTTAAACAAGGCAACTGGCTTCCAGTGGTAAACAGGCATCCCTGGTTAGCAGGCCTCGGCCCACGTCAAGCATTCAGCACATTAAAAGGAAATGGCATCCACTCATCCACTTCTCAGTTCAGCTTCAAGCTAGTTCACAATTACAACCACTCTGCTGAGCAAACCTTCCAACCTGCAGAAGGCAGTATCTAGCAACCGATTCCCGAACTTGGAACCATAGACACACGCTGAGGGAAACTAGGCCTTTCCTGGGTCAAAACTCCGCAAGCTTGAACAGGGCTCCTTGCTCCACGAAGTCTCGAGATGAACTGCTCACAGTTTGAATTCAGTTCCTGGATTAGTCCGTTTTTCTTGCATTCCAATTGGTAAGGGGGAGCTGTCAATCACAGTCTTGTACTCCCATTGATTCCTTTAGGCGCCAAACCTTAGAGTTCACAGTTTCTCCCACAGGGCACCTGAACTAAGGACACCTCGAGGTCCCCTGTGTCCCAATTGGTCCAGTTTCTGGAAGTCCCAGACCAAATATGGTGGCTTCCATTTGCATGCATAAGCTGCAAGAAGGCAGGTTAAAACGAGTGCTCTAATTTAAATACAACAAATTGGAAGTAAATATTTACAATACCAGTTAGGGCTCCCTCTGTTCTAACAGCAACAGCAGAGTGGAGCAAATTAGGGTGATGCCTGGCCAGTCGCCAGCTCTGAAGCACTCAGAGCCCTCACCCAGGCCATTCATAACACACTGGCAGTGTCACTTAAAGGGACAGTCGCGGTGGCATATCTTGGCACTCTCACGCAGATCAATAGGGTCACCAACTAACCATGGATTTATTGTTTCCAGCAGACATCTGCCTGGCAGTGGGCATCACTGGAGCCCTGGTAAACACTAAGCCCCAAACTGGTGGGAGGGAGGGCTACATTGATACAGAAGTGACAGTTATTTTCTGTCAGGTACTTTAAGGGGGAACTCGCACGGAATGGATCCATCTGTTTGAAACTTGCACTTTAGCTCAGTAATTATGACAGTTTCACACTTTGATGCTCTTTTTTTGTGTTGTTGTTTCAGGTGGTTTACAGGCAATTTCTCCAATCAGGCAAAATGGTGACTTTGTCATCGGTTTTTCAGGAGCAGATTGATATACCTGTTGTGGTACTTAATATGCGGCTAACTGGCACCTCTTACCATGGGTAATGTCCGGATTTACCACGGCTTGGAGGTGCCAGCTAGCCAAACACATTTCAGAATTTTTTAAGCCACTGTATACTTAGGTATTTGTATCTGCAGGCCCGAGGCCCTCAACCCCTAAGGACTGCTCCTCTTGAAGTCAGTTCCATCTGTCTTGATCCCAGATCTAGATTGGTCTGAAATAAGTGTCTGATAGCCATAGACTAAGCTACATCTAAGATCTTACTACTGATATTAACCCTGGCCAGACTGAAGCACACACCACAGTCTTAGCATGGAACCTACTAATAATCAACCTCCTCCCCCTACTGGAAGGAGGAGGTTGTTACATGTCTCCCTTGAGGTTTAACTATCCCATGAAGAACTGACCTAGTTCTACCAGCTGCTGGTCCTCATAGCCTGAGTTTTCCAAGCCATCAACTGCTTTGATTACCCACCTCTGCACCTTCTCAATTCTGTTGATATCTTTCCACACATATAAGGACCAAAACCATATGTTATACTCAAGATGGGGTCTGACATTTTGCTGACCGCACACTATGATTTTATTTGTTTTGCCTTCTGCTGCCTCATGCTTTTGCTCAAATTTTTAATTCATTACCCCAGGTCCTCTCCTAGCTGAGTTTTGGAAATCTCTGTATTACTGAGGCAGTATTTTGCCTTCATATTCTTCTTACCTAGATACGTAATTTTTCAACATGAAAGTTTGTCTGCCATTTCTCCCCTACTGCTGGATACTGTTCGGGTCTCTTGGCTTTTCTTAGGGTGGTCTACCTTGCAGATCAGTTTCTATTGTGATCACACAGAGAAGTAAGTGGTAACCATTTCTTCTAACAGAAGCATAAGGGAGATGAGACATGTGGAGGTTTTATGTCCAAAATGAGAGGGTGCTGTGTGAGTTCATATGTTGTTTGCCATGTCTGTAAGAGCAGCAACAACAGAAACATATATTGCTTGTGAAAATAAGGGCGAGAAACCATAGCAAATCTCTCCAGAATTAGCACAGTGCATGTACACAAGACTGGTTTATTGCTTTAGGATCAGGTTTCCAGCTGTATCTTGCATTGCTGTACTTGTTTCCCCCACCCAATCCTAATGAAGGAAACATAGCAGGATGTTTTAAAGTAGCTGTGATCCATTTAAGGAAAGACAAGGCAAGTGTGCCTCACACAGTCAGAGTTAAAGCCCTCTCTTTTTTTTCTCCATCAATTCTATTTTTATGTTTGCTTGCACGCATGTGCAAGAAACATAGTGCTACCATACAAGTTTTCATAAGTGTGCCTCCCCCACTTCCAGTGCCCTGCTCCCTTTTGCAGGCTTGGCTGCAACATGTCAATGAATGTTCGAGCTGTCTATGGTAGCCATTCAGATGCAGTGGCATACAGTTCTGAGGAAAATACCACCACAATCAGTGGTGGTAACGTCTAGTCAATTTGCATACTGCTGTCAGCAGTATGCAATTGCCGACACATATGTCAGCATTGCTCAAAATGTGTTTTCGCGCTTGTAGCGCACAATGGCGTAGTCGGTGTGCAAAATCAATTTTTGGGACAGATTAAGAAAATCACAGTGACACTGTTCGTGGGCAGAGGTCTTAAAATGGCTATGTTGAAAATTTGGTGACAAAAGTCCATAAAATGACTGTGTTACGAGCGTGCATTGTGCAGTTTCCACGCACCCGCGTAAGTTCACGAATTTGTACTATTTTCAGTCCAGATTTTCAACACTGGCATTTTCCACACCTCCTTATGAAGAGATAGCTGCTATTTTTCACGCGCTGGCGAAATGTGTTTTAGCACTTGGCGCAGAAATGCGTGGTCACTGTAGGAAATCAGTGTTCGGACAGATTAAGAAAATCATGACACTGCACATGAGTGGAGGTCCCAAAATGCCTGTGTTGACAATCTGCTGTAAAAATCCCCAAACTAATTACATTATGGGTGTGTGTTGCGCAGTTTCTATACACACCTGTGACTTCACCAGTTTTTATTATTTTCACTCCAGATTTTCAACATTGCCATTTTTTACACCTCCCCATGAACAGTACAGCTGTCATTTTTCACATCCTGTTTGAAATCTATTTTTGCAGCTGTAGTGCCAAATGGCATAGTCACTGTGCAAAATTAGGTTTCAGCTAACAAACTGATATTGCCACTGTTCACGAGGTAGGGGTCACAAAAAACCCATGTTGAAAATTTGGAGTGAAAATACAAATGAACGCCTGATGCATTAGGGTTTCCAACCATAACGCCCCACCCTGTAGAGACTGACAGGCATCAGGGGTATGACTTGGGATTGTCGCCTGTAATACTCATGCCATTCCACCCCCACCCACACCCTGCAGCCAGTGACAGGCATCGAGGTGTGCCTTAGATTCTTCAGACCCAAAGTTCACCCCATTCTCCTATACAGCACCCATCTCACTGTATTTCCTTATGGAATGGGGTGCACATAAGGCCCAAAGACCCCAAGGCACACCATGACACTTGTCGGTGTCTGCAGGGTAGGGTGTGATGGAAGAGCATGGCCATTATGCCTGATGACCCAAATGCACACCCCAATGCCTCTCAGTCTCTGCAGGGTGGTGGTGGGGTTGGCTTTTTTTTTTTTACCAATTATTTTTACCAGGTGAGACACACTAAGCTGAAAGCTTGTTTGCAGGTGCAACCTGGGAGCACAAGGAAGTTAAGTGACTTGCTCAGGGTCACACAGTATGCAAGTGGGGACTGTGGGATTCAAACCCAGGTCTCCAGATTTGCAGCTCAGAGCCTTAAACCACTGCGCCATACTGCCTCCTTAATGTTCAATACTTCACTGCCATTCCTATTATGCATCTCTCTAACTCCTACACTACCAATGCCAATGCCAGCAAGCAAACATTCGGCATTGATAAATGTTTGTTTACACAGGGGCTTAGGGCATCACTCTGGGAAACCCACTTGCCTGCTGCCTCTGCTCCCTGCCTGAAGACCAGGAGACCAGGAAGTCAGGCCCGGCATTGGGATGTGGGCAGGACACTGGGGTCCCCCTTTGCCTCCACCAAGCCACCAGGGATTTTGCTGGTTACTTCCCCTGGAGCACAGTCGTGCAATGATGGCAGCACACCCGACGTGCAGCCATCTGCCGCTGCTCCACCCATGACACTGCATTGAGCCTATGCTTCTGTGTGGTCCCTGGTCTCCACCAGGGGCTGCTATGGAGTGAGGCTAACCCCGATACCCTCCCAGAAGGGGAGAGCTGTCCTCCGGATGCTCGATCACCTCCCTCCCCTGCCGACCCCCGACGACCCGAGTCCGTTCCCGAACCCAGGTTGCTGGCATGGCGTGAGGTGTGGCGTCCAGTGCTTCAACCCTCAGCACCACTGGGCTGACCCTGCAAGCCCTCTCTTTATCTACAGGATTGGTAACCAGCATCCAAAACAGTGGTGGATCTTCTGTCCACCAAATGAACGCCTGATGCATTAGGGTTTCCGACCATAACGCCCCACCCTGTAGAGACTGACAGGCATCAGGGGTGTGACTTGGGATTGTCTCCTGTAAGGCAGTATGGCGCAGTGGTTTAAGGCTCTGAGCTGCAAATCTGGAGACCTGGGTTTGAATCCCACAGCCCCCACTTGCATACTGTGTGACCCTGAGCAAGTCACTTAACTTCCTCATGCTCCCAGGTTGCACCTGCAAATAAGCTTTCAGCTTAGTGTGTCTCACCTGGTAAAATAATTGATAAAAAAAAAAAAAATCACTATTAAGCAACTCAGTTTACTTAAGCAATTTTCAGTCTGAAAAACTATAAGTTAGGTGGAAAGTTTGGGATTCTCTTTAACGTAAACAAGCTGCTTTAGCACTGGTGAAAGGTAAGGGGCTAAAAGGACTGGAGACTGAAGCCCCCTGTCTAACCACATTACCAGGTACAGTGTAGGGCAAGGACAATGCAGGCTTCCTCATAGTGTGATATATTTAGTGCTGGTGACGGGAAAGGGACTGGCAGCACTGGAGACTAAAACCCTGTATTTATCCACAGGCCAGGTGCAGGATGGCAGCTGGGAGTACTCAGAGGTGGAGTGTAGCAGCTAGCATCTACAGTAGGACGCCATAATCGCGTATGCCTCCAGGACTGTGCGATGCACACCAACTTGCCCATGGAGGGCAGGAGAGAAATATCTGCAACCACTGCAAGGTGGTTGACACTCTCTGAAGATACATTGCTAGGATTAGTGGTGATGGAGGCACCACAGGAGTGCAGGGACATGCCTGGTACTGAGTGGGCAAATGCACTAAAGGCTTCCTCACACAGTGTTGAAACTGGTGCTGGTGAAAGGTGAAGGACTGACAGCACTACAGTCTGAAAAACAGTACACTGTGGGCAGGAACACTACAGGTTTCCCAATACTATGAGGAAATTAGCACTAGTAGAAGGTAAAAGATTGACAGTACTTAATTTGAAAATCTCTGTTTAGTCACATACCAAGTACACTGTGGACAAGTACAGCACATGCTTCCCCACACTGTGATATATTCAATAATGGTGAAAGCGGAGAGACTTCTGCCTTTTGTTTATTTATATGGTCAGGTACAAAAAGATGAATAGTAACTTTGTTTTTCTTTGGTGACTGGGTAAGGGTCACTAGGCACAAGTGCCTGTTTCCTGAAGTAACCTCGGAGCACTGGGGTGCTTAAGTGACTTGTTTAGAGTCACACAGTATGCAAGTGAAGGTTGTGGGAATCAAACCCAGGTCTGATGGATGTACCAAGCTCATTCCTCTAACCTCTAGGTTATACTGCCAGCCCCTGACCCCTAACAGCTAACAATGTCAATATAATTCTGCACACTAGCCTGCACAGACAGGTACAGGTGTTATTACACAAGCTAGGAGTAATTTGCAGTATCTCCCAGCCTAGTGAATTAATGTTAAAATTGATCCCTGGAGGAAGAGGCTTTGTCTCAAGAATTCTGATATCGATAAAATACAATTACTACACAGCTAGCACATGTTTTATTACAGTGACCTGCATAGTATCCTTGCATGTCAAGACGCTTATTGAGGAGTGTCTGGAGTACACAAAAAGTGCTACATTGCAGTTACACTGATTATTAAAGTGACCTATACAATAATCATTATAGAAACATAGACAGTGGCAGAAAAGGGTCCAATGGCCTATTCAGTCTGCCCACCCTCCCTGAAAATGGGGTAAGAGGTATTGATCATCACAAAACAGGAACCGGACCTTACAGTAATCGTATCAGATGACCTCAAGGCAGTGAGGCAGTGCATCAAAGGAGTAGATAGGGCCAGCAAGATGCTGGGATGCATGGAGAGAGGTATCACCAGCAGAAGGAGGGAGGTGGTGTTACCACTATATAGATCATTGGTGAGGCCCCACCTGGAGTACTGTGTTCAGTTCTGGAGACCACATCTCAGGAAGGACATAGACAGGATAGAGGCTGTCCACAGGAGGGCAACTAAAATGGTGCAGTTGCTGCATCAGAAGTCCTTTGAGGAGCGACTGAGGGATCTCAATATGTACACCCTGGAAGAAAGGGGGGATATGACAGAGACAGAAATACCTCACAGGGGTAAATATGGTCAAAAAGGGGTGTATTTTTTTGAAGAGGAGGAGTTGCATGAGAACAAGGGGGCATGAAATGAAGTTGAACGAGGGGAAATTTAGGAGGGATGTGAGAAAGTACTTCTTCACTGAAAAAGTTGTGGATGCCTGGAATAGCCTCCCAGTGGAGGTAGTGGGGGAGAAAACAGTGGTGGTCTTCAAGCATGCATGGGATGGACATAGGGGAATATTAGTAAATAGGCAGGGAGGAGGGCTTCACCAGCGCAATCTGTTCAATTGGTTCGCCACTCTTTCAGTTAAAAAATGCTTACAGGCATCCCTCCTGAATCTTTTTCCTTTCAGTTTCAGATTCTCCTGCATACTCATGTTTGTACTAAAAATGAATATGCCTTTACAATCCACACTATTTGTCCTGTGCAGATACTTCTATTTGTTTTATCATGTTCCCCCCTTCCTCCTAGATCCTAGGGTGTAGATCTGGAGGTCTTGCAACCTGTCCTCATATGTCTTTTCCCCCATAAACTGGTTCATTTTAGTCACCCTTCACCTTCACTGCACTGATTCCACCTTCTCCCAGTCTTCATGCAGGTGTGGACTCCGGAACTTTGCATAGTATTCCAGATGTGGTCACACCAATTATCTGTATAGTGGAAGGATTACCTCCTGATTTCTGCTGCTGATTACCAAGGCCACTGATTTACGGTGATTAAAACAATTAAATTCCATTTTCAAGACTTAAGATTCCGGAATTTCACTGGTGATTGTTACTCTAATTTCCGGATTTTACCGGGATTCTGTTATCATTTTTTAGTATGTGCATAAATAATCAGAATTAAAGAAGGCTTAATATACAGAGCATTAAATAAAGCAAAATGAAAATAGTACAGGAAGGAATTAAAAGAAAAACACACTTTTTTTTATAGATTTACTGATCTGATAGAAAATGCCAGATTCCATGAAATCTTCGTTTTTACCGGTTTTCAGGCAGCCCTAATTCCGGAATTTTACCGGATTTTCCGGTAAAAAACGAAAAACAGTGGCCTTGCTGATTACCCACCCCAGTATCTAATTTGTCTTCTCCATGGCTTGTTGTAGTGTGCAGTGGATTTAAAGTTTTCAGAGAGTATAACCCGAAGGTCTTTCTCTTCTGCTGTGCTTTCGAGTACCACACACCCCACTGTGTATTGCATTCTCCAGTACTTTTTCTCGATGTACATTACAGCTAGCAAACAAGCAAACTTTATTAAATATAGCACCTCCTCCCAGAGGCTCAAGGTGCTTTACATACACAAAACTTCAGCTGCAACAAACCAATTTAAAATATCCTAAGCTAAATAGTTCAATAATACATTGACACCCCCTCACTATAAGCCATAATAAAAGAAGAGGATTTAAAACATTAATAAGACTTAAAGAGAGAAAACCTGATGCAACTGATTTACAAGAGTGTTCATCATACAAGGTGCAGCCACTGAGAAGGCCCTTTCTCCAGAGGATTCCAAACAGGCCCGTGGAACTACCAGCAGATTTCCCCCTGCTGACCAGAGTGGCCCGAGATGGTGTATAGGCGAGCAAGAGGTCTTTTATGTAGTCAGGACTCAATCCATGTAGAGACTTGTAAACCATCAAGCAAATCTTGAAGGTGGTGCTCCATCTATCTGGTAACTAGTGCAGTTCAAACAGGACCGGAGTGATACCATCAAAAATACTTGTAGCAGATATCCCAGGCTGTGGCATTCTGCATTAGCTGGGGATAATGCATCAAGCCTCCAGAAAGTCCAAGATAAAGAGCATGACAGTAATCCAGCCAGTAGGTAACAAAGGCCAATCAGCCTGACCTCCATTGTGGGCAAGCTCATGGAGACCTTACTAAAGGAGAGGTTGGTGGAATATCTAGAGGAGCGTGGTCTCCAGGATGCGAGGCAGCATGGGTTCATGGGGGGGAGAGCATGCCAAACAAATCTGATTGACTTATTTGACTGTGTCACTAAGACAGTAGACAGGGGCCAAGCAGGAGACATCCTCTGTCTTGATTGCAGCAAGGCCTTTGACTCTGTGCCCCACAAAAGATTGATCAGGAAGTTAGTGGATCTCGGAGTTTGGGAAAAGATGGCCAGATGAGAGGAAAACTGGATGAAGGACGGAACCCAGAGGATGGTTGTTGGGGGGGGAGAGTTATCTGGCACCAGACAGGTAACCAGTGGGGTCCCACAGGGCTCTGTGCTGGGGCCGGTGTTGTTCAATGTCTTCATCAATGACATTGGAGATGGCATTAAGGGCAAAATGTGCCTATTCGCAGATGACACCAAACTCTGTGGGAGAGTGGAAACAGCTGATGGGATACAGGACCTACTGGAAGATCTGGAAAAGCTAGATAGGTGGTCCAGGATATGGCAGCTTGGCTTCAATGACAAGAAATGCAAAGTTATGCATATTGGAGCCAAGAATTCCAGGACAGAGTGCTACCTAGATGGAGTCCAAGTATCTGCATCAGAGGAGGAGAAGGACCTGGGAATGATGATCACTAGTGACCTGAAGCACTCCACGCAGTGCAAAAAAGCAGCAGCAAAGGCAAACAAGATGCTGGGATGCATATCTAGGGGGATCATTTGTAGGAGAGAGGAGTCTAATATATTTTCAACTAGGTTTCAGGCAGGATACAAATTCCAGATTCCGTTTTTTCACACAGCTGTGGCTCAGAACTCTTTACAATTTCATGCTGTAAAATTGTACAATGATTTGCCTCAAATGATTACACTGTCTCCTAACATTTCATCTTTTAAAGGTATTGTTCAAAAAGTGTTGTTTCTTGAAGCTGAATGTCGATGTTTTAATTGATTTTGTATTTTATTGTGTTATATACTTTCTGTGACTTTGTATGTCTTGGTGCATGTATTTTGTAACTGGTCAGCAGTGAAAATGGGCATATTTTGCTCACTGGTTATACAGTATAAAATAAACAAACAAGGTTATACTGCCCTTGTATGGGTCACTGGTAAGGCTGGATCTAGAGTATGGAGTTCAGTATTGGTGCCCACACCTCAAAAAGGACATTAATCTGCTGGAGAAGGTCCAGAGGAGGACTACAAAGACGATAGCCAGTCAGCAGGGTAAGGCATATGAGGAGAGGTTGAGGGCACTGAACATGTACTCCCTGGAAGACAGGAGAGAGAGAGGACATGATTGGGACCTTCAGGTACTTGAAAGGGATAAATAAGGTTGCTAAGGAGAGTCTCTTTAAGCGAAGTGGCAACCATAACACGAGAGGGCACAGTCTTAAGCTGGAGGGTGGGAGGTTTAGGAGGGAGGACAGTAAGCATTTCTTCACAGAGAGGGTGGTGGACACTTGGAATGCCCTGTCAGAAGAGGTAATTTCATTGAAGACAGTGGGCAGCTTCAAGAGAGTCTGGGACAGGCATAGGGGGAGGGTAAGGGTCATGGGTAGGGAGGATGAGAGGAGTGGAGAGGGAGGGCAGGGACATTAGCTCAAGCTATGGGCCCTGCAACACGAGCAGACTTGATAGACCAAATGGTATTCTTCTGCTGGCTTCTTTGTATGTTCACATGGAATACAGTCACCAGGTCATCATAGCAGAGAAAGGGCTTCACCCAGAGATATTTCTCACATGGAAAAAAAATACAACAGAAATCATTCAACACATGATGTTAAGAGTCAATCTGTTGTCTATTAGAACTCCCAGGTTTTTATCCCTATCCATGGCTTGGGGGTAGAAGCACCTAATGATGGAAGGGTGACTAATCCTCTTCATTGCAGACTTCTAAGATTCTGTTTTTATAATTAACAATTCAGTTTTTCCTAGATTTAGACTCAACCAGCTAGCAGCTATTCAGTGACTTAGGTCAGACAAGCATTGATTTCTCACAGCTACAGGATCACCCAGATTGGGTGTGATGTAGAGGTACTAGTGGCTATCATCTGCATAACAGTAAAAACTCAGATTATACCATCTCACAATCTCTCCCAGTGGAAGCATATATACCACAAACAACACAGGGGACAGAATTGAACATTGAGGTATGCCACAAGGAACAGTTGAGGCCCTGGAGGAAAAAAAACCCAGAGACATCTGTCGGAAAGAAAGGACTTGCACCAATACAGCACTGAACCCCGAGTCTTCCATAATACCTAAAGTGATCTCTTAACACCCAATAGTCCATGGTAACAATTTCTGAAGAAAGATCAAGGAGAATAAGAAATGAATATTGCACTAAATCCCTTGTCAAGAAGAGATCATTCAACACTTTCCCTACGGCAGTCTGTGTGCTGTGCCGAGGTCTGATACCTGATTGGAATGGCTTGAATATATCATACTGCATCAGAGTAATCTCCAGTTGCAAAGCAACCACCTTTCCAATAACCTTCCCTAAAAATGAGAGGTTTGAGACAGGACCGCAGTTGGATAAAATCTCTGGATCCACCAATGGTTTCTTGAGTAGGGGCTTTACCACATCATTTTTCAATATAGAAGGGAACAGTTTCTTCCTCAGGGAACTATGGATAATTTCAATTACCACTGGAGCCAGGGTTTCCCAACAAGTCGCCACCAGTCAGGGTCCAGGTCACAGTGTAGGTTGCAGCCTACATATTACCTGTGATATATCCTTAGCTGAGACTGGCTGAAACTCGATCCAATGGGTCAGAGTGCCTTTTCCCAGACTGCCCTCACCACTGCTGGGGATTATGCCCCCCTGGGAGATCACCCTAACAGAGGACACCCTGTCAAGGAAGAAAGACCTAAAAAGCTCACATCTTTCTAATGAAACTTCTCCACCTGACTGCAGATAGTTTGGATGTAATAACCTGTCTCAGGAGTAGTAGTAAATGGTGAATTACTTGGTCACACTTTATTTATTTATTTTTTTAGTTTTTGTTAACCGGGTTAGGTGCACTAGCCAAAGTTGACTATTTTCAGGCACAACCCGGGAGAATACATACATAAAATGAGATGAGATTATACAATACATAGTATATAGTACAGGTACATAGTATACAGTACAAGTAGGTTAGAATATAGATCAAGTCAAACAGTACTCGAGATAATACATATAGATATGCAGAGATGACAAAAGTGACATTAGTACATGCAAATAACTGAAACTGGGCTAAGTGGCAGCTATAAAGACATTTTATAGCAAAGCTTGTTTAGAAGTGCAGCAGTGTCTTAGGTAAAATAGGGTGGTTAGCTGTGAGGCATTAAGTGAGATCAAAGAATGTGCAGGGGTCCCGGGATAGGTGGCGATATAGTTCTTTTTTGAAGATTGGGTGGGAGTTAGCCTACCTCAGGGCAGGAGGGAGGGAGTTCCAGTTGGCTGGGGCGTTGCAGTGAAATGCTCCAGAGCCTTTTGAAGTAAGACACCTGGGTACAGTAAGTAGAAATTTGTTTGCCGAGCGTAGTCCGTGGGCAGATGTCTGTGGTACAAGTAGAGCTGCAAGGGAGGAGGGGGTTTGGATATGGATTACAGAGTCTGTGAGGGTCCCTAGGGAGTATAGTCAGTAGACAGTTGGGGAGAGCCAGCCTAGGTCACTATACAGTGTGCACTGGTACTTGAGGCGATGAGAAGAGGAGCCATACCGACATATGTTGTTATACACAACATCCCATTTATGGAGAGCAGTCTTATGGGCATTAGCAAAAGTGGAGACACCATATGTCAGCGCTGGAAGCAGAATATCCTTGGCAATTGCCAATTTGGCAGATGGTGTTAGCAGGTGACAAGTCTTATTCCAAGTTTGGCATTTGTTGCTTTACAGGTTGACTGGATTTGCAGACTGAAATCAAGGGATTTATCAAGGAGGACTCCCAGGTATTTGAAGGATGTGACACAGTCGATGAGAGACCCCCAAAGAGTCATGGACTAGGAGGGGTTCCTTACAGGCCCTGAGTTTAGGGGCAGTGCCAAATAGCATGGCTTGGGTCTTTTTTGTGTTAAGGATGAACTTATTAGCATTTAGCCATGTTTGCACATTCCTGAAATCCGAGGAGAGGTTTCATTAATGATGTTAACTTTGTCAGTGCTGGAGTAGAGGATGAGATCATCAGCGTATAGGATAGCCGAGCAGAAGAGTATGGCATAATCTATGTTGTTGATGTATAGCGAGAAAAGAAGGGGTCCCAGGATGGAGCCCTGGGGTACTCTGATGTCAGTGCTGGTCACATCCGAGAGAGCGGAGTTGAATTTAACAAGTTGTAATCTGTTTGAAAGGTAGTTGTTAAACCAGTCAACTACTGAGGATGAGAAGTTAAGTCTATGCAGGGTTGACAGAAGCAGATGATGAGCAACAAGATCGAAAGCTTTGGTAAGATCGATAAATACTGCTCCAGTAAGTAGGCCTTTGTCCATGTTGCAGAATACATCAGTGGAGAATTTGAGAAGAGTGGCTGAGGTACTGTGTCCTTTTCTGAAACCATGTTGAGTGTCTGAGAGAAGGTTGTTCTTTGTGAGATAGTCAATGGTTTGGGTTGCAACAAGCTTCTCCAGTAGCTTGCTTAGCACAGAGAGGATGGCTATGGGCCTGTAGTTGTTGATATCCTTTGGGTCTCCTTTATTAATGATAGGCATAACTCAGGCATTCTTCCAGAGATCTGGGACAATGCCAAGAGAGAGACAGAGTGAAAATCTTGGCCAGTGGCGGGGCAATCAATGGTGCCGCTAGCTTCAGGAGTCGTGGCTCGAGTGAATCTGAGCCGGGACTAGTGTTGTTGGATATGTTTTGCAATAGCCTTTGGTCCTCAGATCTAGATATAGCTTTAAAGTGGAAAGGGAGGGTAGTAGTTAGTTGGCAGTGGTCAGCACCAGATGCAGATCCCTGGGTTGTGCAGTAAGGCTGAGATGACTGTGGGAGGTGAAGCAAAGGACGAGGTGTACTGAGACAGGTCCATGAATAATCTGTTAAAGGCATTCACTATAGTGTTCAAGTCATTGCAATGCACACCATTTAGGATCATATCCCCTGGGGTCGATGACTGGGCAGCCCCAAGAAAGGTCTTGATGTGTGTCCAGAATTTTCTAGGGTCACCAGCAGAGTTTGTGAGCAGTTCCTTGCAGTAGATGCTCTTTGCTGTTCTGATTTGTTTTTTACAGGCACTCCGAGAGGCCCTGTAGGTATTGTAATCCTCTGGTAGTCTGGACACTTTATACTTCTTCCAGAGTTTGTCCCGTGTGCTCAGGTTAGCCAGCAGGTCCTTGTGTAGCTATCTTGTTTGTTTGCCCCGATCCTTCTGGTGACCTTCGGGGTATGTTTATCCTGAAGTGCTGTGAAATTCTCAATGAAGATATCAAGGGCTATTTGAACATCATGGGAGTGATAGATGTCAGACCAGCTGATACAGGATACATCACAGAGGAAAGCTTCCACGTCCAGTTTGGCAATGTTGGTAATTGTGATGTAGCATGGAGGGGTTGGGGGAGCAGTCTCCAGGCTCCATACACAGAAAGTGGGGGAGTGGTCTGTGATAGCATCTGCCAAGATGCCTGCAGTTTGCACATGGTCAAGGCGATTCACCAGTACCCAGTCTATGAGGGTGGAGGTAGTTAGAGAAGGGCTGGTTCTAGTGGGTTCAGTTAAGATCTGGTGCAGGTTGTAGCTCTGCGTTAGTGTCAGCAGTGTGCTGTGAGTTGGTCCCAGCCAGTTTAGGTTAAAGTCACCTAAGATTATGACCTCGTTTTGCTTGGTGTTTGTGATGGTTTGATTAAGTAAATCCTGAAGACCTGTGATACCTCCAGTGGGCAGGTTGTAGGCGCAGATAATGTGGAGTTTTTTGCACCAAGGGCAATGGTTGTGTATAGGGACTCACAGACTGAGGGGGAGCCGGTGTGTGGGCAGACTGTAACATCAAGATGGTTTTTATAGTGGACAGTGACCACCCCTCCACGCTTTGGGGAAGGCCTATCTCTCCGTATCAAGGAGTAATTGGGCAAGGGACATAAGGAGTCCGGAATGTGAGGCTTGAGCCATGTTTCAGATAGGCAGAGTAGGTCAGGATTGTACACTTTTGTCCATGCCTCAAGATCAGCAAAGTGCCTGGTAATGCTCCTAATATTCATATGGGCAATGAGAAGTCCTTTTCCTGAGATAGCTGATAGGTCAGTGGGAGAGTGGTGGACAGAGGGGCCAGGGTTAAGTTCTACGTCCCCTGACAATAGGATGACGAGGAGTAGGAGCAACCACAGTTTAATAGAGTGAAATGGGAGATGAACCAGTTGTGTCATTTTGTATTTTCTGAGCATACGAAATGAGCTGTAGGTACAACCCTTCAGAAGGATAAGGGTGGTATAGACACGCACATGTTGTGTTTCGGCAATTTGGTTGGAGAAAGTAAAGTTGTTGTGTTTTGAGGTATTCTCTTCATGGTGGTTATTGATTGGAACAGAGGTAGATACCCCATGTAAGCATAATAGCAGTATCAGAAGCAGGATTCATCCTCCCAATCTATGAGTTGCCAGTTTTGGCAGGAAACTGCAAATGTTTACTGTAGCAAGGGTGTGTTCCGAAGCGACTCATGGTGAACTACTGAGGAGCAGAAAACTGTTACTGTAGATCAAAGACCCTGAATGTGTCAAATTCCTGAAGGAGAAATGTCAGTTTCAATGTAACTGCAAGGTAGGCAATCATTAATAACATGCAACAGAGGTAATTACACTGTAGTTACATGTTTGTTACACGCAACTACATTGCAGTTACAATGCAGTTACAGTCCTCCTAGTCACCTGTTGAAGAACTTTATCAGGTTCATCTGGCATGATCTCCCCTTGGGAAACCCTTGCTGCCTATCATCCTACGACCTATTTACTTCAAGAAAGTCCACCAGTCTTTCCCTCACTATGGCCTCAAGCATCTTACCCACTATGGATGTCAGGCTGACTGGTCTATAGTTTTCAGCTTCATCGTTCCTTTCTCTTCTATGAAGGACCGTGTCAGCAAACCTCCAGTCCCTGGAGACTACTTCTGTGTCCAACAAGCAGTTAAAAATATCTGCTAGAGTGCCAGCCCAGTGGTATGGAGGGCTGATGCGCTCGTGCCTTACATCTTGCCACACTGGCAACCCAGTTCAGGAATTAGCTCGGGTTGCCAGGAGTCGATAGGGTGGGAGAGGATTGAGCTTCTGAGGGACAATTCTCCTCTGCTGAGGAGGGGGGGTCTGCCCAGCTCTAGATTACCAACAGGTGGAGACCTGGTGGCAGTGCAGCATGGGCAGTAAGAAGGGATATGTGGGAATGTCATGTGTGTTCACCTCCACTTAAACGCTGGTTTTCCTGCAGCAAGGGAAGGGAAAAAAGTGGAAAAAGAGTTGGGTCTTAATGAAGCCTTGCCTGTTCTGCCTGGGTCTGCGCCACCACCTGGAACTATGCCTCTGTCTGCTCCAGATTTGTGCACTGGGAAGGGGAAGATGGCCCTGCCAAGAGGGGACAGTCATGTGGGACTTTCAGACTGAGATAGGTCCCGGGGGAGGCAGTGGCTGGCTCAGGGGAATCAAGACAGGGCTGAACAGCCACCCCCGGACTAGGAGGGTAAAGAAGCAGTATAGCAAAAAAAAAAAAAAGAGCGCTAGTGGAGCTACTATTACTGCCTCCCCCAACACCACCACCACCACCACTTCCTTGAGTATTCTAGGATACAGCCCATCTGGCCCCATTGACTTATCTTCCTGCAACCCCCTTAGCCCTTCCAGAACTCTTTCCTCTGTGATGCAGCCTTGACTGATAGAACTTCCACACTCCTTCTAACCCCATGCCAGATTCTGGTAACAGTTTTCTCCTCCCTGTTAAATACCAAATAAAAAATATTGGTTCAATATCCCGCTTGCCTCTGTCCCCTGCTCCCATTCTTTCTTTTTTTTCAGCCTTATGACACCCTCCTTGACTTTGCATTTCTAACAGATGCATCAGATGAATGCCCTGTGCCCCAGCTTCACCCCCTTGCAATTCCTAGTACTCCTGACCCTCCTAGTGGCCTCTTTGGGTGCCTTGTCTTCCTCCCTTTGGCTACCCTTATACTCTTTAAATGCCCTCTTCTTGCTCTCACAGCTTCCTTCACATCTGATTTGAACCACAGAGGGCCTCTTCCTCTCTTCCCCTTCTTAACCCTCTCAACACAACTTGCTGTAGCCTCTAGCACAGTTAATTTTAATGCCTCCCATTTTTATCTACCCCTTCCATCCCCACTGTTCCCCTTGTATTAACTCCCAGCAGCCCTGGCATCCTATCAAAGTTGTCCCAGACCTTTATTGTTCTATTCCCCTTGTTGACTTCCATTTAGACTTCCAACTTCAGAGGAGGACAATAAAGATGGTGCAGGGATTGCATCACAAGTCCTATGAGGACAGGCTGAAGGACTTGAATATGTACTTCCTTGAGGAGAAGAGGGAGAGAGGGGATATGACAGAGCCATATAAGTACCTCACAGGGAGGAACAGAGTGCAGGAATACACTATTTTCCAGCGAAAATGATGTTCCAGTACTATAGGACATGGGATGAAATTGGAGGAAGGGCGATTCAGGGAAAACATGAGGAAGAATTTCTTCACAGAAAAGGTGGTAAACAAGTGGAACACCCTGCCAGAGGAAGTGGTGGGGGATGAAACAATCACGGGATTTAAGAATGCATGGAATAGACATAAGGGAATTCTGGAGGTCAGGGGTAAGGGTCAACAGTCTTCTAGAAAAAGGAGACCCACAGGAGGGTGGCATGGGACCCCACAGGGGAAGGAAACAACTCCTGGTTGGGGACGCCATTGTTAGGAAGGTAGAACTAGGGGAGGAAGAGGAGAGGGAGGTAAGGTGCCTGCCTGGTGCCATGGCTTGGAGAGACAGGGAGCGAATCCTCAGGATTGCCGGAGCAGCTGCACAGGGGAGGGAGTTGGATGTCATTATCCACCTAGGGACAAATGACCTGGCTAAGAAGGTGATTAGAGCAGTGCAGGAAGAGTTTGTGGAATTGGGGAGGGCCTTGGCAATGCTTGCATACGGTAACCTTCTCGAGGTGCTACCCATCTATGGTGTAGGAGAGGTTGGGTGTTCCGCATCATGGGATTAATCAGTGGTTGAAAACTGGTGCAGAGCTTAGGGATTGGCTTCATTGGGGTCTGGGGTCCACCTGGAGTGATGCAAGCCTATACTGGCATGATGGGCTGCATCTGTCCAGGAGGGAACCAGGATCCTAGGTGATAGGTTTAAGTGCTTCATTGGCAAACATTTAAACTAGCCAAGGGAGGCACTGGAAAGGAGCAGGAAATCCTAGCCCCAAAAATCACTGTGTGAGTCGCGGTAAACACCAACATAGAGGTGGCGATAGGGAGAAGGGCTGGGGTAAATGGGAGAAGTGACAAAGGCAAGAAGGACAGGGATGGGGCAAAAAGGAGTAAGGCCATCAGGAAATGGAGGGTAATGAGTACCAATGCCCATAGTCTGGGCAACAAGCTCCCTGAGCTGGTGGTCTTGATGGAAGAGGGATGCCTGGATATCGTAGCAGTCACAGAAACATGGTACACAGAGAACCATGACTGGGATGTTAACATACCAGGGTACATAACCTACAGGAGAGACAGGCAGGGGAGAAGAGGGGGAGGAGTAGCTCTCTATGTAAAGGAAGGGATAAAAGCAACTGAACAAAAGAGTAAACAGGGAGGAGAGGAGGCACTGTGGGTCATCTTGGAGACTGGAAAGGGTACCACAATCCGCACAGGGGTTGTGTACAGACCCCCATGTAAGGGGAGGAATGGACAAAGATATGATAGAAGGCATTCTTAGGATGGCAGAGAAAGGGGAGAGACTGTTGATGGGAGACCTGAATATGCCAGATGTTAACTGGAGCACATTTGCTGCAGCCACATCCAAGATCAAGGCCATTCTCGATGCTCTACAGGTGGCAGGCCTCAGACAGCTAGTTCCGGAACCCACTCGTGAGGGAGCAATCTTAGACCTCATACTCTCAAATGGGGGCAGTGAGAGGATATCAGATCTAGAAGTGGATTGCCATCTGGGAACAAGTGACCATCAAACAGTGTGGTTCACATTAAACTCAGCTACAGAGTCAAGCCATACAAAAGTGAGGGTACTGGACTTCAGGAGGGCCAACTTTGGCAAGATGGGAGAGTGCCTTAGAAAAGTACTAGCAAACAGGCTAGAAGAATGGGTGGAGCAACAATGGGGAATCATCAAAACTGCCATCACAGACTCAACAAGCCTTTGTGTGAAGCAAATAAACAAATCAAAACAAAAGAAAAAGCCACTATGGTTCTCAAAAGAGGTAGCTGGGAAAGTCAGGGAGAAAAAGATAGCATTCAGGAAGTATAATAAAACACAGAAGGAGCAGGACAGAGAGCTGTACCAGTTAAGGCAGAAGGAAGCAGGGAGGGAAGTCAGAATAGCAAAGGCCCAAACTGAGGAAAAGATAGCCAACTCGGTTAAGAAGGGGGATAAAACCTTTTATAGGTACATCAGAGAGTGTAGAAAGACAAAGGGAGGGATAGTGAGGCTGAATAGAATGAATGGTTGGTGGGCAGAGGGGGACAGTGAAAAGGCAGGGATACTGAACGAATATTTCTGCTCAATATTCACAAAAGAGGAGGGGGAAGTGCCTAATCCAATTAACAGAAGCACTCTTGATAGGGGGTTCAATCCCAGCCCTTTCACAGAAGAAAGGGTTCTGCAAGAACCCCTAAAACTGAAGGTGGACAAAGCAATGGGGCCTGATGGAATTCACCCCAGAATTCTAAAAGAATTAAGGGGGGAACTAGTGAAACCACTGACTACTCTTTTTAATAAATCATGGGAGGATGGTGTGGTACCCGAGGACTGGAGGAAGGCAGATGTGATTCCCCTTCACAAAAGTGGGACCAAGACAGAGGCAGGAAACTACAGACCTGTCAGTTTGACCTCTGTGGTAGGGAAAGTGATGGAGTCACTTCTGAAAGAAATAATTGTTGAGTACCTAGAGGCCAGTGGGGCACAGGACCCAAGGCAGCATGGGTTCACAGCGGGAAGGTCATGTCAGACGAATCTAATAGATTTCTTTGACTGGGTGACCAAAGTAGTAGACCAGGGAGGGGCTGTGGACATGGCCTACCTAGACTTTGGCAAGGCATTTGACACAGTCCCACACATTAGATTAATAGTCAAATTAACTAGCCTGGGAGTGGGTCCCAGGGTGGTAGCCTGGGTAAAACATTGGCTGGACAACAGGACACAGAAGGTAACTGTAAATGGAGTCCACTCTGAAGAAAGAGGGGTTACTAGTGGGGTACTGCAGGGTTTGGTACTGGGTCCAGTCATTTTTAATGTCTTTATAAGTGACATTGCAGAGGGACTGGAAGGAAAAGTATGCCTCTTTGCAGATGACACAAAGATCTACAACAGGGTTGATACACAAGAAGGTGTGGAAAGGATGAGAAGGGACTTGGCAAGGTTGGAGGAATGGTCAGAAGTATGGCAGCTAGGATTCAATGCAAAGAAGTGCAAAATAATGCACCTGGGAAACAAGAACCAAGGGGAAGATTACACAATGGAGGGGGAGGTAGTAACAACAACAAAAAAGGAAAGGGACCTGGGGGTAATCATATCAGATGACCGTAAAGTTAGCAAGCAATGTGAGAAGGCAGTAGGGAGGGCTTGCGGTATAGAGGGATGCATAGGGAGAGGCATCACCAGCAGAAAACAGGAAGTTGTCATCCCTCTGTACAGACAGTTGGTGAGATCCATCTGGAGTACTGCGTCCAGTTCTGGAGACCCCATCTCCACAAGGTCATAGACAGGATAGAGGCAGTCCAGAGGGGGGGCAACTAAAATGGTGCAGGGTCTGCAAGAGAAGCCGTCTGAGGAGAGACTAAAGGAGCTTAATATGTATACCCTTGAGGAAAGGGGGGACATGATAGAAACTTTTAAGTACCTCAGTGGAATCAACAAAGTCCAAGAGGGTAGCATCTTTCAGAAAAGAGGCGTGCAAGAACAAGGGGACACAATTTAAAGATAGAGGGACAGTTCAGGGGCAATGTGAGGAAGTATTTTTTCACAAAGAGGGTAGTGGATGCATGGAACAGCCTTCCTGAGGAGGTTGTGGGGTCTAAAACTGTGGGAGAATTCAAGAATGCATGGGACAGACATAAGGCAATTCTTGTGGGGGGTAAGAGAAAGGCTGTTGGTTAACTAGGATCTGCGGCCTATCCTGTAGGTAGGGAAATGGGCAGAATAGATGGGCCCAGTGGTCCTTATCTGCCATCAAAGTCTATGTTTCTATGTAAAGGGGACCTACAAGCTCAAATGGGCAGACTAGGTGGGCCATATGCCCTTATCTGCTGACAGCATCTGTGTATCTATGTATCTATGTAACTTCAGGCTTTTGTCTTATAATTATGAGAACATTCCCTCCTAATCCCCAATACAATATATGTGCATTGCCACCACAAGATAAGCATTATTGGTACAAGCAACTCTTCTTTGCCTACTGTTGTGATAAAACTACTCTTCTTATTTTAGTGTCAAACAGCAACCTTGGCAACCCTAACCACTGATGCCCAGTGCCAGATCACTTATAAAAATATTGAACGAGTACAGCTTCCATACAGAACCTTCTGGGACTCTACTGATCAGCTGTTTCCATGTTGGTAGATTACAATTTAGTATAACACATTACATCCTCTCCTGCAACCAGTTTTTAACCCATTGCATTATGCAACCAACTATAACTAAGTTCTCCGTTTTATGAACTAGTCTCCTATGTGGTACAGTGTCATAAGATTGGCTGAAATCTAGAGATATTCTGTAGCTTCCTCAAATTTCCTCTCATCATGCTCCTTGGTGATACTATAAATCAAAGAACCAGTAGCACTGAGAGTTGTCAAACTGTCCTATGCAGAAACAAGACTCCACTGGAAATGAAATGTAGCATGTCTAATATGCTGTCCTGTGTAAATAAATTGTAAGTAAGGCACTTTGGGATGCAGTGTATGAACAGTACTACATAAAACCCAAACAAAACAAGTTGCACTGTGAACTGTGTGCACACGATAGAGGAAGTAAGCACAGAGGCAACAACATCGATTTTGTAGCTTCAGCACTACCTACAGTAAATATAAATTCTATACTATTTTTCAATCCAGGCACTACCAGTACTTAATCAAAGTACCAATTGTACTGAGCTATGCCAAGGACCCTGTCACTATGCAGACCATACCATAACTGGGCCCTGCACACAAAAATGTAAAATTAGTCTTCCTTAAATATACACCTTCATGTTCAAGAAACTGGTAAAATCTAGCAGTGGTAACAGCAGCCCCTAACTACAGCCAACAATTGAGAAGCCAGGGTCAGACTGTTATGAAACACTACTCCACAACTGCTGACAATTTCTTTTTACCATAAGATGAATCATATAAGAAAGGGTAGTTATTCCTGCTCAGCTGCCTTGGAGAAGATACATCTGAAGTCTTCTTTTGAATGCACGTTGTAGTGACAGTGTGAAACAGGTGAAGACATTTGAATGCTGATAAGAACAAAAGAACAAAATGTTTTGTGGGATACAAACACGATACAGGAAAGAAGACACTTTCCAATTTGTGCGGTTTCTGTAAACAAACATACAAGCAACTGCCTAAGACCTGGTACAAAGCATTATGGGTATCCAAATCTGTGTGAGTTTCAAGGAGGGGGGTAAACTGATTAGAAAATGATTCAGCCGGTGCTATATTCTGTTTGTCATGTCACTACTCAGGCCTTTCCACAATCAGGTCACACACACTGGTTATAACAGTGATCTTTGAAATCTGCACTAAAGAGTATGCATAACCACAACAGGGGGAAGCTACCACTTGCCACCTAAACATTAGAATGATATTGGTCTGGCAGAATCCATATTGTGCCATAAAGTCTGCTATTTTTCTGTATGTATACAACTGTTCAGTTTTTATGTTGTCTTGCGCATGCACAAGCAACATGTTGTGGCAGTAGGAGATCAGTAAGAGAACTGCAGAGGTGTGTCAGTTTTGGCAAATGCAGGGCACGCTTTAGAAGGTGCATCCCTCATTCGCCAATTAGCGGGCATGCTAGCAGTGACACAAGTGTTTTTCAGTGCCACCAACTTGAAACGATTTCGTTGCTGCAATCAGAGCCAAGCTCGTCATGCAGTGGCACCGATGACATCCCTCCACTACATGCCTTACCTGGTGTAACATAACAATAAACATGGCGACAGCTCCACCATCCACCTTTTGCAATCACTAGCAAGTCAACTTCGGGGGTGCCCAATCCCCCTGTCATCATGTGTAAACCCCCACCCCAAGATTGTGTGGCACACTGGGAGCCCACCCCAGTGTGCCTCGATGTGTTCAGAAGCCGACCGCATCGGCATTTTCTGCCCTGCACCACCATTGTGAGCCACACTGGGAGCCCACCCCAGTGTGGCAAACATCATGCCCCAAAAGTCATGGGGCACACTGGGAGCCCACCCCAGTGTGCCCAACATTGTTTTATACACCTGCAAAGAAAAAAAGTCTGTGCTGTTGGTTTTATTCTTTTTTTTAACCTAAAACAAGAAAATGGTCCCTCGCTGTCGGTGGGCCCCCTCCCCTAACCTGCACCCACCCTCTGCGCACCCCACCTCCTCGCACCCCCACCCCATACTTACCTCTGGAGCCCGGTGCGATGATCTTTGGTGGAGCAGGAACACGTCTGCACTCTTCAAAGCCGACCGTGAACTGAAGAAATACCGGTAAGCTGTGTAATGGCATCAATGGGGGAAGTTTCAACTTAGGTGGATATCTCAGCCATTTTTTTACCTTTTGACTCCAAATTTTCAACATGTGGTTCTTGGGATCCCACCCATGAAATCAGTCACTGGCATTTCATTATTCGGCCCCAAAAAGTGATTTTGCAGTCACTGCACAGAATCACCTTTTGGGATTGATTAACAAAATGACAGTGCCACTGTTCATGAGGTGGGCTCCCAAAAAGCCTATGTCGCAAATTTGGTGAAAAAGTTCCAAAAAATGACTGTGTTACGAGCATGCATTGCGCAGTTTCCACAAACGCTCGTAACTTTGAGAATTTTAAATATTTTACTCCAGATTTTCAACATTGCCATTTTTTCACACCTCCTTATGAACAGTATAGCTGTCATTTTTCATATCCTGCCCAAAATGTGTTTCCACACTACTGGCGCAGAATAGCACAGTCACTGTGGGAAATCAATGTTTGGGACAGATTAAGAAAATTACAGTGACACTGTTCATGAGCAGAGGTCTCAGAATGCCTATGTTGAAAATTTGGTGACAAAATTTAAAAAGAAAACTGTGTTATGAGCGTGCATTGTGCAGTTTCTACACACGCTCATAACTTTGAGATTTTTTTAAATATTTTCACTCCAGATTTTCAACATTGCCATTTCTTCACACCTTCTTATGAATAGTTCAGCTGTCATGTTCATCTGCAGTGGTCCCAAAAAGCCTATGTTGAAAATTTGGTTAAAAAATCCCCAAAATAAGTGCGTTATGGGCATCTGTTGCCCAGTTTCTATGCACGCTTGTGACTTCACCACTTTTCCATATTTTCACTCCAGAGTTTCAACATTACCATTTTTTTACAGCTCCTCATGAACAATACAGCTGTAATTTTTCACATCCTTCCCAAATGGTGCAGTCGCTGTGCAAAATCACCTTTCAGCTAACGAACTGATAGTGCCACTGTTCATGAGGTGGGGTCACAAAAAAAGCCCATGTTGAAAATTTGGAGTGAAAATAACCAACAAATGCCTGGGGCGTTAGGATTTCCAACTGTAATGCCCCACCCTGCAGAGACTGACAGGCATCAGGGGTGTGACTTGGGATTTTTGGCTGGGATGCTCACACCATTCCACCCCCAACCTGCACCCACTGACAGGCATCAAGGTGTGCATTGGACTCTTCGGCCCCAAAATTCACCCTATTCTCCTATAGTGCACCCATTTCAGTGTATTTCCTTATGGGGTGAGCATAAGGTCCAAAGACCCCAAGGCACACCATGACACGAGTCAGTGTTTGCAGGGTAGGGTGAGGTGAAATGACATGAGCATTATGGCAGACGATCCAAAGGCACACCCCAGTGCCTGTCAGTCTCTGCAGGGTCGGGGTGGGGCTGGCATCAGTTCAATACTTCACTGCCATTCTTATTATGCATGTCTCTAACTTCTGCACTACCAATGCCAAAGCCAGCAAGACAACATTCAGCATTGACAAATGCTTGTTTACAATTGTCACAAGCAGCTTCCCTACTACTGGATTCAAGCTGACTGACCTATGGTTCTCAGGTAAGCCCTGGAGCCTTTTATTGAACATTGTTATCACATGAGACACGCTTCAGTTGTCAGATACATATGCTTTTCTTAATAACTTATTGAATACTTTTACCAGTGGGATAGATAGCTACTTGACTGGTTCCTTTAGGATAGTTGGATGCATCCCCATTGCCTTGTTTAGGCTGACTATCTTCAGTATTCTGCCTACACCTTCAGATGTTATGTATATGTCTTGAAGTGTGTCATGCAGCTCCCTTTTGAACAACCTTACCCTAGCCAATATTATTCCATCTTTTTTTTTGTCAGTATTGATGCAAAATACACAATTAAGCATTTGTCCATATATTCATCCTTGATTACATCTCTATTTCCCTGATCTTTCAACCATCAGCCAGTTGTTTCTGTTTTCCTATTACTATTCCAATTTAAACTTTTTTCTTTTTTATTATTGTTTGGTAACTGGGTAAGGCCCGCTGGGCATAAGGCCCATTTACAGGGGTGACCAAGGCGCACAGGGGAGGTTAAGGAACTTGCTTAGGGTCACATGATATCAAATCCAAGTCTGCTGGCTGTATCACACTCATTCACAGCTCATTGTTCTAACCACTAGGCTACATTGCTATACATATCTAAAGAGCATTTAATTGCTGAATTTGACTTCAGGCACTATCTGTTCCTCTTCCATTTCTTTTGCACCCCGTGATTCTGAGTTTACAATTTCAGAGTTTGTTCTTGTAGTTTGTTCTGATTTTGCTGTTATCTTTTAATTAAGTTACTCATGTTGTATGTCCTTTGTCTATCTAACTGTCCTGTTCATCTACGTCACCATCCACATTAATGTATATCTCCTACTATTGCACTTTCTTCACTGTAGGATACATTATTGTTTTAAGCTATCCAATGGATTTTTAGGATGTTCAATTACCACTGAACAATCTTGCCTATATGTTTGTTTTCCAAAGGTACAGTAGCTGTGCTTCGAGCTCCCATATTTTTCTAAACCCATCTTCTCCAGGAGCATGGTGTATGTCCCTTTCTTCGTTTTTTTCCAATTTTTGCCAATGAGGAATCGGATGATATGTTCAATGTCTTTTATTTTTCTCTCCAATTTTTACATGTCTGACCAAATTAGTCTTTACATCTCTGACCAAATTATTCTTACTACTATAGCTCAGATTCACTATCACTTGTACTCTCATGTTACCCTAGACAAATGATATCAGATCACTGTATTCAGTAATACCATGGAACAGATTCTGCCTTGGTGGCGTTCACAGACACTGTGTATAGAGCTATGGATAAAGGACTGATGACAGGAGCAGTGTTTGTGGACCTCGCAAAAGCATTTGACCTGGTAGACCATAGTTTCTTAATTGTAAAATTAAAAAAAACTGGGTTTTGTACATCCTGTAACTAGCTGGTTTACAAATTACTTAAATAACAGGATATAGCAGGTTAAATTGGGACCAGTGGTGTCCAACGCTAGGATTGTCTCATGGGGGCTACCGCAGGGGTCCATACTAGGACAGCTGTTATTCTCACTTTTCATTAATGATGCTCCGACAGTCTGCAACAAAGCTAGTATGCTACTTTATGTAGACAATGCAGTTATATTTACCCAGGCAAAGGAGATTGCAGTTAGTAATAACAAGCTGAATACTGAATTCAACACTCTGCATAGGTGGTCTGAGAAACATAGGATGATAATAAATGTAGCAAAAATGCAAGCAATGTTACTGGGTTCAGTTTCAAAAACTAGAACAAATGCTGAAAATTTGCTAACAACAATATACAGGGGTGAACTTCTTGAGACTGCCTCCAATAGCTCCGTATGAAGTCCGAACTATCCATTGTTTACCTGACACAAAATGGCTGCCCAGGAGGTAATGAGTTAATGTTTTTAAATACCTTGGTATTTACATAGACTCAAATCTGACATTTGGCCCCCATATTAAAAATCTAACATGTAAAATGCATCAAAAACTAGGTCAGCTCTATTGAATAAACACATTTTTGACATACGATGCCAGACTAAGTATTGCAAGACACTATTTGCTTTCCACACGGGATTATGGCTCCTTGGTTGTCGACACGGCACCCAAAGTAAATCTTGATGCTAATAAAGTACTATATCATAAAACTGCAATGTTTATTTGTCAAAGTGGTAACAGGGTACACCACTGCTCAATTTTAGAAAGTCTGGGCTGACCTCCTTTCAAAATGAAATCGAAGCTGGCCTTGGCAAACTTCAGTTTCAAGTTACTGGATAAGTAACAACCTGCGAGCTTAGCATGTTTGCTGCAATTAGTCTCACCTAATTTCAATTCTAGATCAAACCCAGATTTCTGCTTATCAGTTCTTCATATGTCAACAAACATGGGCCAAAAATTGTTCGGCTTTCGGGCTCCTTCTAGTGGAACACCATTCCTGTACCAATCAGATCACTAACTAGTTTTGCTTCATTTACTAAAGAACTGAAGAAACATGTCTTAACACTGAATGACTGTGTGTGCTCTGTCAGAATTCCATAGTATTTTATAACGACCTCTTATCAATGTGTTGAAAATGTTTACTCTGTTTATATTGTACTGTGTTCGTCTCTCCCTGAATGCAGTTCTATAGGATAATTATGTATTACTTATACATTGTAGTCTATGTTCATACTGTAACTTATCTGAATGTATGCTGTACTATTTTATATTGTACTATTGTACGCCGGGTTGTACCTGTTAAAGGTGCCTTTGACACCAGAATATCTCACCTGGTCAACAAAAATAAATAAAAACAAACAATATTAGTCCAACTATTGCCTACTTTTGCCTGTGTATACAGCACTGCTGAGGTGCTGTCCTTGGGTTGAGACAGTAAACCATGAGCCCTTCTGCCAATCCTTGGTGGTTGCTTGTGTAGAAGTTGGTGATCCCATGGTATTTTTTAAAGGAGAATTGCCCTAAACCAGCAAGTCATTTTCCCCAGTAGAAGCTGTTTTTAGGAACTGTTTCCAATTCTGTTACTGTTTTATCTGTACAAGCCTTTCAGTAACCACAGTGGACATGTCTGATTTATAGTCTGGTGGTAAGTACTATTTTAGAACGGCATGATGTAGTTTATGTTCCTTTGGACACAAAGTTCCTTAGCAGAACATAGATGAATTGGGCAGGGTCAGATCCAGGATTTTACAATAGGGGCTGCTGTGGTGGTATGCATACTTGATATGCAACTTTTTTTACATTTTTTAATGTTTTATATTATCGTTTCCATTACATTTTTGACTAAAAATATAAATGTAATCTATTGTTTTGATTGTACATTTTCTTACAATCAATATACTGGTATCAGACTTCTCCAGCAAAGTGAAGTGCAGCAGTAGCAAGCAAGTAAGTTACAATGGGGGTATACCTGCACCCATTAAACCCCCCTAGATCCGATACTGGAATTGGGCAAACAACAAAAGAGCAGAGCAAGGATATTATCTACATCATACAGTTCTAAAACGGTCCTTACCAGCAGTGTGTAAATCATAAACCCTCACTGTGATAACTAAACAGCCTGTATATATTGAAGTATAACATCATTTGAACCAGTATTTAAAAAATCCACTTCTACTGGGGAAAAATGACTTGCAGATTCAGTGCAGTATTCCTTCAAAGAGCACTGAAGTTATCCTCAGTGTCTAACTCCAGGTCAATATTCACACTCTCAACAACACAGATTCCATGCATTGTGCCTGTGTGTAGTATTAGTGAGTTTAATGGGATTTTTCCAGTTTCCTGCAAAACAGTAACAGTTGGCACGGACAGGACTCAAATCACGTAACATTCCCCAAAAAATGTAAATTTAAGAAAATTCTGTTTTATATTACTAAAGACGTTTGCATATAAACCTTCTTTGCCCATTTAGGCTTCTTCTATCTCTGCTAAGATTTCTGCAGTGAAGTCATAAGTCTCTGCTTGTGACATCAGATGCATATCTATGGCAAGAGGTTATGAGGTTACAAACAGAGGATCGTGACATCAATGCAGAAGCAAGTCATGTGACCAGATGAAGTCTTAAGTGGAAAATATTTTGTTTTAATGAAATTGCCTGTACTAATAAAAAATGTAAGCTCAGATCTGGGGGGAAATTTGTGTTACTGCATTCTGCTGATGGTATCTATGAGTCTTTTCACTGCTTGCACTACCAGTATATGACTCATTGCTCTGTAAAGTGCTTTGGGATATGGTGTGTATGAAAGATGCTATATAAAGCTATTTTCTTAGTCTTTTCCACTTACATAGTAACATAGTATCTGACCGCAGATAAGGACTGCTAGGCCCATTCAGTCTGCCATATTCCCTGCCTGCATCAGTGGTTGCTGACCATACTTTGTCATTGACTTTAGCCTTTCTTTCCCACCTCTAGGGTTCCCTTGTGCCCATCTCATGAATGTTTGAATCCCCCCACTGTGCTAGCTCCCACTACTTCCTGGGGTAGGCTATTCCATGCATCTACCACCCTTTCTGTGAAGAAAAGTGTCCTCACCTTCCCCCTTTATCCTGTCTCCCTCCACTCTCATGTCATGTCCACTCATCCTTGTACTGCACACCTTGATTTCATGCCATGTTTTGTTGTTTTTAGTTGTCTTTATTCCACTGCTACCACCAGTCTCTCAGGCTGGCAAAATTCCAGCCTTGACACCTCTGACCTTCATCTGGCTTACTCTCTGACTCCATGACTTAGCACCAGTGGCAGGGTAAAAGGGGGTCCAATGTTCCCTCTAAAGTCCACATCTGGTGTGGGCTGGAGGCTTCATGGCATGGAATCTAAGAACCATCACCCTGTCAGCAGTAGGGTATTTACTCTCTTGTCACCACCTTGTGACCTTCACACCTCCCTGACTCCAATAAAAGACCTGTGTGCAGTCATAACAGTGATGGAACGCATCCCTCTTGCAATGAAACTGATTCTCTGCCCACCATGAGCAGTTGCTGCAGTGGTGGGCTCCTAGATCATCCTTCCTTGAGCTTGGACATGCAGCTGAAGGCAGTACTGCATAAAAGCCTTGGCTGCCCAGAGGCTGGAGTCACCAGCATGCCACACAATGCACTGTCACTGTCCCACTAGATTGCCCCCAGATTTAAGATTTTAAATAGACTGGAACTCTTCGTTCATGCCATGCAGCTTGCTGAGTGCTGAATGGTTAGTTGCTGTTGGCACGCATAATGGCCAGGATTTTCAAAGCCTGGTGCAGGGCTAGCATCCAGCCCTGCTCCATGGCACTTAGGTTCTGACAGTGCACCAAACTCTTCACCACGACTGAGCCCAATTTTACAAGCTCAGGCGCAGTTGCGACAGTTTCCACAACTTATGGCAGCCTGTGCCAAATATTTGGCACAAGCTCTGTAACAATGGTCCCCAGGACTGCTGCAAGTTAGATCAGAAAAAGTTGGCCTAACTTGCGTCAGTTACCGCATCGGATAGAAATTCCTCTTAGAGCGCCGCAAGCATGTGCTGTATCATCGGCACACCAGAGCTTGCAGCAAACTAAAGCTTTGAAAATCCCACCCAATGAGTCTAAAAAGACACAAGCTTGCAGTCTGTGGAACAGGAACTTTTCATTCTTAAATAAGGATTGCAGGAATGGGGGAAGGAGACTTGATCAGTAAGATATGGGCCCGGTAGGCTGGCCCCTCAAGTTGGCACAATTGTCTTCTGTACTAAGTAGGAGGTGGAGCCATGGTAGTACACCTACATATTCCCTGTAAGCATGGGTTAAGGCCATGTAGCACAGGATTTGAATGATGGTTTTAAGAGGTGCATAACAATTCTGACATTGATCCAACTCAGAAGCTAGTTGCCGCAGTTCTGAGGATCCAAACATTGCCTTGACCCTATACATGTGCAGGAGGTTTAAGTGTGGTTCCTAAACATCCTGACCATTGAAATACTATACCAGAATTCTTTTTACATGACTATGTTAGCTGGGACATTCAACATGCCCTCATCACCAATGGCCTATGCATCCCTTAATGTCTTCTTTTTCTTTTCTTCATTCTTTCCCTTTGTTAGTATGACTGAAGGGCTTGGCCAACTGACAGATGGGGTTTCTGGCCAGGATGATTTCACACAGACCCATGAGTACAATGTCTGGCCCGGTTATGACTACGTAGGCTGGAGAAATGAAAGCTTCAACACCGGCTACGTTGAAATCATCTTTGAATTCGACAGAATCCGAAACTTCACCACCATGAAGGTTGGTAAGAGTATCCAAGATAGCACTTGTTAATAACTCCAAGCTGTAGAAAGCTCCTATACTGAGGTTTATCGCCTTAGTAAATGAATTTGATGGAAATTACAATTCTGATATAGACTGCATTACCCTCTCACTCAGTGAGGTGCACTAATGTATATTGGCAATGCAGTGTGGTGGCAACATTTAAGCAGGCTGCTGACACAGTATTTGTCCTCATCGATCCTTAAAGTGATTTTCAACCCCCTGGAAAAATATCATATAATGTACTGTAGTGTGGTTACACTTTTAAAGAGACACTGTCAACCATTTTTGCATCATACTATTACTAGTGGAAAACCCACATTTTATGATTGCTTATCTTACCTAAATTCCATTAGTGTTACTGTTCGTTTAATCTCCTTCCTTTCATAGCAGAACTGAAATGCATGTTAATGGTGTAATTAAACTCAAACTTGTTTTGTTTTAAATCCTTGATCTACTTTTATTGCATACATCCTAAACATTAGGAACACCCCCCAAACAGAACAGCCACTCATGATACAATTGCCTCCTCTTCCCCCACTGCATCCAGAGTGGTTTATCTGTGTTGGGGGATGTCCTCAAGTCCAGGAAAGATGCAGTGGGACATGATTAAGAAATGTAAACAAACACGTTTTGGTGTGGTAACACCAGTATAGTGTGCAGTTTGTTTTTCACTTTTAAAAAGAAAAAAGGGATCAGAATCAAACTACCTATTATATCAGCCAATCCTGCAGTATGCGAACAATCATAAAATGTGTAGTTTAAACTAGGGACAGTTTGAGGCCTACGGGGCGGGGGTTGACAGTGTCCCTTTAAGTGTTTGCTTCATTGTAATTAATCATTAATTACATGCAATGGTGTAATCACACTGTAGTTACATGTTTGTTGCCTTCAACTACACTACAGCTGCATTGCAGTTACAGTGTAGTCACACTGTAACTACAGCATAGTTACCTGGCACTTAAAGTGCAACCCAGAATATTTAGGTATACTACACAGAAGCTTAGCTTTTATTTTATATATTTTCTCTATCTTCCCTCATTCTTCATTGCTCAGGATATTTGCATGAAAACATGATCTTTGTGCTTTACCCTTCATCTACTCCCATAATCCTCTATTTCTGACATCATAATTCTCACAGCAGTCAAATGTGGTGCCACTGATGACTTCGGTGAAGGATTCTAATTCTGATGACTTTGGTGAAGGAAAAAGGAAGCAATCAGATGAAGTCTAGATATCAAAGATTCTGTAGACAACCATAATAATATAGGTGAATGAGTGCTTGGTTGCTAACGAGGGTGGGCAGGCCACAAACAGCCAACTGTGCATGCAGTTCCAACCATGTGGAGATGTGGCTACTGCTCTTAATCAGCTCCCTGGCCCCATCTGCAGACTTTTTGGGGGTGGGAGAGCCATTCATTCCACATCGCCATCTCTGATCCTGCTTACAGTGGGAGCAGTGCTGATGGTGACGATGGTGATGGTGGAGGCGGTGAATACGGACAGTGAGAACCATTGAGAGTGGTGCTGTCTCCAAGGCGGGCATTTCTGTATAGTGGGAGCATGATCAAATGGTGGTGGCACGGGCGTGGAGGGGGAATAGGGACAGTAACAAGGATCGAGAATGGAGCTGTCACTAAGGCAGGCCTAATGCAGCACAGTAAACAGCTGCTCCAGCAGGCATCAAAAGGCACAACTCACCAGCTGGAGCCACAATCATGTGTAATGTTATTGAGCAGTAATGTCAGACTGATACTACAAATCAGCATCTCCAGAAAGTGTTTTGGGGGGGCCACATCACCTCTTTATAGTGCTGGCCCCTCTACAAATGGGGGGGGTAGGAACAGGCATCAAGAGTGGCGCTGTCTCCAAAGCAGGTCTAATGCAGCATCATAAATGGCTGCTCTAGCTGGTATTAAAAAGCACTACTCACTTTTTTAATGATAATGAGTAGAAACATCAAGCTGATATTGCAAAATGGCATCTCCGGTAAGTGCTGGGGGGGGCACATCATCTCTTTACAGGACTGGACCCTCTACAAACAGCAGAAATAATAAACAAAACACCAGTAACGCACACAGCACCACCTGCCAGCATACAAAATCAGGAACTTTTTTAACTACATTTGCCATTTAAAAATTTATTTAAAATAAAATTATTGCATATTAAACATTGTCGCCATTATGATCCACAATATCCATTCATTATGACCCACTTCATAAAATTATGAGCCATTTTATAAGTGTGATAAGCCTGGATTTTAATGTACTTCCTAGGGGCCTTTGGTCTCATGCCTTACTATGCCCCTGGGCATGCATTAAGTAAGGAATAAGACACGCTGAGGTGTGGTTTATGGCCTGATAGAAGCACACCCCAGGTGCATAATGAGGTATGAGGCACTTGCGCCGAGTGTCTTTAGTACCTTGGAAGTGCTCTTATCAGGCCATAAACCACACCTTGGAGTGTCTTATTTTGCTTATAAAATGGATCCCCAGTAAAAAAAAAAAGAAAATTAATAAAAAATGCATGTAAGAAGTGTGCATAAAAAAAGTACAAAAAATATGATCATATCAATACAAAAAGTAGTGCTTGTTATTGTATTTAATGGAGATACTTAACTCCTGCCTACCCCCCTACACACACACATACATACAGATACAAAACCCTTCACAATATGCTTTTTAGCCCCCCCCCCAACATTTCTTACTTTGGTTGTGTTTGGAATTACAGAGCTAACGGAAGAAGCAGTTGCCTTGACTGGGAGCAAGTGCAGTCATGTCTGTCTTTCACACAGATCCCCACCACCACCACATACACAGTCTGTCTTTCACCCACCACTACCACATACACACAGATACAAAACCCTCCACAATATGTATTTTGGTTTTTTTTCACATTGCTTAGTTTGCCTCAGCTGAGTTGGGAATTACCATGCTCACGAAGGAGCGGCCACCTTGACTGGCCACGAGTGGGTCCCTCAGCAGCCCCTGCAGAGAGCAGCCAGAATCCTTCTTTGTGATTCCTCCTCTATCATTTAAAAATCATTTCAATATTTAAATTACCTGATTGTCTGTCTTTTTACCGTTGCAGTTTACTGGATAGCAAGGGGGCAAGTAGTAGACACCTGAGATCGAGGAGGATGAATGGAAACCGCATTGGGAATAAATGGTCACTGTTTAGTGGGTGCTGTTTGAACAGCGAGTGTCACAGTTGTGGAACTGGCACAGAGAAATGAGCAGCAGCAAAAAAAAGTAATGAGTGGTAAATATTTTAAGTTTAGCTGTCGTTCGGGGGAGTTGGACAAGCACTGATGTCTATTGGTGCAGTGCTTTCCGGTGCAGCTATTGCAGTTTTGTGACTTGCTTGGTATGGAGCTGCAGCGGGAGATCTGTTTCAGGCACAGACAGCTGTGACAGGCATTGGTCTGCATGTGTACTGTGTTTTGGTTGGCATAAATAGTGCCAGTTGCCAGAATTTATCCTGATAAGGACGCAGCAAATGATACCTCTCAACCAATCAAAATGCAGGAAAACATCTATACATTTTATAAAATCCTTTAATGCACACCTTGTCATGGCTTATTACTTACATAACTTGATAGGATTTAATATAGGAAGAGGTGATATGAAAATGAATTGTTTTGCAGATAGCGTATTAGTAATGGTACAAAATCCATTTAGAAGTGGAAAAGCTTTATTGTTTGACTTCTTAGAGTCCTTACATGCACATACACAAACAGACATATAAATACCGAAATATGTGTACAAATTAAAATATATAAAAATACAACTATTACATCCTCAGAAGCTAGGGTTCCCAGTAGTAAAAAAGGTGCACATTGCAACTGCATATGTTTAAAAATTCAACCTCAAATTTTATATTTTCAGGTTATTCTCTAAATACATAGGGCTTGATTTTCAAGAGCCCTTAGACTGCTGCAAGTTGCAGAGATCCAGGGTTGCAGCAATCTCGGAGTGCATCGGAGACCTTGTGCCATATTTAAAAAAATTAAGACTTCCTGTTCCCAAGAACTGAGACTCGCCACATCCACAGGGTTGTGTCGAAGTAGTGGTGCACCTGTAGGCTTTGATGGAAGGATCCGACAACTCCCCCCCATCCAGTGCAATCCTTAAGGGGCCACGAAGGTGGTGGGAAACACCTGCCAGGCGGGGACATTGGGCAGAAGTATAGAGAGAGATCTTCGTTGATGGGGGCATGGCGGCAAAGTGTGGGGCATGAGGTGGCACCCTGTCAGTGTGCCTTGTGCTATTAAAGACAGCCAATCAGCCTGAGTACAGGGGGCTGGCAGAAAGGGACAAGGATTCGACCTCAGAAGGGTACAGCCCTGGCACCTGCCCCATAGGTGTCCCTGACCCCCAGCACCATTGGCGGGCAGTAGCCTGCCTCCATGTAAGGGAGCTGCTGTGGTGCCACATGCACCCCACAACCTGCAGCCACTGCTGCCCGAAGATAGTGTTAAGGTCAAGTGGCACCTATGGGGCAGGTGCTTGGGCTGTATCCTTCTGAGGCCAGGTAACACTCTCTCTCTGCCAGCCCCCTGTACTCAGGCTGATCAACTGTCTTTAATAGCACAAGGCACCACTGCATAGTGCCACCTCATCCCCCACATATTGCTACCATGCCCCCATCACCCCAAAGGTCTCCCACATGCTTCTTCTGCCCCATGATTAACACCTCCAATCACTGCCCTGCCAGGCAGTGGTGCATGGCCCTAAGACCACCTTCTGGCTGGTCTAAAGGCAGCCCCCTGTTGGAACCATGACGGGGATTGTAGAGTAGCAAATAAGAGGATGGTACAGCTTGCCATGGTACAACCACCCTTGTGACCTAGCACATGGGCACATTTGCCACAAGGGTGGGGCTGGGGGTCTTTAGTGCATGGGATCCCAGTTTCACTGAAGCTGCCATTTGAAAATCGGGAATGCAACAAACTGTGACACTTGCATCATCCCCACTTGGAGCAGGCACCTTACATCAGTTTGTCTTTCGAAAATCGAGCCCATAAAGTCTAGGACCATCCAGTGTAATACTGATTTCAGAAGAAGAAAGTACAAGATCAGAAATCATACCTCCTGACATTTACAGCAGTTCTAAAGAAACAGAAGAATACAATTTTCCATGAAAACAGTGCACCTATCTGAGTGTAGTTCACCTCTACAGAACTGAATTCTTATTATTGTGGATTTAAAAAAGATTCCATTGGTGTGAAACTTAAGAAGATCTCTCCTTGAGAAAAAAAACTCAGGAGGGGATGGAAAAAGATACATTGGCCTAGATGTTCAAAGCCCTCGTAACTCCTGTAGCTGTGAGGAAACAATTGGTGCAAGGGGGTCTCCAGTTGTGGAGCCACAGTTTTTCTCACAACTACAGTATTTTCAAAAGTGGAGCCAGTTTTTGACTGGCTCCACAATTTATGGCAGCTTGTGGCTGTGCTATTAGTGCAGCTGTGGGTAAAAGTTATGCCTTGTGGGACCAGGAATAACATCCCCCACAGCTGCACTGGCTGAAGATACCAACTTCCACAGCTGCAGAGATTTCAGATGGCAACTGCAGTTGCACTGTGGGACTTAGTCCCATATAGTGTTGAAAATCTGGCCCCTGAAGTTGAAATCTCCCATCAGTATAATCAGTGGCGGCTCTACACCAGGGCCTGCTACTTAGGGCACGTGTCTGGTAAAAAATGTTGTGCCCTCAGTTGCTTCCTCATATGGTGAGATTCCCCCATAGTAACAATATATAAGTGCCCTGGCTACCATCTGTTGTGCCCCAGCTGTGCCCTGGTAACCATTTGTGGCTAGAGCCGCTGCTGAGTATAATACCCACCTCATGAACTATACATGTATTTGATTCCAGTGTTTCCCTAGTTCCTCATAATACTATGGATATTTTGGAGGAATGTAATAGTTGCAGATAAATAAAAGCTCAGAGTTCCATTCAGTTAGAAGTGTAATAATGTTGGAAGTGATTTTATATTGCTTTTTTACTGAAATATTTATTTATTCCTGTTTTTATTAAGGTGACTAGGTCCCCTACAGACCTACCCCCAGAAGATAATTTTCTGGCTTTTGCTGAAAAGCAGAGAAAGACCTCTAATCACACCTCCTCAGTCACCTAGGATTCTTGTAGACAAACTGTATAAAACTGTAGAAGAAATTCTTGACTTGTTAGTCTACCAGGTTTTTCAGGGCTGCTGTATTCAATCCTCAGAGGTTGTACCCAGCTTTACACCCCCCCCCCAATACTCTGTCCGGGGGGTCTTGTTTCCTATGTATATCACCTTGCATGGCACATTTTGGTGCTGAATCTCAATTGCCAAATTTCTGACTTGCTCACTAGCCTTTGAAAGTCTCTGCATCTCCCTAACCCCCTCCTCGCTGTCTACCCTGCCATAGAGTTTAGTGTCATCTGTGAAAAGAAGATACACATCTTGCTCTGGATTCCTTCTCAGATGTCACTGTTGAACATATTGAAAAGGACTGGACCCAGAATCAGTCCCTGTGACACCCCACTGGAGACCTCCCTCTCTTCTGATTTAACTCAGTTAGCCATAACTCCCTGCTATCTACCTTCCAACCAGTTTCTCACCCATCTAACTGTGTCCTTCACTGCACCTAGATCCTTTAGCTTCTTCTGCAACCTTCTATGAGGCACCAAGTTGAAAGCCTTGCTGAAATTAAAGTAGAATAAATCCACAGCATGGCCCTTATCCACTACCACTGATACCCAGTCAAAGAATACTATCAGGTTGGTCTGACAAGTCCTCCCTGCCACAGATCCATGCTGTTTACTGTACTGGAGTCAATTGTCCTTCAGGTAGTCCACGAGGTCCTCTTTGACTAGTGTCTCTATCAGTTTACCTACAATAGAGGTGGTTACACAGTTTCTCCATGCCCCCCCCCCCCTTATGGAGTGGGACTATGTCTGCTACTCTCCAGTCTTTTGGAACTACAGTTCTTCTGTCTGAACTGAGCTATTGAGTAGCTCTACTAGGGGTTCAGTTAGTTATGTTTCCACATCCTTGAGCACCCTTGGATGCATCCCATCTGGCCCCAGGACCTTATTTATCTGTAGGGATGCTAGACCTTTCTGAACCCTTTCACTGGTAAATACTTTCTGCCTCGTCTCAGGGATCCCCCTTGTAGCCCCCTTAGTTCCACTCTCTGGGAGAGGCCCTCTGTCCTACCTTGTGAGTTCAGTGCAGAAGTAGTCATTAGGAACTGTTGCTTTCTGCCTGTCCTCCTCAGTTACCCTGCCTCCTTCTGTTTGCCTAACAATTTCTCCTCCCTTCTTTCTTTTTTTCCTAATATATCTAAAGAACTGCTTTATCCCCCTTCTTTGACTCCCTCTGCATTAGGCAGCTCTATGTTTGCCTTCGTTTCTCTGACCACCCTCTTGGTTTCCCTTGTTCTCATTTAGTACTCTCCCCATTCTTCCTCCCCCCCCCTTTTTTTTAAAGGCCTTCTTTTTGGCTCTCACTGCTTCCCTGATTTTTTCAGAGAACTGTATTAGTCTCTTGTACTTGTTTTGTATTTTTAACTCCTGTTCTCATGCAATACTTTGTGGCCTGGAGAATGGCCCCCTTGATTCCATCTTTCCTCCACATCCCATATACTGTCCACTCTGATTAACTTATCCTGGACCAGGTCCCTCATTCACTTGAAGTCTGCCCTTCTGAAATCTAGGACTTCAGGGCCAGGTCGAACAATATAGAGTTATGGTTGCTGGACCCTAGTGGCTTCCCTACCCTCACTCCTCCTACCACTTCTGAGTTGGTGAGCACCACATCAAGAATGGCAGCTTACCTAGGGGGTTCCTTGACCAGCTGCTCCAGCAGGCAGTCCTGCAATGTATCTAACAAGGCCTGACTCCTAGAGCTCCTAGCCACTAGAATGACCCAATCAATATCTGGCAGCTTTAGATCTCCCATCACATCCACCTCCCTGTTTGCCACCCCCCTTTCTAGTTCAGCCCCTAGCTCCTTATATCTTTCTTCCTCCTGTCCTGGAGATCTATAGATCAACCCCTATGTGTGGTGCCTTGCCTGAGGCCACCATGAGCTGAACCCACAGTGATTCTTTTTCCCCATTACCATCCCTGATGTTACCATCTCTACTGTCTCTATGCCTTCCCTGACATATAGAGCTGTGCCTCCTCCTTTACCTTTTTTCTGTATCCTGTCTAAACTTGGTGCCGCCTAGGACTGTCAGGTCCCAATCGCTAGTCTCTTTTAGCCAAGTTTCTGTGACAGCTATTAGGTCCATCTCAGGGTATGCCATGGTTGCCTGAAGCTCATTAATTTTGTTTCCCAGATTCCTGACATTAAGGAAGACCCCTTGCCATCTTGTTTTGACCCCCTCTTGCTTTTTCCTATTCCTTCTCCCTTATTCTCCCTTATGGAAGCAGTATAGTGCAGTGGTTTAAGGCTCTGAGCTGCAAACCTGGAGACCAGGGTTTGAATCCCACAGCTCCCACTTGCATACTGTGTGACCCTGAGCAAGTCACTTAACTTCCTTGTGCTCCCAGGTTGCACCTGGAAACAAGCTTCAGCTTAGTGTGCCTTTCCTGGTTAAACAATTTCCCCTTTCCCTATTCTTTCCTAGTCTCCTTATTTTTTTTAATGCTGAATGTAGGCTTTGTCAGCTCTCCCTCATCGGTCTCTTCTCCTAACCTGATTCGAACTTTAACCTTACTGTGACCCATCTTTTTTGCTACTAATCCCCTGTTCAAGGGGAGGCCTAGCTAGGTTCCCCACACACTCTCCCTTCTCAATGGTTATCCTAGCCACTATCACAGTTTAATATTCTAGTGTAAACATCAAACTTCTTTCCCAGAATATGGTCTTCTCTCTCATAAAGTGAAGGCCATCAGAAAGGACTCCTGTTCCAGAATCCCCCCAGTCCCCCATAAAGTGGTATCCTTCCTTCTGACACCATTCCTTCAACCACCCATTAAGCTCCTCAGTTTCTTCCTTCCTTACTCTGTTGTTCCCATTCCCCCTATTCCACACATGGAGGACCTCAGAAAAGGCCAAGGAAGCCAAGTGTACCTTCCTAGCCTCTTAAAGTTCTGTTTCACTGCCTACTCAGACTGATTCACTAGATCCTTGGTACCCACATATACCAGTACCCCCAGCTCATCTTCCCCTCTCTGATGTCCTCCCTATCCTATCTATATCCCAGATGATTGATGCACCGGGAAGACATCTGACCATTTCACTCACCACCCCGGCCCCGCCTGCCATCCTCTCTACTCCCCTAGTCATTGAGTCCCCAAACACTAAGACTCTCCTTGCTGACTTCCTCCTGCTCACCCGCCCTGGGTACGACCAACTTTTCCTGCCCATTTCCCAGACTGACTCAGAGCCTCCCCCAAAAAAAAACAGAGTCAGGTACCTGAGCCTCCTCCAGGGGTGCAAAGCAATTTGCTGACTGGATGGTAGAAGACTGGTCAAATCCCTTGTGGCTCCCCACCATACTTCCCTCTCCCCTTATCCACCACCTTCCAGTCCCCTGGGCATGTGGACCTTTGGGACTGTGAGTAGTGAACCTCAGCTGAGTAAGTGCTGCAGTTCAGACATCTCATCTCTTGCTGCTATCAGCTAAGCATGGAGCATTGCAAAGGTCCTGCAAATGGGGCAGTGCCCCTTCCTCCAGAGTGTAAAGCTAGAGAAGAGCCACCACAGTCCCCACAACTGACTACCTCCCCACTATACCTCATCTCCATACTGATTTTATGATAACCCCTAAGCTGCTGTTAATAACATGCTTACCTCTGACGAGTACACTAGGACGAGAATGAAAAAAGCCTACATAATATGTGGAGTGCTGTCATATATGGAATCTTCCTACACCTCCATTAAAGTCTGAGTAACTGGGACCATGATCTACTCCTTTTTAAAGGCTGTGAATGAATTGTATATTTTTTTCTATTTACATAGAATACTTGAAATACTCAGATTATTTATCTGCAAATTGTTGAGTTAATATTTTGTAAAAATGTTCTGTCTCATGCATTTTCACATGCACCTTCCTGGTAAGTAATTCCGATATGTATAATAAACTAATAAATAAAAATAAATGAAATATAAATGTTCTATGGCATATTGGGGATATTTGTTACCCAGCGACCCAATAATTTAAAACAATTTGAAATGGAAATAACATTTACATTTTATGCTACTGTATAATTCTGTTCTGTAGTTTTTGTTTAATTTTTCCTTTCATTCTCACTGTAATGCAATAGATATATAATTTGAAGGAAAGGCTATAACAAAGACAACTTGTATTGCATAAAACAAATATCATGTCAGAACATTCTAAAAAAGCACTGCTGTTCACTATGGAGACAGGTGCTGATGCAATGTTGCCACTTTACTGAGCGTGGGGGTGAGTTCTGAGGCACCAAAGTAATTTTGGGGAATTAAATTGCTAGATTCTACAATATCTCGTCTTTCACAAACACTACATTCAGTTTCACACACACAGTAGAAACATAGAAACATAGAATTTGACGGCAGATAAGGACTGAAAGGCCCATCCAGTCTGCCCATTTTTTCTACCTTATGAATGTGCCATAGGCCTTTACTCTGTCAATGGCCTATCTATTCATACAGATCTGTATTGCTCCCTTATGTCTATCCCATGCCTATTTGAAGCTCTGCACTGTATTCATAGCCACCACTTCTGAGGTAGGCCTTTCTATGAAAAGAACTTCCTCATATTACCTCTTAATCGGCCTCCCTCTAATCTCATGCTGTATCCTCTTGTCCTGCTATTTTTCTTATATTGAAACAAGTTAGACTCTTTCACCTTGTTAATGCCTTTAAGATGTTTGAATGTTTCGATCATATCACCTCTCTCCCTCCTTTCCTCTAGGGTATACATGTTGAGCTCCATTAATCTGTCCTCATATGTTTTCTGATGCAGTCCCTGCACCATTTTGGTTTCCTTTCTCTGGACTGCCTTCATTTTGTTAATGTCCTTGTGCAGGTGTGGCCTCCAGTACTGCACGCAGTATTCCAGATGGGGCCTACCCAGTGTCTTGTAAAGAGGGATCATTACCTTCCTCTTACAACTTGTGATACCCCTACTAATACACCTCAACATCCCTCTAACCTTACCTACTGCTTTAGTGGTCTGCTTAGATGATTTCAGGTCATCTGTGATGACAATGCCCAAGTTTCTTTCTTCCCTTGTGATTGCCAGCAACTCCCCTCCCAACCTTTAGGTGGCTTCAGGGGTACTCTTCCCTATGTGCATGATCTTGCACTTCTTTGCGTTAAACCCCAGTTGCCACTCTTCTGAGCATTTGCCAGTTTAACCAGATCTCTTCTCATTCTGCCCACCCCATCTGGATAATCTACTCTGTTGTAGATCTTGGTGTCATCTGCAAACAGACAAATCTTACCCTCCAGTCCATCTGCAATGTCACTGATGAAGATATTGAAGATGACTGGCTCCAGGACTGATCCCTGAGGTACCCACTTATGACTTGCATCTCTTCTGACTGTACATCGTTTACCATCACACTCTGTTTTCTGCCTGCCAACCAGTTTGCCACCCAGTTGACCAACTTCTGACCCTTCCGAGCCTACCCAGCTTATTAATCAATCTTCTGTGTGGAACAGTAATGAAAGCTTTACTGAAGTCAAGGTAGGCGACATCAACTGCTCCCCCTTGGTCCACCACTCTGGTTACCTAGTCAAAGAAATCTGTGAGATTAGTTTGACAGGACCTTCCTGTTGTAAACCCATGCTGTCATAGATCCTGTGCTCCTATGGATTCCAAGTGTTGCACTATCCTTTCCTTAAGGAGTGCCTCCATAATCTTGCCCACTACTGAGGTAAGACTGGCTGATCTGTAGTTTCTTGTCTTCCCCTGCCACCACTCTTGTGGCACGGGAACACATGAGCCCTTCTCCAGTCTTCTGGGACCTCTCCTGTGTTCAGAGACTCACTTAACAGTTCTGCTAATGGCTCTGCTAGTTCCACCCTTAGCTCCTTTAGTACCCAGGGATGTATGCCATCAGGTTCCATTGACTTGTCCACCCTGAGCTTATCGAGCTCTTATAGGACCCTTTCTTTTGTGAAGGAACTAGTGCACACCTCCTTCCCCCCTGTGTCCATGGTGCTGAGCTGTGGGCCCTGCCCTACCTTCTCCTCAGTAAATACTGAGCAGAAGTATCTATTTAGGATAGATGCTTTTCCTTGGTCCTCCTCCACACACTCCCCCTTATCCCCTTTGATCTTAGCAATACCCCCTCTGGACTTTCTCCTTTCACTAATGTATCTATAGAACATCTTGTCCTCTTCTTTTACTTTTTGTGCTAGTGTTTCCTCGATTTGGGATTTTGCTTGCCTTACTGCCTTCCCTACTTCCCTAAGGGATGTTTGGTATGCCTCCCTATCTTTGTCCCGCTGCATTCCCTTATATTTCCTGAAGGCCAGCCTTTAGTCTCTGACCCTTTCTGCTACAGTTTTTGAGAACAAAAGTGGTTTCCTCCTTCTGTTGCTCTTGCTTTTCTCTCTAACACAATGAGATGTTGCTTCAAGTATTGCATCCTTAATGCTTGCCCACTTTGTATGTACACCCTCACTGGTATTTCTTTTTGCCAGGGCTAGCTTAACTCTGTTGGCAATCTTATCAAAGTCAGCTTCTCTGAAGTCCCATACATAATGTAATGTATAAACTTATCTTTCTTTTGTGCTGCAGGTCCACTGTAACAACATGTTCACCAAGACTGTGAAGATATTTAAGGAGGTTCAATGCTACTTTAGATCAGAGGCCAACGACTGGGAGCCGAACCCTGTGTACTCTGTTCTAGTAGTGGACGATGTTAATCCAAGTGCTCGCTATGTCACTGTGCCCCTGCAGCATCGCATGGCCAGTGCCATCAAGTGTCAGTACTACTTCACTGTTGAGTGGATGATGTTCAGTGAAATCACTTTCCAGTCAGGTAAGGCTAGGTCAACTTTAAGGCTGAGGAAACCCAAAAAAAGTTTTGTTCTTGATCTCAGTGCCACATTTTTACTTAACAGAAGCCCTTTCTGAGTGTATTTCAAGTAGACCCAGTCCCCAACTGGGTTAAAAAAGATCATTCAATGCGATGAGGTGACGGAGTGCATGTGCCACAGTTCCTCTGAAGAACTACTGATACTACAGTGAGATACAACAATTTTGAAAATATTATAAAATCAGTAGAGTACATGATAAAAGATGTTGGGTTAAAACACCCACACATTGTTATTATCATGGCAGGAGATCTGAAAGTCAGAGGGGGAGAGTTGTTAGAGGAGACTAAGTAGGAGTAGACAATAGATGATACCATGGAAATCCCAATTAGGCAAGCAATGGATAACAAAAAAAGAAGAGTTTTGGTTAAATATGTAGCCAAAAATGAACCGTGCCTATTAAAAAGCAGAGTAAAAGGTGATAGAAAAGGTGATGTGACATTCCCTACAGAATAGGGAGGCAGCATTTCAGATCTATGGTTAATATATGTTTATGCTTTTAACGAGTACCTTAGAGTTCTTCATATTTGGGAAAGTGACCACTTTCCAGCTGTATGTAAGGTCAGTACAAGTGATGTTATTAAGAAAGACAGTGAAACTAAGATATTAGAGGCAAAAAAGGCAACATTTAGATTCAATTCTAATTAGTAATTATAGTTCTTAATAAGGATGAGCCTCAGACACAGAATCACTGACCAAATACACCAAATATTGTCTGCCATCATCAAATAACCCTAATATAGGTTTGCCCATATATATATATATATATATATATATATATATATATATATATATACACACACTGTAGATAGATAGATATTATAATGGCATGGTAGCACCAGTATAGTTAGTGTTGAGTGGCATGCTCAGTTTTAAACCCATTTTTTTCACCTTAATAACTTTGGCAGCATTCAAAGGAATAACCTAAAGTTTTGCATGCATGGTCAAACTGGCAGAGTCTCAAGATGTGAAAAGTTTTATTATGGTACCATATGCAATTTCCAAGATCTGACTACCCTGTTTTTTTTAAAAAGTGTGGTGTTGTTTTTTTCCCCTGCACTTAACATAGTCTTTTTTGATATCACATGCAGCCTAAGCATTACAGAATTTTTTTCATAACACTTTCAAGGTAGAAGCGGTGTGTGCTGAAGTGGTGACTTAAAAATGTTTTGTGAAAAGAAAATTAAATGGTTTTAGAGTTACAAGGATTTTAAGTATTTTTCTGAGCATGCTCTGTAGGGTTTTTGTACAACCCTCTGATATGAACCAAAATGTTTTCAGTTTGTGAAAGCATTTTACAGTTTGCATCAAGTCTTCATGAATCAAAAATGCTCTCACAAATCGAAGGGTTTTTTTTTTTTTGGTATATGATGGCTGCTATCTTATTGTTGTTGTTTTTTCTAAGTAAAGAATCTGGAAAATTCCTAAACCATGTGTTTAAAAAGAAAGCACCTAAATCTGTTAAATACTGTAGGACCCATTTTGATAGATTCTGTTGCTTGTTTAAATTATGGCTAGAAATAGCTTTTCTGGGTGCACCAAAATGCAGGGTGCCCAGTTTAGTGAGAGCAGCTATTCACCTGTGTTCTCTATATGAGAATAGGAATTCTTTCTTGACATCTGCAGCTGCAAATGGAGACATGCTGCCAGTTTCCAGCCCTGCAGTGAGCCGGTAATTTCTCATCTCTATCTATCTAGCTGGATAGATAGCTATCTGTGTTAAATTCACTCCACCTTCCAGCTCAGCCAGCCTTCCCTCATTCTTCCCTGACATATTTTCTTAAATAATTTAATAAGAGCAGCCAGGGTGCCCATTCCCACTACTGCTTGCTCACCCTTCTCCACGTCAGGTGGCATGTCCCCCGAAGCATAGTTGGTGACACCAGGAGTGCCTACCCCAGTGCTGCTGTAAAGTATAAGCTGACACTGCAGTGCCCAATCCAAGGTGTCAGAGCTAGTAATAATATTAATTCCTGAAGAAAAGAAAACAGTCCCTGGTTGTCTTTTATTATTTAAATTCCCTGTAAAAAAGAAAATGGTCAGTATTATTGTAATTCTCCTGATCCCAACACAACTTACCCCAACTGCCCACTCAGTATCCACGACCCACCCACCCCAACACACCTCACTCACCTGAACATGTCCCGTGATGTAGAGCCACTCTCCAGTCAAAGACACGTCTTCCTATCGGAACCAGCAGCTGCAATATGAGAAAACAAGATAAGTCCAGTTTAATGTATTTCAATGGGGTTTTAACTTTTACTCATAAGTTTGTAATTTTTCAGTTTTTTACACTAAATTTCCAACATGGTCTTTTTGGGACCCTGCCTCATGAACAAGATAGGTGGAAATGTTCAAATCTATCCGGAAAGGCAATTTTGTGGTTACTGCACAAAATGACTTTTCATGTGAGATTTGAAACTTTTCACCTACTGTGTTCATAGGATGGGGTCATCAAAAGGTCATGTTGAAAATTTTGTGTGAAAATACTGTATGTTAACATGACCAAGTTGTGAGTGAATGTTGAAATATTTCAACCTACTTCACTCATAACTTCCCTAGTTTTTAAAAAAATGTTCCACCAAACATTCAATATGGCCTTTCTGGGACCCGACTTCTTGAACAAGACAGGTAAAATTTTTCACATTTTTCAAATCCTTAGTAACTCACTAGTTAGCACAAGAGCTGGCAATAATGGCACTCTGGAGCACCAGGCTACAGCATCCAGTAGCCTCTGGAGGTTCAGTCTCCATAAAAGAATGAATCTGTCACCCCCTTTAACTCCAGAGGTTGCTAGTGGCCTGATGTGCACATATACCCCTAAACAAAAAATAGTAAACCAGGACAATACAAGGCTCAGAAAGTCATGGATTGGCAAAGCTTAGTAGAAGCGCCACCTTTCCAGTGTGATCATTATACTGTTACTGATTTCTGGGAACATACACCTGAACCCTGGACCTTTTGGCACCAAATACCCCTCAATCAGCAGATGCCTAAAAATTGCCTCAATCAATATTGGGAGTCTCATACCCAAACTACCCCAATTCCAGGCATGGGTAGCTGTCCAAAACAGGACATCATCTCGCTTCACCGAAACATAGCTGTCTCAGAAAATACCAGATTCCGCCATCTCATTTGAGGGGTACACCTCCTTCCAGCTAGATAGACAAACCAAGCAAGGGGGTGGGTGCTTCATCTATCTGAATAGCAAAATAAGAGGTCAGGTTATGCCATCCAGTGTAAATACAATAGAAGCACAGCTTCTCACTATCAAGCTTTCCATTGGATGACAAGGCAAAGCAATGTCTCTGACCACTGTATACATAACCCCCCAGCAAGCAAGCCCCTGGTCTTGACCTATTCTTCAACCACCTTAGCAAGCTCAATAAAGATTGCAAGAAGATCATCCTAGGGGACTTTAACACAAACTGGCTGGCCCAGGATTCTGTTACCATGAGGGACTGAATTCATGCCCTATATCTTACACAGATGGTCAGGCAGGCAACATGGCTGAACTATCACACAGGCACAAGCATGCTCATAGACTGGCTTCTTGCCTCCAGCTCTGAGTGTATCAAACTTGTCTCTGTCCTGCCAGATACCTTAAGTGACCACTCACCAGTAGTTGGCTTCTGCACTAACAAGGGCTCTAAAGACCCCCCCAGGTAATCAAAAACCACTACCTCAAAAAGGGGCTTATAGGCAATTTGAAGAGGTATTTGAGGGATGCAGATTGGTCCCCACTAGCTGGCTGCAGCAACACAAATAGCGCTCTGGAATACCTCATATCTACTTTTAACAGAGCCTGTGACATATTTGCCCCTGTCAGAACAGTCAAAATAAAAGGAGCCATTAACCTCTGGCTCACAGGCTCTCTGATTGCTCTTACGAAATAATGGGATATCCTCTGGTATCTTGCCAGAGAGACAGGCAGGCAGACTGACATGGTAGCCTACAAAATGGATAGGAACAAGTACACTAGGCAAATAAGAAATGCTAAAGCTGCCTACTATAGAAAACAACTTAAGAGTAACTGGGGAATTGGCAGGGAATTCTGGAATAACATTAAGTCCCACAATGGCAAACAACCCAGAGCTCCACCAGATTTCATAGTTACCATCTCTGGCCCATTACAGTAACCAATCGACCTGGCCAATGCCTTTAATAATGCCTTCACAGAACTCAGCTCTGCCCTCCCCCCGAATTTCTCTATTCCCCACCTGATATGGTTAGTGTTGACTCTAACCCTCCCACCTCTCTTAAACCAGGCCAACCACCATTCCACTTTCGGAAAATCACTAGGGTCCAGACAATTAAATATGTCAAAAAAACTCTAAACAAAACCAGGGTCAGGAGTGACTCTCTAGATATGAAGTTGCTAGCACTAGTGTTGGACAAACTTGCCTCTCCCCTGACCATACTTTTCCACATCTCCATGTGCACTGGTATCTTCCTGATAGGTGGAAAACTGCCCTGGTCACCCCAGTGTATAAAATGGGGACAGAACTAACCTGGGTAACTACTGACCAATCTCAATACTTCCACCTCTCTCTAAAGTGCTAGAAAGGGTAGTCTCAGATCAGCTTACCAAATACTTAAATAAGTATAATCTGCTATGCCCACAATGGCACGGGTTTTGTACAGGCCACAGCACCATCACAGCATTACTCAACTTCACTACTCATGTCTATGAAGCCCCTGACATAGGAAAAATGGTCAGATCTATACTTATAGACCTCACCAAAGCCTTTACCATTAACCAACGAATCCTGATCAGACACCTGAGGACCTTGGGACTGTCAGTAGATACCACATCCTGGCTAAACAGCTACCTTTCACACGGGACACAGTGTGTGAGGATAGAGGGAGTAACCTCCAATCTCAAAAAGGTTACTCTAGGGGTTCCCCAAGGCTCGATTTTAGGACCATTTCTTTTCAGCCTCTTCATTAACTCCCTTCCCAATGCCTGTCCTGCACAAATGCTGTTCTATGTGGACAATGCAGTTATCTCAGTGCCTGGCAGCTTCACATCCAATATAGCTCAAAACCTTCAGCAAAACTTTGCTATGCTTGAGAACTGGTTCACCCAAAACAGACTCCTTCTAAACTATAAAAAAACTAAAAGTATGCACCTAACCCTGCCACAAGCCAAAAGGCATGATGAACACCTGACTATCTATAGCCAAAAAGAGGATTTCATTGAACAAGTCTCCTCCTTTAAATATTTCGGGGTGCATATTGATGACACCCTCTCCTTCATGCACCATATTGACCATGTTGTCAAAACAGCTAATATTAGGCTAGGAATCCTCTATAGGCACAGGCAAACCATGACCCCTGATGCTCTTAACCTGGTCACCCGAAGCTCCATCCTGTCAGTCGTTGACTATGCCCTCATCATTTACAGTGCTGACTCAGACTTTGCCTTAAATAGGGTAAAAGTACTAATCAACAAGGTTTGCCACCTGGTCCTGGGGGCAAATCACCAAACCCATATCTGCACCCTCTACTCCTCCACTGGTTGGCTCCCCTTACATCTAATGGTTAAATATCAGGCTTGCCTAATAGGCAAAAAAGCCCTCCTTGGATTCACTCCCTCCTCCACCGCCACTCTGTTCCAGTGCACCAACTCAACAAAAGTCATTAGGAACTTGACTAGGGGTGTGCTCCAGTTCCCCTTCAAAAGAACCTGCCTAGCTCAATGCTCACTGTCCTACCATGGGCCCATCTGGTTTAATGAACTCCCTGCTACTACCTGGGAGTACACAACAATTGCACCCTTTAAAAGAGAACTGAAAACCCTCCTGGCCCAAAAGACCCTCAATGATTGTAGTTAGCAAATACCTATAGCCAATCACCTTCATAGCTAATTCACCCCCCGTCTACTTCCCCCCTTCCTTTTTCTCACTCCCTTCCCTTGTGTGTTTGGGTTAACTGAACTGAATGGGTAACTGAAAAGTCATCTAGGTGTAAATCTCAGGTGACTGAAAGGACTTAACTGCTGTGAGGTTTAAATTACTTGTAGAAAGATCTGGTAAGTAGGGGGAGTGGCTTAGCTAGAAGGAAGCTACATTTAAAGACTGCCTTGGAAAGATTCTGCTAATAGCTTGGCAGAAGACACCAAGAGAAAGGACTGCTGTGTGACTGAACTTCTCTACTGGGACTATATTGCCCTCCTTCCCTCCACTCCCCTCACCCAAAGCTAGTTCTATTTTATAGGCACAGGATTTGACTGACAACAGGAACTTCCTGTTTAGGGGCAGGAAGTGAGTGATCTCAGAACCACAAGGACCCACCATCCTAGAAGGGCAAGATAGCTCTCCGGCCCCCTCTAGCTGCTGGAGGTCTGCCTCTGAACAAGTAAGTGGTCTACTGAGAAATATAGGATATTCTTGTCTCAGAACAGGACAATCAGGAAGCTTAAAGGGCACACAGGCAGAAAGTAAGGAGAGAGAAAAAAACAGAGAAAGAGTAAGGATTGCAAACAGTTAGGGGTCAGAAATAAGACATGATTGGAGTGGTGCAGTGCAGTGGCTGTGGAGCAGCAGTCTTCCGGGAGATGTTCTGGAGGATGCGGTGTTGTCCCATCTGCAGGCACCTCTCTGGGCTGAGGGAGGTTGCTCATCTCCAGGCTGAGTTGGCCAGGATTTGTGGGACCTCCTCTTCCATCCAGGGACCACCAGTGCCACTGCCGTTGCCTCAGAGGTTGCCAAGAAAGAGGAGTGGTTGGACCACAGTGGGCTCAGGGAGGTGAGGGTGGTGGAACAGAGGCACATCCCTCCAGTTGTACCTCTCACAATTCCTATGCCATTCTGGCAAAGTGTGGTTCTCTATGGGCACCTACAGTGGAGACCAAGGAGGATGCTGGGAACCTCCACAAGGAGACCCACAGGAGGTGGCAGGGGACCCTGCAGGGAAGAAACAACTCCTGGTGGGGACTCCATTGTTAGGAAGGTAGAACTGGGCAAGGAAGGAGAGGGAGGTAAGGTGCCTGCCTGGCACCATGGCTTGGAGGGACAGGGAGCGAATCCTCAGGATTGCTGGAGCAGCTGCACAGGGAAGGGAGCTGGATGTCATTGTCCACCTAGGGACAAATGACCTGGCTAAGAAAGGGATTAGAGAAGTGCAGGAAGAGTTTGTGGAATTGGGGAGGGGCCTTAGTCAAGTAGCACGCACGGTAACCTTCTCAGAGGTGCTACCCATCTATGACATAGGAGAGACTAGGGTGTTCCATACCATGGGATTCAATCAGTGGTTGAAAAACTGGTGTGGAGCTCAGGGATTTGGCTTCATTGGGGACTGGGGGTCCACCTGGAGTGATGCAAGCCTATACTGGCATGATGGGCTGCATCTGTCCGGGAGGGGAACCAGGATCCTAGGTGATAGGTTTAAATGCTTCATTGGCAAGCTTTTAAACTAGCCAAGGGGGGAGGCACTGGAAAGCATCAGGAAAATCCTAGCCCCCAAACAATCACGGTAGTAAGTGTGGCAAACACCAACATGGAGGTGTCAATAGGGAGAAGGGCAAGGTAAATGGAGAAAGTGACAAAAGCAAGAAGGACAGGGATGGGGCAAAAGGGTAAGGCCATCAGGAAATGGAGGGTAATGAGTACCAATGCCTGTAGTCTGGGCAACAAGCTCCCTGAGCTGGTGGCCTTAATGGAAGAGGGATGCCTGGATATCGTAGCAGTCACAGAAACATGGTACACAGAGAACCATGACTGGGATGTTAACATACCAGGGTACATAACCTACAGGAGAGACAGGCAGGGGAGAAGAGGGGGAGGAGTAGCTCTCTATGTAAAGGAAGGGATAAAAGCAACTGAACAAAAGAGTAAACAGGGAGGAGAGGAGGCACTGTGGGTCACCTTGGAGACTGGAAAGGGCACCACAATCCGCACAGGGGTTGTGTACAGACCCCCATGTCAGGGGGAAGGAATGGACAAGGATATGATGGAAGGCATTCTTAGAATGGCAGAGAAAGGGGAGATACTGTTGATGGGAGACCTGAATATGCCAGATGTTAACTGGAGCACATTTGCTGCAGCCACATCCAAGAGCAGGGCTATTCTTTGACACTCCTACAGGTGGTGCATTAGACAGCTGGTTTCAGAACCCACTCATGAGGGAGCAATCTTAGACCTCATACTCTCAAATGGGAGCAGTGAGAGGATCTCAGATCTAGAAGTAGGTTGCCATCTGGGGACAAGTGACCATCAAACAGTGTGGTTCAAATTAAACTCAGCTACAGAGTCAAGCCATACAAAAGTGAGGGTACTGGACTTTAGGAGGGCTGACTTTGGCAAGATGGGAGAGTGCCTCAGAAAAGCACTAGCAAACAGGCTAGAAGGAGGTGTGGAGCAACAATGGGGAATTATCAAAACTGCCATCACAGAGGCAACAAGCCTTTGTGTGAAGCAAATAAACAAATCAAAATGAAAGAAAAAGCCACTGTGGTTCTCAAGAGAGGTGGCTGTGAAAGTCAGGAAGAAAAAGATAGCATTCCTGAAGTATAAGGAAACACAGAAGGAGCAGGACAGAGAGCTGTACCAGATAAGGCAGAAAGAAGCAGGGGGAAGTCAGAATAGCAAAGGCCCAAACTGAGGAAAAGATAGCCAACTCAGTTAAGAAGGGGGATAAAACCTTTTATAGGTACATCAGCGGCGTAGAAAGACAAAGGAGGGTTAGTGAGGCTGAATAGAATGAGCGTGGGTGGGCAGAGGGGACAGTGAAAAGCAGGAATACTGAAATAATATTTCTGCTCAGTATTCACAAAGAGAGGAGGGAAGTGCTTAATCCAATTAACAGAAGCACTTGATAGGGGGTCAATCCAGTCCTTTCACAGAAGAAAGGGTTCTGCAAGAACTCCTAAAACTGAAGGTGGACAAAGCAATGGGGCCTGATGGAATTCACCCCAGAATTCTAAAAGAATTAAGAAGGAACTAGTGAAACCACTGGCTACTCTTTTAATAAATCATGGGAGGATGGTGTGGTACCGAGGACTGGAGGAAGGCGGATGTGATTCCCCTTCACAAAAGTGGGACCAAGACAGAGGCAGGAAACTACAGACCTGTCAGTCTGACCTCTGTGGTAGGGAAAGTGATGGAGTCACTTCTGAAGGAAAGAATAGTTGAGTACCTAGAGGTCAGTGGAGCACAGGATCCAAGGTAGCATTGGTTCACAGTGGGAAGGTCATGTCAGATGAATCTAATAGATTTCTTTGACTGGGTGACCAAAGTAGTAGACCAGGGAGGGGCTGTGGACATGGCCTACCTAGACTTTAGCAAGGCATTTGACACAGTCTCACACAAAAGATTGATAGTCAAATTAACCAGCCTGGAAGTGGGTCCCAGGGTGGTAGCCTGGGTAAAACATTGGCTGGACAATAGGACACAGAAGGTAATTGTAAATGGAGTCCACTCTGAAGAAAGGGCGGTTACTAGTGGGTACCATGAGGGTTCAGTATTGGGTCCAGTCCTTTTAATGTTCTTCATCAGTGACATTGCAGAGGACTGGAAGGAAAAGTATGCCTTTTGCAGATGACACAAAGATCTGCAACAGGGTTGATACACAAGGAGGCATGGAAAGGATGAAAAGGGACTTGGCAAGATTGGAGGAATGGTCAAATGTATAGCAGCTAGGATTCAATGCAAAAAGTGCAAAATAATGCACCTGGGAAACAAGAACCCAGGGAAGAATACACAATGGGTGGGAGGTAGTAACAACAACAAACAGGAAAGGGACCTGGGGGTAATCATATCAGATGACCTAAGGTTAGCAAGCAATGGAGAAGGCAGTAGGAGGGCTGGGGTATACTGGGATGTATAGGGAGAGGCATCAGCAGCAGAAAACAGGAAGTTGTTATCCCTCTGTACAGACAGTTGGTGAGACCCCATCTGGAATACTGTGTCCAGTTCTGGAGACCCCATCTCCGCAAAGACATACACAGGATAGAGGCAGTCCAGAGGAGGGCAACTAAAATGGTGCAGGGTCTGCAAGAGAAGCCGTATGAGGAGAGACTAAAGGAGCTTAATATGTATACCCTTGAGGAAAGAAGGGAAAGGGGGGACATGATAGAAACTTTCAAGTACCTCAAGGGAATCAACAAAGTCCAAGAGGGTAGCATCTTTCAGAAAAAGAGACTTGCAAGAACAAGGGGACACAATTTAAAGATAGAAGGAGGGCGGTGTCTAGGGCAATGTGAGGAAGTATTATTTCACAGAGAGGGTAGTGGATGCATGGAACAGCCTTCCTGAGAGATGTGGGGTCTAAAACTGTGGGAGAATTCAAGAATGCATGGGACAGACATAAAATAATTCCTGTGGGGGGCAGGAAGATATAGGCTGTTGGTTAACTAGGATCTGCGGCCTATCCTGTAGGTAGGGAAATGGGCAGACTAGATGGGTCTAGTGGTCCTTATCTGCCATCAAAGTCTATGTTTCTATGTTTCCTTCCACCCCCTCGACAAAACACCCTGGTGGCTTTCCCCCCACCACCCACCCTTTGCCTCACCTCACCTTTTTTATTCTGTGACTAAGCCACTTCAGGCTGCTCCCATCATGCCCTAAGCATACATTTGTCTGACTCCTTCCTGGATTATATTGATACCAGCTCAGTAGGTTGAAATGCACCCAATCTTATAGTAATACTGCTGACACTGTAACAGCCTATTTGATTGATACCTAATCAGCATGTAACCTCATGTTTACTTTGAATCTATTGTAACCTATTTATGTAAATTTTGTCTCTCGTCCACTTGACATGGAACCTTTGCAAAAGAGCCTTCTGGCTCAAAGGTGTTAATTCCTCAATTCAAATAAATAAATCCCAAATGGTGATTTCGCAGATGCTCTGCAAAATCACGTTTCAGCCAGGATTTGAAAATGTTCTCCTACTGGGCTCATAAGGTAGGATCATAAGAAGACTATATTGAAAATGTGGTGTAAAAATATGATAAAATGCCCAAGTTATGAGTGAACATTGAAATATTTTAATTTTCACTCATGACTTTGCTAATTTTCAACTCTGGTATAAATATGACAGGTGCCATTTTCAAAAATCCTTGACAAGTTGTGTTTTCGCACATGGGGTGTGAAAAGACATTTTGGCCAGTATTCTATAAATGCCACTTGTCATGTTTATAAGGGGGAGTCATAAAATAACTATCTGGAAAATTTAGGTCCAAATTTGCAAAAAAATAACAATTAAAACATATATGAAGTACCAGCCTTTACCCCAGTAGGTAGTGCTTGGTGATCCTGTGCTGGTGAGCTGCATTTGGAGGCTAGCTCAGTGACCCAGGTGGATTGGCTGAGGCTGGGTGAATGGCACTGTCATGTGACACCACTCCCCAGCCTGATAAGGGTAGGTGCAGGGTTGCCCATAGGGGTCAAGTAAGATTTAGTGATGATAACTCTTCTCTTGGTATAGGGCCCTGCACCATTGCACCTGTTGGTGCAAGCGTGCCAAGTGTTTCAGCTGAGAGATGGATTCTTTCCCCTGTGCATCTGTGGCTGTTGCCACATGGAGGTACAGGACCCAGAGGGATCTGTGCTTCGGCAGTCCACCAGACAACCTCATGAATTCTAGACATCTGTTGCTCTACTTCCATTGGTGAACAGAATCTTCCCTTGGCGCAGGGCCCAGAGAGCCCTGCACATCTACATCTCTTCATGCAAGTCCCAATGAGGATACAATTCTATCTCAAAAAGAAAGGAAATTCTTTGAAAAAATCTGTGTTAATGCACCAGTTAGGGTTCTATTTAACACCACAAAAGTTGAGAAAAGTGGCATTAGTGTATCTAATCCTAACTCTGCAGGCCCACCCCCAAAAGCAGAAAAATGGAAAAACATTAGGGTTTGGGGTCTCCTGAATCTTGGTGAATCAATTAGGTGGGTCTTACTTGGGGTGGTTAGTCCTAATGCCCACCCACTTTCCTGAGCAGACGAGGTCAGATATGATCTTTTTTATTAAAGCAGGGCCCACAGGACCCTGCTTGAAGAAAGCTACAACAGATTTTGTTGGCAACTTGTGTTGAGGCATATAGTATATCTCTGCCTATGAAGAGTGTATCACTATGAGGCACTGGTTAGGAGCCATACCTTGCATTTTGGATAGGAGGTTACGGGATGGGGTGAGCACTAGGGTTGACAACCCCAAGGAAACTCCCACCACTAAGTCACCAAGAATCTGGAGTTCCAGAATCATAGTGTTTCTTCCTTTTGCTGCTTGGGGCTGGGGGAGGTAAAGTTTAAAGCCCTAATGCCACATTTCCCTACTTTTGTGGTGTTACATTCAACCCTAACAGGGGTATTCATGCAGTTGTTTGCAAAGAAAATGCATACATATTTTATATTGTTTGCAAAAAACTCTGCTATTGCATCAGTTAGGGTTAAAGTGGCAAAAGTAGGGAAATGGGGCCCACTCCCACCCTGCAGGCAGCAACAGGCGTGGATGTGCCTTGGGGTTCTCAACTCTAATGCTCACCTCATTCCATGAGTAAAAAAGCTGATATGGGTGCAATATATGATAATGGGGTGCCTGAGATGGGTGCAGTATATGAGATTAGGATGAGTGTTAGGGTTCACAACCCCAAGGCACATCCCACACCTGTTGCTGCCTGCAGGTTGGGGGTGGGGTGTTAGGGCTAGAAACTCTAATGCCACATTTCCCTACTTTTTTCACTTTAACCCTAACTGATGTATTAGCTAAGATTTTTGCAAAGAATTTCCTTACTTTCTAAGATAGTATAATCGTATCCTCATTTGGCTGTGGGAGCGCAGCACCCTCTGGGCCCTGCACTCCCATCCCTCCATAGATGCATATATGCATGTTGCTGTAGAAGCATTTCAGCCAAAATAGGAACCAGATTGTTAGCATAGACTTATTATTACCCCATCTCATGCATGCTGGGCTGAGAATTTTCAAATCCCTGCTGAAATGTCATTCCGCACCATCGCAACATCATTCCATGCCATGGGTGAGAAAACACATTTTGGCCAGGATTTGGAAACTTACAGCTGTCACATTCATGAGGTGATGTAAAAAATGGCAACATTGAAAATTTGGGGTGAACATTTTTAAAATTACTGGAGTTATGAATAAACATAGTTAAATTTAAATGCATATGCATAACTTTGCCATTTTTACATATTTTTACCCCAAATTTTCAACATAGCCTTCTTATGACCCTACTTCATGAACAAGGACAGTGACAATTTTCAAATTATGCTTGAAAGGTTATTTCACCAACCGACTGTGAAATCACCTTTCTGGACAGATTTGTGAAATTATACTGACATTGTCCATGAAGTGGGATCCCCAAAAGGCCATGTTGAAAATGTGGTGTCAAAATATGTAAAAATGCCCAAGGTATGCATCAACATTGAAAACCCCATTAAAATACATTGGACCACATTTACTTTAGTTTTTCATATTGCAGTCGCTGGTTCCAGCAGCAAGACGTGTCTTTGATCGGGGAGTGGCTCTTCTCCCTGTCACCTGTGCAGATGAGTGAGGGTTTGTAGGAGTGTACTGGGGGATGTAGGGTGGTGGTTGCTGAGTGGCATGTAGGGTTGGGGGGTTCAGATTGCCAAGGGACCTTCTAGAAAGCAAAACATTGAGGACCATTTTCTTTTTTGCAGGCATGGGCAGTGATTGGTGGGTGGGGGGTGCCACTAGACACAAGAGAAATAGACAAAAAAATGGGGACAGCAATCAGAGGGTAGGGGGTGCCGCTAGACAGCAGGGAAATGGGAAAAACATGAGAACAACAATCAGAGGGTGGGATGCCACTAGACACCAGGGAATTATTTATTTTTATTTATTTATTTAAATGTTGGTAACCTGGAAAGGTACACTGTGCCAGCACTCATTCCAGGTGCAACCCAGGGGATTGGGTAAATGGGAAACATATACAAAAGAAAACGTGACATGAAAATAAGGTACAACAAAATACAGCCAGTTTCAAAACTCACAGTGCAGTTATACAAACACACTAGCATATTTACATTAGTATGAGCATAAAAATAAAAATTCTGAATGCAGATAAGTGAGAACTGAGTTTCAGAAGTAGATAGGGGCAGAGGCAAGGAGCAGTAGGAGCACGTCTGAGCAGGTGCTTGAACACTGGCAGTGAGGTGGCTTGCTGGAAGGTATATGAAAGTTGGTTCCAGAGGGAAGGTAGATGGAAAGAGAAGGCAGACTGACCAGATGTAGAGTGAGGGTGAGGGAGGGAGAAGGATCGGGACATCCTGGTGCAGAGTGGGTAGGACAAGGGACTGGCTGGAGATAAGAGGAAGGAGAGATAGGAGGGGAGAAATCCAAACCAGAATTTGTCAATAAAGGCTAAGGAGTGGGCCTGATGATGGGAGAGGGGACAGATAGATAGAGAAGAGTAGGAGGAGCAATGGTGGGTGTGGAATGGGGAGTTTTTGGCGAAGCGGCAGAAGGCATTTAGGAGGGTGTCTAGTTTGGCGAGGGAAGAGGCAGGAGCAGTGCCATAGACGATGTCCGCATAACCGAGCATGGAGAGGATTGTTTTAGTAACCAGCTCTCAATGCACAGAAGGTGAGAGGCATTCTTTGTTGTGGTACATTACTCCTAGTTTTGGGTGGAGTTTGGAGTGCAAGGTGTCTATACGGATTGAGAAATTTATAAATAAGTTGATGGTGATCAGAGGGTGAGTGATGCCACTAGACACCAGGGAAAAATGTATGAATATAGGGATGGCAATTGAAGGGAGGGGGAATGCCATTAGACATCAGGAAAATGTGTTAGATTAATGGGGCTGGCCATCAGAGATCCTTTTTCATGACTTTTTCGCAATTTGCAAAAAAGGTAGTATTTTTTCTCAAACTTCAAAACAGGATCCTTTTTCAAGTCTCTTGTTTCGCAATTTGCAAAAAAGGATTCCCAAGCATGAAAAAAGACATGAAACGGGATAACAAAGTTTTGAAAAAACACATTTGTAAGTGATTTTTCCAAAAACGAATTCCAGAATGGGCTGAAATGGGCCCAGACTAGTAGAATACATGTGTTGTTTGTAGTAAACACATGATTTTTTTTTGTAGTTATTTAATTTTGTGTCCATCACGATCTGAAAAAAAGATTGCGGCAGCATTAAAAAAGATTTCACATTTGCAACACAGGATGACCCATTTGGGAAAAAGGATTACCCATTTACGAAAAAGGACCCTTTTTCAAGTGGGACATCTAACTGGAGAGTGAAATTCCATTGAAAATAATGGGAACTTTAGAATTTAATAACTTTAGAATGGATTAATACTTTTTCAACAAGCCTTCCAAAGTTACATCTATGAGGCAAGACCTTTCTACCCTAAAATTTTCAGACCAAAATTCCAAACCATTTTTGGACTGCAGCGTGACAAAGAAATGAAAAAAAGGTACATTTCACATTTATTTACATTCTGTATCTCTGCACCCACACATTCTACTGGAACGAAACTTGCAACAACAAGAGATTGTTGGTCCCTGATGGCACATACAGAATGTCATGCAAATCACTTGAATGGTTGTGAAGTTATTAAAGTACAAAGTTTTAAGTTTAACATAGAAGTGACTGTTCCACCCTAAATGTAGGGGACGACTGCACCCCTGCAATATGTTTTTTATATATGTATATTTGTGTGTGTGTGTGTGTGTGTGTGTATGTATACATTTTATTTATTTTATTTATTTATGACTTTGATAACCAGGTAAGTGCACTGATCCGAGGGACTGTTTTCAGGCACAATCTGGACCATAAGGCATGAGTGAAACTACAATAATATCAATGGGTTATAACAGAAAATGGCACAATGCATATAATTGCAAATAGGTTAAATCAAAAATGAAGTAAACCATTAGTAGCAGTAGCAATATACATAAAAATTATACAGTTGGACAAGCAAGCAAACAGGGATACCAAAATACAGAAGACACATCAGCAGACCCCCCCATTTTCCAAGACTAGGTGCAACTAAGAGTAGGTTGAGGTAAAGCGAGTTAAGCATTAGGAGTGGATAGACTAGCTTGGGGGGAGGGGGGAGTTGCGGCTCTCTTTAGCTAGAAGCCATGATTTGAGGTTGTGTTTAAAGGTAAGATGAGTGTTGGAAGATCGAAGAGGTACTGGTAGCACATTCCTCAGAGAAGGTTCCACAACTGATATGGTGCTCCCACCCATTTTGGTAAAGCTTCTAGAAACCTCAAGAGGAGGAACAGCAAAGGAGCAGAGATTCCTTGGTGAGGTTTGGAAAATGAAGAGGGAAGAGAGAGGGGAATCATTACCATATTTAATGGTAACATCCACAAAGCAGCCAAGGGTAAATTCAAAGCGACCTTTTAAGGAAAGCCAACCAAGAGAGCAGTAGAGATCACAGTGGTGAGTGAAGTAAGGGGCTGATAGGGCAAATCAGCTAGTGCATTTGTACACAGACGAGAGTCTAGACCGAAGAGTAGTTAAGACTCTTACGTAAATGGGAGAACAATAGTCTAAGATGGGGGAAGATTGCCCATTACAATAGCCAAGCAGGCCTCTTTAGACAGGAAGGGTTTAATACAATATGCAGCACCCAGTTTCTGATTGATCCAGTGAACTATATGGTTGAAGTGGGCAGGGCCATCAAGGGAGTAGATAAGGAGAGAAGAGTTAGCATTGAGGGTTTTTGCAAGGTACGGTTTCAACCCAAACAGCATTGCCTTGGTTTTATTTGCATTAACCAGCAGCAGATTGGATGCAAATCAGTTGTGGGCAGCAATGTAGTTCTGGGTGAGGATGGAGAATATGCAAGGAAGGTATTTATCACTGGAAGATGACAAGGTCATCCACGTATAGGAGAGAGTTGCAGTTTAGGCTATCAGAGAGGAGGGTGTTGGCAAAGATGGAGAAGAGCAGGGGGCCCAGGATGGAGCCCTGGGAGAGACTGGTGAAGACCAACAGGAGAAGGGAATTGGCGGTACCAATGCAGACTGATTGGGAGCGGTTGGAGAGGTAGCTTTGGAACCAGTTAGTTTTCTCCACAGAGCATACAAGCAAGGGCAGTTTGGAGAGCAGGAGGGTGTGATCTACTATATCAAAGGCCTTAGATAGGTCCACCAAGATGGAACCAGTAGTGCACCCATGATCCATATTACAGAGGATGTGATCAGCAAATATAGCAAGGGCAGCAGCGGTGCTGTGATGTTTATGGAAGCCATGCTGCTGGCTGCACAGGAGGTTATATTTAGAGAGGTAATCAGATAGTTGGAGATGGACAGTCCTCTTAAGGAGCTTACTTAAGTTAGGGAGAATAAATATAGGCTAGTAGTTGTTAGAGGAGTGGGAACCACCAGTTTTAAAGATTGGAACCACCTTAGCAGACTTCCAGGAGTCAGGCATGGTGGAGGCTGACAGTGCAAGATTAAAGATAAAGGTGAATGATTTGGAAATCATCGAAGAGACAAGTTTGAGCAAAACAGGGGAGAGGCCATTAGGACCTGGGTTATTCCAATTCAGTAAACTGTTTAGAATTTTGAAGGTAACCCTGGGGAATATGGTCTTGAAATAGAAAGAGGTGTGGGGGGCACAAGGAAGGAAGGAGGGCAAGGAGGTGGTGCAGGTTCCTGGATAGGAGGACAGATTAGAAGAAGGGAGGGTGGAACAAGGGGTGGAGGAAGATTATGGGGAGGTAGCATGGGACCTGGGTAAGTGGAATGGCTGGAAGGGAGTTTGGAGAGGAGGGCTGACAGGTCAGTGAATTTAGTGATGAAGGTCTTGGCAACCTCGGAGGGGTCTGTCAGAGGGCCAGAAGGGGAGCTTAAGTGTATGTTAGAGCTGTTTGTGCAGTGATTTATAAGGGAGCTGATGGAGTCCCAGCATTTTCTAGAATTTCCTAAGCTCTCCCTCTAGAGTTTGAGGTAATATTCCCATTTCAGAGATCTAGTCATGTACTTGCATCGATTGAGCAGGTGCCTGTATTCATTCCACAGGGCAGTGGAGGGGGACAATTTGTACACCCATGCATGCAGGAACAGGTATGAGGGGTGTGCCCTGGGGTTGTGAACCCTAATTGTCACCCCATTCCAAGAGTAAGTAAGCTGAGATGGGCACTGAATAACAGAATGTAGTGAGAATTAGGGTTCGCAACCCTAATCCTCGCATTTGTCCTCAAGTGTCTGGACTTTCTGTAGGGCTTCCAAAAGTAATCAGTCTATGCAACTGGTGTGAGAATCCAACTCTGTTAGTGTGGCTTGCTGCTCAGTAACCATCCACTTAAGGTGAGTAACACTGGAGCGGATTTCTGGCAGGTCGCACTTACGTTTGTTCCTAAAATCACACAGTTCCTGCAAAATTAGGTCTAACCTTTTTCCTTTTTTGTGAGAGATTCTGGCAAGGGGCTCGCTTTGCCACTATGACTCTGGGGACAGATGCCTTGTTTGTGGAACTATCAGAGTCCCAGCCGCTTGTTTCTGCCACCAGGTCAGTGAGAATGGTAGCTGATCGTTAACCCATGTAGTTAGGAGGTACCCAGTTTAAATTATGTTGCTGTTTTATTTCAATTGCATTTAAATTTGGGCCCTTTTGTTAGGAGGACAGCATAGAGCCAAAACTCACGCTGCCATTTCAGGCACATCACCAGAAGTCGATTTGCCTAGTTTCTAATGCCATGAAATTCAATTGCCTTAGTCCATTTTCATAACTTGCCTTTTAGGTCATAAATAATTGTTGTGGTCCTACGCTGCACACTGTCCACGATGTTAATGTCCCCACCTCTTGAAGTGGCACTACATCTGGCTGCTATAGTCCAGTACAGGTCTCACATACAGTATGCCTTATACAATGGCATTATTACCCCATTCTTTCAGCTGGTGAAGTTTTTCTTTATTGTATGTAGTACCTTATTGGCCCTGGCTATAATGGATGAGCACTGCTTAAATTGGTCAAATGTTTTGTTTACAGTAACTCCTAAATCATTTTCATTAGCCATGGTATTAGCACCTTATTACATAGAGTGTCTGAATGTTATGACATATGTCTCCCTAAGTGCATTACAGAACATTTATCTGTATTAAACTTCATTCCCCACCTAAAGGCCCACCTGGATATTTTGTCCGGATCAGATTATAATGTTTCTATTTTAGCATTATTACTTTCTTTCCCCAGAGTTTGTGTCATCCACATACAGTATTTGCTTGTCCAGTTGGTGACCTCATTGCACTTATCAGAAATAAAAATCTGGAATAGTATGGGTCCGAGGACAGATCCTTGCAGTACCTTGCTGGTGCTGTTACCCAATTTGGAGAGGAGGCCGTTTATGCTGACTTGGGCAGTTCTATTACTAAGCCACATGTTAATTTAATTTATTATATGATAATTAATACCCCGATTTATCATTTTTTCGGTTACAGACCAATTAGAAGTTATGTCAAAAGCTTTGGCAAAATCTAGTATACTGACAACTTTTTCTTCAATGCCCAGGACACCTGTTTCTAAAAGCTGAGTAAGTTAGTGATGCACAACCTTCCTAGTGTGAAGTCGAGCTGAGCCATATAAATCTTCCCACTGAATGTAATGTGTTCCAGGATCTCGTCCTTTAATATTGATTAATGCAAATATTAAAAAACAACACATTTATGAGCATAGATTGAAAAATGTTCAACATACACGTATAACTTTGGTAATTTTCAATATTTTGACCCCAAATTTTTAGCATTGTCATTTTTTCACACCACCTCATGAATGTGACATCTGTCATTTTTCAAATTCTGGTCAAAGCTTCTTTTCACACTTGTGGCATGAAATTATGTTTCGCTCAGGATTTAAGAATATTCACATACTGGGTTTATGACATGGGGTCATAAGAAGGCTGTGTTGGAAATTTGGGGTCAAAATATTGAAAATTATGGAACTTCTGAGCAAGTGTAGAAACATTTCAATGTATGCTTATAACTTTGATATTTTTTTTAAATTTTGACACGAAATTTTCAGCATAGCCATTTTTTCAGACTACCTCGTGAACGTGACAGTTGTCATTTTTCAAATCCTGGCAAAATGTGTTCTTGCACCTGTGATGAGAAATGATTTTTCACGGGATTTGACAGTTCTAGGGGTGTGGCTATGGTTCACATATCCACACTCTGCAGTTCCACTGGAGTGCTGTTATTGGCCAGAATGTCTTTAAGCTAAGCTCTTCCTGTCCTGTGACATCATATCATTCTTTCCACTGGGAGAACAGGTCATCTACCCGTGCCCCGCTTACTTTTCTTTCAAAGTTTTTTGAAGTTATTTGCTGTAGTTTCTCAGTTGTTTCAACTCCGTCTCCAGATCAGTGATGGAACACAAGAAACCGGGATTCAAATTCTGTGTTCAGTGCCACCAGAAGATGTTGGTCACTGATCCGCACAACACTAGCGTGTACTGTCTGGGTGGGCAACATGACGTGGCTGGGTGCGGCTTATGCTCATCCATGCTTCAAGTCCCTGGAGGACAGGAAGCTCTGGCTGTTCCTGGGTCGGCCTTTGGAATCGGAGTCAAAGAATCTTCCTAAGGGCATCAAAAAAGCCTTGGCTGCAGCTGAATCTGCTGCACAGCTTTATCCCTTGAGGTGGAACCAGTGGCTGCCACGGTGGGCATCTCCTCTGTCTCAGTGCTGTTTCCAGCTGGAGCCACCATCATAGGGTCTTTCATGGACCAGTTCTGTGATATATGCCAGTCCCTCTGGACCTTGGGTAGAGCTCTGCTTTCCATGGTTCTAAATCTAGAACTAAATATAAGCACTGCCAGGCCAGTCATGGAACAGGGAGAGATCATGGTCCTCCCAGTCCCTCAACTCACCTGACCACTCGATGGCTGTCAAGTGCCCCTTGGCCATGCAGTAGTTCAGGCAGGTTGAAGGCTCTTTGGCTCTGTTATCAAGCCAGTCAGCTTCAGCTCTAGTCGACCAAGCGGTCAAGATTTTTCACAACCCAGTTGACCAGTTGTCAGATGAGGCCAAGGAGTTGGCCTTGCAGACCTCAGTGCTCTTGTTCCTCACTCAGGAGGATGTGGACTGATCGGTGACCCCTGCCAATCTTTCTAGGGACCAGCCTCTACTCATGGTCAGGCTTTCAACACCCTTGTTGCACAATGTCGGTAGGCAAATAATCAATGGCTAACTGCAAGATAACCCTTCTCGCCATCGATTGGGCAGTTGACAGTCATGGTCGAGGTTGCAGTCATGGAATTCACGCTCTTGATCCCTCTTGACTATCAATGCTCCTCATCCTCAGGTGAGGAGAGACACCAACAGAACATGCACTGGTGCTATGAGGAGCTCCTCTGGCAGCAGTGGGCCATCGTGGAGCTGGACAGGGCTCTAACCCAAGGACCTCCAGTACCCTGGAAGCTGCTAGCGATTGCCCTGCCAGTCCAAATTCTGCAGGTGCTCCCCACACCTGCTTCTCCACCAATTAGTGATGAACTGTCACTCCAACAGCCACCAGTTGACGCTCCAGCCAATAAAGCCAGCTGTTCAGCCTCCAGCTTGCCAGGTTATTTGTCAGTTCAGATTACCCAGAGTGAGGACGCCCAGGAAGTCCATGGTGAACAACGGCCGAGGGCCATCTTTGAGGAGTCATTGAATGACTTGGCTTAGGAGTCCATGGCCTCCTCTGGGACTCAGCTCTTCAACTGTGGCACTGTCAATGAGCCTTCCACCAACCATGGGCCAGTGTCCTTCAGTAGACTGCTCTAATTTATCTTGGAGTCCATGTTAATCCCATTAGAGCCAGTCCAGAAGAGGGCTAAGTACCCTCTTTTGGACATTTTGTACCTGGATGAATCCCCAGGGGTTGCCTTCCCAGTGGCCAAGGCCCTCTTGGGACTGGCCCTGGAGCTTTGGCAGCATCCAGCATACTGCCCAGCACCCTCAGCCTGCATGGTCTACAAATATGCAGTCCCTACAGGCTCCTTTTCAGGGTTTTCAGACCATCCTTTGGCCAAAGATCTGGCCATGGATTTTGTGTTCTATAAATCTGCACACCAGGAGGATGTGGACAAGCTTCCAGACAAGGAGTCCTGTAAGACTGACAATGCCACAAAAAGATGCATATTGCAGCTACCCTGGGTCTCCATCAGGTTAACTATGCCATCATGATGGCTAATTATGGCTATTCCCAGATGGGAATCTTTGATACAGCCCTCCCCATCTCCCTTTAGAGCAGAAAATGGCAGTGGAACTCATCAGAGGTCAACAACTGGCTAAACACCAGTTCCAGACAGCCTTGGACATGGGCATCTCTTGCCTACTAGGTCATACTATCATACGCTTAATAGCATACGGCATTATGTGCAAACCCCAGACCTGTGCACTCTCATGTTGGACTCCCCCAGAGTTAGAATCCTATGGGGGGTCCGGGGTCACAGCCCCCTATCGGGGATGGGGTGAGCCCCACAGGTCAATAAAAATAAATATATCATGCAACACAATTAAGTCGCATGGCATTGTGCCGTGCAACATTTTGACCCCATGCCCCACTCTTGCACCCGTGCAGGGCTAGCGGATGTCTCCATGCATCACAGGGCTTGGCTTCATTAATCCACCTTCATGGCAGACACCAAACAGAAGTTGACCAGTGTCCCTTTCCTGGGCACCAACCTCTTTGGCGCTGGGGTGGAAGGACATCTCACTTGAACTGAGAAGTCCATCGCCACCATTGACTCTATGACGTCATCCCAAAAGGACCAAAAGAAAAAGCCTAAGAAGACAGCTTTTCAATATCAGTCCTTTCAGTCACAGCCTCCCCAGCAGCAGCCCCAGCTTTGGAAGTTTCAGGCCTGGTATCCCAAGCAGAACTCCAGTCCCCAGGGTTTGAAAATGGGGGAGCAGGGATAATGATGTCCCCACAAAAGCTGCTCAGTGGCAGGTTGGGGGTTGACATTCTTCCACCTGTTCTGTCCCCAACTGCTCCCCTGGTCAGAGGCTTGCAACATCACTTCTTGTCACATTGATCCACTATCACAATCAACAAGTGGGTGTTGGATGTAGTGGGCAGAGGACTGTCTCTAGAATTTGAGGCTATCCCACCCTTCCACCTCCACACACCTAAAGAGCCTGGGGTGTCTCAAGACACGCTGTATTCCCTCAGGGAGTTCATTGCTCAGCTGCTTGCAAAAGGGGCAATAGCCCGTGTCCTGGATGCCCTGACCAGTTAGAGTTATGTGTCTAAGTACATCCTGGTCCCGAAACAGATGAGGAGCTTGTGCCCCATACTGGATTACCAAAGTTTGGCTAGTGAGGCAAGTAAAGGAAGTCTGGCAAGCAAAGGCACAGAAGGAGCTGCAGATAGCTGAAGGAATTAAGAAGGGGGAGAAGGCTTTCTTTCACTGTATAAGTGAGAAAAGGGACAGGAAGGAAGGGATTGCTGGGCTTAAGAAAGGGGTAGAGTGGGTGGAAGATAATGGGGGAAAGCAGAGATACTAAATGAATACTGCTGTTCTGTCTTCATCAGGGAGAAGATGGACCAGTGCCCTCAGGAGGGAGAAGAGGAAGAGGGAGGGGAGCACAGATGTAGTGATAGAAAAGGGTAGAGTGAGGGAAGGTTTGCTGGCATTGAAGGTGGACAAATCACCAGGCCCGGACAGAGTACATCCAAGGGTACTAAAGGAGCTGGTTGAGAAGTTGTCAGGGCCACTGGCAGGCCTATTTAACGGTTCACTAGAGTCAGGCATGGTACCACAGGACTGGAGAAAAGCACATGTAGTGCCCCTCCACAACAGTGGTCCTAAGGATGACCCAGGGAATTACAGACCAGTCAGTCTGACCTCCATTGTGGGCAAGCTCATGGAGACCATACTAAAGGAAAGATTGGTGGAATATCTAGAGGAGCATGGTCTTCAGGATGTGAGGAAGCATGGGTTCATGTGGGGGGAGATCATGTCAAATGAATTTGATTGACTTCTTTGACTGTGTCACTAAGACAGTAAACAGGGGCCAAGCAGTAGACATCCTCTATCTTGATTTCAGCAAGATCTTTGCCTCTGTGCCCCACAAAAGGTTGATCAGGAAGTTGGTGGATCTTAGGGTTGTGGAAAAGATGTCCAGATGGGTGGAAAATTGGCTGAAAGACAGAACCCAGAGGGTGGTTGTGGGACACAGTGATCTGTTACCAGAGAGGTAACCAGTGGGGTCCCACAGGGCTCTGTACTAGAGGCGGTGTTGTTCAATGTCTTCATCAATGACACTGGGGATGACATTAAGGGAAAAATGTGTCTATTCATGGATGACACCAAGTTCTGCAGGAGAGTGGACACAGCTGAAGGGATACAGGACCTACAGGAAGATCTGGAAAAGCTGTAGTGGTGGTCCAGGATCTGGTAGCTTGGTTTCAATGCCAAAAAATGCATATTGGAGTCAAGAATCCCAGGACAGAGTACTGCCTGGGTGGAGTCTGAGTTTCTGCATCAAAGGAGGAGAAGGACCTGGGTGTGATGATCACTAGTGACCTGAAGCACTTCACACAGTGCAAGAAAGCAGCAGCAAAGGCAGACAAGATGCTGGGATGCATAGCTAGGGGGATCAGTAGTAGAAGAGAGGAGTTATACTGCCCATGTACAGGTCACTGGTAAGGCCGCATCTGGAGTATGGTGTTCAGTACCTGTGCCCACACCTCAAAAAGGACATTAACCTGCTGGAGAAGGTCCAGAAGAGGGCTACAAAGATGATAGTGGGTCAACAGGGTAGGGCATACAAGGAGAGGTTAAGGGCACTGAACATGTACTCCCTGGAAGACAGGAGAGAGGAGAAAAACAGGGGACATGACTGGGACCTTCAAGTACTTGAAAGGGATAAATAAAACCCAGCACTATTATCATTAACTGACTATCTTGCCACCCTCCCTCACAGTGCTGAACAAGTCATTGTGGGGGACCTTAACGTGAACTGGCTGAGCCCCTCCTCCACCCGGGACTCCTTCACAGCCCTTGATCTAACACAACTAGTCTCCCAGCCCACTAGAGTGAACCCTATGAGAGGTACCAGCACCCTCCTAGATGTCATCATCACAAACCACCCCCCACAAAAATTCTGGACATCCAAGTCCTCCCTGGTTCACTCAGTGACCATTCCCCTGTACTGTTCCACTGGATGGCCACCTCACCCTGACCCACTGCCCAGTGCATGCCCCGTCAGTGTTTCAGACCGTGTGGTCTGAAAAACCTTAAACAATATCTTGCCCAACAAGACTGGTCCCCCATTCACCATGCTCCTGATATAGACACTGCCCTTGCCTTCTTTACCCAAAGCTTTAGTAAAGCCTGTGACCTCTTTGCTCCCCTCTCAGCCATCCGAACCAAAAAACATACCCTGCCCTGGATTACTCCTGTCCTTTTACAGCTGCTCAGGCATAGGGATAATTTATGGCACCTTGCCATAGAAACTGGGCGACAAGCAGACAGACAGGCCTACAACGCTGCGGGGAATAAGTGCACATGGGCAATCAGGAAAGCCAAGGCTGACCACTATCAGGCCATCCTCACCGCCTCCTGGGGGTGCTCCCATACTTTCTGGGATAACGTCAAACAATTGAGTGGGAACACTCGCTCCTCTCCCCCATCCCAGATTATTACTGACAACACCACCATAACGGACCCTGCAGACATTGCAAACCTCCTAAACACCTCCTTTACTGACCTTAGCCCTATCCTCCCCAGTAACTTCTTTGACCAACCACCCTCCAAACCTGCCTCTGCCCTCCAATGCCCTAGCTTCTACCTGCATAGGGTTACTGCCCAGGAAGTCAGACCGCACCTGACCCGTGCACTAAAAGGCAACAGTCCCGGTGAGAACTCCCTGGACCACAGAATTCTCAGGCTGGTACTGGATCAGGTCCTTACCCCACTCACCAGCCTTCTCAACAAATCCCTCTGCCTGGGACAATTCCCCACTACATGGAAAACCGCCACTGTTACTCCTATCCATAAAGGGGGTGACAGGTCCTTAGCTGGGAACTACTGACCTATCTCCATACTCCCACCCCTCTCCAAAGCCCTTGAAAAACTGGTTACCATGCAAATCACTGAATACCTGACCAAACACAACATCCTCTGCCCTGAACAGCACGGATTCTGTGCAGGACACAGTACTAGCACAGCTCTTGTTGAATTCTCTTCATTCCTACACTCCTCCATGGACACAGGCTCCCTAGCCGGGGCCGTGTTCCTCGACCTCTCAAAGGCCTTCGACACGGTCTCACACCCCCTCCTGCTGGCAGCCCTCTGTCACTCAGGCTTCGCCACTGGGCCACTTGCCTGGTGCTCCAGCTACCTATCCGCATGCTCCCATGTCAATATTGGTGGGACACTTTCCAATCCATGTCCTATCCTCTCTGGGGTTCCACAGGCCTCCATCCTGGGACCCCTACTCTTCTCGCTATACCTTAATACCCTGCCCAGTGCATGCACTGGGAAAATTCTGCTGTATGCAGATGACGCCATCATCTTCGCCACCAACCGTAACCCCTCCTTCCTCCAGGATTCCCCTGCAACATTCCTATAATGACACTGAAACCTGGTTTAAAGAGCATAGACTGGTCGTAAATCTTAAAAAAACTAAAACCATGCTCTTTGCCCACCCCCAAAACAAAGCATTCAAATCCCCTCTCCGTATCCTCTCCTACTCCAAACAGCAACTGGAGCAAGTACACTCCTATAAGTACCTAGGGATCTCCTTTGACTCAGCCCTCACCTATCACACCCACATTGATGCACTTGCCTCTGCTACCAATATACGGCTCTGTATCTTATACCGCTACAAAAACTGTCTCCCCCCCCCGATGCCCTCCGGCTTACAGTTACATCCTCCATATTATCCCTAGTTGACTATGGGCTACCTGTCTACGGTGCTGCCAACACGACTGCCCTAAACAAAATCCACCTCGTCCTAAATAAGGCATGCAGGCTTATCACAGGGGCCCCTAGGCTCACACATACGTGTCAGCTTTATGACATGGCAACAGTACTAAACCTTGACGAACGGCTGCAATATCAAACTTGCCTTATAGCTAAAAAAAACCTGCTAGGACTGTCACCACCCGGGCTGACAGCCTCCCTCCTCCTAGCCCAACCCCTAGTCAGTACTTGGACCTCCTGCAAGGCCACCTTCCTGGTTCCTCGATCTAGGACCTCGCATGGACAGAGGTCTTTCCACCATAGAGCCCCTTCTTGGTACAACATGCTCCCTCTCTCCATCTCAGAAATCCCCATTATCTCCAAGTTCAAAACTGCGCTCAAAAGCGAGCTAATCAACATGCGCTGCTGCACCTGTGCATAACGGCTGTACAACACCCTTTGCCGTGACAAAGCCCACTGGGCTGCACCCTCGCCGTACCGCCTTAATCCTACCTCCTCGACATTACTACCATATCCAACTGCCTACCTTCTCTCAGTTTTAAAGAATGTACCATGTATGCTAGAATCCTAATATACTGCTTGCTAAATTGTCCTACTAGAATGCACTACTGTATCCAAATCAAACTATCTGCAGTGTTGGCCTGGTCGCATGCTCTACTAACTCTGTAACCTGTACCATGGAACTTGTTACGCATGTTTCTTTTTGCAAGTATCATTCACTTATGCTGCTAAACTCTGTAACCTTCCTTTTTGTCTACAATACCTGAATCTGCACCTTGTAATGTAAACTGTGTAACCTATACCCTGGATCCATGTATGCCTGCATCTTTACGTATTGTGTTCTCTTCTCTTTTTACCACACCTGACGAGGTACCTTTGGAAATGAGCCTCTGGCTCAAAGGTTGTAAACTGATTGCAAAATAAAATAAAAAAATAAGGTTGATAAGGAGAGTCGCTTTAAGCTGAGTAGCAACCATAGCACTACGGTGCATGGTCTTAAGCTGGAGGGCGGAAAGTTTAGGAGGGAGGTCAGGAAGCAATTCTTCTTCACAGAGAGGGTGGTGGACACGTGGAATGCACTGCTGGAAGAGGTCATCTCGTTGAAGACAGTGGGCAGCTTTAAAGAAGGCTGGGATAGGCATGGGGGAAAGTAAGGATCATGGGTAGGGAGGCTGGGAGGAGTGGGGAGGGAGGGCAGGAACATTAGCTCAAGCTGTGGACCCTGCAACACGAGCAAACTTGATAGACAAAATTGCCTTCTTCTGCTGGCTTCTTCATATGTTCGTATCTAATGATCTTAATCAGTATGTGTGGTAGGGCAATTTCTGGATGGTCACTCTGAGCCAGATTATACCATATCTGGAGCAGAAAATGTGGTTTTGCTCCCTGGACCTCTAGAATGCATTCTTCCACATTCCCATCTGCAGGTCCCACCGCATGTATCTCCATTTCCAAGTGGAAGGAGTTCTATACTAGAAACATAAAAACGTAGAGGATAATGGCAGAATGGGACCTGTGGTCCATCGAGTCTGCCCAAGTGAGGTATCCCAGGATCTATTGCACACCGGTGTTCTGCCTTCCTAAACACCCACCCTAGCCCTTGCCAGTGACATGTGTTTGTTCCCAATCCTTGTCGCATCTGTGCTTAAAGCTTGATACTGACTTTGCAGCCACCACTTCAGGAGGTGATCTATTCCAAGGTTCTGCCATCCTCTCTGAGAAGTAAAACTTGCTGATGTCCCTCTTGAACACACCGCCCTTTGATTTCCACTCATGCCCTCTTGTAATAGAATTGACATTCCTGGTAAAAAGCTGCGCTTCTGGCACCTTGTTGATGCCTTTAAGGAACCTGAAGGTCTCAATTATATCCCCCTCTCCCTCCTAGTCTCTAGCGAGTACAATTTCAGAGCCCCAAGCCTCTTTTCATAGGTGATTTCCTGAAGGCCATGTATCATATTTGTTGCCCTTTTCTGGACCACTTCCAATCTATCAATGTCCTTTCTTAGGTGAGGCCTCCAAAATTGTACACAGTACTCCAGATGAGGCCTCACTAATGACCGATAAAGTGGTAGTATCACCTCCCTGTCCCTGCTGTCTATCCCCCTTCCATGCATCCTAACACCCTGCTAACCCTGCTGTAAACCTTACTGCACTGACTTTGCTGCTTGAGGATGTCTTTAATGATGACTTCCAGAACACATTCCTCAGCAGAGGAGCTCTGCTGGACTCCGTTTAGCCAGTATTCTTCCTTGGGGTTGGCCCTACCCAGGTGTAGAACCTTACACTTCTTAGCGTTGAAGTTTAATTGCCACATCTGTGACCACCTTTCCAACTTGTTAAGATCCTCCTGCAGTTGTCTGACTCCCTCTGTACTATCCACTCTTCCACTGAATTTCATGTCGTCTGCAAACAGGGTGATGTTGCCATTTATACCCCCGCTGATGTCATTAATGAATACATTGAAGAGGACTGGCCACAGGACCAACCCCTGATAGACCCCACTAGTGACCTGCCTCTCATTAGATTTTACCCCATTTACTACCACCCTTTGATTTCTTTCCATCAGCCAACTCTGCATCCACTTTACCATCTGTTCAGCTACCCCAAGGTCTTCTAGCTTTTTTAAGAGGCATCTGTTCAGGACTGTGTCAAATGCCTTACTGAAGTCAAAGTAAAGCAAGTCCACCACATGATTCTTGTCCAACTCCTTGGTCACTTCATCAAAGAACATAATACGGTTCATTTGACATGACCTGCCAGTCATAAACCCATGTTGTTTGTAGTTCTGGAGGTGGTTTGCTTTGAGGTATTCCACTAGATTTTGCTTGACGAGGGCCTCCATAGGTTTACCCACTACTAATGTGAGGCTGACTGGCCTATTGTTACCTATATCTTCCCTGTCTCCACTCTTGTACAGTGGCACCACATCAGCCACCCTCCAGTCACCTGGAACTACCCCTGACTCCAGTGACCTGTGGAATAGGTGTGTGAGAGGCACTGCCAGCTCCTCTGCAAGCTTCCTGAGCACTCTAGGGAGGCACTCTAGTTTCAGGTTATGCCCTTCAGCATCTCCTCTGCACTAAGGGTCTTCACCAAATGCATGGCAGTGGTGGTGACCAATCTACGGAGTCTAGGTGTCAGAGTATACCCCACCTTGATGACTGACTGGTAGCTGATCCATCCAGAGAGGCCGTAGAGAGATCCACAGACCTGACTCTCCAGACCTGCTGAGATTTGGGCCTGTTGGTCAACCCAGACAAGTCTGAACTGGTATTGATGCAGGTGATCAAGTTCATCTGGGCAGAACTAGACTCCCTACTGGCCAAGGCCTGCCTCTGGGAAGACAAGACACAAGATCTTACCTCCTTTGCCTTATCATTTCCGTCTTTCGGATGAGACGTTACCGTCTTTCGGATGAGACGTTAAACCGAGGTCCCATCTGCCTAGATTGGTGGTAGTTCAGGTGGATGTTAAAGATCCCATGGCACTTCTCGAAAAGAGTAGGGGAATTTCCCCAGTGTCCTGGCCAAATTTCCCTCATTTCACTAAAAATACCACCAACAGCTTAATCTGGTTCAAGGTCAGTTGCCATTCATCTGTATCCCCCTCCCCCGGGTCGTGCCTGAAAATATGCAGGATTTGTCTAGTGTACTTACCCGGTCAACAAAAGCTAAAATAAATAAAATAAATAAATAAATAAATCATTTAAGATGGGCTCTTAAGAACATAAGAAAAATGTCGGCAGATGGAGACCGTGTGATTCATCTAGTTTGCCCAAAATGACTACCCCCCCCTTGTTGCCTGCAACCTAACCTGTCTGCAATGCCTATCCCATGCAAGTTTGAAATCTCTAATCATCTTTGATGCTACCAGCTCCTGAGGCAGGCTGTTCCATGGTTCCACCACTCCCTCTGTGAAGAAGTACTTCCTGGGGTTGCATTTGAACCTGCCTCCCACCAACCTCAAATTATGGCCCCTTGTACATGCTGTTGTGTTGTGCTGAAATAGATTACCTGCCTGAGTTGTGTTTAGCCCCTTCACATACTTAAATGTTTCTATCATGTCACCTCTGTTTCTTCTTTGCTTGAGGGAGTATAAATTTAACTCCCTGAGCTGCACCTCATATGTTCTGTAGTGTAGACCTTGCACTATTTTTGTAGCTCTTCTTTGCACCGTCTCCAAATGGTCAGTGTCCTTATTGAGGTGAGGTCTCCAGAACTGACCACAGTATTCCAAGTGTGGCCTTACTAAGAACCTGTAGAGAGGCATGATAACCTCCTGGTTCCTACTAGTACTGCCCCTCCTAATACAGCCTAGGATGCCATTTGCTTTCTGTGCTGCCTTCTCAAACTGTTTTCCTATTTTAAAGTCGTCAGTGATCAATATGCTGAGATCTTGCTCTATCTGTGTTTCTTTAAGTTGATGTCCTCCTAGTGTATACTTATTTCGTGTTCCTCCTACCCAGGTGTATTACCTTACATTGTTTGGCATTAAATTTTAACTGCCAAGCCCTGGACCATTTCTCCAACTTTCTAAGGTCAGCTTTCATGTTGTCTAGCCCTTCTTGTGTGTCCACTCTGTCGCAGAGCAAAGTATTGTCAGCAAACAAGCAAACGTTTCCTTTCAAATAATTTGCAAGGTCTCCTATAAAGATGTTCAAGAGGATAGGTCCCAGTACTGACCCCTGCAGGATGCCACTGGTTACACTACCTTTCCTTGACAGAGATCCATTTACTAGCACTCACTATGTCCTACTGTTTAGCCAGTTGCTAATCCAGTTAACTACCTTTTGCACCCTTCCTGAGATTTCCTACAGCTGCTGGGGTACATGTCATCCTGCACCAGCATGGTCCCCTAGGCCCGCTGGTGGATGTGTCACCTTCAGTGGGAGCTGGGCCATCAGTAATCACAGCACCTATGCCATTTGGGCCAGCTGGTCACAGTGACCCAGTTGATCTGGAACACCATCCATTGGAAACTTGTCCTGAAACATCTGCAGGAAGGAATTCTGTTTGACTGCATATAACAGACCTTCATACTGACAATAGACATATCTCTGGTAGAGTGGGGAGCACACTTGGAAGACCACATGGCCCATGGGTTCTGGTTGCCCAAGGAGTCCCTTCACCACAAATGCCTACTGGAGCTCCCTGCAGTGCTCTTGGCTCTGATAGAATTTGCTCTGCTAGTCAGGGGCATCTCTTTCAAGTCCAGATGGACAACACCATGACCATCTTTTATCTGAATAGACAGGGCAGCACACACTCCCTTCCTTTGTGCTGGAAGGCACTTTGTACCTGGAACCTCTTGCACAGCCTGGGCACTGATCTCCAGGTACTTCACATCACAGGGGAAGACAATGAGCTGGCAGATGCTCTCAACCAGGTAGGAGAGACATCGCATGAGTGTTCTCTGAATAAGGAGGTGGAGAACCACCTGTTCTCCCTGTGGGGCTCACTCTTGATGGACCTGTTTGCCTCCTGGGAGAATGCCAAACTGAAGTTATGTTGTGCTTGCCCCCCTACAGTCCGGGACACTGATGAGGGATGCCTTTACAAGGCTCTGGATCTCAGGCCTCATGTATGCCTTTCCTCCCTGCTCCTTGATCCACATAGTACTGGTTAAGTTCAGGAAGGACAAGGCACAGATGATCCTGATAGCTCCAGACAGATCAAGGCAGTTCTGTTACCCAGAACTTGTCAGCCTTAGCAGCAGGTCTCCACAGTGACTGTCTCTCAATCCAGACCTACTGACCAGACTTCACAAGTGGATCTTGCACCCAAACCTTCAGTCTCTGTGCCTCACATCCTGGTTCCTGAGTGACTAGAGTTCCAAGCCTTGAGCCTTTCCAAGGATGCCCTCTACATCCTGGAGGCCTCCTGGAAATAGTCCACTTGTAGGTGCTATGCCTTTAAATGGAAGAGGTTTTCTACTTGGTGTCAGGGCAAGGAGCTTGATCCCCTTGCCTGCCTTGTGGCTAGTAACCTAGTATACCTCTGGTCCCTCTCCCAGCTGGGATTGTGAGCAACCATTAAGGTGCACCTGGCAGCCATCTCTGCTTGCCAGGCATGGTCCATTATACCAGTTGTGGCCCAGAAGAAGGTGGTCAGGCATTTATTTAAGGGCATTGATCACTTGTCCCCTCCAGTGCATGAACTACCTCCACCATGGGACTTACTGCTGGTCCCAGCTATGCTCAAAGGGCAAGCCCGATGCACAGATGTGAGTTGTCACACCTGTCATAGAAGACAGCCTTCCTGGTGGCAATTATGTCTGCCAGAAGGATTGGGGAGCAGCTCCAGGTGCTTTTGGTGGGGTCTCCTGACCTCATCTTCCATAGGGAAAAAGTCATCATTTGCCCCAACCCAAAGTTTCTCCCAAAGGTGGTATTGGAGTTTCACCTTAACCAAGTGATTAACATGCCAGAATACTTTACAAACCCATCTTTTCTTAACCAGGTGATTAACTTACCAGTGTACTTTGCCAACCCATCTTTGGAGACCAACTGAAGGTTCCATACCCTGGACTTGTGGAGAGCGCTCTCCTATTACGTGGATCATATGGCTGGAGTTCAGGGACAGGCTTACAAGCCATTCATTGCCTCTGCTGAGCCTTGCCTGGAGACTGGCTACAAAGCAGATGATTGCAAAGTGGATCACATCTTGTATCGACCTCTGCTAGAGGCTGTCTAGTCAGAAGCCTCCCATAGTGATTAGGGCTCATTCCACCAGACATACCACTGCCTCAGTGGCTGCTTCCAGGGATGTACAGGAGATCTTTAGGCTGCTACCTGGAGTTAGCACACACCTTCACTTCCCATTATTTCCTTGACCCTGAGTCATGCCGTGATGTGCATTTTGGGACCTCGGTTCTCCAACCTCTGCTAGCCAATTAGGGGTTGTACCTTGCCCGTCCTCCCACAGAACTGCTAGAAGTTTTCCAGAGTGTGGATACGTGAACTATATCCACACCCTTGGAAGAATAGATTAATCACCTGTAACTGTAGTTCTAGGAGTGGTATATGGTTCACATTTACACAACCTCCCCAGCCTCCCCTGGCAAGTGGTACATGGATCCTGCTTCCAGTATATAAGATCTAATGTTACTGATGGAGTCAGGGGATATACTGCCCAGGTGGTGGGAGGAGTTAGCTTCAAGATGTTCCAGCCAATATCAGCATTCCAGAAGAACTGCCAGAGAGGGGATGTGAACCATATACCACTCCTAGAACTATGGTTACATGTGAATAACCTATTCTTTTCACCTACCAGGTTCATAGGGTGGGGTCATAAGAAGGCTATGTTGAAAACAGTTGTATACTGTTTGTCTTACCTTGTGATGGCTGTCTGTGGTTGATTGTGTGGACTTATTTTCCTGCTGGCGGAGTGGTGAGTTATGGTTGGAAACTCTAATGCCACACTTCCCTACTGTTGCTGCTGTAAGTTGAATCCTAAGTTATACATTAACACAGTTTCATGCAAAGATTTTCTTTTCTTTTGGGACCTATACAAACAGATCCATCTGGCTGTGGAAGCACAGGGCCCTCTGGGTGATGCACTTCTATGCAGCTACAGATGCAAATGTGCAGGATCCTTCAAGCCCTGCACCAAATGTGGAGTCCTTCAGGCTGTGGAAGCACAGAACCCTCTGATTCCTGCACTTCCATGCAGTTACAGATGTGGTACTTGAAAGTTTCTATCATGTCCCCACTCTCCCTCCTTTCCTCGAGGCTATACATATCTAGCTCCTTAAGTCTCTCTTCATATGTCTTCCGGTGCAGACCCTGCACCATTTTAGTTGCCCTCCTCTGGACAGTTTCCATCCTGTCTATGTCTTTGTGGAGATTGGGTCTCCAGAACTGCATGCGGTACTCCAGATGGGGTCTCACCAACTGTCTGTACAGAGGGATAATAACTTCCTGTTTTCTACTGGTGATGCCTCACCTTATGCATCCCAGTGTCCCCCAGCCCTCCTTGCTGCCCTCTCACATTGCTTGCCCACCTTTAGGTCATCTGATATGACTACCCCCAGGTCCCTTTCCATTTTTGTTGTTGTTAGTATCTCACCCCCCATTGTGTACTCTTCCCCTGGATTTTTGTTTCCCAGATGCATTACCTTGCACTTCTTAGTATTGAATCTAAGCTGCCATACATTTGACCATTCCTCTAACCTTGCCAAGTCCCTTCCCATCCTTTTCACCCCACCTTGTGCATCAACTCTGCTGCAGATCTTTGTGTCATCTGCAAAGAGACATACTTTTCCTTCCAGTCCCTCTGCAATGTTGCTTATAAAGACATTGAAGAGGACTGGTCCTAATACTGAACCCTGCGGTACCCCACTAGTAACCCCCATTTCTTCAGAGTGGACTCCATTTACTATTACTCTCTGTGTCCTATTCTCCAGCCAATTCTTTACCCAGGCTGTCATCTTGGGACCCACTCCCAGGCTGGCTAACTTGTATATTAATCTTTTGTGTGGGACTGTGTCAAATGCCTTGCTAAAGTCTAGGTAGGCCATGTCCACAGCCCCTCCCTGATCTACTACTTTGGTCACCCGGTCAAAGAAATCTATCAGATTTGTCTGGCATGACCTTCCCACTGTGAATCCATGCTGCCTTGGGTCCTGTGCCCCTCTGGCCTCTAGATACTCAACAATTCTTTCCTTCAGAAGTGATTCCATCATTTTCCCTACCACTGAGGTTAAACTAACAGGTCTGTAGTTTCCTGCTTCTGCCTTGCTCCCACTTTTGTGAATCCATGATACCCAAATTACAAGAATTTTTTTTGTTATGGGCAACCACTGCACCTTTCATTCCCTGGCTGGGGGGTGTTGCATAACAGTGCCATCCCCTCACCCTTGCCCCATACAGCTGGGTCACTGAGCTAATTCCTGAACTCATTTCACCAGCATGGGATCACAAAGCACTACCTGCTGGTGTCAAGACTGGCACTACATACAAAGTTTCCTAATGATTAATAAGTATAATTAGGAAAATATGTCTAATCCAGGATTTAAAAAACTACATCTGTCGCGTTTATGAGATGGTGTGAAAAAATAGCTATGTTCAAAGTTTGGAGTCAAAATGGTTATTTTGCCATATTTGTACCCATCTCATGAATCTGGTATGTGAACATTTTCAAATCCCTGACTAAATGTCATGCCACAGATGCAAAAACTTATTTTGGCCAGAATTTTAAAATGACAGCTGTCCATTTATGACTGGTCTACTTCAAGATCTCCTTCGGCCCTACCGCCCTCTCCGCCCACTCCATTCTGCTGATGAGGGATTGCTAGGGATTCCCAGGGTTTGTCTTCATTCATCTGAGGCCAGAGCTTTTTCTTTCATGGCCCCAACCCTGTGGAATTCTCTGCCTCATTGGATTAGAGAGTGCCTGTCCACAGAGTCATTTAAAGCCTCATTGAAAAGCTACTTATTTGAATTAGCTTTTGAATAAGTTTATCCTGTTGCCTTTTAATTGTTTTTATATTTGTATTTATTGTTGATGTATGTTAATTCTGTTATGTATTTGCACTTTGGTATTTTGAAAAGCACATCACGAATAAATACTGGTTTGATTTGATTTTGATTTAATGTGAAAAAATGGCTATGTCGATACTTTAGTGTCAAAATATTGAAAATTACCAAAGTTATGAGTGAGGGTAGAGAAATTTTAATGTACACACACATAACTTTGTTTTTTTTCAATAATTTGACCCCAAATTTTCAACATAGCCTTCTTATGACTCCAGATCATGAAGTTGGTAGGTAAAAACTTTCAAATCCTGCCCAAAATGTGATTTCACAAAGTGACCATGAAATTGCCTTTCAGGCCAGATTTGAATAATTCCACTGCCCTTGGTCATGAGGTGGGGTCCAAAAAAGGCCATTTTGAAAATCTGGTGTACAAATATAAAAAAATGACAAAACTATGAATAAAAGTTCAAACCCCATTACTTACCTTATTTTCCTCATATCACAGTCGCCGGGTTCCAGCCACAAGATATGTCTACCACTGGCAAGTGGATCTACACTATGGAACATGTTCAGGTGAATGTGGGTGTCTGGGGGTGGTGGGTGCTGAGTGGGAGGTCAGGGTTGGGTGGGTGGTGGGTGTGCAGGAGTCAGATTGGTGAGGAACTGTTGCCTTTTTTACAGGTTTGAACAAAAAAGATCAATGAGGTAGTTTTCTTTGTTTTAGTGGACTTTCCAACATTGGGGAATCAGGCACTCTGTGGTATGGCTACTGTTCAGTGGCAATGGTGGCGGGAACCCAGATACTGCCATGTATATAATAAGAAGGGGGAAGGCAATCTGGAGGGGAGGGGAGGGGGTAAAGAAAAGTGGTACTGGGGGTGGGCACCCCAGTCCACTAGTAGTTTATAATAGATAGCTAATTTGATAGATAGATAGATAGATAGATAGATAGATAGATAGATAGATAGATAGATAGCTAGATACAGACAGAGAGACAGACAGAGAAAGGTATCACTGGCTCATTGCTTCAACTTACGCCAGCAGCATAACTCCAGCTGTGGCTTCACAATTCATGAAAGTCCCACTGTTCTCATACTGAGAACATGGGTGAATGTCTCCTCTCGCTAAACTGAGCACCCAGGATTTTTGGGTGCCCAGAAATTTTATTTCCAGGGCCGTTTTGGTAAACCAAACAACAGATTCTAGCCAGGTTCGGTTGTTTGTTTTTTGAAAATACATCATTTTTATGTATTTTCAATATTCTTTAGTTGAAAACACAGGATGGCAACCACCATGATTTTTTTTACTCGTGACAAGTAAATAATTTCTCATGACATGTAAATAATGAAAGTAAACACTCATGATTAGTTTTTTTTACCAGTCGAGCTAGAGGGTTATCAAAAAAAAATAATTTGAAATCCTTATAACTCTGGGACTGTATACAAGCTTTTCACAAAACCTTTGAAAGGCCCTACCTTGGTACAGGTTATTTCTGCCCGAAAGTTTCCTGAAAAAGTTTCACATTGTCTAGGCTGTGCATGAGAACAAAACAAACCATGTGTTTAGTACGGGAAAAGAAAAGCTTTTTTTGTATTTTGTGGTGTTTAATATATCGATAACCGAACAAGATGTCATCACAAAACTTTTTACGTCTTGAGACTCTGGCAGCCAGACCACACATGCCAAATTCTGGGTTATTTTGTCAGACAACACCAAAGTTACTAAGGTGCAATTATTGCAGTTTAACATTAAACAGTCTACTCAACCCAGACTATAGGGGTGTATATTTTACAATACAATTAACCCAGGATAGCCAGCTGAGATGCAAAATCTCCTTGCTTCCACTCATTTCCATAGCTGAGTGGACTGTAGCCCCAAAAGGTAAATGTCTTGCCCAAGGTCACAAAGGAAGTATTTCACTTTAGAAGAGTTTGAACCTACAGTCTCTTGGTTTCCTAGCTGGTGCTCTATCCAATAGACCATAAAGTTGTTATCCCCTGTAACTGAGCTATAGGAAGCACAGCTCCCCACCATGCTCCAGCCTGTAGCCAACCAGTGTGCCTCAGTCCTGACATAGAAGCTCTCACCCTCATCAAAATTCAAGTGCTTCCACCCCACCTATCTTGGGCAGTCAAACCCATTCCTTACATTTAATTATATTATCTTAAGGATACCCAACCCCGAGTATCCAGTTTTTCCACTGTTGTACAGGGCAATATCAATACATTATGAGTACGGACACGTGGGTGTGGCACACACTGAGTCTAATAAACCTAGTGCAGCTTAGCCCAGCAGTGATTATGGGAAGTAGGCAAAAAGTAAAACCTGCACACACACCACGAGCTAGAAGTCAGACATTTATTCACAGAACACCAGTGGGATCATGGGCTAACACCCCTATGTATCACCTCACCCAGGAGGCTTAGTCAATGGCACCCTGATGAAGCCTCCAGGATGGGGCACTATAAAGGTGTGTTAGTCCATGATCTCACCAGCATTCTGTGAATAAAAGTCTGATTGCTAACCCATGGTGTGTTTGTTGTTTTTCTTTTTTGTCTGGTTCAAAATTACTATGCAGAGGCACCTTTGGGGCTGCTAGAGTGCACCATTGTTTTTGGTTTTTTAACTTGTTTTGAACACTGGTTATGGGAAAGCAGGCATGGTTTACAGTAAAAAAAAAAGTCCTTTCCAAGAATGCTTTAATGCTAAACCCTGCCCTGTCCTTCTGTAATCAGCTATGCACTTGGTTACACTCAGCATGTTTGGATGAGCACATGACATGCCACTTCCTCCTTGCATCCTACCTGCTCAGTTGTACTCTGATAGTATTGACCTGGACATGTCCAGTCTGGGGCAGTAAGGAAGAGATTTTCATCAACTAGATCCCTAAAGATAATGTGACTATGGTAAGAGTTGGGTGGGTGGTTTACCATTGATTGGTGGGGTCTTGGATACTGGCTTTGTCTTGATCAACCTACTGGGCTGGCTATTGGCCTGTGTGTGGGAGGGTGGGCTGTATTTTGTATAGCCTGAAGACTGGTGCTAACCTCTTGGGGTCAGACAGGGGTATTAGATATATGTGAAGAAATTAGCTTGCCAAAGCTGGCCAGGAAGGTGGTGGTGGCGGGTGGAGGGGTGGGGGTTAATTTGCACAGCAATGAAACAGTGTTTTGCAGCATGTTTCTGAAAATTAGGTGTGCCAGACATGTACGGTATTACTCTTTATGTTGCATATTACCAAAAAAAAATTTGCAAGAAAATATATTCCCTATACCTTAGATTTCATTTACTCCTGCTGCTTGTCTGTGGCTGGGTATAGCTCTCTGTTTTTGGCATCATTATCTATTGCCATAGGAATCCTCATCAGTGGGAAAGGGTCTGAGCTGCTGCTGGATGACTCTGAAAGACACTTTGATTGATTGATTGATTGATTGATTGATTGATTGATGCAATTGATTGATTTTGTCCAGAAAAGTTAAATGAGCCATAATCTTGTTTACAATGATGTCCTGCCATACAGAAGCAGCAGGCTACATTATAAAACATTTCCAAAGGAGAAACAAAAGTGGTTTATTGTCATCCATGATGACTCAGTCCTACTGATGTAGAAACTCAAAGCACTATTAACATCCAGAAGGCGAAGAGTGACATCGCTTTGGTTGAAGTCTGGTTGGGGGCTGAACCTAAGACAATGAGATTGACTGATATAAGTGGAAATCTGATAGCTATTAGATAGAACCTAATACCTGCAAGATGTGCTGTTTCCCAACTGCCCCTACTGGTCGCTCCGATCCTCTAACAAGGGATTGCTAGAGATTACTAGGGTACATTTGAAAACATCTGAAAGTAGATCATTTGCCTTTATGGCTCCTACCCTGTGGAATTCTCTGCCTCATTGGATACAAGATAGCCTGACCATAGAGGGATTTAAAAATTCCCTTAAGGCCCATTTATTTGCACAGGTGTTTGATGGGTCAATGGAAATTTGATTATGTGGCTGCATTTTAAAACTGAAATTGAATTTTTAATAATTTTAATTGATTGTATTACTGTTTAAAGTTATTGGAATATGAATTTTATGTTGGCTACTGTGTATATTTTTTGTAAAGGCACCCTGAGCTTTGGAAGGGCACCTAATATAAATAACGTTTTGCTTGCTTGCTTGAAGCCCAAGGTGAGTCATGAGTGCAACTTTATTCTTCTGGAAAATCCATTTAGCCTGGGTCAAAGACTCTCTAGTAAGAGGTTAGAACCAGGAGGAAGGCAATGTTCCAAGAGAGGAACTGGAGGTCACATGAATGGATGGATGGGGGATAACAACTGTGTAAGGGCCAAACTGAGATTCCGAGGAGGAGGAGATGGCTCCCTGACTAGAGGACTGAGGTGATTAAGACCCCTACGAAATATGCAGAAAACAGGAGCACAGTAGACTCCAAAGAATAACCCTGCTCTTGACCTGCTGTTTAAGAATTGATAGCTGCTACTGTAGGTGAACTCAAGGAAGCCATATTCAAGTTTGCAGAGCTGTTAATAGCTGGGCAGGACCAATGTTCTGTCATATTCCCTTGGCTAAAATTGTAAACTTTACTTTTTTGACCTGTTGGTACAGAGGACCATTCACCAATCAGAGAGTATGTTTATAGTGATCCTGCAGCAAAATAACTGCCAAGTACAGTTGTGTATGTTTTGTAGAAGCAAAACACCACCATAAATGGCATGAAACTGCTTCCTTTCTCTGGGATCACTGCAGTTAACAAGATTTGGGCACATTCAACTGGCTCGTTGACCCACTGGTAATGCAATAAAAGCAGAAAAAATGGATTGTTTCAAGATTTGCAAGAGATAATAAGCTGTATAAAACATTTAAGAAATTATTCACAATACATCTATACATCCACACTACATCCCTGAACACATGTGGACCCCCCCCCCAAACAGGGACATGGATTTCAAACAGACACACATAGATCCCAGGACAGAAACACTGATGACCACCCCTTGAAACATCAACTGTTAGACAAACAAATGCACCATCCCCTAGACAGATACAACATAATCCCAGCACCACACACAAACACACACAGCACCACTCAGTACAACCACACACCACCACTGAATGTGGTGCACACAGGTCTTCACACACATGATCATCTGCACAAACACAACCATCCATCCAGTCATACACACACACTGACACAAACCAGTGGATACTTACAGCCCCCATATGTATGTGTGTGTATATATATATATATATATATATATATATATATATATATATAAAAATACATGATGGACAGGGTATGATATGGAAAATATCTTCCTCCTGCAGGTGAGCTCTGGATACTCACAGTGCGAAGGCCACGAGTAAGATATCAGAGCTCACTGACTCTGAGAAGATATTTTCCATAAGCATACGATCTGCGCATCATGTGTTCTATTTATACAATAGGGGTACGAGTTTCAGAAGTATTGTTATGATTTTTGTGTTCTGTTGCTGTTTCTGTGTTTGCTGTTTCTGTGTGAGATTTCTGAATGGGCTGGCAGTGTTACAAACTCTGTGGGAAAAGCTGAGTGTGTTTTGCAATGCTAAGTAAGTTAGCTTCAGGCAGCAGTGAGAAAGAAAATGTTTTGTGAAGGTGTCTGTTTTAGAATTCTGGTTGCAGTCAAGCTGAGAGGATCACAGTAATGGGTTGGGAGTGAGTCATAGTATAGGAAACACCTGAGAATGTTTTGCCATGGTAACTGAGTCTGAGTTTGGTGTAGGCAGCAGTGAGAAAGAAACTGCTTTGTGAAGCTGTCTGTTTTAGAATTCTGGTTGCAGTCAAGCTGAGAGGATCACAGCAATGGGTTGGGAGTGAGTCAGAGTATAGGAAACACCTGAGAATGTTTTGCCATGGTAACTGAGTGGGCTGCAGGCAGCAATGAAATATCACTCACGGTGGTGATGTCAGGACATGATTTATCTTAAGCCGTGATGTCACAACATGAAATATCTCATGTGGTTATGTCACCACAGTGAAGATACATGTCTTTATCACACTCATTTATCCTTCACCCCTATTGTATAAATATACATATATATATATATATATATATATATATATATATATATATAGGCATGTTGGTGAGTAGCCACATCTACTGGTGAGCAAAAAATAAGTCAAACTGGTGCCATGATCAACAGTACAGAATCAGTTTGGCTTTTTTTGTCAATCAGTTTGATGTTACGCAGTGCAAGTGTGAAAGCCCCTATTCACGTACAGTTTTTCCTTACTTTAACACTTATCATATATCTGGCTGAATCCTCAGCCTGCACCAAATCTATGCCTGACAGCCCTTTATTACTCCCCCCCCCATGCCCCCAACTAAAACCACTGCCAGGACAGCACAAGGAGAAACAGCAGTTTGTAAAGGCCCAATCAGGGCTAGAAGGACAACATCGGAGCCAAGAGGACTGTCCCCAGTCGACAGCCACACAAAAGATAAACAGCTTTCCCCTTCCTCTGCTTACATAACACCCCATCCTGCCCTTCTCCTCCCTTCCTCCCCTTCAGTGCACTAGCTTAGGTGACTACTAGTGAGGTGAGGAGATGGCAACCAGCACATCCCTTCTCACACCACCTTGTCCAGTTGCCATTTAACTTGCAATGTAAGGCCTTATGTCAATATGCCATGAGTATATCATCCTTCAATTGAGATGTTAAACTGAGGTTCCTTGCCCATGTCTGGTCACTGTCCAGGTGGAACTAAAAAGATTCCATGGCACTTACTGAAGAAGACTAGGGGTATTTCTCCAATGTAATGGCCAATATTCCCCTGTCAGTACAACATGTCTAGGTACCCCCATGCACCTGAAAACAGGCTATCACATCTTAGTAGGCCTTTCCTGGTCACAAAATGACAAATAAATAAAATATCAATATAGTCCTAAACTCACTAATAGTCCCCACATTAGTGAACTGATGAGGAGAGGAAGGGGGATTAGTTGTTATGTGGGCTGTGGGAAGCAATTTATTTTTACTGGTGTTGGTATTCAGAATTGGGACCAGGGATGGGGAGTGTGAGCTGCTAAACACCTGGGAGTTCAGCATCAGGACCAAGAGAGGGAGAAGCTATTAGACACCAGGCATTTTGACATTGGGACTAGAGGGAGAGGGAGAGTGGAGCTGGTAGACACAAGATGAGTGGAATTAATTATCGCATGCAGTGTCCTCCTGAAGTAAACAGCAGGTGTCCCTAAATCAAAAGACAGCCTCCACCTTGAGTGAGATAGTCAAGAGTGCAGTACAGGAATGAACTCAGTGCTAACAGCCCACTGGCACCACTGTCAAACCATCAGATAGCTGCCCAGTACATTGACATGACTTTCAAAGCATTAGAGAGCCTATTATGAATCAGTAGAAGCTCAGAATGTGCAAGCACATTTCCAGCCAGTGTTGACACTTATTTCCCATTTCAGAGATGGGTTGAGCTGACACAATGCCTGTCACTTTCAGAAAATTCACAGTGTGACTACAAGGGGGCTTGTCTATGACAAGCTCTGTAAAAGGCATGAAACAAAATCTTGTATGCAATGTGGTAGTCCTAGATCCTCTACCCATGTAATGTTTCAACCATTTTCTTTTACAGACACTGCAATGTATAACACTACTGGAGTTCCATCCAAAAGCCCGGGCACTCCAACCAGTACTGGTAAGTATTAAAGCCCTGGCCTGCAGTGGCTTCAGTGACCATGCCACGTTCCTAATTTCTGTAGAGATGGTTCAGCTGGAAAAGTCCATAGTGCAAACCAACATGTAGAACAGTTTACAAATCAGGCTGGGGAGGGTTGCATTGACAAGGCTTCAGCAGGACTTCAGGTTGCTTGAAAAACACCTTCTAGATGTAGTCTACCACAGGTCATAGCAACAACCACAATACATTTCTTTTCACCCTCCTTAGGCATCACCAGGGTCTAGGACAAAGAGGGTCTGTGACACTGTCTTACCCAAGGGGTACAGTTAATCTGTTAGGTGGTACTTCCCAAGAGAGCCACTGCTGTGCATTTGATGACACTGGCAGGGTAGTCATGTTTTCGGTGTGAATACATACTTGTACCTCCTTTTGATTCTCCTCATGTTGTACCTAAATACATGTATTGTTCATTGTGTGTTTTTTGTAATGGTACTTCTGCCGCAATTTAAAGAAAGACCAGGTAAATGAGATGTTTCTGCTAGGCATGTTCTTTGAGTAGATAAATAGTAAAACACAATGGCTGTCAAATTTATTGATTTTTTTTTTTAATTTGGTGACCACGAAAGGCGCACTGAGCCAAAACTCATTTTCAGATGCATCCCAGTGTAGAAGAAACAGAGAGGTACACAAATACTAATCATCTTCAATAACAGCAAACATTATGCAAGGTACAATGGTGTGTAATAATGTAGTGTGATGAATAAAACATTGGAAAACATAGAGCAAATAGTAACACTTAACAGTTGTACTGTACTTCAAGGGTGGATTACAGCTTCTGCAATAAAAGGCCATCATTGCTGTCCAGATTATGATATGGATTAACCATAATAGTAAATGAGTAGGAGTTTCACAGTTTTATTGCAAATAGATGGCCATTTAACTATATTAGTTGGTAACCATCTTGACTGATTTCACCAAAGTACTGGTGAAATACCAGAACAGAATACTATATTATTATAAAGCAACACTATTTCAAGGAACCTGATGGGTTGAAAGAGTTCTAGCAGGGTTAAATTAACCCACATTACCCTACCATGTAGCGTCAGCTTGCAGCATATTTTCTCTCTTCTTTATAAATGAAATACAAGCTGTTGTCCATAAACTTTCACTTTTGAAATGTAAAAAAAAAATGGCTGTCCCAGTCCCGAATCCCCAAAGTCAGGCCTCACAGCATAAAGTATTTTAGTAGTCTGACAGCCCCCAGTCACACTGATTGTTAAGCAGCACCTAAAATAAAAAAAAAGTCTGTATATTTTAAATGTGGTGCCACCCCCACCTGTCACAGCTCTATCACAGATTCCTGTATCTATGTCTATAAATTTTTACTTGTTATATGTAAAAATGGATATCCCATTCCCCAATCCCCTTACTCAGACCACACAGCATACAATATTAAAATAGTCTTAAAGCCACCAGTTGCACTCAGATTGAGCAATGGCAAACAGCGAGTGTGCAATCGCCATAAAAAAAATATGCCTTTGTGGCACAATGAAAGTGCTCCATTAGCATGCTTTAAATCATTACCTAGAATACAGGATTATCTCCCTTTATGATTATTTTTATAAAAAACAATAGATTGCAGCCAAAATCATCTGGCTGCCATGGGAATGAACTTCCTCCACCAATAGCTTGACAGCATGACAGGCGTGGGAGGACAGAGTGCGTTCCTTGTGTAGAATCGAACAGTCTTTTTCTTGATTTAGCAAACGTAAAAGGAAATACATTCTGTTTCCCACATTTACAATAAATAAGTGTCTAAATATAGCACATGGTATCTCACACCCACTTGGAATAGCAGACTAGTGAGCACAATATGTTACCATGGATACCAGCATTTCAAGAATAGCTTGGCACTCTACACATTCTCTGAGAAATGTGGAAAGACTATTTTACTTTAAATTAGAGGTTTTCCATTAATAAATGTAACATAACTTTAAATATATTTTTATCAGTTCCAGATTATGATATTAGCAATAAAGTACAATCAGGGTTAGATTAACAGTCACGAGGTGCAGCTGAGTGCCATATTACACCACAAGAGTGTGATTAGCAGACTATTGCTCAACCTCTGGTTGTACCTTCTAGCTTAATTATTGATCTCATATTAGCCATGGGTAGCTGTAGGTCAACCAGCTATATTAGCTAATATAACTGTAGGTCATTTGATTATATGAGCTATTCTTTGCAAAAAGCTGCATTAATGCACCAGTTAGGGCTCAGATTAAAGCAATAAAAGTAGGGAAATTTGATGTTAGGGTTTCCAACCCTGACTACCTACTCCCATCCCACAAGCAAGAAAAGTTAAAAACCTTATGGCAAATCAGTGTTGGGGTCTTTCATGGGGTCCTCAGCCCCAATGTTCATCCCATTCCCTGAGACAACAAGATCAGAAGTTATGTATTTTCATCAGGAAGGGAAGACTATATGGGAATGGGGTGAGCATTAATGTTGTAAACCACAAGGAAGAACCCAGCACTGATTTGCCATAAGGTTTTTTGCTTTTGCTGCTTGGAGGATGGGAGTGGGGGAGTCAGGATTGGAAACCCAAAAATTACATTTCCCTACTTTTGCCACTTTAATCTGAACCCTAACTGGTGCATTAACACAGTTTTTTGCAAAGAATTTCCTTTCTTTTTTTGATAGAAGAATTGCATCCTTGAACACATCCATGTGGCTGTGGAAGCACAGGGCCCAGAGAGCCCTGCGCATCCAAGCCCCTCCATAGATGCAGACATCCATCTGGATGTGGAAGCGTGGTAGATACATAGTGTCAAGCAAACATTAAAAAAGAAAAACCTGTCACAAATTACAGCACAAACAGTAAGATTAAATGTCACAACCGGTAAATTCCCACACGAATGGTCAAATAATATGTCACAACTGGTAAATTTCTGAGAAAAAACATAAGATAATTACGATGGATAAAGGTAGATTTGGGGGAGTAGTTTTTAAAATTCAATTCCAGAATCAAATAAAAGAACTGTCCTTCACCAAAATACGGGTTTTGGAGTCTGACTGTACCTCAATATTTGCTTATTATACTATTTTACAATGCAGTTGGTACACAGTATTGCTCAAACAGTAAATAAGAAAAACCTGTCACAAATCACTGCACGAACAGTAAAATTATATGTCACAACCAGTAAATTCCCTCATGAACAGTAAAATTATACGTCACAACTGGTAGTTTGCTAAAACTTCCTGTACTTCCTGGATCTTGGTTGGGGCCAGCTGGGGAGACAATTTAACTGCCTTCACAGAGGATTCCCACTTGCTTTCTTCCAGTAAGTCCAGAAGGGGGGGTATCCTTCATCCATCCCCTCCATAGGACAACATACTGCGAACACCATGTCAGCCCTATTAGCATATGGCTTCATCATGTTGACATGGTACATTCTTTCTGTCTGTCTTCTGTCAGGTAACTCTATGATATAGTTCATGTCATTTACCTTCCTAACTATTTTGTACGGTCCTGCCCACTCAGTCTGCAGCTTGCCTTTCCAGACCGGAATAAGGACCATGACTTCCTGACCCACTGTGCATGAATGAGCCCCTAGCTCTGCGGTTGTACCACACTTTTTGTCTCTGTTGGGCAGCTGCCAGATTGCTCTGGGCTGTTCCCATAAGCTCCTTCAGCCTTTCCCTAAACCTAAGGACATAATCCACTATGGGAGTTCCCTGGGTGGTGTGCTTGCCTTCCCAGTCCTCCCGGATCAAGTCTAGGGGCCCACATACCTGGCGTCCATATAAGAGCTCAAAGGGGGAAAATCCTGTTGACTCTTGGTGCACCTCGCTGTATGCAAACAACAGGTGGGGGAAGGTATTTCTCCCAGTCCCTCCCATGCTGTTCAGCAAATGCTTAGAGCATTGACTTCAGGGTACCATTAAATCTTTCCACAAGCCCATTGGCTTGTGGGTGATAAGGTGTCATGTGTCTCTGCACCAACCCACACCTCTCCCGCAAACATTTCATCAGGTCTGACATGAAGGAACCCCCTTGATCAGTGATAACCTCCTGCGGAAACCCAACATGGGAGAAAATCCCTAGTAAGGCATCTGCCATTTTGTCTGTCCTCAGTGAGGATAGGGCAACTGCCTCGGGGTACCAGGTGGCATAATCCACCACAGTCAGGATGAACCTCTTCCCAAAGAAGCTGGGGGTATTTAAAGGCCCCACAATATCCATTCCCACCCTCTGGAATGGCTCCCACACTATGGGCAATGGAATTAGGGCAGCTTGTGTTTTCTAACCTGCCTTCCCTATTTCTCTGGCACCGGTGACAAGACCCACAATACTCCTTCACCTGCTGGGTGAAGTTGGGCCAATAGAAATTCTGGGCCAACCGCTGTGTAGTGCACGTGATTCTCAGATGAAAAGACAAGAGAATATCATGTGCAGTCTTGAGCAACTGCTCATGATATGCTTAGGGAATGACAAGCTGCCTGCCTATCACCCCTCCCTCTGTCTTCACATCCTGAGTATACATCAGTCCATTTTCCCAATAAACCTTATGTTTACCATCACCTCCCTGTGCTCCATCAGAGTCTGCCAAAGCCCTCAGCTTCTCTAGACTAGGATCATTTTTCTGAGCAGCTGCAAACTTCTTACACATTCCCAAGGCATGGGACAGGTCCCCTTCAGTCTCTAAACTAGGGTCCCTAGCACTAGCATCAGGGCACTCAAGATCACTGTCATCCTTAACCCTCTGACAATGGGTCACCCCTCCTTCTTTGGATTAACCCTCCATAGCCATGTGGTTAACTGCTACTGGGGAAATTTCTACCCCCTTTTCATTACTCTCCACATCAGGAGACATGTTGGGGAACCAGCCTCCCAGTGGTTTCCACAATGGCTTCTGTCAGGTCCAGGGAACTACAATTCTCCCATCCTGCTTGGCTACAGGTAACTGCACACACCATCCCCTGTTTGAGATTATTGCCAAGGATGACATCAACTGCTAAAGTTTTGGCTACAGCCACCTGTTGCACAGTTCCCCCCGTTTCATCCCAGTCTAGGAGAACACTAGCGAGTGGCAATGTTTTCTCCTCACCAGTGAAGTCTTGTACAGTTGTAAATTCATTGGGTATAAGCTGACCAGGCTCTACCAGATCCCCTTTTACAAGCGTCAGGGATGCACCTGTGTCCCTTAACCCCTGTATCTGTACATTATTCACCGTGACTGGGTGCATGTGTTCCCTCATGTTCGCAGGCATGCTTCCAAGGACATGTGAACAACCCACTTCTTTCCTAGCTCCATTCTGTGTATGGCTGGTCCTTTTGGGACACTGTCTGGCAATATGCCCAGTTTCTTTACCAACCCAACATTCGTTTCTTTTCTCTGAGAAATCTTCTCTCTGAACCCTGGGGCTAACTGGTTGCAGTGGAGGTAGTGAGGGTTTTAGCTGCCCTGAAGGCATGCTTTTCCCTTTCTGCACTACCATGCCCACCACATTAGCTCTCAGAGCAGGTCTGTTCTTGGCATAGCGGTCCAAGAGTTCAGCAGCCTCTTGCACTGTTTTATGATCTTGGTCCTCCAGCCAGGTTTTCATCTCTGCTGGACATGCCCAAAAAAACTGTTCTAACAAAATAGCATTTTCAATTTTATCTACAGAGTTTGCTTCAATTCCTTCCCACCAATGTTTTAAACACTGACGTTGTTTCATGGCTAGCTCCTCGTAGCTCATATCAGAGCTTCTCCTGAGCTTACAGAATTTAGCTCTGTAGGCTTCTGCAGTTAAATCAAACTTTTTTAAATGTGCAGCTTTAAGTTTGCTGTAATCATTACTGTCCTCATTGTCCATTTGACCCAATGCATCCTGAGCTTTCCCGTAAGTAGTGGGGATAGCTGGAAGCTCCAGGACCCTCTAGGAATTTTAGCCTGAATACAACTTTTTCAAAGCAATTTAAAAAGGCATCCATATCCCCCTCCTCTTTAAATTCAGCTATCAATTTGGAATTTTTTATTTTATTTATTTAGATCTAGGACTACAAATACCTTTGAGCCAAAGGCTCTTTTACAAAGGTTCCACGTCAGTTTGAAAACAGTACAACAAATTGAGGCAGTGCAAGATAATACAGAAATACAGCAATCTGAAGGCAGAATACACAGGATAATGTCATTTACAACAATGAATAGGGGAAGAGGCAAACAATATTGGTATAAATTGGTCAAGGGTGAAAAAAGGTGGGTTTGCTACATCATACATGGTTATGCAAGGTAAAATAGCAGATACACAATTAAAGGGAGGTTTACACTGGATAAAGTCATTGATAAACAGATTCCAGGTGAAGAGGCAGGTGATATCGGTAAACACAGGTCTAGGGCAAAAAGGGGGGGATGCTACAACATTACAAGACAAGGGTAGGACGGGGGGACTTGAGCTGCCAGGGGCATTGTCACAGAAACATGGAGAAGTGCAGGGGATGCTAAGTGGGTGAGGTAGGGGGTGAAGGGGATGAGGGGAGGAGGAAGTCAGGGAAGGGGTGGTAAAGTGCTAGGTTGGGTGGTTAGGCAGTATTGAGAGATTAGCAAGGGTTGCTAGCTAGGTGCAGCAGTCACAGGTACTGGAGGCAGAGAGCAAGTGGCGGAGCTTGGATATGAAAGGGCCAAGCACAGTGATGGAGGAGATTTCATTATTGAGCTTATTTAATCAGTTTGGTGCTCTGTAGGCAAATGAGCATTGACCCATTGATGTTCTGTAGCGGGGTGTCAGCAGGAGTTGAAAATTAGATCCCCTTGTGTGGCAGGGGTTACTACATGGATTGAGGAGGGCTAGAACACCCAGGGGAGCAATACCCAAGGTTATCTTCTTGGCCATGATGCAGGTTTGGTATTTTATATGGTTTGATAGTTGTAGCCAACCAGATTGGGCATAGAGGTCACAGGTGTGGGTTAGGTGGTGGGCACCAGTTAGACGATGACAGGCTTTGTTTAGGGTAGTTGAGATACACATGAGGGCTGTTGAGGTGGCAGAGCCATAAATAATAAGGCCATAATCAATAACAGAGACTACAGAGCTTTGGACAGTGATCCTTAGAGCTTATGGGGAAGGTGCACCCTATGTCTGTAGAGGAGGCCTAGTCACAGGTTAGCCTCCTTGGCTACATTGTCAATGTGGGCTCCATAGGCCAGGTTATTGTCCAGAGTGATCCCCAGATATTTAAACGAGTGAACCACTTCAATGGTTACTCCAAGGTGTTTTGTAATGGTTAGTGAATGTTGCTTGTTCCTGTTGTGAGAGTTACAGAAGAGCATGTATTTGCTTTTTTTGTAGTTAAGGATGAGTTTGTGTTTGCTGAACCAGTTCTCCACAGAGGTGAAGCCGAGTTGGAGTTTGTTCTGTAGTGATATCGGGTCCTTGTGGGTGGCAAGGATAACTGCATCATCAGCATAGAGGATGAGATGTTCCGGGCATGATTGGGGAAGGTTATTTAAAAATAGACTAAACAGAAGGGGCCCCAGTATGGAACCCTGGGGGACTCCAGAGCAGACAGGTCGTGCTTCAGAGAGGACACCTGCAATTTTCACTCTTTGCGATCTGTTCTCCAGGTAACTTTTGAACCAGGCAGAGGAGTCAGGGGAGAGCCCTGCATTTGTGAGTTGTTCCAGGAGTAGGCAGTGGTGAATGGTATCAAAGCCTTAGTTAGGTCTATAAAGACTGACCCGGTTAGATGTCCATTATCCAGTGAGCTGTGGATGGCACCGGTGAATTCCAAGAGTGCTGTTGTGGTGCTGTGTCCTTTCCTGAAGTCGTGTTGTTGTGAGCATAGGATATTGTGTTTATCCAGGTAATCAGTGAGCTGGTCAGTAACTATGCACTCGATGGCCTTGGATGGCGGCAGCAGTATGGAGATTGGTCGGTAGTTACCAGGGTTGATCCGGTCACCTGATTTATGGACTGGAGTAATGGTGGCAGATTTCCATTTGTCTGGGAGCTGGCTGAGGCTGAGGGAGAGATTGAAGATCTTGGTAAGAGGACTAATCACTTCATCAAGAGTGAGGGACAGCAACTTTAGGTCAAGAGTATCCCCACTATGTCTTGTTTTAGTGATAGCATTTGCAATGCATTTCTGAGCTTCATGCATTTTGATGGTTTTGCAGTAGAAGAGCGGGTGGGCAGTGATGGGTGTGGTGGTGGTAGGCAAAGAGGGGCAGTAATCTTCATTGAAGAAGTCAGGGGGAAGACCGTTACTGAGGTCTGTGAAGGCTGGTTGAAAGTATTGGCAATGGTGGCAGGATTGAGGGTAATAGACCCATCCGTGAGTAACATAGTAGGGGTGGTTTTTGGCTGTTTTCCAGATATTTTTTTAATATTTTTCCAGAAAGCTTTCCCATTTCCCCATGTGTTGGTGAGTGCTTCTTTGTAGTAGGTGCTTTTGTGAAGCCGAATTGATTGAGTACAGGCATTACGGGCACATTTGTAGTTCTGAATGTTGGTCTGCATGCTGGACTCTTGAGACAGGAGTCAGAGGCGGTCCCTTGCTTTTAGTTGTGTGATTAGATCGGCGGTGAGCCAAGGATTGGAGAGGGCTTTAACTTTATGCTTTTTTATGGGGCGTACGAGTCACAGGCTGCATTGAAGGTGGAGATGAAGAAATCAAGGGCAGAGTTCACATCAGTTGCACTGTAAATGGGAGACCAGTCTTGTTGCTTGAGGAGAGATTTGAATAGTTTCAGTTTTCCTCAAGGAATGGTTCTGCTGGTGGTGACAGATGGTGGTGGTTTGTAGAATTTATTGGACCATTCACAGATGACAGGGGAGTGGTCACTAAGAGAATCAGGGAGAATGGAGATATTGGAGATCTGGGTGGGGTGGCTGGTTAGGACCCAGTCCAGGAGAGAGGCGGTGCCTGTTTTCTAGTTGTGGCGGGTTGGGGTGGTGACCAGTTGCATGAGATTTACAGAGGTGAGGGCATCCTTGTAGTTCCCTGTATCAGGGGTGAGACAGTTAATGCTGAAGTTGCCAACTAAGATTAGCTCAGAGCCCGGGGGTTGTGTACGTGCAAAGTCCAGAGTGGCATTGAGGCCTTTTATTTGTTCTTTTGGTGGGATGTATACTGCAGCAACAGTGATGGCTTTTCCATGGGATCCTAAGATGATGTGAATGGGGAGGATCTGCGCATATGTGTCCGTTAGAGGGGTGTTTAGGGGATAACCCGTGAGCGTCTCTCTGAGGTAGATGGTGCATCCCCCTCCTCTTTTTGTTTTTCGATCTAGTCAGAAAACATTGTAGCTGGGTAGTGCGACTGCAGAGTCAGGGACTTTCGGTGATAGCCAACTTTCAACTATAGCAATGATGTCTGGCTTGTACTGGCATGAGAAGATTTGCGGGGCATCGAACTTCAGCAGAAGGCTGCAGATATTGAGAGAGGCTAGGGAGAGTGTCCCAGTGTGATTAATATGATTATTCAATCCTTTGGCTATGGGGCCAGGGTGGATGTTGCAGAGAGGAGAAGTAGGAGGAGCAGTAGTTTCAGGGTACCCAGGCACAGGTATCTGATGGTGAGCTTACAGAAGCATTTCGTCCCGGTGGGTGGGGAGAGCTGATGGCCCTGATCCCAGCAGGATGTAGTAAGAAGCATGAGAGGGGTGCTGGTTGATATAGACAGTGGCCTTCGGGCATGTGTATCAGTGATTAGTCAATTGAGTTTCATGGAAGGTGGGGGGGTATGCCAGAGAGTGCTGCGTACATCTGTGGAAATGGACAAAGTCAAATTGGAGATTAAGATGATGGAAGGGGTAGCAAGCTCCAAGGGAATAGCAAAGGGGAATAGTGGCCATGAGGTCAAGCAGAATTAGGGGGGCATGGGACATGTTCCCAGCAGTTGAGGCTGGGGGAGCTGGAGGGGCATGGGGAAGGGCACGGGGAAAATGATGGACAACAGAGATGGTGCAAGAGGGAAAGGCAGAAGAAGACTGCTGTAGAGCAGCGAGGGGTAGGGAGAGAGAGGGACAGTGAGTGAGAGGGAGGGCAGGCTGAGAGAAGCAAGGGCTAGGCAGTGGGAGGTACCTACAGAGGATTCAGTTGGTGTCAAGCAGGGAGGAGACACAGCCAGGGACGTGGCTTACATCTATTTAATAAAGGTAGGAGGGGAGGTGGGGTGCGGGCACAAAACTACGGCTTTTCAAGCCGTGCAGAAAGCACAGAGCAGAGGGTAAAAAGCTGGTCCAATCAGTGGCAGAAGCGTAAGCTGCCAGTCCAATCAGAGGCAGCTGCAGAGAGCACTGGCCAATTGGAGCTTCTTACGGCTCACCAGTCGTGGCTGAGTTCTTACCTGGTGAATCAGAGCTCCTGAGTGGCTGCAGGGAAGGAGTGGGTAGGTGGCTGACTGCTCGAGCCATGGCCACTCTGGTGGCAGAGTCTGGCCCTGGAATTCAGTGGAGATCCAGTGAATTGGAGCTCCTAGGTGGCTGCAAGGAAGGGGTGGGTAGGCGGCTGGCTGCTCGAGCCACGGCCACTCTGGTGGCAGAGTCTGGCCCTGGAATTCAGCTGGAGATCCGGTGAATCGGAGCTCCTGGGCAGCTACAGGGAAGGAGTGAGTGGGCAGCTGGCTGTTCGAGCTGCGGACGCTCTGGTGACAGAGTCTGGCCCTGGAATTCAGCTGGAGATCTGGTGAATCGTGAGGTTCTGCTTGGTGGCTCTCTCCTCATACAGGACTCCTCTGTCCTGGCACAACTGCCTCAAATAGTCTACAGTGTGTCCGCTGTAGTTGGAAGCCATCTTCTTCCCTAACTATGGCTACTCTAACATGCACTTTGGAAAAAAAATAAAACAGGTAGTAACTTGACTGTAAGCAAATTATATAGTTCTGTTTCCTTTTTAAAAATAAATCACTGCCTTTTTTTGCAAGTGAGCTGTACAGTACTAAGCTGACACACTGAACAGTTAAAGCTTGTGTTACCAAATTTATCCACACCGCTGCCAAGCAAATCTGTCACAAATGCACTCAGCAGGTCAGGCCCTCTGCTCCCACAGTGCCTACCTCCAAGCACAGTAATGTGAACAGCTAACAGACAGGGTAACCCTCCTGTCTGCTTGTGGGTCTGAATCACCTTTGGTCTCAAGTTCTGGGAGGATTAAAACTGTGAGCCTTATGCTAGCATACCCAAATGTACAGGTTCAGATAACATTATCTTTGGGGGATGCAATATATCTTTTGCCTAAGGGCACCTAACCAGGTATCCAAAATGAACCCATAAAACTCTATAAAAGATCTTAGGTATATTCTTACCTTTTTCCAGTTTAGTAACACCATCAAGCTTATGAACAGTTTTTGTCAGTCTTAACCCTCTGTATGTCACATGCAAAAAAGAACTTGAAAGACACACCCAGGCAGTCTTTCAAAATAATATATTTACTAAAATGGATAAAAATATATAAAATGTAAACACAGAACACTATATCAAAAAGCATACAATCACTTAAAAGAACAAGGCTAAAGTACAAAACATAAACTCCTACCACAATACAATTAGACTTTTTCTATCTAATGTATTACCTCTTTACAGTGCTTAAGTTAGATCAGAGATCTTGTTTCATGGGAAGTCCAAAAATATATCTCAACAAGTTCAAACACAGTATACAGTTTAAAACTCTGTGTCTCCACACCCCTTCTATGATGTCATCTAGTTCCTCCTTTTAGAATATAAAAAATATACAAACAGGATGCCCTCTCAGGAGGTATTTCAAATAAGGTGACATCAGCAAAAACTCATTTCCCAATATGACTCCTTAATTAACATCCCCTCTCTGATCTCAAGCAGTTCCTATTCCCAGGGCACATCAACGGATTTTATGACTTTTAGCACCATGTTGGTATAACATGTTTTTTCTTCTAAGACATCATAAAAGTTTATGAGCCCTATATCCTGGTAGCTGAGTCAGTTCTAATTAAGTCTCTCTGGTCCTTTAATTACCTCCTGGTTTCAGGTTAATATATAATGTAGCTTCTCTGACCTGGGGGGGGGCACCCATAAGCACAGGCTATATTTTTATATTACAAATATCATAGAACAATCATAACCAGCTGGCCAAGTGTCACAGCAACCACCCATGGAAAGCTATGTTCACAAACTCAAGGAGTCTGACAAATAAATTAGCGGACCTCACTGCCATCATGGCCGAAGCTGATCTGGACTGGGTCACCATCACAGAAACATGGTTCAACAATAACCATGACTGGGATATGACTACACCAGGATACTGTCTATTTCAGAAAGACAGAACTGGTAGAAAAGGAGGGGGGCATAGCTATGTATGTAAGAGAGGGAATAAAATTTACTATGACTCAAAATGACAATAGCGAAACAGAGTCACTTTGGGTCACTCTAGAGGCAAACAATGGAGCAACAACTTGGGTAGGAGTGTTCAGCCAGCCCCCATCAACAAGTGTGGAGGGGGACAAGGAAATATTGGAAAACATACACAAAAGGAGTGACAAAGGAGAGGTGATTGTACTGGGTGACTTCAATTTAGCGGACGTAAACTGGAATACACGTACAGCAAGTTCAACCAGAAGCATGGCCTTTCTAGGGGCCCTGCACATATCAGGCCTGAAACAGCTTGTAAAGGACAAAACGAGGTGGGTAGTGGTCCTTGTCCTGCTACTAACAAACAGGGACAATATCACAGAGGTAGAGGTTGGGAGCCACCTGGGGACCAGTGACCAGTATATGGTGTGGTTACAAGTCAAGACGAAAATAGACACAAAGTACTCCAAAACAAAAGTCATGGACTTTAGACAAGCAGACGTCACAAAAATGAAGCAAAGTCTTAAGCTGAGTCTGGTTAACATTATGCGGGGGATAGATGTTGAAGACTACTGGATACAGCTCAAAAGGGCTATACTAAATACTTCAAATCATTGCGTAAGAAGGGTGAGCAAAACTAAAAAGAAAAGAAAACCACTCTGGTTTTCTAAAGAAGTAGCCACTAAGGTCAGGAAGAAAGGAATGGCTTTTGGGAAATACAAACAAACTGGATCTGACAAGGACAGATAAGAATACAAGGAGACACAGAAGGAAGCAAACTAAGTGATCAGGACAGAAAGGCAGAAACTGAGGAGAGGATAGCCAAGGAGGTCAGAAAGGGTGATGACATTCTATAGATATGTCATTGAGAAGAGAAAGACATCAGAAGGTATTGTTAGACTCACAAGGGTAGATCACAGAAAATGACAAGATCAAGGCTGAAATCCTCAACAGTTACTTCTGCTCTGTATTCACCAAGGAGGAGGAAGGATGCAGACCCAGCAATGCAATACACAAGAAGGAAGGAATCGGAATACACTCGGGTCCCTTTACAAAAGAAAATGGCCCTAAAAGAACTAGAGATACTCAATATAAACAAGGACATGGGACCAGATGAACTTCACCCTAGATTACTAAGAGAACTAAGGGACAAGCTGGCAGCACCCCCTGACTGATCTTTTCAACCTATCATTCAAGCTGGGGGAAGTCCCCCAAGTCTAGAAGAAGGCAATAGTTATTTATCTGAACAAAAGCGGAAGCAGGGAAAGTGCAAACAACTACAGATCAGTAAGCCTAACCTCAGCTGTGAGCAAAATAATGGAAACTCTGCTCAAGGAGAGGATTATATCCTTTCAAGAAGACAACAACAAATTAGACCCAAAGCAGCATGGCTTTACAACAGGAAGGTCATGCCAAACCAATCTGATAGACTTCTTTAATTGGGTGACTAAAGTAATAGACCAGGGAAGAGCAGTAGACATAGTATACCTGGATTTCAGCAAAGCCTTCGACTTGGTCCCACACAGAAAGCTACTCAACAAATTGGACAGAATGGGAGTAGGATAGCAAGTAGTGAAATGGGTAAGGAACTGGCTCAATGAAAGGAAACAGAGGGTACTTGTAAACAGCTCATTTTCAGAAGAAAGAGGATTAGATGGTGGAGTGCCACAAGGATCAGTACTCAGTCCAATCCTATCAATATTTTTATTAGTGACATAACTGAGGGACTAGAAGGGAAGGTGAGCTTATTCACAGATGACACAAAAATAAGCAATAGGGTAGACACTCCAGGTGGGGTAGAAAAGATGAAGGATGACCTTAAGGCTCTGGAAAAATGATCAGAAACATGGCAACTAATGTTTAACGCAAAAAATGCAAGGTCTTGCACCTAGGAAGGGCCAACCCAAGAGAGGACTATTACCTGGGAGGAGTACAACTGGAATCTTCCAAACAGGAAAGGGATCTGAGAATAATTATAATGGATGCCCTAAAGATGTCCAAACAGTGCAAAACAGCAGCACTATGGGTGAATGGCATATTGGGCTGCATAGGCAGGGAGACCACCAGCAGAAAAAAGGAGGTCATCCTGCCACTCTATAGATCTCTGGTGAGGTCACACCTGGAGTACAGCGTACAGTTCTGGAGACCACACCTAAAAATGGAAAATATCAACAGACTGGAGACACTGCAAAGGAGAGCTACAGCAATGATACACAGCATACAGAACAAACACTATGAAGAGCATCTGCAAAACTTGAACATGTACTCCCTGGAGCAGTGGAGGGAGAGGGGAGACATGATTAAAACCTACAAGTTCCTAAATGGAATAAACAAGGTGCAGGTTCAGGAACTGTTCCAAGTCAGAAAGCACACAAGAGCTAGGGGACACAACATGAAGCTGGAGGGGGGCAAATTCAGAGGTAACACACGCAAGTTTTTCTTTACTGAGAGGGCGGTGGATGCATGGAACAGCCTTCCTCAGGTAGTGGTGGGGGCAAAAACAGTGGTAGGTTTCAAGAATGCTTGGGACAAGTACAAAAGCGCCACCACTCTAACTAGCAGTTAAGGGAGAGGGTAGGCTTATGGGCAGACTAGATGGACTGTATGATCTCCTTCTGCTGTCACTTTCTATGTTTCTATGTTTCATCTCATTCTAAATCAGATCAGCACAATAGCACTATTAATTTTTACATAATTAAAAATACCTGGAAATAAGCCACGGCTTATTGTGCCTCTGCCAGTCACAAACTTTCAAATAAAAAAACAAAATTAAATACCTTTTAATTAAAACTAGTACTTTTCTTGTTCAGGCTGCTGTTGAGCTTAATAGTGCTCTGTGGTATCCACTCTACAGCTGAGCAGCCACTCCTTACTCATCTCCACATGGCCCGCCAGCTGCTTCAAGTTGTCCTCCTTGGCTCCTCTCTCTTCACTCCACACCAACACCAGTTACAAGCATGACTCCCCAGTCCAGTGCAAGACACCACACCTAGCTCCCCCTCCCCATGCTCTTCATTCATTTTTCAGACCCCCTACCATGGCTTCTTCTAATGGTCTGACTCCAAGTTTTACTGCCTGCAACTGCAGTCACTCACTAACCCACTGACTGCTGCTTTGTCTCCCTCTCTCCCTCCCTCCAGCCTCCTGCCTGAGCTACTTCTAGGGCCCTGAGTTTGATCACAGGAGCCACCATGGCTGCCTCCCAGCTTGAAGTTGGCTCTGCACATTACCTTGCTATGACAACTATAAGCAAAGATGCCAAAAGTGGGTTGCTGCTTCCCTGTATGTACAAGTCATCACTGTGCATGCGCAACTTAAGGGCAAGCCGGCAAGGAAGCAACAAAGGAGGAAGGATGCAGCAAGTGTGAGTTGTTGTGGGTGGGCAGTGTGAGACTGTGAGCTGCAGCCAAATGACAAAACTGAATGTATGGGTATGGTGGGTACATGTGGTGCCATGGTGGTGTGTTGCCAGCCCAACACTCAGTTTGCTCAGTTTACTCAGTTTATTTTAGACATAAGGAGGTTTGCGCCCATCGGGTATGTCTCCCATGATGGAGTGGGCATAATTATTGCCATCCAAGATGTTTGTCTAGTCTTGACTTAAATCATTGAAATGAAGGGGCATCTACCACGTGTTGGGGCAAGTTGTTCCATGCCTTTACTGATCTTATGGCGAAGAATATATCTTTTTTTGTGGTTTGGGCCTTTGGAACCATTAGTTGTTTGACATGGCTCTGTAAATTTAAAGCTCTATTGTTATTTTCTATGTTGCATGATTGCTTTAATTGAGGGTCAGATAAGATATTGTGTAACTGAAGCAGGTCTCCTCTTTTCCATCTGTCTTTCTGAATGACTAGACCTGTCTGTACTAGCCTTTCCTTGTAAGTAAGATTAGTTAGTCTTGGAATTATTAGTGGCTCTTTTCTGAACCTTCTCCAACAAAAACACATCCTGTTTTAAAGATGGACTCCAAAAGGGGGAGCAGTTGTCCAAAAGGGGGCATATATAAGATTTGTATAAGGGTAGTATAATGTTTATTTTTGTTAGTAAATTATCTTTTCATACAATTTAAAATCCTGTTAGCAGAAAGGGCAACATGCTTACAATGATCAGTTGCCAAAAGCTGGTTGTTGTTAATAACTCCCAGGTCTCTTTCTTTTACCACTTGTGTTAGATTGGTATTGTATATAGTATACTGATAGTGTGGGTTGTTTATTCCAAAGTGTAGGACTATACGTTAATCAGTATTAAATGTCATTTTATTTTTAACTGCCCAGGATTCTATGTGCTTAAGGTCTTGTACCATAGAGGCATACTTGCTGATTTAATTCAGTTCCCCTCCCAGTTTAGTATCATCTGCAAATTTTATTAGGGAATTTTTGACATTTAGGTTTATGTCAGAGATGAACAAATTGAAAAGGATAGGTCCAAGAATGGATTCCTGAGGGACTCCACTGGTGACTAGACCTTGATTAGACAATGAACCATTTATACATACGAATTGAGACCTATCTGTTAACCAATTGTGAATCCAGTTTATTATTTGAAAACTTAATCCCATATGACAAAGTTTGGTAATCAGCTCATTATGTGGCACTTTGTCAAATGCTTTTGCCAAATCAAGCATAATAACATCCACAGGGATATTATTGTCTAAGCTTTCACTTACATTATTTTAAACGGTTATTAGGTTAGTTGAACAGGAGTGGCCACTAGTAAAGTCATGTTGTTTGTTGTCAATTAGATGTTTGTGGTTCATTTCTGATTCATTTCTTTCCTTAATTAACCTCTCCATAATCTGCAGCATAGTGGAGTTAAGCTGATTGGCCTGTAGTTGTTTACAGAACCCTTGTTCCCTTTTTTATGGATAGGGATCACGATAGACACTTTCCACTTATTGGGACCACTCCAGAAGGCATTGATTTGTTAAAGAGAATGGACAGGGGTAAAGATAGCAAGGGAGCCATTTCTTTTAGAAACTTTACAGAAATGTTATCGATACCTGGTGAAGTATTTGGTTTTAGTTTTCAATTTCTCTCTCGGTTTCCTCCCTTGTGAATTGTATAGTGTAGTTGTCTTGGGCTTAATTTTTTTTAAATTTACCTGATCTTTAGGGTTATATACAGAACAGAATAATTTAAGGCAGTTCGCCACAATGGTGTTATCATCCATCAAGATACCATCACTTGTAATTGGACCAATAGTATTTTTTTAAGTTATTTACATATGAATAGAATAATTTGTTGTTTCCCTTAGTATTTGCTATCCTAAATTCCATCTTATTCCTCTCCTGTTTAATCATTTGTTTTACTTTTTTTTTATGTGTCCTGTATTTGTTGATGTTTGTGGGTGACTTGTTTCTTGTTTTTTTTTTAAAAGCTCTTTCCTTTTTATTAATTTGTTTTTTGATAACATACGTAAGACAAATAGGTACTAGGCCCTTACTATTATATTTCTTTTTAACTGGAACAAATTTATTCTCACAGTACAGAATTTTCTCTTTAATTAATAGCCATGCAGTTTCAATTGGTGTATTAGTCATAAGATTTACCCAGTCAACATCTGATAATTCCTTTTTAATACTGGCGAAATCAGCTGTTATAATTTCTGATGTGTTCAGATCTATATATTCTAATTCAACCAGAGGAAATACTAAACTGAAATGAGTTGTGGTCGCTAGCACGTAAGGGGCTCTTAATGTTCATGTAAGTAATGAAATCATCCCTATTAATTAATACAAGGTCTAAAATATCTTGTTCCCTAGTAAGTGTCTTTACAAGTTGAGAAAGTCCAAGCCAGGTAATTTCATTGATGAATTTCTTTTTTATTTTTATTTTATTTATTTAGTTTTTGTTGAACGGGTAAGTGCACTAGACAAATCCTGCCTGTTTTCAAGCATGACCCGGGGGAGGGGGATATAGATGAATGTCAACTGACCTTGAACCAGATGAAACTGTTGGTGGTATTTTTAGTGAATGAGGGAAATTTGGCCAGGACACTGGGGAAATTCTCCTACTCTGCCAGCAGGGGGCTTGACTTTGTGGAGCAGAATGGAGGAGCCCAGTTGGAAGCCAGATAGAGGAGGAGAAAGTGCTGATGTGGCAGGAGAGATCCAAAATGCTGTAATGGAGGAAGTGTTGCTTTCTGCAGGTTTGTCAGAAGAAAGGACAGCAGATGAAGAAAAAAAAAGAAATGATACGCAAATTGGTTACAGAGGAGGGTGCAGTGATTTTAGCAGCACTAGATACAACCTCGCAGCAAATAGCACCACAGTCAGTAAGTGATCCAGAACTACACAACCAGATCAAAAACAGACAGTAAAATGTACTACCTGAACTCCTGGAGAAGCACAAACTAAAGCCCTTGCAGTGCAAAGTGACAATCCAGGATGAGAAAACTGATGGGCCTCCTCACACTGATGACGCAGTATCATCAAAAGAAAGGCAGACGCCTGGTAAGTCAGCATCTACTGACAGCTTAGGAACTCGCAGTGGCAGCAGAATGCCGATCTCAGAGGCTAATGGAAAGCTACAATAAACAAAGCTCAAAACAGACAAAAATGTGAGTACACCCTTTATTCAAACACCAAGTACAGCACAAATAGGAAATAAAGTCACTGGGGTTATGAAAAGGGTGAGAAACTGAGGGTGAACAGCAAGTTCATTTAAAAACCCAACAAATACTGGAACGCTCTCTTATAGACGCTGGGTGGAAACAAACTGATACAGGACAATGGGTGCCAAATCCGAGTCCCAGCCCAATTCCAGGCAATAACCAAACTGAATCGGACATGCAGGTGGATCCACCAGAACTGGAGCATGTGCAGGACATTTCATTCTCAGAAAGTACTGACTCAGGAAGGGAAGGGCCTAGTGTTAGGCCAAAAACATGGGGTGACCAGATGGATGAGGCTGTAACTGCAAACCCCACAGGGCCACACTTACTTGAAAAGGAAAAAACTACCTGGGAAGAATTTCGAAAAAAAGATCGTTTTTTCCAGCAACCACCCCCCTTGCAACATAGAAACACTGTACAATACTTAGGGGGACTTGACATATTGCCAGACAGAGTTTATATGGGCCAAAAACTAATAAAAGAATCCATGGGGTTCTTTACCAGTGAAGTACATGTACTAATCCATGTGTCTGGTGACACACTTTTCTATATAAGCTTCAAGACTCCTCAGGGATTGGATAGGTTTTGGTCCAAGTATGATGTACAGTGCTGTTCTGCACTCTGGCTACCGTTCAGAGCTATTCCCCTCACTAAACCATCCATCAAACTACTGACAATACTATTCTGCAATGAAAATATATCAGTCCATGATATAACCCATTGGCTGCAACAACAATGTGAACTGCTGGGACTGCCTCAACCAATATTTGATGAGGAACATTTTTGGACAGGGGGTGGAAATATAGAGTATGTTTGAGAAACAATGCTTCAGGCCCAGTTCCTCTACACAGCACCATGTTTTTAGGAAGAGAAAGGGGCCATTGTTTCTATATGGGACATCCCAAAACATGCTTTAAGTGTGGTTCATTATTGCATTTGAGTTCTGTGCATGATAGGATAAAATGTAATTTATGTTTTGAGTTGGGGCACACTAGTACTGATTGTAACAATGAGCTGAAATGTAACTTGTATGATGAATCAGGACATGCCTATCGCACCTGTCCATGGGCAACACACAATAGGACAGATAGGCCAGACCAGGATGTACTGCTGGTAAATGCTCAAAAGAAAGATATTGCTGCATGAAAGGAACAAACTGCAAAGAATAGTGCAGAACCTAATGTGAGTAATATAGAACCCCCCCCTCAGCCTCCCTTGGGGGACCCTATTCCAGTTACAGTTCCTGAGCCCAGTACAGAGGCGCCTCCCCGTGAAAATACAGTGAGTGTTCAAGTCCTACCTACTGGCCCTGAAGAAACCCCCCACTGTGATGTCTACCCCAGCTATGGCTATCTCCCAGCAAAGATAGTAATGAGCAGAGAGTTATGCCCTCCGTCATGTCTGGGATGTCAAAGAAAAGCGCTTTGTGACAGAAAAGACCCAGATCCAAATTACAAAGCTTCTTCCCCGATGCTTCCACTCAGTAACAAATATGATCTCCTTGCTCTTGAAACTCAGGAATTAGAGCAAGGAGGAGAATCAGAAAGCTCCTCTCAGCCTGTAATTTCTTCGGACTCTGACGGAGATGCCTTAGTTCTTGAACAGCCAAAGGGAAAGCAGAAATGTTTGGGGGTAAGGCTTAGGGGTAGTACCAGAAGAGGGAAATTAGATATCTAAAAATGTTTGAGCCATTCTCCCTACCCCTGTATGGCTGATAATTTGACATTAAAGGTAGCAACTTTAAATGCCAACAGCATCAAGAACCCGAAGTGAAGAGTGATAACCCCATCTATTTCAAAAGAAGGTAATTATAACATCTGTTTCCTTCAAGACACTAGATTGAATCTCACTTCTTTAGTGCATGCAGCAAAATAACTATGGTATTGGGGCCCATCATACTACTCCTTTTGAACAGATATATGTGATGGGGTGGGGATACCGCTTCGAGGAGATGGATATAAAGTAACAAGGATAAATGAAACAGTGGAAGGAAGGGCGTTATTAGTTGATTTCATAGTGAACAACTCAGAATGGAGAGCAATAAATAGTTATGCTCCCACTTCAAAAAAGGAACGGGTGGAACTGTTTAATGTCATAAAGCCTTTTCTTTTTACGACAAAAAATTTAATATAGGGTGAAGATTTTAATTGCGTAGTAGCAAAGCAGGATAGAGGGGCTAAAACAGATAAGCTCTTCTGTGATACAATTTGTCTGACGAACATTATTAAATTATTAGGGTTACAGGATATGTATCTAGTACTACACGAAAAAGGTGGCCATACCTTCTTTAAGGGAACTTTAGCCACAAGAATAGATTTTCTTTTTCTCTCTAAATCTATTAGTGTCCAAGAAACACAGACTGTGCCTGTAGAAACATCAGACCATGTATTATTGTCAGGCAAATTAAGGCTGCAGGATAGTATCAATTTTGGGAAAGGTTATTGGAAATTAAATAATGTACAAATGGAAGAAACAAAAACTGATGAACAAATAAAAGAGCTGCTTAAAGCACGAATGTCAATTGCAGGCCTTACTGATAATCTTAGCACATGGTGGAGAGACACAAAAAATGATTTAAAATGTTTTTTTATTCAGTCATTTAAACAAAACAGTACAAATAAATATAAACAATACTTAACACTACGGAACCAGTTGAGGAGATTATATTCAGCAGTTAATACAGAGGGTATAAATCTAACCACTCAAATTCAGAATATTAAACAAGAGATGGCAAGCCTACAATATTCTAGGGCAACATCAATGTTGTTAGAACACAAACTCTGTACGCCAGGGAAAACAGCCACAGGAGATACCTTTGAAAAGTGCTCTAAAAGGGCTAGTGCTAAATTAATGAACTCTGTTTACACAAGTGAGGGCAATAAGGTCTTCCACATGCAGGATATTTTAAAAGTGGTACAAAAGTATTTAAAAGATGTGTATACAGCACCAGATTTAGAACACCAGGAAATAATAAAGATACTTAAGCGTATAAATTTACCAATTCCTCCCCAAAATGAAATACAGATTTTAACCCAACCAATCACCAAAGAGGAAATTGTGCAAACTATAAAACAACTACAGAATGATGTAGCACCAGGACTGGATGGTCTGATATCTGAATTTTATAAAAAAACATGCCTTTGAGACAGGAGACATCCTGCAGGAAGTCTTTAATTGGATATTAGAAAAAGGAATTATAGATTTTCATCTCAACACTACAATACAATTTTTTTTTTTTGCACAAAAAACAAGATAGGCAAGACCTACAAAATTGGAGACCCTTGAGTCTCATGAATACGGATTTAAAAATCCCAATGAAAATCTTTGTTAAAAGACTGATTAAACTAGCTCCCTATCTCATCAATATTACACAAACATGCTTAGTACAAGGCCGTTCCATAAATGAAAACTTGTTATTATACAGGGAATTAATAGAATAGAGCAAGGAAGATAAACTCATGGGATATCTTATATCCATAAATCAGGAAAAAGCATTTGATAAAATATCACACAGCTATATTGTCCATGTTTTGCTGGCATATGGTATACCACAAATGTTTTGTGACTGGATAACCACATTATATAAGGGAGCCACAAACATCCCCTTAGTGAATGGGCATCTTGGATTATACATCCCAATACAAAGAGGTGTCAGACAGGGATGCCCAATGAGTCCCCTATTGTATATTTTTTGTTTGGACCCATTGTTACGGATGATGCAGCAAGATAATATGATTCGGGGGGGGGGGGGTACAGCCAGCACAGAGTAGAACTGAAATCAAAACTGCAGCTAATGCAGATGATGTGTGTTTTTTCATAAAGGACCTAGACTCAGGTGAAAAGGTCCTGGATAATATATAGAGTTACTCACAAGCCACAGGGGCATCCATAAATATCTCAAAAAGCATAATATATCCACTTAGTTCTACAACGCCTCTGATGAATGACTTACGAGGTATTAAAGGGTCAATTGAACAGTTTAAACTATTGGGGATTACATTTGGGAGGGGTGACAATAGTACCATAAACTGGACGGAAAAATTAGACTATGCTAAAAATAAAGTGCAAATATGGAAAAGCTGGCAGCAAACAAACAAAAAAAAGGTACTAATAGTAAAAACATTTCTCTTCCCTATTTTTACATACTTAAGTGCGATTTATCCTATCCCCTTCATTTGGAAACTACATTATTAAGCTTAGTGTTCCAGGTTATTTGGGGGAGTAGGTTGAACCCCATTAAAAGAGAAGTTTTATACCACCCAGTGAATCAAGGAGGTTTGAATATGTTAAACCCCATAGCATTTTTCTACAGTATGTTTTTGTTTTACAACCTAAAAGACCCTAGAACACCAGGAATATCACTATGCAGTTTGTTTGCTCAAAAGTGGTTGAACACTGTATTTGAAGCATGGTTAGGGCCAACTGGAATACCTAACTCCTTTAGGGTTGGTCTTGAGTATTTTAGGCCAGTGTTGAAAAAGCTGAGAAAATGTCATCTAGAACCACCACATATAGTGGGTAAACAAAGGAAACAGATTTATGACATTATTCAGGTAAAAGCATTTACTGTTACCCCAGTATTTAAGGGAATACCAGAGGAAAAAAGGGGGGAAGTTAAGAGCACTTTGTGTGATCCCAGAACTCCTCCAAAAATGTGGGATGTGCTTCGGTTATGTTCACATGGAATACTTAATGTTAAAGCAAACGCCAAGCATAAAAGTTAGACAGAAAGAATTTGTCCAAGACACACATGCATTGCTGTGGAGGAAACAATGGAATGTTTTTTATTACTATGCCCTTATGCTAAAGCCTTTTGGCAGCTAGTAGCACAAAATTGGAGAAGTCATCTGTGGGGAGTGTGGTCATATGAAGAAATAGTAGGAGGATTTTCTTATAAACCTTTGCAGATAGAGAAAGGCACTGTAAGGTTGGTTTTAACCTGTATAAAATATTCATTGTGGCAGGCTAGATGCAAATTTGTACTGCAACAATTTCTTGTAGAACCAGAACATTTGCTAAGAATGATAGAGCATGAAATAAACAATATTTGCTATCTAGAAGAAACGAAGATACCTAAAAATATATGGACTGGAAGATTGCAAAATGTCCCTTTTCTGAAAGATAAAATAGGTTAATGGAGTTTTGAAAATGTTGTTAAAACTGTTAACTTAGACAAAGTCATCTAAAAGGTTTTTTTTTACTGACATGATGAAATCTGTATTGACTAAATCTCTGTATATTATGATAGTTATTACAAAAGAAGATGTGATTATTTCTTGTATTGTATTGTAGCACTGCATTGTTTATTTTCATAAATATTCCCCTACTCTTTTCAATAAGTGCCATGGGATCTTTAACATCCACCCGAACTACCACCAATCTAGGCAGATGAGACCTCGGTTTAACATCTCTTCCGAAAGACGGCACCTCAGAAGTGCAGCATCCCTCTCATGCTGCACTACAGTGTCAGTACTGGAATATAACCCAAGTGCCAGATGTGGAAACTGAACCCACAGCCCTCTGATCTCCCAGCCTCAGAGGCAAGTGTGCTACCTACTGAGTCACTGACACTGATGCTTTTCTAAGGTTGTTATTCCAGATAAGTCTTCCCAGTTGATCCTTGGGAAGTTGAAGTCTCCTACAGTGATAACACCCCCTTTTGAACACATTGATTCGATTTCTTTAATTATTTGGTCATTATAGTCCTTACCAGAATTAGGTGGCCCGTACTAATTTCCAATAAATAAAGTGGGTCTATTTTTAAATTTCGTCTGAACCCAACTACTTTCAGGTGAGTTTTCCTGATGTCCTTGATGGATTATCTGATGACTACTTATAGATTATTTTATATAAATGCAAACACCACCACCTCGTCTATCATTTCTATGGTAGCCTGTGATAATGGCAACCGTGATTTAATGTTTTCAAAAAGGGCGACTCTCAGTCACAGAGCCTGTGCTCAGGGCTACCGGGAGGGAGGGTGACCAGATGGGGAATCCACAAATATAGTGACAGGATGTTACTATATGTATACACGCACATGGGGGGGGAGAACATGCA